>OY720640.1:59394189-60705759 GCA_963169105.1 Ceriagrion tenellum
GTTCCGAGCGGAGATTCAAGTTGGCTTTTCTTTGAAAATGGGGCAAGCCGGCTGCTCGTTCATAATCAACGGGAATGTAGGACTACGGGTAAATATTTATGGCCTTGAGTGTCTTTGGTGACTGTGGCTCAGAATTGTTGGTTCAGGCGTTTTGTCAAGTATCTTTTATTAGTTGTTTTAAGTATAAAACCAGTTTAAATCTTCGTTACTGATAGATTAATATTATTTACGATTGCTTTACACTTTTAGTGTTGCTTAAACTATCTTTTGCTAGTCGTATGTAACTATTTTTATTTTATTTGTTCATTCACATTTCGTTTAGTTTTATTAATTACTCATGTTTTAATTATCGATGTACCGTTCATGATTTGATGTTGCTATTTAATTAGCGTTATTTCATTTTCTTGACTTCATTTATTTTATCTATTTATTGATCTTTATTTTATATGTTCATTTATATTTTTTTATTGTTTGTTATTTATTTTAGACTTTCTTATTATTTATTTTTCTTTTATTATTATTTATTTATTTATAGTTAATTTTGCTGTTATGTATGAATACCCTTTGTTTTTTATTATTATTTCGTGTGTATTTCATGCATTATTTTATGTTGGCGTTAATTTAGCTTAATCTGTCTGTAGGTTTTCGCTGGGTTTCCACACTTTCCTTCATGTGTGGGTGTTTTTCTGCTGTGGGTTTTTTCATCAAGGATTTCACCTCCTTATTTCCTTATGTTTTTTTTCACAAATGTATTTTCTTTACTCTTATTTCAAGCATTTTTCTGACAAGGGGTCAAACGGAAGAAGGGACACCTTCAGTCTCAATCTCGCCCCCACGAAGATGCATCATCATTATTATTACACCCTCATGAAACGAATCCTCGAGTAACAAGACTCATTCTTTTTCAAGTTGGAATACGTTGAGCATTTCATCAATGGTAGTGTATTTTAGTGCTAAATCTGCAGCTAACGCTTAAAGAGTGATAAGTACGGATCGAGCCCTTTCATCAAAAATACTCGACATTAATGTTATAAATCATTTTATATTCTCATCTCATCCCAGCCTTGATCAAGGCTTCTGTGTTGTGGTATTTTTGAATGACGTCCACCTGATTTGGATTTGCCATAAATAATATTTAACATCCTAACATAAACTAATGAACTCTGAAGAGATGAATTTATTAAGTGTGTTCAGTAAAAAGTTTCAGAAGCTCACCGTAATTAATAAAATTCATTCATCAATCTTAATCTCGGATATCAATAGCACAACGACACATTTTACATCGAGATTCACTTACTCCTAGGTATGCCTAAACCTCTTCGTAACGCTGCTGTAATTATTAGCATACGCAATTAACGCTTTAGCTTTCCTTTATTTATTTTTCTTATACATTAACTCATCATGGCCTATTTAGGTGACCTTTTCATTGAACTTAAACAGAGTATATACTTTTGATTGAGCAGTGTGAATGAAGATTGAGAAATAGGCAATGATATATGCAAGGCGATTTTTTTACAAGCTCCTTCTCCTACTTAACAAGAGATCATTCAGAACTGGAAAGTATTAATAGTTTTAACCTGAAATAGAGCTCGAGGATAGGTCGCCGGTGTTTGTGATATGGTTGTGAAGGTGAATGAAGAAATTGTTTCAGATGGATTGGAAGAATAACGAGTAGGTGCTTGCTATTGGGAGTGAGAGATCTGCAGGTGTTTAGGAGGAGGCAGAGAAGTGGGCAATTGGTTGGAATACATATATGATTAGGAGGGAAGGGATGCTGAAAGCTATGATAGATGGGAGGCTATTTGGTAAGCTGGGAAGGGAAAGAGTGAGAATTAGCGTTCCGGACGGGATGAAGAGTGGTATGGTGTACGCTGAGACGAAGAAATATTGTGTTAGGTGATTAGTGCCGGTACCTGTAAAAACATAGAGGATTTGTACTTTCGTCCATTTAAGCCTGTCTTAACCGGTAAATTACCCAAGTGGCATAAGAGAACGTATTGGAATAAACTGTGGAACCATGGATTTCCATATTTGAAAATAAACTCTGGTACAATTTCCACCCTTTTATTTTCATCACCGACCATGGTTTCAGCACATTATGCCTTCATCAGGGTACATCACTACACATATCTCAGCCTTTGATACATTTGTAAACCGAGGTTGTATAAATGAAGCATATGTCCTGGATTTGTAAACGGCCCATTTTACCATTACACTGTAGCCTCATCTGAAGCGCATAGCCGTCACAAATCCAAAGGAAAACGGCTTTCTATGTCCCTGCTATATATTACCCCGATGATGGCATAATGTGCCAAAACCATGGTCGTTGACAAAAATTAAAGTGTGAAAATTGTACGTGTTTATTTTCAAATATGGCTACCCTACCCTAATGGCCATGGAAGTTTTATGCCATGTGAGAAGTATCTGCTCTTTTCCCTGCGTTTCATCAGAACATTATTTTATTTTTCCTGTTTTTCAAACTTGACGAGTCTTATGATATAATTGAATTCTCCATCCCTGAGTTTGCTTCAAGCTCTCTTAGTGTCTTGCCTCTCGCAGGAAGATTTTCTCGGCAGTCTTTCGTCTAAGGGGGTGAAAGACGAGGGCATCCCGCCACTTCGTTCGCGTCAACCTTTATCCCCATATTTTTTCATTTTGAAGCACTCGAGTTCTCTTGGGGCAATTTTATTGACAGAATGCGTGTGGATAGGAGGGGAAAATGAAGGAATTTCATAATGTCACCGTCACCGTAGCTTACTTTATCACCGTCGAGGCAAATGAAAGCTAATGCCTTCAGTCCGACGAGATTTCAGCTTCTCCCTCTCTACCCAGTCCACCCTGGAAGGGAAGGGTATCCGAGGTCGTAAATTCGCCGCGACGGGGTTTGTGAGAGGGAACGGGGAAGTTTCAGGGGTGGACGGGGCGAAGGAAGAGAGTATTGCGTCCTCGCGACCAACCAGGAAGGTCAGCCCTCAATCTCTTAATCTCCCCATCGTGTTAAACAAGCGCTGCACTCTCTCATCCCTGCCGTCGGCAAGCATGGCCTCGGTGCTGGTATCGCGCATTTTCCCCGACCTCATCAGCTTTGTCCCTCGCTGCCTCCGCCACCATTAAAGCACAATTTGTCGCGAACCCTCCAAGTGATTTCAGAGTTAAGGAATAAGTGGAAGCGATATTTTATTTCTCCCTCGATGGATTTCTTAAAAAGAACTCTGTTATCCGTTTTTTTTCAGAATTTTATATTTCCTCTGCATTTTTACTCAAGCCTCATCAGCAAACTGTACAGACTGATTGGCATTAATGAGCGTAGCGTAAAAGTAGTACTAAAAAACTAAATCACAGTGTGTTTTTATCGGTAACTTTCGGGGCCTCCCCGCGTTGAACCATTCTAATGGACGACCGCTTCGCCGGCATTCCAGTGGGCTTCATTAGGTCCTAATGAACGGAAGAATTGTCTGCCGCTATATATAGGGCTCTGGTCCGTTAATTACCCGTTGAGATCTAGTCCGGATCGCTGTGATTGGCTGTGGAGTCGGACGGGATTGGATTGTTGAAAATCTGTGTAAAAGTAGAGGAGAGCGGATAGCCATCCTCCCTGTTGAAATAATTGGGATTCTTAGCGATTTCGATCGCCTCCAGTATCAGCCGAGGGAAGTGCTTATTAACCCTGGCAATGATCTTACTTCCTTTAAAATTTATTTTGTGGTCGGGTGCTGACCAAGCATGCTCAACAACAGCAGAATGGCGAAATGGTAAATGGTTCAACGCGGGGAGACCCCGAAAGTTACCGATACAAGAGAAACCCGCGGAAGCCTTCGTATTAAATCACAGTATGATTGTATTAGAGATGCTACTCAGATGTGAATCCGAGAATAATCCATGAAATTTGAAAAGTGTGAAATTCGTTTTTATACGTTTCATTTGGATATTTACGAGTCCTCAAATGTTCGATCAGATTTTGAACTGTTACAAACGTCAGTTTAATTTCATCCTGGGAACAAGTCTTGGTGGTATACCGGCAGTGTTATATACTTAGTGCTGTCTCAAACACTTAAAAATTCTGCTCTTTTCGACTTTTCTTCGTCTTTCCTCTGCAGTGATAACTTTGCGAATCCCGGATGACGAATAATAATAATAATATTTATTGTTCAAGGACTACATATCCTTTGGAACAAAGTAAAGTTTAACTGAAAAACTCTGTGGCAAAAATAGTATTTTTTCAGGACACTACAGTTTACAAATATGAACATTCAATAAGCATACATTAAGCATTAATACAATAATATTTACAATTACTAGAGTGCAAGCTAATAAAATATATGAACAATTAGTATGGATGAGAGAGTTTTTTATAGAAATTAACAAAAAATGAAGTGTACAATGAAATTCACACTGCGCTACAATAATATTTTTTATACAAGAAAGATAACATTTCCGATTTAAATATATATACATTGTTTGATTTTATAATATTGTCAGGAATACCATTCCATATTCTTAGGCCATAATTTATTGTGGATAACTGATATATATTAGTTCTACACCTTGGAATTTTAAATCGTCTTCTTCCTCTTACTTGTCTTCCTGGAACACTTTGGTTTCTAATAATATAATTATACAAATAATCAGGGGTTTTAGTTGATAATATTTTGTAGATGAACACAGATAACTTAAATATTTTTCTATGTTCCAATTTCATCCACTTCAATTTAACATAATAAGGAGTTACATGTTCGTAAATATTCGTATTACATATGTATCTTACTCCGGCACTAAACAAGATTTGTAATTTATTTTGTAATTCCTTAGTTAAATCAACAAATACAAGGAGACAATAATCGATATGAGAAATTAAAAGATGATTAATGAGTTTTTTACGCAGCTACGCAGCTAGAATACGCCTCTCGTGAACGATATTACGGCTTAAAATGCAGTAATCTACCTTTTTTGGTGTTTTCAATATCTATAGAATCGAGATATCATGGCAGTTAGGGTTTGATGAGAGCTACAGTGAAATGAGACGGAGAGCTCACTTCACGAAAGAGGAATATATACTCACTCTCCTCACATTTTTCTTTGATTAGTGATTAAAACCTGCTGCTGGAAATACTGTTAATTTCATCCCTGTTCTGAAATAAAATGACGGTGACAGTTTATAAACGATAAGTCTGTCACATACTTCTATTGAATTATGAATCCTCAAACCCTACAAAAAATGATTTTGAATGCGTCTGCGTTTACTCGGGCTCGGACGTAACAGTGGAAATAGCGTTTTTCGACCTTAGAAACCGTGGATTTTTTTTTCATTAAACGAGTTACTTATTAGTTAATGTCACTCTGCCTTAGTCCTCACCCGTCAGGCCCATCAATATATCTTCTTCCATCGAGGGGCAGATTTTAGAGTATGCCTGAATAGGTTTTGAGGCAATAGATAGGGCGGAGGATTTTTCGTGGCGTCGATTGAAACAAAGAGTTTATCGGAGAAATTAAATTTACTCTCAGTAAGGGAACTACTAAGGCTCATCCTCTCAACGGGATAGAGAATAAATAAATAAAGTTAAAAAAATCACCCTTCCTGTGGCATCACTTAGGGGAAATTTTTGATCACGATAACATGTAAAATCATCAAGAAGTGCTAATGATTATTCGTTTAAATATGGCAGAATTTGTGGAAATGGAGATGTATTTTTGTGTAACATATCGGTGTAAAACGAGCATTGTTCAGGAAAAATTGAGAAATAAACCTTTCTTAAATTTTCAGTTGTTACCAATACTGCAATATTTCTTGGGTCAATATGCGTTTGACAGGGAAGTGCGGCACAATTCGTTTCCTCTGTTCCAAAAAGAAAGCATTTAAAAATACAATATCAAAGGCTTGTAATCAGTTAAAGTAATATTTTGGAAGAGTTGTGCTTAACAAATATCTTATGTATAATTTGGTTTTACCAGTTAAGTTCCGTTCCAACTTCTTTAAGCTCAATTTTCCATGCCTCATATCTTCGTATGAATATCTTTTTCAAACGTAGTATGAGGGGAAGTGTTTTTATACCAGAAATTCAAATCGGAGATTTCCTGGGGAGTTGATGTTCTTTTCTCTCCTGAACACGTTTTGTCTCTTATGGAAATGAGATATCTCGTTGCCTTTGTGTTTACGATATTTTTATGGCCGCAATTACTCAGTGTGCAAACCCAAGAGGCGCGACATATTTTATACTACTTAGAGAAATACAATAGGATTTTTCCACCTTTATGAGACAGGAGTTACACGCAGTTCACTATTAATCTAGTCCCTCTTCTGTATATTGTTTTTCGTTGCCTAGAAATTGTTATTACAGGGTGATTTTCTGGTTATAAATTGAGGAAGGCAATATTTTACCGAATCAATACCCTCATGTTTTCATGTTGTACACTCGCTGATTCTGTTTAAATATGCTCAATTCGGTAGGTAATTTTGTTCTGTTCTAAGATTAATTCACTATACACAATGGTAGAAGAAGCTGAAACTGACTGAGGTAAAAATACTTTTACTGGAAATTATAATTGATGTATCAGTGTGACGCTAATTCAATTCGTATATTTGAATTTATCATTCAGTGAAATCTCAAAGAAACTAATTAGAATTAATTTTTCATGAGTGGTTAAAATCGCCAATGAAAGTGCTTCATTTAGATATGGGGAGGGAAGTATTTAGATGAGAACGCTGCCAAATAAAAGAAAGCGTACTCCTTTAATGCACTGTGTGGCCAATAGTAATTAAATGCGTACATATTGTGAGCGAAATCAGGACTAAGGAGTCCTCTGAGTGGAGAAAAACCCAACCAGGTAGCACTTGAACCTGCGGTCCAGCAGTTGGAAGAATATACCCTGCCGCCGCCGAGGACGGACAACCAATGTCGTATAAAAAATCCCAAAAAAAAAAAAATTCCCATATCGTATAAAAAATAGGAGTGAGTAAACGCGTGCTGTGCACCGACAAAATGAAATCTCTAATTACTTACGAATCCATACCTGGCGAGAGGGAATCTCTTGTGAAGACATTAGTGTTCACATTCAGATATGCAAGAGAAATTTTTTAACAACCCAATATCAGGTGAACCTATTATAAAAGTAAGCATCTGTGACATGGACGATGAGAAAGATCACGGGTGACATAGTTATGAATAGATGAAAACAACGAGCAAAGCAGGAGAGACAGGAATAACATCGTCAGATGGACTGGGGAGTGGAGAAGACACAAGTCTACCAAAGTCGCGCTCAGTTGAATGACAGAGGAAATGAGAAGACCACTGAAAAGGTGAAAAGACAGCTGGCTGTCAACCTCCCGAGATCGGGAATAATTTCCAGTTACAAACGAGCGACTCGCGTACTTCAAGATTAATGAGCAGAGAAAGGATCCAGGGGTTTTGGCGTTCGTCGGAAATTGCGCCCCAATAAGAAGCGATTGAAGATGACGAAAAATGATTTCGGAAAGAGCTTAATTTAGAATGGTATATTGAATGGCCCTGAGTACAAGACCTCCAGAAGAGACGATGTGACTAGAATGGAGGCTGTTGAGACTTGGACGCGGAGATTGGTGGAGAAATTAGGGTTGTAAAGAAATGGCAGGAAAAGGAGAAAGATAGGATCTTTCGAGAAAGTTCAAAGAAGACAGAAGAGCTTTTTGGAAGGGTGGAATGTTTGTAATGGTCTATTGAAGGCCGTTTTAGAATCAAGATTATGGGATGAGCGGATAAAGAGAGAAAATTATTAATACGTAAAATAATTTAGAGATAAAAAATTAAAAATAATTAATTTTGGCAAAAAATAGTTAGTCCACGGATTTTTATTGAAAGCTGAAATATGGCTGTGAGTAATTGATTTGATTATCCATTCCAAATGTCCTTCTAATTAATAGTAACACTTCGCAAATGTGGGTGTATTTTGATATTTTCTGTTCAAAATCCACAACGGGTATTAAAGTGGCTGAAGCATCTCAAAATTTTCTTGCTTACTTGAGTATATCATGGCTTGGATTTCGTCGTTTTTAATGCTCAAATAGTCCCTCAGTTTATCTCGTACAAACAAGGAAACAGTATGTAAAAACATTTGTGTGGAGCGTGGAACCCTATGGGTCGGAAGCATGGACCGTTGGAAAAGCTGACCAGAAGAGACTAGAAGCCTTCGAAACTTGGTGCCGGAGGAGGATGCTGAAGATAAAATGGAAGGACAAGATAAGAAATGATGAAGTGTACAGAAGAGTGAAAGAGTAGAGGACCACTTGGAATCCCATAGAAAAAAGAAGTATATATGAATTAGACATACCCTGAGACTCAATGTGTTTGTGAAGAACATAGTATCAACGTAGTGTGAAGAAGTCCCCAGAGGAAGACCGAGGAATAAGTCCATGTATCAAATAAGAGGAAATTACGTAGGAAGAGATACAAGGAGGTAAGGGAACTAGCATTAGATAGGGAAGGGTGGAGGGCTGCAGTCAACCAATCCTAGGATTGAACGACCAATGAGAGAAGTTTATCCCATCCTGTGAAGCCCCTCGCTTGTCCCAGTGGTATCTATAGATCAGTTGCCGGTATGATCTGTATCGAGTAGCAATAAACTTTTAGAGCTTTAATATATTTATATTGGATCGTAAAGCCAGAGTAAAGGAAAGATAAAGTAAAAATAAAGTTGGATGTATGAAATTAGAAAATCATGCCATTGCTTACTTTAAATTACGACAATAAATATACGAATGCCTCGTAATGCCTCGCAAGCTCCGGAAGTGTGATTCCTGTTGGTAGATAGTTGAAAATAAATGCTTCAAAGTATGCCGCTTACCTACATTATTTAACGATAAAGTTTGATAACGATACCCGGCCGCGGTAGCTAGGTCAGAAACGCGCACGCCACGCAACATAAAGGTTGTATCCTATCTCGTGGATGAGTTGTATTTGTCAAATGTTAAGATTCAAGTCTAATAGTCAAAAGTGTTGATGCATAGTCCATAAGTTGTTTTTCTCCTCATGTTGAGATAGAGGTTAGAATTAAATTTAATTTGTCGAAATTAGACCATGCAGCATAGCTTTCGGAGGTGGTGGATGTGAAAACCCATGCCTGGTTATACTTTAGAGTACAGTCACATAATAAAGTATCGCGACACAGTATGCTAGCGGTTCGTATAGGTCGGCTTTTGAAGCTGGAAGCACGTTGACCATCCTGAGCCATTTCTGCTGACTATGAGCATTTCCAGGTACAATATGATATTTATTGAAAGTCATTAGGGGCATAGCCACCAGAGATAGTCCAGAATAGCCGACGTATTTCGAGCTTCGACATCCGACCTATACGAACCGCTAGCGTAGTGAGTCGCGATACTTTATGAAGTGACTGTAGTTATTCATGCTGGATTTAAGATTGATTTTATTGAAATTTAAATGTTTGTTGGCTTTGAGGAATGGGTTTCAGGGTCCCAAAGCTAATGCTCTCCCCCTTCAACTAGCATTTCCTTGACTGACAGATCGTAAAGTGAATGTAAATACGATGACCACTCCCGGTTTCCTCAGAGATGGACCGTTTTCTCTCTCCTCCGAGGTCAACATCAGTCCTCCTCGGCCGATCGTTATTTCTCCCACCCGCCTCACATTTCGGCGCGTTGCATGTTTCCCCAGTCTTCCATCGTTTCGCATTCTTTCCCTTTTGTTGACCGAGATCACCGGAGGGTGTGGGGAATGGGGGAGGGAGAGCGGAAATGGAGGTATGGGTTTAAGGGATCTCCATTGGTTTCAATTTTCGCCTCAGTGGAGCCGCTCTCTCGTCACAAATCCCTTCTTTCACCCAAACGATGAAAAAACTCGCCTTTCGCCCACCCTCCGCTTTATAGCGTCCAACCGGTTCACCCATCGGTTTCACATTCAGATCGGGGGCTCATTCCTTCTTAGCTTTTATCACTCCATTTTCATTATGTTTTTGTAATAATTTAAGCGGATAACTCGGTTCGCTCAAGAGAGAGGATTTCCTCCGCCACCCTTGAATATAACCTTCTTCTCAGGATTTCCACCAGGTTTGCAGTTAAGTTTAGCGCATCAGGCGATATTTTATGGAAAGTGGACAACATATTTTATTGTGAGATCATGGAAGGTGTGAAGTTGATGGTCACTAACCTTTTGATGGACCAATTGTGAATAAAAATATCGAAAACCCTGGCGTTCTTCTCTCAGTTGAAATTTCTTGAAGAATACATACTCGTAGGATATTCTCAGATCGTAGGCTGAAATTTGGGCCCGATCTTTCGTGCAATTTCTATTGGAGCATTATTTCTGACGACGTAAACAACATTTATACGGGGCTGGACATAGAACAGTCGATTTAATAATGATAGTCCAGCCCAAATGTAACTAGGCGCCTTAAGACGCACCCTAATTTAAACTAATACTACTGATAAGGAAGTTATAACTAGGGTTAAACTGCCGAACGGAGAGGTTTAAAAATATTTTTTCTTCGGATTCTTAGAGGTCAAAATAGATGTAGTTGGGATGATATAGACTGGCTGTTCGGCATTTAGTTTGTATGGGACAGTTTACTGAATCGCTGAACGGAGATTTTGAATTCGATTTTTTTGTTTGTGGATGCGGAGGAGGGCGGAGAGGCTGATCTGGCTTGAGAAGGAGGCAAATGGAGAACTGTTGGGCATAATAGGAGATTGAAGGCTTATCGGAGCAATTGAGTGGCCATCCCTGTAGCTGGTGGTCAAGCTGAGAAGTGAATACATGCTGGAGATGCTGATTGCGGGCAGAATGATCAAAACACGCGGGGAAGAGAGGAGAAGACTAGAGCTTTAAGACGTTATTAAGATAGATGAACACTTCGAAGGGTTTTCGAGGGAAACATTTCGGAAAAAAATTGACAGTTTATTAAAGGAAGTATTAGAGGAGAATCTCCACACCCAGGTATGTCAGAGGCAGAAGTTTCCTTTGGAGATGAATATAAGCTCCAGCAATCTCAAAATCCTTAAGTATGGCATCATAGGTGTTACCGCGGTGTTGGTATGGCTTCCTTGGTGTTACAGGCGATTAACTTGGCATTTATATCGCCTGACGCTGTAAACGTCAGTTCTGAAATATTTTAGTTTCCCACATTGACCAAAGCGTTCTCTTAGTTTGCAGGCCTTCTTCATTTTGAATATGGCTTTTTCGTATGCTTTGTGTTTCCATCCCTCAGTTATACTTACAGGAGTTTGCACAGGCATTGACTAACGATAGTGTTGTTACATAACCAGAACCGCTATCAGTACATGTTTTTCGCACAGACAACCATGAAAGATTGACTCAAGTCTCCACTGAGTAAACTTACACCCAGTCTTCCCGAGAGCAGGCCGCACGATAAACTTAAGTACTGATGCTGTTGAGAAAGAACCTAACTAACACTAATTTGGTTTAATAGCGATTCTTCTTCTTTTCATGTACATGTATGCTCTTCGTCGTCTCTCAAAATGCCGAGCCTTGTCGCTGTTTTTGTAGCCAATTCTCTTTCTATAGCTGTATTTTTCATTCCCCCGTAGGAGCTGCAGTTCATGATATACATCACACTGTGAAGTGAGGATATTCTAGGTCGTCATCTCCTTTTCTTCCCCAACACTTTTTCTTCAATTATATTCTTGATGAACTCGATATGTCTTACTAAGTGATCAACAAGTTTTATTTTCCTGGAGTGAATTGCTTGGAGAATCGTTCTTTTTTCACCTACTATTTTCAAGACTTGCTCATTTGTTTTCCTTATGACCCAACTTGTTATAGTCATTCTCCTCCGGAACCACATTTCAGCTGCCTGGAGCCTGTCTTTTTCTTGCCTATTTAATGTCCATGTTTCACATTCATAGGTGAGTATACTCCACACGGACTTCTTCATAAATCTCATCCTCGAATCAATTGAGAGGTGGTTGTTTACCAAGAGGTTACGCTTCCTTTGGAAACCTTGTTTGGCCAGGATGATCCTTCTCTTAACATCTGTTAAGCTTGTATTTTCATTTGTTATTTGACTTCCCAAGTAGCAGAACTCTTTTACTTGGTCAATGGTTGAGTTTTCTAACTTAATTTTTGCTTTTATATTGCTGTTTAACTGGCACAAAGCACAAATACAACAACGTATGCTGTTATACCATGATAGTTGACAAAAGCGTTGTCCTAAAAGATGAATTATTACTATCACAGTCGGTCTTGTATTTCCTAAAACTAGATTTGCTTGTAAAGACTCGAGTCCTAGGAGAAAACCCACTTAATACCTAACTTATTGGGAGTGGCTAGATACAGACGAGAATTTCTTTCTCCCTTCCGCTGACCTGCTTCGAATTCTCCCCCCTCCTCCCCTGTCTCTGTTTCCGATGTGGCGGAGTTGAGTGCCGGAGGGTGGTGGTAATGTTCGTGGCGGAGGGGCGGCTCTTGGAGGGCGTGGTGGGGAGGGGGGAAGGGCTGAGAGAAGGGACTGCTCTCCCTCCCACGGAGATCCCACCTGATCAATGAAGGGGGTGGAGCTCGAAAAGGGGGAGTGGGTGAATTGGGTTTGCGTTTCCCTAGGATCTCGGGGCGCGGCGGTCTGGGACCCGGGGTGTGATCACCCGTGGGTGTACCCGAGTGAGGCGTTGGGGACGAAGAATGTAACCCCCGGAGGCAGTTGAGGGAGTCCGAGGAGACAGTTTTTGGGACATATAAGGGGAAACAAATGACTTCATTTAGGCGGCGCAACGCTGTCTCACCCCACATTGCCTTATCCTAAAACTAGGAGTCGGAACTCATTCGAGCGCCGGGTTACTGTGGTGGCTGGAATATTAGCTTGCCATTCCGCGGGTCTGGGGTCGAGTTCTGGCCATTTCAGAGATATTTTGGGCAAGTACCGTTCCCCTTTTGGAGAGTACCTCACGTGCTGTGTTCTGTCCTTTGGATGCGACATAAATGTTTTCTCACATTAAGATTACTCAAATCTCATGTAATTCATATTCATCTTAACTATAGAAAAAAATCGTCCTCTGATACGAGTAATAAATATAATCTTTTCGCGTTACATTTTTCACAAAATGCGGCTAAAAGTACGTTTATCGGTACCTGAGTGGCTGGAAAATGGGTTAAAAGTGATATTTTTAAATATAAAATCCGAAAGTTCCTGCGATATTGAGTGGAGTTTATACATGATGCAGAAAGGAAAAATTTGCAATCAGCCGCAGAAATATATTTTACTGCGACCTAAGTTTCGATGTTTATACATCATCAACATTTTTTATACTGCATCAACCTGATGATGATGTAAAAAAATCGAAACCTAGGTCGCAGTAAAATGTATTTCTGTGGGTAATTGCAATATTTTCATTCCTGCATCATGGTATTTTTTTATTTGAATACAAATGGCATTTGCGAGTTTCTGATTACGTCATCTAGGTGTACTTCCTACCCTCATTCCTCTCATTCAGAATGTGTATTCTAATCGTCTCCCCTCAGTCCCTCCCTGCCCTTTAAATTCAAAAGATACCTTTGTCACAAAATGGTCGTTGATTTATATATTTTTTTGCAAAATCTTGTGATATCGATATCCCTGGTGAGAATAGTCCTATCGACACTTGTTAAGGGGCTGTCCATAACCCACGTAGACAAAAATAGGCCACTTTTTGGCCCCATCGTGGACACTCGTAGAGTTTATCCGGACCCTCCGTCCCTCCCCCCCTATTGTCCACGTAGACTTTTCATTTTTTTTACAGAACAAGCTGTAAAACGCTGTGAAAAAGATGACTATCTGAAAATTAGGGCTGATTTTAAGGAAAGGTAAGTAAAAGAAAAGCTACTCTTGCAGCTATGATAATCTTGACCGATGTCTACCTACGTAGACATCCCTCTAACCGCCACTCCCCAACCAGGACCTTCGTTGACAACCCTCGTACCTCCCACCCTTGTTTGGTGTCTGCGTGGATTATGGACAGCCCCTTAAGGCTGCACGAGTTTCAAGAATATATGGAAAATATATATATTTTGTGCTATTCCATGCATATATTTTACGTACTTGAACGATTTCTGTGCAATTGGCATTATTGGGAGTATCATTGAAAATTATTGTAGTACGCTTAAACCGGCCTAGTAATTGATAAATATGAGTGAAATATTACTAAGTTACACCTTTCACCATGATCTTAGCCCATATTTACACAGTGCGTTGTCGTAAAGAAGAAGCCAGACTGTTGAAAAACGACTTCATTTAGGTGGGGCACTAGCAGTCTCACTCCAGGCACATGCCATGGCACATGCCCTTATCCTGAGCCAAGCCTTGGGGTCCGAACTCCTTGGGGTTCAGTTTGGGGTCCGACTTGGGGTTCAGTTTTTTTATGGTCGAGGATACCGGCGGCCACCCTGAGTTCCCCAACGACGGCAATTAACCGCGTCTCTCTTATTTGGGGTGGGACCGTTTTTTTTTGGCCTCAATCCTGCCGTGGGCGAAGCGTTCTCCTTTGAGAGTTGAACCTGATAAAAAAAAATCCATTAACTTTTGATCCAGTGGTGGGCTTTTGGGAATTCAACGTTGATTGCTTGGACTCGCTGCAAAAATCGCACGTGAACGGCTATAAACGATTGAGAGATTAATAACTCGGCTCCACCCATCGAAGTACTCTTCGTTGCTATCTGATATTGGTGACGTTATCAGCTTTATGCTTTAAAGAGCGATGACTGTCTGGCTGTTGAAGTGGTTTAAACTTTTTAAAATAAAAACGTGGGCGCAGCAGGGCTACCAACACTGCCAATTCATGCACAAGTGCACTGTAGTTGGAGTTAAAATAGCTGCAGAAATTAGTATCGTGAGGTATTTCCAAGCCAGCCAGAGATAAAATTATGGGTGAACGTGATGTAAGAGATTCTTAAGACTAAGAATATCAGCAGTCTTACATCTATATCTACATACTCTTCTGCGAGCCGCCGCATGGGCGTCTGACAGGGGATGATAGAACACCAGCCGAGTAAAGATGTAAGGGATAAGGTTTTGGGAGGTTAAATGGTGACGTGTATTATAGGAGTATATTTAATTTTATTGTGGTCGCTTACTGTGCGCTGAAAGAACGAGTTTTTGTGCCTATCTGTACGGCAATGCATCCCTCTCAATTTATCGCTTCTGTTAGAGGTGAGTATTGTCATGAGGCGTCATGAATATTCTTTGTATCGCTGCAAAACACACCAGTTCTGAATTTCTCAAGAAACCTAAGCCTAGCGTGTAGCCTCCGAGTCGATAGGGGCTCCCTCCTTGAGCCTCTGAAAGTTGTGAAACACTAAATGTTTCCTCGTAGCGGTTTTTAACGAAGCGTCTTAGCGTGCGAATTTTCTTTGTAGTCTATTGTTTTTTTTTGGTTTAATTTTTAGGACCAGGGTCCTATTATCTCTAGGAATATTCGAATTGCGGTCCAACCGGAGCGAAAAAGCATTCCGCTTCTACTTTTTCATCTGAGGACCTTCCTATTATACGCCTAACAAACCTTAGTTTATTTAATGCTTTGTCACATATGTTTTAAGGGTAAGTCTTAAGAGTAGGGGAGAGTTTATGGAACAGTGTGTGAATACAATAGCGGCGAAAGGGGTATTCAACAATAGCACATAATGGAAAAGGTAATTGAGATATATTCGTCGCAATAACTTAGTTTTTTCACTCCAAACTAAGTGACCTGATGGGTATGTATGGTGCAAAATGAATACAAAATTGGCGTATGGAATGCTTATTTTTGCGGGCTTGGAAAATCTGAACATAGCCATGGAAATTTATTCGAATGCCTGGATTTAATGTTTGTAGAAATACTGTAGATGAAAGACCAAGAGAAAAGAGTGGAGTTTTTGTGGTGAATTTTTTCGTGTTATGTATCAGAAAATAGTAAGTCACGTTGAAGCCAGTTTTTTGGTTACCTATATATCTATTTCTCCTCCAATGGGTGTACGCCGACAACCTCTATTTTGGCATGCACCAATCGTGATGGATGTTCATCTGATGCTTTTAGATTCTTTTGTGTTCTCTGTAAGCCTTAAAATATTAAATGTTCCCATTATTTTGGCCCTTTATATTTATTATCCTCATAGAAGTATGTCTTCTCACCCTTGTTTAAAAACTTGTTTCTTCCCTATCTATTGTAATCCTTCGTAGCTTTGACTTCAATGCTCTTCTTGCAATGTCGTCTAGCTAAAACCTATCATGCATCTATATCTATGAAATACCGTGCAAGCCACCACTAGGGTATGTGGTAGGGGGTGATTCCACACCAGCCATGAAGCCCTCATCCCAGCTGAAATCTGAACCGTGCACGTTCCCCCGCAAAGCCAGACCCTGGCCAAAAGCAGTCAGGACAACTGTGCGCAGTTAGACCAGAAACTAGGAGAGAGATCCACATGGAAGAGCATGCTACCATGCAGTACACTACTTGGGATATGTCTACTGTTTATAATTATTGCAACAGATAAATTGTTTGACAAGGTACTAAATCATGCAAGAGCTACATCATGCCGGAAATTGTATGCAAGTTAAGTAACCTATAATGATGTTTGGATATTTAGCACATGTGAAAGAACCTATTTAATTTAGTTAGGGTCAAACTATCCTAGAACTGATCTATCGCAACTATTAAAGTCCTTTATTGTTCGTGGAAAAGATACATTTCTAATCTATCAGTTCTGCAGTGTTTTTCCTTTATCTTATCCCTATGATCGTTTCTACCATAATAGTTTGGCGATAATAAAATATGTTGAACGGCGTAAACAGTATCACAACTAAAATTTCGCTGCAAGTAGTTCTGTTCTTTACTCATTTTAGGTGGCTCTGACCGCAGGATCACTTCTTCTAGAAATTATGAAAACTTTAATAAGCATCTTAGAAGTGCGATTCATAAACTGAGATGAAAAATATAGGGTTCCGGACTAGTTTTACCGTAACTCAGCATTGAAAGTGAAGATTTTATCATTGGGTATTATACAGATTGCTTAGGTTTCAGAAGGAAAGCGTCGATTTGAGTGAGAAGAAATTTATAAGCTTTTAATTAAAACTGTTTATGAGAAGCGAGAAGTGAAGGGAAATTGAACAAAAAAAATAATATGAAATATTTGAAACTAGTCCTACTTCGAAAGGATACCATATACTAGCGGCGTACTCCAAGTGAGGTCTCACGAGAGAAGAATAACGTCGCTCCTTTACTTTCTAGTCACATTTTCCTATTATTCTTTTTAGTAATCCTAATTTTTTACTCATAACTCCTGTCATTATTTCCTCCGTTTAAAATCAATTCATCTTGATTTGACACCTTTTTCTTCAAAGCCACTGCCTATCTACTTTAAAATTTACCTCTGTCATCCAGCCACCATGTTGAACTCATCCTCCTTCATTTTCTCGGAAATCCCATTAATTTGTTCTGTTATCGTGCTATGCCATTTCTCTCACAGTCATCCTTTTTGCGCTCACCGGTGATTGGAATCTCCTCAATCGAATCTCCTAACTAATGTTTTATCTTCCAAAATCTGAGGGAATTAATTTCCCGTCCCAGTGCTATATCCTTTTCCATGCCTTTCCCGTGACACTCTTTGCGCATTAGCTAATAGTATATTACGTAAATTTGTTTACGAATTTTTACATATTTATAAAGTGTTTTTTTAAATCGTCGTTTTCCTATTTAATATCAAATTACGTTGTGCGCGGAAATTTTTAGTAATTTCATGCATTTTTTCGTTGTTGTTTGAGAATTCCGTGGTTACAGTTTAATCTTCCCCAGTTTGTGTTCAGAATTGCTATACATGTACGGAGATATGGAAAATAAATGTGGAACTTTAGCATATTATTACCTCTAAGCTGAACAGTTTAATGCCAGGAGATGTATTATTGTACTTTTAATGATGTATGTTTTCTTTTCATGATAATGTATCTTGATTCATCATACTCGAAATATGCATGTATTTTGGCATACCTCTATGCCAAAATACATGAATATACATTCGCACTCAGTCTAATATTTAAAGAAGTCGTGGCACTACTTTTAATGGTAATATAATATAAGATAATATGACTACATGACATCACTGGTAAAAATGACGTTGATTTGATAAACTCTTGAGATGAGATGTGTAACTTTTCTGTCCCTTCAGTATCAAGATGCGGGTGTTATTCTGGGTGGGTGGGGTGTACTTATAGGTCCAATGTTTGAAGGTAGCTTTGAAAAAAATCTTTAAAAATGTGAAAATTATGGATATTTAGATAAATGCAAGGTAATTAATAACTATTGTTTTGAATAACCTGTGTATTTACCTATTAACTTACCATTCGATTTGCCAAATCTCGACATGCCTTTAGGGAATCATTTTTCAACTTCTGCTAAATTTTTAAAATTCTTAGTATTTTTTGTTTTGCTAGAATTTTGCATATATGCTATATTCAACTTTAAGCCGCTCCAACTGGAATTCCGATAGGTCACGTCTCCATAGCTATCGGGCATATCCGCGTTCAAAAGGCTGTCGCAAACAACTCGCGCTTATAGTGCGACGTGCATGTTTTGCTCACCGGAAGGCACTTAAGCAACTAGGCTAGAGGAATTCGATAACTTCGCACATGACCTACATGCGATTTGAATCCATTCTGCTGACATCTTCAGACAAAACTCAGCTCGGTGTTTCTTATTCATCGTATTTTCAAACATGATCTTTCATACGCGAGTATTGAGTGCTCTAAATCTGTGCACCTTGCGGTGGTGTAGCGGCCGGAACAGTTAGTACTCATTCAATATACGGTGGGATTCACGGAGTTTACTTTTATCTTTTGTTGTAGAATATTCAGTTAAGTTGACTACTTAAGTTTTGGTTTTAATACTTAACTCTTTTTTTATTGTGTCACTTTCCGTCTACTGTGGAAGCGAATGTAAAGCCTATAAAAGGTAATTCTGGAATGCTAATGTTATTCATCTTTCGATTTTTTGTTATTTTCCCCTTTTACATTGACTTCTGCTCTATACTTATCTAGTTAGTCAATATAGTCTCGTGTGGTTTGTTCATACGTATTTTCTTTACGAGTTTACGACTTTACAAACGTTACATTTTACACTGCTTGTGACCTAATCCCCCCTTCCACACACCAATGCTCGCAGGGTAGTATTTAGATGTAGATGTAGAAGGGTATTAGCTATCAGAGCTGATAACACTTTTTCTTCGCTAGAAATCCTTCCACTGTTCTAACCTTCATATATTAATACTGTATTTTATTCCGAGTTTGAGTGTAAATTTATTAGTATTGCGAAAAAAGATTGCTGCATGGATATGATTTCCTATTGCTATAAAATTATGCTAGGTCCGGGATCCTCTCAGAGCGCGAATATCCAATGGAAAAGACATTTTTGAAAGAGCCTCTTATCACGAGTTCAGTCCTACTTTGATTTTTAATTGTAGCTCAAGACGTAATTCCTGTCCTATGTCCTATGCTTATTGAAAGACGTAATTCCTGTCATGTTCTATGCTATTTGTAAACTGTAGTATCCTGAAAAAATACTATTTTTGCCATAGAGTTTTTTCAGTTAAACTGTATTTTGTTCCAGAGGATATGTAGTCCTTGAACTATAAATATTATTATTATTATTAATTCAATATTAGCCTTCATGTGAATAGATTTTCTTCCGTTGGAAGAGAATGAGTTTTCATGACAGTTATTGGACTCTCAAAATATCAAAATACATTTCACTGCTCACTTAGTGGCTAATTTTCATTAGTTTTTGTGATTATATTTTTTAGATATGCGCTATTTTGATATCCTTTGCTAATTTATCTATGTTGATGATGCCCATAAAGCAGAAATAAATAGACAATCATATGGCATAGTTGCGCGTTCTGTACTTGCATGGGCTGCTCACCCATGGGTCCGGGCTATGATTTGACTTCCGAAAATAATCCAAACTACGTCATTCCCTCGTCACGAAATCTTTCTTGGAAGTTAGATGCGTCACGCTTTGTTTTGAGCTTCGTGCCAGGTAGTTCATGACTTCGCCTTTCAAACTGGCCTTCAGATTGAAGACCTTTGTTCTAACGTTATGCACCATGTTTGCGCGATCACTACCGGTTACCTTTATCAGTACTCCTAATTTTAGTCATGAAAGGCGCATACGGTACTGTACGTTTCAGTTTAAGAAACAATGAACATGGAATTGAACATGGAACAAGGGCATTTCATGATTGAAAAAAATTAGTATTTTGAAATGAATCAGGAAAATATGGTCTTATTATTGAACCGGAGAAATTTTAAATCTCTGTTCTTTAAAACGTATGTAATGAACTTCATGAAGGTTGAAGTAAATTTGTGGAATATTGACATTATAAAAGGATTAGCACTACATAAATATTACTCCGGTTACAGTTTTATTCTCTGATTTTGATGCTTAAAATATCACAATTGAATTAAAATAATCTCCGCCGGTTTGATGGAGTATTTTTATTTTGACGATAGTGTTATAAACATTCAAGCCGGTTGGTGGATAATAACAAAATATGTAATATTGCCGAGTGCTAATTGAATTACGTCTAAGATTTTGTTCGGCGGCCAGAAAACGCTTAATGTCAAGCCAAATCGTAGTTATGGGCCCAATTAGCAGGAAATAAATGGATGCTGGTGTAAACAAACTAGCGTTGAAAATTAGAGTCAGTTGGGGATAGGCGCCGCCAAAATTATCTATTCACTGAGGAAAGGGTGCAATTTATTTAATAATTTCTTCTTTACAAGAATAATTCATTCAGTTGGTATTTTTTTTTAAATTTCAGCTTCACTCTCGGCTTTTTTTATCTATCCTTTAAAAATTGAGGGATACCAAGTGAATATTAATTCCGTACCGCGGACAGCCTTCTAGCGGCAGATGGATTACACCTCTCACGCGTTTTAACACAACCTGAATCAAATATGGGCTATCTAGTTTGGGTTAATTTGAATTAGTGCGCCTAACAGCCTTATATAGCTTGGTTTATTAATTCGTTTCTCCTCTCTCCCTTTTTTTGGATGCAGAAATTAACTTACAGAAAAAAAGCGAATGGTCATCGGTATATTTTTTTAATCAGACGAGGCAACAGAACCAGAAAATCAGATAAATCAGGCCACCTTTTTAAGGCTAGCGGCGGGCTGGTTTGATGATCACCGCATGCTGATGCTGCATTAATAATTTGTTTTCATAAGCCCAGGATTGGTGCAGAAATTGGGCTCACGCCGATAGAAACGATATTGTGGTGTTATGTATTGATATAAGGAGGACTACTTATCAACTGATAACTATATTATAACCAGTCTTCAAGTCGATGAATGTGATAAGTTGGTGTAAAGCTATAAGACCTCACTACATATTTATTTAGAAAGTTTGAGCGAGATATAAGACTGATAAAAGTGAATAAATCGACATAATATACATGAAAAGACCTTGATTTTTTAATGAAACCAATACATCAGCCGTTACTGCACTTAGTTCCGAAATCTGTGCAAAATATTCGCCGACAATCACCATAGGATAAGAACCGGCTGTGCACTACATAGACTAGAAGTAGATGTTCACGCCTCAAGACCAAGGTTCAATAACAGGAAGAAGGTGGTTTGGTGGTGTAACTGGCTAACACATCTGACCAATTGGGAGATCCAGGTACGAATCCTGGTCAAGTCAAATGATGTTGTCATGGCGAATTTCAACTCTTGGTGTATATGCAGCCGTGCGAGTGACCTCGTACCGTATCATTTGTTAAGACCTTAATTTAATGACCAAAACTATATGATTTTTGAGTCAGAAGCGCTAATCGAGCCCGATTCTCATTCTTTGCGTTGCCAGGCTGGAGCGGTACCCAATTACGACAACACTTTTAACTATCTACGATATGGTGGCCACTACGGTCGGCAGTCAAAATTGAATTTTTGTCCATTGATATGATTTTCCTAAGTCGAGATCAGAGAAGCGCTTTCACCCTTACCAATCAAGATGTATCTTTCGCTTGGAACGATGTTTCAACGTATGCTCATCGATGAGCACGGGTCGAACCATATCTCACGGGCACGCGTATCGGAAATTAATTGGAGATCTCAATGTGGAAGGTGTTTTTTCACCCCCATCTCGCTTCCTCCTCCTCTTCCGAGCCCATACTCACGAGAGGCGACCGGCTTTTATCGTCTCTCGTCGAGAGGGTGAATCTGCGCCCACGTGAAACTCGGCGATGTGTTTGTCATGAGGGCGAAGGAAGTTGGGCGGGTGAGGAATAGGGCGTTTTGCGGGGAATAAATATCTGGAAACGAGTTTCCGCGATTACGCGTCCAAAAAAGGGACGGTCGAGGGTTGATGTGGAGAGATGTGGGATACGAAGGGAGGTGACGGGCTGGCGGACGGTAATTAGATATCGGGGAAATCACGAGCGGAATAGTGGGAGGGTGTGTGTGTGAGGAAGGGGTGCGACGGAGGGTTAGGGAAGGGACCTGCCTAAGGGGGATGCGGGGAGGGCGGGTAGGATACAGACTCGGGGATGTGGGCGCGTGAGTGGAGAGCGAATTCTCTTCCCCCGGCCCCCTTCCCCCGTCCCCCGCCCCTTTACTTAAACCCTCCTCTTACCAGTCCCCCTTACCCTCTTACCCCTACCCCTTTCCCTGGCGCCTTTCCGCATACTTTGGTCCCCTTACCTTATTCCTGCCCCCCCTTTCCCTCCTTCCACGGTCTCCGTCTGGTTACCCTAACCCTTAACTAATAATTACTCTTACCAACCCTCTCCTCCTAACCTGACTCTGCTCCACGTTACCCAGAACTACTTTCCCCTATCTGTGTCCCCTATTTATTACTCTTACCCTTCTCTCCTCCTCCTATCCTTACCCTGGACTACTCTCTCACCTGGTCTCCTTTTCCCCTTACCCTAACTCTCTTTCCCTTTACCCTGCTCCCCTCCTCCTCCCCCTCTACCCCTTACCCTGGACTACTTCTCCCTCACCCTGTCTCCTTTCCACATCCCCCTTACCCTCACTCCATTTCCCTTTACCCTGACCCCCTCCCCATGACCCCTTGTCTCCTAACCCTTCCCCTCACTCTCTCCCATCATCCTCCCTGCCTACCCTCTCTACCTTTCCCCTCCCGGACCTATTCCCCGCTCCACCCCACCTTGGCGCCCCCGATACATCCTCACCCCCTTACACTCCTTCCGCATCCTCCCCCCTCATCGATCTACGGAACCGAGAGGAGTTCAGAGGCTGCTCGAGTTGGGAAGCGGGTTGGGCACGGGAAGGGAGCCCTCCCCCCTCCCCTCCTTGCTTCCCCCATCCCACACCCGGATCGCTCCCCCTCTACCGGGTCCAAACCCTCCCGGCCCCTCCCTTGCGAAGCCACCCCCTCGAAACACATAGCGCCCCCCCTACACCCGCCCCTCCTCTTTCCTCTCCATCCGAGCGAGACGTTCTCTCCACTCCCCTCTCGTTTCCCGCTCCCACAACATCTTCCCCCGCGCCCCCGCCGCACCCTGCTCCGTTCCTCCTCCTCCTCCTCTCCCGCTCCTCTTTCGGGACGTGGGAGGAGCGTAGGCAGCCCCGCACTGCAAACATCCACTGCCGCCCGAGCAGGACAGAGAGGACGCTGCGTGGTGGCACTCCACGCCATGTGCCCGATTCTGTCGCCCGGGCGATGGGGAATTGCCTCTCCGGCTGCGCCAGGAGCGGGATCGACGCGAAGAGGTGGGTTTGGGGGAAAGGAAGCGCTCTTTCCTCTCGTGGATGTGTGTACGTTCAGTGTGCATGGAGTGTTAGTGTGTGCCCGCCCACTAGTCTCCTCCTTACCCAACTTCCCGGCGAGCAGGAAGTCAGTGCACGTTGTATTGGTGTGTGGGGGAGGGATTTTGGGTCGGCCCTGGGTGTGGATTGTTTTCTCGTGTTTGAGTGCGCTGTTTGGATGATTATTTGGAGAGAAGACCAGCCGCTGAGGTCGTTAGAACCATCAAATATTGGGTAACAGTGTTGAGGAATGATAATAATGCTGTCTTTATCGGATTGAGACCGTCACCGAGGTAACCCTAACTGACATCTTACTCCAAAATACTGAACAGTAAGAGCAACTGCACTTAAAATAGTTATATGAGAATAGTAGCTGTTAGGGTATCTAAGGATTCGCGTCATTTTAGTTTGAGGGGTAGGTTTGTAAGGATGGGACATAGTAGATAACTGAGAAAGATTTTTAGAAGAACTCGGTGTAGTTATCATCAAACTCTAAATAGAATGGCGCCTTGGAGTCTACAGGTTAATGCTGCATCGTATCGGCGTCGTATTAACGATGAATTGACGAGTTATCCTCCAAATAGGGATCGGAATTCTCCCGGAAAACATCGCTGCAGCCGTGACTCGAACCCGAGCCCTGTGAATGGGAATCGAGTACATTCGGCCACCTCTCCAGCCCAATCCCCAGGATAACGTACGGATGGAGGAAGGGTGAATAGAAAACTAGAGTCGAGATAAGCCAGTTCTTTAAAACAAAGTGGTTTACACCTCGAACCCGTGCCCTCTGAATGAGAGGCAAGTACCTTGAGCTATCGCACCAACCCAAACTCCTCAGTCTGTGTTTTGCGCGGATGTGTTACAGAAGGATGAAGGCGTGGTGGTATAAGAGACAGGGGATGGGAAAGGAGAGAGAGATTTGTCGCCCACCCCGTGTAGTTGGTGTGCCTCGCCCTTTTCCGTCTCGGCCCGCGTCTGGCGGTTATCACAGCAGCACATAGAGGACACCCCCCCACTTCTTCCATCCTCTCCACCCCTCTCGCCCTGGGTTCCCTCCCACGGGAGGTCGGGTCGGGGGATGCTCTGGCTCCTGTGTCGCTGGCGAGATGTGGGCGTGTTGCCTCTATTCCCTCGCGCCCGCGTGGGAGGTTCCCATTTATTTATCTCGCGTAGGGGGTCGCGGTAGGTATGCAAAACGTGTCGGGCAGCGAATCGAAATCTTTTTCCAGGGAGATCAGAATAAATGGGGGTTTGTTGATACCAAAGAATTGTATAAACATAAATGGACTGTTTCCAATGAAGAATCTGGTGCTTTAAGCCTGGGAGAAAAGATGATTGATGAAAACTCTATTAAGTAGAATTGAAGACGAACTTGGTCACATTTTACTCACGTAAATATTACTTTCAGAGCGCAAGAGATTCGTATTTATTTATTACACGCAGTAGGTCACCGTGTGTGTGCAAAATGTGTAAAGCGGAAAATACCTTTCTTCTTTCATATAGATTGTAATGATAATGGATTTGCTGTATAGCCGAAGAGTTATGTGAGTATAATATTGAAAATAGACAATAAAAAACGGGAAGTTCTAACGCTTGAAGGAGGGAGAAATTATGGAAAAACTTATTGGAAACATTAAAAAATATATTAGACTCCATCAGGATAGAAGATTCAATAGGAAAAATTGCTGAGGGAGACTAAGGATGGGTTACACGGGGAAAATTACGGGTTTCAAAATGAATAATTCATTAGAAATGAAAAGGCTAGCTGATAGGAGAGTGCTGTGTTGAAATGTAAGAAACCAGTCTTCAGGATATTCTCTCCTGATGATGACCGCTCGCTTCATCAGATTATACTTCAGTCACAATTCTGCTACTTAAGGGTGTTTTTTGTCGAAACTGCTCATTTTAATACTCAAATCACGCAATAATTTTTCACACATTTTAGTAAACTGACTCAGGTTTTTCTGATAAACCAATTTTCTGATTAAAATTGACAACAAATTAATGATGCTTGTTGTAAGCTGGATCTGAGAATGTGCCTGAAAAAGTATGTTGAAAAATACTTTACGATATGCATTTTGAAATGTAGTCCAATGAGTGAGACTGATCATAGTATTCTGATGTGTTTTCCACGATTCCTTAATCTTTGTATTTGCATATCCCTGAACCAAAAAGTATGTACCCCCGCTCGGGATGGAATCAGTTGGTGAAGTAGATGTGAAGCCGGCTTCTCGTCTCAAGGGCCTAGGTTCGAATGTCAGTAACGATTGAAAACTTTTGGTGGAGTCCCAATCACTGCATGGATATCCTTTAAAGTATACTTAAGAGTTCATGAACCTGTCCGTACGGTAACATGTAAAAATGTGGCGCACTGGAATTTTCATCAAAATGGCCCGGATTTGAATACCAGCGGTGGTGACAATTTTTTTCAGTGAAAGGATCAACTTCAACCCATCCAATCAAGCATTTTTATTCTTGTTTGGGTGCGTTGTGGGGAGGAGATCAGTACCTCCTCATTCAGATGGTACCCGACTAAGAGGACAACTGGTAGCCTTTCGTTGAGAGGTGGCTAATGATGATGCGAGGTCTCTCCTCACTCATTCTCCAGTCATCAAGTAATCATGAGGATTGGATAGGTGTAGTGGCTTGGGACCTGGTTCCTCAGACTGAGAGCTAAAGGTTCGAGTCCGGTAGCTGTGGATATGTATAGAGGAATCCCGTATGGCTTGAGTGCCATTTGAATTGTAATCTTCCATCAGTCGGAAGGGAGGTAAATCTATAGACTACTTGGCGTGCCTAGATAAGAGCTGACTTTACGCTCCCCAGGTAATTATACTCGTACTTATTAACCTCTTCTCCATAATGGTAAAAAACACTTCCGCCGTCAATTGCATTCCTTGATAACTACTATGTATTTATATTCTAGTTCTAAAATTCATATGCTTTTTCCCAACTCGGCGCCATGGGAAGATAACTTGCCATTCTCTGTCCATTGGACAGGATCGGTAACTGAGGCCCCTGGGCATTTATTGCAGGTTGAACTCGATGGCGGGATTCTCTCCAATTTCCCTCTATTCCCCAAAATAATCAATCTTCAATGTACTATTCTATCTATTAGTAGTAAAATAATTAAATGGAGTGGATAGGCCATTCACTGTTCACCTTTTGTCGCCTTGCTGAGAGCAGGGTAATACCGACGCCAGGTTTCTCTTCACCTATGGTCAGATAGTTTTTGTCTCATGTATTAATCCTCATGCCTAGTTTTCCACCTGTCCTTCAAAGCACGAATGACTTCAGCATCAGTCACTCGCCGTTATGACTACTCCCTTTAATAGGAGCATTTCATTCAAGAAGCTGAAGTTTGCGCATATCGAATTCAACAGATCTCTTAAACGCACTCGAGCGACAATGAATGGAACGATGTGAGCCAGGGAAACGTTCGGTAACCTGCCGGTTGGTGATTGTCTTACCGTTTAAAATATCGATTGCCGGATATTTTTTTTTGAATTAGTTCGCCAATTCGTTCAAATTATTTCCTTAAAAAGTAAGTTTTTCATAAGGGAGGAATTCAAAACTTTACATTATTCATGTTTGACGCCTATAGTCTTTTTGCGATGGAGCTTTGTGATGCAAAATGCTTTTCCTGTCGCGAGTATTGAAGTAATTTCACTCTACTCCTTTGTACGGAGCATATTCGTGGTAAGGGATCCTGGTAAGGCATACGAATCGTCCGTTTTCAGGCATAAAGTTCTCAGTATACCGACCCTTTTCCTCTCGGTTGATGGGTGAGGTAATGTCGACCCTTCGCCTCCAAGCCAGCCCAAGTCCTCGGTCAAATATTTTTTCACACATCGAACTGGCCACGAAATATATTCACGAAATCTTTATTGAATTTTCCGACCAGGTGTCGCCTTACACCCTTAAACAGTCACTATTAAGGCCTGATTGAATGGGTAGATTGAGTTTTGGGGAGGTGACCGACAGCTAAGGTCATTTGAACCATAGGGTTAAGGGAGGAAGGTGGATAGAAAACCGGCGTTGACTCTTTGCGAAAGGCGCCAAGAGGACCACGGTTTATCGTCTCATCCGACAGACTGAGAACTGCTCTTGAAGTGCCCTCCACGAGTAGGGATCTTGTTTCCTCTGAAAAATATCCTCCTCTGCAGGAATTTGAACCGTGGTCGCTTTTATGGTTAGCCAGTACTCTAGCCATCACACTAACCCGTTCCTCTTATTAAGGCCTGACTGTGCCAGTGAAAATCTTGGTCAAAGTTTAATGAATCAGGTGATATCATATAGAAATTCGTAATAGATATCATGATTCATGAAAGAAAGAACTTAGTTATATTTGTACACAATTTTTTCCCACACACCGACCTAGGTTTCCCCTGCAATTATGTGTCAAATACTTTGATAATGACATTAGTGTTGCCGAGACCTAGGTCGGTGTGTGAGAGTAAATTGCGTGGAAATATAACGAAGTTCATTTTTGAGGTCATGATATCTAAAATCTTGGTCGGCAAATTCAACTGTTTCGTTCGTGGACTGTACCGGGTTTTCTTTCACCAATAAAAAAGTTTATAGAAGAACACAAAGTAACATCTGAGAGCATTGAAAAGATTCCTTTGGGACAGTATGAGTGCACAAAGTTTTTAAATTCCAACTTTTTCTCCGTTTGATTTTTTTAAATCCAGCTTGAACTGATTGAATGCGTAATCAATTGAAAACCCAAGTTACGTAACTTTGACTTAATTTATCCTAGTAATCACCTAGTAATTGAAAAAGTTAGGTGGTAAAATGTTTATATCTTGTTTAATTCAACGTTTAGGGGACTTTTTCTTCTTATCAAAAGTTTTCTCCGAAAACGGCATATTACAGAGATAGAAAAATACTATTTTTATCCGTGTTTTTCACATCATCACATTGGACACTGTAGTTTCATTTTTATTTCGTGCGATAAATGGCGAGTAAAAGAATCATTTCGTTTTTCATATCAAATAGATGCATTTATGCACAGAGTGTTGGGCTCGCGATGACTAGTCACCATTCCAACTTAAACCCTAGCCTCTTTTCTCCATTGGTTTTCTCTTTACCCCCACGGGACCGACGCAAAGCATTACTTCGCAGGAGCGGTCGTAGCCTCTCTGTCTTTTCCACTTCTTGTGTAACCGGTCAGCTTACCTCGTCACTCAGAAGGAAAAACTTATTTAGGCGTTACTTCTCTTCCCATTGTCTGTTCTTCTTGGCGAAGTCTTTTCATGACAGCCGTGGAAAAGCTCCTAGCCGCTGTCTAGTTCTCCTCTGTTGCCATCATCAGGTCAATTTAGTTTTCTGGGTCCGGTTTTATCTCGAGTACATCTTCCAGCTCATTTCTCTCCTCGTTGAAACGTCGGTATTAGGTATCATATCAGATACAGGACATATGAAACTGTTCGGGTGTATTTCGCTTGTTGGGTGTAAGCCCGTACTCCTTGGGCTCACACCCAGAAACACAGTTCACCAGAAAGTTTTGCGGCTCATCATGAGCCGCGAAAGCTTCCATGAAGAAATGTATTGGGGACATACTTTTCTATAAATATCCCGAATATGAATTGAGTGACGTTTATGTATTTTCACTGTGGAAATTCCATATGAATGTCGTAGCCTCACTCATCACTTTTCAAGAATAGACCCCCAGTATCGTCTGGAGGGCTCAAATGACTTCAGTTGTCGCTCTTCTCCCGTAATAATCGCCGCCACTGCCGTTGGAAACTGCTGTACTCCGCGTGCGTGAGTAACCCTTTAATGTGCCCACGCGCAGCGGCAGCTACGGCGTCACGCGGTGAAGTGCGCTCACTTGCGTCCCCCTGCAGGAACGAGAGAGTGCGTGAAGTGGGGCGGGAATTCGGAATCGGGCACGTTCCAGCTCACGAGGGGGTGGACTGAGGGGGCAGAGAGAGTGAGAGTGAGGGAGGAAGAGAATGAATGGTGGGAATTCTGCGTGCATGTGCTGGAATACCGTGGTTCGATGGTTTTTACGGAGATTCGCGTTTGAGACGACAGAATTTCTCGGAAGACCTGAGAAAGGTGTTCATGTAGGACCTCATTTAAAATGTACAGGATTAAGTGCTGTTCTCCAATTATTTTTTTCCGGTTTGATTACACTAGTTACGGGATGGCATTGGAAGTGCGGAATATCTTGTAGGTGCTTGATTTTGTAACTGACCTGTAATTGGCAAACTTTAATAGTAAGCTCTGGATTTCGGGGATTATTATTATTTATTTGTTCCTCGTTTAGCACATGCACATGAGGTAAATATTCCAAATTTTAAAAAGAAGTGGCGTAGGTTCCCCTTGAGATAACATCCTGTTTGGGGTTAACCGACTCTTCTTTTTCAAACATAATCACACGAATAAAGAAAACAACAACAAACAGTCACTGTGTCACAAATTACAAATAACTTTACAAAAACATTTCTGTGGATATAAAAATATAAACAATGAGAAAATGAAAATGGAAAAAAACATTGGTAATGACTTAGCACACAACAGAATCTTATTAGGATCACTGCAATTTACTGACATAGTTTTATAGGATTATGATACGTAAATATAGTAATATGAACCTTTTGCAGGATAATAATCCAAAGTGAATTCATTGCAAGCAAGCATAACATGCACAGTACAAAATAAAATAGCCCTAGTATATTCATCCTATCCAAATAAAAGACCTTTAATCAATTTAAAAAAATAAATATTCCATCTCCTTGTTCTCAAAATACTATTACTTGACAAATTTTATATAAAATTCTTCTTTATTAACACCAGTTATACTTCAGATTCGTTACTAAATCCCATGTTGTATTGGAGGCCATTGAAAATGAGTGGGAAAAGGATATTTACAATATTCAGCGTAAGAACCATGCAGTTACAAACACAAGATTTATAACTGTAGACTGAGGGGGCAGATAAAGAGGGAGAGAATGGATGGGGATAATTCTGTGTATGTGCGGGAGGAACGTGGTTCGATGGTTTTTACAGAGATTATTCGCGCGCCTTCGACCCGTCTTCCTCGTCTGCCACTCACTCCTTTGCGTGCATACCTTGGATTCCCCTCATGCATTATTATTTTTCGGGGAAGAGAATCTCCGAGAGACGAAGGAGCTTTTTTGTGGGTCAAATGTTTTTCCCTCCCGTGGGGATCTACGATGGAGGAGACTTTTTTACGATGCGCAGGAGTGTTATCTGGGCACTCTTGCGTTTTTCATGACGGGGAGGGGAGGGACGGAGGAGGGGGTCACTTCTCCTTTTATATAATACTACCGGGGAATATTTCGACGAGATCTCGGGCGCCGACTACATTGTTTATTGCTCAATCTTTGTCCGCTGACTTTCTCATGACTTTTTTAGCGCTATATTCTAGGTTACGTGTTTCATAAGTTACTCTATGAGATTTTTACTTTCGTCAGTTATAGCATTCGCTTAGAGGAATGCATGGAGTTCTGAAAAATGTAGTCGCGAAGTTGTAAACGTCATTCGTTTTTTATGTATTATCCTCACCCTTTAAATATACTCACTGCTCTTTAAGGCCGTTTTCTGATTGCTCGAAGTACATATTCTTATGAAGTGAACATTAGCCATTCCAGGATAGTTACACAATTAAGGACTGTAATCTGAATTTCTCTTACTTTGTGCGCGAAACACATGAAGAATGAATGTCGCTCACGAATGACGGCTGTTAAGCCGTACCCTGCCCTAAATAAAAAGTGAATGCTTTGATTTGTTTAACAGTCGTGGATTCGTTGTTTGTTTTAGTTGTTCTTTATTATGTTGATGGTTGTTTTGTTTCTTTTTATTTATTAATTATTATATTCTTGATGTTTTGTTAATTGCTGAATGTTTTGCTTTTGGAAGATGTTGTAGACGAAAGGAAGAAATCGGATTGTTTTGAGATAGGTTGCAGAGAGAGGATGGGAGATAATTATCCTCTCAAATAAAATGTTGTCTGCAACTTTGTAATACAGTTAATTCTTTGAAAAAAAGTGTCACGACATCACAAAGCGCACCAATACATGCTGATTAGGGATATTGTTAGATGCCAAGGCTGATTACTCGCATTCTTTTTAGCATTAGACATAGAAATGTTAAATGAGCGTCAGACCAAACGAGATTTAACTTTATTTGTGTAGCCTTCATGTTATATATTTTTTTGATAATGGTATAAAAACTGTCCGTGGCGGTATGCTATTTTTTAAATTATTCTGCAAAACTCTTTCGTAAAATACTTGATGCTATATTCATTCACTCGATCTATCATAATTTGTTCTTACATATTTCTTGCATCAGTGTGACTTGGACTCTCGAAACATTTAAAGGATTCGAAGGGTACTTAGACTTTTCCCTTTATTGATTAGAATCCTAGCGCTGAAGTTTCCGAAGTTTTAACTGCCCTGAATTTGGCATTTGGCCAAGGCAACTTTTTTTGTTGCCAAAACTAGCCCTGTAAAATCGATACGTAGTCAGATTTTTTCAACGAGAGATTAGGCACTCAATGAACGATGCCATCGTGATGTACTCATTATCTTTCTGTATTTTTCGCCGCACATTTTGTATATTGTATAAATGTATTCCTTTAGAGTCATTATAATTGTCCCAACCTTAAAGTTTGAATTTTTCTTTTGAATTTCGCAAATAGAGCCAAATATTTAAGAATGTTTCCACGTAGAAATGTCTTCCTCTGGGTTTAGATTATGTGCGAATGAAATAATACCCAGACTTGCTGGACGTTGAATAGATGATTCCTTTTATCTGTGCCACGTGAATGAAAAATTATTCTTGCTACCAGTGAATAGGGTAAGTAAAGGTAATAACGCTACTTATTCAGTTAATTTTGGTAGTTTTTTTATGAAATCGTTTCTAATTCCAAATTTTTTGCTATAAATAACTTGTCATGTTTTTTATCCAATTCCATGCTTACATCTGTTCTATCTCCTTTTTTAAAAAAATGGCTGGATAAGGACATTTTTTCCTGTCATTACAGATTTGTTTAGTTCGCCATAATTTTGTAAATTTTGTGTTATATCTGCTATGGTTTTTGGTCCAGCTGCTATCACGAGTCTGCTATGATTCCATCTTTACCTGATGCTTTAATATTTATGGGCTTTTTAATTTTCTTGTGGTTTATTCTTTATCTGGTACTTGTGAATTAGGTTAGTTTTCATTGGGATCTTTTGGTGGTAATCTTTCCTTGGGTTCTGGACAGTTCGAAAGTATTCCGAAATCATTAACAAATTCTCAGCCATTGGTTTGATTGTTACGCTCCAGTTTCCCATTTTATTCTCTAAAGCGATGGTTATGGTGTAGGTACCTCAATAGTTTCTTTTTAAATGTTTTGTAAAGGTTTGTGTTGTTTTTCTGGAAGACTTCGTCGAATTCCAAGAGATTACTTTTTTGTATTGCCTTTTTATTCGTCTGATTAATTCGGATATTAATCTATAAATAATAAATTTATAATAGAAATCTAAAAAACGGGAGGCCTTTACCATAAAATCCTCCGCTCTCAAAATTTACAATGTGGTACATAGATGAATGCAAGAGGCGAAAAAAAACCTCACAGGATCGCTTGAATGGTATTTTTATCATATTTGAAAAACTATAAATAAAATCATAATAGTAAAATGGACATATCTGTTTACAAGGAAATTTTTCTCTCGCATTTGAGATAACAGGTAAATTAGTAGTTAATTTGTCTTATAAAATATAGTATAAAAAACACCGCCGCCGCCGGTAAAAACCATCGGCTCGGCGCGCCGCTGGCCGCCGACCCATTTTCAGCCGGCGTCCGCCGCCGATATTTTATCCATCGGCGCACAGGTCTACCCTATAGTATGAGTGACCAGCAAAAGGAATAATTAAAAAATACACTACAGTTGGTCGATAGTTGTGATAATATAATTTTTATTGTTTTATTCTTTCATTGCAGTCAAGTAGTCTTGCATACTTGATTTCACTATTTTGTACCTTTTGTTTATTGCACAACGGTTCTTATTTAAAGAAAAATATACCTCATAATGTGCCTGTTCAAGGACTGTAATAATCGTGTGAAATTAAGTTGAAGAGGACCTGATTTGTTGAATCTCCGTACGTTTATTTATTTCTTGTATTTTTCAGACGGTAGACATAAATCAGAGCTTTCAGTAGCGTAACAGTTGGACGCCCATACGTTCTCTTTACTAACCATAGCGTTTGCATGTGCGTAACTTTACCCCCAGGTGTTTATCCCTTTTGTCATTCCTGGAGCCGACGCAAGTGGCAAAATGGACCATTTACATTGCGAAGGAGATGAAAGAACCAACGCAAGGATCACGTCTGCCTCGAGGCAGCAGCCAGATGAAATTAATGGGAGCCCCCCATTACAAAGCAGGATTTCACGCCGCTATGTGACTACGTCGCTTTTTGCCGCAAAATTTTCAGTACCAAAGTAAATGACGGTATTTAAGACTAATGAAATTGAGCAAAACTGGTACAATTGGCGCAGAAAAGTATGATATATTTGTTCTCTCTTCCATTTATCCCAGGAAATACCAATCATATGGATATTATTACCTAAGACCACAATTTGTGTTTGATTTTATGACAGTCGACACTTATATTTTGAAATACAATTCGAATATAAATGAAATAATTCACGAGAGTTACAGTGTTGGGGGTATATTTTCATAAAAATTGACGTGTTGTACGAGAATCTAATTATGTAAAAAAGGTGAGAGCATGTTTTATCTATAGGACCTAAATGATGCTTCCACGAGCAACATAATATTTTAGTTAAAATTTACAGAATTTTATTTCCAGCATCTACGATGCAAAGGGACGCCTGAAGCAATTATAGGTGTAAGCCTTTTGTGGGAGTCAAGTTTTTCGATTATTTGCTAGTTTCTTGTGACAGTTTTTCCCCGACATTACTCTTTTAAGGCAAATAGGGCATTTTGTATGAACAGCAGAAAAATCAATGAATGATGGAGTTCCGAGTTTTGCGATAGCTCATTTTCGGCATTTATTTAGAAGATAAAAGATAGTTATATGTTATATTGCAGTTATGAAATATTGAATCAAATCAATTGATTGTGGCATAACGTTGTAGAATGACAAGACGGAATTACAATTAAAACTTTGTACAGTTCCACTATGTTTTAACGCTGTCTTTCGGATTCGACGTCTATAGCGTTATTTTCAAGACAAACATTCTTTTCAAGACGTATTTGTTTGTCTTCAAAATGACGCTATAGACGTCGAAACCGTTATCCAGCATTAAAACATAAAGGAACTTTACACGTTTTTTTAATGAGTCATTCATTATGAATTATCTACACAAAAATAGCTCGTTTACATTATTGATATGCTATCAGGAAAATTTTTCTGTCGTACGTTTTCGCAATAAATCACCAATGTGGAATTCCAGTTTTGTGCTTGATGTACATTAGTCCAGTGAGAAGAAATCATTTTTTAAGCAAAGTTATATCATGTGCTTGATGCCGCGCGTCTTCGGAATTGCTCTTAAAGAGGATGTAGTGACCTCTATTTTGGTAGAGAATTCTCATGGAATGGAGGAATTCAGCTCCCGTGGCATTCCTGGGAGGGTTTTCGTTGAATCTGGCACCATCCCAACACCCCTCCCCTATTTATTTCCCACAATACTATGTGGAGGATTTACTTGTTCCTTCGGTCTCCAGGAGGTACCATTCCAACCTCGGCTCTTCTTGAATATACCATTATCCATCATGCCCTCAAATTCTTCGGGATGAGAAGCAAATCAATTTCTATGGTTACACAAAGTGTTTGGCGTATTGGCAAGCCACTCTAACCTTGCTGAGGTTTCTCTGTATTCTTGTCAGAAGGGAAGAACGACATTTAGACAAAATGAATGAGGCGTGAACATCTATTTCCCATGAACCCCCCTCGAAATTCTCCTTGAAGCAGGATGGTGGTGTACCTGGAACACCTGGGGCTCAATTCTTGAAATCGTGCGATAATTTCCGCGCGCGAAAATTTTCGCGAGGTGTATGTCGCATGCGATACAACTTTTGTATTCTCGAACGCTATGCGACATGACACCCTTGATACTTAGAGTATACGACTTAGTTCCGACGTTGACAGGTCTATCCTCGCTCCTATTGGCTGACAAAAGTATATCGGGCCAATAATCGCCAAGCCGCTTCAGGAGCAATTTCAAGTACCCCTCTAGACCGTATTGATCACTTTTGTTTACTGCAGAACATTGTGCTCATTTGCATAGGGGTTGAGGAAATCAAAACCTCTGATTGAAGCAGATATCTGTGAACACAAGTTTAAGGTATTTTCTTCATTTTAATTTCCATTTTTAATAACTTTTTTGCAAGTCGACTTCATTTACCCACCATTTAATTCGCTTCTACTTAATTTATCTGCAAAGATGGAGACTCCACAAAAAAGAAAAATGTATATTACGGAGGAGCAGAAGAGAATTTGGGTAGATTATATTAGTATACACAAAGAATTGCAGCAGTGCAAGTTTTCCAACATCCAACGCAGAAGGTTTAAGGTATTAACAACGCAGAAGACAGGTCGATATGGTTCTCTACCGTAGAGCTCAACCATGTCAATAATATTTCTAGTTAAATTTTTATTTAATCGAAATAGTTTAACAAACTGGTTTTCCGGCAGAGAAACTGGGTCACCTCTTTCTCGAAAAGCGTGTCCTCTTACAGCTGCGTAAATGTCAGCTTCTTCAAGGGATTGTTCCCCAAATAACTGAACCAAGCCGTGCAAAGACATTTTCCCAAAAATAAACAAGTTTGTCGCATGCGTTCGGAGGTGTCGCATGCCACGTACCCACTCGACACTGTGTAAGCGATTGTTGTCGCATGCGAACGATGTGTGACCACTCGAGAATACCGATGCACCGTTGCCATGCGGTAATCTGTTATTTTCGCATACGACAACCATCACAGCGTTTCGAGAATTGAGCCCCTGACCAGCAATTAGGAGATCCGGGTTCGATTCCCGGTCAAGTGAAATACTTTTTTATGGTGAATTTTAAACCTTGGTGTATATGCACTTCTGCAAGTGACATCATACCATATCATTTGTTAATGCAATGATTGAAAATTCGTCAATTTCGTCGTTAAATAACCGACTATGTTGGTTTTATCCACCGCGATAGTGGCTTTGTAAGCACGTTTATCGCCTCATGTGCCACAATGTAGACTTAAGGCATGGACATCTAGTTCCCATAAACCCATCTCAAAATTCAACTTGAAGGGGTGGTGTGATTGGCTAACATACATGACCAGCAATTGGGAGATCCGGGTTCGAATTTCGGTCAAGTAAAATGGTGAATTTCAACCCTTGGTGTATGGGCAAAATAATGTGGTAGAGGAAGATATGGTGGATGAGTAAATGATTGAGTGGCGCATCGGTAAGAAATAAGGTTGCATATTATGGCCTAGACAGTCGTTATATTTTTCACTCTCGGTTTCCTTATGTGAAAATTGTAGTTTCCTTCCTATAAAGTACCGATGCATGTAGTATCTAAGCGAATTTTTGTCCGAAAATAATTATTTAGACCCTTATTACATTCATAGCACAAGCCTGTAAATAACCCGTTATTACATTCGTTGAAAATGAGATTTACTTCTAGAGCAAAGTACGTAAAATTTTCTACGTAAGTGGAAATTAAGTTCTTCTTATAAGAAAGTATGATATTTTGGATCACCTATTTCTATGGTCGAAATAATTGATATTGGGCGCTTTTCATTCATATTATTGCTTCATTATTATTCTTTATCTAATATTCTTTACTAATGCATAATCATTTGTTTTATTGAATATGAAGAAAAAACTCAAGGACTTTCTTATACAATATAGTCTAGGTTAAAATTTTAATGGCTTCCTTTTTTCTCGAATTTCTGGTATTAAGCGTTTAAACGACGGAATTACTGGGAAGACCTGAGACAGGGCTTCATGTAAGACCTCATTTAAAATTTACAGGATGAAGTATTGTTTTCCATATATTTACTTTGGTCTGGTTTGATTATATGCGTCACGGTATGGCATTGGAAGTGAAGAATATCTCGAAGGTGCTTCATTTTGTAAATGATCCTTTATGGGCAAACTTTAATAGTGTTGTAAGCTCTGGATTTTGGGGATTCGTCACTGAATCCCATGTTGTATTGGAGTCCATTGAAAATGAGTGGGGAAAGAGTATTTCTAATACTCGGCGTAAGAGCAATATAATTACTAACTTACGATTTATTCCTGGAAGTCAATGTCAAATGAAGTTTTAATGCATTTAGAATGACATTGCAGTGCTAAATACTGTTCAGTACTAATAATACAGTAGTTATTATTGGTAATCCAGATTGAATACGGACGTAACCAGGGAAATGATAAGAAATGACCACTTTGCTTTGACCTATTTACGCGATGTGTTAAAGATTATTGAAGTACTGATAGAATTTTGGACAAATTGCATCTTTTTTTCACCCTATTTGTCTTACAAAGCATCTGTTTTACGAAAGATCTGAAGAAATGAAGATAAAAGATAGATTCATTTCTTTTCTCAAAGGGTAAGGTGATTTTCCTCCAAGCTGGAGAGCTATTTTTGAGAGTCATAAATGTCTTTGGCGTCCAAATGTTTGGTCGAATCTTTCTCGTTCTCTACGCATTCCACTCGTGTACTTGAATTCCATTACGTAGCCATGAAAGAAATACTGGTTTAACCGCTTTTCGAGTAATGAAAATATTCTTTCTCCTCAAGTTTTACTCAGTCAGAGTTTTTAAATTTTAGGAATATGCTCATTATGTCTAAAACTTTAATATTCACGATGATTCATTGTGAAAATTTTCTCCAGAAAAAGTCTATTTTTTTGTAAAGTGGCGCTGTATTCATAAATTACCTTCGCATTTACGAAAACTTTTTCTGCAGCCTAGCAATCAGCATTGAGCGGAAAGAGTAGCAAAATTGAGAATAGGAGAGATACCAACCCTAGCCTTATAACTATCGAGTGCATCGTATATCACTTTGGCCTGATGGTTAATGGTATAAGATTTCCGAATGTATCTTGGCATATTTCACTTACAGAGGATTATAACCCCCATCCACATTACGATGCTCATTGTTTATTGAAATCTTTACCTTTGATTTTGTTTTGTTACCGCTATATGCACGGTTTTCAATTGCTGAAACGGTCGTCAATATACTTCTAAGTGTTGGAAAGTTATCCCCTTCTCTGAGAAACTTCCCTTAGAACATTTTTATTCTCAGTTCCTTCTTCATGTGCCTATTCTGAGCGGAATTTCTTCTGCCCTCATAATATTAATGTAATTTTACCTATTCTCCTTTGGAATGAATGGTTTGACATTATTTTTCCAAAACAAATAAAGTTTACGTAAATTAACTTCTCGAATGAATGAAACTCTTTTGTTGGAGTAATATTTAAAATAAAATTTTATTCGATAAAAAGAAATTTTGTGGCGAAGAGAAAAAGAATTTTGTTTTTCAATGTCCTCAAGAGCTAAAATATTTATATTTATGTATCTTGTCAGCCTTTTTTTAATTTTGTATCTTTTTTATATATTTATTTTTGTATCTTGCCAGAATTTTAAAGGAATTTACCATAAAATGAAACTGTTCCTGAAAAAAACTATTATAACGCTTTCGGAGCCTGTTTTTCATAAGCTAGAGTACTTCGCAACATATCCTTGCTTTCGGTACTTTTTCAAATCATTTTAAAATGCATTTGAACAAATGTTTTAAACCTATAACTTTGTTACAGAATTAATGTGTTTAATTAGTTTTCTCAATTCAAATGCAGAAAATATGCATGCATGTGTTATTAAGTACATATTAGATGTGGATTTTTCGCTCCAAAATCCATAGAAATATGTTTAACATTTCCCTTTGGAGAGATGCAGTGTGAAAAAATCTGTGAACAGTTTTCTGATGGTAGGTGTAAACGCGTGGCAGTATTATACTCCTATTAGACGAGGATATTTGGACCTCTTCCTGTGTTTTCATACGGAACTGTCACTGCTCAAGAAGGATGCCCTTGACTCTAAGGTGTTCTGTTGTAGTTCTGTATCATTGCTTTAATAACGTCGGCTTCATTTTTTTTCTTAGCAGTTGTGCGGACGCTATGGTGCAGGTGCAACACTCGGGCCGAGGATGCTTGTCGGAGATGACGGTCAAGGATGCGGAGGAGGAGGTGAGCCATTCTAAGTTTTATTCTTCTTTATGGTACTTTGAGCGAGATATTTACTTAGTCATAATCGAGACCATATTAAAATTTTACGTTTTAATTTCAGCTGCTGTCGGAAGCATGAATTAAATCTTGAATTAATAATAGTGCAATTGTATACATTTATATGGCTTAAATTCTAAAAAATTAAATAGGATTATCAACATAAGTCTTCAATTTGACTCATTTTTTTCACGCGGTAGGTACGTTTAGAACTACTTCATAACGGAATGTTTTTGCGATTCTGAAAAACTGCTGCTGTGATAGTGTGATTTATTTTCAAAAATTGTTGAGAAAATATACAAACTACACACTTAATTTTTGACGAAATGGGGTATTATAAATTCCTCATTTTTTACTTGGAGTCTCTCTGAAGTGCATACTCGTACCATATCCCAAGTAAAATGTCAGATATTTTTCGTCAAAAATCTCGAAAGGTAGTCAGATAAGGGGCTGATATTTTGGTATTTTTGGAAGGGTGAGATATTTTTCTTTAAAATGTGACCAAATTCATTGATTTCTAGGTGAAATGATATTTCCTTCAAATTACCTTAGGAGGTTTCATCGGAAAAAAGTGCAAATGACATTTTATACATGCATTGGCATCTTGTAGAGAAACGCATCATCAAGTCAATATGAGTGGCGAAAACCATCACAGAATATTTTCTTCTCAAACTAAAGTTGAAATTCCTTTATGTTAAATTCAAGAACTGGTAAAATATGAATAAACTATCAGTATTTTTTAAATGAGTTTCGCAGAAAACTTTGGAAGAAGCACAAATTCCCAAATAATTGAATTTAAATGAAATATATCCACCGTAAAATTCTTAGTTCTTGGTAAATAGCAGTCAAAAAAGTTTAGTTAAAATGCTGTCATTCAGGAGACATTGCACTATGATCGGCTCCTATGGGTTGAAAATGTGTCTATAAAATTATGTATTCTTCGAACTATCAATCAATAGTGTACGCTAGTTTTACCTTTTAATGGATAAGGCACGTCATCCGTGATAGCAATTTTTTTTTAAACAAACGGAAAATGAGGAGTTTAGTATGAATGATCGAACTTATAGAACACCGTTAAGGCTTTGTGGTGTGAGTTATTTTGATGAAGTGATTATTTTATTAAAGGAAAATTTCCTCAAGTAGATAAAAGCCAACATTTTACATGGGTCACGGAGAACGTGCAAAACTGTGGCCAGCATCTCATTGTCTGAATCAAATAAGGGCTTTGAATAATTTATATTCCGTATTGTTAATTTGTGTAAACGACAGAATGGAAAATAAGGCATCAGAGATGTAGATTTTGGCCGTTATGCTACAATGGTGCTGTATAACAGAAATGAAGGTATGAAAAAGATTTAAGATAATTCTGCGCATAACTGTAATGTATTAGAGACGGTGCCGTGTGCCGTATGCCCTTAAGTCATAGTGATATTTCCTTCAAAAATGACCGATTCTGTTTTAAAACTTCTACGTCTATTTAACCCTTTGAGCAGTACGAACGCTCATTTACGTTCTCATGCCTCCTGGCCATCCAGAGTATGATCGCGCATGTACGTCTTTCATATTTACACTGGAGCAATGAGGGCTTACGTTAACTCCTCTAATTCAGATGCATTGTAACACGTTGTTCCATCTATCCTGGTGAGCCCAATTATCACCATAAAGTGTTTCTGAAGAGTACTGCCACCAATTTCATTATTCTAATAACCAAATTCAGCCTGACTACACGCATACCACATGTAGTTGGTTCCATTGACGGAAGTTATTGTATTCAAAGATAGTTTTAGTCCTGTTCTAAGTTAATATAAATTTGTTCGTATTCCACAATATTTAGGATCTTATTCCTTTAAATGGTTGTATTTATTTTGTTTTGCTTGTGTAATGTATGGTCTTCTTGTTTTCATTGATTGTTTATCAAACAAACTTGAGTCAAAGGTAATAAAATTGTAATCGGAAATAATTTCATTTTTATCCAAAAAAAACTTACTCCTGGAGTCAGGACCAACGAAAATAAATCACTATTTAAAGGGTTAAATTAAGTTTCACACAATTTAGACTCATCGTATTACATGGTTGAATGTCGCTGTTTCTATGTTCATGAGATCGTTTAGTTATACTTGAACAAAATTTTATTGAAATCATTAAAAACTATGTGGTACCGGTGAATTAGTGAAGCGTTTGGACATGATTGTATTGAGTTCAAACTTGATTCATACTTCTGTACAGGTTTTAAAATTTTTATGACAAGATTCCGTATTTTCGTTCGAGGTCACGTTGAGGTACGGTCACGTTCGATCACGTGAAATCTCAATAAGAGTCGAGTTTCACTCTCACCATTTAAAATCAGTAATCATATTCTTAATTATAATAGAATTTAAAATTACGTTAGGAATTCATAAAATAGTTTGCGTTTTAAGACAATGTCTTGTCATCTTTTCTCTCCCAGGGTACACAGCTCTGCGATAGTACAGAAAAAGGTTAGGATTTAAGTAACTATATTACTGAATATGTACGCTGAAAGAGAGAATGCTACTCCTGCAGCTCTTTTCGCAATCTATACTATTTCGAGTCATGAGTTTTCGAATTCAGAGTTTTTTTCGGCAGCTTCTGCGTCACACTTAGCATATTTGTGCTAGCAAGTTGCGTGTACTTCAGGATACAATGTGAATGAATCTATGCCATTCAAAATTGAAGCTTGAATATGAAATCGAACTATGTACGCAATACCAAATTTAGTCGCAAGTAAACAAATTTTTTATACATATTTACGTAACTCTTGTTCTATTTTATAGTATTTGAGATATTATTTTCTTCGCATATCGATTTTTGGATACACTGCAATATGGTGGAACAATACAAGTATTTTCCTATTATGTCAATCATATAAACAAACTTTGCTGCGTAATTTGTACATATTAGTGTATTAATTACGCAGGACATATAATACCTCCGACAACGTGTGCAGCTTTAAGTTACCGGCAACTGTAATTTAGGTCATTCAAGAAAAATGGAAATTGACCAGGCTCGCAAATTCATTCCTCCCCGATTTGCAGGATATTGCACGGAAGGGTGTGTTGACATTCATTGCACAATATAGAGTGATAAATTGCAAATAAGCTAAAGGAATTGGTTCCCGGCAGGAAATCGGGATAGCTAAATTAAAATCAGCTGACGTAACGCTGAGATATGTATTGGGCAATCTTGAGAATTAAGAACCTTGTATGAAAAAGATTAATCTCCATCACAACGTGAAGGAAAGCGTGAATGCACTTGGCTTAGAGTAATAAGTGACCTTACCGTTTCTTGAAAGTAAAAAAAATCCAGCTTCATTGTATTTGTAATGGACAGAGATTATTTACGCCACCATATATCTCACAGAAGCCGCACTTTTAAGCACGAATTATGAAGATACCGAAATCATAACACGAAAATCATGTCATTTTTTTATTCTTGTGATGTTAGCAAGAATGCTCCGTATTTGCTGAAACAGGATTTTCGCAATCTTTGAAATTGATTTATCGACACGGGAGCACTTTAAAATCCGTGCGCTATTTGTATTGCTTCTGAATAAATGGATTTTTAGCGTATAAAAATTAAAAAGCCTTTTATTCACTTATATGACTGCATACAGTTTTGAAAAAAATAATTATGATATTTTCTTTTCCATGGCAAAAATTCTCGTTTGATTTTTTATGCAAGGTATTAGCATATATATACATATGCAAGGTATAGCAAGGTATTGCGTTTTATGCTTGCAATATGATTTGGTTTGGCGTAACGCTACCCCAACTTCTCCAGCTGTAAGTAATATTCATTACATTTGGATGTATGTATTACTCAATACTTTTAGTGTCTTAATCTGTATCCGCTTATTTAATTTTTTCGCCAGCTAAAGCTGTTTACTTTGAATGAAATGCTGTGAAAAATCGGGACAACTAATTGTTTTGCTCACTCCGTCAACGTTTAATATAGTATCAACCATGAACGTTGATGGACAAGAATTTTTGCTCCGCCAAAAATAGTTCAACTGACAATTTGGAAATGTGGAAATCCTCATGTGTGTGACAGGCCATCCACGTATTAATTCTTCCTTATTCTTTATTATTCGGTATCTTCTTACGGCATGTTCTCACGTACCTTGCCCCCTCGTGTCAGGCCCGTACTATAAAATTCACGAAGAATAATGCGAAAGAATTTCCCACCCATGGCGACTGTATAGAAGACGATAGAGGTTGAAATCTGCGCAAAGAAAACCCCCATTAAAGCTGCCGTTGAGACATAATTCTGCTTAGGCAAACTGCTACTTAGGACACTAGCTATGAAGGAGGAGGGAATAGGACTGAGCTGAGTTTTATGGTATCCCTGTATTACATGCAAGAGTCACTCCGTCCTTCTATATCTACTACCTATATATAATCTACATCTACTTACTACACTGTGAGTCGCCGGATAACGAGGCGTGTTAGGCCACCAGCCGTTAAAGTTGTAACGGATAAGGGTCTGGGAGGTGAAATGGTGACGTGTATTCATGGGAGTGTATTTATTGGAGCTCAGTTTTTATTGTGGTTGCTATTGTACGCGGAAAAAAATGAGTTTTTGTACCTATCTGTTCGGCAATGTATATTTTATTTTATCGCTTCTGTCAGACCTACAGATGTAGTATGGCGTCATTATAATATTCTGTATCGCTCTGAAACACCTCAGTACTGAATTTTTCAAGCAAGCTAAGCCTAGCGTGTCACTTTCGAGTCTCTAGGGGATCCCACCTTAATCCCTATAAAAGTTTGGAACACTATATATTCGCACGTAGCTGTTTTTAAAGAAGCGTGCAGATTTTCTTTGTATTTTATTCATTTTTTTGGTTAAATCTTTATGACCACGGTCCCAAATGCTCGCGGCGTATTCGAAGTGTGGCCTAAAAAGAGCGATGTAGCACCTCTCCATGACTTTTTCATCCGAAGACATTCCTATTATACGCTTAACATAACCTATTTTCTTCAATGCTGTGCCGCGTATGTTTTGTTTGTAATCATTGATGGTGAGTAGAAAGAAGAAATGTTTGTACCCTTTCAGTTCGGCATTTTCCTATATTGTCACTTTTATCACTTCCTTAGGTATAGCGCGGGGTTAAAATAATATCCTCCGTGACGTGCTGAAATTCGCCCAACCTGAGTCTTTCAAGTAATTTAAGCCTCGCGTTCAGCTTTTGGGTCTCTTACGGTTCCCAACCTAATTATGCATTAACACGAAATAATGTGGTGGAGAGCCTTTCCATTACTTGCGGCGTTGGTCGGCGAGATGTATTCTATATTGTCAGCCCTTTTAATAGAGTTGTGTGAATGCTTCGAAATTGATTCGATTCGACTCGAATCAGACTTAATTTGATTCGATTCGCCAGCGATTCGGAATCCTTCGAAAGCGAATGATTCGTAAAATTCAAATCTGATAGATTCGTCTTCGAATCGTTACATGCATTTAAGCATGGCACTCATTCCCGAATTGTGCGTCATCCGTTTAGAGGATGTTTTCCCTCTCGCGAAACGAAAATTTAAACGACCACACATTATTCTGTGCTATTCTTTGTGCCACTATATAGATATATAAGCTAATTTAAGGCCATAAAATATAGTGAAAATCTTTATTACTTTAACTCTGCATAAGCTTTAGTTTTAATTTAGAATTCGAATTCGATTCCCAAGCGATTTTTTAAGGGTGATTTGATTCGCTGCCAATTAAAAAAAAATTCGTTTAGATTCGATTCGAAATTTATTTTGGAGATTCGATTCGGTTTGGTTCGATTCGAAATGAAAATCCCTAATTCGCACAGCACTACCTTTTAGGAACAATCAACCATTTATGTCCTACCCAGCGAGCAGCGGCATAAGCGTGTAACCCATTACATATCATAGACGCGAACTGGTCGCCGATCGAAGGGTCAAGACCTTTCACTCATAACCTCGAGTATGACGCTTTGCTGACTCTTTAATGCTCATTTCCAGGAGAAATTCCGTGTGCGTGGTGCATACTTTAATACGGTATTATTTATCCATCTGTTTTAAACGACGCCTTCAGGCAGGCGAGTTGACCCCTATTTCAGAAATCCATCGCTAAGCCAGCTGGTGGTGGGATAGGCTCCACTTTAATACCAATTAATCGATATGCGTCATTTTTTTATTTTCGCTCGACCGAATTAAAGTTCGACATTTTCCATCTCTTTTGCTTGATAGCAAGCAGCGGAATGAAAGGACTGGGGGACTGCATTCCCCTGGAGCAGTAGCAAGTTCCCTTAACGGCGAGCGCACAAAGGAAACGGCACCGGGACACGTAGTAGGCCCTCGTTAGCGTGCCGAGTTGGCAATTAGACTGCTGAAGCTCTCCTCCTGGACTCTTTCGGAAAGGTTGGGTCTCAGATTATCGGGCGAATCCAATGCGTCTTTTCCCCGAGGCCGGGACAATGCGAATATCACACACATACACACACACATGGGCAAGGGTCCCGGAGTTTTTCTCTTCTTCTCAGCGGCTTTTTGTTTCCAGCTCTACCTACACTCGCGAGACCTCTCCATTCATCCCTCAAAAGAGAAAAGCTGCGCGTATCCCGTTTTTAGTGTTAACAACCCTTTCTCTTATGATAATTAAATCTGGAGAGTGAGCATCTTTTTGTCCCCGAAGTTAGCAGGTCCAAGCTATTTCAATATTTCGGATGGTTAGCAAATGTAAAATGTTCATCTTGTGATAGTACGTTTATGTTGATTAATCTAAAGTCCTAATAATTATTTTAATACTCTGCCATCATTTAGACGTAAATGCTAAGTACCGAGAGAAAAACATATTTATACAACTTCCAAGTCCAAGTTTTTTCAATATTTTGAAAGTTTACCTAATGTGAAATGTTCGTCTTGTGATAGGACTTTCATGCTGGTTAAGTTAAAGCCCTAATAGTTATATTTTATTAATTTATCATCATTTAGGCGTAAATTCTAAATACCGAGAAGAAAATGAATAATCTAACTTCCAAGTCAAAGATTTTTAAATATTTTGAAAAGTTAGGAAACGTGAAATGTTCGTCTTGTGATAGGACTTTAATTTTGATTAATCTAAAGCCCTAATAATTATTTTAATACTCAACCATCATTTAGACGTAAACGCTGAGTACCGAGAGAAAAATATATTAAAACAACTTCCAAGTTGATGAAGTTAATGTGCTAATAAATATATTTTAATACTGTACCATCATTTAGGCGTTTATGCTAGGTACCGAGAGAAAAATATATGAATATTACTTTGCAGTGGCAAACTTATTTGTTGGTCAAGCGTAGTAATGAAAGGAATGGTATGATAGAAACCTAGATTGTAACTCGCATTTGGAATTGAAACGGAATAAATGTTTCCAATGCTGATTTATGTAGCTTCAGTCATTGCATTGACAAATGATGTGGAACAGAGTCACTCGCATGGGTGCATATGGATAAGTGCAAGTGACTTCGTACCACATCATTTGTCAATAAAATTAATTGTAATTCGTTGATTTTCGTCGTTATATAAACGACAATATAGAGTTTATTCATCGCGACTGTGTATTTGTAAGTGCATATACCCACCTCGAAATTCACCTTGAAGGAAAATGGCTTTGTGGTGTGACTTCCAAACATACCTGACCGGCAATTGAGACATCAGAGTTCGAATCCCGGTCAAGTTAAATGATTTTTTCCCCGGTGAATTTCAACCTTTGGTATATATACACCCCTACGAGTAACTTTGCTCCATATCATTTGTCAATACTCTGCCATCATTTAGACGTAAACGCTAAATACCGAGAGAAAAATATATGATTGGAAATTGATTTATGTAAGTTTCACGTTGTACTGCGTCAAGCTTATAAGTTAGGGCCCAACAAAAAATACAATCAACGTTTTCTTCCCCACTCTATGGTGTGAACCATTGTTGTGTATAATTTAAATACGCAATTTTTCCATGTATACTCATATCAGCGTATTTTCGGGAGTACTGGCTGTTTCAACAAATCCGTTTGTATTTTCTTCTCTATCAATGATTAACTCATTATAAAGTGTTTATGCGTGTTTAGAAAGCTGTTCCATTAGTCGACCGTGATCATCTTCTTTATTTTTGTTCTGATTGTAAAATTTTCCAGCTTAGATTCAATGCCATTCGAATGAAATGAATGTTTAGCCTCAAAAAAAGTTTCTTTAAGAGTTCAGCGGAAGAAGTTGTTGCTCCAAATTCCTCATTAATACAGAAGCGTTCTTCTCATTATATTTCCCTCAGCATTATCCAGGATCAATTCATTTTGAAAGCCTTGGGAGTCCTTTGTTTTTCTGAAAGATGCGTAAAACGGTAAAAATACGTACAAGTCACAATGGCTGTCATTTAGTTGAAAGAGAACGACGATACTCGAGTCTCTAATTTTCGACTATCGAGTGAAAATTACACGTACCCCTTTGCTGTTTGGAACTTTTGTTAATGTGGTGAGACTTGTCTTTTTATTCTAAGGTACACTTTGAATTTATTTGCAATGCCTTTTGAAACCAGTGTACCATTTAATGCTACTTTTTGGAGTAAAAAATTCCCTTTCCTGGGAATATTTTTAACCATTCTGGAGAAATCGAGTCGCAGAAACAATGCTGGATCTGAAAGCTGCTCAGAATCGTGAAAATGTCCCTTTCTGCTTGAATCAGCAGCTTTCGAGACTCAGGCGACCAAATTTTAATGAGGTCAACCATATTTTTGAACTCTGTCGGATGCCAAACTTTTTTGAGCTCTGCTCACAATTAATAAAAAAGATCCAGGAGCGCATTTTACTAAGCCTTTTGTGAGCGCCCTCGTTCAGAATGAGGTACAAAGCATTTTCAATAGGCATTCCGATCTCCTTTTTTTAACTCATCACGATTCGGAATTTCCCACTCGGAAATCGAATACGCCAGGTTTGATGGAGCCGGAATAAGAAGGAAAAATTGGTCTTTGATAAAAGCTTCAATTTTCACCCTGCTACCTTATGTTGTGATCCCAGATTCAGATGAGTTTGTATTGATTTAAAAAATAATTCCGCATCTTTCGAAACCTATAAGCTGCTCTCGTTAGTCTTCATCTTTTAATTCTCAATAGGCCTAAATGACGAAAAAAATGAGGTACATAGGACTGCGGTCGATAAATGAAGAAATAGGAAAACGACTGAATTCCAAATTTTCTCTCTAACCGAGAGATTTTCTAGTTAGAAAATATGCTTTGCAATATTATAATATTTTTCTGTCTCTCAAATTATTTTCTTGATAAATAGCGGTGAAAGAGTTGTTGAAAAAGTTTTTTAAAAATGGGAACGGTTATGCCAACTGAGTTGAAATAATCATAATTTAGAATGTCTTTTAAATTAAAATTTGATAATCCATGAATCCATTCCGGCTTGCGAAACCATCTGCTTTCCTTGAGTAATTATGTGGATAGTCACGCTAAGTGATTCTCCCATTAATAGTTATTTTTCATCTTCAACGACTTCTCATGTTCATATAATGTGAATTTAGCAAAATTTGCAAATGTATATCATTAAAAAAATTTTTATTCACGATTCACGACGACATTCCAGCTTTTTTTATTTCGGTTTGAATGCAAGCAAACCCTTTTCTTGTAAAAGACCTTTACTGGTAAACGACTGTGCGTTTGAATTGCTTTTGAAGAAAATCATCACACGAGGTTGTTTATTGATTGTGCAGCAACCTCTTCGAGTCCAATCTTTTTGAACTGATTGAAATTCTTCGAAGAATAGGTAGTTAATCTTATTTTAGACAATACTCAGGATACTATTTTTAGATAAATAATCATGTTGTAATCATAGCTGGTATATTCGAGAAAGATATTGCTTATGAAGTAGATGGATAATGCATAATTTTATGTGCCAGAATTGAGTCTTTTCATAATTAAAATATTTTTGTCGCAAATCATTGCTCGAAATTTGATGGATCACTTACCCTCCCTGAATTTATATCAAAATAAGTGTTGTGAATTACAAATTTTACATTGGTTTACTGGAACGTCTACTAGGAATTTTGACACTTAATCAGGAAAACTAGGAAACAATGAAAAAATATTGGTACGAGTTTTTATATGCACACGAGCCATAGTATAATTAAATAATCGATTTTTGAGGCAAAGCTTAGTAAAATCTGTATAATTTTATCAACATACTTATGCAAAAATTATTTTTTGTAAAGCATTTTTGTTAAGACAATGGCGGAAAATTAGTATTTGCAATAGACCAGGAATTCCAGGACGGCGAGGAGGACATTGAACTCTCGGGTAGCAGAAGTGTGTCATTTGCTCCCCATCAGAATTTAAAGGGAAGAAGGATGGACTAATTTAAAAGTATGAAAATGAGGGAAGGCGAATGCACAAGTCACATGCTAGTGCTTACAATGCTGAATGTATTTCCCACAGGAATAGGGGAGAGTAGATAGAGTAGTGTCTTAGTGTTTGATTGGAGAATGATACATTACTTTTGATTACTCTCCTTACATGGAAGTATACATGGTTTGTACATGGAAAATACTCATGGAAAAAGCCGTCGTATACTGCGATGTCTCTTGACAAAATAAAGTATCATTGAAGACAACAGACTATCTGCCATTGAGACAGATACTCTTTTGACTGTTAGGGAGTATTGATCCATCCCTGTGCCCAAGTGAATTGTGTGCAGCGGATCGGTTTTTTGTCGTATCTACTCGCGAAGAACTTGGCATGAAAAGTTTAGCTTCAAATCCAGCCATACTCTTGGTGACCTGCTCTTAGCGGTGTATTTTCCTTTACTAGTATAAAATTGAATGCAAATAATCTTTTTCTTTCATATATAAGAAGATAATAAGATGTGGAGAAAAGTTGAAAAGTATAGCATTTCCTGAATCTCTCAGAATCGTCTATTAAAACAAGTATTGTTACCCGCATCTTGTGAGTAAAAAGTTATATTAAGTACAGTAGGCGTTACGAGTTAGGTGACGCTCTTAAGTGAGCAATAGTCAAGCTCAATCGGAATTAATTATTAAATATTCAATAGATAAACACCATGATGGTTGTAAAAATAAATTGATAGCTGTTTTGAATAGCCCATTGACATTCTGCTGATGATTTCACCCATATTAATTTTCACTCTTTTTTGGAGCATTCTGTATTTATTCTTTTCTTTTGCGCAAAATTTGATTGAAAATAGGTTCAACATGCAATTCTACTTTCAGTACTTGTCTTGCCTCTGAAATAGTCTCGCAGAGAAAAGTTTTTGCTAAGTATGTTATATTTTACAATATACAATACAATATCTGAAAGTGATTGATTTCGTTGTTATTTATTTAATCTCACAATTTGCTCGTCATCTTTATCGTTCTACACGAAGAGCAGTCACAAATGATCTGACTTTTGATTCGCTTGATAACTGTGTAACTGGCGACTTTAATACTTTTAAAACGTACCCCTAAAATTATGAGCGAATTCCTCCAAAAATAATTACCAGATTATGGTAAATTTTAATGTCATGGTAATATTAAGCACTACTGAACATGTTTGGACAAAAGTTTTGTACCCAGAAATAAAATCAGCTGTTTTAGCGTGAATGAATAAGTAATGGATTTTTGTAGTTCATGTTGGAGTTACTGTTAATTATTCTGCGGTATATTGGAAGTTTCTCTCTTATTTCTTGTAGCTTCACGGTTTTTATCCAATAAAATGCTTTGTACTCAGTCCTCAATAAATTTTAGAAACGTGACTTCATATTATTTTATAATGACTTCCGCCAAAATTTTTCACTCTTGAAGCCATAAGAGACTTTTATGACAGAAAATCCATTAAATTTTGCGGCCTTTTGCTGGGCTTGGGAATGAAATCCTTACGGAAATAATTAACGAGAGTATTAAATTTTTTTTTCTCCTGCATTTCTCCCCATTTTCACCTGCGCGTAAAAGGATAAATGAGTTCAGCTTTCTAAGTAAATATAATTAATTTTGCTTAATGCACCTACTAAAATTGAATTAAGGAAGGTAGCAACTTTATTGCTGGTGAAGTTATTGAAGAAATGAAAATGCGTGAATTTTGCCCTCCAATTAGTCTCTCACGCATTGTTTTTTAGATGCTGAAGAAACAATTCCAATAGGCTTGAGTTTAGGTCGTTGAGATAAAGTGGTGAGATAAAGTGCAGAAAATATCTCACCATTTTTAACAAAACTCTCGAGAAAATTGGGGTGAACCGTGAGGAAGGGTTTCCTTAAATTATCTACTATCTCTAAACCTGGTTTCTGGCCAGGTTTTCGTGAAGCATTAGAAAAAGTTGGTTATATGTCATCGTGGTGGTTTTTCGACGGAATGGGCAATAAAATACATTAGTAGCTTAATTGAAAAATTATCTAAGGAATCGGAAGTAAAGCCAAGGACAACCTGTACGAAATAATCAAAGATGGCAACCAAAGTGTTTGACTTACAGAGGACTTTCAAAGGAGTGTATTAATTACAATAACGAAGGTGTCAAGGTCCGAGAGATGTGAGGAGCACCAATCCTTGAGTCCAGGGCCATCAGAAATACTTACAAGAATAATAAGTCGAAGGATGGAAAGGATAATTGAAGAAAACCTCTCAGTAAACTATCTTAGGTTTAGAAAGAATAGAGGTACAGGGGAGGCCACACACTGACAGTAATGGTAGAGAAAACAATACATGTAAATAAGCCACTGCTTTTCGCATTCGTGAACATGGACAAAGCCATTGACATGCTGAGTGGAACATGTGAGTGAGCAAGTGAACAAGTGAGCCATGTTGAGTGGAACAAGATATCCGAGCCGCTGGAATTACTCGGGATGGATAACAACGACAGAATAATAGTCTCCCAACTATACAGGAAGCAAGTCGTCACAATGTGAATGAGAGACGGAAGTCAGATAGAAGGCTCTATATAGAAATTTTAATCTAAGCTCTTAGATCGGTCAGATCAGAGCAGTAAAACGTCTGTTTTAACGAAAAAGCATAGCCAAGCTTTAAACTGTTTATAAAAAGCTAAAAGTCTTAATAAATTGAAGAAAAATAAAATATAGGCATCTTACCACCTATTTTATGAAAGATATTAGCGTATGTCTGCCGTAATTGAAGTCATATAAGGTAGTTCCACGAAAATAGCGCTGCAGGATGGAAAAATGTGGAAATTAAAAATATATTCTTGGAATAATCTGCATATTTTGTACATTACTCTCGATTTTCATTAGGTAACCCATTTCATCGGCGAAATCAGGATTTTTTCAACTGAATAAATTACAAAAGGTATAACTAAGTATTTTCCTAGACTCGTAGAGTCAAGCCAGAGCCACCTTCAACCGTGTCCAAGTTCCTTCAAACATTAGGGGTTTCGTCAGCTCTCGGAAATGGCCGAGTTTCTCCATTTATAAAATTTGAACCTTGGTACATTGGCGCTGGAATTGAAACGAGCTGCTAATTCCACATTGTGGTGGGGTTGAGTCAACAGAATTTTTCTTGCTTCTATCGTTTTTATACTCATTATTGTAACTCTCACGCGCTACGGCATGTGACTGAAAAAAACACTGAGCGAGAGTGAATTAAGGAGGAATTCCTGCATAAGAAATAGTGCTGGCATTAACTTTGTGGAGAATCTTAACCTGCATCTTCAGAAGAGAAAACAGTACATTACGATACTAGTGACCTAAGTGGCTCATTATTACACGGCGTGATTACTTCACGTTGTGAGATAAGTGTCACTCAAAGCACGAGTATCGTATACTAATCTATATATCTCGTGTGACTTAAATTCGCTGTCCACTGCTGTATAAGAATGTCATGAGTATGAGTATTATTAATCAAAATTTACAATCAGCTATACATAGTTACCGTTATTTACTCTTCATTTTCTGGCATTTTGAGAGCTATGTGAATATTATTATATGAAGAAATTGAGTTATCAATTGCTGTAGAGAATTGTCTTACAATTGATAAGATAATTTGAGTTATCATTTGCAAGACAATCTTACAACAATCTCTGGAATCGTTTAAAAAAAGTCAAAATTACAAATATCGTTTCGCATGTGTTAGAAGATACGATTATTCCAGTGTCAACTTCATCTTCATTTGGTCAAATTCATAACATATTATCAAGTGAACCAAATAAAAATATAGTGATTACTAGGAATTTCATCGTCAAAACTTCGTTTAGTGCTAATCGAATTCAAAGAGCAGTATCACCTTAATCAAGATGACCATCTTTTTAAATAATCCATATTTTGGCTTATGATTACAAGATACAATAGATGCAAATTCAAATAAGTCTGTTATATTCCATAAATATAGTGCTACAACAGATGGTGGCCCACATACGTTAATATTTAATAATTCTGGTATAACTAATATAGATGGTAGATCTAATATAGAATAATATAGACTAAGTAGACTGATGATAAGGAATGAGTCTAACTAAGGATAAAATGTTTACAGATTCAGTTTATGTAACTAGCTCTACTTCAAGTTCGTTATGATTCAATTTATATTCAGATCCATAAATATAACATGAACTATGCACTTAATTGTGCTTTTAATAAATTATGCTTCTGGTAATCAATAGTTGTCGATTACTCGTGCGTGACTTAAGTGTAGTCTGGTGTAATAATGAATCTGCCGTCAGCTTAGTGCAGTGAAGTAATGGTTTACTTATACCACGGAAAAGCGTGACTTAAGTGTGAATTTAAGTCATGCAGAGCTAGAAAAATACTTAGAACACTTGCACTTTTTATTTACTTCCGACCATGATTCCCACCATCACCAGACACTACGTGCCGAAACCATGGTTGGCAGTAAATGAAGTGTGGAAGTATTTAAGTGTTTCATTTCTCTTCTGAAGATGGAAGAATTTCAGGTTGGTGTCGGGAAGAGTGCATTCGTTTCTCCGCTTTCCGAGGACTCAAAAGATTAATAAAAGTGGATGCTACATTAATTCATTTTGAATTCGGACATCCTTCAGTGTGGTTTCTTCGTTTCGAAGGGAATATTTAATAATTGAACAGGCGAATTTGGACACAACTTTGCACATTAACGCGAAAAAACGATCCTCCTTTGATGTGATGCCAAAATATTGTCTGCATCGAGACCGGACGATTTCGGACTAAGAAAAGGCTTTCTTAAGAGATGAAAAAAGTGAGCGGTATGAAAAATGGTCCGGTCTAGAGACAGTGCTTTCGGGATTCCATGATCGTATTCTCAGCGAAATTCTTCTTTTTATTATCCCTTCCTTAGTTGTAGGTTCTTGAAGCCGGTATCTTATTCAATAACAGCCTTCTTTAGTTAAGGCTGTCGCTCTTTCCTCTCGCCGACCGACATTTCTTCTTCCTGTTGCCAGTTTATCTTTTACGACATGTACCTACGTGTAACAGGTCATTCTGTTAATGGGTTCATTTCAACCTTATTTTTGTTTAAATTGCCAGTCATTTTAAGTTTTTCATAATTTTCTTTTATTTTCAATTTTTTCTCTGCCAAAGAGTGCTTTCTCTACAATCTCTCGAAGTACTTTTATCACACTTTTCCTTAACATTCTTCTAATGTTGGATGTATTTGTTCTAACCTCCGCTATAAATGTCATAATAGCATCTCCCTATGAGCCTTAATGGCATCTTCATATTTAATACCTCAGTACCTTGATAAGTGTTTGCCTTTGCATGTTAGTTTTTATTCTTGCCTTTGATGTGATGCTAACATTTTGACTGACTGGCTGACTCTGTGAAATTCGATTTTGCATCTTGTGCTTTCCTTATACGCTGTCATGCATTTGGTCTCTTCGGCTGATAGAATCGAGTTATATTGCTGGGAAACGGAGAACAAGCAAAAACATAGAATAAAAGTTGTGAAACGAGGCCATATTGTCGTATGCTGCTCCAACCAATTTCGCATCCTTGATGAATGCGTCTCGCGAGGTGAGGAGGCTCTCGACTGTGTACGCGAAAGTGTTCCTCGACTTCAGACTCTCGTTGCCTTTCTCTCATTTATTCTTCCCCTTTCTTCTCTCCTCATCTCCATGTGACAGGGCGACGAGGAGCACCGGATGCGAGCCGGGGAGGATGCCTGGATGCAATTCCACGCGGACGAGGGCAGCGAGGCTCCCAGCTGCGCCTGCAGCCACGTGAGTGACAAAAATATGTCCGCTTCGGCCATTGTTCATCCCCCTGCTCTACTCCCGAAAAAAGTATCATGCTTCCTCCCACCCTAGGAGTATTGACTAGGTTTTTACTGTTGAGTGATTACTTGACGTGGGTGGCAACCCCGTATACCTACTTGCCAAAATCGCTATCTGGTACTTGTGGCACAAGTCATGTATATGGTTATGTATAGCTATATAGGCATCAGAATCAATTGGTAATAGGGCTCTTATTGAGGACCCAAGGATCCTAGGTCCAATCTATTACTCACGAAAGCCGATTGGCTGTTAATCGAACTGAAATTTCTGCGAAGAAGAAGTGCAATTGCGCGAATCCTTACTTCACTTTATTTTATGGTAGCGAGAATTGGGCATGCCGGCATAAAAATAGGAGTAGTCTTAATGGCTTGGGGTGTTTGTTTATGTTTGCGGTAAATCAGGAGGGATAGATTGAGGAATGAATGATTGATGAAAGAATGTGGAATGGATGCTCCGGTAATTGAAAGTAATAAATGAGAGTGCTTCTTTGGGCCAACCATCTTGAGAAAATGTGTGATAATCGAATAGCAAAACAAATATATGATAATTGTGTGAACAGAGCGAGGGGAAGAGATAGACCGAGAAATCTATGAATGCATGTGGTGCAGGAGGCTATAGAAAAGGAATATTGGGACTCTTACGAACAGGAGGGCTTGCATGAAGCATTCCGACTGATTCTAGAAAGAAATACTTTGACTCTCCACATGAGATTTTAATTGTCACGACAAAGGTTTCGTCGCTGTGCGACATCATCAGGATCACTTGTCAAACATTCATATTAGTCAAGTTTCTGTTTCTCACCAGTGTACATCTACTGTTTTGCGACCTACTGCTAATATTCCCCTTTTAACTATTCCATATCGTTATTAAATAAACTTGAAGCCCACTTTCGAAGAAAAAACCAAGGAAGACAATCTTACTCACGTAAAATCTTAAGCACCTTCTTCTCCCTTGGCTTTTTAGAACTCTCTAGTGTTTCCTTTTTCGCCTCAGCATACGATCTACCCTTCGTCATCCAGTCCATAAAATCTTTTCTCCTTCTTCCCCTTCCTGATAATGTTGCCCAGGGACGAAACCTAGGTCGTGAAAATGAAAATCTCACGTGGAAATCACCAAATGTTTCAATCTATAATCGGGAAGTTATTCCACAAAGTTACGCCTGATACCATTACTTTCATCAGTTTCCCACTGGTTTTCTCTATTTTTAAAAGTTTTCTACCTGTAAAAGGTAGGTTTTGTTGAAATACAGAGAATCTCTACCCGGTTTTATGCATTGTCAGGGTCCTATCTACCTCTAATGTTTCCTTTTTCGCCTCAGCATACCATCTACCCTTCTTCATCCCGTCCATGAAACCTTTTCTCATTCCCTTACTAGCTTGCCCAACTTTCTTTCCTCTATCGCAGTTTTGAGTAACCCATCGATCCTTATTGTTTCCCACAGCCACCTTCCCTGTCTCTCCGAGCATTCATCAAGAAATATTCTTTCCTCGCTCGCCAGACCAAGCACTTCCTCGTTTGTCTTCCTTTCCCTCCACCTAACCTCCATTCTTTTCCACGCCCACATTTCTAATTCGTGCAGCCTATCCTCAGCCTCCTTTCTTAAATTTGAAGCAAAATTGGGATGCAAAGATTGGGCAATAGGGAGGAAATTTTTAGATCAGGGTCAGCTTCTCTGGCCTATCCCAGAAAATTAGACTTTTTTTAACTGTACCAACCCCGAAAGGCAATGAAGTGATAATTATGCATGCATGAGTTAAAGTTTGTACATTTCATATGGAGTCTTTCGTGGAATCGACTTTCGTTGGGGACGACAATGGCAGCCCACTGCGCACGACGGTTTCCTTCATAATTCTCTCTTATTCCCTACTCACCTCCGCTCGGCACTTAACAAGCGCGGAGGCTCGCGTCCACTCACCGTTGCCCGCCTGCCCGTTAATTCCTCTCCCGCGAGCTGCGAGTGACACCTGGCTGCTCCGGCTCTCGGGCATTGTCTGTCCGTCTACATCTCCGGGCGAAGCGAGGGGTCGCGCCAACGAAAGGTTTTTATGATGCGTCGAGTTGTGTTCGTAAAGGCCTCGCTCTTCCGTCCGATTTCTATCCTAAGTCCTCAAACATTTTTGACGCAGTTTGTGGAAACGCCACTCGCAGCTACTGCTCAGACTTTGAGGCACAATCTGCCGCAGTCGCTCGATTCCGCTGCTTCCGTGTGGCGCAGGTTGAATTAATTACGAGTTTGCAGTCTTTCGCTGTTCATGGTTAAGCATGTTAATTCCTTCTCCTATTTTGTCATGTTGTTGGTAAGAAGAATTTCTTGTCGAACATTCATATTTGTCAAGTTTATATTTCTCATCAATGTATAAGCATAGGAGTAGACTAAATGACGTGAGCTTGAGGTGTCTGATAATTTTTGCGGTAAAATTAGGTGGGATAGGGTAAGGAATGAATGAGTGATGAAAGAATGCGGAATGAAGGCCTCCGGAATGAAGGGTGATCGGAAGTATGAAAGGAGCGTGCTTCTTTGGCCCGGCCATCTTGAGAGAATGTATGATAATCGAATAGGAAAACAAAGATATGATAGTTGAGTGAACGGAGCGAAAGGAAGAAATTGACCGAGATACCCACGAGTGCATGAGGTGCAGGAGGCTATAGCGAAGGAATATTAGGACTCTTAAGAACAGGAGGGCTTGCATGAAGCATTCCGACTGATTCTAGAAAGAAATACTGTGACTTTCCACATGAGATTTTAATTTTCACGACATAGGTTTCGTCGTTGTGCGACATCATCAGGATTACTTGTCAAACATTCATATTAGTCAAGTTTCTGTTTCTCACCAGTGTACATCTACTGTTTTGCGACCTGCTGCTGATATTCCCCTTTTAACTACTCGCTATCGCTATTAAATAACGTTTAAGCCCACTTGCGACGAAAAAACCATGGAAAACAATCTTACTCTCATAAAATTATGAGCACACTCCTTCCCTTCCGGCTTTTTAGAACCGATTAATGACACTTTTTGTACCTTATTATCCATGGAATAAATTCACTTTAACCAGAATTCCCACCGCTGCCCTTATGGCTTAGAAAAATGTTAGCCAACGGTCCACATATTGCTGTAGTAATCTGTGATACGGGCGAAAATACCTTAGCCATCACTGCACCAATGAACATTTTACTACCCCGAATCAAAATGTATATTCTTAGCTTCCCTCGTCGTAAACATACTGGTTATTATTTAAGTAAATAATTAATTAATACAACTTATCAATACGAATCAAATGATATTTTAGAGCTATAATGTTTGTTTAACATTTTTTTATCATTGTAATGGTATGAAAGAATAATATTTTAATAGAAACTTTGCTAAATATTTTCAATCCATAATGCTAAGTACCTTAGCGGCTGATGACCTCATTGTTGTTGCTCATCCGTCCTACGTAGGGATTACAATAAAAAGGATTTAGTCTATACCTCGCCAATACTAATCTTCAACGATAAAACATTTAACACTAAAATCAAAGTAAACACTAACCTAAACTAAACTAAGTAAAACTAAAGTTATAGCTCCTCCATTGTTTTTTTACTCCTGCAGAAAATTATATTTTTATATTGTATATTATATTTGTATGGTAAAAGTATACTATTTAGTCACAGTGAGGAAATTATATGAAAATAAAATACTCCCTCGATAATAAAAATACCCGAAATGCCAACTGCCACCAATTAATACCCAACAGCAGTTTTATACCCAAAATTTTCTCCCAAAAATACCAATTATTGCATTTGATAATTACATTCGTCCTCTATCACGACAGGATAAAGTATATCTTGAATTAATTGAAATACTTTTATAGTGATCTTATTTCATTTAATTACTGTCGTCTTAAAAGTCTTTTTACCTTTTACTTTTAAAAGTTTTTTAGAATTAATTATAGAAATATGAAATTTTACAAGTGTTTCTTGTTATTGAAAGCCGAAAAAGTATTTATTGACGAATATGATCGGAATGTTAACAGATACCTCCTTTATTTTATAATGCTCCCAAGGTGATCTAGTTGGCGGCGGCCTCCAAGTACTCGCTTGCTAATGCCTAAGTTCGCGTGTTCGAGACATGCCTATATGAATTTTTCACCCCCCAAGGTATGGTTTGTTCACGTCCTTTGTTGATATGTCTCAAACACCCACCGTAATGCCTGGTAAGCTGTTTTTTGGATCAAAATGAATAAATAATGCAAATTAGTTCGTAGTGTAGCACAACCAAGGTACCTAGGGGAACGCTTAATAGATTTATTCAATGATAGTTTTGGCAAACACCGTCTTCCCTCTTTTTTTCCTATTTGTCTTCAGAAGTTTGCTTGTAAAATACATTTTACCATAATATTTCAATAGGTAAAAACGCTGTAAATCAGAAATTTATCCTTAGTTTACTGACTAGGCTAATGAGCAATACGCACAAAATTCTTGGGTGTTCGCAATTTTCCTATATCTATCTCTCAGCATTTTAATAGTTATTGTTTTAAAACGTCATCCTTGAGTTTTTAATGTGATAATTCCTTTTGGTGAATGGATAGGGAAGTACAGTTTTACCCTGCTCATTTTTAACTCTATGTTCGGAGGGATTGGTTTAGTCAACCCATGTTGGCATTATTCTCATAAGGTGATAACAATGGACCAGTAAATAGGGCAAGAGAATAATTTATTACTCAAAAGTTTTAGTACAATATTGTGCACAAATATCAATGAGCTTTGGGTAGCCTCAAAGGTCACAGACCTGTGTGGAGACTACCTTCCTTAAATGAAATTCATTGCTGGCATTAAACAAAAACACTTTCAAAAGTATATAAAATAGTAACAAAGACAATTTCATTTTAGCCCAATTGTGAACAATAAAAGCTGAGACAATAATAATGCATCTTCCTTACATTTGGATGATACCTTAATAATTGCAGGATATAACATAGGGTACATGTACGGACATTACAGATCTAGTATAAAAAATGTTGTTATGTGCCAATATCCAATCCTTTGAAATTTTCAAAAGTTTCTTTTTGTTTTTTAAACTTAAAATAGATTCGGGTAAGGCTTTAAAGACTTAAGGGCCCAAAAGTACAAAGGATCTCTTAAACAACGTGAGATTTGATTTTGGAAGCTGCGTATTTAGTTTCCTTAAATAATTAAAGTATTACTTTGGCAAGTATTTTGAAAATGGTCTTTCTTATGCATTTAAAATGGCATTGTAGCGCATGGATTGTGTTTAGTCTATTTTCTTTCATTGATATACTGAAAATATCAAAAATTCCTTTTCCTATAGCCAACTGTTATTCCACGGGATCCTTCAATGCTTTACTCCCATGAATGAGTGACTTTCTCTTTTATTGGAAGATCCTTCAACGAACAATTTTAAGTGCCATTCTCAGAGGCTTGAGTCCTTTACAATAAATATTTTTATTTATCCCGTAGATATGTTCCAAACTTAAGTTCTCGAGTTCATGCATCTTAAGTCGACGAGGGCATAAGTACAATTTATTTCTGAATTTTGCGAAGCGCACACGCACCAATTAAGCCATATACCTTCCCCACGATATCTTTTAATGAAATAGCTGGGACATATATCTTGAAAGCGGCTCATCATACTTAAATGTAGCTTATTACCAAGTCCCTCTGTAGAGACATTTATAGGCGGTGTATTTAAATACAATGTTGGATCTTTATTGTTTTAATAGGAACGTGATACATCATCCATCTAAAATTGTGTCGTAGCTCTGAGAATCATTGTGGCAATTTATCTTTATGTGGGAATCTGTAGAATTAAAATTGAGCGTAGAGGCTCCATTTGTTCTTGAACTCCTCTTCACTTAATATTTTCTGCGTCAATTCTCTCATGATACATGCATGTTCTATCTTTCCAAGCTCGCCTAAATGTCCAGCAAGTCTCAAATGGAGTCTTATTTACTCAAGCATATTGTCGTATGAGAGGAGTATAATTTTTCCAGATAATGATTGAGCCATTATTTCGGATAAATTCAATGAAGGAAAGAAGTTCGGTGTATTTGGCTATGTTTGCTGTAGAAACAAGATGTCGGGGCTGAACATAAGGATAGGAAGGCTTTATATATACAGGAGGAGCGTTCCATGTATCGAGGTAGTATTTCAGAGGGTTATGAATTAAACGTATCTGACGAAATGTGGTGAAACGGCGTAATGAACTTTGAGCTAAGCCCAGTTCTGTCAATTGGAAATCGTCTTATACATGCGGGGCGTGTCGAGATCTTAGCGTCATCTTTTGGTTCCATGCAGCCTATTGTACCTTAGGACGACATATGGAATTTGAAAGGAGTTGACCATTCAAGCTCCAGTGGACAGAACAAAGTTTTCATTTATTTTAAGAAGAGAATGAGGTCAGCGGTAGCGACATAGCATCACTCTAGCGAAATAAAATAATTCTTCTTCTCGCCTCAATCCTCTCGAATTTCGAAGAGAGGAGAATTGAGGAGGAGGCCTCAGAGTGGGAACGAAAAAAAAAGATTAGTGAAAACTCTGCTAAGGAGACAAAGTTTTCAGGCGAAACTTAGTGATTTCTATTCCATTCGTAAAAGAATGAAATTTTTTTTAGTTTTCGAAACAAATTTTTTAGTTCACTTTCCGACCAAGATTTCGACTGATAAACCTCAAGAAGAACGCCTTTGGTCGATATCAAAGCCTTCGAGATGCCCAACCCGTAACAATACCTCTCTCACTTTTATTTTGTCTTCCCATATAAAATGTGGGATATGCAGTTTTTGAGTCCTTCTTAGGGCAAGGTTCATGGAATTCAGGCAATTATTTCTATATGTATGCTGAATTTTAAGGATCACTGTGAATTTATTTAATATATATTTCTATTTATGAAAACATTGGTACTTTTAATAATAAATTTTGGCTGATAATAGGAAAACTTGTGATATTTTTGTGACTGTATGTCCATCACTTTCGTGATCGATAAGCATGTCCCTGCCCAATTTTTGGAGAAGTAACAAGACAAAAGTCATGAAAATAGATGATAAGCACTTCGATGGACTTGTCTTGTGGTTGAAAAGGACGTAGAAATCCGTGGTAAAAAACGGAACAGTCAATTGATACTTATTTTTCAATAAGTTATATCTGTCTTAGCGATTCCTTCTACCACGCAGTCTGCTACCGGTACGCAAGGTGCCATTTATTCGAGAGTCGTGTGATCCAGAAAAGTCTCTAAAACAGTTTTTTCATCTGGAGTAGAATTCCTCAGATTTCGAGGCATTTTACTGTCATAGAAGTGCATTCCAGCTGCTTATGATTTTCTTCGGCTATCAGTGAAGATTTATTATCTTATTTAAAGATAATATACGTTACTAACAAAGTTCCAAATTCCATAATAGCCTTCTATTAGATTTTTTACCTCAGTGCCTAAAGGGAATTGACAATTTTAGGACAACTATTTACAAACAGATTTCAAAATTTGTTTCCTCACGTGTGTATATCTCTGAGGCTACGGTCGAAACCTTGGGCGAAAATTGAAATAAAAATAATTTTATTACGTACTCTACAAAGTTTCCTTCATTTGATTCTGCTAAGGAGCGTGGCATATTATAGGTTTGAAGCTTGCTCATTGCTAGAGTGACTGAGAGTGGACTGAAGGCATTTGAGTCGTGGATTTGGTGAAGTTTTTGTCGGGTCAGCTCACTGAGGTAGATGGAGTGGGAATTTTGTCATCAAACTGTAGCCTGGCTACCGAAATAGCAACCACATTGGTTATCCCTGCTCTTTCCTTACTTTTATTTGTATAGTACAGTGGAATGGACAAATTAGCGAATGCAAGGCAAGAATATTCACCGTGTGTTCGAAATCTAATGTTAATAACTCTTGTAGCAAACATTGATAGCTTAGTTCTATGGATTCTAGACAATTTTATCACAGTTTTTACCAAAAATGCAGATTACTTTAAGTTTTTTAATAAATAAATAACGAATGTTAGAAGGATCTATATGAAAGATGTACATGCGTGGTAATTTCTTAGAAGTATTCGATGAAAAACACCGTAAAATCGCTAAACGAGCGCGTCAGCTCGTATGCGCTGAAGGAAAATCGAGGCTAAAACAGTGGTGGCGGACAGCCTACAACTGTGTTACAGCATCTGGTATCGGCAGCCATAGCAAGCACCCACTTCATCTACCTCAATGGGTTACATGGGTAGCGAGGTAGACGAACGAGAAAGGATTTGTTGGATATATTGGGAGAGGGAAGGAACTTCGTGTCGGAGATTCAAAGGAGGCTGGAAATGTACATGGAGGAGGTACTGAAAGACGAGGATGTTGAAGAGGATGATGGCGGTGATAACGTTTGGATGTGTGCGGAAGAGGAAGTTAGAGAACTGATGTGTTTAAAGCAACACAGAGAATATTATCATGACGTCATACTACATCTCTATGTCTGACAGAATCGATAAAATATGAGAGATACTTTTCCGAACAGTTAGATACAAAAACTTGAAATTTCCGCGCACAGTAAGCGACTACAGTAAAAACTGAGCTCATCTAAATACACTTCCATAATACACGTTACCATTTGACCTCCCTAACCCTTCTCCCTTACATCTTTACACGGCTGGTGTCCCAACAACCCCACCACACGCCCATGCAGCGGCTCTCAGGGTAGTATGTAGATTTAAATGAAGAGAGTAGCAATTCTAGAAGGCACGAGGAGATGCAGGTGCTGCAAGATATTTAAGAAGGACTTGATGGCGGAAGAATGATAAGTAAGACATTGAAAATATGACCTCAAATTGTGAAGTAAGGATAAGTACTCGTAAAAAAAATACAATTCAGTTTGCCCGAAGAACTCTGGCTGACAGCGAGGTCGTAAAAATCCACTGAAAAATCTCCCACCAAAATATAGCCGAAATGCAAGTGGAAAGATATTTGAACTAGATAGGTGCTGCTCTTTCAGAGAATCCTTGACCGTCAATCTTCCATTACATATACAGTGAAGCCTACCTCTGCGGCCGCCTCCTTTAAGCGGACACTTCTTAAGCGGCCGGTTTTTTTCGGAAACGGAATGAATCCCCCGCAGAATTAAGCGCTGTAAATTTCCCTTCCCTTTAGCGGTCACCTCATTTTGCGGCCATTATCTCATGGAAGAGCTACCAGGCAGTGAGAGACATTAGATTGGGAAGGATGGAGGGCTGCAGTCAACCAATCTTAGGATTGCATGGCCAATGAATGATCTCTTGGGTCCGGTGGTGGCCGCCTGAGGAGGTGACCGCTGGATGGAGGTAATATTTACTTCAGTCATGTGGGAAATTCATTGGGCAGGTGACCACTCTAGGGAGCTGGCCAACAAGGCAGGTTTCACTGTACTTTTAAAATTCTTTCTCACACTAACATAATTTTTAAATTTTGCTTACGCTAAACATGGATTCTCGGGTATGCATTTAATTGTCAGGTACGTCCATCGTTACAGTGCGTTATCATCGACTTGCTAAATGGCTCAATAAATAACGAATTGGAAACTTTAGGATTGCGCAATGCACATAAATGCTTTCTTAAAAAATATACCCTATTTGTTCTTTTATTTCCCTTACGAATGCGAAACATTCATCATGGTTATCATAGATAAGCATCGTTCATTTTTAACATATTCTTTATGACTATTCATATTGCAATATTAAATCCTCTTAAAAAGCTTTTCTTTAAAAATAAGTAACCATGCTTATGTTTAGTTTCAGAGGAGTAGTAAATAAATAGAATAAATATGTTTCCGAGGGGGAGTGGTTAAAAAAAGAAATTCGGTCGAAGTAACTAGTTCGAGTAATCCTCGAGCCAAATTCACTTTTTACTGAAATGTTCGTAGCAACTTAGAAAATACGTTCCTGCTAATGCTCGGAGACGCTTAAGTACACCAGGTGCCTGTTTTTCTCTGGTTATAGGTGAAGCATACACTTCGCAGTAGAGGTAGTCTATTATTATGATCATGCTAAATATGACGGTAATAACCTCAAGCAAGCTGATTCAGTGCCTACGTAATCTCTGATTGAAGTTTTCAATTACTCCTAGACGCCTTGTCACCTTCATATATAATAAATGTAAAAACTACAAAGAGTGCCATAGACATTTGTAATACTTTTTTAATGGCCACCGGAATATATTCTTCAATAACCAATCTAGAGAAGTTTGATAAATTTATTTCTGAACTTAAAGGTAAGCTGATGATACTACAGCACTACCTTTCGCACTCCATACCCAAAAACCCTAACACTCTTCTTTCTCTCTCTGCTTGTTTATCACTACAGTTTCCTTCGCGAATCCCCACTCTCGGGATTATTTATTTTTTACTAATACTTGGAGTTAGATTTTACACAATCCCCGTTTAAATATTTAAAAATTTAAATAACTTGATAATGTACGCTATTATATTATTACACACTTATTCTTTCATTTTCCCCTCCATTATTCTCAGTGTAAATAAAAGTAGACTACTTATGTAATTAATATTGTTACCTCTTGAAAATAGCACTCTCGTTACGGTGTTGTTTCACGTCACCCACCCAAAACCCATCTCCGAGACATGTTGCAGTATGCATTCAGTTCAGCGTATTGAGCAACAACTAGGGTACACGATGTAACGAGGGTGACCGACATACGTATGAGCCTAAGTACAGCAATGCCCCGGATTCCCAGAAAAACTGCGAGCAGCCTCCCCCTCCCCTGAATGCCCTTCGTGTGTGTGTGACCCAGATTAAATTTTTGAGGCACTCCCAGCAGAAAGTCAGGGCAGTTTTTGACTCTGAAAAGTGAAACATCATAAGGCGAAGGTCGTTAAAGAGTGGACGGAGGCTATAAAAGAATATTCTATCTATCGCGTGAGGGGAAAACATTTCGCGGCATTCCGAAGAGGAATGATGATGGACCGCCTGACGCGCCTTTAATAATGTGAATGTGTAATCGTTACTCTCCATTGTTCTTCCCATATTGCTTCACGTCAATAGCTTATCATCTCGACCGTCTCGTTTTATATTTGCACCATGGTTACATATTTAAATGCGCGCGGAGGCAAATATTAATTAATCTCCATCGCAAAGTTTGTTTTGAATTTTTCAAACTTATATTAACTTTAACCAAGATAATTTATGCGATTGCACGAACAGATTGAATCCTCATGCCCTAGCAATGCTTGCGGAAGATAAAGACATTGAGCCAGAAAATATCTTTATGGATCAACCAGAGGTTGCTACAGTCACTGGCAAATTCTCAGCGGCCCAGGATGATGGTGAAACTGTCAACTAACTCTCATGGCAACTACTTCATGCGACAGGTGAATTGGTCCTTACGACAACCATTGAGCGTTTACGTATCTATCAGATAACGAGGAGCGAACACTAAATGCCCTCGAGACAAGGGAAAAAGTGCCGTCGGATAGAACCGTCTTAGAAAGGATATGTCCTCACTGGACTGAAAGGAAGTGGCGTAAAAGGAATTAGGATCTTATAGGTCGAACCTAAGCCGTGACTAAGCCATGCTTCTTTGGTGGAAAAATAATTCTATGATGAGAGCTATATCTTAGGCGTAATCAGTTGAACCAGTGACAAATATAAATCATTATACGGTTGAGAAACGATCCATTGGACAAAAATATCAACCGATACCGCATTTAAATCAGTTCTAAAATTAATATTAAGACAAGGTGACAATGTAGCTATGGATGGTGCATCGGTTTTTTGGATATGGAGATACCAAGGATTTTTCTGTGGTAGCTGAAATTCAGAAGATTAGAATTCTGTTTTTCAAACCTACCTGCTGCGTTTCCACCTTAATTTTGGGAACTGGCGTCCACTTTAGTATGGGTGCAGTAAATGTTGTTACTGTCTGTAGAATTGCTCTAGTCTCATACTTTTCACTAGGCTTCACTAGGTTTTCTTTTTGAGATCTGTGTTGGTGGAATATAACACCTTCTTAGGAGTTGCGCCTTGGGTGTGCGTTGACGGTGTGCCTAGAAGCCACAAGACGGATCCAATATGAATGTTGCGAATTTAATTTAGGTATTTACATAAAGATAAGATTCATCTCCACTTTAAGGAATAATAATGAAAAGTATTGAATTGGTCCGGAGCCTAAAACTCTTCCTATCTATTTGCTGCACATTTAAAAAATATTATGCATGTTTCTTTGTCGGTACAGCTTTCAATACATCATCATATAAATACCATGGGAAATATATTTCATTTTAACTTTGTCGTTACTCTAGAATTAGACGCATAAGTATAAATTTATCTGTGCTAAATAACGTATTTTATTTATTTAATTATTAAAATCAGTATCTGGAGCGAAAATTCAGCAAGCAACCATCTTTTGCCGTGTAAATGCATACCATGACATAGGCTCTTTAAATTGCGAAAAATTGTATTTTCATAAAATATTATACAATCCACATAATACTATCAAATAAATCCAGAAAACCGTTTTGCAGACTTCTATGCAGCAAGAAAATATGATATTAATGAAAAAGGGTGTGCAATGATAATAGCTTGGGAGGAGCATAACGGAACCGTTTTGTACCACCCCATTTCTAAATGATGGAGAGGGGTGAAACGAAACCAAATTCCATTTCTGTATCTCGAAAATAAGGCTAACAATATAGCCAAAGCGTATTAAAATCCATCTAAGAAGTAAATATAGGCTTCAAGAGGTTAAAAGACCGGTATAAAAGAAAAGAGCAAGGTGGGTTACGTTGAAATGAAATAAGATGGTAGATTTTGGAATCGATTCAGCATTAGCATGCCAATATAAGAAGCTCATAATTTTTGTTTTAGCATTCCACGGTGTACATGGTGGCACAAGCGTCACCTTCCAGTGGCATTTTCCGGTAAACAGATTCTCCATATGAATATCAGTATCAATATGTTTATCAGTGAAATTGGCTGCAAAGCAAACTTTTTTGTTGCTCCACGCTATAATTATAATTTATCTCAAGTTATAATTTCGAAGTTCTTACACTCAAAACGGATTTTTTTATAATTCGTCATCAACATTCAACCGCATATTGTATGTTACAAAGTAAGATAGAATATTCTTCGGCTGTGGGCTTTTGACGTTGGTAAATAATAAAAATTCGGAGTCGACGAAGGTTATCTATTTCTTAGACCTTGGTTTTGGTAGGAATAAAAGAACTCACCAACAGTTGGGACAATTTTTCAATTCTTGCAACTGTTTTTAGATACCAATAAAATTTTTATTCTATACATTGGAAGAAGGATTGCCTTAGTCCAAGAACAAGTCGCAACTAGACAGATATAAATAGGGAACACGAAAAGAAGATACGACCGAAAAATTGCATGGGGCGAAGAGCTGCAATGTTTCGAAATTTTATCTTTGAAGGGAATAGGATATGGTCGAGAAGCTTTTGAATTGTTTGCTTGTTGCCCTATTGAAAAAATTGTGTTTGGTGGAGAAGCAAAAAGAAATACTTGATTTGATCCAGGAGAAATATTTTGGGATTGGATCATGATTTAGCAGAAAATATGGATTCAGTGCGAAATAAAGGTAAAGATAAACTGAAGTATGTGACCAAAGGGATTATGTTAGGGAGAAGAAACAGAAGGGGAAATATTTGGGAAAATAGTCGTTTAAGTCGATCTAGGAAGATTTTGAAGAAGGAAAGGTTCGAAATGGAACTATGGTTTCCTCACCAAAATGCTTCCTGCCAAAGGTAATGCTTCAAGTACCCACGGCTGCCGGGCAAAAAAATCTCGGGTTGGGACTGCTCTAAGGTCTAACTATTCTGATGAAGTGGCTTTGGTGAGTTGTCTCTTCGCCTGCTCACATTCTCTCTATTCAGCGCCTCGATTTTATTCCTTCTTTTTGCGCTTAATTTTGGGGTCCTTCACTGCGACTCTTCCTTGAATCCATGACCTTGGAAATTGTATTCAGGGATCGAAAAACTCACCATGAGACTCGTAGTCTTTTCCGTGTTTTCAATGGACTTTTTTATGCCAATCCTTCTTAGAATTTCTTTGTCCGTCGTTGTATCTACACATTCCAACCTTTAATCACCTTGATACAGCTTTCCCCATGCTATTTTGTTCACTGACGGAGCCCACATTTAGAATCAAGAGAGAGGTAAACTTGTTGATTCCTTGAAAATATATTGAAAAAGGGCTTTCTCGTAACTCATCTTATACATTGTGACCTAACTATAATTTACGTTCAGAATGAAGCTTGTTTGACCCGAGATAGCGTGCTAACAGAATTCTTGATTCCTGTCCTGGTTTTGTTCAATCCTAGGTGGTACCATTTTCAGCGTCATCTGGGTTTTGATTACTCTTGTAGTGTGTGTATCTGTTTCCATCCATGTTAACAGTTACCGCGTAGAAAAAGTTGGAGGATACATGTTTACAAAATGGGGTGCTGGCTTTGTAAGTAGCAACACTAATTGCCCTCCGTGTCTAGGGTCCGGGGCCGGGTCCCATCATTGGGGATTTTTTCATTGTGGTCTCGGTCCATACTTGCACACGATACCAAGGAGATCACTTCGTGTGGATTACTCGAGCTGTCGGATAGGATGTAAAGCGGTGGAAACCCTTGTAACCCTGCGTTTTTGCCCATACTTATGCTGTCGCTTGATTTCTCACCTTACTTTTTCCCCTCTCCATCAATCCTAACTCTACCAAGTGAACCCACCGTCACATGATGAAGCAAATGACTTGATCCTCTTCAAAAGACTTTGTTCTTTATCAGACCTTCGGCTAAAATTCCAGCCGAATCTATTAATTTTGCTTAAAGTTATCTAAATTTAAATTAGTATTGAAAATAAATCTAATTTCTGATGCATCAATAATGGAGTTCGAAATCAGTCCTACGTCCCAAGATGGACTAAAGTATGTGAATCAAAACGAGGAAAGTTAACTATAGAACAGTCAGGCTTAAAATTTATCCGCAAATGATGAGAGGCATGATAGTTGCCACAGAAATTTTATAATAATATTGGTCAATATTCTATGAAGTTATTAATTCCATTTTCTCTCAGATGAATGTTTACAAATCTGAATTTGACTATATTACACGCCTTATATGGTTTCTGGGTTTATGTTTACGTCTGTGTTTAGTTTCGTGCAATTGCAAAATACACTAATGCTCATAGATTCCAAAACTTTGATGGCTTACTGTGCGGTGCATGTTGGTAAAATTTCACCTAGTGTGGCTGTTTTTCACAGACCTTTGCTAATGTAATAATCGTTGCAGTTTCATTAATTGTCATAAAATATAGTGGAGTGCAGATTGGTGAATACCTACCCTTTGCCACATGCCCTTGGATGTATGGCCGGCTTTTAGAGTAATATGTACCTGTTGATCTTTCCCTAATTACAGTCCTCCTGAGTTTTAGTCCTCCTGAGAATTAGACTCCTGACTATGAGCATGGGAAAACTCATGTAAATAATTTAAATATACCGTCTTTTTAATTTCAGTGCACTTTTGAATATGTAATCAGTCATGATAATTTCATCACTCGGTGGTAGGAAAACATCCATAATGTCATTGCTTAGATTTTTATTCTGCTGCCACTTTTTTACCGCGGGCTCACAATTACACAAAATTTGTATGAATATCTTCCTTCCTGCACCCATGAACGAAAACTCAGCACAGTCTCTTGCTTGGGGAGAAGCTTTTCCATATTATCTATCTTTGGCGCCTCGAAGTATCGCTCGAGGAATGGTGACGCGGGGGCATATCGATCAGTTTCCCGACAAGATGACAAAGGCCTCTTGGAGCTGTCGCTCTTCGCATATCCTTTTTCCCCTGGCGCTGCCGACAGACAAGTATAAATTCCTCCCCTTTGTGTGTGTGGGTGGTGGCAGATGAAGGAGTGGGCTCGTTCCCTGAGATGTGTGGATATGAGAGCTAGATTGATGCCAGATTCTTTTCCGCGAATGGCCTGTCCATAACTGCCTCGTTGCCCGTCAAACTGCAGTTGGAGGACCATTATGCATGCATGAACCTCGGTAATAAAAAGTGACCCTGGAAATAGGTTGTACTCCTTTGACTGTGCGGAGGAATTTCACCGTATGTCGGGTGCATTGGTAATAAACTGGGGGGATAGAACTTTTTCCTCATGAATGGTGACTCCTTCGATGTAGATTTTGATCGCCTACTTCAATTTTTCTAACGTAAACTTTAAAGTATCACCATACACATTATCCTCGGATATTAACCTCAGTCGTGGCCTTGCAGAGTAATCTTTGATAAATTAAAGTTTGGTAGGATACGGTAACGATAGAGAAAACCAAAATTGGATTGCATATAAATTATTTTGCCTTTCTGTGCTTGCAAACTTTTGTTTATACTCTAATGAGCGGAGAATATTATAAACATTAATAATAATTAAACAGTAATATTTGGTAAATAAAAGTTCGGTAGGTTCACGGTAACGATAGAGAAAACTAAAATTGGATTGCATCTAAAACATTTCGCCTTTCTGTCCTTGCAAACTTTTGATCATACTAGCAAACTTTTGATTTTGATAAAATGAGCGGAGAATATTATAAACATTAAGGATGTGATGGCATTATGCTTTTTTCAATTTCATTCAGTTATAAGGTTATTTACTAGATGGAAACCCCGAAGGAGAATGAGTAAGTGAATGTTTAGCCTCGAAAGTAAAAAAAAACGCCTAAATTTGCCCTGCATGTTGTCTATTAGCCAGCGGTAGTTCAACGTTTACTTAACCATTATTTGTGTAATGTAAATGGGAATTTATTAATATTTTAGCCTCGGAAAGTTTCATGAAGGAAGAACACACATGGCACAGAAATATATGAACATTTACCGTTAAAATCGGATTAGAAAGAAAAAAAAAACTATTCCCTACCTTACAAAATTGCAAGGTTGGCACGCGTGGCGTAGGGTTGATTGACTCCAAATTTTGAACGCGTAATTTTTTCATCAAATGGAAAACAAATAAAGCTTCAAGACCCATTCGATTCGAAAAACATTAGAAACCTGGAAGTTTTGGCCGACCCTAACGTAAAGTCGAAATTTAGCTCAGGGGTCTTATTCACTATGGACTCGATACGGTCGAACCTCGGAACATGCGTGGATGTGACGTGAAAGCCCCCAACAAATTTCAATTTGTAGACCTTTGAAATTTTTGTGGCTGTGACGTCCAGATTTCGTCTCTTTCGAGTTAAGGAAATACAGAAGTTACACGGAACAACCGCCCTGAACACTGTTGATTATCAGTTTGACTTAAGTCCGGTTTTGTAATGTCTCGATAAAATTAACTTAAATATGACATAGCCTTCCCAATGTTACGTAGCTTTTTTGTTAAATATATGTTCACTGAGAATTTAAGTTTTTAATATTTCACTAGACTATTACTTATTTGATGTATACCATATCAATCATAAAAGGTATATTTTGTTTTCACACTATAAAGTTATGAAAATGGGGATTATAGGGAGATTTACACTACGGAAGTATTTCGTAGAAAATAGCCCATGTGCATCGGCACTATTTTGTATTATTGACTGGTTATTTTGGGATACGACCGATAGCTGGAGTAATTTTACGCTGGTAAGGATAAGTGGATGGGTTGGTTAAGGATGTACGTAGTGCACAATCATTTGGGTAGATAGAGAGGGAATTTCGTCATCAAACTGTAGCCTGGCAACCAAAATAACAACCATATTGGTTATCTCGTATCTTTCCTTACTTTTCTTTGTTTATCATGAAGTAATCGACTAATTAGCGGATTTAAAGCAAGAATATCCGCCATCTGTTTGAAATTTATAAGGCAAGTGATGATAGAAACATAAATTGGTTTCTCAGTGATATGGCTATACTCTATGTTTGTTTCATATACTCTATGTTTCCATAGTTTGATGTGGATAATTGCTTATTTAAATACGTAAATACTATATGTTATGAGAACGCATATCAAAGATGTAAGTGAATGGTGATTTATAGTTAGTTATTAACGGATAACATCTTTGAAAAATTAGTGCGTTAACCCGTTATATTCTAGACACCCCATCTGTCGTAAGAGGTATTCGAGCTGAAGTGCTCTCCACTTTTTACCTAAGGCCGTGTTCTAATCCGCTATTATGGGCTCTTTGAACCCTTGTCTGCTCTTTTCGATTATCGACGTTCAGAGGGAGCTAGGGAGTAGGGCAGGAAAGAGTTCCACAATGCAATCTTATAAGCTCTAAACCACTGTGCTACCGTAGATTGTGGCTGTAATCTGGAGGGTTTCCAAATTTTATCGCAGAATGGAAGTAAAAAAGGAATTTTTTCACTTGTTTGTTCAATGTAATTATCATGTGACCACGGAATGCCTGCGCCAACTGTTTATCCTTGCCATTACTACGACTGGAAGACATGGGCGCCACCCTTGGAAAAGTGCAGAAAAGAGCGTAAGGGCACAAGGGCGTAGAGCTTGGGGTACACCCTATGTGAATTGGGACATGGCCTAAGTAGAGATCGGCATTCCATCAGTAAATGTCCACCACTGCCGGGATTCAATCCCCGGAACATAGGAGGGGGTGCCGGAACTCCAACCACCACATCAACGTGATCTCCATGAGTGCTTTTCCTAATAGTGTAATCTTTTTAAGCATCTCATGGCACTACCACATCCTGCCAAAGAAATTTAGAGCTCTAATCATGTGCTTTATCATTTCACCAGACTTGTATACCCTAATTGTAAAGTGTAACGTACATTTATGTATCAATTAAACTCTGATTATGCATTATTAAGGATTGTTAACCTAGCGGTGGTGGTTCTCTTATTGGCTCCGTGCGCATTTGGTCGTGGTTTTTTGTTCATGGCTGCGATGATCGGGATTTCGGTGCCTAATTGTTCTCTGTATGGTGTCCCGAATTATTTTTCAATCTAATTACCAGAATAAAAAATTACAAATGACTTTTTCCCGATGTATATCCTTTAGATTACTCCATTTTTTTCAAGTGTATATCGAATACAGTTTCCCTAATCACATTTTCCTTATCGAATTGGGAATTGCAGGTTTAATTTCTAATAAACCACCTGTATTATCGCACTGATTAAGAGCTTATGGCTTTTTATGATACCGGAATATATGAAGTCAGGCGTGGTATCACATCGAATTGAAGCAATAAATTAAAAAAAGTTTTGCCTTGAATTCATTAATAATTTATTATACGAACTCTAAAAACAGCTATAAATGTGAAATTAATGGAGGAAAATCTTCTGAGTAATAATTTTCGGATTGTTTCTTTTTTAGTGTAATGTCTTTCAAAGTAGTCAAGAAGCGAAATATTTGTTGGAAATTATTCGAAAAAAATCCGATAGTTTGTTTTTTGGTGGTTATAATTTCTCGACATAAAATATTGACATTCAGGATATAAATCGCGCTAAATGTATGGAGGTTTTCACCTACAGCGGTGAGTTCGCTGCGCCGGTGTCGACGTTTTCCAGGGGTACCTTTCAACCAATCTCACCTCCACCGCAACAGTGACCTCAATTATCGGTTAACGACTCGTTACAATTCAAATGTAATTCATACATTTGGGAAGACATTGAAGAATATTGATCGCTTATCTCCGTGGACCCTCTGAAAGGAGGACGAGAATAGGCTGCAGACATTTGAGATGTGGGTGTTGAGAAGGATGGAAAAGGTGAAGTGGACGGAGAGGAAGACTATCGAGGAAGTGCTTGAGATGGTGGGCGAGGAAAGGAAACTTCAGAATGAAATTCGAGATAAGAAGTGTAGGAGGCTAGCGGATGTAGAAAGGGGCGATGGGTTGCTCAAGAATGTGGTAGAGGGAAGGATGTAGGGCACGCGAGGAAGGGGAATAGAATAGAGCTTTATTGTTCTAGGACTGGTGTCCTATGGAACAGTATACAATGTGTCTCGTAATATTTTGGTATTCTTACAAATAAATAAATAAGGCGAGATCAGATAATACATTAGAAACTATTACATTTAAAGAAATAAAGGGGAAGAGTGAGAATAGGTTTCATGGACGGGATGAAGAGGGGTGGATCGTATGCTGAGGTATACAATATACTAGAGCGAGATAGGCCCCTGAAAGTGGAGAAAACCGGGAGGAGATTCTCTGACATTCGACAAAACTACCTTTACCGGTAGAATATTTTTTTTAATCTCAGATATCCAACCCGTAGTGCATTTTCGTAGATGACATAAGAATTATATTGTACAAATGCGTGAGCATTTGAAAATTCATTCTAAGCATTGTACTTTAATGAGAATTGAAACTCATCATATCTACTCCATCTCACCTCTTCCCAAGTAAGGTCACTCTTACCATCCAGCCCATCAATCAAATGACTTCCGGATCGATTACCTATCCTAATGGCCGTTTTACACGGGGCATTAAATTTCACAATTTAAAACTGCATATTTTTCGCAAACTAACTTACAATAACTATTTATCATGTTAATATTGCTGTTTTCAGGCATTCTCGTCGCGTGTTTAGTTTTTATTTTTAACACGCGACGAGAATGCCTGAAAACAGTAATAATAACAAGTATATGAGTCGCGGAAGCCTTCAAAGATACTATTTATCATCTTTATTTAAAAAAATATTTTTAAGTTGTATATATTTCTATTACTCTTTTGTGTTATTACTTTTTTTTGGACGTTTTATACGTATTCCCTCTCAGATTATTCTAGATAGAAATACATTAAAAAATCGGAAGTTCACCGTCTTATACTCAGTGAACTAAATTACTCTCCACAGAGAAACTTTACAGAGTAGCGTTACTCAAACTAACGTTGCTGTGAAAATTTTGTTATACATGTGATATGTTTCCTATATAATGTGTTTGAGCCCAAAACGTGCATAGTCTGGGATCGTGACGCAAACACAACTCTAATTTTATGAAAATATCTGTTATTAAAATGTTTGTGCCCCGGACCTCTGGAACTACATGGAGAGAAAAACTGCATCGGCTTTCAAAACTTAAACTTGATTTTTAATTCGCGGTTCTATGATAATTAGGATGGGAGTAGTGTATGTTTTTATTTGCAAAAGTTGATATAAATTGGAAAAGATGTTTTTTTGTGTTTTTCCTAGTTTCTCGTGGAAACTAAGGCTGATGGGTAAAAAACCTTAACATATTTGAATCTAGAGTAAAAAGTCCTATTAAGGTCAGGTATTTTCCCTCGTGTGACAGAAAAAGGCTTTGAAAAATATCAGATTAGGATCAAATATTTTCCTTCGTATGATAGGAAAATTTTTTGGAAACCAGAGTAATCATTGAATAAGATCAAAGGATATTTTGCCATCTCGCGTTTATACATTCGCGCATGCGTTCTTTCAAACCACCACTTTACACTCTTTAATTTGAAATGCACGACCGTACATACATCAGATCGTGAAATTACATGCCCCGTGTATAACGGGCTTTAGAAAGATACCTTCATTGTTATCCCTGCTAATATATAGAAATGTAAACGTGTCTGTCTGTTCCTCCATCATACAAAAACTACTGGACCGAATGAGCTGAAATTTAGCATCTAGAGAGAAAATATATCTAGTTGTAACATATGCTATATTAAAAAGCCCTCATGGCCCCCATTAACCCTCCCCACTGGTCCATGCTTAGCATTAGGTTTTGCTTTTTAAAAGTACTTTCACTCATGATAGAGGGTTAGGATTTTTTTCATCGGATGGCTGAATAAATGAAGTTTCTAATTCTTTCAATCGATTTTCTTGTACGCTTGTACGCTGTATCTTTGTCTGGATATCATGTTTTTAGCTGAAAAATCTCACATTTTTCTCTGACCTGGAGATTTGATTTTCAAAGGATATTCACGATCATGCCTCTATCATTTAAATATCAAGTTTTCCTGCAGGCCCATGATAGCACATAGAAATAAAATCTGTATAAGAAGGGCCCAGAGTCCCAAGGGTCCCATGATAGATTGCTTCGGGGGGTAATCGATAAATTCAATGCATATTTACAGCATGTATAATATTCAATGTCAACAGTCAGCATGTCTACTACAACAAACACAACGTACAAGATAGGTTACGAACTCCTCAAATGACCACGCTTACAGTATTCTTCAAGCTTTGTGGTTCTCTTATACAATAAGTTCAATACTTTCCACACCAGTTGAATTTCAACGGGTACCTTACGCTTGCTTAGCCATAAAAATTTTCTAAATTTATTTTGGAAGCGTAAAATATTGATCGCTGTAGTCAACTTGACAATCTTTAATGCTTTTATATTGTTGTGGTAAAAAATAATTTTCTGCAAAATTGCCAAATTACCATTTAAAAAAATTCAGTCAGACAAGGAATGATAAGAATCAGCTGCCCGGTCTCTGTTAATCCATCGCCAAATATTGGCGGTACAAATTTTAAAGCGGCCCTGCCGCTTCCAACTCATCCAAACCCTGCTGCCCGAATCGCGATCCCGCTTTGGCGATTCGCACAAACCCACTCGAGCCCTTTAAAACGCCTCCCCACTCCTCAGGTCGCCCACGTGGTGCATCACCTTTAATCTCTCTCTCACTCCCGTGTGTGTTCTTTTTTGTGCATTAGGAAGCGGGCCATCCATCTCCCGAGCGGCTACGGAGACTCCAAGTGGTGCGAGAGGTTGCCGCTCTCCGCTCTCAGATCCTTCGCAGCCAGGCCGTCCTCGCTGCTCTGGTGAGTAATCTCTCTTCTTTCTCTCTCTCTCACTTTTTTATTTCGGGGTGATCAAAGAGACGAGGCCTACTTTTTGAAGCCATTGCAGTTGCACGCGTAGGTATGTACGCTGGTAGCGAGCCAAGGAGGATGAGTGCTGAATGCACTTGAGGGGGATAGGTATAATCATGCTCCTAAATACCGGGAGTCACGACCGATATACCGGCCGGTAAACCGATACTGCTCGACAACCGCAACCGAATATACGTAGCGGTTTAATGTATCGATTTGGATCGTAACGCTCGATATATTGATTCTTAAACGATGAATCGGGGAGCTACTTATCGGTCGGGTGAGCGGGGATCGGGTTAATGTGTAGTAGTACTAGAGTACTGGCTAACCAATCGGACGGCCAGGGTTCAATTCCCCACAAAGGTTGTTTTTCAGAGGAAACCCGATCCCTACTTTAGTGTCCTGTGGAGGGCACTCCAAGTGTAGTAATCCGTCTGTCGGATGAGATGTAAAACTGTGGTCTTTTGCCTTTCGTTAAGAGCAGGCTAACGCCGGCGCCGGGTTTCTCTCTACCCTTCTACCCTTATCTGTTCCCTATGGCGAAAATGACCTTAGTTATCCGTCGCCTCCCCTAATATACTATTCAATCGGATGAGCTCCAAGTCTTTCCAAGTTTTTCTTAATTTATAGTTACCGTTGGCCGCAACAGTAGGGAATCCACTCAGGCTAAAATAATGAGAGGAGTTTCCTTCCAACTTCTAATCAGTCCTGACGCCCCAAATCCCCCCTCTTCTCCATACCTTCGCCGCGCGTGGGAATGTATTGCCCGATATCTAGTACCCGATATGCCGTGGTCAAACTAGTTTGAACCCGGTATCCGTGTTAGAACCTTGGGCTCCATACGCCTCTTTGTCGTGGCTCTCCTATCCTCGGCCCCTACCCCAGGCTTCTCCTAAACTATTCCTCTCTCCCCACGCTGCAGCGCTCTTAATTCTCGCCATTTCTCCTCTCGGGCGAACGTAAATTTGCGAGGGATATTTGCCGCATTGCGCGAGATTCCGCGAGGAGGTACCGCCTTGTCGTGTGAGGCTTGCTGGATGCAGTGGCGGACACGTGATGCCTCGTTGACACTGCTTGGGTAATGATCTTTTTAGATGTATATATATTTTTTTGCAATATATCTGTCCGCCCCCTTCTTAAATTTAGAAATTGTCGAGTCAAAAATAAATTCAAATTTTTGGAACATGAGAACCACCCTTATAGGGCGTGATTTTGTCCGAGGCGCTCTGATTGGCTGAGGGGTCCGCTGCTCTTGCATTGTTGGAAAACCGTGTGAACGTAGAGGAAAGCGGGTAGCCATCTTCTCTGCTTAAGTTATTGGGACTCTGTGATTTCGATTGCCTCCAGTCTCGGCCGTGGGAAGTACTTATTTCTCTTGGCGGTGATTTTTCTCTCTTTAAAATCTATTGCGTGGCCGGGTGCTGATCAGGCGTACTCAGCAACAGCGGAATGGCGAGGCTGCTTCTTTTCAAACAGTTTTCCACCGAAATGCTGATACGTGGGAAAAACCTTAGCGATTTAAAATCCTTATATCAATGGTTGATGAGGGCTAGGATGAATCCTCCTTATCTTCCTCCTAGTTGTCATCTAATCCTGTTATATATAATGTATTTTCTTATCAGTAGTGAATTCTCCGTTTTGTTAGATTCAAAAAATGATGTATGTGTCCAGTTGAAACTTGATCAACGTTATAACCTGGATCCTTACGCAAAAAATATTAGCAAATGCATTACATGAGCGGTCCCTGACGACCGACGAACACGGAAATTAAAAAAAGGGCTCTCCGCACTGCGACGACAAGGCGGAAGTCACAATGGTCAACGACTGGCCGCCGTAGACGTAATGAGTACGAAATAGCACAATTTTGTTGTTTAGGTTGAAATATTTTAGTCTTTCCCGTCGAACCGTTATGGTGGATTCTTCTCGTGCTTCCCAATGGGTTTTTTCTGCACAGTTGCCTATGTTTTAAAGCAAGCCATCCCCAACATCTGCAGGTGCATCATCCACAGCACAGAGTCGGCATTTCATCGAAACCTCGGACATCGCAGAAATAAACCCTAACGGAAGCCCGAGACTTGTGGAAACTTTTTCTTATAGATAAAATGAAAGACCACTATTCATATAACTATATGTATTTTCTTGCTAGCAGGTAAAGTTTTAGGCTCAGTCTAGTAAATACAGTCGTGACAGTTGTTGTTTATTTTTCTATGCTAAGTTACAGCTGACGCTGGTAGCGCCCACATCTGCCTGAAAGTAAAACTAACCCGTCCATAAGGGATACTATCGACAAGCATTGGATTTAGTAAGATTAAGTTATAGTCAACTAAATAATTAATAAATAATAATAATATTAAGTAGTAATAAGTCTGATAGTATTCATTTTTAATGACCGTAAAACTACACTACCTCAAAACAACAGTATTAGGCTGCCTATATTTTGAGTTTTTCTTCTGTAAATCATTATATATCTTCAAGATATTAGTATAATCCCTTCAAACGTATGCAGCACAAGATATGATTGTGCATAGCACTGTAGTATCCACCTCCAGAAACGCTCATCTTTTGTGAAATGGAGGTAAAATTATACCTCTTAAGATTTTCGGAAAGACTGATTAGTATTTATTATTAGTAAATATTTTAAATTGCTTTTGCTTGCTCGTCACAGCACGGCGCAAATGAGCTTCAAGCTTCAAGTTTACTGCAAATGTTGCCGCGACAGTTTATTTTTAGTCTGTACTTAAGGCTTACCTTATAGGTTTTAAAAAGTAGTAAGGTTTAAATATTTTCAGCGGAACAAAAGAGAATGGTGATTGACTGGAAGCATATGCGTTAATTATGGCCATGAAACTATTAATTGTTAAGGTCTTTAAAAATACGATGGAGCTGGAGCGACTTGTTTAACATTTCTACCTAATGTATGGGGGTCATTCCATGTCAAATATTAAGGCTGTTGTCCCCGACCTCTTCTCTTTTGGGTTTGTCAGTGTTCTAGCGCACATCGCAACAGAGGAGACGCACGAGCGCTCTTAGAAACAGATGATTGGATCGCACTTGCGCTAATATTTCCAATATGGTGGAACAATAACAAAAAATAATGGTTTGAAATGTTGTTCTTGGTTTAACGGTGGTTTTGACTGCATCGTATTATATGTATATCTATGTATTCAAGATAAAATATTTGTAAAAATTAATTATCTTGTCAAATTAAATCATTGTTGTGGTGAACTAGATCATACATTTCCATGAAATATTACGTGAAAATACATGTTACTTGAAAAAGATATTTTGATGCTGTAACTGAGGAGACAAAATAGTAAATTAAATAACAAAAATATTCGGTCATTAGTTATTTACGAGAGATGCACCACATGTAACCAGATAGCGATGCGTTTCGGTATTTACTATCGTAAATTTTCCCGCATTCACTGGAGACGTCTGCTTATGAACCTGCGTGACATGAACTTCATATCGTATTTAACTTAATTCTGCGTTTTCGCGAGTTTGGCGGATTCGCAGCAACTTGAGGAAATATTTTAGATTATTCAACGGAATTGGATACCAATGGTAGATTTCAAATCTTACCTGGCCATTGCGCTTAGTAGGTGATGTGCATGGTTTGGGAGACTACCCTGAGCCGCAATGAGGTTGAGATAAAAATAGTTATATGCTGGATTATTTCTCAGATTTTCCCCCCTCTCAAGTATGAGATTGAGTTTCACCTTATATAAAGAGGAGAAAGGAAAATCAATCCAAATTTATAGAAATATAACATTAATTAGAAATTAATAAAACTTCTATTCACGAAGACACTATTGCTAAATGCGGGTTGCTTATTTACCATTACAATAATGAGTTCAGCCTGCGCGGCTAAAACACAACATTACTTTTTTGCAATAACTAAATTTTTCTTAACGCCCATCATTGTATACAATTAATAATTAATGATGAATATGAGAGGAATAAAAGGAAAAAACTACATTTTTAGTAATTACTAACTCGGCCGATAATGGACATCATGTCCTTTGAAAGTTTGGGGAATTTAATATTACACACGTTTATTAAAATTGACGCAAATGTACATTTTTGAATATTCGTCGTTGTGAGAAATGTTTGAAAGTGTCTTTGACTATGGTGCCCTGAGTTGATTTTCTTATGAGAACAATCTTTGTGACGATCTGATTTTTTTTGTTAGTTATAATATTTTCGTGAGGGCAATACTTCATTTAAGAAAGAAAATTTCCTTTAATGAGTACGCACAATGCAACACAGCTGCTAGGCCTCACTGGTGAGACGAGTCAGTATAGCGACCTAAAAGAATAAAATAAAGTTCGGTGTAAAATAATATAAGCTATTTTCTTGGTTCTTAGAATGGATTCTACTGGTCACTGTTGGACTCCTATCTAATTCTTAACCTTGCAATACTTGGTACCCATCATCTCGACCAAAACTCCATCGAGCCACCTTCATATACCTTGGGGCGTAATTTGCGTCGCTATGCATTTGAAAACCGATCAAGCTCTTTTATCCATTGGCATAGCCTTCAATTTTCATTCACGTTTCAGAGCACCCTAGGGAAGACTTTAATTAATCATAAGAGTAATGCCCAAAATGATGCAGCATTTCAATTAATTTGCTTGTGCTTCGATAATTATAGACAATGATAGGTGCACTAACAATGATAATTTATGTTTTCCAAAAACTTATACATTTCGACCAAATATAATGAGAATCTCCTCCAAAATCTGATATTATTAGTCTTCTAGTATTCAAAGTATTTATTTTATTTGTACTTACATTTTACTTGGTACAACAATTCCTCGTGTTAGTTATATACAGCTTTACCTCGCTTCATTGCAGTAATCCCTTCTCTTTGCGCGAATTATCCACGCTCGTGGAGGCTTTCCAAATGCATTGGGGGGCTGCTGTTCCTTTAACGACTGAGAAAGCACGTCCCTTGTCTCTCCGCTGTCTTTCCGCTCTGCAGTTAAAAAAAAGGCTAAAAACCTCTCCTCTCGAATGAATGACTCTTTTTTTTGGGCGGGGAACGCGCAAATAATTCGTACGCGGAGGGCTTAATTTGTGACGCAACCACGCGGAACTGCGTTTATGTGGTTTCTTTTTCCCCGGTATTTTTTTCAATTTTAATATTTTCATTTTTGCGGAAAGTCAAGCCCAAGCGAGGCTGTTCAATTTGAGTACCATTCTCTCAACGCGGCTAGGCTTGCTCTCTTGCTCCTTTACTGACATTAGCGTCAAGCTGAACTCCGGCGTGTCACTTAGTGGCTTCAGTTGGATTTGTAGGCGTGGTCGTCCGATACAACTATGCACTAATTTCATCATCAGCGCTCTTTTTGCGAAGTGAAGCGGAAGTATATTATCAAGTTTTCATGAACGTAATGAATAACTGAAAATGCGATTCGTCTCAAATTTTTATACAACAAAAACATCTGCTACCGTTCTCTAAAAAATACTTTTACCTGGCAATTGATGTTGCAAAATAATTATTTTTATTGGTATTTTTCTTCCAGGATTGTTTCAAAGCCTGGATTTTGCTGCTCAATTTTATGATACGCAAATGAATTTGAATGAATGTTACCTATTTATTTGCTCGTGCAAAATTACTACCCTGCCGTACCTACTCGAAGAATGGGCAATGATTGAAACACCCAAAATATTTTAAGCATCATTATCATTGATATTTCTTTGGCTGCTTTTGGTTCACATCTCTTAGCTCCCCTGTGTCATTTTGCTTTCTTTGGATTTGGAGAAACTGTTAACTATCTTGGTTTGTTTATCAATATATGCGTTGTGAGTGTCAGTCTTATGATATTTATGGTTGAAGGCGTAACTTTGTGGAACATGGCCACAGACATGACGAAATAATATCTTCATATAATCCATACTTTAAATGTTTATTTCCGACCCAGGTTTCGACTACACAGCAATCATTATAAAGGTACCTTGATAATGGTTGCTGTACAGTCGAAACCTTGGTCAGAAATAAACATTTAAAGTGTGGAATATGCTAAGATATTTTTCATCATGCATCAGTATTCTCGAAAAATGACACTATATTTCATTCAGACATTTTCAGGGGAAATTAAAATTTTTGCCATCACAAACAGTTATCAATCACCTTGAGCCTGGATGATGTTCTGAGTGGTGACTGCGATCAACAAGTCTACCCGAATGCTTTATGGCGTGATTGTGCTCATAACTAATCCTTATCGCCGACGACTATTTCCTCAATCTCGCGCGACTGAAGCGCGCCATTTATCTCCTCTACTCTCCGACTATCTTATCAGTTGCAATAATTGCCTTTCCTGCTAGACCTCCCGCCAGATGTTTTTGTACTCCTTGGCATCGTCAAGGTCGCAAATCTCTTCGATAAGTGTTCAGTGTCATTGTCGAGTGGCTCCATCGTTGCAATAGGCTCAAATGTGTATCCTTTAGCCACGGAAGCACTAACGTCTTGCAAGCTTTCTATCGAATACGAAGTACAGCATGAGTCACAGTTGCATCGCTTACAAAAAATAAGTTGTAAGCATCGCTTATAGTGAATGGCAGTTAATCTCCAGATGAGTAACCTACAGCATGCCTTCGTCAGCCCAAGCCTTTACATGGGATGGGCATATCCAATCTCTTTCCGAGGGAAGTGGGTAACTCAGGAATTAGACGTCATAATGTCCCAAAATTACCGGGAATTTTTTTAAATAAAAGTTCAAAAAATCATTAATTGAACAATCTCTTTAGAACTTTTCAAAGTACTCTCCTCCCGACTCGATGCATATTTTCCAACTCTTCACCCACGCCTCGTAGGCTTCCCGGAAGGCCTCAACGCAGACAGGCCGTCGAAGCTTCTTTTTACGCCTCCAGCGCTCCTTGGCGGTGTCCTTTGAGATTTATTTTTATTTTGGGAAATAAAAAGAAGTCCGGTGATGCCAAGTCGGCACTGTACGGCGCACAGTGGTCAAGAAAGCCCGATTTTCCGGACAAAAGTTGATTTTCCGAATTTTTTCAAATGACTCCAAAAGCATATCTAATGGAAGGATAAGTGATCATTTCACAACGTATGACACTTTTTTTTATCCTACAACACAGTTATTTTCCGATATACAGAGCTGAATTTAGGGAAATTTATCGTAAGTCAATTAAGACATTTTTGATACTTTTTTGCTCCATCCATAGAATGAGTCTACGCTTTATTTAAAGTGTAAAATGGGTTTTAATAGCATCTTTGCCTTGAATTCATTGAGTTTCTATCGTTCATTTTGTAATTAAGTCTTTAAGTCCCTTATGACAGTCCGTAAATTAGTCTCAGACGGAAATTCTGTTCGTGTGTGCAAATTTGGCAGAAAAAAAACCATCCTCTACCACCCTGTTAAGCAATGGCATAATGGAAAGAAAAACTCTGTGTTTAGTTAATTTGTAATAATCTTTTACCTTTAACAGCCTTTTTCCTAATAGCTCGCCGATTTGTGTTACCTCGCCGGGCCTCCGGAACGCCATATCACGGGCAGGCGACAATTATGGTCGTACAGAGAGAATTGCTGAGATTGAGCCTTAATTGAAAGATGAAAATAAATCATAATGAATAAACTTTACTATAATTGACTCCATGTTACAGAAAAAATAAACGACCATCCCTCTACAGTGTGTGTGGCAAGTAAAGGAGATTTAAAGATTTTTAGAGGGTTAGAGTAATGGGAAAATACGTTTTTTCTAGAAGTTAAACATTATTTAATCGCAGTTGGGAAGATTTCTGGACGAACTAAGTATGAGCCGATCATTTGTTTGGTAGGATACCTATGATGGAATACCTCATATTTTACTCGGGCGTGTGCAAGGTCATTTACATCGCAGAAGTGAGCAACTACCTCCAGAAATGGTGGCTCATTTGTGGTTTAATTGGCTTAGTAGTAGTATTGGTGCTTTAGTTTCACACTGGTAGTCATCTGCATCGAGGGTTAAGGTCATTTCGCTTATAATGTCTACCAATATCGGTAAAGGTCAACAGCAGTCGGACAAATTAGAGAATCACCCTTCCAAATACGAACCGAGCCTGACGGAAATTTGTTTCAGTTACTGAACAGCTTACAAAGTTTCCTTTATGGCCGGCTGTCGACCACCAACACTTGTTTTCGTAACAAACTTTCAACTAGTTTGTGACTTTGTTGTAAACTGCCAGAGAGAATCGGTTTCCTAGAGCCTGGTTCAGTAAAGTTCTGGAATTGTCGAACTTGGACAATGGAGATATTTTTACGACACAGCCTCCATATATCCTAAATTCTGTTTTACACGTTACCTAATCCAGCCCAAGACTTAGACAGTGATATATTCATACATTCATGGCATGTAATGGCGAAGAAGTGGTATTTTCATTTATATTGTAACGCCTGTATACTCATCATTAACCAATTTATGGAATAAGGCGACCAAAACAATTTTGTTGGGACATTTTAAACAATAGTTAATTATATAGCCAGAAGGTTTCTGATAGCCTCAAGGAGGTATGTATGCCGCTGGTTTCAGAAAAAGATGACCTTACAGGGACTGAGAAAGCTAACGGATGACGACTGCAAGGTCCTCCTGGAAGTCAGTTGCATATTGTGAAATCAAGTCGCTCATTGAGTATAATAGCAATCAATCTTGTTAGTCAGTATGCTGGTTCCGTATCATACTGTCCTGGAAAACTACTGGTCATTTGCAGAGAATATGGGAAGTGGTTTCATCTACTTTCTCACACCACCTACATAAGGTAGTCAGTAATCTTCAAAATATATAGTTTGATAGATAAATATAGGAGGAGGTACCATTGCATCCATTGCACCCAAAGCGGTCTCATCACTTGATAATGTCCCGTGGGGAACCCCACTACCGTTCGTATTTGGGTCTGATTTAGTAGGTGAAGCCTCCTTGCGAGGCTACTTGGTCCCTTTATATGTAGTTTAGCCTGCCGTAGCTTCGATGTTGTTCGCCAGATCTAGGAGTCCTGTGTTAGACTCCATGCTCTAATCTCCATTCTACCTAGTATTGGAGTGATGGGTATGATAGGTTCAGGGCCAATCGGATTGCTGTTAGGTCCATCTTTTGCTAGTTCATCAGCCTTCTCGTTTCCGGTTATGCCCAGGTGTCCAGGTACCTAGAAAAGTTCTACTTTGCCGCATTAATATAGATATGTACTGCTGAGTCAAGTATCATACGAAACAGATTTAATTTTTAAGGTTGTTTTACACGAGGCACTTACCTGCAATGGCTGTGGGTGAGTTTTGTGGGTGAGTGAGTGGGTGAGTGAGTGGGAATATGGGTGAGTTTTCAGTGTAAATTGCGTTGTGTAAAGCAGGCACTTGCTGGAATTACTGTAATACATGTGGAAAATACAGGAAAATAGCCCCTGCTCTAATTGATGCACCCACTTTGTCGCAATTGCAGTACAGTAGACCCCCGCATTACGATGAATACACTTTACGATTGATTCACTTCACTATCTGCATGCTATTGCGCGCGAATTTCAAATGGGAAATTTCGACCATATTTTGCACCCATTATTTAGTACACATTTCTTAACACTTTGGGTGCTGGGTTTTAAATTAAAGGTCCTCTAAAAACACTGAGGTTTTTTCACACTTACCTTGGTTATGAGTGAAGGCTCTAAAATTTAGGTCAATGAACATTTATTTACTAATAAAATTTATGTTGGTACTTTGTGGTCATGTGTACGTCTACCAGAAAGACTGCAGCCATACCATTACATCCAGCTGCCGTTTAATAATGATATATCATGGACGTCCATCGTTCTTTTCATATGATATAGGCGGAGGTACCATTGCGTCCATTGCACCCAAAGTGGTTAACATCTTTACCCTTTTTTGCAAACGGACTTCATTTGTTATGATAGCAACGCATTAATGACAATGGTTCCATGGAAACCGATCCCGCCGCCGGGAAAATGTTGGTTCACTTTACAGCGGGATTTACTTTACGAATAGTCCCGTGGTACGGATTATTATCGTGAAGCGGGGGTCTACTGTACATTAAACTGCGCAGCCGAGTGCTTAATTTAAAACAGACTTTATGATATAAAAGTTGTGTTGTGTCCAGGACATAATTCCACTACCACCATTTTGTTGAAGTTCAATAATTTTGATTCCGTCCGGAATAAGGTCTTAGGACAAGAAATAGAATCTAGGTGGTATACTTATCGTTTTTCTTCTGGAAATGTCTAGAATTATCTGCAATTCATCATGAAACAATAATTGCTTCGGGGACCTTATATGTCCCCAGCTTATAGCCAGTTGCAGGAACGATATTTATGTATTCAATAAAGTTGTAGGATCCATTAGAAAGGGAAACCATTCAATAAGTGTTACAGAAACAGATAAATTTATTGGTTTCATATCTTATGGCATGGAGTTATGAGTTCTACAAGTAGGCAAGATGGCGGATGCGCAATGAACCGCGTGGTGATTTAGTTACTAGATAAAAGAGTTGTTTTAGATTGATGACCATTTTGTTTACTCTTACCGACTAATTGTTATGTGCATTAACAATTATTCAAAGGCTAAACTTCAATAAATTTCATCCGGCGGTAAAAGATTAGATCAAATATTCGAAGCTATTAGCTATTGGTAAATAAGTTATGTTGCTAGACGTTGTGTTCCTGCAAACCGAATATTTTTATGAGATCTATAAATTCATGGATTTCATCACTATTGATTCCATATCTTAATGTTCTTGCAAATGGCCATTAGTGAAGAGCAAGTGGTGTAAATAGTGGTGGAAAAGTGGTGGAAATAGTGGTGGAAAATAACCCCTTAAAACTTCCACCTTGAAACCGCCTCCAGGTGCGTGCATGATTCCATTCCGCTTCTTCGTCACTTCTTGTTTCCGCGAGCTCGACCCCCATTCGACACACCTGACGGCGGCGACCCTTCCCCCCCCCCCACCGTCACTCGAGTGCACGGCGTCTCATTCAGAGGGAAGCACTTACTTTCACCGTCTCTACCTCTCCTCACCTCTCCCTCTACTCTCCCTTGGTCCACTCTCCTCCTCCTACGCGACGTGTCTCGCCAAGGGAAGAGGACGGAGGCCGAAGGAGGAGTGAGAGGAGCTGTCGAGGTTTGCAGCAGCGAGCACCTCCGCCCACGTTTTCTTTTTATTTGTTTTTCCGGCGGGAAAAAATATTGCGGACTGGGAAAAAGATGAGATGCCACCGTCAACCGAGTCCTTATTAAATTCCACGGCCACTCGGGTCTGAATACGGGGACTTACGGGGCGGAAAGGGCATATTAGGCCTCAGCTTGAGCAACAAGTATGAGATTTAAGAAGAGGTGACTTTTTTGAAGTGGGCCCGGAAACAGCTACTTTTGGCTCGGTATATCTTGCCGCTTGAATGTTTGTGGAGCGGAGCGTTTGTCCACTGATTCATTATTCCATGGTTTGGCCGCGGATCGAACTGTCCCGAGGATGCATTGAAGCTGCAAGAAGTGAAAGGTGAACTTGAGCTGAGCCACAAAATATGTAATACATGGGTGAGTTTTCAGTTCAAATTGCGTTGAGTAAGGCAAGTACTTGCTTGAATTACTGTGCGTACACGTGAGAAAGACAGGAGAATAGCCCCTGCTCTAATTAATGAACCCAAGTTCTCACAATTATCTACAATACGTCAAACTGCGCAACCAAGTGCTTCATAGAAAACAGCCTTTACCAAGTGAAAGTTGTGTAGTGTCTAGGACATAATTCCACGACCACGAAATTCCATGATTTTGTTGAAATTCAATAATTTTAATTCCTTCCTGAATAAGGTCGTAGGGCAAGGATAAGAATCTCGGTGGTATAGTTATCACTAGTGATTTTTCTGATAAGGAAGCGAAATGAGCTCCTTTGATTTGTTTGCCGTCTGCTTCAATGCTTGGGGTATGGTACGGTACTGATTTATTGGATTGGAGGGGCCTAGATTTTTAACTGAGTGGTGGGATTCCTAAACGAAACCTTAGGCAATAAAATAACGTATAAAAAAATAATCGCTCAATACATGTAGCTATGAGGCAGACTGTAGTGTGGAAAATTCATCCTAATCATATTGAAAAGGAATAATCGCAAACTTCGCCAAAAATTAACCATTTTAACCCTTTGAGTAGTGAGTATTTTTCGTTTTCCCAGACCCCAGGAGTGAGTTTTTTTTGGGAAAAATTAAATTACTTTCGATTACAATGTAACTACCTTGAACTCATGTTTGTTTGAAAAACAATCAATGAAAACAAGAATATCATACATTATACAAGCAAAACAAAATAAATACAACAATTTTACTAAATAAGATATTAAATATTGTGGAATAAGAACAAAAATATTAACTTAGAACAGGACTATAACCAGTTTTGAATGCAATAACTTCCGTCAATGGAACCAACTCCATGTGATATGCACGTACTCAAGGCTGAAGAAGTTAGTGGAATAATTGAATAGGTGGCAGGACTCATCAGAGACATTTTATAGAGATAATTGGGCTCACCAGCCACCAGGATAGATGTAACAACATGTTAGAACGTATCTGAATGGGAGGCGTGAACGTACGCCTTTACTGCTCCAGCGCAAATTTGAAAGACCTACATGTACGATCATACTCTGGATGGCCAGGAGGCCCGAGGACGTAAATAAACGTTTGCACTGCTCATAAGGTTAACTGAACAGTACCCGGTAATGACCCTAAATACGAAAACTGACTACTGTGCAATTCAATGATCCTTCTCCTTTGACTTCTATATTTTCTCGTGAATGAAGGTTTCTTATAATTTATGTAGTCCTGCTACCGTAGAGGACGTCATGAGTCATCCAAGGCAGTCAGTCGTGCCAGCAGCGCCGATATCTCTCCAGGGCCCCGTCGTCCGCCCGAATATTCTCTGCTACTCCACCTCCATAGCTCCTGAGCGGAATATTTTTGTACTTTGGCGTATTAGCATTTGGAAATCGGGAAATATCCACTCCCCTTAAAATATTCCCCCTCACGAAACGGTCTTTTGGTGGAAGGATTGAGTTTTACAGGTACGAAGGACATATATTTTGAACGGAATAGAATGGTGCGGAACCCATTAGGTTGAAAATATAGTTATATGCTATAAAATACAAATAAGGCTCCGGTTTGGGAGATATGCTGGGGTTTCTCCAAAAACCTACCGGTACATAGTGATGCGCCAGTAAGTGAATCTGTTTTTTATATTCAAGATAGTCAACGAATTGACTCAGTGGAATTGAGACATAGTATAGTAATAATAACTTTATAATTTTCCACACCATTCAATTGTTCAAGGAGCCTTACCGGTTTCAATGTAAACATATTATCTTCAGAGGCAGCCTCTGAAGCTCCTCAGCCTCCTTGAACAATAAAATGGTGTGGAAAATTACAAAGTTATTATTATTATACCGTTTTACATGCCCGTTTGGTAGTATTTTTCACTCTTAAATTATAAATCGGGTGTTGTATTCCGTTATGCTGAGTTTTATACTCACTTTTATTATTTTTGCGCTCAGTTTTTCCTCATGAGTACTTTTTTTATTTTAATTTGATCCCTAATCAAATAAAAGGCGGCGAAAATTTGTTTTTATTTATTCCATTTACCCATAGTGTCCGAAATAATTCAGGTGATAGGTTGATGATAGTGTAATATATTTAACATAGGTTTTGATTTATGTTTTATTTATTTTTGGAGCATTGTTCATCTTTCGTCCATCTACGCTTTAAGTATTCGAGTGTGGGTGGTCTATCGCATTTATACCCTGTTCCAACCCCCCGTCGAATTTTCCTCGGCATGTTTTGGAGTTTCCTTTGATGTTTATCGCCGTCATATCTCAGAAGTATCTAAGCATGAAATGACATTTTGTAATGCGCTTTTAATCTAGTGGACTCACGAAGTCAACTTCTGATTTATTTTCCTTGTAAAAATCCCACAGCCTTCCCTTATCAAGGCGCATTAGGAGCTCATCGAACATATTCCTTTATCATGAGTCGGAATGAATCACTGCTTCATGATTTACGGTGCGAACTGGTCATATATCACTCCTTTTTTTAGCGAACAACAGAGCGTGCCGGTTGATATCGCTCTTTAAGGTTTATTGTTATCTCTTTTAGAAAGGGAAATCATTATTATGCCCTTTCAGTGAGATAATGCGTTCCAATTCTTAGGATACTTTTTTACTCCTTTTAAATTATATGCTTTCAGATTAGGACACAAGTCTGCGCACAGAGTCTTTTAAATTTTAGTTTGCTGTCCTCAATTAGGTGCGTCAGTGACCATAAGGTGATTTGTCACTTCCGATGAACTTTTTATGCGAAGCATTCACATATGTATGATTTAACACTTTCCCGGCGAATAACATTAGTGTACATTTCTCGGGCTCGCAACCGGGTAAGATAGTCATAGGCAGCCGACGTTTCGGGTTCCGACTCGTTACCCATTCTAAAGGCTACAAAGGCAAGGTAGCCTTGAGAATGGGTAACGAGTCGGAACCCGAAACGTCGGCTGCCTATGACTATCTTACCCGGTGGCGAGCCCGAGAAATGTACGCTAACATTCACATATGGATATATGAAATATATAAGAAGATACTTAGGATTGCTCTAATCGATTATTTTCTTTCACATCTCGGTAAATTTTATACCTATTATTATTTCATCATATCTCTAAGTAAATTATGCTTTCACGTTCCAGTTAAAGTAGTTTGAGCGAGATAGTTTCCTAGTCATAATGGAGATCATATTCGAATTACACGTTTTTATTCACCAGCTCTGGGACACATGAATTAAATACTACATTACTAATAGTGTAATAATATACTTGTATATGGTTGAAGTTTCTAAGTAATCAAAGAAAAGTATCCACAGAAGTCTTTGGTTTTACTCATTTTTTTCACGCGGTAAGTTCAAAACTCCGTCACAACGGTAGGTTTTTTGCGATTCTGAAAAAAACGCAGCGGTGACAGTATGGTTTACTTTAAAAAATAGTCGAGAAAACAAACAAACTACACAATTTTTTGACGAGATCTTAGCGTTAGAAATGCCTAATTTTTTAAATGAGGTCTCTCGGGAGTTCGCAATCTATCATTTCCATGTAAAAGGGCTGGTATTATTTGCCAAAAATCTCGTCAAGTAGTTCGGCAAGGGGCTGATATTTTGATAATATTGGAAGAGTAATAAATGTTTTGTTAAAATGAGACAAAATTCATTGATTTCTTGGTGAAATGGTATTTTGCTCAAAGTACTGAGTGTCACAGGATTACAGTTATTTCTGCACTAAATGGTAATAATAGATGGCAAGATCTTAACAAGTTTGTTGTTTTATGAATCCAAGGGGTATATTTTCTATTCATCAAAATTTGACGGAATAATGGAACTTAGTTAGCGGTTTAATTAAAATTTTTTTAAAATTCAGTATTTTGTCTTTTTTCTGCATTAAAATCACTGAAAAATGATTAGCAAGCATGGGCGTGGTCGTCAGGAGGAAAATGAGCAGAGATGCACTTACTCTATTGTTGGTGATTTTATTGACAATTCCTGTCAGTTCAACTGACGCTGATTGTAAGTTATGCCCTGCTGAGTCATCTTCATGTCTCTTCAAGAGTTATCAAGTGATTATTGTGTCGTTATGTGTATGACTCTGAAGCGTCGGCTTTACACGTGAATCTCATGTACCTCAGGGATTGGTTTTAGGCAAATCCGAGCACCAGCTTGGGGTAAATGGTTTGGTGTAGTACATGTTGTAATTTAATTTTAGTAAATTTTTTGCACAGAAATATATATTTCTAATTAAGAAGGGTAAACAATGTGGCGCCCTTCTCCTATTCGATAACGAGCATTTAACTCCATTTGTTTGAAAATAGTTACAAATTATTATTGTTACGCAAACTATGATTTCCTTGGTCTTCGATTTCCTTTGAAGTGCTCATATTCTTTTTCATCTCAGCTAACTTACGTGCGAATTTCCCATAGAGAGGCGTTTTCTCACCCGTTAAAGCGTTGTTGTTAGTTTATTGATATATTCTCTCTGTACTCCTTCGATGATACTAAATATCCATTGGAGACAAGTTTCAATAAATATTTTTTATGCTGCATAGATTTGTATATATATTTTATCTTGAGAATTATACATTAATTATAAGCATACATTTTTATTGGACATGTATAAGGTCTTATTATGCTCTATTTAATGTTTACAATTAAATTGAATCTCCCAAGAAGCAACATAATCGATAACGTTCATTCACGATCCCTTCAATACAACCCGCTACAATAAAAAAAATTGCATCTGGCCATCTTATCCCTCAACTTGTGCTAACTCAGCTCCCAGTTACTCTAATGTGATTATCATATGATTTATATTTGATCAACAGTTCCAGTTCATGCCATCTTTGTTTGATATAATTGGAAATGAGCCGTTCAAAACTACTCAGCTCTTTTAGGGAAAATTTTTGAAAAGAATTTACGTCGAAGAAAGATATAATGATTTCCAGGCGTGTAATGTTATTGAAGATTGTTCCGGTTTTCCACCGGGTCTAACTCTCCATCTCTGCCGACGTTTCAATGTACGTGTCCATCGTCCATCGTCATCGGGAAAGTCCGGAATCTGGTGAAAAACCCGATCAGTCTTTAATAAGAATTTATGTTCTCCTCTATTTATTTCTGATATCTTGCTACTTCTTAATGACTGGATGTTAAGATATCTAAAATAATTTTATGCAATGGGTATCTATCAATTTGTGTAAAAATATGGTGCAATTATGTTGGGTGTAAGAGAATAAAAAATAGACGAATATTGTAAATTTTGTTATAGCGCTCTCTGTTATCGTCTCAGGTAAGGATTGGACTGTACCTCAATGTATCCATGAGATAATGGGCTAAAAGTGCACTCATCTGATGCTTAGGAAAATTTAACAAGGGAGAAGAATTCTCGTATAGTTTTTTATCTCTGTCATGGAGAATGATAACGCTAATTTTTTTTCAGAGCAGCATATTTCAACATCTTCACATAATTATACGTGTCAGATTATTATATCGTAAAGACATTTAATCAAGAATGATTAATGTTAACTTTTAATTCTCCCCCTCTTCATACTTTAGGCTCAGAGCAGCGACCTCTTAGGAGTTCCTGAAGCTGCATCGGCTGCTCGCGGTGTTTCTGACTACGGCGACGTCTACGGTAAGTCTCCGAAACGAGTAAAATTATTCCAATTCCGATACGAGTCCTTAGAGAAACAATGCTTCCATTGAACGTGCTCCGACACCGCAAGCCATTTAGAACTTAATATCAGCCTCTTACAGACATGAGCAAAAGCAGCCGGGACGGATGGGACAATCGCCCATACAAATCCGAGTCAAACTTACTGATGTAACAAATTCCGGTGTTTATGAGGTGAAATGCCAATAGACTTTTAGAAGCTCTTGAAACCTTTTATCTATCCTTATGAATTGAATTGACTTTAAGGGTTAGTTAAAAATCTACAAAAAATGGTGTGGAACATTTTGGGTGACATCAAAATGTGAGAAAAATTAACGTCCTCTCATGGATTTGTATCTCTGGGGGTCTGGAAAAGTGGCGATAGCTGAATCCATGATTCTAATCGCTACCAAGTTTTATGTATTCCAGGCATCCGCACTTGCTCAACATTAACCTTGAAACTTTCTTGCTAATTAGGATTTACACGCTGATTTAACTTTTATGAATTATTGTAGCTTTAACCTGAAATATAATAGCGAAAATATTGCTTCCATTGAATCACTTAACGGAAAAGCTGATATTCATCCAAGGCTGCTTGAATACGATTTCAAGATTGGATCTGTCAATTGTCTCTCGGTACATGGCAAACCAGTAAGGTTTATTCATCAGCCTTGATCAATCTTTCGCTGTTTTCAAAATCTGAGTCAGAACTTATTCACCGCACCGTGAGTACGCCAGAACTAGCCACGAATAACTTTACGCGGTCACCAGCAATGCGCAAATGTGCGGAATTCTATAGAGGATAAATCATCCGCCTTGCCCGGGACTCGAGCCCGGATCCCTCGATTTTCGACCGAGTAAAGTCCATAAACATCCACTGAGCTAGCTGAACTGGCTGAAGCACTTGGCCGGAATTGAGAGATCCGGCTTCGAGTCCCTGTCAAGGCGGATCATTATTCCTCCATGGATTTCGCACATTTATGCACCACTACTTTTATTTTGCATGAGGGTTAGTTACCCACTGACCCTAGCGCCAGTTTGTATGTAAAATGGCCTTTTTTTGGTACTTTCTGTGTGCGCCCGCAATTTCAGCAGCTGAGAATCTCGCTCCGATAATTCATGAAATATTACCGAAAATTCTTGATGAAAAGGTGAAAAAATGTTAAAAAATTAGACCTTATAAATCAGTAGTAAAAGGTTTAGCACCATTTCGAAACTTTATTGGGGCAAATTAACTTCGTGTAAGACGCTGAATTCTTTCAATCCTTATCGAAATCTCTGTAGAAGACCCAGACTTGACATTCGTTCTAGTATGATACTTTACAGTTAAAGATCACGAGGGTCGATTTTGAAGTCCCATTTGAATTTAGCGGAATTTGTTTTTGAAAAATAGCCTAAAAGGTGTTTAAGTTTTATATTTGCCCTATTTATCTCCATAGGCATGCTAATATTGTTTTAAAAAATATAGCATTTTGGAATCTCCGTAACGGGAAAATAAGTCTTAACGGGTATGTTTTCCAGGGACTTAGCCATCTCTCATTAATTGTCTCCCTCTTTTAGCATCAATTTTCCTAAGCCTATAAGAAATTTTCTCTACTCTAGCATCAATATGAAAAAAGTATATCAAGGATAAGCATTAGAGATAACCACATTCAACTATCGGTCATCATGTTTTTCACTGCATATAAATTGCAGTAAGTGACGCTTAATCCATGAATTTCCTTATTTATGGCCGGTTGCAACAATATTTATTAATAGAATCAATAGTTATGAAGTCCTTAAAGTTATAGATCTCATGAAAATATTCGGGTTACAGGAACACATCTACTAGTCACATAACGTATTTACCAATCGTTAATTGCTTCAAATATTTGAATTAATCTTCTATCGCCGTGTAAAATTGATGAAAGTTCAACGGATGAATGATTGCTAATGCACGTAAAAATAAGTCAGTAAGAATAAAAAAACTGGTTATTTGTCTCAAAGCAATTATTTTACTAACTAATTAATTCTCCAAGCGGTTCATTGCGCATACGCCATCTTGGCTACTTATGGAACTCGTAATAACATGCCATAAGTTATAAAACCAATAAATTTATCGAATGTTTGTGCAACACGTTCTGATTGGTTGACATGGCATATGGGTTCCATAACTTTATAGAATACAAATGTGTGATTGCTGCAACTGGCCATTAATCAGTTTCATTGATAATATTGTGGTAAGGAAGGAAGTGGCAGTCCTTAGAATTAACGGTGAAATACTTTATTCTTAGGTGAAGTTTAGACACCAATTCATTCATATTAAAATAAGAAATTGTACGGTGCCTTAATTTCTGCTCGCGGGGAAATGAGATCATTTTTTCCGAGGAAATTTTACATTTAAGTATTCAGAACGGTGGTGTTTGTTGTACTTCTTTTATATCGCCGGGAATATTAAAGATTTTTCAAAGCAATGCCGTTCCTCTCACTTTTCAGATGTTGGGAGCGTCGGAAGCGCCGCGACGCAGCATGGCCACCAGCCAAGGTAAGTGCACAATAAAAGTGAGGTGGTCAGAAATACCTCTTCTTATTTTTAATTCCAAATTTTGGGAGATATGTCCACATTAACTTAGAGTTTTAAATTTTATTTGTTGAGTTTAAAATGGAATGATAAAAGCTGGTTTTTAAAACTGGAATGACTTTTCGATTAAAATACCATTTCATTTTTCCCTCATGTCCTTCACAATAGTTTTTAATTTCTATTGTATTAATCTTATAGAAAGATGGAACCTATGAGTAAATGGATGGTAAAAAAATGAATTTTTTAAATGAATAACCCACTTCTAGACGGAAGTTATAAAAATTGGAGTGAAACAGTTCTTGATAATCCGATTAAATACAAATGTTGTATCTTGGAACCACACGGTGCTTTAGTCAATTCCTTTTTATCAACTTTCTCGAGTAAATTTCAATATATGAGGAAAATATCTACCCTGAAAATGTATACTGTTCTTTCCAATATTTCCAAGTTTTCATTTTCGGCCCCCAATTTCATTAAATTACAATTTGTCTTCTGGTTCCCAGGAAAAGTCAATAACATGACGATTTCAGTTGGATGCTTGATCGATCCTGAATTGGCTCTTACAATTCATCCACGCAAGTTGATCCTAAAATATAAGTTGAAGTAGCTTTCCCGTGGGGATACCGTAGATTTTTTGTATGGTGGTCACGAAGTGATATGAAACATTTAAAACAGTTCTTACTGAGTATATTTATTTATCAACATCTACTGGCCTACAGCTGTTTCTACTTCCAAACAATCATTGTACCGCACTCTTTCAAATGCTACCCTATTCGATCAACTTAACTATGGATTATTACTATAAATCATTTTCCATTATAGCGTGGAACGATTCCTCAAAATTAAGCCTGAGACAATGCATGTTGAAAATCTGGACGTTGAGTTTTTACAATAATGAGTATATTCTCTGTAATTTGTTCAAATATAATTTGAGTAAAAGTGTGCGATTATAATCAATTTTTCTTTCTGTTGGTGATCTTTTTTGTATCTAGACCTTCATCGTCTCAAAATTGAAACGGATTATTTCTGGTGGTAAATGTCTGATGGGAAAATTCCACAATATTTAGCCCTAACTGATTTGTGTGAACAATTTGAACTTTCACTTTAAAATTTATGAGTATATGCTTCGTGATTTTGTGAAAATATTTAGGGAAAGTTAACAAGCAGACTCAAATTTTCATTCTTACAATGCTTTTTGTCGTACTATGATCTTGTCCACCTCTGTGAAAATGATAATATAGATCCATAATGAAAAGATTAAACTTGATTAATTCCACACTAATTTATTAAAACCGACCCAGGTTTCAGCAACTGAGTGCCCTTTTCACCTTGAGAATGGCACTCAGTTGCTGAAACCTGGGTCGGTTTTAATAAATATGTGTGGTATTAACCAAGATTTATCATTTCATTATGGATATTAAAAACTTCCACAAAGTAACGCCTGAAACAGTTTCGTTTTTTGATAATATAGAATTGGTGCTTTTTCTTCAATTTATTCAAGCTTTTCTTTAGCGTTCATATCGCAGTGGATGCCCTGTTTCTCTTACGTGAATCTACCTATCGATGCATTGCCAAACCATCTAACCCTCTTCATGGAAACCTTTGCGTTGAACAATGGGACAGTCGTAAGGATAGATCGTTCCGGAAGGGTTAAAGAATGAGATAAGCGTTTTTGGCGAATCTTCCGTTCGGATGAGGCCGGGCAGAATGTACAGCTCTGCTGCCTGGGGTTGTAGGGGGGGGGGGGGGTGAGTGGGTGTAAAATAATGTGAAGGTTGGCTGGGAGAAGGGTGAGTTGTGGGTGGTGGGGAGATCTTGAGGTGGGTGGACCGGTGAGTTATTGGACGGAGAGGGAGCGGAGATGGGCGCCGGCTCCTCTATTATCTCTCTCCCTCAACGGGGAAGGTATTCATCGCCCGCCCCATTCCGACTCCCCAAGGTTGGCCCGTCTTTCTGTCTTCTTTCCCTCCCCTCTCCGTCTCTCTCTCTCTCTCTCTCACACACACAACTTTAATTTTGTATATCATCACAGATGCTCGCTGCTTGCAGCACGGATTCTTCTTCCCCGGCCTCCATTTCGCGGAGAATTAAATGAATGTCTTTTCATTTATGGCGAAAAAATAAGAAATGCGCCATAGGCTGTATTTTATACCATCCGATTCTGTCTCTTGGGTTGAGATCCATTTCGCAAGTTTTTGGTCCTGTTTAAATTGAGTTTTGTGTGATGACATAAAATGTCTCGTTGGGGAAATTCATATCACCCTCACGGGATATTGCACCTGGAGATGGCAATCGTTTAATGCGTGGAATATTTTTGATTTAATGCCCCATATTTCTCAGGGTGAGGATTGAATGGGTCGAGTGAAGCCCAAACCAGGATGGATATTTCAATTTTATCGCAATTTGAATACGTTTAGTTTTTATGGTATTGTAGATTTCCTTTAATCAAGTTGGAACGAATTATTTCATGTTTAAAAAGAAAATGCTCTTTGTTGATGTGTCTTCTTAAATCATAAAATCAATGGTTGGCGAATTCACTTTGTGGAAATTACGATTCATGTTAAAAATGAAACTACTTAGTTTTTTCCACCTCTATATTTAACCATAAATCAACCGGTTTCGGCCTTTTCAGACCATTAACAAGATTACAGAATCGTGTAATACAGAATTCTGTAATCTTGATAATGGCCTGAAAAGGCCGAAACCGGTTGATTTATGGTTAAATATATTGGTGGAAAAAACTAAGTAGTTTCATTCTTAACATGATTCTTAAATCATGCTAAAGATTTTGTCGACTATGGAGTCGGCTCATCAAAATTTAAGAATGAAATAGTTTGCTTGGTCATCTACGTTTTAAAAGGAGACTACTACAGCAGTCGGGTCTGATGACTGCCTCTAAAGTAAAAAATAGTCAAATTTTAAGCTATTCGGGACTAGCCACGGAGTTTCACTTTTACGGAGTCGCGTAAAAAAATAGTATTCTTGGGAGAGCACGAGGAATCTTAGACCCATAGTTTAGTTAGTCCTCACCTCGAATACGCCGCGAGCACTTGTGACACTGGTCATAAAGATTTATCAAAAAAATAAATAAAATACAATGAAAAGCAGTGCACTTCGTCAAAAACTGCTACGAACGAACATATAGTGTTTTACTACTTTTAGAGGGATTACGGTGGGAGCCCCTAGAGACTCGGAGGCTACACGTTAGGCTTAGCTTGTTTGAGAAATTCAGAACTAGTGTGTTTGAGAGCGACACAGAGAATAATATTATGACGCATGCCCTACCATTTAGCTATGCCAAGTAAAGAGAACTGCCAAAATCTCTTTTTCCGTTGGCTTTTCACACCCCGTTGGTTGGCGGCGTAAGTGGAAGGGGGCGCCACATGAGCGAGGGGTATGGGGGTCCAAGGTTGTGGTAACTTCGGCGGACCCTCCCAACGCTCGGTGCCTCAGGACACAAAAGTTAGGCCAAAACTGATGACCAAAATGATGACTGAATCTAAATAAAAAGAGGAGGTGATGGAAAACTATACCACCCTGACCGCCCTAGTTAATAATAATAACCCCGTTGGAAACTGTTCCCAGGGTACCTAATCTCTGTCCACAGTTATCAATATGAACTTTGCATTGAAGAATCCTCAAATCAGACTGAGATAAGACCCTTGTCTCGTGTTCCTTCGTAGTAGGTATTTCTTATATGAGTTTGTTCCTTGTGTCTTTCTCATGATTTCTGCTCCAACTTTGCGACTTTCCGCTGAGGAACAAACAAGTCAGCAAGTTCCACCGGACTGTCGTCACTAACCATTGGAATCGCTTTCGTTTGAGGAAGAAGTCAAAATTTGACGCATTATTTTGGTTTTCTTGCAGACCGTTTAGCACCTGACCAAAAGTTTCGGAACTTATCTGAACGGCTCTATGTTTGATTTTTGCAGTACATAGACCATCAAAATGATTCCTGAACCTTAAATCAATTTTAATTCATGCTGTACATTTTTACTCATCATGTATGTATGATTTCGGCGTAGTAATGCAGGAAATACGTAATTCCACTCACCCCGACTCATGTTTCATTTTTTGGGTGAACAACAATTGCTACACTTATATATTTTTTTATTTTTGACGCATTGAATGACATTGTGTAAAGTGGAAGTGATACTGAATTGTAAAAGTAATTAAATGGCAGAAGTGATCTCCAAGAGTACCATTCACGCTGGTATCCTTTCCCATTGCAGGTCAATGGAGAGTGTGGCTCCTTCACTGCCGTGCGTCGGGGGCAGGGCGTCCTCCGGGGCCTTCGGGGCCGTCGGTGAGATTGCTGAGGAGGGCGAGTCAGGGGCTGGCGGGGAGGGCGGGCGCGGGGGCCGCAGGCAGCTGACCAAGTCGTGCCCGGCGCTCACGTCCCAAGTGAGCATCGCGACTCAGGTCGATGCAGAAGACCTGCTGACTCCGTCCTCGATGAGAGGTGAGTGCTCCGATCCGTTCCGGTTTAAACCCTGATAAATCCACCGTTAAGGTGGGGTGGCTGGAGGAAAAGGACAAACACTTCATCAACGTGCACATATTCCCAAGCATACCAAATCAAGGGTGTGTGGCTGTGGTTATCTTTAATATGGATGTGTCACGAATGTCCCGCTCCTTGGCATTAATTTCTCGGAGTAAGAGACATTAGAGCGAAAGAGAGGACTAAAGAAATGCAAAAATATTCAAAGGTACTCCACAAAGGTAAAACCTGAACTCGCCGTGGATGCAATAGGGCTGACTTGCTTCTCTATGCCGGTCGGCAACACGGCGCCTTGCGTTTTCCTTCCCTCGAAGTAACTGCTTGTCTCCTGTACAAAACGTTCTACCATCGCACTCACAAAAGAAAATACTGCCTATCGCACAACAGAGGGTAACACCATATCATACATTCCCTCTGCGGCCAATATTAGGTACTAAAGTAAGGTGGGAATATAAAACACGCTCTTTAATGAATCCTGATTAAGTTAGCGAAAGTACGACTAAAATTCATGAGCAAGAACCTGCCTGAACTTGTCAACTTGTCGAAACGAGAACTTTCGTCAACGTGCACCATGCAATAGATACGCTTTCAAAGCTAAATAAACTATTTGCATTAATATATTTGGCTGCAACGTTAGCGGTCAGAAACACAAAAGTCATTCATAAATCATGAGGAGCGTGATGTTAGTTTTAACAGAAGTTTGAGAAACAAGCAATGGGGAACATATTAACCAATTAGCAACAGTACCCATCTTAAAATCAATTCTCATAAGCGACTATTGTAGTCTCTCATCGATGGTAGGAAAAATGGCATTTTTTATCTATTCTACTCTCAATTTCCAGAGCTTTACTCTCATTATAATATATACCTATCGTACGTAGCCAGGCGGGTTTCGTAAAATACTATAAACATCGTCAGAATCTAAATTAGTTTGGAATTTTCATAAATGATTTAATCTAATTTTTAATTGGTGGTCTGAAAGCTATTCCCATACTTGCTTTTGGAAAACGTCAGTAACACTAACAAGATGATCGTAACGTCCTTTTACGTATATTGCCGTTCTCCGCTGCTCGCGTTCTAAATCGGTTTTTAAGCCTACCTCATAAGCATCCCCAATGCTGTCAGCGTGTCCGAAGTGGAGTCTAACACATGAGGAGTAGCGGATTCCCCTGGCTTTATCGTCGCACTTGCCAAGTACTCTTTTAACAAATCCCAATGTTTAATTAACTTGACCAGTTATTTCCGGTATATGTTTGCCTCATGAGAGTTCACTGGTCGGTTTAACTCCGAGTTTTTCAACAAGCGTTTCGAAATTTGGCGGTGGTTCGCTGACACCCGTGGTAAAATGCACAAAGATATGAAACATATATAGATATGCAGGAAAAAGTAGTTTCCTGAAGTTAAAATGTCACATAAAATGTGTTCATTTTCTGACGAAGTCTACACTATTTCCCTTTTGTTTTTGTCCTCCTTATCTCGTTCTAAGGCGCATAGAGACATCAGATCTTGGATACAGTGAATGTCATAGCTAGTCATGTATTGTACACTACTAGTATTAAAACAGTTTGTAGCTGTGCTAAACAGAAATTGATGTGCGCTACCTGCACTGCTAGTTCATCAGCTAGATTTGATAATCGTAGTTTATACTTTTTTGACTATTTACGTGTATCATTTACTTAAATTTAACGAGAGAATATTTTCAATACCACAGTTTTACAACCGGACCTTCAGGAAATATAATCATATTGAGGTATTATATTCCAATTAATTCATGGAAGATATTCGCTTCATTTCTGCGATATTGAGATAAATAGAAACTATCTGAAAACTGGACTAATGGTCAGCGCCTGGACTCACACCAAATGCGCAAGACCTCAAGCCTGGTTCAGTCAATGCCTTTTTCCTTGGCGGATTGCCAGCATGGAGAGGTGATTTACTCTGTGCATGCCCGTTAACCGACAAAAGTCGCTCACTTCTGTATGCTTTGATTTTGATTGCACGGATGAATTAATTCTCGGGCAGCAAAGCTATGTGAGACCATTATTGTGCCAAAATTGGCTACTGGTTTAAGTGCGTCAGGTTAACAGCTGCAGCTATTATACACACAATTAGAAAATGATTAACATACCAACTTTGAGCCAATATTGGTCGAAAATTGGCTTTCATCATTGACTCAATACATTCTACCCTCAGGTTCTTGCTTCTAATATTCTGAATGGTTCTCTGACGTGTATTGGCTAGTTACGATGTGAATAACTAATTTGGACCGACAACATAAAACCTGTTACAGTACGTGTAGCGTTCTTTCGCGAACATTTTTGTACCGTTTGTACTCAGGTTGCTGAAATAGATTGTTATGAATAATGTACCCTGAAAATTTGAAGCTAAACCGTTTTTGATTCCCTTTAAATCTTTGTGTCACTTTAACACCCAGTCTCTTGTCGCAAAAAAATTAACTGAAACGTAAATTTTCCATGGATTTTTCGATCGTAGCTTCCATTATAAGTTCACAGTCATAAGTCAATATTGGTCTTATAAAATGTAAAAGTGAGTTATTCACTTGAATCCGATATTATATGAAGTTTCTGTTGCCGATCTCATGTGATGACGTCATTGGCTTTTGGACCCTAATGCGTACATTATCGGGCCAATTCTGACACCCAATATTGCATTGGCTGATTACTTGGAATCAATGTCAGAGTGGCTTCTTGAGCTTACAAACGGCCAATATTCATGGCATTGAAACGATATATTGAAGTCAATATAGTCAAAACTAAATTCTTTCTGGGTTTTATCAGGGGTTGCCAACATCAAGACTTCCCGACCCGGAGATTTTAACCAGCAACCCGGAGAATTCAGCAGTTTTATCCATTGTTGGGAAGTTTCAGCTGACATATATGTAGTAATTGTTTAACTCAGGTTAATTTGGGGCAATTCTTGGTTGTTTTATAAATTAAATTATGTACAGTTAAAAGTATAATTTTGAAGCATAAATCTTTAATGCAAACAATAAATTTTAAACTGAAATTTCTCGGCTTCCTCTTACAGCTCTTCCTAAGAAGGTGGTGGTTTCATATATATCTACATCTAAATAATACCCTGCGAGCCGCTGCATTAACATGAGGCAGGCGGTGTTAGGTCACCAGCCGTGTAAATATGTAAAGTTTTGGGAGGTGAAATGGTGACGTGAATTATGGGATTGTATTTAGTGGAGTTCAGTTTTTATTGTTGTAGCTTATTGTACACGGAAAGAATGAGTTTTTGTACCTATATGTTCGGTAATGTATCTCTGTTATTTTATCGCTTCTGTCACACCCATCACACCTAAAGATGTGGTGAGATGCCTTGATAATATTCTCTGTGTCGCTCTGAAACACACCAGTTCTGAATTTCTCAAGCATGCTAAGCCTAGCGTGCCGCATATGTTTTGAGTTAATGTTCCCCACGATATATTAGAAGTTAAGGTAATTCCAAGATATTTTACTGTGTGTGAAGATTTTATGTTTACTTCACAGTATTGGTATGGCATTTGTGTGATGAATTTCGCAGGAAGTGAACTGTGGTGCATTTACTAAGATTTAATTCTAGCCCCCACTCCTGGTACCACGAATGAACGTTGTTAAGGTCCGATGACAGAACTTCAAAGTCCGCGTCTTCGCTTATTTCACGGTAGATAACTGTATCGTCTGCAAATAATCTTAATTTACTGTTAACTGAGAACTTAGGTCATTAATATAAACAATGAATAAAAGAGAGCCGATCACGCTTTCTTTAGGAACACCTGATGTGACTTCGACCATATCAGACCTAAAACATAGCGACATACAAGTGGAATATTAGGACCAAGGTCTCATTCTGTGCTCGACATGAATGCATAAACATAAGACATAGAAAGAATTTAGAAAATAAAATTTCTGAGAGAATCCTGAGCATCCGTTGGAAATAGTTGCGTAAGTGAAATATTTACAATTTACTTTTTGTACTGACACTGACCCTTGGAGAAACTTATGAATCCCTGAGCCCGGAGAATAAATGCTTCACCTCGGTAAAACTAGGCTTTCTATGTGATAAGGACGGTCCCATAGTGATCCAGCCGCACCAATCTGATGTCCCCTACGAACCGACACCACATTTCTTCTCTCGCCAAAACCCGTAAGATCACCAGAGCACATGAGCACCATTATTTTCTGCTGCACCCCCGTTCACGAGACGATATTTCTTGGGTCCCAATGCCACCCGACCAAGGCCCGCCTTACCTTTCCTAACCTCGACCGTGGGCATGGAGCCAGATCGTGGTTTTTCACTGCATTTTTATAGGGAGGGGAGGCGAGGAGCAAGTTCGATTGATTTTTTTCTCATCCCCTGCCCTCCCACTCACGCCCCCTTCATGCGAGATACCCTTTCTCCCTCTTACCTTCTGAAGCGATGATCTCCTCCCCGTTCCAAGGGATGAGACTTCTCCCTTGAATTTTGGGTATCTTTGGGCGGATGACAAAGGGCCACTTCACAGGCGATATTTTTGCCTCACCTTTGAGAGGACGACTCTGCCACGGACATATATAATGTATATGAAATCACTCACACATGAGATAAGTGTTTATACATACACAAACTGCTCTCGGACTTGGAACTCGGTAAATACTAATTTTCTAACAACAAATGAAAGGCTTTAGGCCGATCCTTCTTGGAACAAAAAATTCATCGTAAAAGGACTGTTCCTGTCGCTGAACGAGGAATTAGGTCCTATGCTCACGCTACAACCTGTTTTATACTTTGATAATCAGGCTGTTTACAGAATTCTCCTGCAAAAATACACTAAATAATAGAATATAAAGCTCCGATGTTAACTCCTCTGCTTCCATCAAAACATTCTGTTATTCATTATTCAAGGGTACGATTAGGTCACTAATCTTTGGATTGAAAAACATGATAAGTTTACGTATATTCATCTTTCAACCTTTCATTTAGTGTAGGATTTCAGGCTTTCCCGGGGAATGCCTAGAATGTAAATCTCTCGGGTTTCCAACCGGGTGATGGTAGTTTGTGGTACCGACGTTTTGATGGCGTAGTCTGCCAGACTTAAAACTTAAACATAACTTAAAGTGCTGCAAAAATTGAAGACATCATTGAGACCGCCAAGAACGACTTGGGATTGAAAACGCTAGGCGTGTACCACATTCCGTGTGAATGTGGGAAGGTGTACATCGGCGAAACTGGCCGCACCATAGAAAAACGACTGAAAGAACACGAAAGGTGCATCAGGCTCTTCCAGTCCGAGAAATCAGTAGTGTTGGAACACAGCCTTGAGAATGGGCACAGGGTCAATCTCAAGGGAGCCAGGATTCTTCACCGCGCTCCTAGTGAGTGGGACTGGATTGTGAAGGAGGCAGTGCTCATTATGATTGCAACCTTGATTTGTATCTCGTATTTGTATTCTACATCTCCTTTTGTATTCTACGCACTAACCAAGGAGTCGCTGCATGGGATTGTGGAAGGGGGTGTTAGGACACCAGCCGTGTAAATATTGTCGGGATAAGGTTTTGGGAGGTGAAATGATGACGTGTATTATGGGATTGTATTTAGTGGAGCTCAGTTTTTATTTTGGTCGCTTATTGTGTGCGGAAAGAACAAGTTTTTGTACCTCTCTGTTCGGCAAAGTATCTCATGTTACTCTTATTTTATCGTTTTTGTCAGACCTAGAGAAGTGAGAGTGTCATCGCTGGAATAATATCCTTTTCCAAGTAAATCCAATCAAGAATAGCTATTGCAAAAGAGTGATTTATAAGAAGAAACTGATATGAGAACCTTTTAAAAAGGAACTGAGAAACAAACTTGCAAAACGTTACATCTGGAGTGTGATGTTGATCGGAGCAGAGACATGGACTTCGCGGAAAGAACAGAATTAATCAGTATAGAGGCCGTCGAAATGTGGATCTGGAGGAGGACGGAGGGCATTAAATGGTAGAATTGAGTGAAGAATGAGGCGGTATGACAAAGAATTGTAGAAGAGAGATAGTATTTGTGGAAAATCAAGAGAAGAAAGATGACTGATTGTGGATGCAACAGATGACTGATTGTGTGTGGAAAATCAAGAGAAGAAAGATGACTAATTGTGGGTCCACTGCGACGAGCCCCGGATAACTTTACGGAGTCACCCGCTATGCACAAATGTGCATATTTCCACTGAGGAAACAAATCAACCCATTTGACCCGGATCTCTCGATTTCGCGCCGAGTGCCTTAGCCAGTTAATCTAGCGAGAAATGTAAGGAATAAATTTTTGTCTCTCACGTGAACAAGTAGATATATAAACGTGCGCACGACTTTGCCTGCTCATTGCAAAATATTGCCCGGCAGTCAAGACCATCTTGTCCCCTAGAGCCCAGAAACATCCACAGAGGAAGAGGGAGCCTCGTAGGCTTACCTGACTAAAGCACACGGAGGCAATCCGAGAGATCCGAGATCGAGACCCGGTCAAGTCGGATGAGTTATCCTCAGGAAAAATTCACACAAAAGAAAGATGAGTTGGTTAGGGCATTGTAAATGAGAGCATGCGAAATATTGTTAGAAGTGAATGATCGAAGGGAAGAGAAGACGAAGAAGGAGGTATGCGATGCTGGAATTAATCAAGATAGGAATATAGTTCGACGAAATCAAGAAGCTGGCGCAGGCCATACAGGCATGGAGACCAATTATGAGTGAACCTATCATGCTGCAGAGCTACCCAAGATGGTAGTGATACAGTGGTTTCCATATATTTTATCTTCCTAAATTCCTAATGCTAGTACTTTTTTTCTGTCATTTCCACTGTTAATAATATATCATAGATATTAATTAGTTTGAGTGTACATTTGGCGAATGCATTTGTTCAAAGTGGTACATTTCGTTGAATGTGACTTATTTTGTGACATTTATTTCAATTCATTATACACTGATTGAAGCATAAAACTAATTCGAGAAAAGTTTTGTTGGATAGGTTTAAAAATCAGTCGATTACTCTAAAATTTGTGTTAGAAATAATTATAAGTATATATACTTATACATTTCTTATTAATAACTTAATAGTATTTTCATTAATATTTTATACAAAGTAAGAACTAATTTTTCATTGAATTTTCATAGTAGAACATATTTTTCATTTTTTGGCATTAATTTTACATTTTCTGATCAATTTTATAAGGGTTGCGAGGAAGCCCATAGTTTAAATAGCGTAGTACTGGCTGAAGCTCTCGGATTCTATTTGAGAATTGGCCGTCGGGGGCACTTTTACTTGAAACTAGCTGTACGACCTTCTGGGAATTTCGCTTATCCTCCTCGGTCCTGGCGTATTGTATACAATACACAGACGTTTGAATTTTTTCCCGCTCAGTAACCCAAAATATTGGCAATGCCACTTGCTGATAAGTGGCAACAGTGAGTGGTAGAGATATTAACTCTGCAAACATGGCTTACAACGCAAAGCGTAAGTATGAAGAATTTTCCAAAAATAGTGCTGGATATGTCTCGGGACTGAGGAGGATACAGAATGTCAGGGAAAGGAACCGTCTTGATGTGTGAACCTCACACGATATGTTTTAGTAATATTAATAAAACCAAAATGTGGCTGAAGATGATGCTGAATCAAGATAAAGTGTACAAATTCAGTTATTTCAACGTTTGAAAGCGAAATGGTATTATACTCAGAATTTTTATGCTTATATTCCTGCGAGGAAATCTGGCTCTAAGTCTTCAATCCTTAAATGACTCACCGTACCTAACGATGGACGTGGGGAGTCAGATGATGGAAGACGGAAGTCAGATAGAAGCAAAAATTAACAAAGGAGTAACACATGGATGCAACCTCTCACCAGCACTGTTAAGCGTGTACTTGGAGGACGCCATGGGAGAAGCGAAGAAATTGGACTGAGCGGAATATAGATAAACGGAGAAGAAATAACATGCGCCGCTTTGCTGATGATATCGCAGTCATAGCTGGAAATCGTGATGAACTTCTAAGGTCACTAAACTTTATGGACCAAGTTTTCCAAGAATACAAAATTGACATAAATAAGACGAAGACTAAAATCCTAGTATGCGGAAGAGAGAAGCTGATTGTAGAAGTCACCCTGAGAGGAGAGAAATTAGGGCAAGTGGATTCCTTTGTCTATTGTGAAAGGACCATCGCGTGGGATGGAAGAAGTACAGTAGACATCAAGCGGAGAATAGCCCAAGCTATGATGGTGTTAATGGAAAAAAGGCAACTGCTGTTCTAAAAAAAGATCGGACTACAAACCAGAAAACAGTATATAAAAACATACATAAGGAGCGTAGCACTCTATGGATCTGAAGCATGAACTATTGGAAAATTTGACCAGTAAAGAATAGAAGCCTTCGAAACCTGGTGCTGGAGGAGGATGCTGAAGATAAAAAAGTCAGACAAAATAAGTAATGATGAAGTGTGCAGATGAGTAGAAAAGAAAGAACAATATGGAACACCATACAGAAATGAAGAAACAGATGTTTGGGCACACCCCGAGATACAATGGGTTTTTGAAGAAGATAATTTAAGCCGAAATAGAAGGAAAAATCCCCAGAGGAAGACCCAGGAATAAGTTCATGGACCAAATTAAGAGGAAAGTATATAGGAAGAGATACCAGAAGGTAAGGGAACTAGCATTAGATAGCGGTGGGTGGAGGGCTGCAGTCAACCATTCTTTGGATTGAACAACCAATGATGACCTAATGATGAATTTATATCCCAAATGATAATTCATCTCATCTTCTCCCCATACCCCGATCTATATTGGAAGTTGAAAGCCAATTAGAGCAGAATATATTGAACGTATTCTTATCACCAAACAAACGTGACGCAATTTGAACAAACCTGATGGAGGTCGACAGCTGATCAGCGTCCCCTTATTCCCCAGTTGAACCTAAGAAAAAAAAGCCTAAAAATCCTCCCAGCAGTTTCTTTGCTGACTCAGCAAAGTTTTCCCGAGGCATTCTCGACGGATGGGGAAACGAATTAAATTCGAGATAATTTTTTTTCCAATCCCCACCGTGCATTATTAAAAGAAATCTTCAAAGAATCCACCCTTTCAGTCGCTCTTTCATGCTCGATTCAAACTCCCAGCTGACTACCGTAGTTTTTTCTCTTCGGGGGGGAAGACACAGTCGATAATCGTCCATCCATCTCAATAAGCTTGGGAAGGATCTTCTTCTACGTGGGGGAGGGGGAAGTCTCATGTCGACGATCTCCATTGACCCACATGGAGTGGATCCCACACACCCCTTTCTTTTCTCTCCACCTGCTTCCCCCTCATAGCCTTCCACCGCCTTATCTCAGTGCCGCACTCCCACATCTTTTCGCCCTTCCCCCGTCCCGTCTCTCGTCTCAGGGGAGTGTCTCAAAAGTCATTTCGATGGTCTGCAGCTCCTCCATCCCTCTCCGCCGCCCAACTTCAATCACGTCGGGGGTTTCGTCCTCCAGGGGGGAAAACTTGACTTGAAGAAAGTGAGGGTGGCGTCACTCGTTGTTGTTGGCACGTGACGATCCCACCGTTCTTTTTTTAGTGCCATTAAAAAGTCTGCCGCCTTCCCACCACACCCTCCGCCGCCCTGGATTAATTTTATTTCACCGCTCCGGCTATGAACTTCTTCAGACGCCCAGTCTGTGGACAGAGGGTTTTCTGAATTTATTGGCACTTCAAGGGCGATCACCGTCAGTCAAAGCACTCCTTTTTCAACGATCGAACGCCCATGAATCTGCTTTTTCGGATAATGAAGTTAATGATTAGGAATTAACAAAAACTTTGTAAGTTATGCGTAGAATATTTTTGAACGACCGGTTTCATCGAATAGTCGACATCATCAGGAGATACTAATGATATCGACTATTCGACGAAACCTGTCGTCCAATAAATGTACTGCGTAAAACTTACATAGTTTTTGTTAATTCCTGAGCATTATGGAAAAGCTTTACAAAGTTAAGGCTGAGACTGTTGAGTTTCATTAAGTTAAGTTTAATGCTCCTTAAGTAATGCTTAGAACTAGATATATTTATGCGTTCAGGTAATTTACAATTAAGGGAGGTGTTACAGGACCAAACGGCACGAATGTCGACACAGTTGTTCATCTCAGACGTATGTGCACTCAGGTGTATGAACATAATTGTGTCTTTTAAATTACAGATAGAGTTAAAAAAAGATCGTGCATCTCGAAGAATGAGAGGGCCAAGGGTTGAAAATCACAAAAAAGTATTATGCAGGATAATAAATCAAATATAGTAATTCTACGCTAGTAGTAATCTACTTCCTCTTTTCATGACAACATTTTCGCAACAACAATAAATAAATGCATTACAACTATAAGCATATATAATTTCATTTAGTGACAATTTATTCACTTGGAGCCTCTTGTAATATGTCAAGCGCATTGTTATTAGTTTTTCGGTCGATTGAAACAGTATTAAAAGTTTGAGTATCATTTCATTTTCCTTATCTTTAGATTTGGAAAGAGTTTTAAAAATATTAAGCGGATTTATTTGTGCACTTTCAAGTTCTCGCTTGTCGAATGATGTCATTTAACTTTAGAAACATCGGGCCGAATTCGATTAATCACTACTATCTTTGTTTACAATTTAAATCAGAGTCTGTTCACACAATTCAGAGCCATCTATAATCATGCACTGCGAATTAACTCAAAAGTTTAGCTCCTGTACCTATTTTGAGTTGAAAATTACGTTGATTACCCCAAGGCCTTTACTAAATTTTCAATATCTACCATGTTCGGACACCGGGGCCATCAGCTTTTTTCACATCGAGATTGCCTTTACTAGGAATTCCATCGTCAAAACTCAATATATATCTAAAGAAATTCTACGAGTAATAGCACCGGAATAAAGATTACCAGTTAATTTTAATCCAGATCATGGTTTATACGTGCAAGATACAACAGATGTAAATTCAAATAAGTCCCCTGTGTTTTACACTTATAATATTACAATAGATGGTGGTTCACATAAGTTAATATTTAATAATTATAAAACTACTAATTAAATTGTGAGCTCTGAAGATAAGGAATGAGTTAAAGGATAAGGTTTTAGCAGAATCAGTTTTAGTAACTGACTCATAAATCATGTTCGTTAAGATTCAATTTATATTCAAATGCATAAATGCACTATGCTCTCAACTATGATTTCAATGAATTATGCTTATGGTAATTCATAGTTACCAACCACTCGAGAATGACTTAAGTGTATCCTCGTGTAACATTTAAGTTGTCGTCTCCTCAGTATAATAATGGGCTACTTATGCCACGGAAAAGCGTGAGTTAAGTCCGAATTTAAGTCAAGCAGTGCTACAGAGTAGAATACGGATTCATAGCAAATCTGAATCGCATTATAATATAGAAAGTTTGTCAGCTTTTTATTTATTTTAATGCTATAAGATAGAATCGGGGGAAAAGTCCCCAAGAGGAAGACCCAGGAATAAGTTCACGGACCAAATAAAGAGGACTGTACATAGGAAGAGATACCAGGAGGTAAGGGAACTAGCATTACCTTCAACTAGAATGGGGAAGGGTGGAGGGCTGCAGTCAACCAATCTTAGGATTGAACTACCACTGAATGAAAATAGTTTCGTTTCGTTCCGCTCGAACAGTCCACTACCGGTTACCACTACTGCACGTGGACTGGCATGCCTTTAATCTCTCATGCGTCGCTGGCAACACCGCGCGTCCAGTGTCACCGCTGCCGTGAACGCTTCCCCGAAGTGCTGCCCCCAGTGCGGCGGGGAGGGATTGTCGGAATCATTCCGTTTTACGCGAGCCGTAGGGCGCGCGCATTAAACAGGACGGATCGATCGGATTGGCAGCATTAGAGAGCGTAGCCGTGTGTACGCGTGTGCGTGAGTGTCATCGCGAGTGTGTGAATCTACCCCCACCGCCGTCCTCGTGTTGCGCAACCGGTCTTTGCAACGCGCTCGGCCACCACTGGAGCATCGGAGCGGAGATGAGGAGACAAAGAGGTAGTAATTGGTATAGAGAAGGGAAAGAGAGGATCGGGAGGAGTTTGGGATTGAGTTGTATACAAGGCCGTGTTCTAATCCGCGAATGAAGGATTTCGTGATTAATTTTTCCTCTGATGTTGGAAGTGACGTCACGGTCTCAGCCTTTTGATCTAACTTGACGATGAAATTAGCCCTATCACTATAAGGGATTTTGGCCAAAGTTTAGGGCCATGTACCAATCCACGCACTTATAAGGCATGCTTAGTTTTCCTCAGATTCAGGGTTTCATTTCACTATCTCTGCCTTTTGGGCTAACTTGACGATCAAAAGAGGGAATTAAGGCAAAATTTTAGGTCCGTGTACCAATCCACTCACTTATAAGGCATGCTTAAAATTCCTCAGAATCAGGTTGTCAATAGCATCTCGATCCCTGCCTTTTGGGCTAACCTGACGATCGAAAGGGGGGATGAAGGCAAAATTTTAAGTCCGTGTTCCAATCCACGCGCTTATTATTCGTGCTCATTTTTCATCAGCATCAGAGTGTCATGTCACTTTCCCTGCCTTTTAGGCTAACTTGATGGCCAATAGGGAGGATTTAGGCAAAGGTTTTGGGCCTACTTCCAATCCACGCTCATATGAGGTGTGCTTATATATCCTCAGATGAAGGAAACAACGTCTCAATCTCTGCCTTTTGGGCTAACTTGTTGACTGAAAGGGATCTTATTCCTATTAAGGATATAGTTTACGAGGCAGCCGTACTGATGGCGCCGATATTACTGATCCATTATGTAGTCTGATACGGCAAGGACGTCGTTTACGTAACTTGTTAGCGTTTCGAGTAGAAATGACAGTTGAGCGCCAAATTTCTGACTTCTCCTCTTCTTGGATATAGGATTTTTTTTGGTGAATGTCGATATGAAAACCATTTACGCTCAATTTGTTCCATATTAAAGTTATGTATTGACCATTTCATAGGCTTTCTAAATGATCACGTGGGTTTTATTTGAATGTGTACGCCAAGTTATTTGGCCCAGTGTGAGTTCCCAACCCCCAAATACATTCATTTTTCTTTTTGATGACCCAATGAACTTCTCTGTGACTGATATAATTGTTGCTCTTTTGTTTAGTAGAACTCTTAAGGTGATGGCTACCGTTGCTTATTTCGACTTTCGCGAATTGCGAATATTGCGAATTTCGAATTCGACAGATTCGGTCGTGGTTCCGCGGAAAGAAAAAATGTGCGTTGAATTCAATTTATGTTGGTAGAGCAAATTTCCTTCTGGTTGAATTTAATAGCACTAATCGTTTTGAACAAAAATGTTCCTTCTTTTCATGAACATGGCGAAAGTATATTCAAAACTTCGTTGTGTAATATGACTTAAGTTTGACGTAGACAAAGATCAGTTGCCCTGAGTTCATTTTGATGCATACGTCATACCATTACTTGACGTCTTCTTCGAGCGTGTACATTAAGGCGTACCGCGTAGAAAGTTGTCCCCAGGGCAACTTCGAGTCGCGTGACGTCAGGTATATTAAGGCTGACGGTGGTATCCGGAAAGCCTCTGAGGTATGCTATACGCGTAGGTTTCAAAACATTAAGTAATAACGTCACCACCAATTATTTATAACCCTCGAGGATATTTATCTGATATAATGTACGTGCGGTGTATTGTATATACAAGTGTTTGTGACTATAGGCATATGTGGTGAAGTTCAAGTATTATTTTTCAAACAAGCCTTGTTATTATTTTGTTCACACATTTTTAGCTACCTCATATGATGTTAAATGTAAGTTTTTTCATTAATTGCAAATTATTTGCTTGGTGAATTTTCTTTAAGAATATAAAGGATTGGGCGCACCCTGAAGCATTCTGTATTTGTGAAGAATATAAATGAAAAAAAATAGAGGAATAAGTCCCAAGGGGAAGGCCGAGAGATAAATGCATTGACCAAATAAGGAAATTAAGAAAAAAAGAGCTACCGGGTTGGAAAGAAACTAGCATTAGCTAGGGAAAGATGGAGGGCCGCTGTCGACTTATCTTAGGATTTAACTCAGTTGTCTCAGGGGCGCCTTCGTGGGGTTTACTCAAAATTTATCTCAATCTGCTATTTGACTAGGAATAAATAGTAACTTTCATTTAATTTTAGGATTTAACGATGAGTCAATGATTCTGAAAGATGTTAGTGGTTTAAACTGAGGGTAGCTCCGCAAAAGTTATACCTCAGGGCTATCCCACGCTTCTTTCCAAACATGCTCATATTATTGTGAAAAGAGTTTGAAAAAATTGAATTTATCCTTGCTCTTAATAGATGTCTACGCTGTGAAAGTGTATCGCTCATGCTCGCTTCTATTATCACGTATATTTCCTGGTTTTGTAACTGCCAGTTTGTCAACATCGTCTGCCAAATGAATATAGATAATTTGATACTTCTCAAAGTTTATCTCAATCCATTATTTTATGTGGAATAACGTAGTTACTTTCATTTACAATTTGGATTTAACGTTTAATGAATTGTTGTGCAAGATATTATATGGTTTAAAATGGTGGTAAGACAGGCAAACGTATACCTTAGGGATATCCAACGCTCCCTTCCTTACATATTCCTTATTGTGAAAATAATTTGAAGCAATTTAAGTTATCCTTGCCATAAATCGGCGTGTCCCATGTGGAAGTGGCCCACGCTCGCTCTTCTTATAATCGCGAAAATTTACTGGTTTAGGAACTGCCACTTTTTCAACATAGTCTGCCAAATAAATACTAATTATTTGATACTCCTCAACACTTATCTCATTATAATATTTATGTGGAATAACATAGTAACTTTCATTTACAATTAGGATTTAACGATAAATGAACTATTGTGAAAGATATTTAAAAATTTAAACTGATGGTAGTCCCGAAAAAGGGTACCTCAGGGCTGTCCAACCCTTCCTTCAACACATGGTCCTTATTGTGAAAAGAGTTTGAAACAATGAAATTTATCCTTACTCTTAATCAGCGTCTCTTCTGTGGAGGTGTATCATCCATGCTCGCTGTTCTTGTATCGCGTATATTTACTGGTTTTCGAACTGCCAGTTTTTCAACATCGTCTGCCATATAAATATTGATTATTTGATACTCCTCAATGTTTATATCAATCTATTATTTTATGTGGAATAATATAGTTACTTTCATTTACAATTGGGATTTAACGATAAAGGAGTTGTTGTGAAAGATATTAAATGATGATAGTCTCACAAAAGAGTACCTTACGGCTATCATACGCTTCATTCCATACATGTTCCTTATTGTGAAAATAATTTGAAGCATTCCTTGATTGAAGCTTTCGCGGCTCATGTTGATTGATATACAATAAAATATTACTGATATATGCCGCGTGTTATATCGGTTTTGGCCCGATGTTTCGTGATCCACTGCTGGTCGCTTATTCATTGGAATAAAACTTGCTAGTGCTGCATTCTTTTATAAGGTGGCGTTTGCTTTTTAAAGGCAAGCAGCACTAGCAAGTTTCATCCCCATGAATTAGTGACCATCAGTGGGCTACGATACGTCGGGACAAAACCGATATAACACGCGGCATGTACCCGTAATATTTTATTTTATCTATCAGAATTTGCAGAAATTAAATTTATCCTTACTCTTAATCTGTGTCACCACTGTGGAAGTCTATCGCCCATGCTCGCTCTTCTTAAATCGCGTATATTTACTGATTTTTGGCAATGCCAGTTTTCAACATCATCAGCCAAATGAATGTTGATTGTTTGATATGATAATTACTAGGGTGGTGGACCTTTGCTGGAACTCGGCCCTGTAAATTTTGCGTGGGTGGAGTAAGCGATGTCACTGGTGAAGAGCGAGTGATTGAGTCGCAAACATGAGAGGGAGAGGTGACCTCGCGATGCTAATGACGGCTCCCTCCCCCCCTTCTCTTCCTCTTTGCAGCGGCGGAGGATGCGGCACGGAACGGGGAGGGCAGAAGGGGCGGCGGCGGCTCCGGGGTCCAGTCGTCGTCTTCGCCGAAGAGGGCCCGCAGTTCCAGCTTCCTGGCCGCCATCGAGGGGGGCACGCTGTCCGAGGAGGAGGAGGAAGAGGTGTCTTCGAGGCTTCCGCCCGCGTCGCCCTCGCCCAGGCACTCGGAGGACCCCTCGCGGGCCTGCTCGGTGAGCGGGACGCAGACCAACACCGAGGAATCGGTGAGCCATCCTCTACCTCTTTTTACACTTCTCCATCTGGCGGTCATTTCACGAACGTAATGATAACACAGACCAACAAGGGTATGCTTTTTTGATGCTAAGGGCCATTTCCGTCGTAATTTTGAGCGGTGACTCCGAATCTACTCACGAAGATTGGCTATCGCGTCAAGATTTTGAGATATTTTATCCCTTAAAGGGTGAAATTGGCAATGTTTAGGTGTTTTCAGCTTAAATATCTCAGAAACCAAAGGTGATAGATTGATTCTCCAACGGATTCGAAGTTCGATTTTTTATTTTTCATAAACATTTTCACCCAATTCGGTATACACTCTTTCAACATTTCATACAGCATTTCTTCACTTACAATTCAATGAGAGAATGCCGGCATGCATAAAAACCAGATATTCTGGAGAAGCGGTATTTTCTATATTCACGTGTTTAAAGACAAAGACCGTTTTTACATCAATTTGATCAAGAATAATAGTAATTTAGGAAATAAACACGTAAATGGTGCGTTCTACATCGTTTCTATAAAAAAACACGTTTCAATAGTATCCAAAATTTTTGGAAAATATTACTATTACACAACATGGTTGATAAATTTGTTCAACCATTCTGTCAGGGAAAGATAAAATTTTACTGAGTATTTAAATTAGCCAGCATCAGTAGAGAATTATGCAATATCGATTACTGGTAGTGGCACCACCATTATTTGCTACAAGTGAGTCAAGTCTTAGAATCAGTCCCTGTCAAGCCTATCAATAGGAGAATAAAGGTAGAGAAAATGCGATACTGCCACCCGGATATTTAGTAAAGATTAAATCTCCGATCTACTAAACGATTAATGGACGATTTTTACATGACTACCAAACAAAGAGACAATATATATGGTCGAATAATGATTTACAGAAAACATAACCAATGCTTCCAGAGAAATTGAAAAGTACTAGTACAGGTATACATGCGGGTATTCACCGAAATTTCTAACTCAGTATTTTAAGAAAATTCAAGACAACCAAGATAATGTCGAGGTAAAACTTTATAAGTTAATTACAATTGATTTTTTGGTACTGTGCAGAAATTTTTTAATGCGTTCCAAGATTGCATTTCGTTGAATTTTGGATATCAAGGTATCGAAGTGACCTTAATATGGATTGTCCCAGTTGAAGGAGAATTTGAATGCACCAAAACAAATATAACCTTAGACTGTGCAAAGACGAGGTTAGGAAAAAAGTCAAGAAACGTCCCTGGACACAATGTTAGGAATGATCTATCTTTGAAAACAAAGTCGATAAGTAAATGAGTCGAATCAACATGAGGTGGCCCAGAGTAAATAAGGATGAGGTAACGCTACTGGGCAATGAAAGTGTTCTCCACGCTTGGAATCTTTCTGCTGGGAAAGATGCTTAATATGCAGAACTCGATGAGAACAAGCTGGATTTTCTGCGAGAAGTTTAACCTCCTTTCTCACTTCAGATTGGCATTACTATGCCGTTCCACTAACCTTCACTGGTCCTTACATTCGCGCTTCCGTAAGTTTTATCCAAAAGCCACGTTACCACTGAAAGCGGTCAGTATTTACTGTCTCTATGATGAGATTTCATCGTAATTCACTTTTTTACAGCAGCAGTACCTCATTTCATGAGTTATAACATCGTATATTCGACACTTTTCTTGTCCCGGCCTTGGTTTCGACAATAAATTTCATTATTTTGTTGATAACGCCAACTATATATTAAGGTGATATGTTCATTAATGTTGACAAAACATTCAGAAAAATGTGTTTTGTATTCAAAGTAATAGTTCATTAAGTAGGATCTGAGGTGTTTTTCCCGGCCTACGAGTTTCTCAAAGATTTCACAGGCTACCGTCCGGGTGAGTGCGTCCATGTTGGCCGACGTTTCGACTCTGCCCTGAGGATGATGCTCGAGTCGAGCATCGAAACTTCGGCCAACACTCACCCGGACTGTAGCCCGAGAAAACTTTTAGATACTAGCTCATTAAGTTGCGAGTGCCAGTTCCTCATAGTTAAGCCGGAAATATTCGCTTTTCATCAGCATTACTTCTTAATTTAACATGAGCTCCAAATTTGAGGCATAGTTTAGTTACATGCGAATGTAAATGCATGAATTTCAAAAGAGCAACAATGCGACATTCGACAAACATTATCACTTACATAGTATGAACGATTACTTCATTACGGCGTCAGGTTATCAAAGTCGAGAAATGAAACACTAAGTTAAGAGAGTCGCTAAATAAAATACGTTTTACCTGCTTAGATTCAGACAGTCAAAGGAAAGAAAGGTGCCTTTTGACATCTGTTTTAGTTATTTCAGGAATTAACTAAAAAACCGCTTGTTTTCCCGAAGTTGCGATTCATATACACCGCACCATACACAAAAATCTGCTAGCTATTCAGAAATATTCGGTGATGTCGCGACCTGACGTCTGCGAGGTAAATCGATTATGCAAGCATTATATGGCATCACCGTCACGTCCAAACTCCGCGGCGTAAATACAGCTTTTTCCCTATTTGCGCCGTCCAAATATCTCATCGCTAGGCTGCAACCGACAATGAGACGACATAGTGGGAATTGGCACACCCGTAATCGCCTGATTTAACGGCGGTCGGTGACTTCCATCGCTCAGGAAAGAATCTTGGAAAGGCGATGGGAGGAGATAGCAAAAATACGCCATACAAATCGTTTTTATCCGTTTTCATAACTACCATCAAGTAAAATGCCCTCGCCTGGGTCTCCAGAGCGTACTTCCGCGATACTATTATATATCGTTAGTTCTCGGCCAGCTATAGGAATATTAATTAAATTTCCAATTTACTCATTCCAAAATAAGTTCAAGAATAAGATTCGTGGAAAATTACAAAGTAAGTTAGTTTTTTAATACCATTAAGAGATAAGAAAGCAATTAACAGCATTTCGACGCTTAGACTAAGCGTTGAAACGCGTTGTACAAGCAAATAGATAACTGAGTGGACATTTCTAAGTTTCATTCTTTTACAACGCTTTTCGACGCTTAAAGCGTCATTTTCAAGTACATTCATTGTTTTCAAATAACTACAGAACGGAACTAATTGTGTGAACACTAGCGGGTGACTCCGTTAAAGTTACTGCGTGGCTAGTTCCGTAGTTATTTGATAATGCCCAAAAGTAAATACCTTTGGGTTGAAAGTTGGGCTTTACCCAGTGGACTGTAGCGCTTAGCGCTCGCTTACGGGTACCTCTGGCATTACATGGACGGTACCTGTGAGGAAAACTTGTTCCTTAAAGCCCCCATGAGATTCACAGTGGAGGAGGACGCCTGGGTAGCTTAATTGGTTAGAGCACTCGGCGAAATCGAGGGATCTGGGTTCGATTCTCAGTCCTGGCGAATGATTCTTCCACGGTAAATTACACACAATTACATTCATTGAACCTGAAGAAGACGCTTTAAGCTCACTCAAAAGAAGAAGACGCTTTAAGCGTCGAAACGCGTTGTACAAACACATATATTACAGAGAGTACATTTCCAAGTTTCTAAGTTTATTTCTTTAAAATTAAAGATGACGAATCACAACATCTCGCCGGATACCGTTGAATATATTGGAAAGCAAAGTTGAAAGTTTAACTATTGTTTCCCATCGCAAACTAATTTTTGAGTTTCTCTCATTATGTATTCCGGATATAACAAAAATATATTTACTGTTTTTGAAATGAAGAGTTACATTCACAGTTTCATGCATAATTCATAATTATTGTAACTTTTAACTAAAACTTTTGATGTAGGCTGGGAAATTTACCGCTATAGACACAGCACCTAAAAGTAGACAATATATCTCCACAGTGGAGAGAAAATGTTTTTGTGCTTGTGGGGTAGATTCAAATTCCGCAATCAAAGGATGAAAATATTCATCCGCACATTTCCTAACGCCACAACTAAAGGGAGAATTCAGAGAGTGACCAATGCACTCTAAGGCGATTCAAAGAAGACCTATGAAATAAAAGACGACAACGCCGGACTACGAACCACACTCCCTAGAAACACTTTTTCGTGCCGTAACGCATACGAGCATGAACTAGAAATTTAACGATTATAAAAAACTAGATAGGCGCTGTTTGATACGTGTTAGTGAATAAGAATGCTCAAATTGATAGAATGGGAGACAAACGAGATGTTTGGTACGGGGAGATAGGAGAGAAGTGGCTGGAGCGAATCAGGAAGAAGAGGCTGAGTAAGTGGATTGAATAGGTGATAGGTGGCGGAGGGATGTTGAAGGCCGTGAGAGAGGTGAAAATACTAGTACATCTACGTACTACCCTGCGAACTACCGCATGGGCGTGTAGCAGGGGGTGTTAGGACACCAGCCGTGTAAAGATGTAAGGGATAGGTTTTTGGGAGGTGAAATGGTGACGTGTATTTTGGGAGTGTATTTAATGGAGCTCAGTTTTTATTGTGGTCGTTTATTGTGCGCGGAAAGAAAGAGCTCTTGTACCTATCTGTTTGGCAATGTGTCTCACTTATTTTATTGCTCCTGCCAGACCTAGAGATGTAGTGAGGCGTCATGATAATATTCTCTGTGTCGCTCTGAAATACACCAGTTCCCACTCTGAAATACACCAGGAGCCCCCACCTTAATCCCTCAAAACGTTGTGAAAAAACTATATGTTCACTCCTAGCAGTTTTTAACGAAGCTAGTTATCATAGGATGGAAATAAGAGAACAGTCTTTATGCATGGGATTTAATGGATGTGAAACAGTATATTATTTTATTTTTCATGAAAACTTTCACCCAATTCGGTATAAACTCTGAACCCGGTCAATCGACTTCGTACCACATCATTTGAACAACCGCAATTATTGGAAATGTTACTTGATATATAGTGCGAGGGTAAGTAAATGAATAAGTCACAAACGTCAGCATGTCATCGTCAGCATCAGTCGTAAACATTTCATTGGGACCGCTTGAAATATCCTCCGTACAGTCCCGACTTAGTCCCCAATGATTTTCATCTGTTCGGGCCCCGCAAAAAATCGTTTGTGTGACCGACGTTTTGAAAATGATGATGCCGTAGTCCAAGAGGTTATTCGTTGGCTGCGACAGCAAAAAAAGACTTTGCTGCCGGCCATCAAAGACTTGTAAAGAGATGGGATAAGTGTCTGTATAAACAGGGTGAATATGTAGAAAAGTGAAATGAATTTCAGGTAGTTACTTTGATTACTATTGCCCCTATCCAGTTTAGCGAGTTATTCATTAGCTTACCCTCAAAATATATTCAATGGCCTAGGCAAATATAAAAATTAAATATTTTGTCATATAATAATAAACAAATGCATAGAGGCATTGACAACTCAACAATACTAAATAGCCAAAGCCATGTGACGACATCGTTATTTTCACATGCGATAATTACACAGGCCTGCAAATTTTAGGGTCTCTAATGCTTTTTTGAGGCGAAGAGCCATTTCCGACGTAATGTTCTGAGCTAAATCCCAGTTAACTCACAAAAATTGCCTATCACGTCCGGATTTTGAGCTATTTTAACCCTAAAGTGTCAAAATGTCAATTTTAAGTCTTTTTGAGCTTAAATATCTCAGAAACCAAAGATGGTTGAGTAATTATGAAAACGGATTCAAAATCTGCGTCAAAATGTTTAGAATACATCTACTAAACCCAGAAAAACTATTGTTACCATAATCTGTATTAACTTGGCAACTATCAGCAACTAGTTATATTCAACTCTACTATAATTTTGAGTCCACAAATGGAATGAAAAGTGTTTTTTGACGCTCTGTCACGTGACTATTATCTGGACTAAAGAACACATTTTACCCTAGATCTTTTGTTACCTATCCGCACTTTAAAAGTGGGATTTGAACTCAAAATGTCGCAATCGAGTGGGTTAATAGGTATTTTCCGTGGAAACTATTGAAACTCTCGGTTTTCTCTGTTACTTGGACAATGGAAATGGGTCATTCCTTTCTCGGCTACGTGAGAGAGCTCACATTTTTAAAATCTTCCTATTAACAAAGATGTGAGTAACTTCATCACTTTCATTGTTTTAAAACGCGTACATATGTTTAACTTTTTACTAACGCCAATTGTATGATATTGTTTGATAAGTTAAGGCGTTTGACTGGGACATGCTAATACTTCTTTACTTCCCGAAATATCTCTCATATTTTGATAGTCAACTAATATGTGTTAGTAGTTGTGGAGAATAGGTCAATAAAAACAGTCTATTCCTTCAATTGTGTGAAATCCACAGAGGAAAAATCAGTCACCTGGACTGGAACTCGAACCCAGATTCCCCGCTACCCAGGCATCCCCTTCCAATGTGAATCTCATGGGGGTTAATGGAACAAGTTTTCCCTCCAGGTACCGTGCATGTAATGCCTTAGGTACCCGTATGCGAGCGCTAAGTGCTACAGTCCACGGGGTAAAGCCCAACTTTAAACACAAAGGTGTTAATTTTGGGCATTTTCAAAGCACTACGAAACTAGCCTTGCAGCCCCCTTGTTTCTTAAAACGCTCATGAGATTTGCAGTGGAAATGGAAGCCTGAGTAGCTTAATTAGTTAGAGTACTCGACGCGAAATCGAGGGATCTAAGTTCGAGCCCCAGTCCATGTCAATGATTTTTCCACTGCGATTTTCACACAATTGTGTGAACACTATCGGGTGACTCCGTTAAAATTCCTGCGCGGCTATTTCCGTAGTTCTTTGAAAAAGTCTATTTCTTTTCTACCTAGCCTACGTTTCTAACTAAAATAGCCAATGCCACTTTTTAAAGAGGTTTTAGGGTACTAATGCTTCTTTTTTTTATTTTAGCGGAGCGTGGCTTACTTCGCTGGTAGTAGTCGATGCCTCCCTATGATGAAATATAGGATGGAGCCGGCAGAAATGGTGGTCACTTAAATTGACCTCATAATCCATATATTCCGCTTTCTTTCTCACAAAAGTTCTATATGGTAATAGCAATGCCAATCTAACGTAAGTTCCCTCTCGTCATCGGTTCGATCATCTATATCTCTATTCATTCAATTCAAGAGTTTAGCTGCAGGGCAGCGAGCTCTATCCAGCTGGTTCGCGCCCTTCATCCATAATCCATGAAATCGCCCCGCTCGATCGAGTTAAGGGTCTAATTCATTTCTCTCAAATGGCTGCCTGGTTTCACCTTTCCACCATCCATTCGCATCGGAAACAAATTGGAGCTTAAATTGATATTGGACGTTTCAATGAATGCACAGTAGTTCATAAGGATTGCAAACGTTTCAATCAAAAATTGGTCGATTGATTAAAAAATTTTATTTTGTCAAATATTGGTAATAAATGATAAATTGGTATGAATAAATAATGAAAATACCAACTATGTTTAAATCCACAGAGGTTTTAATGGGTACAACTAGTTTCAACGCTACTGCGTCATCTTCAGAGTGCCTATTATATATAGAGAGTCAACTAGTTGTACCAATAAAACCTCTGTGGATTTAAGTATAGTTGGTATTATCATTATTTATTCAATGATTGACTTCCACAAAGTTACGCCTGACAGGATTGAACTTATTGGTATTTATTTTCCCCGTGTTATGCCGATTGTCGTAAATGTATACGGTTTTCCAATTTTATTATACTAATTGTTATAATTTACCCATGTAGCTAAAAGTCAATCGCGAATTATTGAAGAATTGCTCTTTATCTTCCATCAGCGTAATTTTTCTCTCGTCATCGATGTTACCTGTTATCCTGGAATAGTCTAGGCCAGCTGTCGGCTAACCGCGGCTCACGAGCTACATGCGTCTCTTGGGCCCCTTGAGTATATTTCTTCCCTAAAATACCACGTGCGGGCGCGAGCGTTATGAAGTTAAAGAAATAGTGTCGAGGATTGAGAAAGGTGTTTTGAGATGGTTTACAGAGAGTATGAACGAAAGGAATTGACGAAACAAGTGCACAAGACGAGTGTGGATGGAAAAGTTGGAAGGGGTCGACCTCAGCAAACGCACCTCAATCAGATTGTTGACGATTTTAGCAAAGGCCAGCTTAGGAGTACCCTAAGTAAGTTGATAACAATGTACCTACCTATGTAGTTTAAATTTAATAAATTTGGCTCTCAAAAAGAAATGTCAATCGCCGTACTGTTAATATTTTATTGACTGTTTTTATTTATTAAATAAATTACAATTGCTACTGTTTTTAAGAAAATGCGCAGCTATGCATTGCTATGAAGGTAGCCTCACCTCAGTTTTTTCTTAGAGGCTACCTAAAGCTTCCCAAAAATGTATGTATGATCTTTGTACTTTTTGTTTGAATGTTGACGGGAAGTAATAAAACTAATTATTATTATGTATTATTATTTGGCTCTGTTAACCAATGCGTTTGCCGACCACTGGTCAAGACTCTCTCGGCGCGAGATCTATGGATCCAGGTTCGAGTCCCGGTCAAGGCAAATGGTATTTTCTCTGCAGAACTTCGCGCTTATGTGCATCTACGGTTGACTCCGCGAAGGTGGATGGTTCCGGTATCTTTAAAAATTGCAGTCAAATGCTGATTGGAATATCATTTCCAGTGAAAAAAGTTTTTATTTGCATTGGTGGACGCACGAAATAATCCCATAGTTTGAAGGTTGACTAGAAGGCTCTACATCGGATGCAAAGTGAGATGCCCGTGAAGGCATATAAAAATTATTTGTGAGGGATGAATTCCTTTGTTACCACAGTGTAGTTCATTTTTGGATATGTTGAAGAATGATCACAATATTTTGGTAACTGAATTACCGATATTGAATGCTTTTTTCACCTGAAGGTAAATGCTATTCCAACGACAATTTCTATTTGTCCTCTCTTTGTTTCATTATCATCATTATGTTGTATTCAGGAGTATAATTTTAGGCCAGATGGTATTCTTTCTATCAAATCCGAAGATTCTGGCGATATTGAGTGGAATCAATGCATGATGCAGAAAAGGGAAATTTGCAATATTATATTAAAGTATTCTTTCTATGTTACTACGGTATTTTTTAAATTGCATCAATGGTTTCTAGTTTATTATAAAGTCGTTATAAGGAAAATGGTTGTACCATCTTCCTCGGAAGGAATGCCCTAAATTAATCGAGCCAATTTTCAATTGGAGACGTTTGTAGATTTGTGTTATTGGTGGTTTCAGGCGTAACTTTATGGAATTTGTTAACATAATGATGATAACTTATAATTTGGTCTTCCTCAACCCCTTCGACCCTTTCCTCTTTCTTGCATATCCTCTCTGACCCTCTTCCAACCACCCACACTCCCCGCCCTTCCCTCCTCCCCGCCCTTACTGGACTGCGTGATGTGATGTTTGTGGGTAGAATCTTGCCTGAAGATGACATTAAATGTTGAAACCCAGGTGGTTTATAATGAAAACATGTGGAAAAACAAAGTTATAAGTTATCATCATTAGATGTGTAGATGTTTAAGCGTGTTAAGATTCTCTTTAGGCAATGCTTATCCTTGTGCAAATTTCCACAGAGAAAAAAAATCATCCACCTTGACCATGATTCGAACCCGGATCTCTCGAGTTCTGGCCGAGTGTATTAGCCAGTTAAGCTACACAGGCATCATCTTCGCCTGTGGATTTTGTGACCTTTACGGGATCGAGGGATCCGGGTTCGAATCCCAATTAAGGCGGATGATTTTTTCTCTGTGGAAATTCGCACATTTGTACATTGCGGGTGACTCCGTAAAGTGGAACTCCGTGGCTAGTCCTGGATAGCTTAAAATTTGTCAGTACTTATCCTTAATTGATTATTGTGTGGTTAAATTCTTGCCACTTATCATGACTTCCTTTTTTTAAATTTTCACCACCCCGTATACAGCGCATTTGGCCAATTTACATAGGGTGAATAACAAGTGCAACATACCAACACCCATGCCCTGAGCGGTGATAATCCAACTCAGGCGGGATTCGAACCAGCAACCCTCGGATTAGCAGGCGAGGACTTTATCCCGGCACCACCGGTGCCGGCAATTTGATGATATCTCGAATAATATTAGCTATATTTACTTTAAAAAGCCAGCGCTGTTATCCCGTGAATAAGGGAGATCGTTGTTTCCATGATATTCCACCCGTTCGCTCGCTCATCCCCCGTTCTTCCCCGTCCTACGCCGCCGTTCCTCGGCCGAGTCCCTTGCATGAGACGGGGTTTCCGAACTCCCGCCCCGAGGGGATCGTCTACTTACACTGGCCTGGCATTCATCCAACAGGTTGACATTGAAATCTCCGTCGATGACTAGCGGCTGAGCTAAATGGTGAATCCCCCTTCTTCACTTTTTACGAGCCATCACGCACGCTTCATTCGTTTCTCGCCGAGCGAGAACTAGTTTATAGGAATTTGTCCGTTTCCTCCACCGACGTCGGGAGGGTATCACCGTGAGAAACTAAAAGTGTAATAACTGCTAGACCAATTCTTTCCTTGGAAGCTCTTATATTTATTCTGATGTTGTTCATATGAATGAATGAATGAATGAAAAATAATTTATTGATCTAGGATGTGATGTCCTCTAATATCAGAAAACAAATTACATAATCAGTAAAACATGAAAACAACACTATGCACGCTTCATTGTTGTGATGAATAACTAAATGAACACAAAAGAGTTGAGTCCCTTCATTACACGAATAATTAGATAATTAAATAGTAATGCTTGAAACATATAATAGAGCCAGGAAACAATTGTAAAGATATCAACAACAGATGCCATGAAGAACAGAAAAAAATATAGAGACCATAACAAACTATCAGTATAAAGGCAATGATGAAAACACTATGGCTGAAAATCAGGAGATAGAAAAAATAATGAAAGAAAGGTACATGTGATGAAGTGGCACATGAATTATGAGACATTTAGTAATTAGCTTAAGATCTTTGACTGACAGGTTTTTATTGTGGGGGCTTTTTTTACATCATCTGCGAGGAAATTCCAGAAGTTGGATCCTATTACCTGTATTGATATAAATATATGTTATAACCGTATACGTAGCGAGTTGGCATAGGATTAGCGTTACATCCATGAATGCATTCCCTTCACGCCGTTCCCTCTCAGGATAGTCATCATCAAACGAGCTGGATTGTTGGTGCTAGGCCTGTAAAACATGCTGATTCAATAATGTCCTTTACTTGCTCTTCTTTACTTTAGATTACTTCCGTGATGTCCTTTACTTGCTCACGTTCTCTGCTCATGTGGTATTCATGCATTGTTTCATACACAATCTTTTGTTCTTATGGCTCCTAATATTCCTCCTGTGCGAGTCTCGTCCAATAGATTCATCCATGAGTTTCTGGGTCTACTCCTTCCTCTCACGTCATTCTCTCAACGAGCATATTAGGGACGAAGGAAAGCTAGGTTTAGTTAAGCGTATAATAGGAAAATTCTTGGACAAACAAGTAAAAGAGTGATGCTACTTCGCTCTGGTTAGGCTACACCTCGAATACGCCGCGAACATTTGGGACCCTGGTCATAAAGATTTAACCAAAAACAATAATAAAATACAAAGGAAAGCTGCACGCTTCGTTAAAAACTGCTACAAGAGAACGTATAGTGTTTCACAACAATTGGAGGGATTAAAAAGGCAACCCTTAGAGACTAGAAGGCTAGACGCTAGGATTAGCTTGCTTGATAATTTCATAACTGGTGTGTTTCAGAGCGACGCAGAGAATATTTTCATGACGTCTCACTACTTCTCTAGGTCTGACAGAAGCGATCAAATAAGAGATACATTGCCGAACAGATAGGTACAAAAACTCGTTCTTTCCGCGCACAATAAGCGATCACAATAAAAACTGAGCTCCACCAAATACGCTCCCATACTATATGTCACCATTTCACCTCCAAAAACCTTATCCCTTACATCTTTATACGGCTGGTGTCCTAACACCCCATGCCACACGCCCATGTGGCTGCTCGCAGGGAAGTATGAAGGTGTAGGTATTGTCTCGTATAATGACTCTCGTCAATTTTCTGGTAAAGCAATGGAGCACTCTATTTTCATATTTGTCCATTCCTGGAGCTTCCTCTCTACATTCTTTCATCACCCGCTCATTCTTTTACGTATAGTTAACAACATGGTAGGTAATGATTTTTTCCCATGGTTTTTTCCACTTTGTCTCAATTGAGTCCTTAAGTTCTTTAACATGAGGATAATTATTAACACAATATGGTGGATGATGTCCCGGGATTTTTCCACCTTGTTTCAATTGAATCACCCATCTCAAGAGCAGGAAATGCTCGAAATTGGGAAAACCCGATCCGCGAGGTCATATGGAGAAAAATGCTGTTTTCCACATACCTGGACTTCACTTGATCTGAATATTCTGAGAATAGCTCAAGGTGCGTATATTTTATGAGTGTCGTAGATATTTGAATCATCTGGGGGAAGATCTGTGGAGGACTTTTTAATCGAGTAATTAGAAGGTGTTGTAGAGGTTCTAAGCGTAATGGACTAAAAAGGGGTAAAAATTTGTGAGGGACAGAATAACTTGGCCTCACGATACACTCTTATCCCTGAACACCTGAATCGAACTTAAAATGGATGGCGAATTATAGGTACAATATTCTAAACTATTTTACCTTGTTTTCTTCCTTCATTTTTCTTAGTATATTTTTGTAAATTCCAATACTGTTATATTTATATGGAATATTTTATTATTTTTCTTCGTGTTTTTGTTTCTTTTCAATTAAATCGAGACAAGTTAGGGGTATTGTATGTTGACGATAGTTATTTATTAGTATCAAACTCTATTTGTTATATTCACTGATGCCGCAAGGCAAGGAGAAGTTTTTTTTACCAATCAGTTCACTTATTTTTTTCGCTTCTATCAGTTGTAAAGGCCTAGTGCGGGTTCAAAATATCCTGTGGTTCTGAAACTCGCCTTATCTGAATTTGTCAAGTAATCTAAGACTAGCGTAATTCCTGAAGATCTTTAGGTCCAAAATCTTGTCTTTCATTAGCTTAATAAACATTATTGTATAAGGAAGCGTGCGACTTTCCTTTGTATCTTGTTTACTGATTTTTGTATTTTATTTAGATTATGGTTTGCGTGCTTGAAGAGGGCGATGCATCGACACCAGATCCCTGATCCCTAAGCTATGGTCGTTCCCTACTGATTTATACTGATCACTGATCCCGAAACCTTGAGAATAGAATATTTTAAAACTTGCTTTTTCGTACGCATAGTTTCATTTCATTTTGCAAACGCGACACCACGTTGCTGGAAAGACTAAACTTCTATAGTTGTTGATCTGAGTGGGCGTCAGACCGGTTAGGTAAGATACAGGAAGCCCTGCTGCATCTCCACTAAATTTGGCTGCAGAATTCACGCTCGATGCCAATGTTGTGAAAAGCAGGAACCATTATCCAGCATTATATACGCAAAAAGAATTTGAAAATATTTTTTAATTGAGTGTGGCACAAATTAAAACATGAGGAAAATTAGAACAAGTGACACCTCGAGAAAATTATTGTTAAGATGTTATAATCGAAAATTCTCTCCCTGTTCTAACTATTAAAATATACTGATTGAGGCTAATACTGTAAGAATGGCCTGAGTTTTGATTGACACGGAAAGTATTAAGGTTCCATTAGCACACTCAATCTCCGATAAGGTCAATATATTGACAGAGGAGGATATTTTCAGAGGAAACCCGATCTCTACGTGAGTGTCTTGTGGAGAGCGCGTAAGTGCAGTACTCATGTCTGTCGGAAGAGACTTAACCGTGGTCCCCTTTGCACGTATTGTTAATTTAAATCTGCGGGCTAATGCCGACGCCGGGTTTCTCTCCACCCTTCCTCCTTTGCCTGTTCCCCTATGGTGCAAATGACCTTAGTTGTCGGTCGTCTCCCCAAATGTCCTATCCAATCAATAGCTTGAAGTTCATCATCTCTTTTTATTATGCTGTGTTCATTAAATCTAGTTGGAGATCTAGCTCTCCGACAAGCGATGAATGAATGAAATGATCGTTCGTCTCCCAACTCTTGATCGCACTTCTCACATGTACCGTTAATGGCATGCTAGAGAGTTGTGCAAGAGCGCTTGTTGCATCACGCCCTTTCGCAAATCATAGACAAGATTTACATGCAATTGTTTTGTCATATGATTTCTGTTCTCCATTAGAACCTATTGGGTCTTGTCTTCAGTTTTTTTATCCTAATGCTTGTGAAGGTCATATTTATTTTGAAAGCTAATATTTTTGAACTGCCAAGACCCTCTTGTCAATTGATTTTTCTGAATAATGCGACCTGACTTCTCTATTAGATATTAAAAAAATTAATTTAGCCAGTTTTAATTGAATTGAGGCCGTCCATCAGGCCGATCTTGTTGCATTTTACCTTAATTCTTTACGATCTTGTTGCAATTTACATGAACAAAGGCTGGTATTCGATAGTTTTCTGTTTGTACCTTTGGGAATTCCTCACCTAGTACAATGGTACAGATACAGTTATATTCAGTTGCCAGCGTCAAACTTATATTTTTTGCATCATCGTTACATTGTTGAAATATTAGTAATGTAATGGATGAATGGAAACATGTGCAATATTCCAAGAAGAAGACTAACTTTTTACTAGCATCACCTAATGAATATGCAGAACATTGGAGACTGGATGGCTTTTAAATTTGTCCTGCTATGGAAAATTCCGGATTTTATTATCCTTCCATAATGCTTTACTTACTCGATAGAGCCTGGATCCTCCGCATAAATGATTCAGTATTATGATTGTGAAATCTTGATTTTTTTAATTGTAATGGTGCTAGTGCAGGTAGGTATTTTTTAAATTTACCTTTCAATAATCAATTGTCATAATTAATGTATCATGATCAAGTCTGGTAGATATGACTAAAAAATAGTGCAAATTGTCAGATTCAATTGGAAGGTTTTAGAATACCAAAATGGGTATTTTATTTTCATTCTAAACGCGGGCTAGTTTTTCGTTTAACGAACACTAAAAATTGTGTGAAATCTCCCTAGGGATCTCTATCAGGTCAAGAACTCCGTTATTGTCGCTGACATCTTGCCGTGGTCCATTATTCACCTTTCGAATTAGATCATTTTCTTCGTCTCTTAGGCTAACTGTGTAACCTGGTGGCAGAGTGAAAGGGAAATATTCAGCATTGCGCGCACGAAGAGAGCCCCGTGCTGCGCTTGTTTTCTGACTGCCCCTCTCGGCATCTTTAATTTATTATAACCATCCTCCTCACCTCTAGCGGATGAACTTGAAACGCCGTATATCTGTGTACGCGGTCGTGGGAACACCGCGCGCGATGATGTAATAATGCGCGCAGCTCTGCTCATCGTCGGAGTGGGCGCGCAGTTTCTTTCTGCTTTAGGGCGGAGGATGGGGTATATCTGTCCCTCTGATGAGTCGCGTCGAGCGGCAGGGGACAGGGCCGGGGGGAGACGTGAGGCCGCGTTGCGACGATTTCGCTCACAGATAGCGCGCCGCGGAATTGTACTCCCTCGTCCTTGAATGGGACTTAGTCGGAGAGGTGTGTCAACGATTGAGATGTGAAGGGCTGGAGAAGAGATGCCGAGGTGTCCATGACCACGAGGAACTCCCCTCGCGACAGACCTGGGATTACGCGGTTGAGGTCACATTGAAGGATAAGAAGTCGCAGACGATCCCTTTAAGATGATTTCCCGGATTATTTTTCAGGAGAAAGTAATGCACTTGAAGTACTTACCTAGAAACTTGCTTTACTCCCTCATAATCTCTCTCGATTACTTTTTGCTTCAGTTTCGTATCTTTCAATGTTGATATTTATAATACTCCTTCACCTATCTCGGAAGTACCATCACGTGGGGCGGAAGAAGTACAACGGACTAGAAGCGGAGAATAGCCCAAGCTGAGAAGGTGTTCATAGGAAAAAGTCAACTGCTTTGCTCAAAGAAGATAGGACTACAAACCAGGAAATAGTATGTGAAAACATTTGTGTGGAGTGTAACATTCTATGGATCGGAAGCATGGACCGTTGGAAAAGCTGACCAGAAATGACTAGACGCCTTTGAAACCTGGTGCTGGAGGGGGATGCCGAAGATAAAATGGATGGACATAGTAAGAAATGATGAAGTGTACAGAAGAGTAGAAGAGGAAAGGACCATATGGAACACCATACAGAAAATAAGAACTAGACAGATTGGATACACCCTGAGACATAATGGATTTGTGAAGAACAAAATAGAAGGTAAAATAGCGGAAAAAGTCCCTAGAGAAAGACCCAGGAATGAGTTCATGGACCAAATACTGAGGGATGTACATCAGAAGACATATCAGGAGTTAAGGGAACTAGCATTAGACAGGGAAAGGTGGAGGGCTGATGTCTACCAGTCTTAGAATTGATAAACCAATGAATGAACTTATAATACTTCGTTAATATTTTGTATTCTACGAAGAGTGGATGCGAAAAAGGTGCAAGCGTATGAAATGTGGTTGTGGACGAATCGTGGACGGAAAGGAAGGCAAACGACGAAGTGCTTCATATGGAGAGGAAACATCTGGAGGAGAAGAGTAAAGGCTAAGGAGGTGGATGAGGTGATGAGGGGCGAAGAATTGCTGAAGCCCATGATATAAGGGAGGATGTTGGGTAAGAGGGTAAGGGTGGGATAAAGAGTAGACTTCATGAACAGGATGAAGAAAGGCAGAACGTAAGCCGATATGGAGATAGGCATTGTGTAAGGTGATTTGGGACATCTCAGGTGAAAACGTACAGGACTTTAATCTCCTCCATTTCAACATATCTTAACCGGCAAATTTTCCAACTCATCATCAATCAATTGTTTAGCATTTTTCATGTATAATCCCATTATTTATCAATCCAATGCCACGGGTCGTGTGTTTAAAGTGCAATGCTTCTAAAATTATCCAAGAACTCTGCATCTCTGTTGAAAGTAAATGTTCACAACTTATTTTATATACTTGGGGGTAATGTTCTCTGAAAACTTGTAAAAAATGCGAATCGATTGCTCGAGGGGTCGCATTGGAGGATAAGAAGTCGATTGAAGGATAAGAAGTCGCATCCTATCTTTATTAAAACAGTTTAAACGATTCTTTCTAACCGAATATATTTTGCCGTTTTAGTTAGAGGTTTTTGTTATGTTCGCCTTTGCTACTTAGTAAGCAATCTTCATTTTACATAAAGTTATAATTCAATTCATTTGTGCATATGACAATGTTTCTGTGATGCTTTTTGATATTTCCGTTGACTTCATACCTCAATAGGGGAAATGCGTTAATATTTTATTTGTATTTTACGAGCAACTTCGTGCAATAGAATGGATAACGAGGCATACACTGGAGTATAAGGATCCGCTATCAGTTCATAATGTCTTCAAATATCAATATTTCAGAATAAGACATCAAATGCGAGGAGCTCGATTCGGAAAATTTCTTATTCCCGTCATATTCCTTTATTTTCGTGTGCGCTTCCGTAGACTACTTTCTTCCCTGCTATTTCTTCCCTGCTATTTCTTGCTTTTCCTTTTTCCTTTCATATCTGTCACTATATGATATGCAATCACTTCAAAGGTTGATAAAGGTTTTGGAAGAAGGGATGAAGGAATGTGGGATGAAGATAAACCTAGGAAGGTGATGCCAGTAAACTGTGAAAATTATACGAGTGTGAAAATAAATGCAGGTGTAATAGGAAAAGTGAAAAGTTACCGGTACCTAGGAACGATGGTGACAGACGACTGGAGAGGTATTGCAGAAATAAAAGCAAGGATAGCAATGGCAAAAGAGGCCTTCAGCCAGAAGAAAAACTTGCTATGCAATAAAAGCCTGGATCTGGAGCTGAGAAAGAGACTAGCTAAATGTTATTCATGGAGCGTTTTCATGTATGGATGTGAAGCGTGGACATTAGGTAAGAGGGAAAGGAATAGAATAGAAGCTTATGAAATGTGGGTGTGGAGAAGGATGGAAAAAGTAAGATGGGTAGATAAGATGAGAAATGAAGAGGTTTTGAGCAAAGTAAAAGAAGGAAGATCGCTTCTAAAGGAAATAAGGAAAAGGAAAGGAAACTGGTTGGGTCATGTGATGAGAGGAAAAAGTATAATAACTGTGGCACTTGAGGGTTCAATTGAAGGAAAGAAGAAGAGAGGAAGGAGAAGAATTAAATTGGTGGATCAGGTGAAGAACAACAGCTATGATGAAGCAAAGAAAGAAGCTCGGGACAGAAGCGGATGGAGACAGCAGTGGTGTACGGGACCTGCCAGCAGGCAGAACACCAGATGATGATGATCTGTCACTAATCGGCATTGTTACCGTCTTTTCTCATTCCATGTGGCACTGCTCTTTCACTATAGTTTTTTTCTGAGAACCCTACTGTTTGTTTTATCGTTATCTTAACGGGTGACTTTGTAGTTCGTCAAAATAACGGAAACGATAAATTTAGCAGATAGTTTTTATTGAGCATGTAATATCCGGGAATGGAGAAAATCTATTATTTCTTAAATGCTTTCAGTTAAAACCGCAGCTCTAGGTAATGATAATTTGAAAATAATCCGAGGCATAACTTCGTGAAGACTTAATATTTTCAGAAGTATAGCTACTATCCACTGAAACTTGGGTCGGCACAATGTGGAAGTGCAAATGAATGCAAGCATTATTTTTAATATTATTGTGAATGATATTTCAATTAATTTTAATTAAATACGTAAGTTTATTATCAATGGAATAGAAACGACCATTGGGAACTTTCCAAAAGAAAACGCAGGTGAAGAATCTTATAAGGCAATTGGAATTGTATGGTGCAGAAACCTGCTTTCTTGAGTAAAAAGGATGCAAATATTTTCCTGAGGTTTGAGACGTGGTTGTGGAAGAGAATGGTGAAAGTACCATTGAAGGAAAGGAATAAATGAAGATGTGCTGGGCTGTGCGGTTGAAAAAATTGGGAGATTATGTGGAGAATGAATAGGGACGCAGAATGAGGGAGTTTGGCCATCTTTTTTATAACATGCTCAGTTTAAGATTTAGTTTATTTTACTTTGGAACAATTTTCCTCGCCTTATTTGGGAATATATTCCTTCATTGAATATTTTTACCTCATAGAAGGAAAGGAAACGTCCAGAACCGATTTCCTTCTTCTTACTCCCAGGTATTCTACTAAAGGTATTTTCTTCCTCCTCTCTTGACCTACCCTTCTAAGGACCACGTAAAATAGTCCCGTGCATTCATCTCCGTTTTTTTATTCCCACTTCTTTTCCTGCTCTCCAATATTTTTTAAATCTTTCGCTTTACTTTCTCCTCCTCTCTCCTGCCGAGGTGTTATTTCCTTTCTTCTTTTCCTACTTCCATAAACCCTTGAAATGTATCAGTCTTCTATATTAAGTTTCATCCTATATTATGCCCTCCGTCATCCTCATCTGTTCCGTGACTTTATTTATCCCTTATCTTGATATTATGACTCGAATTAATTATTATTAATATTATGACTTGAATTAAGGTTGACATTCTTATTCTAATAAACATGTTTCAAAATTTGTGATGTAAGTCTGGGTCCATCCTCATCATTTGGCCAAACGTCATGACTTTCTTTCACTCATCACTACTGACATTGTTTTTGTATTATTCATTCTTGTAAAGGCATATATTACGTGCCATTGCTGTTTCTTTTTCCTCCACGAGCGATCGTATGTGAGCGGTTGGGGGAAATTCCGCGAAGCCCTCATTGGCAAGTGATCATTCATGCTGATGAAATGCGTGTGCGTCCATTTGGACGCTGGATGATTGGTCGTATGCCTCTTTCTGATCTTCCCGCCTCATCGGCGACTTCTAACCTTTCCCAATTGTGTGCCCGCAGGAGGAGGGCGAGTCGACCGCAGAGTCCAGCGAGCCGGCGACAGAAGCTGCGCATGTAGCCCCAGTGTTCGAACCGCGCGTCGATTCTCTCGACCTGGACGAGTATCGGTAAGTTATCATCCAGTGACTTTTCACAATAGAAATAATGTACCTACTCTCATGCATCTATGTTGTGTCCCTCTATTCGCCATAAGGTCGTGTCGTAGTAAAAAAAAGCGAATAAGTCAAAGAGAGATGATGCTCCTTTGCTCTGGTTAAGCCACAACTCGAATACGCCGCGAGAATTTGGGACCCTGATCATAAAGATTTTTAAAAATCAATAAAATAAAAAGAAAAGCTGTTTGCTTCGTTAAGAACTAATACGAGCGAACATAAAGCGTTTCACAACTTTTAGAGGGATTAAGGTGGGAGCCCCTGGAGACTCGAGGCTGCACGCTAGGCTTAGCTTGCTTGAGAAATTCAGTGAGTTTCAGAGCGATGTAGAGAATATTATCATGACGCCTCACTACATCTCTAGATCTGACAGAAGCGATAAAATAAGAGAGGTACTTTGCCAAACAGATTGGTACACAAACTCGTTCTTCCCGCGCGCAATAAGCGACCACAATAAAAACTGAGCTCCATTAAATACACTCCCATAATACACGTCACCATTTCACCTCCTAAAACTTTATCCCTTACATCTTTACAAGGCTGATGTCCTAACACCCCCGCCACACGCCCATGCGGCGGCTCGCAGCGTAGTATGTATATGCAGTCTAACAGAGAGCAATATTCTTGTATTGCAGCCAGTTCGTGTGGGGCAAGGGCTGTTTATGTAGGATTAAATTTTTTCTCGGCGAATAATTCAATCGTCAGAGCCGAATCAACGGCCCTGATGACGATGAAAAAGTCTTTCATCTAAACGTCGACGAGGCTGATATTGGAGCACCTAACCCGAACGGAAACCCGTGAATAATTAACTTCAAGGGCTGTTTGATTGCTAGCCAAGTTCGTGTTCTTCTAGTACATAATTTTTTGTAAAAGTTATACGTTGGTTGAGAAAAATAATATTTCTACCAATTCTGCTATATAAAAATCTGAATTTTAGATTTGCATAGTATCATTTTCATGGCTTTTTATTTCGAAAAGTTTGACATATTTTTAAATAACCCCTTTTACTTTCGTCGATACAATCGAGAAGAAAAAACAATAGTTTAATTATAATAATAATTCAATGTTAATAAAACAATAAGGAAAAGCAAAAAGACAACTACATTTTTCAAATTATTCATCATACTTGGCTATAAATTAGCCTTAGTTTATAAATACATGCTTTTATATGAAAATTTAAAGCTTTAATTGAGTGTATAGGTTAGTATTGCTCTGCTGTTGTTTTAAAATAGCTCCAATCTGACGTACTTTCAATATCTCACTATTTGTCGCAAGAGTGTTAATCTATGTCGGTAATTTCGACGTTAATTTCCTTTTCTGCGACAATCGTGGCTGGGTACTCATTTTTACGTTTCCTCAAGGTAGGTCGGTGTAATTACGGCATCTTCGCTCAACGTTCGCGGAAATTTTGCGATTGTGAATCAGTCATGCAAGTAATGCATCCACTCAGTAAGGATTCGAAGTGCCCATGCACTCGTAATGTTCCGGCTCTTGGCGGTGTTCAATGAGTCATTTATTGAATGAATCCACGAAGTAGAGTGCTTTTAGAGTTCCTATTTAATTAGATCAATGACGGCTGCAGAGGAATCATTTTATCATGCGCTAAAAATAATAACTTTCGCGAAAGAGTTTTTATAATTGAACTTAGTTAGAGTACAATTTATGTGTATCTGCACTAGCTATTATATGTACACGTGTGGCCCTGTAAAAACACATCTATTTGCGTGAAGAATTTTCTCAGTGTTACAATCGAATGATATTTGAAATTAAAACTCGGCGAGTGTAATTTTTGATTAGGTAAATCCAATTTTTCCATTATAGTATTGATTTTTATCTTTTAATTTCTGTGAGAGATAACCGATTACTTATTTTTCAGTCTGGGTAAGTTTCTGAAAAAAAATCTATACCAAGGTTATTTTACCTTAATACTTCTACGATTTTTTCGGCTTGCATCATTACATTCACACTCAAGCGATACATCTCTTTAGTGAGAGCATCGAATGTCGGGGAATTTTTAGGACTCGATATTTTCATTTCCTACTGCTGCGGCAATTACTGCAAGTTTTGTATAGCTTAATTATCCATTTCCACGTTTACAATATTCTCATGGATCATTTTTCTCACCAATTGTACAGAAGTTATGTAAAAAGTTTCCTACCGGTAAAGGTAGGTTTTGATGAAAGTCAGAGAATCTCCTCTCGGTTTTCCACACCTTAAGGGGTTTAACTATCTCTAGTATTTCCTTTTTCCCCTCAACATACGATCCACATTTCCTCTTTCCGTCCATGAAACCTATTCTCTTTCTTTCCCTTCCCCGCTTGCTCAACATCCTTCCCTCTATCACATTCTTCAGCAACCCATCGCCCCTTCTTACATCCTCTAGCCACCTACTCTGCCGATCTCGAATTTCATTCAGAAGCTTCCTTTCCTCGCCCACCGTCTCTAGCGCTTCCTCGTTAGTCTCCCTCTCCGTCCACCTCACCTTCTCCACCCTTCTCCATCCTTCTCCACAACCACATCTCACACGCAACGTTATGCTCCATATCAAGCTCTTCACCAGCCTCTTCTTCACATCCTTACCCAAGGTCAACGTCATCAGCTCCCTTCTATTACTAAAAGTCTCCTTAGCCAGCGCTATTCTCTTCGGTATGTCTTTGCAACTATGCTCGTTTTCTTCTAGCGTACTAAGTATTTAAAACGCTCTACTTGCTCTAGTTTGTGCCCTTCAAATATAATGACCAGCTTTCTTTGTACAATACGTTAATGATACTAATACTGCATTAGTATTCAGTCCCAGATGGATCCATTGGTATTCATGTAATGATGAACTCCACAAATCTTGGTTGAAGAGGTCTATTCTACAAATATAATTTCCTTTTTTCAATTGATTCCCTGTCATCTTTGAATTTTGTGCAATGGCTTCATTAAATTTTCGGAAACTAACAGGAAATTCTCTCTATTTACTACATTCTATTCATCTTAATTGATTCATTTATCTTTCCCAATTCTTATTGAATCACCTCAGTTCCTGTATCCTTTAGCCGACTTCTCCTTTCTTGTCCCTTTCTCTGGTATGTAGATAATGACTTAACGATCAAATTTTCTTGCGCCTGAAGAAAATATAGTGAGTTGAAACGCGTAGTAGAATCCAAAAGTCTGAGTGTAAGGACAGATTGTGTTTGAGTTAATGTCTCATCTTTTCATTTTTGTTTACTTTGGGAATGTAATTAATGAGTTGTCTGAAAAAATCTGAGCTTCATTTTATTTACTGAATTTATTTAGTGAATCATCTACAAAACATGTTAATAAATAAAGGCCCAGTGACGCTGCACTGGCGTCATTGTAGAGTTGTAACTCATTAGGATATTCGTTACGGTCGTTGTGTGCTTCATAATGAATGTAACATTATGGATGCTATTCATAGCTTCGATCAATTTGGTTTGCCCATAGCTACGGTCTTTTTCCTTACTAAGGTAAGCCTTATGGATTGCGTCGAGGACTAGTTTCATGTCATTACTTTTGGATCCGCACGTTTGCAGTCAAAAATGCTTCTTGTATCTCTTCGTTGACGGTTAGTAGCAGCTGCGTATCGCTCCAATATCCTGCCCTTAATTAGCGTGAATTTTCGATCAATTAGTTTCCCCTCATTGAGGTGCGCCTCTCGCTCGTATGAATTTTATATCTGGTTAAACTGGTTGGCGGTTGGTATTTGTTGGCAATTTTTAGCATCATTGAAAAAATCTTATAATTTGGGTCATCTACCGGGTAAGGTACGTTTATGTGGAAGACAGTAAAAAAAATCATGCATAAGTTTGCATTCTCAGATATATATCTAGCTGCACAATTCCTCTCTTCATCTCAGCATATGTTCTACCATTCTTTCCAATAAAATCTCTTCCTTCAGCTTTCCAACTTACCCAGCATCCCTCCATCACGGCCGTCTACTACACTTTATCCCTCATTTACGGCTTCTTTGCCTCTTCCTTGTCTCATCCAGAAGTTTCCCCTCTGCACCCGGCGTACCTAGCACTCCTCGTTTGTCTTCATTTCTGTCGACCGCTTCTTCTCCATACTTCTCCGCTCCAACATGTCGAATGTCTGCAGACCATTCTCGTCTTCCTTTCTCTGAGACCACATTTGTATCCACATCCTATGCATGTATGCTAAGTCCCATGTCAAGGTCGTTGCCTCCCTCAACTTTGCACCCTTATCCAAGGTCTCCTACATCAGCTCCCTATTATTGTTAAACGGTTCATACACTTGTACTGTTCCCCTTCCTATGCCTTTGCACTTATGCCCATTTTCTTATAGGGAACAATTCCAAGCAATAAATTGTTCTAATTGCTCCAGTTTTTGCCCTCCTTCTGTAATGACGTCTCTATTTCTTTTTCCTGGAAAGTCTCCTAAATTTTGTTTTCTAATGACTTATCTTCATGTTGAAATAGAAATTATAGTTAATTCAGAGCCGGAGGAAATTTGTCGTGACTATTCCCCGTGCTCTTTCCGGCAGATCCGTCCGGAAACTCTCCGTCCTCCCCGAGGAGAACGAGGAGGGCGTCGTCGCGGGGGTCGTCGACGGCAGCATCGCCCCTGCCTCCTCGTCCACGTCCACCTCGTCTCCGCAGCGGTCGTCCCTACGCCGCCCCCGAGCCGCCCCACCGGCGCCGCCCCCATACCGCCCGCCCCCCAACCCTTACCGTCCTCACTCACGCTCCTTCGAGAGCTACCTGGACCCGGAGAACGGTCTGCGGAGGCGGGAGGAGCTGACGGGGAGCGGAGGGCGCCTCGGGGTGCCGAGGCAGTGCTCCGACCCCACGCCCAGCGCCGCCGCGTCCACCCACTTCCTGACGACGGTGGCCACCGTCGAAGTGCACCGCCACCCGGACGACGCCGTCTTCCTCCACACCGCCGGGGACGCGTCCCCCGGGGGCACGGCCGGCGAGGACCTCTCACGCTCGCCCCTCCGCCACTCGTCGACCACCCGACCGCTGGAGCTGTTTGGGGGAGCGGCGGGAAAGGCGGTGCGGTTCGACGGCGCTCCCTCGGACGCCATGGCTTCGGGCGAGTGCCGGAGGAAGCCGCCGGCATTTGCTCACAGGCGAGTCACTCTAGGGGGTGCGAGTCACCGAACTATTTCTATTAGAGTGCGTCCAGCCAATTTTTAGACACGTCCAATGCCGCTTTGGGAAGAATAATCCAGCCAATTAGGAAGAGTCCATAATGGTGGATTTTGTGTGGATCATACAGTCTTAAAGAATTGTTTACTATTTGTTTTTAAGACGAATCAATATCGTAAAAGAAAAATGACTTCATATTTTCCACACTTTTTATTAAAATACCTAACCGGCTTCGACACGACCTCTGAAGATGAAGTTGTAACATCAAAACCGATTAGGTAATGTAATGAAAAGTGTGGAAAATACGAAGTCATTTTTCTTTTACCATGTCTAAATTCCACAAAATACAATCGTTTACAATCACGTATACAAATCAGTATATTTCAAATGAGCTTTTATCTTGGACGGACTCTATTACTACCAAGCTGATAACCTGTCAAAAACGGCGCGCAAAATACCGTCATCCTAATCTAAATATCATGTACGAGTACTTTATTTATGCATGTTTCGTGTAGATTATCTCACTGTAAATGGTCTAATATCTTGATACCGTTGCTAATGTTTAAAAAGAAATTAGTTCTAAACTGCAACGTTGTTGACGGTAGCTTTGGTTGCTGTGCAAAATCAACCTCTGACAAATGGTTTGGAGTTAAGGTGCAATTTTTCATGATACTTGATGATATATGACAAAAATGACTCCAAAACCAACTAAATCAATGTGTCTGTTTCCTCCTTCAACATCTTTGCCTCCCCCTGTTTCGTGGACATTGGTTTTAATGTATTGATTATTATTATTTCGGCTTCGTTTGCAATTCCAATTTCTAGTACTTATAAATGCATGTTGATGTGAAGAACTAAAAAGAAATGCAGGTTTGATATAAAAATGTTCTGCCTGAATGTCAGCCGAGTATTTTGGATTATGTGTCGTTTGGCATCGTTAACTTTTGGATACTGCCCTTCCGAAAGATCAACCATAAAGTAATAGTTATGGGTGAAAAATATTTTAAACTGGAAATAATTGTCTAATGACCTAAAAAAAACGCTATATTACGCTGTATTTCGGCTAATGTACTCTCTTGACCCCATATTTCGATCATATTTTTTGTAGTAATTGTTCTGTCGATCATTTGAATTTTCGATAAGCAGCTTAAATGTGATAGATCTCTGATTATAATTGTAATTGTTAACGTACTCAAATAGTTAAAGTACAAGGAAATTTAAGCCAGATAAATCATCTGGATTTTCAAATTTGCACGGCCTCGTCCAATAGTAATGGTTCTTTCTTCAAGATTATAGATTGAAATACTTTGTAACTTCCGCATGAGATGAGACACGTCAGGCGATAGACCTGATGATGTCGCACAGCGACGAAACCTAGGTCGTGAAAATAAATATCTCATGTGGAAATTACAAAGTATTTCAATCTATAATCATGCAGTTATTCCACAAAATTACGCCTGAAACCATTTCTATCTTCAACTTCTTCGGCGTACGTCCTAGCTCTCTTAATTCCGACAGCTAAAGGCTGGGACACAATCTACGTGTACGTGTGACGCGAGACGTTAACGGGACAACGGGAGACTGGGAACGCAAGTCAGCGGTCACAATCGACGTTAACGCGGCCCGGAGCAACAAGACTAACGCAGGCGCAGCTAAGAGATCACGGTGTAAACAACTGTGGAAGTAAATAAGTTGTCTTCGCCAAGAGCAATCTTCAACAGTGTATCTGCCGACAGATGGCTCCCATTCCCGGATTCTCAGGACTATTCTGATTGGTTTTCCGTGTACGGGACACGGGAAGAGATGAATGTTGCCCATCTCTCGCGTACACGTACTCCCCGTACACGTTGATTGTGTCCGTTCGCTATACTTTCCCGTCAGCCATCTTTTCGCGTATTCCCGTTAACGGCTCACGTTACACGTACACGTTGATTGTGTCCCAGCCTTTAGTCTTTTCTCTGTCCCCCTCTTCCTCGCTTATCTAGTATACTCTTCTCCAGCAAACGTCTGAACAACCTTTCGCTTCTTATTACCTTTTCCAACCTCCTACTTACTTTGCCACCCCCTAATCTCAGTCTGAATTTTCGCCCCCTCGCCTACCATAACAAGATCATTATCGTTTGTCTTCTTATCCGTCCAATCCACCCTCCCAATCCTTCTTCACTCCTTCATCTCGAACAACTGCTGCCTATTTTCGTCGTCTTATCTCTGAGTTCACATTTGTTCCCCATTCAAAACCACTACTCCATATACTTCGCCTACCATATATTATGGTCTGTTGTATACTGACAATTTTAAGTATGTAATAGAAATTGATGAATGAATAATACGATATTTTTTAGCTTTGAAGGAATTCCAAAGTTTAGTGCACCATTATAACATGACTGCCAAATAATTAGAGTACAAATCTGCTGTGAGGTAGATAATTCATAGTATACATTGAAGTGAAAAGAATTATGTGCCAAAGCCTGAAAAAGCTTATACAGTGATTATTTGCAGAAGGTAAAATTAAAAGCATTATTGATGGAAAGAAAAGATACTTACTTGGTTAAAGTTCCATGAGGATTCTCGGTTCTCTTTCCTTGCGTATTCAAGTATCTTTTATTCGTAAAAAGGTAAATATAGAGGACAATGTCAAAGAGAACTTATAGCGCCGCATAAGTGTCAATATTTTCAATTCTCGGTTCTCTTTCCTTGAGTATTCAAGTATCTTTTATTCGTAAAAAGGTAAATATAGAGGACAATGTCAAAGAGAACTTATAGCGCCGCATAAGTGTCAATATTTCAATTTTCCGTTTTGCTATCGCTTTCTCTCGGTCGTAAATACCAAATGAAAACTAATGTACTTCAATTTACTTCCCATGTGATAGGTGAAAGTAATTTTCCTTACTGAAGATAGTAATGTAGTTTTTTGGCTAAAAAATACATACCATCTTTAAGGCGATCAGCTTTTTTTTATAGAGAAAAGATATGCCATGGAGGTAATTGTAATACCACTGAGGGAAATAGATAACTCCCCTTTTCATAAGCTAATACGAGAGGTTAAAAATCGTGGCTAATATGTTTAGAAAGACTCTTAGACGTAATCCTCCTGAATTGGAACGGATAGTCATCGGTCGCTAAAAGAGCTAGAGATAACATGTGAAGAGCTCATAAACGGCGGCACTCCGCACATTGAAACCAAAATTGTGGACCCCTTTGCTTCTTTTGTTTGAAGTACGCTTGTGTCGATGTCAGGTTTTCCCCGTCCTTTCGCCGTTCCTCAAATAATCCCTACTCTATCAACTCATCCACCTAATCTCGATGGCGTACAAGACCTCAACAGTCATTTGTCCCGTCAAATTATCCACCGACTAACCGTGATTTTCTCAGTCATTTTGAAACTTATTAGTAAAATAATAATCGTCAAGTCCATTGATCAGGGTCAAAAGGCATTGAAGTTAAAATTCAAACATTTTTCGGATTTTTCAAATTTTACCTACAATATGGTAATCACATTTGTTTCTTTGAAAGTGCTGGGATTTTGTTATCAAATTTTGAACGCAGATATGGGAATAAATTCATGCCGAAAATAGTCCTGGATGATCGCTATCACAGAATGAAATTTTCATTCATTAAAAATTAACTAGTGTTGAAGAAATTCATTTTTATTCGAATGTTCAAATTTAGAGACGTTATTCGAGCGCATGCGCAAATATATATAGTATTATACTTTCATAATCACCCAAATCCTAATAGCCATTTGTCCTCACCAACAATTTGACGCCATTTTCTCTGACTGCCATCTCTGCTATTGACCTTCCGATCTTTCTTATACCTATCTTTTCGGACACCTCAGTCTGGGTCTTCCCCAGGGTCTTTTCCTTCAGGTTTTCCTGTTAAAATTTCTTTTGGCATAATTTCTTCTTTTCGTCCACAGACGTGGCTGGCCCATATTAGACGTCTTGATTTAATTAAAGCTATAATATCAGGATCTGGAAATAGTTATCTTAGTTTTTCGTTTGTTCTGATGTGCCAATCTCCACCTTCTCTCACTGCTCCCATTATTGTTCTCAGAATTTGTTTTCAAATGTGATTAGTTTCATCCCCTTGTATTTGCTAAAAGCCCATAATTTGGAGCCGTAGAGGGAGGCTGGTTATATTACACTCTTGTAAATATTATATTCTTATGTCCACCGTGAGGTTCAAACACTCCAAATGCAAATCATTCCTTATATCCCTAAATCTGCCGTAAAGTAAATACCATCCAAATTTGGAAAAGGTCCCAGAGCTAGAGATTTTTCAGTTTTCTTGGCGTTGGCAATAGGCTAAAGAAGATGAATTGGATGACCCATGGAGGATAGCCAGCAAATTCTGTCCTTTAGAGGATATTTTTTGAACTGGAACGACCTCTAGGCTTGCCCTCATTGGCTCCTCCATCCCTTCTTTCTCCGCTGTCAAACAGCAACGTAGTCTCTTCTCTTATAATTCGTGCATGTATGAAACTACCCACCTAACTGGTGTACGGCATTGTTTGAGCACTAGCGATGAAAAAATAATCGGGAGAGACAGAAAGGTCTAGAAGTGAGATTTGCTTTGGTGGGAAGTCTTGCTCTTTATTGATGCTGTCATGGGTGGTGTGTGAGAATCCGTATACATATCTGTCCAACCAGGCATATTCCTCATTTATTATTCCTTATCCTCTCTGAGTAAACATTTTCAGGTTTAAATTTTGTAAGCTATCCATCATGGAGGAAATGATAATAACTCTTTGAACTCAGCCAGTGATTTTATTAAAATGACTCGGATTTCGAAACTTTGTTAGATGTATAATTTTTTTTTTCTCCTTTTTATTTCTCCTTTTTATTTGCATTCTATTTCCCGAAAATGTGTCATATGAATAAAATGAAGTCTTTCAGATTAGCATGGCACACTTGTGACTGAAATTTCTCTTGTTACGATAGACTTACTTGCATATTTTTGTATCATCCGTGTATTATTTTGTTTGCGCCCGTCTGATCTCCGTATGAACAAACGTTGGCTCAACTGCTGATTTTCTTCTTCGTCATAGCAAGTTGTCCGTGCTTTTTAGGGCTTTCGCTAGTTAGTAAAGTATATACTCTCTTGTGTCCTTTCATCAGTATTCCTTCTCTGACATTTGATCGGTCTATTTTCCCCATGCCGTGTATTCGGAGTTAAAAATGACTCATAACAACGATGAGCTGTTGAACGCAAGTGAGATGCTCGTGGAGCACGATGGGTTGGGGAACGTTTTCGGTTCATTATCGCTTCTCATAAGTTCTCTTGCGCCCTCAATGAATTAATAGTTCCCTTTCTGACGTCTCTGCCGAAAGTTGATAGTCAATAATCCCATGTAGGGCTAATAAAAGGAAACGGTAAAACGCCGTTGTTCTTTGACCTATCCTCAATTCATTAAAGTGACTAGTAGTAACCATTTCCCTGTTTTATTAGTACATCCTGGGTTACTATTCGGAAGCTGATTACCATGAGACACCTTCACGATAAGGCAATAGATTACAATCCTCTTAAAAGTTACTGCTTACTACAGTAATCACTTTTACGGGTGTTGAGTGTGATGAAACACGCTCCTGCAGCATTTCCTGAGCACTTTTAGTCTTGCAAAACTTTTGCAAGCGCGATTACTTGGTACGCAATGATGTATGCCACGTCATTGTAACATACTTAGTTTTGAGATAAATTTGGGAAAAAGGAGGCTCTCTGCGACAAACCTGACAGATGTAAAAGAGTGTATTAACTTTCGGCTGTAGGAAATGATTAAATTACCGCTAATATATGAAGTGAACTGTTGAAATAGGACGGAAGAATACAGTACCTTAATTTTTAAAATGAATTCAAAGCTATTTCAACCGAACATCAAGAAAACCCATAAAGTGAACGTCGAGTCAGTTCATTAAATGAACTTAAATTGAAACTAATTCATTTGAGAGACTAATCGTGAGAGAATGACGTCTTAAAATATCGGTTGTGTGCAAACTTCTTGGCACTGCCAATATGGACATTGAACTGAATCGTGTGTGTCAACGGCATAAGTGCAGTTGTTAATCTAATGGTTGTCACTCATGGCTTGAGTAATCGTCGATTGATTCCATGCTGTATCTCCTTGAATCATTTCAGATAGTTGTTGGCAAATTTCTCTTATGATATCATCTTTATATATTAAGATAAAAGCCACGGCTATCTTTGTGAAGAATAATAGCAATGAAGCTGTGCATATTATGCTATTGGCAGAGTAATTGCAACGGTGAATGCTTATGATTAATTTTGTAGCCGGCGACTTAGTCACTTTTATTCGCCTTATTTTCTCGGATGTCCCCGTCATGTCGCAAGCATGAATCTTTTCTCATTTCCATCCAGCATTAGTATTGCAGTGTGAAAAGAAAACTTAAAAGTTTAATATTTTCATTATAATGATTTGGAAATGCTCATTTACCATTCTAATACTGCGATGAATTATAGTGGATGATAAATTGGCCAGCTGGATGGTGTATTGTAGGCTTCCTCCACTACTGCGAGATGAAACAAAGGGATAAAATTTTCCATTGAATCTCAGCCCGAGTAAAATTAATCGGTAGTGGTATCTTAGTCGCGCAAAGTAGCGGATTGCAGTTCTTTCCCTCTTTAAAAAATGAATCACGATTTTCTCCACTACGTTTTCTCGAGTTGAAAGGGATTAACCTAATCTGGAATTGTTGGCTTGTGAGTTTTAAATTGTCGGGAAAGGATCGTTCTGGTACATATGTTTTCCGGTCGGGTTTATCTTTGAGCATTTTTATATGCTCCTTTCCACCCGGGGAAATCAGCCTAGAGAGTGTATACTTCTAGTGTCTGGAACTGAGAAGGGCAGGATATTTGTAGCTAAGTAATGAAGGGATATTTGTGGCATTTTCATTCTGAAACTTTCCGAGGAAACCTTGTGAATGCATCAGTTAAATGAATTTTGTTTGCTGAAGGTTATTAAGATATCTGCGGCCGTATCAGGCGAAATTGTATCAGGGAATGTATATCAGCGGAGAACTAATACAGAATGATACTACCGCAAAAAATTGTGGTGACAAAAATTGCGAACGTTCTCATATTTTTACGTAATTAATCATCCTTTTTTCTACAGTTGTCCAATTAATTGAGGGATATCGGCATTGATTGGCAGTGATTGGTGACAGTGTTTTTCTACTTCCTAAAATGATGATTAAATTTGATTTTCACCATCGGTATGGCAATTATGTACGTTTTTCCTGTTGTCTTATCAAACCGGCACTTAAAGACTTATCCTAATATAATGTTATATATTTTCTTCTTTAATTTACGGCATGATCTTAAATATTTATTTCTCTTAAGAAAGGCATATAATTACTCGCAGTTATACCAGTCCTGATTTTCTTAATTTTTTATGAAGAGTTCAAATTTTATCGGTTCGGAATCCTTTCAATAAACTGTTCAATAAATTCCTCACTGGGAAATAATGTTCTATTCAATGAGAATTCTCATTAGACATATGGTTTGGTAAACATCTCTTCTTGGGTACATTTTATTATGTATATAGGCTCGTGGGATCAAGAAAATAGCAGATAGCTGTTAACTGCACGTCTTCCATTTTAGAGTAAAAAAAATTGTTGCTTTTTCTATTTTTGATTCACGTAGAATTCTATTCCAGACCATTGGTTTCTCGATTCTAAACATTCCCTTTTTTGGAAGAGGCCAAAAACTCGGAAAGAAAAATGAATCCTCTTGGCCGCAGGCGTGATACTTCGGTCCATACCGGTGGAAAGGATGCGCTTGTGACGGAGTTAGCGTGACTTGACGAATGTTTCATTTTAGACGCACCCGGGAGAGTGGGCTTGTGTGTCTGCCGTGAAGCTCGAAAATTACGGTCCCTTCTCCGATTAAAATATTGGAGGCCTCCCGTGGGTCCGGGAAAGCTGGCAGGGTACCATTTTCACCCCTGCAAATGGTGGTGTTCCGACCCTGGGCGGTTGTTTCGCTTGCCTCGCTCCTCCTCGCTCCGGGTCCCATGATTGATTTGACATGGGGTTTGCTAGTTTTCGTCTGGGACTGGCGAAAGTGGAAGGATTTATGGGAGCCCTTCCCCTGGCTCCCAGTCCCTTCTAAGTGGAGCCATCATCTGTTATCCCTTTCGTATGAACTTTAAGAAGGTTTTCTTTATGAGAGGGAATTTCATATATGTAAGTTGTTACCTTCTCAACAGTGCATACCTTGGCTAACGTAATAAGATAAGTAAACGAATATTTTAGGCAGCGTAGTTAGTCTCGTAAATCTGGCGAAAAGGAAAAGTTTGTATGGATGGTAGAAGGAAATTTTATACGTTGCATAAAAAATAATGGAACAGAAATTTTCACATTTCTGTTAATTTACAAACAAGTATTTCAGGAAGCATAATTAGTGTCGTAAATCTTGCGAAAAGGAAAAGTTTGGATGGATGGTAGGAGGAAATTTTTTAAGTAGAATAAAAAATGATGAAACTGAAATTTTCAAAGTTCTGTTAATTTACAAACAAGTATTTCAGGAAGTGTAATTAGTTTCGAAAACCTAGCGAAAAGTTTGAAAAAAGAAAAAAATACAAGTTTGGATTTATGGTCGAAGATAACTCTATACGTTGCAGAAAGGATAATGGATCAAAAATTTTCACATTCCCTGTTAATTTACACCATGGCCATAGAGAACATCTTAAACCCGATCAAACAATTTCAGAGCATTGATCTTAACTGAGTTCAGCTTGAACTTAAAATAAAAAAATGAACGAAGCTTTTCTATCGGTTAAAAATGTAAAATCCGAATACATATCCTTCAGCCGGAGGCATAGAGAATTGCCTTTAAAAAGGTAAAAAATTGAAAATGTCTAGTGATATAACACGGCTTATTAGTGGTTTGACGTCACTGCAAAGTATCGCTTCTTCATATTTATACCATGAACTATGCCATCCACATCGATACTCTTCATCGAAGATCCAGAATTAATGTGTGTGTGGTTAGGGGAAACCGTATGTAAGGCTTGTCTTTCTGTAAAAGTCTGTGTTGGAAACCTGTTCAGTTTAATTATCTTTTTCCTTTTTGCTAGAATGAAGCCGAGACTTTTTTTGCCATCGGAAATAATATTGGAAGAAGATTTAAATTTGCGCGTAAAACGTTCAGAAGCATTGCAATCTAGATCAAAACTTAAAAAAAATTAACTAAAAGTACTATTAAAAACTTTCCATGATGGATACGAAAAAAACGAGTTATTTTTCACTCTTTCTTGTTGACATTAAGCAGTTTCCGAATGTAAATTTCGTTTCTGAGGTGACTGGAAAAAATAGTGTGTACCTTATGAATATGTTCTACAGCTGTTATAACTAATTCCTGCTTCGGGAAAGCTTTCACAGAATGCTTTTTACCAAAGCCATTCCAATATTTAGTATCACTGTATCCTCTCTGATAACTTGAGGCTGATAGAGCTGACTGGTAAGAGCTTTGAGAAACTGAAAAATCATTTTTCGTTTCTTACTGAAAAAGGGATGCCCCTATTTCGCTTTTTAAACAGATAGCGGTCTTGTAGTGTCGACGAGTCATTCGGAAAATATATATATTTAGGGGAGGGTAGCTAAAATACCTAATCACATATTACCCATATCAATTCAGAACATCAGGTGTGGCGAAATCGTAAGATCACATAAACTGGAGTCAAGTAGTCCTCGACGTCCCTGGCGGGATAACACAATAATGGATAGTCGGTTAGGTATCCCTTCACTCGGTATCACATGCTCCATATAGCACGTTTCACACGGGGCACGAATTGCACTATATAAAACTGCATCTTCTTCTCAGTCTTGTATGTAATAATAATTAAATCAGAGCCGGGGCTTATTTTTCATCTCGCGTTCATGCATTCCCGCCTTCGTTCTTTCAATTCATCGTTTACTCGATACAACTTGAAATGCACGTTCGTATATACTTCAGATTTTGTAATCTGGTGCTCCGTGTAAAACGGTCTTAAGAAAGTAACACTCTTCATAACAACTGACCAGAAGGATGAATACCTCCAAAATATTTACCACCGTGGCACTACAAATTTAATTCCATCAAAGTGCGTTGATGTACAGAGATATGAGGTAACGGGTTGGATTTAGACGTTCTCTATGTTGTAATGCCAGGGTCCTAAGGGACTATCTTATAGTACTCCTGAGAGAACAATGAACAGTGACAATGCAAAAGCTAAACTTTGATGAATAAACTTAAAATAAATATGGTGAAGAGGCTTTTTAGTCTGCCTCGTAAGAAGAACCGTCAGTGCTTTCCAGAGATTGAATGCCCTTGAAATCGTCTCTTTTCTCCAAGCCTGCACATTGTTCCTCACATTCAGTGGGTATCCTCGAGTGTCGTGTCCATTGAATGAGTGCACCCTTATATTTCATATTGTGAAAGTGGCCTATTCTAGTGGCCTGGTTTTGGCTTTTATTTTTTCAAAAAACGTTCATCAAGGAAACCCACGTCCTGGTCAACCGTAGTTTTCTTTCAAGTCACCGCTCACTTCAAGATACATACCTCTTAAAATACGTTTTCCTTTTATGGAAGTAACAATACTCTCCTCTCTACGTCGATGCTTCGACAGAGTCACAGATACTCCATCTCTGTGTAATAATCTCGAAGCTTTTTCAATGATTCAATAAACTCACTCGCGCTCGCGTTCGGCGACTCGTTCCGCGGAAAAGGATCGAACTACGTAGTCGAATTTTAAAGGCTTTCCTTTATCTCTGTTATCTTGCCATTTCAACAAGCGCGGCTGAGGAGTCTTCCGATACGTTTACGACCTGCTTTCCGGCTTGAATTATGCATGTCGCTGACCCGCGTTACTTGGTGCTAAAGGCTTTGAAACGGCTCGTTTTGTCCTCTATTTCACCGGGGAAGGATATAAATACCTACCTCCCTCTCTGCAGTGGGCGATTTGAAAGAAATTTTATACGCAATAGGCAGGCCTTTGAAGTTATTGGCGCATCTCCTATTCATCGGGGAAATGTTCAATGCCCTTCTGTGTTCCAGTGCCTGGGGTTTTCGGTTTACGGCTTATCACTCCGAAGGAGCTATGCATATATGCGCGGGCGCTAGTAAATTCACAGCTGCAAGAAAGGCTTGCCGTAATGGACGACATTTCGGATATTGGTTGTTCGAATTGGAAATGGAACGAAATTTGTACCTCTGATTGAGACGCTGCGTTAATAAGGAACCCGTTTTTGCCGTACTGTTGCAAATTCAGCCTCCTGCCGTTCAAATGCGTAACTGTGCTCCAAGTTTTATACATTTCTATTGTTGTTTATTTTACATTTCTCTTTTTTGAAGCAGTATCATGATGTTTGTAACGTTAAAATGAATACACATGGTAACACGCATGGATCGAGAGGCATATTTAAGGGGACACTGTCGTAATTTGATGGCATTTTTGACAGGGTTGCACATATTTACCTACCGTAAGTGAATGAAGCACTTATTGAGTTTAATTATGAATACTATTAACATATCTTGACTGCTCATCGCCTTCTCTTTATTGCTTATTTCATTCATTGGACCTTCAATCCTAAGATTGGTTGACTGCTGACCTGCACTCTTCCCTATCTAATCCTAGGTCACTCACCTCCCAGTATCTCTTCCTATGTACTCTCCTCTATATTTGGTCCATGAACTTATTCCTGGGTCTTCCTCTGGGGACTTTTCCCTCTATTTTGCCTTCAATTATGTCTTTCACAAACCCATTGTATCTCTGAGTGTGTCTAATCCATCTGGTTTTACTTTTCTGTATGGTGTTCCATATGGTCCATTTGTACACTTCATCATGCCATATTTTGTCCGTCCATTTTATCTTCTGCAACCTCCTCCAGCACCAAGTTTCGCTGCTTGTGTATTTAATCCATTCTAATTCATCCTTTTATCTTCAATACTTAAGTCATATTCTCAGATTAAACTTCCCTTGTCACTTATGATGCTTCGTCAGACTCATGGCTTCACTTGACCTCACTTGCTTGACGTTAATGCACTGCTACGCGACATATGAGAGGATTTATATTCCAGGAGAGGGAAGTATACAGCATAAATTTGATAACATATTTTGCTGGCTTTGATTGAATGGAATTCATGGGCTGTTGTTGATGGTAATGAAGCATCTAATAATTTTTTTTGGAATAAAGCTACCCATAAAAATTAATTTATTCTCAGTTATAGAGCACAGAAATTGTAGGGACTTATTTTTAACCAAATACTCCCAATGTACAGGATCACATTCAGGGTAGAACTAATTGTAATAAAATTCTGAAAAATCCCATTTTCAACAGAAAAATTGTCCAAATTCATTTAATATTCCTTATCAATATATCTTCCCATTTCTCTATTCAATTTTTCATTTCCTATACGATTTTCAACAAGAATTTTGTCAGTTACAAGCGTGATAGTATCAAGGCATTTCTTAGGTACATAAAATTGGCTTTATAAAAATATAGTCCAACATTAGTAACACCTTCTCACGAGCAAATATTTGGTGTTAATAGTTTTAGGTTGCTGCTTCATTCAAACTCTTAAAATATGACTGAGAAACTTGCGCAGCGAGTGCGAAGGTGATATTTTTGCATTTTAGAATACTACGATAAATTGTACCATGAATGGGGAATATTTTTGGGGTAATTTTGTGTTCGAAAACCATTGAAGAGTTAGATTTTTCTCTTTGGAAATTATTCTCCTTGAATAATACTATTGATTGATTTACATTGGAAGCTCTTAGCTGTTCTCTTCAAATATTCGAAAGATACAGTTCCACTGATGATTTTTAATTAATTTCCACCGGACGCAACCACAAGTTGAGGAAAATGTGATTAGATACTTGGGTCTTTGAAAATCTAGTAATGTCTTCCTCTATAACGAAAACAAAACCATTAATTGTGGAAGGTGATGTAGCAAGAATGTGCTCGGAATTAATGTCTCGCATTATTCAAATTTTCTGTCACGTTATTATTTGTGAATGCGAGAAAAAACTATACGCAGCAGTTCAAAGGTATCGTAGACAATTGCTGGAGTGAATCAAAGTTCGCATTCATTAGTGTTTCAATATTTTGTCTTTCTAGCCTGCAATTCTCTACCATTATGCATTCATAGTCATACCTCCGCGTGTTCATTCATGAATGTGACTCGATGCCAAAGAGGTATTTATTTCTACATCGTAGAACTAATGACTTCAGCTGCCTGGCGTGCTTTCAGTAATTAAAATCGAATTTATTTTTTTCTGCCACCGCTTAACGTGTACTAAACTTAATTAGCTGACACACATATATGGAGGAATTTAAGAGACTGTAATTATGCAGCGAAACCAGTTCTTGTCACTTTTTGTTTCGAGCAATTAAAAGTGAGAGGAATTTTACGATTTTAACCGTAACTTCTTGCTGACACCTCTCTTTTGCAACTATACTGGCCTTTCATGTGACATCAGAACCTTTGATTTAACCTAAGAATTGCACTGGCATCCTAGTCAACATTCTCCCAAAGAAGCGTATGATCTTGCTTGACAAATGTACTATTGCAGGAAGGCGTGCTGTGTATAATGAAAACTTTATTATAGTTATTTAAGGGAACTGTAAGGGCAAATGTTTTCTCTCTTCGTCACCTCATTTAATCATCATTTTTAGATCGTATGTTTGTATTCATCAATTTTTAATTATTTAGTTCCCATATTTTATGGTCCGAGCATCGCCAGGGGTGGAGGGGCTGGTTAACGAAATCACTCGGCCCCCAGCCCTGCCGCCGAAGAGCCCATCCTTTCTGGATCTGCTGGGTCAATTGTTAGTTAATCGTTTATTATTTAAAACTTCTTAGAAGAATTTCTCCCCCAGCAAGGACGAGCTCGATTTTTTCTCCCCAGAATTGCCGGAAGTTTTTCCAAGTTCTAATTTCACGGCTGATAGCTTTTTCTAATTTCAGTCCATTCTCAAGTTTTGTCTTAAGTTCGGCTACATAATTTACCTCTTCCTTCTCGTCCTTGTTCGTAATGCAACTAAGATTACAGGGACTTTGGGAGCCTCAATATATGGGCTGCATTTGAACGAAATGACTGTGCGAACGAAGACTTCCAAAGTAACCGGTAAGTATAGCTGGAATTTAGTGACGTACTTCATTGAAATGTGTAGTTAGTACAAGGAATCAATATTTTAAGAATCGAGTTCGACTGGAGTCTAGAGAAAGCCCGTCTTATAATAATTAAATATTTTGTCTCGTCTCCTGTTTATTTTTGCACTCCCCATGTTCAATATACCCGATTTTGTGTTGAATAAAGTTCATTATTTTGGCGTCTTTTTAACTATTTCAGAGTTTTTCGAATAAAAATGAATAACATTTGATACGGAATACGTATTTATGGAGGAGAAATCGTAGTTAATCGAAGAGAATTCTTTGATCACGGCTGTTTGTTTCTACTGCCAGTTTTTTTTTGTTGGAAAGCGTAATTTATAAAAATCTTTTATATTTTTTCATATTCAAACATATTTTACTAAATTTTCCGATGAATAAAGTAGGAAGTGTGCCAATTCGGCTTTCCATTTCGAATCTTTCCCCATGTTTTGTCTCCCTTTCTCAGAAAGCGTCGATTCAGTTCCATTTCCGAAATAAATGCGTACAAATTTCCGTTTTCCAAAGAAATATCACTCGATTGACGGTTGGAGGCCTTCCTTTTTTGGCATGGGAGCAATGCGATTCTTACATTCTTCTATTCTATGAGTGGTACATTTATTCAGTTGCACTATCGCTAGAAGTGTAATCATTTGCAGAAACTTTGGAAAATAAAGTGCTCTATCATAATAGTATTCGATTGACACAGTTCTCTTCTAAGGGAGGGCGGAAATATTTATACTATACCTTGATTTAGATACATTCGTCAAGCTTGAAAGAGATACCACCAAATTTCACTTTACGCAAAAATGGTCATACCTTTTTCGTGCAAAAAATGCTGTGGATTTCACTCCAGGTTTCCCCACTCAGTAGTTTCGTGGAAATGATTAAATTGTATTCCACAAAGCAAACCATGCTCCGGAAAATTTCGAATTTAAAAGTTTTTTTGGTAATTAAACCCCCGTTTCACTCTTTTATGGCTAGCTCGCATTGTACCTTTTTTTGGAATATTATACCAGCTGATCAGTAGGATTTGGGCAGTACTTATCCTAACTTCCTAATTCTGGTATAGCCGTCCGTTTTGGATCCAATGGATGATGCGCCAATAGATCTTTCTTGAATTCCCCATATCGTCTCCCTCTTCTTATTTCGTCTAGAAGTCCTATTCTCTTCCACGCCTCCCCAGTTTTCTCCCCTCTTCTTATTACTCTGTCCAATAACCCCTCTCCTTTCAAAATGTCATCCATATCTTCGTTCTGCTACTCCAAACCAGCGCCACTATATTCCTCTCCTCTCCATCCGTCTTCACGCCTGCATCTCAAAATCATAAGTCTACGTGCATCCTCCCTTCACAATGATCAAGTCTCCGACCCATAGAGCGCCGCTCTCTTTTATTAAATTATTGTAATTCGCTCCATTTTCGCATAATTTTACACCTAAGTTATGAGAAGGTTGTAATTGATCATTCAGATCAAATATGTAGCTTATAGACCTAGTTTTTTTGTAAACTTTATTCTCCTTGCAAAATAAGTTTACCCATCCCTCCTTCTAATTTGTGATTTTTAGGCGCAGTATCTATTGGATTAAAAATGCTTGAATAAATTCATAAAATACTTTTTCTAATAGGAATAAAAGGAATTTTTCTAATAATTCATGAGCAAAAGGAACGGCAAACAAATTATGCACTACTACTAATACTACTGAAAAAAGGAAAACTCTCGTCCGAAGTATTTTGCAAAATAGTCTTTTTTCAATTGCGCAAATTGTGTATGGTGGTTTATATTTTTTGGTAGGGACAGATTTTAGTAATATACGATTACAATGCCAACAATCAGCGGCAGTGATATATTAATTTGAATATTTATCAACATGTAAAACGAAAATATGCTTATATTTCATAAACATTTCACAACTTTTCACGTACTTTTTGCATAAAAATGTCTATTTTATGCATGTTTGCCTTCAAGATGCCTCATATCAATACTTTTTTCCAACCGTAATATAATTCGTAAAGTATGTTAAATAGACGGCGACATTGGAAGAGCAAAATAATTCGTGTAATATAAAAGTGATTGGAATGTTTAGGTGTGTAGAATTAGCCTTTGTTGGAATTAGCCTTCGTAATTATGGCTTTGGAGGTACCGAGGTCTTTTTAAGTAACCTATGTGGATAACATACAAAAGTATGTTTTTACATATTTTACCCTGAGGGGGTGTAGACGTGTCACCATCTAATTTCCTCCTCTCCCCTGCCCTGAGAGTGCTTATTTCAATCGAATTTAGATCTTTAGATTCACGCTATGTAATCTTTGGTGAGCTTTGACGTGATCAATCCACGACGCGTCGCGTCGAGGGTAGCCGATTAGAAGGAGACTAGAGTTTTAGATGTCCACATTGCTAATATTATGTCACAATACCTAACCTAATATTAAAGCAGCCGAATACTTCTAAAGATACATGCAATATAGAGCAAATAATCTGATTCGATAGAGATTCAATTAGATAAATAATATCTCTTCTCCCAAGACAGTATTCTAACTTGCGATGGTTGGCGATGGCGTTTGGATTTTTAATTCATATACTAACCCTTTTTTCGTTTCTACCAGCCGATCAGATATGAGTAATGATAATTGTAATCCATTTAGGAGTTTGTTTTTCAAATAAAACAAAATATAGGTGTTTGAAAAGGAATTTATTCAAGCATTATTTATGAATTCATTCAAGCATTATTAATCCAATAGATACTGCGCCTAAAAATCACAATTTGGAAGGAGGAATGGGCAAACTTATTTTGCAAGGAGAATAAAGTTAACGAAAAAACTACGTTTATAACCTACATATTGGATCTGAATCATTAATTTCAACCTTCTCATAACTTAGGTGTAAAATTATTCCGATCTCTTGCCCGTCCTTGTTTGGCTGAAAATCTTGCGAAATAAAAATGAGTTGTGTCTGAGATTTAGTGTAAAAAATGGGGTATTATAATATTTGCATCTGGGGAGGACTTTATAGTTAGCAGCTTTCAATGTTGAATGTTTAATTATTGGATTCTGATCTAAAGGAAAAGAGATTTTATGGCTATTTAGTCACTTCCGTTGTCCGTTCCGTGTTGCGGGGTATATGGTCACATTTTTGAGACCTAAATATGAATGCACGTTTAGCTAGTGGCACCTAGGAAATTTTACGAGCCGCATGAGGTCATATCAAGTAAAATATCTCTGCTATGTATGAATTCTAGTCGCGTTGATGAAGGTTATGGAGCCTGCTCCAAATACCATTTTCAGTCGGTCACCGCTCATATGACCCCTGATGACCTCTTTCCCTGAGTAATCCAAGTCGAGCTCGACCTCTCACCATTTCCTCCGTCGGTGGACACCACGTGGCTCAGTTTTCGCGGAACAATCATCATAATTTATCTTGCGCGTAGTAGTTCCAAGCTTTCTTGTTTCATTTTCATCTCGGAAGAGGAAAATATACTTAATTAAGGCAACAGATAATCATCACTCGCTCAGTAGATGCGCTGCTGAAAATGTTGTTTCATTTCATTTATTCTCTTCTCAAACATAGTATGATGATAATCCCAGAAGAATCCTGAAACTGGAGTTTATTTTCTGATTCAATTTAATCATAGAACGTTTATTACCCCATTTTAACTGATGGGGATTTTTTATCGATGATGAATTTTTATATTCCATGCGATTATAAGCCGACTGTATTTTTTATGCTGAAAAATACCTTTTTTGTCATAGTAAATAGAAGATAAGAAGATCAGCGTTTCCTAGCACACGAAATTTGCCGCACTGATAAGTGGCTTTGCTATCTCTTATGTCAATAGTGCGTTACTCAGCTGGCTATTACTAGGAACATAAGGGTAATATAGCTGACAAACTTCGTAATATCTTGGAGTCCTTGCAAGAATATTGATATCGTCTTATTACATGGGGCTGCTTTTAGCCTCAGTATATACATAAATAGCACGTAATTATGTACCTGTATGAATACGATAACTTTTAAACGAACTAGTTAACGCTGTTTCAAAGCCATTGTTTTTATGGTCAGTCGCAGGAACAACACATATGATTTCTATAAACGTCTGGGACCCATAAGCACCGGCCACAATTGAGAAAGTGTTGCAGAAACATTCGATAAAGTTATTGGTTTCATAACATGGAGTTATGAGATAGACATGGAGTTATGAAATCCCAAAGTAGCCAAGGTGGCGGATGTGCAATGACCTGCTTGGAGATTAATTACTTAATAAAAGAGTTTTTCGAGTCGGATGACTAGTTTGTTTACTCTTGCTGACTAAGTATTACGTACATTAGCATTTATTCATAAGCTAAACTTTCATAAATTTTATTTTGCGGTTGAAGATTAGATAAAATATTAAAAGTTATTGACAATTGGTAAATAAGTTATGTAACTAGTGGATGTTTCCCTGCAGCCCGAATATTTTTATGAGATCTATAACTTTATGGATCTCACAACTATTGATTCCATAACTAAATGTCCTTGCAACCGGCCATTAAACGACTTTTAAGCTGATAAATTTTCTTCGATATATGTATTCCATATATTTTACCATACTCATACAATTGACATGTAAAATTTTATTTTTATACGCAAAGTACACCCAAGGTCCAGCAATAGCTGGAACTAATTGTGGATTAAACTGACAGTAACTGTGAGGAGACAAAATATCAGGAATCATCACGGAACAAACGACTGAGTGATTTTCTTCTTATTGTCTTGAGTGAGAAGGAAACTCCTTCAGTTTTTCCAACTCCTTCGGTTACCGTCGCTATCAAAAATATTTATTCCCTATAGCGAGCCTTATTTTTGTCTCCCGTCATCTTTCCTGGACACATGGTATTGCTGTCGGTTGATTGCATCAACATTTGTCAGTAACATATTCTAATGACAGAAAACAGCCATCGTGCGTAGATAACTATTGGCCGGCTACTACTGAGAATTCGACGTACCAACTCTTACTTATGTGATGGATTAACATGGTAATTCAGTGTGAGTGAGGTATTATTAAGAACTTTCTGCACTGTAGCCATGCAGGGATCAGAGTTTCAATTAAATACCTTTATCATTGACGAGATCCGAATCAGAGCCCTCGAAATGGGATTTCAGTACAGGCCACTTCAGGTCAACAAAACAGATACATAATTGTTTATGCATTCAATCAATTAATCAGCTTTTTCTAAGTGGGATTTAACAAAAATTTATAATAGCATATACATTAAACAAAAGCATATATAATAATAACAAGATCATTTCATTCTAGCCCAATTTGGAACAAGTGAAGCAGAGAAAATAACAATAATTTAATTTGCAACAGCAATAAAACACTAACTACTTCAAGTTACTACACTGGGTACACATTTACTGAGCAAAGTTTAATTATTAGTCATTGAATGCAAGGCTATGGTGAAGGTTGAGCGAAACGGATACATTTCATTTTGAAATCGGCGCTAAGACGCGCTATATGCTGAGGGCGTGTTCTCGCTGCTGTTCAAAGTTCAAACCGCGGCCGTCCTGCTTCCTTCGGCGACCACTTTTAATTTCGGAAGTCTCCCACAGAGGGAGCGAAGGAGGTCTTTCCCCCCGCTCTATTTCGCAAAAACTGTCTCCCCTCTCCCACTCGCCTCTCTCCCTCCCCCATTCTCTCCTCTCCACTATCTCTCCACCGCCCAAACAACCAACCACCGCGTCCACTCCTTAATGGTAAACCGAAAGTCCCTCGCCCCCGACTCCCGTTTCTTTCCAACGAACTTCTGCCGGAAACGCCGCGATTTATAAACATGGCATGCGGGAAAGGGGGGTTTGCAGTGAGGGTAGTTCCCTCATTCCAGACTGGGGCTGTGCGATATTTGAATTTCAGAACAGCATTGCGAGGCTGAAGTCATACCGTGAAATATGCCGTTTTTCGCGCATCTCGTGATGTCACCCAGTGAGTGACATCGCGCACAACATAACTTTGTTGAAAAATCACAATTACAGTGAATCCTGCCTCCGTGGCCACCTCTCTTAACCGGTCACCAATCAAAGCGGTGGATTTTTTCGACAATTCTCATCCCCAGTTCCCTTTATTAGCAGTGTAAAAACTCCCTCCATTCAGCAGTCTCCTCCTTAGGCGGCCATCATTTCACGAGCCTGGTGGAGGCCGCTTAATACAGGTCATGCGCTCAGAGCCATATGTAACCTGCGGACGCCGCGATGCGGAGAGGGGAGGGGGCGCTCGTGTTGGGGGCCCACAGTATTCTCATAGGAATGTAATTGGTTTACCTTGTTTATTCAAAATCAGAACATCAAATAATAATTATTGGGCACAAAGAATGAGAGTAAATTTTCCACGTAGATAAATTTTCATTCGACCTTGGCTTCGATGTACCTACTACATCATCATCAGCCCTGATGGGAAAGAATTCATCATCTATTTCTCCATCCTCAGACCTGATGAAGATGTAGTGCATCGAAACCTAGGTCGAATAAAAATTAATCTAAGTGGAAAATTGCCTTTACTATTATTCTTTATGATGAATTCTTTCCACCACATCGAGGGTGATACTTCTCTTTTTGTGAATAATTATAGGGGTTTCAAATGGGCCCGCGACATATAAACAAATGTAAATTGTTTCACAAACCTCCTCAAAATGAGTATATCAAGAAGCCAATATTAACTTACTCATATTCTTCCTTTACTTTCTTTTTACGTATGTCCATTTCGTCAAGGGGCGCCTTCACAAATTCTAGAAGGGGGCCCATAATTTGTAGATCCGGCCCTTTTAGTATGCTATTGAGTTTTATCTTGTGATTGCACCAAAAACGCCAATCCGGAAATCTGATAATTCTGTTTCTCTTTTTATCCTCTGTGACGCCTGGACTGATACACTGAATGAATCGAAATTGGAAGCACGGAATACGACTTCATGAAATGGCACCTTTAATATTTCTGCGTCAGGTATAGTTTTGGAATATCGCTTCTCAGTTAAATACGCAAAATTCTTAATTTAAATCATTCCCTCATCGCAGCATCATTAGCGGTCATCATTGCACAGTTTGAATTTCTGCAGCTCCTCAATCCATTTTCCCATCACCTAAACGCTTCAAGTTCATAATACGTTACATTAATATGTCCTTCAATTTGTTTTATGTATTCTTTTCTTCGTTTCCCTCGGTATTTCTTCTCGCTCATTTCCCCATCCTAAACTGTTTTCGGGAGGCTGAAAAATTTATCAGAATGTTTGGATCTTTTACTTCGGTGAGCTCAGGTGTACGATATAAACTCCTAAGACACTTATTCTAGCTCTGTCACTTGAAATCCGAGAGAGCTTGGATAATAACTCTATATTGTATATTTTTGTTGTTAATTACGACAGTACACATGATTTCTCTTCGGTGGTGCATCATATTCAGCTCTCCGTGAGACTTCATCGTTGGTATATTCCGAATATTCCGACTATTTGATCTCCATGGTTATTCGATGACATTGTATTTCCTGTACTTCCAATATTGTGTATTGCCCATATATGATTATCGTATTCACGGCGGATATCACAGGTCACATAATATACATCTACATCTGCATACTACTCTGTGAGCCGCCACATGGGCGAGTTGCAGGGGATGTTAGGAAACCAGCCGTGTAATGATGTAAGGTTTTGGGAGGTGAAATGGTGACGTGTATGATGGGAGTATACTTAGTGGAGCTCAGGTTTTATTGTGATTGCTTATTGTGCGCGGAAAGAACGATCTTTTGTACCTATCTGTTCGGCAATGTATCTCTTTCATTTTATCGCTTCTGTCAGATCTAGAGATGTAGTGAGGTGTCATGATAATATTCTCTGTGTCCCTCTGAAACACACTAGTTCTGAATTTCTCAAGCAAGCTAAGCCTAGCGACTATAGGGGCTCCCACCTTAATCTCTGTAAAAGTTGTGAAAAACTATTATTTACCTAGCCACAGTTTTCAACGAAACGTCAAAAACAGTTGCGAGCATATTAAACGAGTTTCATTTGATAGTCATTCGCTTAGCACGACGGTTGTGTATCACTATATTGTTTGGGCAATATATCCCTTAGCCTGGGGTTTCCGTATCTTATAATTAGCAGTATATGTCATGATTGCAGCGTATCGTATCATATCGCTCGGCAGGTTATATCGCCTTGCCAAGTGGCTCAACATTTCAGTGCGCCATGCCATGAATATCGAACGCCTCGGTCGATACATCGCCACACGGCGCCGTCCTACCCTCCCTATTAGAGAGCCATCCAATCCCGTCCATCTCTTACCCTATTTCGTCCTCTTTGTGTCACGAAAAGGTTCGCGTTTAAAATTCCCTTCTTGGAAGTCGCAGATAATCTCTCGAGAGGAAAGCATCAGGATACCCCTTTCTTCTTTCCACTCTGCCACTCCCCCAGCCTCCTCCCACTGACCCCTGACCCCTCACCATTAAAAGAGAGCGTTCCCGCCCTCCCGTGACCCTTCTACTTTTCCCTGCCTCCGCTCCCCCCCCTCTCCGCCCCGACGACCCCGCAACCTCGTCCGTGAGTGAGCCAATCCACCATTCAACCGAGGAGCTGGAGCAGTTGGTCCCCCTTACCGCTTCGTGCTGCGCTGTGTAGGAGTGAGAGTTACCGACGTTTGCCGATCGTAACGATATTATGTGCTTTCGCTTTTCTCGACCATCGCCTACCGTTGAACTACCAATTTCGGCATCTTGATTCTTTTGCTGCAGTGTTATAGTAACATTATAAGTGTGGAGTAAACATAAAATCTTCAGATACAGTAAAATATCTTGAAATAACCGTAACTTATGATATATCGAGGGGAACACACATACAAAACACATGCGGCACAGCTAGGTTTTGTTCAGCGTATAATGGGAAGGTCCTCGGATGAAAAAGTCAAAGAGAGATGCTACTTCGCTCTGGTTAGGCCGCATCACGAATACGCTGCGAGCATTTGGAACCCTGGCCATAAAGATTTAACAAAATAAAGTAATAAAATTCAAAGGAAAGCTGCACGCTTCGTTAAAAACTGCTACGAGCGAACTAATAGTGTTTCAGAGGGATTAGCAACTTTCAGAGGGATTAAGGTGGGAGCCCCTAGAGACTCAGAGGCTAAACGCTAGGCTAAGCTTTCTTGAGAAACTTAGAACCGGTGTGTTTCAGTGTGACACAGAGAGTATTATCATGACGCATCACTATATATCTAAGTCTGACAGAAGCGATAAAAGAAGAGAGTAACATTGCCGAACAGATAGGTACAAAAACTCAGTCTTTCCGCGCACAATGAGCGACCACAATAAAAACTGAACTCCACTCAATACACTTCCATTATTCACGTCACCATTTCACCTCCCAAAACCTTATCCCTTACATCTTTACACGGCTGGTTTCCTAACATCCCCTGCCACAGGCCCATGCGGTGGCTCGCAGGGTAGTATGTAGATGTATATGTTATTAGTTTAGTTTTTATTTGTATACGTTATAAGTTGCTTATTTAATGGGCAATTGACTAATGTCTACAAGCCGTTATTAACGTTTACAAAGTATATACATCAGCTGTTCTAAACTGCAAAGCTTTTGATAGTTGCCACGTGGTTGCTACGAAAATTTAATGTGATGCTTATGAGTTTGACTTATGGCGTGTTAATTATTTCAGATTATAAAATTTATCTGTGTCGTAAATAGAAATTCGTGGATTTTTCCATAGGTACATGACGGTGTACGAATTAATGACAAAAAAGTCAGTTAAATTGGTTAAGCGCCTCTCTTTTTCGACATCGGCTTTTACTATGTTAAATTATATCAGGGGAAAATTTCATGTGAAACCTAGCTGATAATTAAATTCTATAATAGCTAATTGGATAAAATTTTCGGGCTAAGAAAGATTTTTTTATTACTACTGTTGTTTTGTGAACGATGGCAGTCATGTAAATTCAAGGAAACATTAACCAATAAAAGAAAACTTTCTGAGTACTTGTGATGTCTCGTTTAACCGCGTCCTGAAGTTCTGTATGAGCATATAGTAATCCGTCACCGCTTCCTCTTTGATATTATTCGTGGTGTCATAAGGATTAGAAAAAGATCCTTATGATGCGGCTGTACCGTGTCAGGTTAACATGCAAAAGAACATCTGAGTTTTGCTATCAGATCAATCACCGCATTAAAACCAGTTCGTTGAAATTTGTTATCGCAGCTATAACGAAAAACGGAATACGACACAGCATAGAAATTTCAAATATTTGTCGCAATTTATTCTCTCGCATAAGCCCTCCAAGGTATCAGAGTTTTTGATTATCCGAGGGAGCCTTAGTCAAATTTCTCTTATATGTATAATCGAGACCTCACTGCTTATAGTACATTCGTATAATTGCTCAGAAAATCATGTGTAAGGGCGTAATTTATCACAAAAATATGCAATTTTGAGTCCAAAGCCTCTCGGATTCCAAGTGAGGAAACGAGAATAAGTGAGGAAAGAACATGAACGCAAATGCCATATTACAAATATGATTCTGCTGTAGATATTTCAGACCATTAACTTTTTGGCATCGCTTGTGTTTTCACCTCCTTGCGTCGATTCTGTCATTTCATTCATCAACTCTTTCTCTTTTCTATACACATCTCACAGTCCAGATACCAGCCTTCCTTGGCCGAATGTTTGCGAAATAATAAGGGATATACGAAAGCGATTTGAGAAAGAGATTACGTGACATACTGTGGATGCTGGCAGAAAAGGTGTAAGTAGTGTGCCGAGCATATCTAGGAATGAGTGTTTGTTTAGGGAAAAGACTGTTATCTTAGGCGTGACTTCTTGGAATTTACTATACATTGTAAATGAAGTTAACTTTGTTATTCCATATAAATTTTATTTAGGACGTGGTTTCGACATGGCACGTCATCATCAGGTGATCATGATGACGTGCCTTATCGAAATCCGAGTCGTCTTAGTTACTTCATTAATAAAATTGGGAAAAAGAATTCGCAGTGTACAACAGTGTTCTCGTCCCGACGTTATTATAGAGCCGCAAAACCTGGTTGTGTCAGGATAAGCATAAGAGTAGGCTAAGTGCGGTGGTAATGGGATACCTTATAAGTATTTGCTGAAGAAGTAGGATGGATAGGTTTAGGAATAGGGGGTGATGATAGAATTTGGGATAGATGCTTCAGAAATCATTGGTCGTTCAATCCTTAGATTGGTTGACTGCAGCCTTCCACCCTTCCCTATCTAAAGCTAGTTTCCTTACCTCCTGGAATCTCTTCCTATGTACTTTCCTCCATATTTGGTCCATAAACTTATTCCTGGGTCATCCTCTGGGGACTTTTTCCTCTATTTTGCCTTCAATTATGTTCTTCACAAATCCATTGTGTCTCAGGATGTGTCCAATCCATCTGGTTATTCTTTTCTGTGTCGCGTTCCTTATGGGTCCTTTCCTCTGCTACTCTTTTGTTAACTTCGATAATTCAGTAATGGATATGTATGAAAGGAGTGTGCTCCGTTAGTTTGGCCTTGCCTAGGGAAAGGCGATGAGTCGAATAATGAAGAAGATATATGACAGTAGAATGAATGGCGTGAGAGGAAGAGGCAGTCCGCGAAAAGCGCGGATGAGTGTGGTCGAAGAGTCTCCAAAGAGGAGAAATATTAGTCTTCAGAATAAGAGAGTGAGTATGAAGGAATGCAAGAGTGTTAAGGCCGCTTTACACATAATGCTTATCTTATTGTACAAACGAATGTATCAATGAATGGAATTAGAGCAGGTTCTATTTCCATGCAGTCATTTAGACAATTATAAAATGAGCCGCTTTACACGGTACATAATTTTCCTCATGCAAGAGTTCATACATTCGTTTGTACAATAAAATGTATCATGTAAAGAGGCCTTTAGAGAAGCGAAAGTGGTTTTTAAGGATAGGGCACTGCGGAGGAAATCATTACAAGGGAGACCGTTTTCTAGAGCTCACGGCAGTAGCTAAATTCTCTGACTTTGCCCATTCCAATTGGAAATGGCGTGATGGGCGTGTATCCATGTTTATTGTTTCTTTTCATAACTCTCGAAACTCACCACTTCCTCCCGCAGTCAGCTGGCAAAGCGTCGTTTCCTTCAGCCATTCACTCCCCTCTCCTCTCCGTGGCTTAGATCTTTCCCCTACCTCCCCTCCCTCTCTCCCTCAATCCCCTCTCTCCCCTTTTGTCGGGAGGAGCGAAAGCAGTCCACAGTAGCGACGACTCTCGATGCTAATCTCTCCCTTGTTCTTGTGGTGCGGAGCCAGATAAAAGTCTCAACTCGACCCGCGTCCGTGCCTCTCCGTGCCTCCCCTTCCCATCTTGCTTTTGAATTCGCACCTCTTCCCCATTCTCTTCGCCTCTTACGCACGTACTTCCTTAAAGTTTCGGTAAACTTTTAGTCTTGACTCACAACCCCACCTCTTAAGCCCCCTCAACACAAACACTCCCCCCGCCCATCCCCTCTCCGAGTAGTGTTCGCACCGCTGGAGGAAGGGACGGGAGAGAGACTCCTTTATGGCGGGGATTCCTACCTCCTCTCCCGGTTTCGGGAGCGGACGCCCTCCGCTCACGGGAGGAGGTGGAGGAGTTGACCGATTGCTCCCGCCCTTGTCACCCTTCCCCGCTGCCGGCATCTCCGCGCCCACCCACTCCACCTCCGCCGCCAACAGCTTCTATCCCCCCGGCTCATTGCACTTCTCGCCCGCGCACCGCAGGCGGCTGTTGTTCCCGCCGACGTCCACTTCGCCTTTGGCCGAGGAAGAGGAGACGGTGCCGCAGTCGCCGGGGACGCCCGACTCACCAGGTGGCGGAGGACAGAGCGAGCAAGTGGCCAGGATGGAACTGGATCAGGTGGGTCATCTGTTGATCTTTTCTTTCCCGGCTTTCGCGAACGGGGAGGTGGCGCTTGGTTGTTCGCGAGGGAATACACTACCAGGAGGAATGTGTGCATCACGTACGTCTTAAGCCGTGTTTACACGGTGCATGTACCCGCGCGCGTAGATGCATGTACACATTCACTATTAATATTGCGCCGTGTAAACACCCAAAATTGCGCAAATACATGAACGCGTGGCCATAAAAGAGCCCCTGTTCTAATTTGGAGCATTTGTCCATGCATCTCCCGTGCCACGTACTTGCACGGTTACGTGCGTCGTGCAAACACGCCTGTACAATTGAGACGTTGGAAGCAAAAGAGTAAAGCAAAAGTTTTTTGCTTCACTCATGTAAGAAGCGCGGATGCATTCCTCAACCTGCATTCTGTTTTGTGCATGGATAAGTTTACAATAATTTTTTTACCAGAAAGTTGCACTTGAGGTTCATTATTTTAATTATGCCACATTGTGCCACATTGTCCAAAAAGTTGATAAGTTTGACTAAACCATTCCTGCAATCTACGGCTCAATTAGACAATTAAAAAAATTACCCTGTGATGACATAATATAACTCAACATGTGGTGCTTTCATACTTTGTTTACGGTTTTAACCGGCGTGGTTTCGACCACATGTGGCGTTCTGCTATGTGGAATACCTCACCAGTGGGACTGTGCCTCTCAGGAGGCTCGTCTCTGAAAGCAATTCAATTCACGATGTGATGGCACCACAAAACTCAACATGTTGTCCTTTCATACAGTATTTAATAATTTAACCGGCATGGTGTCGACCACTTGTGGCATTCTGCATCCGTGTACTACTATAGTGCACTATAGTGAACAGGACGTGCAACAGAGAGTGTTAGATCGCTCTACCTAGCAATGAATGAAGTAGGAATTAGGAAAAATGAATTAGGAGAAGGGATGGAATGAGCTAGTGGTAATGATTGAATAGGATCAGGTGGGTCGTCCATTCCCTCTCAGCTATCGCTATTTGGGACGGTGGCGTTTGGTTGATCGTGAGACTAAGGGGAATAGCCCACCTGGAGGCCCTGTGCCTGTTGAAAGGTTAGTATTTGAAGACGAAACAATTCACGACTCTATGACACCACAAAACTCTACACGTTTCACGAGACCGTTTTACACGAGGCACTTATCGGTTTGATGTATGGGTAGATATGCTGTGAAAATTTAGTCGTGTGAAGCAAGGACCGCCTGTCCACGGTTGCACGAGCTAGAGACAGGAAAATGGCACATACGCCGTGCTCGCAATCTCGCATTTTTGTACATTAAACTACGCTATCAAATTTGTCGTGAAAAACGGCCTTTAAACAGTTAAAGAATTTAGCAGGCATGTTTTTGAACTCCTATGGCGTTCTGCACCCATACACTATAGTGAAAAGGATTTGTAACTGCGGTGTTGGAGCCCCAGGCTGTAGAAAGGGTATCGAAATAATTAATTAAGAAAGGAAAGGGAAGGGATGGAGAGTGTGAGGTGTTTCGATAAAATTCGATTTCGCGCACTGTTTTCGTAACAATCATTAATGTCAAAGTGGAAAATATGGTTGGCTAAATTTCTGTAAGAAGCGTTAAAGTATGACATATTGAATTTTCTATCTTTTGTTATACCGTAGAAAAAATGTTCGCTAAGGGGCGCCAAAGATATTATGTTGGTACCATGAAATCATTTGTATTTTTAAGGAGAGACATTCATTTTTTCAGTCGGTATTTTTTTGTTACGATGAAAGTAGGAAGGTTTATGTGCAGTGATTATCGTTTTAACATTTTATATGGAAGTTATAGTCCACCGATAATGGTCAACATGAACAATACTTGATTTTATAATGATTTGGCCAACGAGTAAAGAGGTGCAATAATGATCAGAACGTGTTTTTTTACAGTTCGCTTATCGCACGTTTGAATGGCAAAGAGCAATGTTTTTTCACCACCGGTTACACCATGCTGAGAGGTTACAGTTGTTACAAAATCCCAAAAGGTGTTATCTTGCGGAATTTGCGATATTAATGAATAATCGAATTAGTAAATAATTGAAATACTTAGTACCGTTGTTCATTGTATTCAAATCAAATCGACTGGGGTTTCATCAGCCAGTAATTTGATTTAAAAGACTCATCTCGTTGAAACCTGGATCGTATTGAATGAAACAATATTTAAACGGTACAAAGTTTTAAAAGGATGCTTTACACCATACATTTTTTGTACAAACGATGCATTGATGTTATCAATGCAGCGTTTTCTCTTTCATGCATTATCTCTGTATTATCAAGGTGCATTATCACTTTCATGAGGAACATTGAAAAAGTGATGTAAAAAAGTGTAAACGTGTAAAGTAGAAAATTGTATGATTGTCTGAATGACTGAACGGGAATAATTACCTCTCTAATTCCATTAATTTTCTTGTAAATTCTGTGATACATTCGTTTGTACAATAAAATGTACCGTGTAAAGAGGCCTTAATTAGCTACACCCGTGAGTTGGAAATGTTTTGATCAGGATCAAACACAACTCGCCGAATACAAAGTCTTGCCGCCCACAGAGCTGGATATTCGAACTTCCACCCAAAATGTATTAGAACTGTGGTCTATATGCTTATTGTTATCATTTACTTTTGCTAAGTTACTGTTGAATTTAAGTTTAAAAATATTTTCATATCAAGCATGGTAAATATGATAGGTGTTATATTTTATTGATCAACTAGTTCAGTCCCTTTGATTGAGTTCCTCGCTGACGAGCGAAATTATGAAGTCAAAATGATATAGATGGAAATGATTTCTTAGTTTCTAATCAAAAATCCCGCCCTTTAATCGCCTGATTGAAAATCTCATTCATTTAAGTTTTTAGATTTTTCGTCCGATCGCTTTTTGATTGATTGCGACTCAAAAAGATGAATTGAGTTTCCCAAATGGAAAAAAAGTATATTTAAAATGTATCTCATCATCGGATGTTATGAAAGAAGTCCGACGAGTTTTTTTTGTCTTCAAATGACCTATTCTCAGAGCCGATACCCATAATTAGAAAGGGAATTTTTGTGAATGCATTGCGCGCCGCGGGAGTTCAGCTGCAGATATCCTGGATTACGTACTGCGTTTATGATTTATGTTTTGCTGGTAAACGGGAGATGCTTCCCATTAAGAACGTACCGCGGGAATTCGTTGATGTTATTGCGTTGCTCCAGGAAAAACTGGCAGTTCCCGGAACGTATGAACGAAGAAACAGACGGTTGTCGTCGATTGTAAACAAGGAATGGAACTTGTTGAACATGATTTACGCCTTCGGTCTTCCACAAAAAGTATTAGCGATAAAAAAACCGATTAGGCTATGATCATTTCACGTCGCCGGAGTTGCTTAAGTAGGCTCGACTTGTCTCTTCTGTTTTTTTTTTAATCCAGGAGCTTTCCGCGAAAATGTTCTTTTTACTCATTGATCTCGCGCTGTTGGCTAATTTATCACTTGCAGTGTTATTTGTACACATCGTATGACTGTCATATCGTGTAACCATCGGCTTTAAATCTTTCATTTTGTTCAATTGCCGAAGTTAATACACAGTACTGATCTTAAGGATGTCGGAGAAATTGTCAGCCTCATCGTTTTGATTTTTTATGCGCCAACTTACAACCAATCACTATGTCCAGTATCGCGTCATATTCTTATTATAAATGTGACTTAGTATTGATAGATGCCGCGCTCGGAGAATAAGAGAAGCCTATAATTTCACGGTAGTTTTTATGCGTCCCTTCAGACTGCCGTAAAAACTGACCATAATCTCTCCGGATCCGATGAAGCCCAATCATCGTCCGCCACGAAATATCTCATGGACCATCTGACCTACAGTAGTTTGACTAATTGGGGCATTCATGAAATATGCTTGTTAGTTTTTATAAAACCTTGGAAAACATTCATCTCAAATAGCTCCGCGAGCATCGCTCTGAAATGCTTAATCCAAGTGGTTCGTTTTGTAAATCGGAGATTTCTTTTAATGCGTATTAACGTTTTCTGTTTTGAATCGCTTCAGTATTAATCGAACTACATTTGAGGCTACCGTATTGAAAATATGTCATTGTATTGATGACTATACTCAGTTAACTTCGCACTTTATTTGACTTTGAATAAGAACTGCAGTGTGGAGTAATGTTTTATCATCAATCCCCAGAATATATAATGATGAAAGATCTTTAGTCAATTTTTAGTATTTATCTTTAATACCATCTCTTGGGGGGAAGGAGGGGTTCCAGCATGATTGAAGATATTTTTGTTGGTTTCAATTGTCTCGGAATCGTAAAGCCTGTTAAGAATACTGGTGCCATTTATTCGCGCTGAAAGCTCTGGGTCTGTAATGCAATCTTCCGGTCCATTTTCAATCTAATGAGCTTGGAATGGATCATACATATACTCAGATTCTCGAGTGCCGAAATACACTTATTTTTGGGCCTTAATCATACAATTATCTCATGTTCTGAACTCAGAAAACAGATGAAGCCATGTGGTGTCTTCGAGTTTACTGACCCATGGCCTATGAATACTCGCCTTAAAGTGATGACGCATTCTGAGGGCACGTGTGACAGCAAACGCAGCGGTCAGCGGTGGGTGGGTGCTAAACTCAATTCCTAAATACATTAGAGACACGAAAATTGGTAACCGAGAGGGGAAAATTACGCTTTCCGTACGCTCCATTGTTTAAGCTGTGAATTTTAAAATTACCCTAATTACACGTGGGCGTTGTCAACCATTCACTTCAACCTCACACCAAAGCGTTGCTTCAACTGTTGATCACGAACTTGCTTGGAAATGAAATTTTTCGCGCTTTAGAGTAGGATCGACTGCAAACGCAAACGAGCAAATTCACACGTGCTTACCCTTGGGGAATCAGAATTTGAAACAGTCTACACAATATAATCGCGGACCCATTAAGTCCCCAAAATTTTAATTTATCTCTTCATATCAATGCGATTCCCATCTGTTCCCATCATTTCCAAGTCCTTCGGTCTCTTCTCCGAACTCCTTTAAATGGGAAGGTTTTTTGTGATCCCGACGAATTTACTGCGGTGATAATAATATTAATTTGTAAAAATAGCTGAAAAACATACAAATCCTCTCACACATACCATTTTCATGTAAATAGGAGCTGGGTTTTTTGGAAAATATCTCTGAATGTAGTGTGGTTTGGGGTTGAATTTTTGATATCTTTGGAAGGGTAAGATTTTTTTAATGAGACCAAATTGATTCCCAGGTTAAATTATATTTTGCTGAAACTATCTTAAAGCGTGAACGTGTTAAAACTGTTTATAGTCACCGTCAAATTCAAATATGAAACTTCAATTAATGGGAATTCGCAATTAGGACTCAGTCGTAGAATCGCTCCTGGTCTCCGCTCCACAAGTTGCTATACAAACCTAATTAACTGCCTTTGATTTTTTAAAATACAGGTTAGTTTTCTAACCAGTACTTTTTTGTAGCTGTTTTTGGAGTTGGATAAGATAATGGGCGCGGGTGACAAATACTTCTGTCGCAATATCTATGTCATTATCTGTGGCACAAATATCCACCTTAGCGTTCTGCTCGAGTTTTGCGACTCTTTATTTAAGACCGGAAAAAATCAATTTAGAGTAGCATTCGACTTCTGTAGAACGTGAATATCGTTTTTGCCGTTCTTTGCGTGTTTAGACATGAATGATTGAGCGAAAACCCACGTTGTGAAGATATGAGGTAGTGATCCAGAGGCGCGATCATGGACCTTCCCTGCTCGTTGTCGTAGTTTGAACGGGATAGTTCCCAAGTCTTAATAGAGACCACATTCGAATTATACGTTTTAATTTCACCAGCTGTTGGACGCATGAATCAAATATTGCAATATCTATGTTGCAATGATATAGTTTTATATGACAGAAATTGTAAGTAATTAAAAATAAGTCTTAAACTTGATCCATTTTGTTCGCGAGGTACGTTTAAAACTCCTTCAAAACGGAAGGTTTTTTGTGATCCCGAAGAAGTTACTGCGGTGATAATAATATTAATTTCAAAAAAACCTGAAAATATACAAATTACTCATCGTTAGTTTTTTACGCGATTTAGGCGTTAGCAATTATTCTTTTATAAATAAGCTGTCTTTGGAGTGCACACAAGTACCATTTTCCATATAAATTGGCTGGTATTCTTTGGAAAATATCTCGGTGTGGTATGGGGTTGAATTTTTGGTGTCTTTGGGTAAATTTGTTTTTTTTAATGACCAAACTCATTTGACCAAATTCATTGATTTCTAGGTGAAATGATATTCTGCTCAAATTTATTATTATTACATATGTGTATTACTTTGATAAAAGTTTACAAAGTCTTTTATGGAATAAGAAACATCTCTGCTCTATTTATGTGGTGATGAAATTTAAAAAAATATAGTTACCGTTGTCACTGAAAAAATGTATTCAAATTATAATGATTTTTAAGGCAAACTTAAGGAATTTCGGAATAACGCGATTATTAGCATGTCAATGAGGCACATATTCTAATAAATCGCTCTATTCCTCTCGGTCCCTGATCCGTCATGATGTAACAATTCCCATCAGAGGTAAAGCTGCCGTATCGAGTGAATGCAATTTATTTAAATACCTAAATAAATTCATTTCACACCCCCTCCAAGCGAAAAATTACCTTTCTAATTGAAAGTTAATAGAATACATGAATCCTTCTGTTGAACTGAAAAAATGATGATTATTATATTGTTCCGCATCAGCCTCTACCCCTATCTTATGATTGTTTTTTAGAAAATAAACTTCCAGTGACACATGCAAATTTTTTGGACCCACGCTCATGTGTTATAACGCTGGCCAGGAGCAAATTATAAGGTTAAAAAAATTGATGACACTTAACCATCTTAGGGAAATGAAATTAAGTTGGGATCCCATTACTATAGTAATCCATATACAAAACGGACGTAAGAAATGCGACGAACGTCAAGCGAAGAGGAATTCAAGCTAAGAGAGTGTTTACAGTGAAAAGGCGATTACTGTGAGCGGAGAAAATTGGATTACGAACGAGGAAGTATGTAAAAGGCGTGGAGCGTGGCACTCTATTGATCGGAGGCATGGACGATTGTATAAGCTGATCAGAACAGAATCAAAGCTCACGAAACCTGGTGTTGGAGAAGGATGATGGAGATCAAATGGACTAATAAAATTAGATATGAATTAGTATTTAGAGTAGAAGAGAAGAGAACCCTTTGAAAATTATTCAGATAAGAAGAACCAAATGGATTAGGCACACTCAGCGGCATAATGGGTTCGTGAAGAATGTGATTTCAGGAAAATTTTGGAAAGGAAATGAAAGTCCTAAGAGGAAGGACAACGGATAAGTACTAGTAAGGACTAATATAAAAGAAAGCACTTTAGAAGAGATACCAGGAGGTAAGGGAAGTAGCATTTGATAGGGAATGATGGACGGCTATAGTGAAATAATCTAAGGGTTGAACTACCAACGATGACTCGTAAAGGACTTTTTCGTCTTTTGGGATTACCCTCGTCAGGATTTCTAATACGACGGCGCTTCTTCTCCTGATACACGTGGCCTTAATTTAGAATCCGAATGTGTGTAATCTGGTGAAGATGAAAGGGGAGTGGTGAGAGTAGGGTGTAGAACCTTCTGGAATTTATTCGAGTATATGGTATTCAGGGATGTGATATAGGGAAGGACTTTGGGCAGGCGGGGAAGAGGAAGAAAGAGAATAGGTTTCATGGACGGGATGAAGAAGAGTAGATCGTATGCTGAGGCGAAAATGGATATACTAGAGCGAGATAGGCCCCTGAAAGTGTAGAAAACTGGGAGAAGATTCTCTGACATTCAACAAAACCTACCTGAACCGGTAAAATACTTAAGTAATAATAAATATGGCTTTGGAGTACATGAAAGAGATATGAATTACAACCAGAACGTTCAGCATCCACTCTCGCCCCCTTCCCTTTCAACTACTTGAGAATTCATGTATTCGATACACAATAAAGGCCACATGCCTCAGCTCTGAGGAGATCACTGGTGGAGGAGAATAAACGTTGACATTATAAAATCCTGACGCGGGTCCAAAAAATACCAAAAGGCAGAACACAAAGCTTCCAATTATTTCCTTACTTTTTTGGTCAAAAATGTAAATGGTATTAGCAAAATATTTTTACGTGACGATTATTTGCTTGTTTAATAAATAAGTTCTACTCAAGGCTGCCATTTCGTTTAAGCTATAACTTTTTGTATTCTTCCCACATTGCGGCATATTCCACTAATTTGATGTAACGTGGGAAGAATCCGAAAAATTATAAGAAAACCGCGGAAACATTCGTAAGTCTTTCACCTATTTTTTGCTAACTACCTTTTTTTATTGATTAAAATCATAATTTCATACAAAACCGTGGTATCCAAGATCTCGATTGTCTTCGTTGTAAAAACTGGAAGATTAATATAAAACAGGCTGATTTTTCATTACAGATAAATTATAGCAAACTATAGTCTCAGAAGCACTGATCAAGGAGGCTTGAAATAAAAGCCTCATCAAAGCTAGTGCAATCGCTTGAACCCCTTCTTTTTTATCAAAAAACTTCTTACGGGTTTCACTTACACCTGTGTAAGAGTGACCTTTTAGAATATTTGTGAGCTATCGTTCCCAGGTGATGTAGCATTTTTCACGCGTGTGCATCTATCCATGTAATATCTGTCAGGTCACCTTTGATGTGGAAGTAATCTAGATTTCGCAACCTTCGGGCATCTAAGAGGAGCGTTGGGAACCCTTGGCGTTCCTGATATTCGAACAGGTCGGTGGTTTATCACGCGATCGCCATCTTTCGCCGTGGATTGATAAAATGCGACCCACTCAGGGGAGAGGCGGCTTAGACCTTCCGTTGGCATTATCCCTTTCCCTTCGAGTGGAGTTTGCACTACCTCTTTCATCTTACAAAGAAAAAGATGCGCTTCTCTTATCTCTTTTTACGAGGAGCGGAAGCCATGAATGATGCAGCTTTGGCTCATAAAAAAATAGCTTTTCACGAGGAGAGGAACCCGGGTCCTTCTGAGCGTGATCGGTCAGTGCTCCTATGTAGCAACCAGCTTTGATTTCTCACGATGACATAGATTCCATTCTCTTGGCTCTGCATCGAGAGAAAAACAAGACATTAAATGCAGAGGTTTGGTTTTTAAAGGATAAAAATCACCACGGGGGAAAACGAGGGCGTATATTGTCCTCACTTCAGTAATGAACGTGTTCTGAAAGTTTGCTCGGTCAAGAATATTGTTTAGATGCTGAGCGTGGCATTGCTTTGAATGATTAATTACGTGCCCTCGTTGACATGAATTGAGTCGTGAATACGTTCCATGACTGAGTGAATACATGACCTGGCGTTGTACTGAGTTAACATAAATGCGTCATTTCTCATTCCGTAAAATATTTTAAAGTATTAGCTTTATCCTCGCATTTGAAGGAGTGGTCATCGTTGAATAACTGGGCTTGTTACATTAGATGTCGCTATAAGCTATAAAGCAGACTATTTACTTAATATTTAATACTGATTGACAGAAGTATTTATTTCTAAATTCTATCTGACATTCACCTTATTCAACACAGTGATTATTTTAAATTAGCATTAATGGATATGCTACGTATGGGATCAGTTACATCCGTTAAGTGCGAGATATATTTAACTTTTTTCAAAGTTTGAGGGAGGTACTGAATATAAATCAGTGATAATGCTGATATATTTTTAATTTTACTCTTTTATGTAATCAGTGGGATAAACGTAGTCTGGGAAAGCTGTCCTAATTAATTGAAAATGAAGTTTTCAATGAAACCTGTATCCGAAATTTCATGGATTTTAAAAGCACGCGATGGGTTTCATCTTTTGAAAACCATGCACTTAGTTGGTAACCACCTAAATTTTGTCTTCGTTGTGAATTCGCCGGAATGGGGAGTAAAAAGGTTACATTAATGATCATTTCAGCGGTATTCTTGGCATTATATAATTCACTCTACCGTCACTCGCTCCTCCAATTTCTTATTATAACGCATGCGCTAGTTTTCAGGTACTTGGTGTATCGATGATTCTGATATGTTAAAAGCTCATAATGCTTAAAATCGATAACCACGTTCAAAGAAGGGTACTTGTAAGTGTAAATTATTTCGAAAAATCGCCTTTCATAAAAATAAAGATTGCTGACAGTGCTTAGGTCAGTGTACACTGTTTTTATTGTTGCCAACTTGTAGACATTCTAAAGAATAGACTTTATCCCAGCGGGAAATTTTCCCGAAAAGTTACAAATTAGTTCAATGAGAGATTGATGTAATTAGGAGACAAAAATGTTGATTAAACTCTTTTAACAGTTTTATTACCTTAAGACTTCGCGTAGTAAAATATTTTTGTCGTTAATCAATAATAGTTATTAAAATAACCTCTTCCCTGAAGGTAAGCTTGTTTATTTATTATCAAACTTGTACTGTACGGTAATAGCACGACTCAGTGCCGTTAGCGCCAGTTTCATTTCTTTTTTGAGTTTCTGTCTGTTTTTTTAGGTAACCAGTCGGTGTCGAAAGATGACATAAAATGACATAACTGTGCGAGTTCTAAAAAGAAAGTTCACACGTGTTGCTGGAGCATTTTTTCTGGAACTCTTGGTTGCAGGAAGTCGCTTCTGAGAAAGATTCCTTTGGCGCCTTCTTTTTAAGAAATAAATAAAACTTAGTTCAACGCTTAACATACATATGGCAGACTCGGTATTTGAAATCTGCCGACGAAAAATATCATTGCGCGCCTTTTTACCCAAATAAACTTATTCTACGCATATCCGTACTGTTATGGTTTTTCTCGATGAAATGCCTGAATTATAAGGTTTTCTCTGAATGAAAATTACCAATTTTTGCGTTGCTTTTTTTTATTCGCATCGGAGGAGATGAAACTTTCTTGAAACTTACGAGTTGTAAGAAGGACGGTAATAAAGCGCTATTTTACGCTGACGCGCGCTTTGAAACCTGTTTTAGGCGTGTTAGCTGTCCCAGATAGTTGTTTTTTCCTATATCATATTCTTTCATATATGCATTGGCTTTAATTTTGTTGATTCGTAGCCTTGCTTAAAAAATTAGCCACAGAGATGTTTTTATATTCATGTAATTTTTTACGGTTGTTTAATTCAGGTTTGAGAAAGGACATATTCGGCCAATGCCTTGAAAGAAGTATTAAATCGGATCACCGCTGTTTTTATGTGACGACATATGTCCAGGCAGTGACCTAAATTCGGATTATGAACCGTAAGTGGTTCTATGAGGTGAGACGTGGAGCAGTATACTTTACCAGGCCTATAACAGAAATTTACGAAAACGCTGAGTCATGAAAGTGAGTTTTGTGTATAAAAAACTCTAATGAATGAATTACATGTGTAATGTACAATGTTGTTAATCTTCGAACACTTGATCAATTTCTTCCATCCACACTACCATATTTTGATTGGATAAATTTTCGTCGCAAAATCTGTGTTAAATTTGTTTGGTGGACTTAATGCGATTCGTGTTTTTGGGAAAAAGCGTAAATGTTTCCCATTCCTCTATTTCCATATCCCTTGCTCTCTGAATAAGTATACTTAAAACGTGTTACTATATCCATGAAGTGGCCATGCCGTGGGTTAACCAAATGGGCGAAACCAATGGATTCATACAAGTGTTTCTTGTTATTATTTGTCTCCTCATTGTTTTCGATTTATCATGGATTCTGATTCGTAAATTATCGAAATTTTAGAAAAGTGAATGATTCGCACCAACTTCTAGAATGCCTAACAGTTTTAATTCACCGGTATATTTTAATGTAGTTAACGGAAGTAGAAGGTTTACCGGAATATGGGGTAATGTCCTGAAGCTTCAACTCTGTATCGTCTACTTTAGAAAAATGTTCTCAATCAAGTTTTTATCTTTGCCTATAAATGTACCACACGTAATGCATGTGTACTTTGGTATATTATGGAGCAATAAATTGCAATTCTTGGAGGTTCAAGAGAATTGGGTGCCTTTCCTCAAGTTAATCACTCATAGATATAGAAGAATAAGATTGATACCAGAAAATACTATCCTTATATAAACTATACTCTAAGAGTGTCCGATATCGATTTTTAAAATTGATCCTGTTTTTTAAGTTACTGTAGACAATGTGAAATTTAACCTATTGCTGTCTAAAGTTTTGTATAAAATCTATTTTTTACCCCCTAATGGCAACCTGGGAAACTTAAGTACCAATATGCAGCCACTAGTCACTGCGTTCTTCTATCACAAGAATTATCATGCAACCTCTACAACTTAAAAAAACTAATGAAAAACTTATTTCGGTTGGTAAACCAGAATAACCACGCAGAAACAAAAAATAAGCATTGACAGCAACTCCATTATACATAACAGAGAGTTCATCCGAATCACTCGGAGAATAGTTAAAGTATTCCCGCTATCAATAATTTCGTTGTGTCCTCTGTTGGGGATCTGGAGTGGCACAATCTATGATTGGGAAGGGAATCTTCACGCATGCATTGATGAGTCAGCAGATGAGAACTGATCAGGTTGTCATGGTTACAGTATAGTCTTCCCACCACTAGTGCCCTGATTTTCATCCCGGCAGCGGTTGGGATTTTTTATTGGATACACAACCCCTAATTTGGTGTTATTTATAAGTTACTTCAAGTCCGTCTTTTAGGACAGTAAGTAGTGTTCCCCTTGATAACTTTTGTCTAGAGCAGCCTGATGCGTGGGGTCTCTTGGACCCCTAGCCCAATATTTTATCACAAACCCACCTGCCTTTTCTAAATGGTGAAAGTGACCTCAGTCGCTGTCGGATGGTCATGTTCCTACACAGAAGGTAGGAGCCCCTTGAAACTCAGGAGGCTACACACTAGGCTTAGCTTGCTTGAGAAATTCAAAACTGGTGTGTTTCAGAGCGACAGAGAATATTATCATGACGCCACACTACATCTCTAGGTCTGACTGAAGCAATAAAATGAGAGAGATACATTGCCGAACAGATAGGGACAAAAACTCGTTCTTTCTGCGCACAATAAACTACCACAATTACAAAACCGAGCTCCACTCAATACATTTCCGTTATACACGTCAACATTTCTCCTCCCAAAAGCTTATCCCATACATCTTTACACGGCCGGTTTCCTAACACCCCCTGCCACATGCTCACGCGGCGCTTAGCAGGGTAGTATGTAGATATAGATGTAGCCCTACCAACTAACGTTTGCAATGCATACAAATTTTAACTGTGAATTATACTTCAACATTTTGTGGAACCACTGCGTTCACTCAGGAGAAACCGCAAAGAGAATCACTTCTGCAAATATCATTATTTCTCAATATACTCTCCGTGGCATATTCCCTGACTGAAGCTTCCTGAGGATGAATGACCGAGTAGTACGTCCTTGCCGGCTCGAAATGTTTCCACCGTCATTTTAAACGCTTCCGAAACACAAAGCAGATATGACGAAGTGAAAGTCCTAAAATGCTCCCAGTTTTCTGACGGTATATTTCCTCCCATCAGTTGAAAGCAATGATAAACAGTGAAGAGTAAGCGGCGGTCGTTTCTGTGGCCCCTGCTTGAGGCTATTTTGATGGCTATGAGAATTAACAACAAACTTCCTCGTGTTTTGCGACTGTGGAAAACTTGCTCCGCAGATCGTTAAGCTTCCCCGTTGCTTTTGGCTTGGAAAATGGCTTAATTTTCACTACCGGAAACAGGATATAATATTTACTCTTCTCAACTTTCCAGTCGCCCGACTTTTCCTTGTGACTTCATCGGCTCTCTAATGCATGCCAGGTCGGTCAAATAAATGGGAAAAATTATATTTTGTTGCCCAATTTATCCAGTTATATTCCCAGATCTCTTTATTTAACATATATAAATTTATCAAAATCGTAATATTTCACCATAAATTATTTTAACTTTTAGTAAAAGATATTCATTGTAGTAAACCTTTTCGTGGTTGAAGCTAAGGTCGATTTTGTCCAATAATGGATATCATCAGGTGGTGGTTAGTCTGATGATGTATAATAGGCATTTCAAGCCTTTGACTAAGCTGACAGTTTCTTAGGTAAAATCCGTGTATTTTATTTTCTTGTGCTAAAGTCATAACATCTCATTGCGTATCGGCAAAGCTACGGAATAAGCCATCATCGCTTTATTTGCACCGTCACTCTTCATTTTACTGATCAGTTTCATTGAAGACTCTGATTGTTTTGCTGTCTATATAGGTAATACAGCCTTAAAAACCTCACCACTCCAATTCATGAATTTCGCTGTATGACGATCTCCTGTCCTGATTATAAGCGACTAACTTATAGCAATATATTTGCTATTGCAGTACAATTTGGTTTAAAATTATTTTCCGAGAACCGAGGGATATGAGCAATAATAAAAAGTTTATGTCATCGACCTTTACATCGGCCTTTAAGACTTTTTGGTTCATAAATATAGTGTTTACATAAGATAAAATGTAAAAATAATAACAACTACAAGACATAATGTTGATATAGGAAAAAATAATAATAATTACATAATACGCAGTATACACAAAAACAGATTGAATACCCTACTAATTTCAAATGTACAACATCTAAATTAACCCTAAAATTCTGAACTAGATTGGCATATTTTTACATCAAATAGCTATATATGATATGTACAATACGAATAGATATATGAGCGTGTATGAGAAAAACAATTGTTTTTAACAGACAGACAAACTTCTTTTTTTCAGACATACAGCTTTGAATTCGGTAGGAAAAAAACAATCTCTACAAAGCACAACTTTGATATTGTTACAAAATATTAACCATTGTTTGACTAATCTAAGGAAATATTCATAATTTATTGCCTCTTTTATTTTTTTCGATAATTGATTATATAATTTCTGTCCCATGTATAAAATAGATCTTTAAATAAAAACAGTAACTTTTCGATTCCAATAAAATTCATTGAAACGCGACCAGAGGTTCGACATACAGCGTCGTCTTCAGTTGAAGAATCTCTGCAGGCATTCGTGTATATATATATACGTTCTGGTTTGGATGGATAGGTAGGAAGTGGAGGGAGTTTAGGGTACTTTTAAGTGATGTTTAGTGAGATTCACTTGCCGTTGTATGTTATATGCTGCGATCCGACTTCATGAAGATTCAAATGTGGAGGTTGGCCTCAACTTGGTCGTGTTTTAATACATTTTTAGTCGAATTGAAAAGTAACTGTCACTTATTGGTTGATTGGTAACATATCGATGTATTTGAGTCAAAATCAACAGTGTCAAAAATTTATCGTTGGAAGCTTATCATGTGATGGTCGGTCTTCCTACGATCGTTTGAGTTCCCTATCTTCGTGGAGTCTTCTTCAGTTTTTTCCAGAGTAGCTATTTCTCTCAGACTTCAACTCTTTTTAAACCCTACTCCTTAACCTCCATTATTCTATTTTTCTTTACTCTATCCCATCCTTCGATTTTTTCCACCATCACCTTCTTTCTTCTGTTAATGATTCATCTCGCCGATACTTTCGCTCTCATATTCGTCAAATAGAATCTCATATAGCACCTACGCTGCGTAAAAATATATCATATGACTGTATTTATTTAAATTAATAGTCTAAAACTACAATTCAATTAGCTGTCGCAATACTTTGCATACATTTTGTACCTATTCCAAATATATTAGGCTTACTTTATATAAAATATCATGAATAAATGAAGAATATGCTGTAAGTGTGATTATAAGAGTATGGTGACGGTAAATAAATGGTATAGTAGGTAATGATGTAATGATTCACGTTTGTATAGTTGCATTATAGATTAATTTAGTAATTTATGCAGCATTTGTAGCATACCCATTGTGTGGTGCATGTTGGCAAAAGTTGAATTCTGCCTATTGGTGATAGGTCGCCCTCTGCCAAACACCCTTGAGGTGGCTTGCAGAGTAGTATGTAAATGCAAGAATTTCATTACCTTTCGGTATGCTCTCCAACTTCTATAATTGACTCTGATGTAAAAATAACTGATTTCTAGCGTCATTTCCTTCCCTACCACATCTAAAACATCCTCGTTCCCTTTCCATGCTGAAAGTTTTAGTGAAATTATGGCTTTAGATGGTATTATTAATTTACACTTCCCTTGTCGAAGCGGAGATATTGCCATGCCATCCGATGAAATGGAAATATCTTTTTAAGACTATTTGGTATGGTTTCGTGATCATTTCACTCCGCGCTCTGTAGTTTGCTTTGTCACACAGGTTGAGCTCACGTCTAGATGTCTGTGGTCACTCGAGATTATAAATAAAATGGGTTTGAATATTTGGATGGCTGAACTTCGAAGGACGGCTCTATTGAGTAAATAAGAATAATAAAGGTTAATAAGCAGAAAAAAGAAAGAAGTTAAAAAGCTTTGAAAGGGTTTGTATTTGAAATAAACATGCAGCCGTGGAAAAGTCCAACCAGGAAAGTAAAATCGACCGGAGAGCTTTGGCTGTTGGTAGGCGTACGAAGGGATCATCGGTGTCAATTGAGGCGGGGCAGAAAGTTTTGACAAGCCATGTCATACGAAGTGGCTGGAAATTCCGAAAATGTTGCATCATGCCCCTTGCAGATGCTCCCGATGATATGGGTCTCTCTGAGTCCACGACCTTACCAGTAGGCGTGGCCGTAAGATGTGGGACATTCATTACTTTCGCCGATTTTACTTGTGAAAGTTGCCTCTCTGTTATTTTCCAGAGAAATAAACTATCTCCCCTTGAATGTAATAATAATTATTCAGTAATTCTGTTCCACCATTCGTGCTTCACGTGGAACAGGATACCGAGATAAATATCGGTGCAAATGCATCAAGCGGGAATTAGCGCTTAACAGCTGATATAGTTTAAAAATGTCGCCAATGAGAAGGCATTTGCGTTTCAGTTTGAGTCTAGGAAAATTAGCCTTGATATTTTTAGGGTTACTGGTGAAAATACATTCTTTGGAAACACTTCTTAGGAAATATAGGGAATTGCAAATCATTCTCTGTCTTTTGCATTGCAAAATCCAGGGAATGATTTCCTGCAAATTATGTCATTAGTTACATTCCGTAAGATATGTGTAAGATGATCCATATTAATTACGATTGATGAATACCTTGTAAAAACATTATTCAGATTTCTATTGAAACCTCACCTTTGATTCTCATTGTATCTATTTATTTCTGGCGATATGTTAGTGCAGTTTGAAGTCATTGAATTAGTCTAAGATTTTTTCGACAACTGGCCGGCATTAACCGCGAATAGTTTATTACCTTCGTTATTTTTTGTTCATTTTTCCTTTTAATTAAAAACCATTATCCTTGTGCCGATGGTACATGATCATACAGATACTGCTTATAAAAAATTATCGCAAAAATTGGTCCTGATTTCTTTCTCTTGGCTTCTTCAGTTGTGAATCCCTGTAAATTATTTTTAAAATTGCTTTAACTTACCAACGTCATACGCAGGTGGCCATAATAATTGTTATCTTGATGATATATATCCGTCTTTTGGTGGAAACTCCATAAAGATAAATTAAAGGTGGGATTTAGTACACCTTTGTTTGCAGAGCTTTTTTTACATGTGTATGTTGGAAAGATTACGAGAGAAATCGAGGCATATATTTATGTAATTGAACATATTGTATCCACAAAAAATGGAAATCGAATTATAAATGCCGTGTCAATCGTTCTCCTTCAGTTGATAGGTCAAGTTTATTAAAATGCATCGGATAAATGCTTAATTGAAATGAACGAATATCCTTGAACTCATTCCTACGTATCTTGCAGTTTGGTTACTTCTCTTTCGGTATTAACCACAAGTAATTGTTTGTTTATTTGTAATTGGGCTCAAATATTTACGCAGAATATTGAAGTTCATGTTTTTAAACATAATCTCAAGTGTTTTAGGGATGATCATTTTGTCTGATTTCTATTTCTTCATATCCTAGCTGTGCCTATTATTTTAATAATTTTTTCCGAGTTCTTGAAGACTTAAAATTGTCAGCTTGCGTAAATAGATGTTAACCGATGAGTAGATTCTCACTTAAGTGGACCGTGCCACAGGTACCCTCCATATTAATGTGTTTGCTTTCATAAAAAAAAACTTTCTGTTCGTTGCCTTTTCATGCGCCCTGGGGCTCTTCGGGGAGGAGATTTCATCTTTCGGCTAGTCGGCATCATTATGAACGGTTTTTTGTCGTCCGACGGGTGATTAAACTATGATTAATGGCTCTCTTCTCTCGCGCTTATCGCTCACTAAGCATAGCTACTCTACTTGTCTGTTTGATTCTAGGTTTTTAAGCAAGATATTGTTTCAATTACCTCACATTTGTGCCGAACGTTGTGTGCCAACTAAGCAAACAATCACGTCCTAATATTTGATAGTTGCTTTAGTGGAAGGGGCCGCGCTAACCTTGCTCAATGCCCTGCGGCATGAAAAACTTTCATCGACGGTAGGGTTTCACGATCCTTTCACTGCGCTCTCTGTAGTTTGCAGTGTCACAAATGTTGGGCTCACGTCTAGAAGTCTGTGGACACTCGATATTATAAATAAAATGGGAGTGAGTCTTTGGATGGCTGATCTTCGAAGGGAACCGCAGGTGGCACATGGATGAGATAGGAATCCGTGGTCCCCCCCACCTGACCTAGATGTATGACTGTCTCTCGCATAAGGGCTCAAAGCTTATAAGTTTTAGCCCCACCCTCACCTAACAGAACCAACGCTGCAGTTCACTGCTCCACAAGTAGCTTACAGCTAAAGAAATCCACATAACACCCTACGATCCGCCTCATAGGCGTGTGATAAAGGGTGTTAGGACACCAGCCGAGTAAAGATATAAGGGATAAGTTTTTTGGAGGTGAAATATTATACGTGCATTATAGGATTGTATTTAGTGGAGCTCAGTTGTAATTGTGGTCACTTATTGTGCGCATTTTGTGCATTATGGGATTGTATTTAGTGGAGCACAGTTTTTATTGTGGTCGCTTATTGTGCGCGGAAAGAACGAGTTTTTGTACCTATCTGTTCGGCAATCTATTTCTCTTATTTTATCGCTTCTGTCAGACCTATAGATGTAGTGAGGCGGCATGATAATATTGTGTGTTGCTCTGAAACACACCAGTTCTAAATTTATCAAGTAAGCTAAGCCTAGCGTGTAGCCTCCGAGTCTCTAGGGGCTCCCACTTTAATGTTCGCTCGTAGCAGTTTTTAACGAAGCATGTAGCTGTTCTTTTTATGTTATTAATTTTTTGGTAAAATCTTTATGACCAAGGTTCCAAATGCTCGCGGCGTATTCGAGATGTGGTCCAAATGGAGCATCTCATCAGTAGCATCTCTCTTTTACTTTTTCATCCGAGGTGCTTCCTATTATACACTTAAAAAGCCTAGTTTCTTTAATGCAATGATGCAAAGCTTATTCCCTTGCATCCTCTTTGCCCTATTGTTTTATGTCCCCAATACGAATTCCCAGCAAATGTAATGGAACCGAAGGATAATGGAGAGAAATTTGATTTCTCTCAGAGATTGCGCACATGAATTTATTTTACTGGGAACAAGCAGGATTGCAAACGGTAGATTAAAAAAATAATTTTGAAGATTCCCAGTAGTTAGATTTTTATTTTCACTATTAATTATGACTCAAGGGGGCATGTGGGCAGTCTAACTTGGTAGATAAGGTTTGCTGAAAAATTAAAGTGATCTCTAAAATTGATAGAACAAGTTTATGGAAGTTTAATATCGACGCTTCTGCAAAATCTGCGCTTAGTTCTCCCAGCATGAGTTGAAAGAGAGTAAACCTGTGGGAGGCTGGATTTACGTTCTACTCGACTAAGTTTCCACTCGCAATGGAGGCGAATATGAGCTTTTAGTTCCTTTCGAATCTCGGCATCACTCACGGACTGTATGAACCAAAACAGGGTTTAACGTGAAAGTAACCGATTAAGCGGTTGCATCATTTCAGAAGTGTGTGAGGAGAGAGAAGTTAAAATTTGTTAAAAAGAAGAAGTAGAAAAAGAGTTTTTTATGAGAGAAAATGTTTAAATGGAAGGCTTTATAGAAAGAATAGAGAAAAATAGGCTCCAAGAGGTTGCAAAAAAAGAATAAGAGACTGAAAAGATTAAAGGAAGCAGCAAATGAAAAGGAATGACAATGGGCTGGTGTTCCGATCAAACGATACCGAAAAACTTGACAGTAGGACGATGTTATTTAATAACTTTCTTTATATGGAATCACAGCTTAATTTGAGTATATCATTCGCGGATTAAGTAGCTACGAAAACTAAAGTCTGCCTTCAGAAATAAAAACAATAGTAGTTAGCGAACCTCTAGCAATCGACTGTATTTTTGTAAACTTCTTGAACAAAGCCACGCTGAAGTAATGCCATGCGATCCACTATTAACATATGTGTATATGGGTGATACAACGCTATGAACAGTTATTTAACAGTCTCAAAAAGGAACTTATAGTAGTTAGCGGGATTTATTAGGGCAATATTGAGACTTAAATATCCCCTCTTTCATCTAGACCCTTTTCACTGTACAGATGAAATAAAAACAAATAAATTATTATTCTAGGGAATAAATAGAAGTAAATTCAAACCAGAGAGTTATTTGGCGAAAAGTGTAGTGCTCTTCCTTTAGCTTTGTCACACTTTTTGCTCTCCTGAAGAATTTTTAACGAAACATGTAATCTTTCTGCGCATTTTGTTTCATTAGCGAATAACGTTTTTCTCAGGTGAGTCCCAAATTGAAGCGCAAACAAGGTGGTTCCATTCAAAATGGAATTTATTATGATATATATGATTAAGTTCCCAGAGGAAGACCCAGGTATAAGTTCATGGGCCAAATAAAGAGGAAAGTGCATAGGAAGAGATACCAGGAGGTAGGGAAACTAGCATTAGATAGGGAAAGGTGGAGGATCTGCTGTTAACCAATCTTAGGATTAAACAACCAATGATGATACGATTGAGAAATATCAGGACCTACCACTTTTATTTCAAAATGCTATTGTGTGGCCAATATATGTGGACCTCAGAAGTCAAAGGGTCTAAGTGACATTTTAAAAAATAAGTTAGGTACAGGAATGGGATGTGAAAATATAAATCTTTTAGGTGGTAAAGGGATCCCAGTGATTTTTTTGATAGGTGATGCTATCTAGGGTCTATCTTGTTATTTTTTATTTTATCTTTAATATTATTTTATTGTTATTTTGATAGGTGATGCTATCTAGGCCTCTTAACTACTTAGTGGGTTGTACCAAACATTTTAAACTTTGACTTAAGTTTTCTCAAAACAACGATATTGTTACTTAGACCCCTTGACTTCTGGGGTCCTCATATCGAGTTCACCTTTTCCTCATTTCTCCCTCCGCGTCCAGTCGATCCGAAAACGTTTATACGCTCCGTTACAAAAGGCGCCGCATTTATTTGAATGTCGGGGTCGGGAAAGTTCAACGATTTCCTCAGCCCTTCTATCCTCTCTGTGCATCCCCACCCGCTCTCTCTCTCTCTCTCTCAGCAATATCGACAGTTTACTCGCCGGAGATCCTTCCCGGAATCGCGGTTGCACACCGCGGGTGTAAGCGAGCGAGAAAATCCCGTGCTCTGGCATTGAAAAGCGAGTTCCCCATTTCACACGCGGTGTCGCCCGACCATCGATTTCCGCATATGTACGAGTTCCCTCCCGTTTTCTCTTCCCATAATCGTACACCCCCTTCTCGTTGAAAGCTTCTTCCACCACGTGAGCCGGAAAATCCTCGTGTTACAGATGAAAGGAGAGAGGGAAATGGTGAAACAGGGTTCCTCCCTCTTCTCCACCGCTTGAGTATTCCGTAGGATCGACTTGTGTGGGTAGTCGTATTCCATTCCAAGGTTTCATCTCTTTCGAGGTACGTTGTTGCGGACATGGTTTTCCAACGCTTGCCTCCTCGTGCATTTTCGCGCATGAAGCTCTCGCATTTTTCACGTCTCCCTGGTCCTTTCCCTTCTTTTAAAGTTTTTGATGGATTACAGTTATAACAGATGGATTACAGTATCGCTCAATATTCAGTGTCGTATAGTTCCATACGCAAGTATAATCTTTAACTTACCTCGTCAGCTGCACCACTTGGGATGTAAGAAGTACAACGGACATCAAATGGAATTAATGTTATAGGCAGTAACTTGGCGGAATTCCTTCATAATTTAATGATAAATTACTTTTCCACAAAATATTTATTACGTTCTTACGACCCGGGTTTCATCGCTGCGCGAAATCATTTACCAACTCTGTTCCTGATGATGTGGAGCTACGATGAAACCCGGGTCGTAAAAACGTATGTATAAATCTTTGGTAGAAAACTAAGTAATTCACCATTTCATTACGGATATCAAGCACAGATTTGCCCAAACAAAAAGGTATTCATGTTGAAAAAACTGCCATGTTCAGAGAAAATAGAAATGTCAATGTACCGAAAATATTCGGGGGAGTGTTGAACTCTGTGGCTCAGAGGCACATGGACTTTGAGAAGAAACTAGATGCTTTAATACATGGTGTTGGAAGCAAATGCTAAAAGTGTGATGGACGAATGGATCAAAAACGACGAGGTGTACATAAGAAAAGGAGGAAACAATATGGAACACTACCGGGACAGTTTGAGAAATTATAAATTTATACGGAACAAAGTAGAAGCCAAAGCTCCTTAAGGAAGACGTGTGACTTAATGCCAGCTAAAATGGGTCGTGAAACCGAAGAGCTACAGGATAGGCTGTAGTCAACCAGTCGTAGAGTTGAATAACTAATGACGATTCCTGGGATCTCATTTCATTGGAATCGGGTTGATGTGGTTGCTAGAGAACTTGCTTACCGTCCTGAGGTCCTTCATTTGAATACTAGCTGTGGCAGAGATATGACTGGGAGTCTTGATCTCTACTCTGGTGCCTGGTGGAGGGAATTTCTAGCTTAGTGTTCGTTCTTTGGATGGAAGGTCTTCTTGGCGCCTTCCTCTATCATTGCCTGATGCCGATGCCAGGTTTTTACGCACATTTCCTCATTTCCTCCACCCCCAAAATAGTTCATTTCTTTCCAAACTCCTTGATAATGCTTCGTTTTGCAAATGACTTCAACCCATACCTCCTTAAGTTACCAATCAACCGCATTTCATCCCGTATGATCGCCCATCATAGTCATATCACAATTGTCTCACGTGTTACATGAGGCATGTTATACCAAGTCGCAGGGTAGCTTTCATTTGAACATATATGTCAATGGCATTTTAATTTCTAAATTATTTGTCTCGCTCACGAACGCCTTCGGTTCGTGACACATCTCGAACGCCTGTAGTATATTATCATCCGACTGATGCGCTAAGTTACTAGGGTTTAGCAACATTTTATGGCACAGCCATGGCATTGCAAATAAATGCATTTTTCTCTGCCAGTTTAGGGAGGTTCAAATGTAAGAGGGTAAAAATGCTCTGATTTGAATCCCCTGGTAAAAGATGTTTTACTGATGCTGGCTCCCATCTCCCTGCATAATTTTCCTCTTCTTCTCAGCATGCGTTCCACCCTTCTTTGTTCCGTCCGTTAAGCCAATTCTCTCTCTTCCCTTGTTGCTTTCACCCAACATCATTCCTCTCTGTCTCGGACTATCCTCCAGAAGCTTCCTCTCCTCACCCACCTTACCGGTCATTTCCTCATTTGTCTTCCTTTCCGTCCACCGTACCATCTCCTTTCTCCTATTCACACATCTCAAACGCCTGCTGTCTATTCATATACATCTACATCTACGAAATATCGTGCAAGCCACCACTAGGGTTTGTGGCACGGGGTGATTCCACACCAGGCATGAAGCCCTCATTCCAGCTGAAATCAGAACCGCGCACGTTCCCCCGGAATGCCATGCGCAGGCCAAAAGCAGTCGGGATAACAATACGCTGTCTGATCAGAGACTAGGGGAGAGCTATGTAAATGAACATGCTACCATTCCGTACATTACTTATGATACGACTACTGGTTGTGACTACTGCGACAGACAAATAGTTCTACAAGGTACTAAATCAAGCAAGAGCTATATCATGCCGGAAATTGCATGCGAGGTTAGTAGCTAATAATGTTGTTAGGATATTTCGAACACATGTGTTCAAACCTACTTTATCTAGTCAGGTCAAAGTATCCCAGAACTGATCTACCGCAACTATTATAGTCCCTTATTGTGGGTAGAAAAACATTTTAAATATATCGGTTCTGAAGTCTATTTTCTTAATTCTGTTGACTCCATTCTCTTCCTCCTTTCTCTGAGTATACGTCATTGCACCATTAAACGATATGGTCTTCGGTAAACTCTTCGCCTACCTTATTCTTTACGTCGTCACGCAATGTCCCCGTCATGTGTTCCCTCCTCCGGCTAACTTCGCTTCTTTCGCCTGCGCGATTCTCAGTTCGCCGTAGAATTGCTTTATTCCGCAACGTAGTGTACCGCGTATCCCACAGGTTCAATGCTGCTTGGAGGTATCGAATATCGCAATCATTACATCGTGATGTCGCATTGACATATTCCTCTTTAGTCATACATAGAGGCCGTGAGAAGAAAAGTCGAAAGTTAAAGACTAAAACGAGGAACGCTAACGGGACTTAAGGTAACATTAGTCATTCGGTACATTCTACGTGATACTTTCCATGTGTATGCAACAATTGTTGTATTTTAAGTATAGTTTTAAATAATATTATTTTTTCCATTTTTCGAAGACCTAATATCAACGTTAAGCGTATATTGTGCCATCTTAGATTTTCAAAATCTGAGATTATCTGCAGGTTACAGATCCTTTAATGCCCCTATGGAACTTCTAAAATCTACTGTTTTATTATATTATACCATGTCGCATGGTAGATTTCATTCGAATATACATGTCATACGTCGTCACACAATGTCCCCGTCATGTGTTCTCTCCTCCAACTAAACTTCGCATCATTCGTCTGCGCGACTCTCATTTCGGGGTATAACTGCTTTATTTTGCAACGTAGTGTTCCGCGTATCCCAGAGGCTTAATGCTGCTCGAAGGTATTTCATGAATATCGCAATCGATACATCGTGACTTCTCACTGACATATTCCTCTGTAGTCTTCCCCACTCCCAACCACCATTAGGCCCAGCCGCATCGCCTTGGATTTCCCGCGAGTCTCATATCGGGAGAGACATCTCGAGGGGCCTGTCGTCGTTTCCGCAGCGCCGCTGTTTGCCGAAGAGATCGCGGCTGCAGATTACTCTCTCGCGGAGTTTTCAAGTGTCCCCTCTCCCAGCTCCTCCCTCTGTCAGCCCCGCGATAAGTCCACAGAATTGCCGCCTTTGACTTATCAGCAACACGCTGATCTCCGCTGATAGCGTCGCTCAGTACGACCTAGAGGCTGCTGGGGATATCCCAGAAAAGAGTGTTATTTTATCATTGTTTGACGCTTTCGTAGCCCTGGAAATTTGTTTATTCTTTTATCCAACTAAGCTAAATGAAAGATAAATTTATGTAGTTTGAGTGAGAAACCACTTCTTTGAGAATTGAGTGAATTTCGCGTCATGATAGAGAAAAATTTCTCTCCGTTCCAGAAACAGCCGAATTTCATCCATTTACAGAGAGGCTATATGGCTTTAAAACAAATGAGGTAGTTCTGAGGGAAACAATTCTTCTGGAACATTACCGTCTTTATCCTCCATTGTTTTTAAAAAAAGATACAATTATTACTGCGGTGATTTTTGCGAACTTGCAAAAACCCTCGGTTGTTCAGGAATATTCAGCATACGGCGTGAGAAAAAGGAGTAAAGTCAAAGACTTCCGTTTGCATATTTAGTTGATTGATGATTATTTAGTTCATACAAAGTAATTTTTCGTTGTTACGAAGGCTTCCGTGGTTTTCTTGTGTATTGCAATTTTTCGGGTTCCTTTCTAACCTTATGATGCCGACTGGAATACCGACGAAACGGAAGTCCTCTAAAATGATGTTACGCGGGGAGAACCCGAAATATTGCAATACATTTTTTTGTATATTGTTATATTAATGAAATTCGAAATCGAAAGAGTGGTTTGTTGGAGGATGTAATAATGGAATGCTCAAAAATATAATAGAGAGAAGGATGTTGGGCAAGCAGGGAAGAGGAAGTAGGAGTATAGGTTTCATGGACAGGATGAAGAAGGGTAGATCGCATGCTGAGACAAAAAAGGATATATTTGAGCGAAATAGGACGCTGAAAGTGTAAAAAATACCGGAGGAGATTCACTGATATTCAGAAAAACCTACCTTAACCGGTGGAATACTTTGAAAAAACATTTTCTCCATACTTACTACAGCTGCTGAAATGAAAATTTGAAAGTCGTATATGGTATCTCTATAATGACTGGGAAAATCTCGTTCTAACCAACCTAATTTACTTTGATGTGTAGCGAAACTTAATGGCACTCGCCAGTGAAGAGAATGAGGTCATTAAGGGCAAATTAAGCATTGATTAGCGAGCTGAGTTAGCGAGGGGTTCAATTTAGGACCTTGGGAGTAAACCTGAGCGTGTTTATCTCTCCTCTCTCGTATTATCTCCTCTCCCTGAACTCATTTTCTATGCAAGCTAGTGCCATTAAGTTTTGCTTCAATCATGCTATACGATTAGGAATTTCTATTCATTTTATGGGGTATACGAATCTCTTTCTAATAAATGGGGTTATTTTTGTTATTATTTATTGATTATTCTTGAAAGTAATGCTGCAGTCATTTAATTGAGGTCGATTGCGCTCATAGATTCCACTCGATAGGTTACATATTATTTACAGGTTAATAATCCTTTGTTGAGATCATGGAATAAACAGTGGAAATGAGGAGAATGAAGTAATTTAGACATGAAATAGCTTTTTTGGATTTGGATTTTTTCCATTTCCTTTTTTATATAATAATATGCCAAGCTTCTTCTCAAATCTGTAGCAATTTCTATTTTTAAGAACCAATCACTAAGTTTTTTTAGTCGTCCTAACCACATACATTGCCATAACATTACATCAACGTGAATGGCTCGAAAAATAGAAGTAAAATGACCTGTTATGCTGTCAACCTGAAACTTCTCTCGTTTCTTATCCTCTATGAAACTGTGTGTGAAAAGTTGTAAGTTACAGCCAAAAACGAGGTAACGCTATTGAGACTTGAGGTAACATTAGCCATTCGGTAAATTATATGAGAGACCTTCCATGTATATGTAATGATTATTGTATTTTAGATACAGTTTTAAATTGAATTATTTTTTCGTATATCGAAGACATATGTCAACGTAAAGCGTCAATTGTGCCATCTTAGATTTAATGTTACTGAGATTATCTGCTAGAGATCTTTTTGTGCCCCTGAGAAACTTCTAAGCTCAATTATTTTACGCAAGCAATCCAAATTTTATATATTAAACAGCAATGAGACTATTTATGACTGAGAAAAATAAATGTAGCTTTCGATAGTCTTTAAAGAAAAAAATGGAAAAATGTTTATTCCATCACAGGAGAAAGGAAGTGAATGAATAATTTAGAGAAATTTAGAATCATATGAGCTGATGAAGTCGAAAGCACTTCCTCTTCCGCTTCATTAAGTCTCAAAGAATTCAATGGGCTGGTCACATAACACGCATGGCAAAGACAGGATCGACAAAGAAATTATATGACTGGATATTATATAGAAGTAGGCTCAGAGGGAGACCTAGGAAAAGGTGGAGAGGCAATGCAATTGAGGCTTTATGAAGAATCAATTATAGTCACTGCAAAGAGCTGGAAAAGAAGAATTATGGGCGTAAAATTGTGAAGAGGCGAAAATCCATGAAGATCTGTAGCGCCAAACGCATGCGTGTTTAAGAGGTTTGAACTCTTCTGCCGAAGTGGATAACCGAAATACATACTTAGGAGTCAAAATTCCTTAGTTTTGTTCGACAATTTTGATTAATCTTCTAAAGAAAGGGATTTTGAAAAGAAATCAGATGAAGAATAGGAAAAAAAGTGAGATGCATATTGACAGATGTTTCTTTGCGTCTCATTCTATTTAGGCTCAAGTCATTCATAATCCGTGGCAACAAGAACTCTATAAGTTCGAATGTGGACCTCTCTTATTTCGTCATCTACATCCATCAAGGAATCTAATTTATAAGCTCGACAGTGTACCTCTCATATTTCGGATTCTTGAGAAAAAGTTGTGGATTATTCAAGCTGGATACATCTTTTCTTCCTCTTTCTTTATTTATCCGTAAATTATGAGATCATATCTGATTTATGTCTACATATGCTAAACTAAATGTAATATCTGTCTTCGCTCGGAATATATTTTCATTTTACTACAAGGTTTTGTACCTAATCCGAATCCGTGTGCGTTTTTAGTGAAGATTTTAGCTCTCCAGTAGATGGTTATCTGGGAAACCGAAATATATATATTTATGAGTTAAAATTCCTTTGCTTTTATAGAAAATTTGAATTTATCTTAAATTAAAATTTACTAGTCAATCACTCCCTTCTTGAATCCCCTTTCTTCATCATGGCTGGTGTCACCCCACCTCTTTGCGTTGGCTTGTAGTGTAGTATGTACACATAGATGTGTTTGAGATTTAAGCTTGCGTACTTGGCCTTATTAATGATGGGCAGTGGCTGAGAAAATTTCAAGAATGTTGCATAAAATGTGTTTTCAATGAGAAAGGATCTTAGTGAATGATGCTGAACGTACGCCTGTTTCAATTTATCTTGTGGATCACGAAGCAGCCATCTGAAAAGTCTCAGCTCAAGGTTGGGCCCATGGCTCGAGAGCTCATTCTCGCGGTTGAGTTTAAATGCGTGCCTCTCTCGTATGTTCGACACGTCTTCAAATAGTACGTAGCTTTCGTGACCATTCGCTTTACGTGAAGAGCCTATGTCGAGAAGGTAGACGAATTAATTAAATAGATTGATCATGGATTTTCCTTGGGTATGATGCGTATTTTCTCTAAAGCTACGACCTACTTAATGTTATTACCCTTTTGTGTATCAGAGCGTGAACAGCTATTTTTTTTGTCTTTCCAACTATTGCCTTTTCGCAGACATTGTCGATTAAATTTTATTAGAGTTGCGATGTTCACAACGAGAAGTTGTCTACTCGTTGAGGTTTGTTGAGATCGTTTTGGAAATAATAATAATTATAATTTATTTCACACACCGAATGGTACAATATTATCCATTGGACAATGATATTATTGAAATTAGGCACCCCTGACGAGACCTGTACTGGATTTGCCATCCATTGATTACGCTATGTTTATATGTTTATTTAACAACATATAAATATAATATAGGCATTGCAATTGACAGAAAATTACGCTCTATATAACATAAATTGAAATACATAAACTATATGCATTTAACAACATGACAATACAAAGCAAGTATCAATTTAGGAAATAATGAATAAAGATAACATGGTGATATCAATGACATGTTATGGTGCCAAATACTTTAACATCAAAGAATAGTGTCTGTATGTTTTTGCGAAAATAACCATTTTCTTAGACGGCTAAGAAACCTGGCTTCACTTTGTACAGAAGATATCTCTCTAGGCAAGTTAATAAATAATTTAGGGGCAATGTACAGATATGAATTTTTCTATGCCTCAACATTAGCCTGGGAACTCAATATTGGTGTCATATCTTAGCCTTGTGCAGGGGCGGCGTGGCCAGGGCGGGAAGGTGGGGATTCCCGCCCGGGTTGTGGCTCAGGCTCCTGGCCCCGCCTCCCGGGTCACGCTCTAGGTTTCGGGCTCGGGTCCGAAGGGCCCGGCGGGCCGGGCCCCGAACTTTGAACAGCCAGCAGACCAAACATCTCTGAGTGAAAGTACAATTTTGTCATACTGTACATAAATACCTATGAAATTGTAGTTAAATTAGGTACGCATTTTTTCAGAAGGGGGGAGGGGGGTCACAAACACCGGGCCCCTCTGGACGTGCAGCGGCACGGGCCCCTGGCCTTGTGTTATGTAGGCACGGTTTATTACTTTGACCTCCTCTATTATAAAATACTCTTGAGTTCCATGTAAATAAATGAATGCCGGAGAGGTAAAATATTTAAATTGATATGTGATGGAATGGAGGTATCCGAACTCGCTGTTCGAAGAATGGTATGTATAATTTTATTTTCGCGCAATGACGCAAACGATTTACAAAACAGTATCACACGTCATCCATCTCCGTTCAAATTTATGATTCACCCCTGTTCAGGAAAATGTCCGATTTTCGCGTGCTAATTATAGTCGTGTGTCACAAAACGAGTGCTTCACGGTCACGCGTTCTTTGGTAGTGCGCGCGCGACCTTTCACTTTGACAAAAACGCCCAGAGCGTGTTGTCCGAACGTCGGAGTCCGTTGACTGAACGACTTTTGTGATGTGAGTCTTGTTCTAAGCATTCTCAGCAGTGTGTGTGGGATTTTCAGGAAATAAGGTCTGTTTAGATGAGCTTGTAAACATTTAATGTGTATATTCCGATCTAGCCGGTCACGAATAAATAATAGTTTATTTCGCGATCGAGACAAGCGACACTCTGCGAATGTTTCCTCTTCTGGAATCCGCTCTCGTTTGATTTCACTTCTTCCTCGTCATATCTACTTTGCACTTATTTTCATGACCCTCTGGTGTAATTAATGAAACATCCAGCGGGAAATTACTGTGGGTTACGGTTTTCAATCACTTAATTGCTGTGGTAATGGAATTAATTCTACTATTTCCCTTAATGCTTTATTCAAATAGGCATGCGAAACTCACTGGCTACGGATTGCATTTTTGATTAATTATTTATATTTTCAGTAATATTAAAAGGGAGAAATCGTGTTTTTGCCAGAAGTAGTTCGATGTGTTCCATCCCGGCTTACATGCATGATTACACGGCTTGTGGGACTTACGTTGTATTTGTGCAGGTATCGACTTATGAAGTCATCATCAGGTAACAGATGTCTCGTTTCAACTCATGAAGTCACCTGATGATGACTTCAGAAGTCGAAACCTAGGTCGTTAATAAAGTTTATGTAGAATTACTGAGTTACATCTTTCATTTTACAATGTTAAGCAAGTTACACAAAGTGACCTGACACAACCAGCATATTGTATTTATTTCGCCCCCAAATTAGCTGTTACTTTCCTATTTCGTCAGTATTCTATTATGTTACTTGTGAGTGTCCACGAATTCTGTAATTAGCTTGCATATTTCTCTAAAAAGTGTTAGATATTATTTCCGTGTTGACAGTAAGGATGAATGTGCCCAAGCTGCGACTTTACTTTCACCGCGACAGGTGGGAAAAGTGAAGCCAGCAAAAGTTTCGGGCACATCGCCGCCCCGGACCGTCTGCTCTCCGCGCTAGCCAAGGGCGTGACTTCGTCAGCTCAGCCGAAGACTCTGAGCACATTTAAATATCGGCGCCCCAGTTTTCGTGGAGTCGGAGGAGGGAGGTCCGTTCGATTCATGCGGTCCGGGGCGAGGGGGAGGCGAGGAGGTGATTTGTGCGGACAAGGCGCGCTTATGACGCCGGCCATTTGGGGGGCGGAGGGGAGCGTTCATGCCCCCACCCCTTCGGAAACCTCCTGCCATACCCACATCCCCGATGCTCGTAAAGAGGAATGGCGGCTATCAAAAGGCGATGGGAAACAAACAGAGAAGAAGACTGTGCAGAAGCGACCTGACATGCCGAGGGACTCTCCCTTCGTCCCGTGCAGCATCTCTTCAGCACAAGGGATTCCAACTAGGACTGCGGTCAGAATGGTACCGATATCGGTCGTTAACATAGGTATGATGCCGTCATCGGTCGTAAATAACCTTGGAATTACCTAAACTTCTGATACATTGTGAAGAAACTAGGTTTTGTTAAGCGAATAATAGGAAGGTCCTCGCACGAAAAAGTAAAAGAGAGATGCTACTTCGCTCTGGTTAGGCCACACCTCGATTACGCCCTAAGCATTTGAGACTGTGGTCATAAAGATTTTACCATAAAAATAATAAAATACAAAAAAATCTGCACGCTTCATTAAAAACTGCTACGAGCGAACATATCGTGTTTCATTACTTTTACCGGGATTAAGGTGGGAGCCCCGAGAGACCCGGTGTCTACGCGCTAGGCTTGGATTGCTTGAGAAATTCAGAACTGGTGTGTTACAGAACGATACAGAGAATATTATCATGACGCCTCACTACATTTCTAGGTCTGACAGAAGCGATAAAATTAGAATGATACATTGCCGAAAAGATAGGTACAAAAACTCGTTCTTTCCTCGCACAATAAGCGATCACAATAAAAACTGAGTTCCAATAAATGCACTCCCATAATACAAGTCACTATTTCACCTCCCAAACCCCTATCCCTTGCATCTTTACACGGCTGGTGTCCTAACACCCCCTACCATACGCCCATGAGGCGGCTCGCAGGGTAGTTTTTAGATGTTGCCTCTATCGTTCGACTTGAGCCAACAAACAATTTGATTTCAGTGTATATGGATACTTGATTAGTCTTCGACTCAATGAACGGTCCAACATTTGCATGATTGGACACCGGTTTGCTGGTATGACACGACTAGGGTGTACCCAAGGCTCTAGTCTTTACGTCTCTGATGACGGCGACGCTTGAAATACCTGTCTGAAATGTTTGCAGGTCTTATAGAGAAAATTTCAGGATGGACCTTAAGTAATTTCCTACGAATGGGCTACCCCAGTCCGCAGCTTCACAGTGACTTCTCTGTGACGGTGGCTATTATATCTACCATTCTACCTTTAAAAACGTCCCTACGACGAAGTTTTCAGTTTTACGCTGGTAAGGGGTGCTAGGACAACAGCCGTGCAAAGGTGAGAAGATGTAAGGTTTTGGGAGGTGAAATGGTGGAGTGTGTCATGGGTGTGTTTTACGTGGAGCTCTGCTTTTATTATGGTCACTTATTGAGCATAGGAAGAACACATTTTTGCTCCTATCAGTTCGGCAATGTATCTTTCTCATTTTATGGTTTCTATCTGACCTAGAGATGTAGTGTGGCGTCAAAATGATGTTCTATGTGTCACCTATTCTCAATTTCTCAAACTAACTAAACCTGGTGCGCAGCCTCCGAGGCTCTATCGGCTCCCTACCTAATCGCTCTAAAACCTGAGAAACACAATATAATCGCTCTCAGCAGTTTTTAACGAAGCGCACAGCTTTCTTTTGTTATCAATTTATTCTTTTGGTTAAATCTTTCTGTCCATAGTTCCAAATACTATCGGGGTATTCGAGATGTGTCCTTACCAGAGCTAAATAGCACCTCTCTTTTACTTTTCCATCCGAGAACCTATTATACGATTGATAAATCCTCGTTTCTTTAATTCTGTGCCCCATATATTTTGTATGTGTGTTCACCACAACATATATGAAGTTAGGTAATTCCTAGGTTTTATCTTTTTCTGACGGCTTCGTGTTTACTCCACCCACAGTTTAGACATGGCGTTTGTGTGATGACATCCGCAAGAAGTGTGCTGTGGTGCATTTACTAAGCTTTACTTCTATACCTGAAGTTTAGTTCTAGTTCTAAGACTCAGTTCTTTAGTTCTGTCCGTATGATTGGTTGAAAAAAAATCAAACGAAAATGAACTGGCCCGATCGTCGATCACCGTCCGAAGTTGGTTGCTGTCGGCCGACGAGTTCGGTTGCATTGAGATCAAGCGGGCGTGTTAGACTTTGGGTGGTCTCGAAGCGACAAGTGAAATGAATGGAACTCAGCCATTTAAGGAAACATGTATTGAGCAGAGGATAGCGACATGGCCCACCACGCGCTCCCCATGCCAATGCGAGAAGTTTGCTGGGGCGATATTTCAAGTAGAGGCAGTATATGCATGAATTTGCATCGCATAGTTCTTCTGAATGATACGCCCTATGCGTAAGTACACAATAATCAAGGATCCGATCGGCATCCCTCCGCTTGACGTCCCAAATATATCTCCATTCAACTTATAAAGCTCCATATAACACGCATGCTAGAATACCTGTGAATTGTACAGATTGTTTGAAGAGATATGGCTTTAGATGGCCACCAACTGTGATGCAAGATGTTATTACTCTGCGAACTACCGCTCATTTCGCAGCTTATCTTCATCTTATCTTTATCTTCAAGTGTCTGATATCGTTTAATAGCGTTCTATCAATCTGTTCAATTCTATCTATTCAATCTAATAGCCTTTCGTCTGCGAGATGTCCTCTTAGGTGGTGGTGGTATTTGTGATGGGCCAAATGTATTCATTCACTGGTAATCGAGTGCCCAAATGAATGCCTGGGTACCCGGACGAGCACTTGAGTATACAAGTATTCATCCGAGTACCCATGTACTCGTTCAGGTGCCCAATCATTTAATTTGGTACTCCATTACCTATGAATGAACACTTTTTTCCTATCCCTAGTATTAGTCATGGATTTTTAGGCGTTCAAACTGCCGAGGTGACATACATTTTGAGTATACTTCGTCACTCTCAGTTACAGGAAAGAAGAAAGTATCTACATTTATCGCAAAGTCATTTGGGTAATTGGGAATATAATTGTATCTGGAGCTTCTTGGAGTACTCATTCATGAATTTAAAATGTGCCATAGGAGTGTGTCTCCTAGCCACCGTGTGAACGGAAAAACTCCTAGATAAATATAGAACTGAGTCGGATCGCCTTTCAAACTTATCTCCCAACGTGCGTTTGAGTTATTAATTGTTCAACTCCAAGCATTTATTATTACCAACTCACCCCATTTATGAAGTAGTGAGGTGACACAATGTACTTAGTGTTTTCATCCAAAGCATTTCCCAGCAGAATCGGACTTTAATGCTGTACACAACGAACAAAGCCTCAATCCATTATTTGAAGCTTATATGTGCTGGTAGATAGTTGCCAGTAATCTTAACGAGAGCTGGATGGAAGTATATTATTTTCTTTATGTGGTTATTTTTTCGTTTCCCCGTGAAATCGGAGATTGTTTTTTTAGGCTTTTTGTATCAACCATAAATATATCTCAATGGATGCTCATTTTGTTTGATGTTGTTTTGGGGTGAAAGTAGGCTGACTCAAATAACCTTGTGATTCATCATGCTCTTCCGCAGGATGAAGCGCGTATCTCGGCGATGAAAAAGTGGAGCCATTCCAAGCCCCAAAATTTTTAAAAATGCCTTTTCTTCCAGTTGGAGAGAGGCTCTTTGGAGATATTTTTGTCGCCAGACCCGTTTCCTATCGTTGCATTTTGTGATGGCTTGATTTATTTTTTTACTCTTTGCCAACGTTGGAATCGCTCATGATTATTGAATATCTTTATTTTACTTGTGCTTTGATATTCATTTTTCATTTTATTAATTATTTATTTTTAATTTTGCAGTTATGTATAAATTATCCCTTTCTTATTATTATTTCATGTATTGTTTTTGTTGGTGTTACATTAACTTTATCTGTCTGTAGGTTTTCGCAGGTTTTTCACACTCTCCTTCATGTGCGGGTATTTTGTTTTCGTCTAGGATATCACTTCATTATTTCCTTACGTTTTTCCCACAAATGTATACATCTTTCTTCACACATATTTCATGTATTTTTCTGACGAAGGGTTAGATGGAAGAAGGGACTGGCTCAATCTCGTTCCAATTAAGGCGCATTATTATTATTATTATATATCAAGTTTGTTTGGGGCTTCTTACGGGGAAGAATGACATCAGCTATTAACAGTGTCTAGGATGCTATACCACGTTTATCCGACCCTTGCCAAAGTTTGATGAATCATGTGTGCCCCTGAAAACTTGTAAATCTTCGTCCTCTCCGGAAGACTTGCTCAGTGCTGGAAATTATACGATGATAATGGCCGTGAAACTACGGGCCGGTTTCGTGCATTTGCGAGTAACGTTAGACAATCCAAGCGTGAGAATGTCAATAGTTGCTTGGTAAGATAAATATATACAGCGACTGAATTAGAACATCCGCTAGAGGGGCCGTAATCTCGCCGAGTTATCTCTTGTCTTCCTTCCCCCAAGAGGAGGAGATAGTCAGCATCGCATTAAAAACTCACCGCTTTCCGCCATATAGTAAACAAGACGGGACTATTACGGTGGTTGGAGCGATTTTCGTTTGCTTAAAGATTTGCGTGAAACTCATGTTCATATTTGCATAAATTTTCTTTTTAGTAATATTTATAGATAAAATTGGAATGAATAGAATGTTACTGAGTCGGTTTCTTGGCAATTTAATGTTATTTTAACACGTAGTCTTATAGCGCTGGATATGTTTTTAAGTATTCTACCGGTTAAGGTAGGTTTTGTTGTCAGAGGACCTCCTCCCGGTTTTCTTTACTCTTTCAGGGGCCTATCTCGCTCTAGTATATCCTGTGATGATTCTGTTGTTCAAGGATTTCGTGAGATGACGACCTCGGGGGCCTTGCCCACGACCACCGAAAGACAGTCTGTCTTTCGCAGGTCGTGCCTTGCCTCCCCCGATGCCGGGCCCGACACCCGCCCCAGTGGGCGGCGTCTCGTAGTTGCCAGGATTCTTTCTCTTTGAGTGATATTCATTTTTCTGGTTATTAAATGGTTGGGAGCGACTCCCATCCCCGATTCCCAACAGTGTTTTTCACGTGACACCATCACGGGGCTACCTTTCGTCTGGCTCCTACCCTTAGAACTATCTGGCATGGGTGGCCCTACCGGGAGCAGTATTAATTGTTCCCTCCAGTCCAGCTCTTAGGTTCATTGGAACACGCAAGCCCTTCCACCACGTCAAGGTTGTAATCCGCGGGAAAGGGCACTGGACATATATTTCGAAATAATTCGATTCTATACGCACAGATTTTCTCCTAAATGCAAAATAATTCGTTTCTCATTATTATAATGGTGGCTAGCCAATATCAAACTATCATGCCGAGTTAAAATAAATATTTACAAATGGTTTTTGCTTAAAATTTGGTTCCGCGCTGTAAAATCTAGTCATCACTCCGTTTTAATAAAGACGAATATTTTATAATATTACCGTTGGGTTATTTAAATTTCTTTATGTATGGTTATTCAACCGTATGCGTATTTATGTGAGTGTTGTGTTTTCAAAGAATTTTTTTGACGTTCTTAAAAAATTGGTAAAATGTGCACTCAATGATCCACGAGAAATTTCAACCAGTATAAATTATATTCAGTGATAGAATAACCCTTGTCTGTGAACAAGATGGAATTAAAATCTTGTCCATAAGATAAGGTGATCATGCATCCAAATCCCATGTACACGACAAAGTGTTTATTTGAAGACAATTGTCACTCTGTCCAAAGTAGGCATTTCTCAGATAATATCATTATTAATGAGTATTTATGCGATATATTTTCAAATGGTATTCGAGAATTCGTCCGTTTGAGAATCCTTTCATTTCCTTCTCCCATTTGGTGAAAAACATATCAATGCTCAACGTGAGGCTCTATTTGTAAATCAAAGTCGTGAAGAGTTGTCTTAGCGAAGCAGAATTATGAAGAAAATTGAAATACAGTTTTTAGAATACGCTAAAATCATCACGGTATGTTTCGGAAATTTCAATTTTTTATTCTAATAATAGCCAATACGAATAGCCCAAGCTAAGAAGGCGTTCATGGTTTAAATACAACTACTGTGTTCAAAGAAGATAGGACTACAGACAAGAGCACTGTATGTGAAAACATTCGTGTGGAGCGTGGCACTCTATGGATTGGAAGCATTGTCCATCGGAAAATCTGACCAGTAAAGACTAGAAACCTGCGAAGAAGACACCTGGTGTTGGAGGAGGATACTGAAGATAAAAAGGACGGAAAAAATAAGAAAAGATGATGTGTACAGAGGAGTGGAAGAGGAAAGGGCCATATGGAACACCATAGAGAAAGAAGAACAAGATTCATTGGACATACCCTGAGACACAGTGGGCTTGTGAAGTATAAACTTCTTCCCTCTTCCTCTCACGCCATTCACCCTACTGTCATATATCTGTTTCATTATTCGACTCATTTCCTTTCCCTCGGTATGGTCAAACCAACGGAGCACACTCCTTTCATACATGTCCATTACTGAATCATCGAAGTTAACAAAAGAGTAGAAGAGGTAAAGACCATATGGAACGCCGCACAGAAAAGAAGAACCAGATGGATTGGACACACCTGGAGACACAATGGGTTTGTGATTTACAATATTGAAGGAAAATAGAGGGAAATGTCCCCAGAGGAAGACCCAATAATAAGTTTGTACACTAAATAAATAGGAAAGTGTATAGGAAGAGATACCAGGAGATAAGAGAACTATTATATGCGGAAGGGTGGAAGGTTGCAGTCAATCAATCTAAGGAGTGCACGAAAAATGAATGAATGATTGTCTTAGTTATTCATTTACATCTCCAGTTGTTTCCTAGTTTTCTTTGAAGGTACTTTGAATAATCGGCTACAGTTATACGAAGCCTCACCGAATTTGGAAAGTAGGTTTTCAGTCATGGTGGGGTCTTGGAATTCCCGAGATGGTGCTAATATCGATGAGACTTCTCTAAACCCCTGTGGGTAACCGCATTGTCAGCTTTCTTCGGAATATGGAGTCACCGTCTGATAGGCTGAGTACAAATATACCGAAAGCAAGGTGTTTTCTTCCTTGAAAATGTTCCTCACCACACGTGGATGAGCGCTGTTTCAGCGATCCCAAGGGAATCATTCAAGGAGAAGTTGTTTAGATTGTCAAACTTCTATTACCTAAGTTTGAAAAAAGTTCTCCCTTTTTATTCTGTGGGAATTCAGTCAGTTCACGCAACGTTATGCGTTGGATTTGGTAATCTTTTTTTTTATTAAAGAGCTTCCTTCTCCCATTGCATCACAACCGGATGTCGTTTTTAAGGGCCTTCTGGCGATGGGCACCTGCTTATTATCTCAAATGAGAAGTTGTGCTTATACTGCGAAACGAAAGACTTAGCTTAGTATTTCCGCATAGATTTTACTACTTACTTTTACTAATTTACAGCTTTCATTTCACAATATTAAGCAATTTCCACAAAGTTTCGCCTGACACAACCATTCTGATTGTGCTTACATATTTGCCAGACGAGTCTTCCTAGAGCTTTTAGGTCGGAGAAAGATCTAGACTATTACGCGCTGTCTTAAATCAGTAGAATGGTATATGATTTCTATGTATGCAATTAAATTGACAGCTCGAGCGTCAGTATATAATTTTTCCAGTGCCATAGGTATCCTTTTAAAAAGACTTATTCTAATAAAGGAACAATAAACAACAATAAATGGGTATAGTTTGTATCATTCGGTGAAGTTTGATGATATGAGATTTTTTTACCCTCATCGTTGAAAGATGGCAAAGTTAATAGGTTATATATTCTTCACCCTCTTGGTAGTTTAAATTATTATAATCTCCGAGTCTTTTTTCTCTTAGGGCTCCAGGAAATAAAGACTCATTTTGTTCGCAAGTACTTTTATAATCATGGAGTGATCTTCGTGTTCCCTCTCTGTGTAAGGTCTACTTCCTCGCGATAATTGCTGTCTACTTTTCCTGAAGATGCCGCGTCGTTTACGTTTCAATTTTCTTGGAATAAATTCCCAATTAATTAATTAATGACAGAATTCTGTGGTACCTCTATATTCTCATGAGCGGGAATACCAATGATTGTTAATACGCACTTACGCATATCGTACGATATTTATATTTCACACGCGACATAAGGGTGATGATAAAAGCAGAACATGTGAAAATATTTAAACATAGCAGGTGAAATACGTTGACATTACCACGAGAGCAATTCGGCCTGGACCTGGATGGACCGAAAGGGCCTAGGTCACAGGGGTGGCGAACCTTTTAGCGATTGAGGGCCAAAGTTTATGAAATAAGAGTATACTCGCTCGACTCGCGTGCCAACCCATCGAGTGAGATAGAGGTATCCCTTAGCGCCCTCCCAGCTCGGCGTGCCACTTTGGGAACGCGTGCCATAGGTTCGCCACCACCGGCCTAGGATCTAGTTCCCTTATATCCGCCAAAATTGCCGCAATAATTTTGAATCCTAGATAGCTTAGTGCTCTGAACATTGGTCCAGCAAACCAAAGGTCCGTGGTTCGTTTCCAGGACCAGTACGAATTTTTCTATTGGCAATTTCAAAAGCAGGATGGTTGGAGGATATTGGGAAAGTTGTTTGGGATCTTGGGACAATTAGAACGATAATTGCAGGGTAATTTAATGTGGTGAAGACAGTAGTTTGCGGTTGATAGCTGTTCTGCTTGCCGCAAAATTGGGGAAAGGGATAGTAAATATAGAGCTGTTGAGCGATTGAATATTAGTGGTTTAGGAAAAAGTGGACGATCATATTTTAAGATGCTTAAAAAATTTCTATGAGTCCCTTTCCATGCTTTCTGAGATTTTTTGGTCTCATGTGCTTTGATACGATGAAAGCATAGTGATCCTGTGTGCTGCTAAATTGTTTCCAGCTGCTTTCGAGTCAGTCGCCCAGTTATTTTGGGGAGCAATCTGATGAGCAGCCTCGAGGGATTTAAAAATATGGTCACCATTTTCTATCTTCGATGAAGTTTGGTCAAAAATATTTGTTTTTCTTTGCGTTATTTGGCACTGCAACGAGGCGGAATTTCATGAAAATGATGCAATATTTTGAAGATTGAGTAGGTATACTGCATCGCCTTGAAGCGGAGAGGAGTAATCCAGTAATATACCATTCAGGCCAACGATTCAAGGGTGTATTGTAGCACTGAAAGCAACTCATGAATTATTTCTAAAGTCATGCCTACCCTTGGGTCAAAAAATTTAGTATTCCCATCCTCATTATTTTCAGTTGCAGAAAATCAATTTTAATTAAAAAGCATTTAATTGTGGTTATTGAAAGAAAAAGAGCAAGGTTATATATTTAAAATGATGGCTTAAGGATGAGATTTGTTTAATAATTGTTTAGCCTGCAGACACCGTGACGCTACTTTGACTACTTGTTTTGTACATTTATCTGAATATTCACTAAGTGGTCCTCCTTGCTATATTTACGGTCAAACCATAACCTGAAATGTTTCATGTTTTATATTTTCTCTTTGATGTGTTTTTATTCAAATTTGTATGGTAACTTAACTATTTTTCGCGATGACAGAGTCGGTAAAACTGATTTGCGAAAATGTGTCCCTTAAGAAGTACCTTTATTTCTCAAATAGACTTTAAATCGCTCTGAGACTGTAAATTTATGTAATATTATGAATAAATTATTATTATACCACTCATAGTTGGTTAAGGCATTTCTGATTTCGTAGTAGTCAGATTAATTCCCAGTTTCTCATGATATTTTTTGTATTACCGGCACTCTAGCCGTAACTTAATCAGACAATGTACAACCGGCCTTCAATGCCACTTCTCCTCTCTGTTAGCTTGCCTTAGCATTCGTAATAGCTGTAATCATGCCATTATTTGCAGGTAAAATTTGAACTGTTGTGTACCCATTACCGAATTCCTCGTGGCCCATAAAGTGAAAGACAAGGTATGCAGTTTCGTAATAATTTTTCTGAAAATCAGAGCCTGAATGCGCCTCATTGGTGCCTATAATGATAGTGTTTTGGTCGACGAATACGAGCTTTTAAGTGTCCGCTGCACTTCGGGCTTTTCTTTCCTAAATTCGAAAATAATGGAATTTGTTCATTTATGCAAGTGAGCATAAAATATAAGGAACCGTATCCGGCATCTTTTCACAAATACTCGTTTTTTCACACACCGCAGTCAGTTTCTCCTCATTAGGGTTGATTTCGCATATTTAAATTGTCTTTTTCGACTATAATTCTGAAATTTTGGATCATTACGGGAAGAGGCCTGTCATTATTTTCTTAATGTGATGGACTCGAAATAGTGAAGGATCTAGAGAATGTTTCTACCCAGAGAATGCCATCTAGAGAATGTTTCTGCCCAGGTTCGTGGCTATTAAGTCCCATCTGGGCAGTCAGGCAATAATTCCATAAAAATCGGAGCTCTGTAGTCTCTTTGGACATCGGGTGGTTTTTCCCTCATTGAGGAAATGTAATTTGTACAACCTTTAAATCATGATGATGATGATGATGTTCTATTCCTGATTCTACCCACCAAAAGATAGATAGACGTTCAGTTTCTTATATGTGGTGTGTTTGTTTATACGAGTCTAAAGACCAATTTACACGGTATATTATATTGCACAAACGAATGCGTGAACTCTTTCATGAGGAAAATTCCACCGTGCAAAGCGGAAAATTGTATGATGGTCTGAATGACAGAACGGGAAATAGATATTCTCTAATTCATTCGTTCTAATCCATTTATTTTCTCGTACATGCCGTGATATATTCGTCTGTACAATAAAATATGTTGTATAAAGCAGCCTTAATATTAGATCTGGTGCTATCCTGCCATTTTTAATCGAAAAATTCAACGCCAAGCTTCCAAATAACCTGTCCCAGCCTATAAGTCTCAATAAGAACTCATTCGAAGGAACCCATAGTATTGGCCAATGTTTTGTTGAAACGAGTAAATAAATTTCAACTTTAGATAAAAATGAAGTAAACAATACATGTTTTTTTAACCATTTAAAATTATGTAGATACTTTGAAAAAAATTGGCATGCCTGCGTAGAGTACGTGGAGGTGTCATCTCGATAAAGAGCTGCATCTCCCCAATTGAAATATTATTTTCCAAATTCATTAAACGCAGACACTATCCTCCTTAGGAAGTCAAAGTTTCACTTATTTGAAGTTTTGGTGTGAAAGTTATGGTTTATTTGTACAACCTTTAAATCATGATGATGATGATGATGTTCTATTCCTGATTCTACCCACCAAAAGATAGATAGACGTTCAGTTTCTTATATGTGGTGTTTTCGACTGCCACGACTGCCACGTACGTAAAGAGGCGATTCATAATTATATTTCTTGTTTAGCCATTTCAGAATAAATGTAAGCGGGATCATAGTCATTAAACATTGATTCTTACATTTTATTTTCTGCTGAGTGAGAATCAAGTCTGAAGTTGCGTTGAAGAGTTTGGGAATATCTGCATTTGGGGCGAATTGGGAAAAGCAACCGTTTGGGGCGAATTGAATGTGATGAGGAGCTGAAGAGCAATTATACTCCTCTTCTAAAGAGTGGCAAATCAATATTAGCATATATAAGATGGTATTTCGTTAGATCATTCATGTAAATGTTGATATCTCCAATGATTTACCACTCTGTTCCTGAGTCTTTGATTTCAGCCCACTAATCATACATTTTGAAGCACACTTTTACTCGATCATTTAATCTCGGAACAATAAAGTCTTCTGATTTCGGTTTTCTTATTTTTAAGTGTCTATTCATCGCATCTCATGGGTTCAGGCTGTCAAGGAAAATGGCACTTTTGTTACTTCTGATAATAGCTTGCTTTTACATTTTATCTTATGTCTTCCTGGTGATTATATGCCCATTATTTCCATTAATGATAACAGAATTATTATGCCGAGTGTGGTGAATATTATATGTGGGCTTAAAACGAAAACTGTTCAATACTTCAGTACGTACAATGTAACGAAGCAGTTCATGCCACTTGCTATGCGCCACAGTACGTGAGGTTAAAGTCAAACTGTGAACACAATGAAGTGTTCGCTTATCCAGTTACTTCAAGTACTACGTAATAGGTTTTGTGGGAATGGGATTGGTATCATCTTACTTTGTCTTATGAAGAGGCGGATCAAGGGGTGTGGAACCAATTTACGTCAGATTTTTGTCCGTCTTGAAACATTGTATCGTTTACAAATATCCTCTGTTATTTTTTCCAAATATCCTGCAACTGTTCACAACTTCATCAGCTGTGATACTGTTTCGCTCTTAATGTTAATGAATGTGGTACTCCAATACTGCATAATTATACGATATCTAGTGTTCAATGCTGTGCGATGGCTTCTATTGAAAGGTGAAACAGCAGAAAGCGAGTATTTAACGAAGAGTAGATACAAATATCTAACGTCTTACGTAAGACTGAGAGGGAGGGTTGGGGGGGGGAATCTTATATTGTCTTACATAGGGGCAGGGGGGAGCTCAAAAATGGCATAAATCATCTTAAGTAATACTTGAACGGCCCCTTTTGAGGTAACCTGACTCATGTTTCTATAATTTTGTTAGAACTTATCTTGTTTTATAATAAATATGAGTTTGGTGTTGGTGTTCTTTTGGCTAAAGGTCGGTTTGGAAGGACTAAAAGTTATCTGCCAACTACCGTTGCCTCTCACTGCTTGTTTTTTAGATCAAGGTACTTCCTTTCTCTCCGCATTATATCTGAAATACCCAGCCCCTCCCTCCCTTCTTTCTACGAACCCAACAATCACTCTCTCCCACCACTTTTAGTCCCTCAGTTCTTCAGATCCTCAATTTTTTTCCTTCCCTCGAATCTCTTCCAGCATCTATGCCTTCCCCACCGCCAATAGCTCTTCTTAGGTTGTTCTTCAAACTAACCGTCTATTGAATGGAATGGGTGGAGCTATAGCGTGTTAATAATGAGGAAACCCCCAATGGTCGTAAATTTTTAACGCCAAACGTGGGGAGACACAAGTTTATGCTTGTATCTCCCCACAAGCGAAAACATTACTGCCATTTTGAGTTTACTCATTATTAAAACTAACCATCTTAGTTTAACCATCCCACTAGAAACTCAGGATACAAAGTCATCCAATCCTTCCTTATCCAATTTTATCGAAGTCGTTCATGGTACCACGAAACTATGTGCTGGCAAACATGTCAATTTGTATGCTCCTAAGCGAGTATGAAGAGTTTTCTAGTTCCTCAATTAAATTAGTGATTTATTGACAAAACGCTTTGATGCGTTTTCAAAATTCTTTCAAAAATTCTTTCAAAATTTCATTTTTTTAAAGGCATATCATCGTTCATTTCCTGAGCACTTATATTTTTACCGTCGCTCTCTCTATTGAAAGAATGGCTGTTTTTCTTTCACTCATCATCTTGATTGGTTACCAGCCTAAAGATTGGTTTACTGCTCGTTCCAATTTGGTTCCCATCTTAGCGTCAGCTTCGCTCATTTACTTTGTCTCACAATTTAATACACATCATCTAATCGGTGTGTTCCGATTTCAGCCTTCCTTAATTCTCCTTTCAATCCAGTTTTTCTCGCATTAATGCTGGCAGGAGCCAACTCAGCTTTCTATAAATCCAGTAAGTGTACCTTAGTGTTGGCGTTTTTAAGTGTAGTTACTCGAGTTCCGTAATGAGTCATGTTTTAGTCAGTCACAAAAAATAAACTCGAGCAAGGCCGAAAACGTGGGTCGATGAGAGGTGTTGGGCTGATGAAGACTGGTTGAGGGAGATAATTAGGCAAGCGTGGAGGAGGGATGGGAAGTGTTGGCCGTCATCATCATTGGTCGTTCAATCCTAAGATTAATTGACTGCAGCCCTCCACCCTTCCCAATCTAATGCTAGTTCCCTAACCTCCTGGTATCTCTTCCTATACTATACTCCCCTCTTTATTTTGTCCATGAACTTAATCCTATATCTCCCTCTGGGGACTTTTCCCTCTATTCTACCTTCAATTATGTTCTTCAAAAACCCATTGTGTCTCAGGGTGTGTCCAATCAATCTTGCTCTCCTTTTCTGTATGGTATTCCATATGGTCCTCTCCTCTTCTACTCTTCTGTACACTTCACTATTTCTTATATTGTCCGTCCATTTTATATTCAGCGTCCTCCTCCAACACCTGGTTTTGAAAGATTCTATTCTTTTCTGATCAGATTTTCCAATGGTCCATGCATCCGATCCATAGAATGCCACGCTCCACACGAAGGTTTTCATATACTGTTTCCTGGTTTGTAATCCTATCTTCTTTGAGCACAGCAGTTGTCTTTTTCCAATGAAAACCTTCTAAGCTTAGGCTATTTTCCGCTTGATGTGTTGGCCGTATAGACACCTTAAATTATGTTTGAAACTCTTGGACTGGGGGATTAAACCATTAAAGCTAGTGTGTGTGCACTGTTCTAAGTTCGAGGTGATAAATTGTTTCTCTATCCCTTCAAAGTCGTCTTTCTTCGCCCTACGCAGGAAAAAACATCGCTACTGAACATTTGCTATTTTTTTTACCCAATTAGTAATAACTTATTTTTAATTAGACTCATCTATGGAAGAATTTTATAAAATTATCATTACATGAATTGATTAACTTGTTGAATGCAAATATTCCTTCTGTCTCAAATGGTACTCCCGAACATGGAAGTGAATAAAATGACTTTTTAATAGTTCCAAGCTTTAAACTCTCTTTTCTTAAAAACTGTAACAATTCTTTGAATAAAATTGATATTCCATGTGGATTTACACGTATTGAAACACCGGTTTGATAATTATATTATAATTATATTAAAAGAGATATATTAATAATGTTCCCAACATTTTTTTCTTCGCAAGAATCCGGTAGAAATGACAGATATGGTACCCGAGACTTAACAGGATATCGATGGAAGGTAACATACAGATGAGGAACATACAGTCAGTTTTCCAATCCTTATACTGGGTAGAGCAGTTTTCCATTCTTCACTATTCCATTATGACTCCTTTGCTTTGCAGATTCCTAACATTTCATGTTTGCCTTTGGTTTTTGTCCCTTGATTCGTTTGGAATTTTCTTTCCTTTTTCCCTTTATGAACTATCGTAACATTCATTTTGTCATGCCACGGTCCAGTTTCTTTTGCATATGTTGCTCCATTTTATCGTATCCATGATTTGAAACACCCGGTGCCCCGCTTTAAAAAATAAAGTACATGCAAGCGACTATAGAAGTAATACATGGTATATTTTATTATAATGGTTTTCACGGAAATCACCATTATGAAATGAGCTCAGGTTAATTAAACCAGGGGGGAAACTGATTGTTGGTAATTTTTGAACCTCTCTCGAGTTAAAAAAATGCTTTAAGCGTATCTTTTCCGGAAGTTGCTAACGCGAGCTATTATTTGATCTATAAAATACTTAGAGTTACAGTTTTAGTAAATGATATTACTATTAAGATTAATTCGGCTCAATCTTATCTTGGTTCTCATATTGCCCGCTCATTTTACATATTGTATTCTTACTCATAAGTCAGATTATTACAAAACCACCTGCAAATAACGTATAAATTTTCATCCATTATCTTTTTTATCGGGGAACATATGCCTTAGTTAAGAAATACATGGTGCTATTGCCTTATTGCCAACATTTCGCTATTATTTAAAAGCTTTATCATTGCTCTGATGAATTTACAGTCTTAACTAATAATTAGTTAATCATATTTTTTGCAATATTTCATCACTGTACGAAATTTCAGCAAAATTACTCATTCCTCGTGAAAACTGGGAATTCATCATAGTTTTGATGAAGCAAAAATTCATCAGAGTTACGATGGAAATGAAGCTCTGACATATTTCTCAGACTAGACCAAACTTTCCCCGAAAAAAGAAAAGTACTTTATCATTTAAAAAGAGTTTGAGAAAGCATAAAATTTCCGTATCGAAAGTAAATCTCGTTTATAAAACTGTTAGCTTTGTAAATTTTATTATTTTTTATTATTTTATTTATTTATTTGTTTGTTTTGGCCTGACGACGGTTTTTGCGGATGTACCGTAGTCTTTTGGGCAAATGTCAGGCCTTCTTCCTCCCGCATATTTCTGCTTCTCTTTCAGGCATAAGCCAAAGAACTATTGTTCACCCGCCCTGAAGAGGCAATCGGGCTTGGAGGCTTGTTGTGTAGTTAGTACATTCTTTGTTATTGTTGTTCTTTTTTCTCTGTATTTAATAAGCGAAAATAAACGTATTTCATTCATACTGTTTTTTTCTCGTGAGAGAATCAAGCTTAAATGGAGAGAGAGGTAGAGGAGGGAAATTTCCACCTCACCGCGGTTAAGGGCGTTCATTTCCTAAGCCTTCAACTGCTTGTGTCGGTGTTTGACAAAAAGGGACCTTATCTCACTCCGTGCCCCTCTCCTTTTCATCCCCGCAGGAAGGGCGCGATGCGGCGGCGGAAGCGGAAGGGGAGGAGGAGGAGGCCATGTCCCGGGAGGCGAGCCGGAGGCTCCGCACCCGACGTCGAAGCACCCCAGGTGAGCAACACCAGCAGACGCTACCATCCGCCTGCGGTTGCCCCACTCATCCCATTCCCCGAGAATGGAGTGTGTGGCTAGGAATAGTACAGCCGAGGCTGAAACTAGTGTGGGCATGGGTGAAAAGTATATATACTTACACTATGGTGAAACTAAGCCTTGATAGAGGGCTTTGCAGAGTGCTCTGGTTGAAGCAGTTGAATTTCCGGGACGTCTTCCGCGTGTTATCACTTTATTTGGTTACAGGGTTGCCGGCGTTGCAGCGGGCATATAATGATCATCACCATTGTTCGTTCAATTCTAAGATTGGTTGGCTGCAGCCCTCCACCCTTTCCTATTTAATGCTAGTTCCCCCACCTCCTGGTATCTCTTCCTATGTACTTTCCTCTTTATTTCGTCCATGAACTTACTCCTGGGTCTTCCTCTGGGGACTTTTCCCTCTATTTTACCTTCAATTATGTTATTCACCAATCAATTGTGTCTCAGGGTGTGTCCAATCCATCTTGTTCTTCTTTTCTATGTACATAGTGCTCCGCATGGTCCTTTTCTCTCCTACTCTGCTCTACAGTTCAACATTTCTTATTTTGTCCGTCCGTTTTCCGTCCGTCTTCAGCATCCTCCTCCAGAACCAGATTTCGAAGGCTTCTAGTCTATTCTGGTCAGCTTTTCCAATGGTCCATGCTTCCGAACCATAGAGTGCTACGCTCCACACAAATGATTGGCCTCGAGTGTATTTTGCTGGTTGTGGGTAAACTTCAGACCGGAAGATTCCGGCGGAACTGTCGCCAAATTTGATAATACCACGCGGAAAACATTTTAGAAATCCAACCGCTTCAAAGAGGGGTCAAATTATTGTAACTCGGGGTGATTATGAACATATCTACTTTCATAGAAAGTCCTGTGAACTTTTATATTGGCTTGTGGCCGACGGTTCTAAGTTGTCAGACATTGATAAAGAAAAACAAAGAATTTGAAGAGGGAAAAATCGGAAAGTTTAACATCTAACAACATATTGTCTTCGTGTATTGGTTTTTTTCTTTCATTGCTCGCCGTGTTGTTGTCAATAATGGTGCTTTAGAAGATGATATCTGTTTATTTGGCAGTGCACCTCTCTTAATAGTACCAGTTAGGATTGAATATATAATTTCTTGGCATGAGAGTTTTTTTTAGTGAAATATGGCTATATTTTAACTAGGGGTGAATCTAGTTTGCTGTCTGTGAATGTACTCTAGCGATGAGTTAAGTATAGCTGAGCGTAAATCCTAATATAGTCAGGGGTATTCCAGCGTTCCGGGAACACTGGTTATCCGAAGATTTAGTCCTAGCTATACCGAAGTCATCCAGCTAACCTCCACCGGAATCCGTGGATACACCTGGAAAATTGTTCTATTCTCGCGGCGATTTAGTGAGGCCGGTATATTTAATCAAAAATATCTATATCCTGTAAAATATTTGTCCTTTCTTGGAATAGTGGTAGCCTGCATAGTGACTTATAAGTAAATATATACTGCTTGTATTGCATATAATAAATTGTCGATAGAAAATCACCCTTATTATCCTACGCTTAAGTTAGTAATCCCACGGAATGAAAAGCTTGTGTCAATAATTGGAGTACTTGAGAAGCCCTGATACTATCATCTACGAGATATTCGCATACCTTGGCTTAATCGTTCACTTTAGGCATTAAAATTTATTTCCAACATCGCAGAAATGATTGAAGTATGCCACGAGTCGACTTAAATTCGAAGTATTCGAATAGTCTAAAATGATCCGATTCTTCACCTGAAAAACTTCACAGATTTTCTCGAGTTGACCTTCCCCCCCTCTCATTTTTAACTACTTAAGCAATGTGTTTTACTATGTCTGTATCTGATGATATCGCGCAGCGATGAAACCCGGGTCGTAATAACGTAATAAAGCCTTAGTGGAAAACTAAGTAATTCATCGTTTCATTATGAAGGAATTTCGCCATGTTGCTGTCAATACCATTAATTCGAGTTGAGGAAGCGAGATTAACCATAAATGTAGGAGGATGCTAACTGGAGGGAGAGCAATTTTCTTACCTGGGCAAAATATAAGAGGAAACTTGGCAGTTAAATTAGAGAAACTGTTTGAGCAAATATCTTGTGTAAGGGCACTTGGAAAAGGCATGAAACTAATGCAGTGCAGTGACTTGGACTCTGAGGAAGGACGAGGAGAGCAAATTGAAAGCGTTCGAGAGGTAGTATAATATTGAATAGAATAATGAAGAATGTGCGATGGATAGAATGCACGACAAGCTTGCCTATTTAAAAAAGTCGAAGTACTCCAATTTGAAACGCTCTATCTTCTGTAAGGGGGAACTGGTTTGATTTTAATCAATGCACCGGAAATCGTGTCCTTTTGAACGCTTATTTATTTACATAATCATTTTTTGTCACTTTTAATGAATTTATTGTCAATTTTGTTAGAGAAAGGCACGATTTCGGCGCGAAATCTAGCTGCCCATGCCTGAGTACTTGGTAATCTGTTACTTTGTATCCCACAAACTTTTCATGTCAATGTGAGAAAGCTAAGTTAATTCTAAATATTATGCAGAAAGCAATTCGTCATCAAAATGGAAAATGCTCACGTTGTTGTAAAAATTGCCATGTTGACTTTTAAGAGAATGTATTGGAATTGAAGTAAATGTAGCGGTTGACAATTCTTCTGTTCATTAGGACTTGATAATGCCGACTGGAATACCGACAAAAAGATCGTCCACAAAAATGCTGCCACGAGGGGAGAACCCAAAACAATCAAATACACAGAAAAACCGCGAAAGCCTTCGTGACATTTTGATGCCTATGGTTCGATTGGAACTTTAGTGGGACTCTAAAATGTCAAAATGAGGGATACGTCCAAGGAATATTTAAATACTTCCAGTGCTATCACTGGTGATTTTTATTTATTAAATATAGTATTTGGATTTTATTAAATTTAAAGGCAGGAGCTTTCAGCGTGGTGGGTGTGATAATGACGGGTGAGGGTAGAGAATTAGAGAAATTAGAAGACTAAAAGGAGGTGTGTAGAAGCATTTCGATTCTGAGGCCTGTTTTATTGGTGAATTTTCGGGGTAAATAGAGAAAAGAGGAGAAAAAGAATTTCCTTTATGGATGGAATTAAGGGAGGAGGTCGTACACCGAGCTGAGTAATGAAATTGTGCCAGGATATAAGTCCCTGCGGATTTTAATGGTAGAGTCGAGTCCTTCTCCTCACCATTTCAGATCACTCGCCGTAAAATATCTCAATTACTATTTATGTCATATTACGGATAGTTTTTCAAAATTAGCGTCTTTTCATCCGAGGAACTAAATCATACATTTCCTCGCTATTTGTCTAGTAAATTATACTTATGATCCCATTACAAGATCGGATAAAACACAGAGCAAAATAGTATTTTTTTATAATTTTCCTTCCAGCGAAATTCTTTTCAAAGACTCCAAATGGTTTGACGTTGAAGGCACATTCCCATCGTATTTTTTATTTATTTATTCAGAAATCATTGCTATTGAAATTATTCTTCTGAAAGTACGACAATTTCTGGGGAACTCCTCAGGTTCTACGGGATAGGTTGTGTGGAAATTGTCAGGAGGGCATATAGTCACGAATCCGTTGTTGTCCAACCGTGGTGTCGCGCTCGAAATCTTTTTCGGACGAGTGTATCCGCCACGGAGGCAAAGGAAAGGGAGAGTTCCAGTGGATTTCGGCGGCCTGCGATGTCGGACTGCTTTCCTTCGCCTCCACCCCTCGACCCACAATGTGCCGCGGGCAATAAAAGAAGGCGGTCGGGTTGCGCACGCAAGGAAAGACTGGAAGGGCTTGGAGTGGAGTTTTTGTGTGGGAGTTGGGGCCGAAATGAGTGCTGCCCGAAGGATTCCTGGAGCTCCGTCTATCTATGATGGGGACAAGATTTATACAGCCAAAGCGTGATGAATGTGGCAATATTTATTTTGAGTGAAGATGCAAACTTAACCTAATATAAATGGCAGGATGTACGTACGTTAGTCAATGACATCGGTACCCGGGTACCCATGTACGAAATTCGTGAAAAAAAACGTTTTAAACTGAAAATATTCCTCCCTCTTCTTTCTCACTCTTGGGATGTACACTTATAACATCGTTACAGTACAATAATGAGCTATTTAGCATAGTATGTGTCCTTCATCATGTGCTCCATTATTATTATAGCAAATTATACTCCATAAAAGTACATAGGAAGAGATACCAGGAGGTAAGGGAACTAGCATTAGATAGGGAAGGGTGGTGGGCTGTAGTCAATCAATCTTAGGATTGAACAGCCAATGAATGGATGTGCTCCATTATGGCTTCGCGTATGGTCATTCAAGTGTTAACTCATTGTATTCCTGTCATCAAAAAAATATGAATACCCGATTTTAATGTATTGCCAGCTGAGTTTTCGACGGTGGATGGGGACTAGATGGTCTTCTGTTTGCGTGTAGTGGCCAATTTTTCTGAATTTTGTTCACTCGCTGGAGTTTGACTCACAGTTTGTTTAATATGTTTCCGGCGCTGATTGCTTAACGCATTATGGAGCTTACTAACTTACTTTTCTACATCCAATTACTAACCTGCGAGCTACCAAGGGGACGTGTGGGAAGGGCTGTCGGAGTTCAGCCATGAAACGGGAGGGAACAGGGAAAAGAGATGGGAAGGGTGATAGGAAAAAGCTGAATGACGTAGTATCTTATATTAGTGTGTCGCCTGTTTTTGACAAAATCAATTCATGGAATGAAGGAATTTTTTATTCACGAGTTTGGCATTGTCTCTCTCTTATTTTGTCTCTTCTATCAGTAGAATACCTGAAGACATGGTCTAAAATAATGTTCTGTGTCTCCGAGAAATTCTAACGATTCTGATATTTGTCTGACCTTTTTCAAAGTCTAATTTTTTTTAACTAATACAAGCCTAATCTGCCAAAACAGCTTTTTTAAACTTCCGATTCACTCGAAGCAGTTTTCGGTGAAATCTGTGGCTTTCCTTTGTGTTTTGTTAATTTAGTATAAGGCATAAAAGCTTTTTTCAGGGTCCCAAATCCTCGAAGCGCACTTGAGATGTGGTATCGTAGTTTTGTGGATTTTTATCTAAATATGGCACAACGCGGGGTGGATCACGCTTCCGTGTGAACTCCGGATGTCAGCCTAACCAAGTCGCGACGAATGCCCCCGAATAAGTACTACATTTTATTTATGATCAGTTAGCTATTCTCGAATGTAGTTATATATTTTTTCGTTTAATTCGTGTGGTTGTTTCCGTCTCTCTCATTGGTCGCTCAGTCCTAAGACTGGTTGACTGCAACCCTCCACCCTTCCCTATCTAATGCTAGTTCCCTTACTTCCTGGTATGTCTTCCTATCTACTTACCTATCTATTTGGTGTACGAACTTATTATTGGGTCTTCCTCGAGGGACTTTTCCATCTATTTTACCTTCAACATTGTACTTCACGGACCCATTGTGTCTCTAGGTGTGTCCAATCCATCTTGTTCTTCTTTCAGTATTGTGTTCCTTTGGTCCTTTCCTCTTCTACTCTTCTGTACGCTTCATCACTAATATGGTTGTTTCCATACTTAAAGAATAAATCTAGGTATTTGATGAAGCCACAAGTTGGTAAAACGCGCTGTACCAAGTAAAATACATTTCTGTGTAAAAGTAATAGATATATTTTAGATTGAAGTACGGATAAGAAATACTTCCACGAATTAAATCCTGAATCTGACACAATAGCAATTTCAGTATGCATGATGCATGTTTTGTAAGCTAGTCATAGATTTGCTCATTCAATTTATTTATGCTAGCATATATCGACGTCGAATTAATTTTTCGCTCAGTGAGCCTTGAAACAACAGTATTGGGTGAGAGATAGTATACAAGTTATTGACGACTGTTTATGAAGCTTTTCAAGCGAATTTCCTCAGGCAACTTTTAATTTGAGAGACAATGCATTTCGACTTCCTTTCGCGTATTACGCTATTCAAGCAAAAATCGTCTACTTCTCGCACAGATTGCGCGTGTAGATAATACAAATAAGTCAAAACCTGTTACAGTACTATTTATTAGTTACCAGTGGACGACATGAAGCTTTTTAATGAAAATCATTTGATGGAAACACTTTTTCCTAGCATTTAATGGAATATTCTTCCTTTGGATCATCGCAAAGAATTCGAATTTATGGGCCATGTTATTTACCCAGGGCATGGCGCATAAAATCTTGAAGCGGCGACGAAATAAGATATTAAAGTTTCACTGAATAGGTATGGCTGTTGGGAGAGTGAGTATTTCGCAAGATTTTATTTTAACTTTCGGTGGTATTTCATTATACGCCTTTCTACAGCACAAGGATGTTTGCTAAAAGCAGACACTTACAGGGCGCGGTTTTGTTTAATGCTTACTCATCATGATATATTTATTGACAACTCTCTAATTATAACCATGTACATTTTTCCGTTTTCCTCTAAGAAAAAATGAATGTTGCCACGTGAAATTCAGCAACTGATCAATTCCTCTGCTTCATCAGCAACTGACTGCAATAGCAACTGATCAGCAGGTGACCAATTCAATTCCTCTATTTCGTCGTGGTCAATATATAAATAGACTTTAATTTCTGACGGGGGTGTTACCTGGCTTGCTTGGCATCACCAACCACTCTTTCAATATTTAATCAGGGAAATAATGACATAAATACGCTTTGATGCCAATACTTACTCAATGGAATGGCATGAACGGCAATTTGGAATATCGAAAATTATATCGGCTCCCTTCCCTACTCTGGAGGCATGAATCGGGAATGGGACTCCTCGGCACAGCCGTCTCGGCGCGGCATTCTGGGCGCGGCCATCTTGGCGCAGGGCCGTCTCGGCACAGGCCGTTCCGCACAGGGACATTTCGGTACAGGTCGTCTCGGCGCAGGGTCGTCTCAGCGCAGGCCGTTTGGGCGCAGCCAGGTTTTCAGTCACCACTCGGCTAGTAACGATGCTCTTATGATTTATGACTAGTATTGTTCAATGTTTAAAAATGATTACCTTGGCATTTTAAACCCGTTTCTACCACAGTTTGTTTCCCTTAGCCTCCTCAGTCCCTGCAAAACTTATGGGGCGCATAAAACAGCTTTTTTCATTTTTATTTAAATCGGAAATGTGGTGGTGGGGTAAAGTCCTCGCCTGCTAACCAGAGGGTCGCGGGCTCGAGTCCCGCATGGGTAGAATATTTTCTGCCCAGGACATAGGTGTTTGTGTCTCGTCCGTTGTTACTGTTATTTACCCGACATAAATTGGCCCATTGGGCTGTATTCGGGGCAATGAAGATAAATAAATAAAATCGCTATTTTATCTCTATGTAGTGCATATTAAAAGGTAAATTTTGCAACATTATTCCAAGGCACACTTACTGCTTAATGTGATGTGGTGATAGTAGGCTTTGCTGATTCCATGTAAATTATCGCTCAAAAAAGTTTTCCCCTGGGTCTGAGGAGGATATATATTATCATGATGCGTTATACCGTAGAATGCTGGAGTTCATTACATGTTTATAACTTCGTCTGAAAGTAAATTGGTTTTGAATTTACATAAAATATTGTCCGATTTTTAATCTTTGTTCTGAAAGCGATTGTGTTGAAATCGTTGGTTTGAAGCGAAGACCGAGACGGCTGCGCCGAGGCGTCCTAGACCCGCCTGAATCCTACTTTAATCGTACGACATTTATAGGAGAAAATTATATTCACTGGCGCATTCATTATGATGTGAATCTTTCTAAAATATAGTACCCAAAAGCTGGAATGATGCAGTTTTTCTTCTGCCATGCCGGCGCTTTTATTGTAAGGAGTGTTCGCACTTTTTGGACTGCAACTATCAATCTGTGATGATACCTATTCGACCTTTTTTAGGGTATTATTTCTTCTGATGATCCATATACATCTACATACTACCAAGCAAGGCGCCTCATGGTCGTGAGGCAGGAGATGTTATGGCACCAGCCGTGTCAAGATGTAACAGATAAGGTTTTCGAGGAGATATGGTGACGTGTATTATGGGAGTGTATTTAGAACATCTCAGTTTTCATTTTGGTCGCTTGTTGTGTGCTGGAAGAACGAGTTTTTGTAACTATCTGGTTGGCAATCTATTTTTTTTCTCTCTTATTTTATCGCTTCTGTCAGATCTAGTGATGTAAGTTGTGGGACACTATATGTTTGCTCGTAACAGTTTTTAACAAAGCGTGCTTTTCTTTGTATTTTATTAATTTTTTTGTTAAATATTTCAGTCGAGGGTCCAAAATTTTCGCAGCGTTTTCGAGGTATGGCCTAACCAGAGCGAAATAGCATCTCATTTTACTTTTTCATCGGAGCACCTTCCAATTATACGCTTAACTAACCTAGTTTATTTAATACTGCGTCGCAAACGGTTTGTATGGGTGTTTCTCACGGTACACTATATAAATATATCCCCCATGCAAACAAAGCATTCCTTGCTGTTTGATGCTTTCGAGAGTGTCTCATTTGGGGAAAAAAGTTTGGCAGCCAAAGGAATTCTTCAGAACAGCGCAAAGCGCCTTCCCTCTTTTACGCGTAAATTTCGTGGATTCCATTTTTTTCTGCTTTGTTCGTTTTCTATTCCCGATGTCTTACTTCCGACCATGCCGGCGCGTCTGTTGTTCCACATTTCATTACATGTCTTTTGTCCTTTGAATGATTTAACTTGCTCCTATTCTTGCCAGCAGTCGGGTTATTTATATTTTCATTTAATCAAAATAAATCTATAACATAGGTGGATAAAATTCTTATGCGATGAGGTGGGTGCTTCCAAGAAACTATTTAAGCATCAACTTAATTATATTTTGCATTATTTTATGCGTGAGATCCGCCTCAACTATCGTGTCATCAATAATCCATTGACAATGACGTGAGGCTTGAGCTCCTATTCCTTGCCGCAAGCTTCTTTATAAGCTGACATGATTCTGAGTTCCACTCCAATAAACACTGACTGGTTTCCTCGGCCTACAAGATTTTCCGCGCTTTTGAAAAATCAATAGAATTTTTTTCACAAGGGATTTAGAACGTACGGAGCGCCAGCCTCGCCTCAGTGCATGTTCTTTCCTTTCTCCGAGTTAAGATTGACATATTTGGGTTCTCATTCGGTCTATTTGTATTTTATTATCAAAATTGAAAGTTTTCACTGTAAATAAACAGTGTTTTTCAGGTGAAAGGCATGCATATGATAAATAAACACTGAGTCAAAACTGATTTTCACGGCCAATAAAGAAGCGTCGCTTTCAAGAATTTGGCCTGGCGTAACGTATTTTAATTCACGCAGCTAAACACTTCTAATATTCTCTTTATGAGATTCAATTTTGGAATACGATTTAGCCAGTCAAACTCTGGAATTAGTCTGCTGAAACGGTAATGACATTGCGTGGAACTCTGAAGAACGTTATTGTCCGCCAGATTTTTTTTCTTGACTGAAATGGACTGGTGATTAATGAAATGAAAGTGTTCCCAAAACTTCAATTCTCTGTTCTCTGAGTGAGGGAGAAGGTGGGTGAGGCTAAAAGCAGACTTGAAAACCTGTTAGTTGCCCCTTATTCTTCGAGTGTGGCTCTGAGTATGAGGACGAGGTTGGATGCTCGTTTTCCGCGATGAATGTGAAGCTTTAACTTGCGCCTCGCAGTATTCTTTGGGCGTAATATCTCTGTGCATTCTAGTCATTACGTCGACGGGCGCCATATGCGAAGTATAATTGTTCTTTATTCCACTATTATTATCGGAATCGAATACAAAGGTATTCGAAATTTTATCATGGGAACGTTTCTGGTAGTCCTTGACATAATGGTCCTCAAAAAAATTTTCCCGCAACGTAACATGTGCCGAAGAAGAAGTTATGAGACTTTAACAACGCCGTCGTAAAATATGTCGTAATTTCCAAATCGCTGGTGATTTAAACTCGTCAGATCAATTCTATACTATTCTATCGCGTGAATTTTATGACAGTCGTAAATCATTATGGCAATGCTGCTACTGAAAGACTAATGTGGAGATAGAGTTAGTATTGCTCTCACTAATATTATCATTTATCTACTCATGTATACGAAATCACAGCAAAAAATAAGAGAGGCTGATACTGAGATACGCTCCAGAATTGGTTTCTCTCTCCCACATGATCACCTCGGTACAGAAAAATCATAAAAGTTGCTGGTCAGAGTAGTCAGGCCACTAACTTGCCAGCCTGACTGCCTAAGATACTCCCGTTTGAATCCCACGACGAGAATCGTGTCAGTTAGTCATAGGATTAAGATCTCATGTTGATCGACGTGATGAAACCTTGATAGTTGGAAGGCTTGACAACCCATGTACTCATGAAAAAATCTCATTACTCTACCAAAAACTGGTTCATTCTGTCAAAATTACTCTTTCTTTCGTCTACTTGTATTAATTGCTTACCTACCACCCTTTATTATCCTTGCAAATACTTTCAGGATAATTTTTTAAGGCAATAATACGTCGTTACGATATATTTGGGGTCGCCAGTTGTTGATACCGCAAAGCTTATTTCATTAGCTCATCACTTTTTCCCATAGTTTCGTTAATTCTCAGCATTTGATAGCATAACACCTCTAATGTTACTCAAGTCTTTGAAATTATGAGCAAATTTGTCCATCAGTTTACCTTGTCCTCTCTATGAATAGCCTTAAAGTCTCGGTACATAATTATCAAGGTCACACACTTGAGTGATTTAGATAAATAAAAGTGATCTGAGAAAATATGGTAGCATTGGATATGAACATCATATGTGTAGCTGGAATATGAGAAAAATGAGTTATGTCATTTTACGTTGGCACCACCTTTCACCGCAGCAGAAGGGGCCTAGGCAAAAATATCGCCCTTACTCCATCTACTCTCTCATTCTGTCCTCGGGACATGCAAACTCCATTTTTTCCCATTCGGTTTTGTTTGTTTCCATGGCTGTCCTGCAATTTTTGCCCCCAGTGCTTATACTATCGAGGTTTTTTTCTCGTCCAGGATGTCCTTTCTATTCTCCGCGACGCAGGACGTCTAGAGATAGGAACATGGCTCTCCCACACTAACTATAATTCTGGTACCAACTATGATAGGAATAAAATTGTCCAATGAGTATCAGCTAGTTTTAGTGGATAGCAACCTCTTGCATAAAATATGTTATGTAGTTTGCATCGAACGAAAGGCTATGGATCCTGATACAATTTGTGTTGAGAGAGGACCTGATTCCGTGTTTCTCCTTGATTTTGACTTTATCCCCATGAAAGCCTTCGCTTCTTCTCTATTATACCCATCTATCTTTAATAGCGCAAAATGCCTCAGCCGTCGGTCACCTATCATTATAAAACCAGCCAACATATACCACTTAAGGTTTATTGCTCACAATTTAATGTGAACAATTTTTGAAAGTTATATTCTTTTCTCAGTTTTATGTTCAAATGTTACTCAGAAGTCTTGGGAATGGAATGTTAGAACGCCTCGAAAATTAATTTTTTCGTTGGTATATGTAGTTTATAGCAAGGAATGCTGTCCATTTGATGGTGTAAGGAAGCTATAGTGGCAGCACATGCATCTGAATCTATGCTACCCACCATAGTTTGTTAATGTCAAAGCACGGAAAATTGGGACGGATACTTAGTAGTGTGGATACTTTTTGTGGCTCTTGAATTTTGATAATGTTATCCACCCTTATTTTAACGGAAGAAAATGGTGGTAGGTAAGTTTTAAAACTGAATATTTTGATGAGTTATAGTATTTACGCATGGAAGAGTACCTAATGACTACTAGAATTAGCTATAAACGCAAAATAATGAGGGAAAAAATTCATTGCATTATCTTAAAACAATTGCGAATGCTTCTCAGCAAACGAATATTTTTTTGTTGAATTGTTGCTAGCAAAACTTTATTTTCCTCGACTGGTATCAAGTTGTCTCGCTATCGTTTGGAGCGCTTTATCCAGTTAATGTACTGAGGACTTTTTGAAATTTGAGGGAACTAGTGTGTAAGAAAAAATAAGCCATGTAGATGATTAGAAGTACTCGGTATCCGAGTTCCAATCTCGGTCGCGGTGAATAATTTTGCCGCAGCGTAATTTCTCACTTCTGCGCTCTTGTGGATGGCTCCATTGAGTATATTCTGCTGCTAATTCGTCTAACTTATCAAATTCGTCAGAAAAAATATTCCTCATTAACTTGTGTCTAAATGAGAAAACCGTATAAAACGGGTCGGTTAGCTGCTACATAAACATGGAATTGTCAACTCTTGGCTGGAAAGCCCGCTCTTTGAATTTCCGATTCAGTATTGCAGTATTTTCCATTTGAAATTGCTTCTGAATCTAATAGAAAAACTGTTACACAATCAATGCCTGATTTCTGTCGTAATTATTCATTTCAGTGGATTTTTACCGCTGGTCTTTCCATCAATAGACTTACTTCGAAAACATTTCTATCTAAATTGCCTGAGCTTGTTTCTTTAAATTCACCTCCAAAAAACGTCCTCTTCAAATAAATATGTACAAATTTCTTTAACACATTTCCACAACGAAATGAAATCTTTGGGTTAATAAACGATGCCTTAAATATTTTTGTCTTATGATTTTTATTTGAATTTTTTTTTGAAATATTATTAGGCAAAATTATAATTATTTGGATTATTTTGTCCCATCGATGGCTAAATTTGCATTTTTTATTGTTTGGCTTTATTTACTCATGGTATTCGCCTAATAAAAAAATCAGTCCATTTCAGTGAAGATAGAAATATCGAGAATTTGATTGTTATATCTTTCTAAATTTTATATTTTAATTATGATATCTTTCTCAAAAAAAATTACTTGCGTGGTCGTTCGGTGTAATGTCATTTTTCATTTAAGAATATAATGCCATTATTGTTTGCTAATCGACTATAACTTTTTCGACTAATAAAATATAGATAATAATAAGATTCTTGAATGTTTGGTCATTAATAAATTAATAATTAATGGCTGTGAGTAAAATATATTAATGACCAAATATTCTAGAATCTTATTATTATCTATATTAATGTTTACGTCAGCTATAGAAATGCACTTGCATTTCCATGTACTTCCGTTTTGTCTGTCGTGAATCTGACTTATCATAAACATTTTTATGGGCTACCTAGATAGTACATATGCCTTTACTACATCCATGTCTAGTTAATTTAAGTTAGCCATGGCGAGATGATGAGTGAAGAGTATAAATCGTATTTTGTTCAATCAAAGGATCTCCCTGTTTTTCTGTCTTTTATTCTACTCGTGTTTCAATCTATGTTCACTGTTTTAATATCGTAAGGTGCAAATGAAATGTTAAAGGAGTCATGAATTTCCCCTTTTGGTATTTTGATGGAGGCCATTTGTTCGGGGAATGGATACAGTCATCCCTTGATGGGCTGATATGGCTATTTCGAGTGAGTTGTAATCGTAATTTACGATGGAATCACTGCATCGTTGAATCACCAAGATCGCTCTTAATTTTCTCCTTATACGACCCTTACCTCTCAATCCAAACTCCTTGCTCACTCAGCGCGGGCCTTGAATGTTTTCAATTTCGAGACCTTGGTTTCCCCTTCCTTGCCTCCTCCCATTTCCTTATTATTGTCTCCTTTGTCTCCTTCAGCATTTTTCTTTCATTACCATAACTGTGGACTCCTCTACTGGTCGTAAACCTTTCTTCCTCCGCCGGCATCCGCCTATTGGACTTACTTTTAACTCGTCGGGGTTTCGCATCGCCTTACGAGTAGATACATTTTTCTAATCGGCCGCCGCTTCCTTTTTCCCCGTCCAGACATCTCTTTCTTCTTGCACTTGCCTCTCTTCGAGATGCCCTCTGTTAAATAATGGCGAGGCAAACCACACCGAATGGTAAAGGCTTGATGAGATGGGCACATCCGATGGGCGTTAATAAATCCAAATGCCTCCGGAAAAGGCATCGTGAGAAAGGTATACATCTCAACGTGGGTCTAGTGGGACCGATTATACTCTTCTTAACCTCCTGAGAAAGTAATATATTGCCCCATGTTTCCAGATGCATCAGTTGTCACCTGTGAATACCCTCCGAGTCCAAGAAATACTTTCTAAGTCCTGAGACATGAAAAATCTTCGTCTGGAAATAATTATGCACTCCTTGATCATTCCAGTTGAAAGAGATGAAAAATTAAATCAATTTTCTATTTACTGCATTACATTACGTCTGCTGTTACTTATTAGATAAACTGAACTCATTGCTTCAAATTGGAGGCTAATTTTGAAAGTTTTGGGAAGTTGCACGGCAGTTTCAGGCAAAAATCGGTATTTGGATTATCAGAGTAATTGTTTAATTTTTCTGCAATATCTTTATTGGTTTTACACCAGTTTCATCGCAAAGGAAACATCATTATGTACTGTATGAAATATAATGCAACACCTAAATGTATGTCGAAAACTAAAAATATGTCTATATATCCATAATATATTCTGTAATTGGCAGGTTGCTGTATCGAATGATGTTACCTTTCCCGTGAAACCAGTCATAATACATTTCTTGTGAAAATCTAAAAAGTATTGTTGTTTCATCTTCATAGAAATTTATCATAAATTTTCACCAAGCCTGGAAATATCGTGTTCGTCCAAAATTTGTGTTTCATAGTCTACCAGTATGCCACCGTACTGATACAAAATCGAAAAAATATCGTCTCTTTTAGCTGGTTTAGGATAAATTTTACTTCTTTACCCGGACCCGTAGAACAAATTTACTATAATTATGATCTCATTGACTTGATTGAGAATATAAGTCTCACAAATTTTATTCCAGGTTCTCCGGCAGCTGCTATCAAGCGATCCGCGGCCGTGGACTACGGTGAGGGGTCGGAGGACGGAGGGAATTCCTCGAACGCAGTGGAGGCGGTAAGCAATAGAGCCCTCTTTTTATGGTTTGCTTTTTTTTAGCCCCATTTCCCTTCGGCTACGCCTAGTTGCCCTAGAGAAAACAAACACCACCACCTCAAGATGTTAACTCTTGGGCAATCGCCTCCATCCGTCTGTTGGATCTCAGCGTTGAATCGTTCATGCTTTAAGGGCCGGAACAACGATTTTTACCCCCGCAACTCTTTCCTTCGAAGGCGTTTGCTTTCCGGCATTTGGGGAGATTGTAACAGAAACCATAGACCCCATTTGTACTCGCAGCATACATCCACAAGCTATTCGGGTGCTGAAAATATTGTACAGACTTCCCTTAATCTGTTCTGCATTTCGCATGATTTTTTTGATGGACCATTACTGTTTATAGATCAATCACTCTGTTGGGAATCGAGGAAAAAACAAGTGAAATCCCGAAAAGAAGTAACGTTTTCATCATTATTCTTCATATTTCCGCGATTTTTAGTAATTTTCTCTTAAATAGTTTTGGGATCTGGGTAATAAATAGCAATTTTTTTCATTATTACCCATAATTTGCTAATAAATATTGATAATGTCTCTCTTGACAATTGCTAGCATAAGTAAACTAAGGCTTGAGAAACTGAAATGTGCCGGCAGTGTCTGCTGCCACTCCACTGCTGTGTTTATGATTTTAAATTCACCAAACGGGGACATCAAGCGCTATCATACCCATCCTTTCCATGAGTAAAATCTCCAATGTACTTTTGGAAGCCCGTGCTGAGAACAGAGATACCTGCCTCCAAATTTCATGCTTCAATTTTAAGTTTGTCTGCGACAAATTTAAGATAAATTATTGAACTTGATTAATTTATAATTTTGAATTGATATACTGTTAAATTTGTGATGTATTCCTTTTCCTTTAATGTGATGGCTAAAATTATGATTCAAATTCATAATCAATGGTGTGGCCACTGAGGAGTGCTTGAAGTATTTGATTGTACTGCTAATATTTGTGACAGTTATTAAAAATTAATTCTTATTGACCCACATTAAGGGCTACGGTACAAGTTTCAGTTTATTCAAAATGCTCTTTCATTTGGTAGAAGAGTTTAGAAGTGAAAAATGATGAATGAAATTCATTCTTATCCTTTGATTATGTGCACAAATGTTGTCCCCATGAACAAAGAGAAAATATTTGTAGCTTATGGCAAGAAAATACTGGGCCTTCTGCTAAGTACCTCTTTCTAATCATATTTAAGTAGAAAAATGATGGGCCTTCTGCTGAGTACCCCTTTCTAATCATATTACGACATTTTTGAGAAGTTGCCCTTTCTCTCATGTTCCCCCGAGGCCCATTAAGAGCTTGCAGTTGAGGAGGAAAGAAACTTACAGGAGAGCCTTTCAAACCAAATTATTCCACGCTATCTTCATCAGTACGACACAGATTGCTTTACATATGTTGTGCCAAGAGAAATGAGAAAGTCAACGAGATATGTTATGTTACTTAAGTAAAGCCGCACTAAAAGTATACGTCCAGCATTTTTAATCAATCTTAGAAACATTTAATTATATGACTCCATGAAGTTGAAACACCCGCTAGAGTGAGAATTAATAGTTTTTCTGAAGAATGTGTATATTACCCTACTGGCTGCAGAATGGGCGTGTGACATGGGGTTCTGCCAAGCCCCACTCATGAAAATTGGAGGAAACAGGGGAGATATATTAGAGAGGGAAAGGGTGGAGGTGAATTGTGCGTTAATGGAGTACTTCAGAGTTTCAGGTTTTGTAAAATCACTAATGATTTGTGAGAAGTTGGAGTTTTCGCACCTATCCGTTTGGCGGTGAATCTCTCTCATTATGTCGCTTCTGTAAGGTCTAGAGTTATAACGCTAACATAACGGGGTCAAAAACAAATATCCTTCGGCTTTTAGTGTTTCTACTAATACAAGCCTGTTGTGTAGCCGTCTGAATGGGTTCCCTACATGGCCCTTCGACCAGATATGTTATAATTACTGTTAATACGCAGAAGTTGTCAGTGAAGCGTGTGGCTGCACCTCGTATTTTGCTTAGTCCGTGTATTAAATCACTCAGTTCTGGGTCCCAAATCCTCGTGGCGTACTCAAGATGTGCCTTCACAAGGGGGAAATGACATCTCCCTGTCGCTTTTTCTTCAGAGGGCCTTCCTACTACACACTTGATAAATCTTAATCTCTGTAATGCATCGGTGCAAACATTTCGTATGTGTTTTCCCCTCGTTAGGTTTCACATACTGGTGATTCCCAGGTATCCGAATTAATTGGAAACATTTATACTTACTCTCTCAGCTTTGTAAATATTACAAAGTTTTTGTTTCTTTCATAAAAAGTGTGTTGAAGTGCATATACGAAGGCGTTAACTTTACTATTTAATCCACGATCTTAGAGTACTCTGATATTGTCAACACTGAAGATATCACGAGATAATATTGTGAAAATCTAGTGAGAGCTCATTTAGTCCAATTTTGTTGGAAAAGATCACTGCAAAATAATTCTGTAAGTAGATAAATTCTGATGTGTGTCTCCAATTACGTAGAAAGCCAGCATCTTAGTAGCAGAAATTTTTGTTTATCCGAATTAAAATAGAAAAAATATAGGTACTAGGCTCTTCTATTAAATCGCTCATAATTTCACTTTTCTCTTTTCACTGCCGCGACGCGTTTCAAATCGTCGAGTCATCTTCAGGTGTAGGATTAACCAAGTCTTGTGCTTGAAGATGACTCTGCGAGTTGAAACGCATTGTAGCATTAAATTATCCCGTGAAAAATGCAACCGCGTGTGATTTGATATAGATTTATTTCACCTCATAAGCCTGGATCTGTTGAAAAGAGATTCCCAGTTTGCACTATTAAATTCGACCACGCAGATGAACCCGAGCATGGGATGATATCAATATTCCCGTTTCCCTCGTAAATATAATAAATATCGCAACATAACCATTTGAAAGAGCCCATAAATTCAAATGCAGCCTAATTAAAACCTTGACGAAACACTTGTTCACGTAACTCAATAGGGTGGCTTTTAGTGGGTGATGCGGATGAAAAAGCAGAGAAGATGAATGGGGCAGATAATGAGGAGAGATGCGATGCTGAAGGCCATGTTAGAGGGGAGGACGTTGGTCAATCGGAGTAAATGGGAGAAAGAAAACGGACATTATACGTGATGAAGAGAGGTAATGGTGTACGCCTACCTAGAGTTGGAAATGGCATCAGAAGACAGGGTCTAACGATTGTTGAAACATTGATTGATGCAAGCGTTACTGCGTTCCCGGATGTTTACCGCGTTGGTAGTGTTTGTATACATTAGTTTTGCCCGTATTCCGACGTGTCCATTACCTGAAGAACTGTGAAAACTAACCTTAAGGTCAACAAAAACTACTTAAGCGGTGAACATCCGAGAATGCAACAACACCTGCTTCAACTCCGTGGAAATTTTAGAGGGAAAACTGCTAGATTTAGTTTTTTCTTCTTCTATACCCAACTCAAATTATGAGGATTGACTCTAAATACACTCCTATTATACATGTCACAATTTCATCTCCAAAAAACTTACATCTCTACACGGCTGGTGACCTAACACTCCCTGCAACACGCCCATGTGGCGGCTCGCAGGGTATTATATAGATGTAAACTGACTGTAATTGTATCACCCCCTTCCAATTACTCTTTCCGCTGTTCTCAAGGCGCAGCGTGTATGTAAATGCACTCTATCTCAACGCGCCCGAAAAAAACTTTTGCCGAGAAAAAAAGGTCCTTAAGATCTTAAAAGCCCTACTACTTTGTTAATTTGGGAGGCACGCTTTTATAGTAAGGGCTCAATAGTAAATACATTCAGATTAGAATGGTACTTGGGGAAAAAGCGTCCAGTATAGAGATTCATATTGAATGTGAATCTACGAAATACAATGAAAACCACCACTGGGGCACGGAGTGATTCAATTCTAGTCATTCAGCACTTATGCCAGGTTAAATCAGAGCCGAGCCACTTCCTCCAGCCGCTTGGCAGAGGCCTAAAGCAGTCAGGATAACAATGCGCGGTCAGACCGGAAACTGGAAGAGTGCTACGTGTACATGCTTGCATGCAACACTAGTTATGATACAACTTATAGTTAGTATTATTCGTGTGATTAATAAATATTCCTACAAGATAAATGGTGCTATGTACCATGCAGAAAGATAAATCATGCCGGAAATTTCATGCGGGGTGAGATGTTAGTATGTAATGATAGTAAGATATTTAGCACAAGACAAAATCCACTCTACCTAGATCTATCATAACTATTATGGTCTATTATCGTGCATGGAAAAATGACATTCAATATCTATCGGTTCTGCTATTTCCTCAATGCTATGCCTATGATCTTTTCTACCGTAATAGTTAGGTTATAGCAAAATACGTTTAACGTCTGGTAAAAATTAGGGCCGGCAAAAGAATGTAACGTTGTATGAGGTAGCAATGCGGACACAGATAAAAATAGGAGAATAGGTTCGAGATGTGGGTATCGAGGAGGATGGACAGGGTGCGGTGGATAGAAAGGACAAATGAGGAAGTGCTTGGCATGGCGGTTGAGGAAAGAAAATTTCTGGATGAGATTAGAAGGAGGCAAAGTAGGTGGTCGGATGAGTTAATGATGGGCAAAGGGTTGTTTAAGACAGTTGATACAGGGGATCGGGTTGGTGTGGTGGCTAGAGCACTAGCCCTACGGACGGTCAGGGTTCAAATCCTGCAGAGAAGGACATTTTTCGGAGGAAATCCGATCGATCCGATACTTGAGTGACTTGTGGAGGGAACTTCAAGTGTAGTACTCCGTCTTTCGGATGATACGTTAAACCGTGGTCCCCTTGGCGCCTTTCATCAAGTGCAATCTAATGCCGACGCCAGGTTTCTCTCCACCCTTCCTCCGTACCTGCCCTCTGTGGCACAAACGACCTTAGCAGTCGGTCGCCTCCCCAAATACCCAATCCGATAGAGATACAGGGTAGGATCTTGGGTAAGCGAGGAAGGAGAAGAAGGAAGTTTTGTGGACGAGATGAAGAGGGTTAGGATGTACTGAGATGAAGAAAGAAACATTATGTGTACATAGGGCCCTGCACGTGTAAAAATATCGACGAAATTGTGCTAATTTCGCGTTAAAGTTAATATAATCGGTAGATTACCTAGTAATATTATTGATCGAAATTTCACTTTCACTCCTTGAAATATATGCGCGCTGCTTCCCCGACTCAAATGCTCCGATATCTTCGTATCCTGCGGAACGAGGACTCTCAATGAATTCCCATCGCTTTTCGCTTGATCGACCGACGCGGCGTGTCATTTGCCCTAATCACCTCTAAACCCATGTTCTCTCTCTCCCTTAGCAGGTAGTCAGCCCGTTGGCGACCTCGTATCCTAGCCTCACGGACCCCGCACTAAGCAAGATGGGCCTCCTCGGTAATGCCAGCAAGCAGGAGGGAGGAGTACCAACGCCGAGGTGAGTGTGTGTGGTAATGGTGCACCAAAACATTGTAGCGCTCACTGGTAAAAACATGACGTCGGGGAGAAGATGGCATGTCAGGGAGGTGGAACAAATTAGCCTGCGTTTCTTGCTGAGGTCCTTACAGGACTCAGTTGTCTCAGGCGTGACTTCATGGAATTTACTATACATTGTAAATGAAGTAATTTAGTTATTCCACATAAATCTGTTTATTTATCGCATAAATCTCTTAAAATATGATCTGATTTATGTGGAATAACAAAGTTACTTTATAAGGTGAGTCAAGAGTCGGTGAGCAGGTAAAGGTACTAAGGAACTCCTGACAGGACTTAGTAACTGCAGTAACTTAGTTATTCCACATAAATCTGTTTATTTATCACATAAATCTGTTTAAATATGTTCTGATTTATGTGGAATAACAAAGTTACTTCATTTACAAAGTCCTTGCAGTAGTCCCTTGGTACCTTTGCCTGCTCATCGACACTTGACTCATCCTCACTCACCTCTGTCCCCCTCTGCCGAGTGCCATCAATTGTTGCCCTTCCTTTAACTCCAGATATTTCAATCCTCTGAATGAACCTACCTCTCCAGTTGTCGCTACTCGAGTCACAAAAGAGTGGAGGCCTTCGGCAAATTTCCGATCATTAATGGAAGGGCATGTGGAGAGCACTCAGTCCGTCGGATTGTACGCAAAATCGCTGCCCTCTTGGCTTCTTTTACAGCGAGTAGACTGATTTTGACGCCTAGTTTCTCTTGAGTCTTTCCCCATGATCAGTGGTTTTCTGTCAAATGAATATGGTAGGCCATTTGGACGAACGCCTTCAATTTCCACGAGCGCTGGAGGTCTTCCCGAACGTTCTTTCAAAAATTTTCTTTTTATTTACAATAGTTAATCCCTCTTAAACCCTTCATAAGTTCATTACTGCGTTTCAACTCTTCAAAAAACCGACGTTCGAACCCGGGCCTCCGGGATGGAAATTTTAGTCTTGACCTGAGTAAACATAGTGCAATTGGAAACATCAACGTTTGTCGCCGCAAACGCAAAGTCTGCCGTTTTATCGCCTTCTTCTACTGAAGCCTTTGATTAGTAGTTGATATTTTTATCACATGCATATTCTGTTGAAGGGAATATTATTTTAGATTTCATGAGCTCCTAGGTAATGAAAAATTAAGAAAAAAACGATTGTTAATGCTTTTATTAATAAACTGAGATAATGTCTATTAAGTGGTAAATGACTGCTAGTCGCTTGACTGGTTGCACAACTGAATAAAATGCATCAAAATATCAACGATGGCAAAACGAAAAGCGTCCGTCAATTAGTCGGAAGCAGATGTACCTTGTAGACGTGAATTTTTTTTACTGCATTGATAGAATTAATGGTTTTATGGACTCTTTTGTGTAAAACTAAGTTATTCCTCATTTCATCACGACATTGATACCAATTATATTCTGCATTTCCAAATCCGGCGGTGCTAGAGAGAGTTTTGTCAAAGTTATCAAGTGAGAGAATATTATTATATTCAACTCACGATGGCCTCTATTAATTTTTAAATGTCATGCTTCATTACGGAATATACTCAATTTTGGGTCCCTTATTAGAAACGTATAAGTTGAGCCGATACTTTGAATCTTATTTCATTCCGTCCTATCTAGCTATACTGAGGTATCATTGAGGAAAGCACCCCTTTGGAGAATAAAGATCGCTGCGAGGATAATCTTTCTTAACTAAGGGCATACTGAGTCCAGCTGTATAACATTCTTCCTCAAACTTTATGAGAGAATGTTGAGCAATATGAGACTTATTGTTAGATCTAATTTTCCCTGGAATGCATTTTCAAAGCTGTCAAACTGAAATATGTAGTTTCAAGAATATGTATGAACCTTTTCATGCTCGAGAAATGTTCAAGTTATTCTATACTCTTAAATAATTTGTACTATTAATCTAAACTCGTCATTGTGAATAGTTGGAACTCTCTATCGGAGTGGATTTCTTGCCGATGCACGAATTCCGATGGCATGATTGTATACCCCCAAATTTTCCAAACGTCACCATTGTGATGCGTTATCCGTCAATTGAAAGCTCCCCCTTTCATTCAACGATACTTGGTTATGATAGATGATTTCTAAGCTATTATACCGCTAACCTTGTCTCATAAATGAGCGTTTAGATGGAAGAAGGGACTGCCTAAGTCTCAATCTCACCCCAATAAAGAATCTTTATTATTATTATAAATGAAGTGCGCTTTTCACATTTTCGTCGATATTCATATTTTCATAGTAGTTATGGAAATGTTTTTCCTCAAATATTTTTCCTGAACTGAGGGAATGTAATTCTACAGTTCTCAAAAACGAATTGTTTTTCAATTCAAACTTCAAAATCGTAATGTTCCGGTTAAGTTCAAAGAAATCCTTCTCTGCGAGTTTAGAGGATGGAAGGAAAATTATTTATCAAAGGGAGCGGCTGAAAAATCAAAGAAAGAGCAGGCAGCCTTTTCTAAATGGTGTCTTTACGACTAAATGGCGTTTTTGCGTGTATCTTACCACCCTTTTTCAGCTGAAGAAGCATCGCTACCGTATATTAATAGTGGTTCACGGAGTTTCATGGTTTCTCTTGGGCCAAAATATGAATCAACCTTTGAATAGCGTCAAAATAGCGGAGAAAAAGGAAGATCAATAGAATTCTCACGAATAAAAAATTATATCAAGCCACATTAATCAATATATATTCAGCTCACGATGGCCTCCATTAATTTTGCATTTAATGCTGCATTATGAAGTGTGCTCGATTTTGGGTCCCTTATCGAGGAACGTATAAGTTTAGCGGATATTTTGAATCTAATTTCGTTCTGTCCTGTATCTATATAAGTTAGCAGTAAGGAGAAGTGATATGGGTATTTTGTCTTCACAGCATGTTGAATATCAGTTCTTGTAATTGTCGAGGAGATAATTCGTAACTCCCTTGTATCTGGAGAAACTTTGAAGAAAAAAGACTCGTAAATAGTGCTATTCCACCGTTTTATCTGTCGACCATGGTTGCCACACCACAACACATTCCTTTGGAAAAAATTTTACCTTTAAAAAAAGACTGTTTATCCGTTGATGACTGGTTTAATAAGAAAGTCGGATGATTTCTGTTTCACTTCCTTTCTTATCAGATGGAACATATCCTCAAATTTAAGCCGGAATCAGTTTCCTCTGAAGAGTACTGAACATTTGACGGGAAAAGTCAGTTTCACCGTCGTAAATTGTGTGAAATGTTATTGTTTGAAGCGTTAAAAAAAATAAAAGAAAGGTACTATTCCAATGTTCCATCTGTCGACCATTTTTGCTACACCGCAACCCTCATTTCTTCGAAAAAAATGTGACCTTTGAGAAAGACTGTTAAGCCGTTTATGACTAGTTAAATAGGAAGTTTGTATGATTTCTGTATCACTTTCATTCTTAAAAGATGGAGCATATCCAAAAATTTTAGCCGGAATCTTTTCTGAAGAATACTTAAAGAATTTCTTCTGAATTTCTTCTAAAAGGATTTCTTCTGAAGAATACTTAAAATTAGATGGGAAAAGTCAGTTCCACCGTCATAAATTATGTGGAATTTATTTGTTTGAAGCGATCCGTGGATTGACTCGGCGAAAAATGAAAACGGAGAGGTGATGACATTAGATTTGGAGCATGAAATTTCACCTTGAGTCGACTGGCAACGCGTGGAAATAACTTTTGCGAAGGGCGGCGAGATATGAGGTTCAAAAATATACGGAGATGAAGGAAGGTGATTCGAAGCGTGTGTTCCATGAAACGACCATGAAGTTGACGGACGCCAGAAAATGACAGCGGGTATTCGCTTTGACTAGCAGCGGAGAAAAAGATCGGTGTCTTTCAAGCGAAGGGAAAATAAAGACCATTTTAACGTTTCTCTCCGGAAAAGAGGATACATTAGAGGTGATTTAGTGCTTGCCTACCATTTCATGTTGATATTTGGAATGAAACGCTGTAACTTCAGTGAATAAACCCATTTAATTTTAGACTCTATAGTGTTGAATAAGTATGCGCATTCCGGCTTTGAGCGTTTAAATTTTGGATGGGAAAATATCTGCCTATTGTATGGCTGTTGCCCCTGTTAGAACAGGAGTTTTAGCATCCCCAGACCGGTGAATCTTTAATCCCGCGCCTGCATTTTAGAAAGGAAAGATACGATATTAGTTGAAAAAACTTTACACCTTCAGGCGTCACTTCGTGGATGCATTTTATATTCGTGTCCAAATTAAAAATTAGGTTTATACTTTTCCAAAGTTATGTATTTATTGTAAACGTACAACGCGCTTCGCAGCTTGCAGTATCTTCAGGTACAGTTGTTTATCTTTTATTTATTGATTGTTACGATTGTAAGCGTACGCTAAGAGGGAGATCAAATTCATTTTTTGGGAGGAATGGTAGGGGAAACTAGGTTAGGGGCTTGTGAGAAGGGAATTTTTTCGGGAAGGAGTGGAGAGGGGTGTGGAACCCAAAATTTTACACGTTCTACCCAAAGGCTTAAAGATGGATGCTTTGGAGTAGATAGAAATTATGAGACATTGAATGACCTTTGCAACGAGCTACTTTTTCCCTTAAACAGTTGTACCTGAAGATGCAGCGAGCTGCAAAACTCATTGTACGTTTACAATAAATAACTGTGGAAAAGTACAAGGCTTATTTTCATTGTTGATTTGGATATTAGATGACTTTTAATAGATGTGGGAAATACGGTTTTAATTCAATTATTTCTTTGCAACAAGTCATCTGCTATCGAGTGATGCATCTGTATGTGACCTGCAAACCTATTTTCGTTTTTATTATTAAATCTATTAAACCTACTGTCTTGTATTTCTGACGCTAATTACTCTACTAGACTATTTTTTATTTTTGGGGAGTATTGCTTGAATAAGATGGAGAAAGTGCGGTGGACGGAAAGGAAGACGAATGAGGAAGTGCATAGTATGGTGGGCGAGGAAAGGATACTTCTGAATGAAATCCGGGATGGTCAGGGTAGGTGGCTGGAGGATGTATTAAGACGCGATGTGTGGCTCAAGACTGTGATAGAGGGAAATATGTCAGGCAAGCGGGGAAAGGGATGAAGGAGAATCGGTTTTAGGGACGGGATGAGGGAGGGTAGATCGTATCCTGAGGCGAAAAAGGTAATACTTGAGATAGATAGGACCCCGAGAGTGTTGTAAACCGAGAGGATATTCTCTGAATTCCAACAAAATCTACCTTTACCGGTTGAATATTTGAAAACAATTGGTTGTATACATTCAAAGTATGCGTTAATACTTCATCAATTACATTCTTTTGCATATTGAACACATTTTTTGTCCATTACCCCATACAATGTCATCCTTTAGTCCTCCTCATCTCTGAGGAAACAGATTTCCCAGATATTGACTCAATGATATTAATAAAAAGTTTCTTACCAGCTTTTCAGGAATGTATGGCATCCAAACTTATAACAAGAAAAATGTCGGTCCTTTGTAGCCAAGCTATTCTACAAATACTTGAGTCATTATCATATTGATTGTCAGTATATTTATAACTGATTTATTTTGATTTTGTTCGTTGTATATACGTAAGCAATGTAAGATTATAATATCAATAGTTGAACGTGAACACTTTCCATGTGATGTTTTTTATAGTAGATTAAGGTAAGATATGATTTCTTAATGTCCGCTCTCTATTCTTTATGTTCCCCAACTCCACGTCGTACTCAACCCAGTGGATTTTCCGTATGACACCTTAAAATTGATAAGAACAAAAATGGAAAACTCAATCATCCATGCTGTACCAAAATGAATAATACTCTTTCCCCTCATTAATTTAAATGGATGCAGAAGGTAAATTTCCGCTTATTGAGATTGCTTTAATTCATGGAATCGATATCGAAGTCATTATTTTTCAACTTGACTTCTTTCTCAGCGGTGTGAATAACCTATGCCTGCAATATGAATTTTTAACAGGAATATGCTGTAATGCGGCTGGGAGTTTTTTTCGCCGTAAACACGCGAAAGCCATTTTAATCGGACCACCGCACCGATTAAATCGACTAATCGCCTCGGTTGATTGAACCGCCATGGCAGATATATCCGTTCATGTTCCTCTAATCTTTCCATAAAAAAATCTGGACCACGTCCGACCCTTGGCGCAAGAGAAAAACATCTGTTTGTGCTCTATTCAAATGCAATCATCGCTTTTCAATCTGCCGGAATCCACCTCTTTATTCTTTCATCGCAGCGTTCCCGCACCCCACCACATTTTTGGATCCCCACTTCGTTATCCATCGGGGAGAATGAGGCGAAGTTTTCTCGTTCGTCGGCAAATCTGGCGATCTTTTATTTTTTTTCCTTCCGACCGAATCGTTGGCGTTGATGAAAGAATCCTAAATGGCGGATATCGGAATGTTCTCGGCCGGAGTAACACTTCTCCCACTCCCGGTCCATTGAATCTCTGTTGACACAGCCAATCCAATGGGAAATCTTGTGGCTCTTATCTCTTTTCGCCTCTGATTTCGGCGTTGAAAACGTTTTGGATCTGGATTTTGGCAGAATTGAGCGTGGGCCCCACCGACGTGTTGGCGAATGAAGGCACGTCAGACGTGCACGAATGAATGCGTGGAGTTTGAGAAAAAGAATTCCGACGCCAGGAGACCATGGGAAACGAGCTATCATCACGGTGTTTGCCAAGCAAGGAATTGGGCGCTTTACATTCACTCCAGGATGCTAGTCACTTGGCAGTACTACTGCTCCCTTGCTTTTCATTCGTTTCAGACCCTGCTCACGTGGAACTGCTCTTCAAAACAGATCGGAAAGACTCAGTTGTCTCAAGTGTGTCTTCATCGACACTATATTTATCGACACTACATTTACTATACATTGTAAATGAATTTACTTCGTTATTCCGCATATATTTTATTTTAGACGTGATGAAAAGACGTGCCACTTCAAAACCCGAGTCTTCTTAAATAAATTGTATGTGGAATAACAAAGTTACTTCATTTACAATACAAGATCGGAAGGAGATTTGATTTGCACTGAACAATAAAAGAACTTTACAAATCACAGCCACATTTTTTGTTTTTCGGTTAATTTACAGTAATGACTGTCAAACAGTGATATTTTTCAAGTTTTTATTACTCAGTGGTATGAATCTTAGATTTTTCAATGCGTATTTTGAACGAGTTCCATGACTAAACACGAAATATCAGCAAACGCCGAATACTATATACTCTGTGAGTTTTTAACATTTATTATGGAGGTAAAAAGGAAACATTCGACCATGACTGTGGTATAACTAAAAGATACTACCTACCCGTAGGTTATCAAACTTTTTTCCCGCGCACATCTTTCCATTTGACGTCGTTAATGTGTGCTAATGATCTCCGATCTGCGCTTACTCCAAAACTTTTTAATAGATAGCTCCTCCGGTCTTGCATTGAGCTTCATAGTTTCATTGTTTTCATGGTTTTACTTATTTAGCCGATGATCGATTCTATCACGAGTTGCGAGCGCTCAATATCATTCATGGAATTAGGAGCTTGAAATTTCATTCATGTTAATCTAGAGCTATCCATTTAAATATTTCGATCTTTGAGTTTTGCGTCCTCAAGTACACACAGATAATAAATTTCAATTTGAGTACATTTTACGGAAAATTTCCTTTCGAATATAATGTGGAAATAATCACTAGGCCAGGTTTATATGAAGGTTGGTATTAAAATATTTTTTCTCTCTGTTCAGTATATGATCTGACTAAAATTCGTGCTTAAATCAGCGGCTTAAAAACTTTTTGCAGTAACGGTAGGCGAAAATAATTGATAATCTCCATGCAGTGGTGGTTGTTAAACACTGATTTACAATACTCCATGTTTCAAAAAATTTAAAACTATCTCACTACCATTCTCCAACTGCTGATATACATTTACAAATGGCCAGAGCTTAGTTGATTTTAATGTAATTCGAAGCGAATTCAACAAAAAGCTCCAAAAAGACAATTTCTTTGGAAATAGTCCCGACATATCTCCATATCCTTGAAAATTCTCTGATATAATTATAAAATCATTCTATTCCACGAGATAGGCGAATATTTTTAATGAATCGCAAAATCACTTTAAGGAATTTAGATTTTATATTCGAGGGTGAAATTTAATGAACTTTTCGGTCGGGAATAAACTATGTGGAATTTACGAAGATCAAATAACTTCATTTAATATATTAATTCATTTCACTCTTTTAGGAGATATATGAAAAATAACAGTGAAAACGCAAGTCCCACTTCTACAAAATGTCCAAAGACATTTTCCTGTGTACCAATCATAAGTTATGAAGTAATTCAGAGGAGAGAGGGAGAAGCATGGGAAGACATGTTCGCAATCAAATTCGCATTTAACTTCTACCTTGATGGACAGTTTATTAAATGAATATTAATTCTCTCCTGCTAATAATTTTTCTCGATTTCTTTTTTTTTATCAATCTTTCGGGGAACAAATTCGGGGATGCCATTAATGAAATCTATTTTTTAAATTTAGATATCTTTTATCACCATTGCCGAAAAAAATCGAGGAGACCTCTCTGGAATCCGATAACCTAATTCTTTGTATCCTGTTATGGAGGTGTCATGGGTCATTAACACCCTACTAGGAAGGAAGCCCAACTATTTTCTAGGCGAGAACGTTTGCTTTTAGAGTGACTAGAATGACAAGAGGGACATGAGGAGGATGTGTGGTAGTTAATAATCTTTGGCTGATTAAAGTCTTCATTTGCGGGACCCTGTTTTCCTCGGTATGGTGAGAGGCAGAAATTAGCTTTAGCTCATAAAAAAGGCAATATATATTGAATGGAAACAACTTTCTCTAAAATCCCTCAAATTATTATCTTGGATAACGCTGATGAATTTCATCGTTTTAGGTTACGTTAATTTTTTACTCAATAATTTAATTTTCAACTGTTCTCTACAGGATGATTTGGGAATACATTTTATTAATATTCCAGTACAAATTCAGATGTATGATGTTCCATGATCATTTAAATATCATGAATCCTACACCAAGGGTTGAAATTTACCATGAAAAAATCATTTGACTTGTCCGGGATTCGAACCCGGATATCCCAATTGCCGGTCAGGTGTGTTAACTAGCTACACCACCAAGCCATCGAAACCCTCATTGAAGGAAGAGGGCGGAAGGTGGTGTAACTGGTTAACACACCTGACCGGCAATCGGGAGATCCAGGTTCGTCAAGATCCTTGTCAAGTCAAATGACTTTTTCATGGCAAATTTAAACCCTTAGTGAGTATGCACCCGTGCGAGTGACTTCGTACCACATCATTTGCCAATGCAATGATTGGAAATCATGATTTCTCCTCTTCTATTTAACGATGTTGAAAAAAATTTAGAGAAGCATCTTACCACTATAAATATCAATGTCTCTTTATTTCATCTGGAGACAAATATTATAATTAATTCTTAAATAATTTAATTATTAATTTTCTTGGAGAGAAATCATCAATATATAAGCAATGGGTACTAACATATCCGGTGGTTCTCAATTAATTGCTCAACTTTATCGATTGGAAACACCGTGCGCGAAAGAAGAATTCTCGCTCGGCGAAACAACTCAACAAATTTTATTTACTTTTACAATACCACGTAAATAAATAAAACAGAGACATCACATGATGATGGCGACCACTCGTCAAAACCCGGGTCGTGTCTGTTTTATTTATTTAAGTGGTAAGGTTAAGTTTTGTGAATAAAATTTTTTAACCATGGAATACAACCGAGTGACAAAAGACTGAGTTTTATTTATTCAACTTAAATAACTTAAATGGAGAGGTGAATGTCGGTAAAAAAAATAAGTGTGTCATTAGGCCTAATTTGTCTCTGTGAGATCTAAAATAGCATAATTGTCCCTTGTACTTATAACTTGTCTTTATTGTGAGCGAATTTAGGACTGTACAGTCCTCTCTTACAATTAACTCATTTAACACTCACAAACATCCATGTCCCGGGCAGTGGAAATTCTACCCAGGCGGGATTTGAACCCGAGTCCCTCGGATTAGCAGGCGAGGACTTTACCCCGCCGCCACTGGGGCCGAACGCTGTATTTATGTCGACTATATTGTTCTCCGGTCATGTTATTATCTACTATACAAAAATGAATATTTGTTTCTTCGTCTTCCAATACCATTCTAGATTACTATGAAACTTAGGTGAGTTATTGTGCGCGCGCCCGCAAAGGTTTCTGAATCATTAAATCCATTGTAAAATATGTGGAGCGCGAGTCGTTTCAACAAATTAGTGTTGTCACGCGAGCTTCTCAAACTAGCGAGGAACGACAAGCAAGCAATGAAGCAGATCGCTAACGAGTTGCTCAATTACGTGCATCAGAATCGTATCAGTGAGACATAATATCGCATGCATCAGAATCATATCAGTGAGACATAATTTGTGTTAAAAGATAAGTAATTTATTTGTACGTAGAATAAGGTTTGGTGCAGTGGTCTATATGTTCGCTTTTTTTTAATTCCTGCATTCGATTTTCGTATGTGCTTCGTTTTTTTCCTAAAATTGGATTTTTAGCTGGAAAATCTTAAATTATGTGCGCCTACTTAGAAAGATTTAAAAAATGCTACGCATTCCGGACACTGCTAGCATTTTACCCAAAATGCGATATACCAATTATACGTATAAGTTGCCGACGACTAGCTTCGATTATCTCTTGAGGTCGTAGTCTTATTATTAATTAATTAATTATTAATCATTTGTTATAAAAATATCATTAATCGTTTAAAAAAATTAATTATGAATCATTTGACAAATTCGGGGAAAAGCTTTCATCAGAGGCATGGACCTAACTCTTGGGCTTAATGTTTATAAACGATATATCGACGAAATTTCTCGGGAAAACCCTGGCCTTTCTCTTTCCCCTCCTCTAAGCCGAAATCACTCAATTCTCACGAACTTCGGTGCACCACGCACACTGGCGCGGGAAAACATAAGCGCCGCACACGTGTGCATAGTCCGTGAACCGAAGGGATCGTGGGGGGGACTATTTATAGCCGCTTAGAGATGTCGGAATATTCCACGGATCCCCTTCTTCTTCCCTTACGGCGCCGATCGTTCCACAAACCCTTCCCTCGGGCGGCTTTGCGGTCCTTCCCCTCTCCATTACCCCCTAAACCCTTCGCCCCCTTCACCCCTGCCTTCCTCAACATTCTGCTCCATTTCCCATTCCTAAAACCCTCCACCCTCCCCCGCCCGCCGTATCAAAACCCTCAGGCGTAAACCCTTTCGGACGAGAGAGAAAACATATGCCGAGCGGGCGGGCGGTTGGCCTGTGGGCCATGCTTGGAGCCGTTAGTAACTCGTGAGGCTGCACGCTGGGTTCAGGTCCCTTGTAAAATTCAGATCAGACGAGTTTTGGGGCAATTACGTGAAACTCACAGTGGAAAAATCTTTCGTCTGGACTGGGAATCGAACCCAGAACCCTCGATTTCGCGCCGAGTGCTCGAACCAGTTTAGCTACACAAGCGTCCTCTTCCATTGTGAATCTCATGGGGTTTTAAGGAGCACTTGTGAGCACGCCTGGATAGCTTAACTGGATCGAGCACTCAGCGCGCAATCGAGAGATCTGGGTTCGGTTCCCAGTCCAGGTGAATGATTTTTCCTCTGTGACTTTCATACAGTTTTGTGATCACTAGCGGGTGACTCCGTTCAAGTTACGCGCGGAAATTCTGTAGTTCTTTGAAAGAGTTTCAGGGCGAAAAAGAGGATTATTATGATCCCGCTTTCAATCTCTGAAACTGACAGAAGTGACAAAATTAGAGGGAAACGCTGCCGAAGGGACAGGCACAAAAATTCCTTCGTTCCACTTTCCACTTGTGATTATAACAAAAACAGAGCGGCACTAAAATGAGACGCTTCATAAAATACACCTATGATCTCTCGACCCTCCTTCCTCTATTCCCTCCTATTTCATGACTGTTTACCCAATACCAGATTGATTTTCAGACGAAATTTTCAATATCTTAGGAACTCCAACATACCTACTACGGTAGATCAGATCGTGAGAATAAAATAAGGGAAATAGACTGTAGAACAGAAAGGTTTAAAGGTCGTTTTTCCTGCGTTTGATAAGAGAGCATAATGGCTGCGTTAAGACTTTGAATTAAGCCAGCTGCCAGGTAGTGTAGCTGATTAACTTATATACACCCTAATGCATGTCTCTAATTCTGCCGAATAGTGCTAACACCATGTTTTGCATCTTCCCTGCATGGCTCTCGTTTTCACAGTTACATTATGGATTAATTTAGTGGTTTCTGCAGCATTTATAGTACCTACACCGATATTGTGGTTCATGCTGGTGAAAGTTAATTTCTTCACTCCATTTCATGCTGGTGATAAGTTACCCCCTACCAATCAGCCTTGATGTGGGTTGCAGGGTAATAAGAAGATGTAGATACACCCCATTCAGTTGAAGCGCACTGCGGTGGCTCGCAGGGTAAAATGTAGATGTAGATATTCATGCCTCCCTGCTGCATTGCATCTTAATAACAATTTTTCATTGCCAACCACGCGATGAATTCTGCTTCTATTTACTCCATATGGCACAATTTTAATGGTATCTCATGGCTATTTGATAGATAGCGCTGCATGATTAGACCGAAGGCTCATCATAATTCGTCATTAAACCAATTGGTTCTCCAACGAATGAATGTTTGATCCCAGGAACGTCCAACCGGACTTCTCTTACGTAACCCTAGCACTTTTGATTGAATAGATCCCCGTATCCGAGCTTTTCTTCCCTTTTGACGCAGATGAAAGTCCGGATAACCGATATCGCAGGACGATATTTCCGACATATCAAAGTCAGTTCATCCCAACATGATACAGCCCTACCGTTTTACATGACCTACGTACGATCCAAGCTTTCCTTCCCGCTTGGTGAAGATGAAAGTCCGAAAACTCGATATCGCAATGAGATATTCCCGGCAATTTGAAGTAAGTTCATGCCAATATGACACAGCCCCACCGGATAGTAGGTCCACATATCCGATAATTCCCTCCCACTCGATGCAGATGAAGTCCGAATAATCGATTTCGCAATGCAATATTTCGGAATCAAACTCGATCTTCTTTAACTTTGTGGTACTATATCACAAATGTTTTTACTTGATACTTTTACAGACCACAGAATATTTCAAATTTAATTTAATTTAAAAAAAATCAAATATTTCAACGCAATCCGGGTTTCGATGGCTAAGCATCATCTTCAGGTGATATCTTATTTCATTCATCTTCATACAAGAATCTCATTCCCTTATGTACTTCCAGTAGAGAGAAAGGGGAGGGGAGAACACCTGTGTGAGTGAACAAATTATGGAAGAAGGGGAAGGTTATACAATGACTGATAGGATATGGGAATGGTGAGGAAACAAATATTCTTTTATAAGATTAGCATCTGTGTCACTACATATTTGCAAAATTTCGGTCTGTTTTAAAGCATTAATCTCACGTCAATTGTCTTTTAAATGCAGCAAATTCACTTTAAAATCACTAATGGGGTTACAGGTCAACAGATGTTTGGCTAAGCGTCATGACTGTTCTTAAAAGCACTGAGGTGTTCTGTTGTCCTTGCCCGGAAGCATCTCGAAATCTGTCCCAAGTGGACCCCTTCACAACTGTCACACAAAAGTTCATGTATACCACTTCTGCACAAAATATCCCCTTGTCTTTACCATAAATTTACCAATTTTTTTAAATGTGATTTTTCGGCACATCGAAGTAGGTTCATCCCAGTGTGGCACAGTCCAGCGGGATGAAAAGATCCACGTATCAGAGCTTCCCTTCCCAATTACACCCCCATATCCCACTTCCTCCCCCGCCCCCTTTCCTTCGCCCCCCTCCATCTCTCCCACTCACCTCCTGCCCCTACCCCCCCTTTCCTACGCCCCCACACCTTTCTCCCACCCCCTATCCGATAAACCAATCCGCTTCCTCTCGGATGTGCGTCCTCACCCGCGGGCAAAAAAGGAAAGCCTGATGCGATCGGAAATCATCGGATGGCGTCGATCGGGAGAAAGCTTTGTGAGTTTCCGATTAGCGGTATTGGAAGGCATGGAATGGGGATATGGTGTTTTTTTTGAGTCGGCGGAGGTGGGGCGGTGGGGGAACGTGGGGTTAGAGGGAGAGGAGGAATGCGGGATGGACAGACAGACGGTTTATGCATTCCTCCCCACGTCCTTCAACTGGTGCAAGCTCGCTCGATTTTGGCCTGGAATCTGCATCCGGATGTGCATCTTCCGACGGGGAAAAATATACAAGGCGTGCTGCAGGCTTTGCGATTTTCCATGCCCCGTGTCGCTGCCTCCCTTGGGTAATCGAGCTTTGAAATCATTCCGCCATCCATGATTTCCATGAGGATTGGTCGTCTTGAATAATTTTAATCCGAGAATCTGCAAAACTTGCGAACCTATGCGAATTGATTGATGGATTAATTTATTTATGTATTCATCATAAAAAGGACAAGATTACGCTTGTATGGATTTCGTCAAGTATATAAAAATTACAAAAAATAAATTCTACGATTCTACAAAATATTCACGCAAATTTTTATCACAAAAAGAGAAGAAAAAGTAGTTTTTACATTAAGTATGACTTTTTTATCTCTCCATGTACTCTTGAATACTGTAAAAGGAATTTTTATGCAGAAAAACTTTTCAAAATTTTTGTGAACTTTGATTTTGGCTACTTATTGCTTTTACTTCTGTAGGAAGTTTATTAAATCACACTTTCGCAGAGAATTCAGGGTTTTTTAAAGTATTGATATCCTACAATGATCGTTGAAAACATTTTATTTGCCTCTGGTCTTATACTGATGAATATCTTTATTTCAAGTCAGCGAAATGTTTTTGTAGCATTGTAGTTTTTGTAGCAAAGAATTCGGGCTGGAATATTTAAAATTATACAAATTCCCTAATTATTTCCAATCAGTACTTATTATTCCAAGATATTGATTCATTAGTGTTTGAAATTAGCAAATTTACTAAAGAAATACTTGCTTTTTTGACAGCATTGCAGTTTTTCTTTTAGTGTACGGGAAAACTGACATTTAACAGATTTGCTCGACTACTCCATTAGTGAAGTGCTAGATTGATAGACGCGTTCGTTGAACTGAAATTGGAACCGCATAATTTCGCTTAATATTTAGTTTTATTGCGTAACTCGATTTCATCAATATTTTGTCTACATCGGAAGGAGAGGAGTGTCGAAACTGGACTGTGGAATCACATTTTAATTAGTGGAATCAATTTGATCTCGTTTTTTGTGTTAGTTGTATGGTAGATATCTCTATTTTACTAGAAACTATTTGTTGGATGTACTACTATTGAACCGCCGGGTTAATTGTGTTTAGCTCATCATTTTGGCCAGGAACCAGAATCAAAACTGCATTAGCTACATATTGAAAGACAACCCATTACCTGCTACGACCTATGTAAACTATGTTGGTACATTGCTGGAAAATGTTGGACTTTTTAAAAAATTGGTAAAATTAGGTCGATATGAAAATATCAATCAGATCTTTGTGGCTTCCCTTTCTGTTTATATTAAGTTTCTTTCTTAAGAGCAACTTTTATCACGTGTAATCTTGCTGAGGCTACACGATTACTACTGTCTGCATTGCGTGAAAAAAGCTCGTATATCTCCAACAAATATCCTTGATGTTTCATCTCTTGACAATGAATGTAAAGACAATGAATATTCAACGGGATTTGCGAAAGCACGGTGGAAGCAGTATTGTTCTGCTCGGCCTTTGCGTTCACTTGAATTGACTGGTTTTTCATTGGCTGAGTTGGAATCAGATTCCCATGTATCATTCATGAGTGAGTTTATATGGTCTTCCAAGTTTAGCATATAGGTTGAATCTGAGTTAACTCTTGTATCCAATACTTCCAAGAAGTCGCACATGCAATGGGTTTTTTTATTAGTGAAGCATTAAAATTATGCGTACTTCTCCACTCGTTCTTCCGCATTTATTATTGCAAATGTGGATATTTTGAATGCAAATTAACCTGTGAATTTTCATTCATATCTGGTTTTCAAACCTCTCAATTGCTTTCTCAATGGAGGACAGTAAGGTCATGCTACTTGTCCTTAGATCATAATGTCATGCTGTTTGGTTACGCATATTTGATGTTGTGTTTGGGACTTCAGAAGTGCGTGATCACGGATCTACATAGTACTTGCACTCTCGTTATCGTGATTTTATTATTGCTATAATGAATAAGAAATATTCAAACTACTTCGTACTTCAAACTACGGCTGCTCTTTGAAATCACTGTTCTCGCATTCGAAGTGCAAGTCGTCGGAGCTGTGACTTGCGTGTTTGGAATTCTGCATATTATCTATAGCAACAAGGGATATGAAAGATCCATGATCGCAGCTGAGGTTTCGCAAAATTTATCGTAATATATAATAGGTCATCATTGGTTTTTCAATCCTAAGATTGATGGACTGCAGCTCTCCACCCTTACCTATCTAATGCTCGATCTCTTACCTCCTGGTATCTCTTCCTATGTACTTTTATCTTTATTTGGTCCATGAACTTATTCCTGGGTCTTCCTCTGGGGACTTTTCCCTCCATTTACCTTCAGTTTTGCTTCACAAACCCAATATGTTTCGGGGTGTGACCAATACATCTTGTTCTTCTTTTCAGTATAGTGTTCCATATGGTCCTTTCGTCTTCTACTCCTTGTACACTTCATCGTATCTTATTTTGTTCGTCCGTTTTCTCTTCAGCATCCTCCTCCAGCACCAGGTTTCGGAGGTTTCTAGTTTTCTCTGGTCAGCTTTCCGAATGGTCCATGCTTCATGTTACCTTGATATTTGGTTGTTACTTAATAATTGTAATTATATAAGTGTACTACAGTTGAACAGTTTTTGCGCATGAGCCGATATATCGGCCCGCCGCACTAAGAGGGTTAATTTATCAAGATACCTTGATATTTATTAGGAACCATCATAATAATATGAAACGTATGTTTTCGCGTTCAGGACAAAATATGTGCATATGTAAGCGTATAATCAAAATAAACGTCATTAGACGTGTAAAAACGGTATTTCAATTCCAAGGTACCAAATCTATGTCATGCAATTGTTTTCGCTTTTGTCTATCCATATTACTGATAAGTACTCGCGTGCAAAATTTCTCGCAAATCTGTGCATAGACGACAAATGCTCCATCCACCTTAAATACTGTGCTACACATAATTTCAGCTTGAGCTCACATGAATAACGCCACATATATCATGTAAGACGGAACTCGCCGAAGTGTTGGCCCAGAAGTTTTTTTTTATCTGCGGCCGAACAAGAGCGTATCGTCTGATTGACAGTGAAGGATATAGCGGGGTGGGGTCGAAGGTGGGGACATGAGAATTGAGAATTGGTCCGGACGGGTCCGGGGGGGAGGGGCGGGAAGTGAAGTGAAGTGAGTGGTGGGAAGGGAAGGAAGCAAGGCTTTGGAGGGGTTTTGAGGGATTGGATCGGAATGAGCCGGAGGGAAGGGTACGAAGGGGGAAAGGAGAATGAGAGGAGAGTGAAATAGGGGGCGGTTGGCTTGTTGTTTTCGGCCGCGAGTGCTACGATGAACAGCACACCATCCCTCGCATCGACTCCGCTGCTTCCAGCTCCATCCGCCAGGGGCGCCGTCCTCCTCTCTCCGGAACCATGGCCTACACTTCGCTGGTGGAGTTCATCCGACTCTGGTAAAGAGCGAAAATTTCTGATCTCTCCTCCTTGCTTGACTCCGTATGTTTTAGTTCTAGAGTGTTTGGACGTTGGCTGTGCGCAAACTTGAGATGTAGCGAATTAGTCAATGTTTATAGTAATTTTTTATAGATATGTTAGTTTGGAGCCGTACGGTGGACGATTTTTGGAATTTTACATACAAAGTTGTAGGCGACCGAGATCTAACAACACGTAATCTATGCATAGAGAATTATAAGTCGAGCAAGAGTGAGATGGCCAGAGTGGCGGAGTGGTTAGTATGATTTCGCCGAAGCATGTGCATCGAGGGTTCGATCCCCGCCCGATTGCTTTTCACTCTCGAGGTTTAGGGTATGGGTTTAGCATGTTTTTTTCAGTATTTCAAAGCTAAAGACTGTGCATTGTGAGTATAATTAGAAGTCTTAATGTGTTCGATTTTTAGGGAATGTTAACGATGAAATTCGACTTTGTACAAACTATTCATTTAAAGAAAGGCAATTAGCGGTTGGAATACTTTGTTTTAACTTTCGTTTTGCTTTAAAAAGAGCCAACGCAATGTCTTAGGATTTAAATAAGAAATTAGCGTTTCTCATTGGGTTTTGTTGCAGATTAATTTTAAATAGTTTTTGAGCGTGTTTGCGAGTGTTAAGGACAATTCTAAAAGTGAAAACCGAACGACTGAATTTGCGTTGTGGTGTTTAAATGAAGACGTAGCATAAAAGCTATTAGGAAAGGAATGTTTGTGGTATAGTTCAAAAATGCTTGCTGAATTACGATGGCGGAAGATGTAAATTGGTCAACTGCTTCAATTAGACAACTTGTAATCAGATTATTCAAAAGCGGAGAAGTAATGATAAGGAAAAAGAAAACGAACCTCTATTTGAGAGCAAATACAAACTCTGGCTTAACTGCTACTGAAGGTGGCATCTTAAGCTAGTATGTTTTAGTTCTAAATAGGACACGATCGCTGTCTCTGACTGTCATGCTCTTGTTTAATATTTGACAAACGCTACTGTCTCTCCTACAAGTAGATACCTTCCTATTCCTCTGAAGTGTCAAGTAATTCGCATCGATGAAAATTTTCGTTGGTATGGTGATACCTATGTGCTCTATGAGGGCTTGGAATTTTTGTAATCGAATATTCATATCTAATCCCGCGTTGAAAGCGTCTCTGGACTTTCAGTTAATTTTCTTTCGTGATTCTCATATGCACTATTGTTTATCTTCTTGCGATTAGTAACCGAATACGTGCGTAGTTTGTGATTCTCTTCCAATATATTTTCTGTAGATTTATTCCCTCCCTCCCAATATTAGCATCGCGAATTAGCGTTCATTATTTCACTTCGCGAGTTTACCTCGCTGCTTGCGGCAGGTCATGGTCTTTGAAAACCATTTAGTTTCTTAAAGAGACTCTAATTTGTCTGTTTGAGTCAAAACAAATTCGTATTTTCCCCATTGGAATTTTAAAAAAATCCTTTTTCACCGATATGATGCCTAAACTATCAGAAAACAAAATTTATGGTACAAAATATGCGGATTAGTCGTCTGATTTGTTCGTTATAGATACTTCTTCCTTCCACAGAAGTCGACTGTATCACTATTTCCTATAAATTAACCCATTTGAATTCAAGAATTGGTCTAATTTGCCAATGGGTAAAGAATATGTTATTAATGTGCCTATATTTTGGTAACATTCCATTTTCTGGGAGAATACTCATCTTTTCAAGTTTTTCGCGAATGTAGGAGTCGTAAATCTTATTTATTTACTATTTATATTTTATTTTTTCATGTTTCACATGTTTTTGCGCTTAAAACCATGTTATTTTCCGCGCAATATACCGCAATACCGTACAAACCACCGCCAGGGCGTATGAAACGGGGCGATTCCATACCCGGAGCGCCATCGTCGTTTTTAAACACGCTCTTGAGAGTATAAACGTGATTGTCTGTCTTTCCTAATTTTGTTCGGAGCTTTAAAGCGCTTAGTTTTAATTGAGTGGGTGCATTCTTCGGACTGTAACTGTGAGCCCTACCCATGTAGAGCGGTTTGCGTTTTGAGTAACGATGGCAATGTGAAAGAAGGCACCGTGATTCCACCCCGGAATGCAATACTCGTCCCAGTTTAAGATCAGGACTCGGCATGCGCCTGTGATTGCTGGGCGAAGACCAGAAAGTAATCAGGAGAACACAGCAAGTCCCAACCTGAAACCAAGGGTATGCTACGTTGACAGACATACTTATCTGCAGTGCACGGGTTAACCTACTGCTAATACTATTAATTCATGGCTACTATAAGGTTTGCTAGATCATAAAATCGTGCGGGACATTTAAATTGGGATGAGACGATAATAACAATGATGAGGTGTTGCGTGCAAGTAAAAAACCTATAAATAATATCTAGAAATGGTAAGATTTTGTTGCTCACATCAAACGAAGAACGCGCTTTTCTTTACAGGAATGTGCAATATGATATGTAAGGCATTTCACTTAAGGTTCGAACCACTTGCTAGCACCCTGAATTTCATTCGCTCATCTCCTTCCTTAATTGAACCGAAACTTTTAATTATTTATCACTCTCAACATTCTTCCTTCTATCGTAATGCCTTCGCTTCCTATGTGCCTGCCTTCTCTTTTCTTCCTATGTGAATCCTTTCCGTTCATGGGCCATCGCTTCCCCTTGTGTTTATGAGCTTGAACTTAGTCCCATCTGTCGAAACCTTGTCGGTTTCAGTAATTAGGAAAAACGTGAAAATAGCATGTGATTTGTGTATTAAAGTGATCAACAAAGCGTATTTCCTACCATCGCATCTTCCTTTGTTTCCATTCTCGTCCCGCTTATTTTCTCAATTTCCCCTTTGCCCTCGTCTTCGGTTGTTGAAAGTTATTCTCAGTGAATTACCCAGCGGATGACGGAAGAATTTGTTTGGTGTGTTGGAAAGAGTACTGGCTTCCAACCCCATGGGTTGGGGTTCGTGGAGATTTTCTGCTCGAATCCCTATACTTTGCGGGAAATTTTTCTATTTTCAAGACTTCGAAACCCATTGAGTTTTCCGAGATTCACCTATCACATTTGCATTTGAATGTTTATGCGAATGCGAAATCGTAGGAAACTATTTATATTGTCCTTGGGTATTTCTTGCAGAAGTTCTAGCACTATCTGAGCACAGGCTCTCGGAAATGGTTGGGTCCTATGTTTCTTGGTTACAGGGTCTAGGTTATATGCAGAGGGAAATTTAACCTCTGTGCTCCATCCGAAGGGTGGTAAGTTGTAGTGTGGACCTCTGAAAGCCTGCCGTTTAGATTGCTGTAGGTTTTTTTCCTATTGAAATATTTGCGATAAAACTTGTACACTTGTTGCAAATGGTGATATCTTTTGTGAAAAATGAAAAACTTACATTTATCGATTTGTTATTTATTGGCAATTTAGTACTGTTTAATACGTGAATCCTCGTGGTACATGAGCTGATTCTCGTCTTATTTCGATAAATATTTAACAGATTTTCCTCTAATTGCAAAATAATTTACAGTAGGTATACCAATTTAAGCTTACAAATTTCTAGGTGTCACACAGGGTTGGATTCAGGTCGTTATTTTGGGGGATTGCAACTTTCTGGGGGTCGTGCGGCATGGAGTACCATTTCATTACCATTTTTCCTATTTTACCATGAATCATGGGGTGGGCGGTCGCCCCCTTCTACATTCCTCCCCCTTAATTCATCCCTGGTGTCATACAGGGTCAAATTCGAAAAAATTCTGTTTCGAAACACTGTCAAAGACTCGAAGAAACACCGTTTAAATATATTTTTCTCCAAAATTTCGATTACCGCGCCGAAAATTATCAAGAGCTCAAGTAGTTACGTGCCTTATTAAGGCGAAAGGCATTTATCCATTTGCCGATGCACTTGTAAGAAATGTGGCCCTAGCATTTTTTTCGACTAAGTTGAAAAATTACCAAAATGTGCACTCGCTGACCCAATATTTCCCCTCCAGCCACCTCAGGAAAGGCCTCATGTCGTCGCCGGGTATCATTCCATCCTACCCTTACCAATCCCCCACCTATCCTCAATGACCCAAATGATCAAGGTTTTCTTTGGTTGCCATTAAATAACTGACCAACCCAGAAGAATTCGTGACGCTGTAAACTTCCCCGGCTAGATGCTTCTCGAGCAGCCAGTTAAAGTGGCCCAGGGTTTTCCCCCTCCTCGGGCTCGTGAGCGAAGAGCTGCGACCGCGATAACTTTTCTTAAGGCTAGACTTCCACCACTAGCGGCAGTGTAAGTTGCGGGCGGCGAAGTAGAGAGGTGTCTTACTCCGTGATTTCGGATTGAGAAAATCCCTTCTCGTGGGGTCAATTGTGCAGTTCATTATGGTGCTCGCAGCGTTTCTGTGCACTGGAGAGTTCCTCCAAGCCTAGCTGCCCACGGTAGATGAGCAGCGATTGGTTGCCGGCGTCCAATCCCGTAAACCGGTTCTTAGCTCAGTGCGCGCCGCGTACGAATACTGGTGGCGACCTAAAAGAATCGGCGAAAACGAACGCTATGCCTCGCCGACGCGAGGGCCTTTAGAATAGAAATACTCTGGACGAGAAACTACTATAGATATCGAGTCAAAACTTGCAGTGATTGCAATAGTCATCGCAGTGAGGTTAGAGAGTAATACCCATCGGCGCAGGTCACCGTGATTACACGATAAATAAACAAAACTTTAAGTCAGTATTAAAACAGTATTCGTTATAGTTGGAGAGACTTCCTGCTGGAGGATCACTCCCTTCCGTAGGGAAAGTGAGGGTAGAACGCATTTGACATGATCATTTTCTGTTCTACCGAACGACTGGTGTATTTTTGGACAGTTCGAACTCAAAAGTTTTCCATTTGGGTTTTATTTTTGAACTACCAACTCGCAATCATAAACTTGTGCTCCATCTTAGTCCCTGACATTCTATGGTTAAATGTTTTCGTGGTATGAAAACAAAGGTTTATACATTCTGTCATCGATAACCACCAGTCTGATGTAATGTACTGAAGTCAGACTCTCAGACTAAGTCGAGATAACTAAAATTCTACGTAATTTTGTGTTAAACATTTACCAGACTCCATAAAACCTGGTGTTTGCATTTTTTAGGTCTTCGTACTCTCTATCTCCCTCCATCTCGTCAAATATATTGAATTTTATTCTTCCTCATCTACGATTGCCCAGTCCCCATTATCACCTATTTCAGCATCATTTCCCTCTCTGTATGTCTCTTGTCAAGGTTTTTTGCTTTCTTCGAACGTCCGTCACCTATAGCATTTCCTTTTTTAGTCTTCCTCCTCTCCATTCTTCTCCACATTAAAGTTTAAAAACTCTACAGTCTACGCACACGCCCATTCTCCGCAATGACCGATTCCCCTCATATAGTATCCATACGCATTATTTTAAATATTTAACTACTAATTTACTTATTTATCGAACACACAACAACATTGTTTGAAAACTGGAAAGTTAGAAATTCAAATAAATATGTTTCAATGTTGCGTCGGTCAAATCTATCGTGGAGGTATGTCGTGAAGACACTGGCATAGTAATTCGAGAGATTGACGACTTACATCTTCTACGTACTCGGCTAGCCTCAGAGACCATGACCGTCTCTTGTTAACTGCGCTATTTTCATTAACGTCTGCTGTCCGACAATTTATCATTGTGTTCTCCTCAACACTAATAATGCTATACATTTTCGCCGTGCTCCTTAAAGGCGATCAAAAATTGTTTGACTTTTGGGTCCACAGCCTTTTGAAAATACAATAAAAATTTTAAAACTATACAACTTGGATCAAAAGTTAAAACCTTTTGATCCAAGTTGTATAAAACGTTTGCATAAATTACCTGAGGGCTTCAGATTTCACTACGTCCCAAATTTGCATTACTGTTGCGAGGAGCGAAAAAATTAACACTTTGTTATACACGCCGCAATAGAGTGACCTGAAAGATAGTTTAAAATGTGGATTCATGTGTGATTTGGTGGAACCGTTCCATTATAAAAGAAGCCAAACACTTAGTTTTACTTTGATTGAATGTACGACTTGGTTCGATATTACTGCATCACCTTTTCGTAGTAACATCGAAACTAGACGTATTTTATCTTGTATGATAATGTTTAAATAATTTTTTAAATAAAATTTTGAAATTAATAATGGAAATCTGTGTTTTCCTTTTTCATTAGGTATGGATATATCAACATTTCTTTTCAATTCATACACGGGGAAAATATCAAGCGAAAAGGCTGGTGTAAATACAGAACTCAGGGAGACTTAATTCTTGAAGAATTCGAACTCGCCTGTACATTAAAAAACTCCGATATTAGTTTCATTTTCGCGTTTACGTGAAGAGGCACGTCTCGTGACTGATGTTGAACATGTCCTACCCTTTATTCGTAAATTTTAGTACACCGTTATCGAACTCTCGTCAATTCATCTGTTCAACGTTCCACGTCTTCCCACTAATGCATCGCGCTCAGGCTACTGCTTAGCAGAGAAACCAGCGCAGCGCTGTGCGCTCTCTTCTCGTTGTGACCGAGTGGCATTTTGTGGAAAGGTTTTCAAGGAAGTTGTGCGTATTGCAGTGCTCTTCGACGCCTTTTTTGCCATTTTAATGGGCCATTCTGGAATTGCGAGAGGAATTGCAAGCGAATGCATTAGCGACCTTGACTTTTTTTTGTCTCGTTCTGGTGGTGTTTTATACTCTGTATAAATGTGCCGGTAACGGTTTTGCCATTTTACTCACGGCGCTACTCGAGGAAAACTACAGTTATCATTATGACGTATGACTTCTTCGTATAGCTGTTCAAATTGCCAGCTGTATTTAACCTGTCCTTATCCCAGTCAGGGCGTTGCGTATCAGATCATTATTTTTATCCTCAGTGGAAATGATGAATGAATGAATGAATGGTTAATTGATGCTCTGGGAAACCCATAAGAGCAAAAAAGAAAAAACATAAGTACAGAAAACATTCTACTCAAAATACAATAATTATGAAATAATCATAGCATAAACACAAGAGCAATTGAAAACAAAGGTTCTAACAAAAATGAAATTAATCAACACAAAGATTCTTACATTTCAAAACAACAGTGCTACTGTTTTAAATATTCGTACAATTTCCTCTTAAAAGATTCCGGAGTGGAGGAGCATTTTATTGAGGGGGGTAATGAATTCCAAAACTTGGATGCTATAATCGGGAAGGAATTTAGGTATTGGTTGGTACGGGCTTGGGGCATGTGGAGAAGGTTTAGGTCTGCCCGAGTTCTTCTGACGGAAACAGTAGTTCTGAGGGTAAATAGTTTATAGAGGTATTCAGGCATGTGAGTATGAAAGAGGGAGAACAGAAAACACCCCAGGAAGTAGTTCCTTCGGGACCCAAGAGGCAGCCACTTCAAGGCAGCAAAGTAATCAGAAACATGGTCATCTCTGCGAAGATCGAATATAAATCTAAGGCAGCTGCTAATTAATCGCTGGATACGTATTTCGAGAACATTTGTTAAATCAATATACACTAGTATACAATAATCTATAATTGGAAAAATCAATGAGATTACAAGTGCAATTCTTGTGTGAACAGGTAAATTTTTCTTTTGAAGCTTCAGTAAATAGAGAATTTTATTTCCCTTATTACATGATAGCGGTAGGATGGAGCAAACCAGCATTTCTTGAGCTCTAGCTTCGTTAAAAGATCTTTGAAAAAATAAATTTACAGACAACGATTTATTTTTAATCTAAAATAAACCAATGCTTCAGATTTAACATAAGATATTTTTGATTAAGTAATTTTCTTGCGTGATTCAAGGATTTATTCATATTTAGAATCCTAAATATCTCGGAACCACCAAAAATTTGCGGTAGCTGCGGTAGTTATTTAACGGTGCTTATTTAACATAGCTTCAGAACATTTATTACAGCCTCGGCTTTATTTTAAAACTTCGTTTTATTTTACTGATATCAACTGTCGAGTAAGGTGAAATACAGACTGCAATCGATCACGTAACCACCCATTCATTCAATACCCTTAATTTAACATAATTCTGAAACTTTTAATGTTATTGAAACCGAATTAAACTAGGCGAGCTAGTAAGTACTTCAAAGACTTAGAGGTGAATAACGTGGAAGTGACTTAATTGTGAGACATCTTAGCATGTCGCCTTTTTGAGAAGTAGTAAAGTGCTGCCCTAAAATTTGATCAAAAATGATTCTTAGCGATTCCACGATGGATGAATGTTTGGATCTATGAAGAGTAAATATTTTTTGTAGTGACAATGGGCCCATTCCGTGCGGTGACATTCTGTGGAAACGAAAGCATCCAATCGACTTGAACTCTGCCTTAATGTACTCACTCGCAAAACGATGTTTTTGAGGTGAAAGTTCATGCTAGAAAATCATCTGGACACTCCCAAAGTCAATTAATATGGTTCCTCGAGTTTTATCGATGAACATCTTTTTAAAATTCGGCAGATCAGATAAGATAGAAATCAGAACTGTTGTGTTTCAGTGCGACACATAGAATGTTATCATGACGCCTCATTACATCTCTAGGTCTGACAGAAGCTAAAAAATAAGAGAGATACATTGCCGAACAGATAGGTACAAAAAGTCGTTCTTTCCGAGCACAAGAAGCGACCACAATAAAAACTGAGCACAAATAAATATACTCCCATTTTACATGTTTTTGAGGTGAAAGTTCATGCTAGAAAATCATCTGGACACTCCCAAAGTCAATTAATATGGTTCCTCGAGTTTTATCGATGAACATCTTTTTAAAATTCGGCAGATCAGATAAGATAGAAATCAGAACTGTTGTGTTTCAGAGCGACACATAGAATGTTATCATGACGCCTCATTACATCTCTAGGTCTGACAGAAGCTAAAAAATAAGAGAGATACATTGCCGAACAGATAGGTACAAAAAGTCGTTCTTTCCGAGCACAAGAAGCGACCACAATAAAAACTGAGCACAAATAAATATACTCCCATTTTACACGTTACCATCTCACCCCTCAAACCCTTATCCCTTACATATTTCCTCGGCTGGTGTCCTAACACTCCCTACCACACGTCCATGCGGCGGCTCGCAGAGTATTATGTAGATGTGCATAGATGGTAAAAATGTGGTCGTAAAAATGTAGATGTTCATCTGCAGTTAGTTATTCTGTTGTAGTCTGTGCCCATTTTGTTCTAACGATCGATTGGCATGTATTTGTCTTCCTTGCATTTCATCTTTCCAATTTTCCTCATTTTTATTTAACCTTCATCACCGACTAGTAAGGCGTTTTCGATCAAGTTCAATCTTCCCATTTCTTCGCACCATATCAGTTTCAAGGTCCTGTCGGGGTACCTAACACTCCGGTGTATACAAGACAATTAACGACCATTAGCGAACGCTTCGTGCAGCTTTCTCGACGTCGAGGCGACCCCAAGTGCTACAAGCGAAGAATGCTGCAATTTTCCCAACTTCCAATAAGAAGTTCTAATTGTCGACTCTTGGCGCGGTGTTGTCGTCGGCTTCAACTTTGTACTGTTAGTGTGAGCCTGCAAATTATTCGACTTGCAAATGATTGAAGTCTGTTTCGATAGTCATCCTTCGATGAATTACTTGAATATTGCTCATCATTATGTTATAATTTACTGATAGCTTTAATTTATTGCTTCAAGCTAAACGTTATCTGATGATTACATCGCAATTTTTAAAATATAATTTGGCCTTATTAGGCACATAATTTTAATTAGAGCTCCTTAAGGTGATGACTTATAAACATATATTGATGAATGTGTGTTTCTTGCCTGAATTATAATAGTTATAGAATACTGGAAAACGTGGAATTACGCTGGAGAATTCGGGATTCTTCTCTGCGAAGAGATCATCGTAACGAAGCTTTCTCCCCATAACTCCATCCCAACTTTGTAGAGGATCTCCTAAATTCCTAAATTTAGATCTACCATCTACGAAGTTATGTGTTACCTTTGACGACTAAGAGCCCTGACAAATGGCATCAGACGCGTCAACCAGTCGCAACTCATTCAAGGGTAATGTGTTGGGTATACGGTGAACCCTAATGTCACAACTACCCCAATCTTCGCCCACCTCCTGTCATTCCCGTATTATGTTCTCTCACCCCCTTCCTTCCCGTCTGTCGACTTCCAGTGTGTCCCTGTCCAGGCAAAGTTTGGAGAAAGTTGTTACCTGCCTCGCTGTGGAACTTATGGGCCCCATCGAGGAGAGGAGGTGAGGTCCTTCCCTGTTATTCCTTTAGGGTTCTCACTCAGGGTACCTCTCCTCCATTTAAGCCTCTCATCCTTGAACTCTATTACTTCTTTATTTTCCTTTACTCATACCCGAAATGTAACCATGATTATAGAGCGGGCGAGTACTCAGCATAATTATTTTAAAAAAGTGTGTCAAATCTGATTAAACTACTGTGTACCTTTACTTTGTCATCATTTAGATGTTACATTGCGAGTTTTACGTCAGTTTCTTTGTCGCTTATTAATAAAATTTCCCTCCATCCTTTTAAAAACTTTGATTATCTGAATAGTTATTAAAATTTAATGAACAGTCAGTTTAATTAACCATTATATAGTACTCAGTGGTTGTTTCAAACGTTCACCACATGAAATTTCCTCGTTTTGCCTTCCCTCTTTGTCAGAAAGAATACAGTTGATCTACTTATTACGTTTCCTCTTCTTATTTTATAATGTATATAAAATAACAAGTTTTTATATATTTATATTCTCCAATCGTCCAGTTTTTAGAAATTAAACGTTACCACGTTGCCATCGTTCTATACATGGTTATCAAAGATACGATGAACACTTATGGCCTCAGATCATTCTTCATTGGATGAACCCGGGAACAAAAGTAATGCATACGCCTGAAAAATCTCTTTTGGACTCTCTGACTTTCTTTCTCCTTCCTTCCATTGCCATCCAATGTCTCTGTTACTCGCCGCTTTAAATCGTCCTCCTCTTCAACGAGCTACAAGTTCACTCCAAACCATTTTCAAATGCAACGAAAAAATACTGTACGCAGTCATGAATTTGGATGCGAGATTTTAGTTGAATACGTTGAAATTCTCCCAGAAGAATTAAACTCCAACTAATGGGTTTTGGGCCAAAATGTTTTTAATTTAAGTGTCCTTGCTTCCCATTTTGAGAGCCTGTGCTCGAATCACGAGAATACGGAAAATTTTTAAAGGGATCTCGCTCCCTACTTGGCTGTTTGTGCTGGGTGAACAAACAACCAGTTTCCAAATCCCGGAATTGTGTGTTATCCAGGTGCCATTGGGAGGTCCAAGATCGAATCCTGATCAAGGCCGATGCTTTTTTCTAGGATGAATTTCAACACGATTAGTGTTCGAAGTAGTAACGTATCCGCCATCTTTGTTAACGCCAATTTTCCTTTAGCACTTACAGACCTACGCACTAATTTTGCCATTTGAGGATGTTTTCCATTAATAACTTACTCGAAAAGGGCCACTTTGTTCATGAATTCTGCGATTTTCTTCATCCGTATTGTATACGCTCAGTTAATGTTATTATTTAAATTTACAACTTTTAAGCACGTTTCCTTATGTTACTGTGCCATCTATTCAACTTATTCTTTTAAGTTCTGATGCATCTTTCTTGCCCCCTCTGTGGTACTCTGTAAAATCAAGACTTAAATTAATTTGTAGCTTATAAATTGATGCTTGGCTGAAATTTTATTTAATCTCTTTTCTTCTCCTTTATTTTCAGCGAGTCCCTTACGGAACAGGATATCGAGGTGAGTGCTTTTGTACTTGTCGACGATTCTGTGATTGATTTCACTCCCTTATCACTTCTAATGTTGACTTTTCGCGCCCACAGAACAAATTCACCAGCCTCTCCCTGGCCTTCAAAACAGACAGGATAACGCTAAGCAGCCGTCTGGAACTCCAACTGCGGCAGCGTGATTTGGCCGAAAAAAACGTCCTGTCCGAGATAAAGCAGCTGAAATCGACGCTAAACGTAACGTATCCCTTGCTTCTTTTGGCCTAGTATGGTTAACTCTTGTCGCCTTCACGGCTGTGATGATTTGACCGGCGAATACTACATATTCTACCATTAAACTCCATGGAAAACTAAAATATGCTTCAAGATGAACAGCCATCTCTCACCAGGTTTAGCGTGGGTTATCGATTTCACATCAAAATACATGCAAGAGACATTTCAGGGTAACGATTCAAATACATTTTATTACCTTCGAAATTTGTTTCCTGACGGCAAAAGTTGATCACGCCTATATCTGTGGAAATGGAGAAACTCTATACTAGAAAAGAGATATTTCCTATTTTCTTTTAATCGTAAGCGATTTTTCCTTTTGTTGGTTTAAAGCGTTTCCCTCGTGAATGCATCACAAGTTTCTAACAGAATTCAAACTCTTTCCTTTCATAATGCGCAGCATGTTTTGGAAACTTGCAACACATTCACGTGATTTTTGTTTATCTTCATCGCAGTGAAAAAAATTCAAAAGACTCAGGCACCGGGAGCGGTTCTTGAAATTTGCCTTAAAATCCCTCACATGGCTGACATAGTCCTCATTTTCTCATGGCTAAAATAATGCAAGTAATACACTCCGCTCTAATAATTTCTCACTCGGTGAGTCCTAAATATTTGCTTTTTCACCATAAATCAAGCCAAAGATATCACCAGTATTGCCTGTTTCCTTATTTATATCAATTTATTGGCAACTGTACCTATATACCTACTGCTGCTGGTCAATTTGACAGCTGAGTATAAGTAAGTCTAGGCTATAGTATAAGGTTAAGCCCAGCTTGATTTTAATGTCACTAGAGAATAGGGTGGTCATTAGCCTCGGCATCTCTTGATTACTGAGAAAGATACGGCTCTTTCAATTTTATAGATCCGGATTTTGGGAGGATGGGTCTAGAGAAAAATCCTACATACATATCCCATCATCTACTGGTATCTCCACCCACTGGAATACCTAGCCGTTTCTGAATTGTTGAATAATTACTTGCTAAATAAAAGAATGCCGCAATATATAAGATGAAAAATGAAACCTAACCAACTGGAGGGATTTCTTTCGCTTGGTCAAAATATTCTTGCTAATTTTTTGTCGACTACCCTCAATTTAGTAGCATGATTGCCACTAAATTACTCAAGTCTTCCCGTTCTCTCATTACAGTGCCTTAATCACCTGTGCACCGATATGGAAACAACAGAACTCTTGGCAAAGATTCGTCACCAAGTCGATGTGCTTCAACATTCAGCACAAAGGGTTTCAAGCCATGCAGAGGTAAGGAATGGTTGATAATTCCCATTGCATTGTGAGTGCTTTGAGCTTTGGATGCGTGGAAGGATCGAGGGCTGAACCATTGGGGTAGCTTGATATAAAGGGCGGCTTATGCTAGAGGCAGTAACGTGTACTTGTCCTATCTGCCATCTTTGTTAACCCCGATTTTTCTTTAGCGCTTAGGGGCCGACGCACTAATTTTGCATTCTTTTTATGTTTTCCATCGATAACTTTCTAAAGAATAAGCAGGCACTTCTTTAATATGCTTTATCCTCGCACACATTTTTTTATTATAAAAATAGTAGTAATCCACATTTCAAGTGAAAATGATAGTAAAAACGAGTGAAATCCATAACACTAAGTAGTCGGTTAACATTCCAAGAGTTACCTGCCTAAAATTTATAAACTATGGCGGATATTCTTGCTGTACATCCGCTTTCACGATTTTATTTCCGAGTTGCCTCATAGCTTGTGAAACCTGTGGCTTCGCAGCGATTTGCTCGATGGGGTGTTTCCTCACTGCAGACAAAGGTCTTCTGAAGCCTTATGCTCACTTGTGACGTTTCACGGCACCATTGGTGGGCGCTTATATCACAGAAAGGAACGTTTTCTATAAACGTTAAAATAACGTATAAATTTCCAGTTTGTGCAATTTGGGAGGTGGGAGATAGAAAATATTTTCTGCAGATTAAAACAAAATGAATCGTTGGTCATTAAGAAGCTTAAAATATTTTATATCTTTATGAATATATAAAATATATGCCCTGTTTTTGTCTGTTACCCTACCTGTCCCATTTTCACGGGAAAACCGGTCAACTAATTATCGTGAAATCTTGCACTCGGGTCTTTGAATTCATTTAACCAGCCATAAGCTGTATAAAAAAGGCCTCAGTGGACCGTGTGGCCCAAAAGTGGGCTCTTTGCTGGGCAAATACACCTCTGATGTAGGCAACCTCCACACAAAATGTCGACATTATTATAGTCTAACTCTAAGGATACAAAAAAGTGGACAGGATTCATTCGATATGCCTTTTTAATGATGTTATGATGATACTCATATTAGAGTAGTAGTACATTTCAGGAAAATGTGAGCTCAATGGATAAAACAAATATCTTTAATGGACCTATTAATAAGGTTTCGAACTCCTTTCCTGATAAATTTAATTATGGAATGTACCCAACGGTATTTTCATAACATTAATTTTAAACCCAGTTTTCATAACGTTTAATATATTATATCCCTGCATATGTTTCTTGGGCTCACTTTGCATGTGCTAAATTCATTCTACATTAATATAAAATACAAACAGCATGTCTTCCTTGGACCACTACCAACACCACCATTTTTCACTCTCTATGATGATGGGCTGAGTGCTCTAGTAATCAGTCATACTTAGTTCCAAAAAGTTCACTTCTGTCATCGTCTTTTATTCTCCAACCCCCAACAGTGGCTAATTGCCTGAATGGGTGGCTTCAATGGGTTCAATTATTGGTGTTTATTATTTCTTCAGTGAAAGGTATAAAATTGCATATTCATAAATTTGTACAAGCACCTCTTAAGAACTCTTGAATGGATGGCAATAGAGGAGGTGTGCTGAAAAGCGACCTTGCATTGGTGAAAAATAGACCTGGAGCCTATCATCTTCTGACAGATTCTATGAATAATAATTCTTAATGTAAGACAGTAGCATGGTACTTGATGATGCCATTGAATAATGAAATCCACCTTGAATGTAAGAGAGGTGGAAAATGTCACAGTTTGAAGTACATAATTTTATGTTGGTTATAATTGATAAACGTTTTTGACTATTATCAGGTATTTTTATTCATTTTAAAATATCCCTTCATTAGTAAAAGTATAAAGTGGTGCATGTAAGAAATTTAAACCTAAGATTATTTTCAAAACAGATGTTGAATCTAAAGGAAAACTTTATGCTAGCCTTAGTGCCTCTTTACCCTGGAGAAGGACTCTAATGTACTTAAGTACTCAACAAGACTGAGGAATAGCTTACATATAATACTTGTAAGGATGAGTAACTCTTCCCCTGGCACTAGAACTATGGGTATTTGCCTTTATAATAAACTTCCAACAAAGTACAAGTACATTGAAAAAAGTCCTATTTTTAAGTGTAAATTTAAAGAAATGCTACTGAAAGAATTGTACTACTCTGTCAACGAATACCTCATAGATGAGGACTTATGATTGTATACTACAGAGTTAAAACATTTTAGTGTGTATGAATGATGTGTCCTATATCATGTATAATGATTCTTGGACAAAAAAAATAAAGCTATCTACTCCAAAAATATTTTCATCATACATCATCCTGTAAAAATATTGGCTCTAACTCAAAGTGAATTGACTCTTTTCTCATTGATTCCAGATGTATGGTGCAGTGCAGCAGGAAAGTAGGGTGTCAGCAGCCATAGAAGTTATGCTCCTTCATGTGGAAAACCTAAAGAGACTTCATGAGAAAGATCACGGCGAGCTAGAGGATACAAAGTAAGTGAATGGAGCATCACTATCTATGTAACTCATGGAGGTTAATGCCGCCGTGTCCAGTTTCTTTAAGTAAATGCAATCACTAATCTGTCCTATTTTACTTTCCCCAGACGTATTCTAATGGAGAATAATATTGTACTAGAGTGTGGTCCAGAAGCCATTGAAGAGGGAAGATCGAGTCAGCGAACTGCCAGATACCGCTCCTTACAGTCCCTTGTTGGAGCTAATAAAATGGTAAACTTACTTCTTAATTTTTTGAAACTGATTAATCACTAATAGTAATTGGTCACTCAGCAATTCTTTCAGTTACTAGAGTTGATCCCATTGGGGTAGCTGCATTTTAGTGAAACAAGGACACATTTTAAAGTCCCTATAAGACATATGGATGTCACAACTCAGATTTCAATGGTTTTGAAGCACCTGTCTCCCTTTAGCCACTGATTCCTCAATCACTCCCTGCTAATAAGCACTCCACTTTATGAACCTTTTCCTTATTGTTCTACCAATAAAACTTTGCATCCCTATTCTTCCCTCCCCATACACATATTTGGATTTAATGCTTAATAAGTTCCTATATCATGTCTTATTTAGGTAAAACTGGCCTTAAGTGTGTTTATTTTTCTTCAATTAAATTCTTATGTTTTAAAAATACAAGGGCATTCATGTCCATTTCTTAATGCTTATAAGATTTTAATTTTTATCATTTCCTTTAATATACATACTAAATGTTGATTTTGTGTACCATACAGATTCAATACAGTAAACATCATGATTTGTTGATAACCGTGCACAACCATAGAACATAAAACTCAGACTCGTTTCTTTTTTTATATTTATCAATTTTACTTTCAAAATTATGTTCACTTAGGGAGTGGCACGAAACACCAAATTGTTCAGGAATATGTGCTTTGATTGATTTGAAGTGCTAATGACATTATTCCTATATTGTTATCACAGGGATCAAGAAGGAGAGCTAGTATTGCAGCTATTCCTAGAATGCCTGGTAGAATTGATGCATTTATTTCTCCATCCCATATGGTAAGATAGTAAAATAGCCATTGGCCCCTGTGAAGGTTTTCCATTGAAATACTTGCATGTAATTGCAAGTGTGTCTTTTTTCTGGGTATTTAACCATGTAGTTAAATATCCCACTGTTAGTGTTATAACAAAGTTTTTAGGAATCAGAATTAAATTTTAACCCTATTTAAACAACCACCAACGATGCAATGGAAAATCTTCCTGAGGGAAAATATGAAAGCTTCCATTTCAGAAGTACATGGTCATAGAGCAGACAGGACTCCAGTATTACCATTACAACTTTCTACAACTGGATGAATCTCATTTAAATTCTGTCCTCTTCTTTAAAAATAATCTCTCTTCCTTGTCTGTGCATGCTTACAAGCAACCACGGATGCAAACTGCAGATGGGAGTCACAATTAAGGTGAGAGATGACTAGTATGGTGCCATGATATTAGTCTTTGCTTGAAAACCATAATGAGGCTCACTAGAGAGAAACCAGAGAATCCCTAGTCAATTAAAGTGATTGAATATTATCTTAAAATTATTTTTCATCAAAACACAATGAAGGTAAAGTTTGTTGGAAGAGTCCCATGAACCATTCTATTTAATAAAGCTTACTTTGCTCTAACATGACTACTTTAAAGCCATGAAATCACTCTGCTGAAAAATAAACCTTGCAGAGAGAGACTGGGGACTTGCAAGTTAGCGAAAGTGGATTAAATTTTTGTCAAAGAAATATTTTTCCTGGGAACTCAATTAAGGTATAACATGTTGAAACTGTTTCATCAACCATACTAATAAATAAAACTTACCTTGCTCATAAACTGTCTGCAGTTGACAAATATAGGCTCATTATGATAAGGAGAGTCATTGAGATCATTAATTACCTAAAAATATGCAAGTTTGTTTTTACAAGAACATGTGCAAGTTTGGAAATAGCTTGTATGAGCTAATCATGCAAGTGTAAATTACGAACTGTTTACATATTTAACACTCATTATTTATGTAATAATCTCATGCTAATGACTTATATACCATTGAGTTCTTGCAAAGATGTATTAAGTTTGCTTTAAAGAAATTAATGGGGAAAAAAGTCTTTCCCTACATCTCTTTTCTCTCTCGTAAATCATGATTGACCATTTGCTTTGGAACTTGAACTACTAAATGAACTAAGCCTAAAAAAAGTTTTACTTGTGGTTTGTTGCTGTAGAGAGTCAATTGTACTTTGATGTTTATTTGTAAACTCAATGAACTCTTCTCCCATTTACATCTCCTGACATGTAGCTATTTTTTTAGCCTATGAAAAGAATGCCAATATGGGTTTTGTCATTGAACTTTTATTTACGAGCATTTTATGCCGTGGATTTCCTCAGGTAACAATCTGAAAGCATTCAAATAGATGTGCAAAAATAGATAATTTGAGAGGCACAGTTGTAATTTTGCAAGTATGCATTTTGGATGGATTTGAATCAAATTCTACTGAAGGACATTGTGAATTTCCAAATTTTGAGGCAAAAGAGTGTCCCATTGATATTCTCCTTTTTTAATTATCTCTTCTAATGTAATAATGAGAATATAATTATTTTTATTGCCTAGAAGTAATTATTATTTGATGACCAGACGCTTATGTATTGGTGCACTTAGATTTTTTTGCAAAATGGAACAATTTCTCTATTTACTTCATAATTTATGAAATACATTTGTGAATAGACATGAAATTCAGGTGCTATGCCTTTGCCTCCTGACTGCTAGCACTGCTGGCTTAAAATAAATAACCCTCCAAAACTTTTCTGATCTTCTCTGTCCTGTCATCATACATGAAGTCTAATTGTGTGGGGCAGCCTGAATGGTGTTTCTGTACATTGAGTGAGCCTTTAATGACATAGAATGTCTTTTCCACAGCAAGATTTTAAATGTGTGCCCTTTATTTTATTTCAACAGGATGTAGGTGGCATGGGTCGAGTGAGTGCAGCTGGATCACTTGCTACCAGCTCTGCTACTTCAACAGCCACTGCAGTCACCGAAGGAGAGAATGAGAGAAGAAGGTGATTTAAATTAAATGTTATTTGATGGTGGTGTGAATCTTTGAGAGACTGTGACACAACTCGTTGAGAATTTGATGAAGAGGTCAAACTAACAGGGCTCACAGGGATGGAGTCCTAGAGAAATGAAAATCAACAGCCTTTGAAATGAATTAGATTCCAAAAACAGGAGTATTTATTGTACATAGCAAGTGCATTACAGCAAAGATGAAGCCCATGAGCTGAATACATGAACACTCATATCTTCAAGCGGTTTTTGGTTGTGTGTTTTGGTAGATTCTGCTGACAAACTGCGGCCATTGCTGGCTTGGAGAAGAGAGAGACTGCTTCCATGCAGATCTGGTTAGAGATGGGCCAATTGAAAATTACCGTGGTAATTGTCATAAATTACCACGGTATTTTACGTAACCACAGGCCCTAAAAATTACTGTAATTTTCGGTAATATTCACCTCCTTCTCAGCTATTTTTCATACCAATAAATTCCAAACATATTATTTCTAGCCAAGTCTACACAAATATTTCATACAATCTTAATAATAAATTAAGGCTTATACAACTCATTTGTGGAATATCTTTACCAGTCGAATTTTCGTGGGGTTATGTTGAAACAGTCGGACCGAAAATTTCTCATACCAAACACATGAATGCTGGATTGCATATGGACTGCCATACTTGTTTTAAAATTTTCTTTATTTCTAATACCATAATGTAGCAATTGGAATTGTTTAAATGCTGTTACCCCTTTCTATAGCTAATGGCTTTCCTGTTAAATCCTCTATTAGCTATTAATTGCTGAAAATTAACAATTGCTGGACAATTAGAGTAATTTTCAAAAATTACCATAACTTACCATCGTAATTTACCTCAAGGGAAAATTATAGTGATTTACCCATCTCTAGATCTGGTATGAACATGTCAGTTTTGGGGGAAATATAGCTAGAAGATGGGTGGGAAGAATCTCATGACTGTTATGTGCTTATTTTTGTGGCTTGTAAAAAATTTTGTCTAGTTTACAAATTGATGTCATGAAACTTACACTAATAATATTTGCAGGTGACAAATTTAAAAAAAATGAAAGATGAGAGCATTAAATTTTAGATGTCCAGCCATGCTCACCAAAAAGCCATGAGGAAATTATAGCAAAGCATCTCAATGTGTATTCACATACAACTCACTGCACACAGTCCCTGGTTTAGCCACATTTGAATTATTTGGAGACTCAACTCCCATTTAGGAGCTCATCTATTTGAAGGTATATAGGACAGGTTGTACTATTCAGAATCAAACTCAAAAGCTGCTGAAGACCATGTTTATTACAGCCTCTGAATACTCAGGTTCAGGAAGTGATGGCTGAGTAGTTGCTCTAAGTGTAGGTTTCTAATTCACTCCCTGCTGTCAGGGTTCCTCTGGTTCCTCAAGGTCCCACTATCTTATCTGTCCATTCCCTGACAGCCGTATTCGGTACTGCCCGATAAAATACATCAGCCAGGTGGCGTCTACGTGGCGAGTTTCCATACTGTACTTGGTAGCAGAAGGCTCTGCCATACTTATTCAAGGATTTTTTGATTTTATATAATGGCTGATTTGGATTTCATTTTGCATTACAGTAGTGTGAACTAAATCATTTGGGGGCAAGGGAGGGCAGGTGGGGCAATACGTTTAAGCTGTTTGCCTTCCTTCGGGTGTTGATATGATCTTTCAAAATTATAAACTGGTTGGAACTATGAATGCAAGAGAACTGTACTTATGATGTCATAACATCCCCTTTTATATATATGTAACTCTTTCATAAACAAACGTATTCATCATGACATTCCCTTTGGGGTAGGCAAAGTCGGCGTTATAGTCGTTCACCATAGAAAATTGGCTCCCCCTTTAATTATTTCATCCATAGTGCCCTATCCTTACAAACCACTTAAGATTCTCTTACACTCATGCATTGCTTCAGACACACTCATGTATCCTTAAGATTCCTAACATCCTTCCTCTTTAGAATTTTTTCGACCATATACACCCATGGCTTATATGGTATACCTCTTCATCTCATATCATTCACTCTACTATTATATATCTGTTTTATTTGTCAATTCTCTTCCATTCTCTCCATATGGGCAAAACAATGCAGCACACATCTTATGTTAATGTCCATCACCAGAGTATCCAACCCACATTCTTTCATCACCCTCTCATTCAAAACCCTATCTGTCCTACATTTGCTGCTATCTCAGGTATGCCATTTCTACTGCATTTTTGCCCACTCTTATGTTTATCCTGACATACCCTGGCTTCACTGTCAAGAGATAATGTTAGTAGGAGAACGCTTATGCATACTTATGTGCAAAATAAAAGATATGATGCATTTATCCTCATTAGATTACATGGGAAAAAGAATCAGGTGGTCATTTCACTCAAGGGAAGCTTGACACTTTAGCGAATAGCATGGTGATCAGATTGTACCCTAAAACAGCATCGCTCCCAGGCATCATCTCATGTTCAGAATTGTAAAAAGCATTGGTGATGCTATTCTTTGGAACAAAAGTGTCATGAAAGCTATTTCTGGCGAATAGCATTAAAGCTAGTTCATTCAGAATAGCAGCCATAGACACTGGGTCAAATGAAGAGATATGAAGTCGTGATATTAAGCTGGCTGAACAGGAAACAAATTAAGGGAACTATTTAAGATGAAAATGGGTGTAGTTGCCAAGACCTCCGGGGTATAGAATGGTGGAGAAGAGTTTTTTCAGGCTGCCATATTAAGTAGCTTTAATAGTCAATAAATTTTTACTAAATCTGTACAACACTATAGGCTTTGAGAGTAATCCAGTTATAGGCTGAATAGCAAGAATAGTGTGTTTTATGTTTTGGTTGTATGTTAAGCTGTTGAGGAGCATTGTATTTATATATATTATGAGGTGTTTAGGAACAGGGCCTGAGCATTATAGGTTGTCTCAGCAAAATTTACCAAACTACACATTGTCAAAAATCAACCAAAATTACAAATTTTGGGACTGCACCACATCAAAAAGAGGGGATTTTCATTTGTCCTGAGTAATTATCCTTCTGCCAAATACTAACCTGTTAATTATGATTCTCAAAATGTAACATATTTTCAACTCACCTCACTGTTCTGGTAGTTGGGTGCCTACCTTAACCCTTTTAGTGCGGCGGGCCGATATATCGGCTTTGGCATCTCAGGCATAAAGTGCAGAGGGCCGATATATCGGCTCATAGGCAAAATATTGTTTAACTTTTGCACACAAATATAATTAAAATTATTTTTTGTACGAAGTATAAGCGTTTTTTATTATTTCCTAATTCAATGCATACGCAATAAGAAAAACTGCATATGGATATTTTAAACAATAACTTTATATTATTTATTTTCCTAGAGTGATACATTTCATTCTAGTTACCCTCCGCATTTCTCACTAGAACCGCTGGCAGGGGTCAGCACTAAGAGGGTTAACAGGTAATTTGCAAGAGGCTAATGCTTTCACCATCTTCTTTCCAGGGAATCCTTTGCCTCCCAGATTTTTAGCCATGGAAATTGCTTACCGTTGGAATCTCCAGAGAAGCCCAGTTGGTCAGTGACACCTCCTGGGGAGGAAGAAGATGAAACAAATGTGGGTGATGATGCATCAGAGCCTGGTGCATCATCCTGGGATAGTTTAGACTCTTCTATGGCAGATACTGGAGATGGCTGTGCCTTCAATTCTCCGCCAAACTCCAATGAAGATTCTAGGTAAGTGCATCTTATTGTTTGAATTGATTATGCTTGCCATAAAAAATTTTCTGACCCTAGCAAAATACTAGCAGATACTAGAAGGCCAAAACAAGCATTTTAGATTACCTCTCTGTGGCCATACCCTTCATCGTCACAAAACCAGATACATGTTTTAAAATTACCTCTTAGTTGGATATGATGGAAAGGCAGTTTACTATGCTCTAAGTGCTCTGTCACTTGAAAAAAGATACATTTTCATCTGGACATGGAGAGGCAAGAAGTTGGTCCTTGTTTCACATCCTAAATATCCCAAATAAAGCAAAATACTGGCTTAAATTGCAAACATATTGGTCAAAACATGTTCGTTCAGGAGTTCAAACTTGAAAGCTCATTGTGAAAATTTCAATATTCATTAACGAAAAAATGTATGGCTGGTATCCTTAGTTGCCGAGGAACACATGGCACCACCTCCTAGGACTGTGGTATTTTTAGGACTTCATTTGCATTATAAAAATTTCCAAATTGTTAGTATCTATGTCACATATTCATTATAGGTATAATATAACATATGTCAGTTTAAATTGGCTTGAATACTCCTATAAGATGACTGACATAATTTTGTGGGTTTTCGTTAACTTTTCAATTATATGAATGATACTGTGAACTATTGGTTAGTTATTGACCATCATCTGTATTGAGAGGAGTCACCATTGAGGTAAAGGCTCAGATCAGCTCTTGAGTCAGGTCTTGGAGAGTCCACCTTAACAAGGATTGTCCTCCCCTCAGAGCTTTCCAGCATCTTCAGGAAAAGTGAACATTTTTTAGTCTCTGCAAACATACACAAACCCTCTTGATTGAGATGGTAACAAATATTGGGAGATACCCTCCATTGATTCCAAATTCAGTAACGCTTCTTCTTCTAAGGTGAATCTGTCCTCAGACAGGTTTCAATTGAACTGCTCCCTCCATACTCATCTATCCTGAGCTGCATCCCTCAGCTCTTGGTAACTCCTTCCATTCAAAACCCTTTTGCTATGAACGTCGGATATAAACGACAGTAGGTTTCTTGACCGGCGAGATGAACACCAAATATATCCGACAGAGATATTCCAACACAAATGAACGAATGTTGTATATATCCGACGCTATGCTTTCCCCCTTTCTGGCACTCGCAGGTACTCCGCTTCTTCGTTTCGGGACCTAATGTAGCGGGGTATGGCCTTTCCCTCGGAATCCGGGAGCAGGTACCTGGACCCTTCGTCGTATTAGCACTCTCTTTGCGGCTAGGGAGTGCGGTCATATGATTGTTTATTCAGTTATTTTGTTAAATATATATGTTGCTTTCTCAAAAAATATTAAATCAGTATTTAAATCCTTGTCTTTTGGTGAGTGTTTACAAATTTTAAATGAAATTCTACCATCAATATTAACTAACGTCTTGATTACAAGATAAATAGCATACCAATGTTTGATAATGCATAACCGGAATATTTTGTTACATCATTTCTTCTAGTATACTTTAAACTTCGCTCAAATATTCTTTTTATTGATTTTGTACAAAGTTTATTTTCCAGCAATTTGGATGCTAATTCACTAGCAACCTCTGAAATAGTAGTCCCTGTTGTCACAACCTCATCATCGGTATCAAGACACAGGTCTCCATCATCACTATCACTTCAAGTCAATAATTCCAATATATGTCCATCGGTACTGAATGATCTCTTTGCCATATTTTAGCCATGGAAAACTGCGAATTCAGTGTCCGAATCAGAGGTGTCCGAAATTCTCACGGCAGAGAAGGAGAGGTACTCAAGTGCAGATCGAAAACTTCAACTACCGAAGCCACTAAAGACTGAGACAGAACTGAAGAGAAACTATTTTTTTCAAAAAGCATTTTAGAGATACGAACGAGAATGAGAGTAAGTTATTCTGAGAAAAACGTAATTGTACCGATGGATGCAATTCCAGAGAAGCTCCACAGGAGTATTGTACACCCATGGTGGTGCAAACTTTCCAAACGATACCATGGAGGTCATAGCTGTGGTAGATAATGTGCTTTTCTGAGAAAGAAATTTTAATCTTAGTTCATGCATTTCAAGGAAATATATAATTAATGCGGTTTGTCAAGGGCATACTTGGAATCAAAAAAGGATATTTCAGGAGCACATATGCTTGCATTGGAATGGGTTTATGCATTAAATCCATTAATTTTTATGGTAGAGTTTTGTTTAAAATTTGTAAATGCACTGTAAAAAATGAGGAATTCATTTCAAAGTCAACAGTTTGAGAGCAAGCAACAAATAAAAATATAGTAAAACCAATAAATAAACAAGTAGTTGACCACGAACCCATGCCGCTGGGAAGGTTATAAACCAGCGAAGGGTTGAGCTTAACTGTCCCCAAAGTCCGAGATAATGGCAAGGTCCCCACTGGGAGGGGTTGAAAAATGTTGGAGCTGAGTGGAGTGTGTACCTGCGAGAACTCTCTCAATGGATGGTGTAAAAAAATGGTCCGTACAGAGAGGAAGAAAGTCTCTCTTGGTGCTCAGTTCAATAGACATGCATAGGAGAGAATTCCGCCGTCTTGAAAGGGATAGTATCAGTCAACATATTTCTTAGTCTTACTCTCCCTCTCTCTCCTTCTAATATTCTTCTCAGCAGGCAATCTTTCCTCAGGATGTGTCCCATCCAGCTTACCTTCCTCTCTCTTATTGATATTAAACTACTCCTTTTCTCATTCATCCTTGTTAGCAGTTCCTTGTTTCTCACTTTATCTTTCCATTTTAATCTTTTCATTCTTCTCCAAAGTCACATTTCAAAACCCTCTGCATATTTCTCCTCTTTCCTACAGACTGTCCACGTTTCAGCTCCAATAAGCACAACACTACAAATAAAACATTTAGCAAATCTTTTCCTTAAGCCTATGTTTATTGCTTTGTCTGAAAGTAGTTGGTTGACTTTACAGAAGGCTTCCTTTCCCTGTGATATTCTACATCTTGTTTCCTCTGTAAAGCTTCCATTCCCTGTTATAATACTTCCAAGGTATCTAAAGGATTGTAATTATCTAGCCATTTTCCATCAATGGTGACATTTAGAACTCCTTCCTCTTTTCCTGCCTTCATTACTTTAGTTTTCCCTATGTTAACCTTCAGTCCTATGTTTTCCTACCCTCTCGATTTTATTCACCATTTCCTGTTACTGTTTCTTACCCTCTGCTATTACTGCCTGAACATCTGCATACGTTATAACGTTCACTCTCTCTCCTCCCACAAGGATTCCTCCTACATCACCTATGGCTTCTTCAATTAATTCTTTTTATCCACTCGTACCACTTCTCTTTTCCCTTTGTACAGCTCTTTAAAAAATCTTCTATCTCTCCCATCTATTCCCAAGTTGTTCATAATCTTCATTACAATACTCCAGTTCACCTTGCAAAAATCTATTAAGTGTATAGCTAAGTAAATATTTATGTAGATATAACTTCTTTGCAATATATATTACACCACTTCAGTTTTTGATTGCTCCGGTTTCTAGAGTTTCTAGTTTCATACAGCTGCCCATACACCCATAATTATTTATGCTGGCATTCAGTCAGCTAAATATAAAAAATAAACCTCATATCTAGGGTATATATGTGCATGTAATGTATTTTCTTACAATATTTTGGAATAATAATAGATATCCTTTAATTTGTGTACTTCTTGCAGAAGGTGCAAGAGAAGATCACTGGGAACAGGAGATGTACTAGTCTACAGGAGGGATGGATTGACAACAAGAGTTTCCGAAGGAAAAGGCAACAGAGACCGCTGGACCATATCCTCTATCATCACAATGGTTCGCCCCTATCTCTCGTTTAATATCCCTCCTCTACCGACTGTTTTCAGGTAAGAATCTGTTCCATCATGTCCACTCCATCATTCAAGAGCTAAAGAATGTTTTGCATAGAATAAAATCTAAATAAACACCTGGTTTGAAAATTGATTTGGAAATTCCAATGGGATGGTGGATGTAACTAAATACCACCGTATATAGACCTTATTTAAGGTGCACAGTGCTAAAGTGCATTCATTCTATTTTGCAGTAGAACCAAAGAATTTTATGCATGGAATAAAATTGAAATAGACACTTGGTATGAAAATTGATGTGGATGTTCAACATGGATGGTGTGTGCAGCTAAAAACCACCATGCATAAACCTTATTTAAGTTATGAGGTACAGATGTGCACTCATTCTACTTTACTGCGTGGTAGCATATTTTGGGTATGCCCAGACTGACAGACGAGTAGACTAAGTGGAGTGGGTATGGGAAATCAGAGAAGTGTTTGCAGTAAAAGCAGATTGGATAGGGTAAGGAATGACTGGAAGATGAAAGAGTGTGAAATGAATGCTCCAATAATGGACATGTATGAAAGGAATGGTCCCTGGTAAAAATGAGCTGTTCATGAACTGTTATGTTGGTGGCTCATGAGGTGTTCCCCAAGTGTTTCTCAAGCTTGCATGGGCTGTGCATTGGCCCAAATGAACCATTACATACCATTCAATTTATCTGTTTGTGGAATGTTCTCAAAGCATTCAGGAAGCATTCTTGGAATATCCACAAAACCTTTCTGAAACAACCATGAATCAGACCAAAAGCATTTCTTAATCATGCATTACATTTCCAAAACAATTCAAAATTATAAATAAAACATTCCTGGACAGTTATGGGTCTGCACATTGGTCCATTAATTTTGACATGGGCCTGCAGATTGAGGATGCTAGGAAAACGATCTAAACCTGATTCCCACTGACAATGTGAGGCAGGAAAAATTCCTTGTTCCAGTCTACCAAGCAGAGCTCAAACCAGTGATGACGTTTTATGAAGTGTTCGTGTAAACTATACCGAAGTGTACTCGAAATGTTCTGTTCAGCAGCTGTTCATGAACTGCTTATAATTTGCTAGATGGAGCTGTGTGCACAGCTCCTGCCTGTCTCCTGAATGGCCCAGGAAATAATGAAGCATGTGCACAGTTTGTGCAAAACTTCTAAACACTTAGGTGAACAGCTCATTTTCACCGGAGGTATGCTTCATTGGATTGGCCAGATTGCAAGAATAGATGAAAAAGTCTTATAGAGCAGATTTTTGGCTGAGGAGTAAATGGTGTGTATGGAAAAGGTACATACACAGAGAAAGTCATTGGTGAATGGGGTGTAATATACTCTTAGGAGAAGAAATGTTAGGGGGAAATAAAAAAACAGGAGGGCATGCATGAAGCAATGTATGTGTGAAACTGAAGCAGGTATGTGGGGATAGGGAAGTAAGAAGGAAGTTGTTTAAGCAGAGTCAGCTTTACTGCCCCACAGAACCAATTCATAATATCCTTGGGTAGACAATATTTCAGGATAATGAGCTTAATATTTCAGTTTAAACTGTCATTTATTTCTCATCCAAACTGGAGTACTGCTTAATTATAGGATTTTTATTCACCAAAGGATACTTGAAGTAGATATCACATCCAGCCAGGGGCATTGATGATTATATTGCCAGTGGAGTTGGAAAAAAATTCTTGGTAAAAGCACACGTTCACCTTGAGGTATTGTCCACAAGAATAAATTCAATATATTTGAAAGTTCATGGAGGTCAGTAGAAAATTGTGCCAAATCAACTTGCTTTTACAAAATCTGTACCCACTATGCACAGAACATTTGATAAATTGGCTTTTGCAACTCGGACAAAAAGTATGGAAGGCCAATATATCAGCTCACGCACAAATATTATACAAATTTTGAACACTAATATAATTACAACTATTTTATAGACAATCTAAATCTTTTATAATTATCACCTAATTCAATTTGTGCACTATAAAAAAATTGCATACAGATAATTTAAACATTAACTTTCTAATTTTTTTCCCGAGATGATACATTTTATTATATTACCCTCTGCATTGGTCAAGGGCCTAGCTTCATTGAAACACCAGTTCCCATAAGATCACTGAAATTAAGCAATGTTGGGCCCGGACGAATTGAATGTTGAAATGTTACACTTATTATATTACCCTCTGCATTGGTCAAGGGCCTAGCTTCATTGAAACACCAGTTCCCATAAGATCACTGAAATTAAGCAATGTTGGGCCCGGACGAATTGAATGTTGAATGGGTGACCATTCACACCTTCACCGTGGTGCTCTTGTCCCCTGTCTGCATGTGGCAGGCAGGTTAAAAATGGGGTTGGCACAATGGACCACTCAAGGTCTAGGTGCCCGAGCTCCTGTCGAAGGCTCCCCCCACTAACAATCTAACCCTCTGCATTTCTCGCTAGTATTGCTGGAAGGAGGAAGCACTAAGAGGGTTAATCATGTCCACAAATTTGAAATGATTTTCTTTTCTTTCTCAGGGAATGGCTGGGCAGATGGATTAATACTCCTTGGATAGGTCAAAGTGGGAGCTTAGCTTTGGTCCAAGAAAAAGGCCTTACTCTGCTTCATACCCGCCACTGCCTTACCTGCATCCTCTTAGTTGTGGCTGTTTTAAGCCTTGGTGCAACTATTGTATCAACAGACGCTCACATTGATCGGTGGCATAGGCTGAAGGATTGCCATTATGAATTGGGGAGGATCCTAAGGCCATACGTAACCTTACATCATCATACTCGTCCTCCCATGTGACAATACACATTCAGCCTGTTCTGTGACATTTCTTCCTCGTTTGCCTTGTTTCTTTGCTCAGGTAATGTTATAAAGTATTGTAACCATTCTCTGTATATGAGCATGTTTGACTTTGCTGTTTGTGTTATTACATTGAAGATGTTTACAGAACAGGTGAGTTTAAAAAAAATGTGATCCCTGAGATGTATTATTGTTTGTTATTCTTGTAGATAATGAAATGCTAAATGTTCCAAGAAATGTTTAATTAAAATATTAAAATACTAAAAATAGCACAAATAACTGTATATATGTTCAGTCGAAAGTTACTTATAAATATTCAACAATAAAACAAGAAATGTTTTATATAAAATTAGAGAGTACCATTACATGAAAACCCCATGTATTCTCTCTTTCCATTAAAATACCACAATTATTTTGTAACCGTAATGGGTCCATCACCAGGTTGATAAATGATTGCCATTCCTTGTTCCAGAGTCTAGTCAGACTTCCTAAGTTTGGCACTCGAAATCTCAATACTTTGTAGCCATTTTTCCAATTCCTCCGGCATTTTTGGTTTAGAGAAATCTTTTCCACACAAACTCTTCATCATATCGTCAACATCAACGTTCACCAAATTTTGTTTGCTTAATGCCACTGCTCTGACGAACCCATCACCCAAGGTTACAAATTTTTGCTCCAAATAAATTGCCTTGTCATCCCAGTAGATCAGCTAAAACATAAGAAATATTTAATCACATTTAGCACAAACTAAAAATAAAATTACGAATGCAACTTGTTACCGTATGTTCTCTCACCTTTGTCACGACTTTATAGGCATTGAAAATGGGAATAGTTCTTCGATATCTTACACTTGATGCTCCTTGCATTGCATTACCTTTTCTCTTTACAATGTTGTCATACAGATTACTCCGATCATAAAAGTGAAACCTAGCAAAATCTAATTCTCGCACATAACGTGCATTGTTCATGTGTCGAATAAAAATATCCACGTCATTGGTAGTGCATAATCCTGTAAGGGAAAATGATATTATAGGTGAACGTGGGGCCAAAGGATAAACCCGAATTCATTACCCCAGAGAAAATTTACCGCAGTTCATGAATTAGAAACATTAAAATAAACTTGGAAATCTTATAAAAATTCTTACCGTAAATAACTGTTTCATCAAAAGGTTTTACTTTACGCTGAAAGTACCGGGCAAATCCTATCGTGAAAGCTATTCTGATAAAATAGTTCACATCACATAAAGCATACAAAATTGCGATAACAGCTACTAGAAAGAACCACATTATGGGACACAGTTGAATTCAAAGGTTGAAATTCAACAATTTTCCGGCAAATTTTAAGCGAAGTAAACGAAAGATGACGAAGCACTCCCAGAACGGATTCAAACGGTAAATTCCGAGTAGTGTGAGGGCATTCGATTGTCATTGTTTTCCAAACTTGGTAAATTCAAATACATGGAAGTACAGAGTGAAAAATTAATATCAAATAGTTACTTTTTCCACCACCAGGTTTATATTGCCTCATAGTTAAAATTCAAATATGGTATTTGGTATATCAAGTAAATAGAAAGTTAAGGCTGTGAATTGGTGATATGAGATGAGACCAGCATGCTAAGTGTAATTTATTCATGTTTACATGCCGATTCGAAAGTAGAAGTAATTAATATGGTGAACATGTTAGGATCGAGTGTCTACCGTTGACATGGACGTCTCGCATGATATGACTGATATGACTCCCTTGATCCTGTGTAAAACGAAAGAACTTCTCGAAGATATGCGGTTACTCGCCAGAAAAGCACTTCGTAATTGCATGGAGATAGTGAATTGATACGATTATTATAAGATGCCACCAATCAAATTTAATGTAGTAAATAATGACAGAAGAGATATGCCGGCTGTCGTATTATGAATGATTTGGTTATTTAGCGTATAATTTCGTCATTAAAAGAGTATAAAGTCAAATTGATTCCTTCTGGGATAATGAATTATCGATCGAGAGAATTCTCTTCTGCGCCTTATGAGTGCACATGTTTTCAGTGGTTAAGTATCATTAAAGCTGTCTTCTTCGACGCGAAAATAAGGCAATAAGTTTCGTCCATACTCACCAATTAGTAATCAGAAAATGTCATCGATTGAAACCTGCAACAGCTCTAGTTTTAAAGTAAAATGAAACTGCCATCACATATATTATAGCTAGTCACTGTATTTTAATACAGTGCCTTTGCTTGTCAACGGCCGTGGTTGTAACTAATGAGAGACCATCACTGATGGAAACGTTGCACGCGTTGCACTCTACATTCATGGTAGTTCACTCACAAAAGAAAAACGATATATTTTCAGCGAAATCGAAAAGCGCGCCGTGGTTTGAGTTCTGTGTCAACAACGAAAATTGTAATCCCTTCTTTTGTGCAATAAAATCCTCCGTAATCGTTATCACTATAAATTGATACGAAGATAATGCTCAAGTACCATTTATGAGCATGAATAGTTTGTTGGTCGATCTTCGTCGGGGATTAGGACATGTGACATTGAAGCGACGGTTTTCCGGTGATTTGGTAAGTATTCAATGTGGTATTTTGCATAAGCACTATTTAGAAATGAAATCTTACTCTTACATTAGTTGTAGTATTTCAGTTTCGTACTGTTCAGGTTAAATACTCGTCACCTCTCAACAACCCAGTAACTGTAGGAAACTTATACTGAGGTAAGTTTTCATGGCCTAATGCTGAGATAATATGTATGTCCACGTTTCACCTTCCCCTTCTCTCTCGTTGTGATGCTTTAAAGTTGAGAACTTGACTTAACGAGAGCTATGAATGTGCGCATATATTCAAGAGTGAAGTCCTCCATGTGAGGGTAGTTAGAGAAAGGATTTTTAATATACACATGTAGCGAAATTTCTGCCGAAGTATTAAGTAATTGATAATATCTTCTATTATGAGATTGAGTTGAAGTGGTGGTTTTATGAATTCAAGCTGTGTGCAGTGCCGGACCATGGCATGGGCATCTTGGGCTAAAGCCAGAGGCGTGAGGTCGTTTCCACACAGTTATGCCTGTAACTCTTTCATATGATTCTCGTATTATTTATCTCCTTATCCCTGCTTCTTGATTGTCACTAACCAACCATGCTTGCTTGAAAAATATCATTTTCGCCTCTCTTCTCTTGTGAATTCCCTTCCTGAGAACATCGACCATTTCAGCTTATCCTCCAGTGTCTTTGCTAACCTAGCCATTTGTCATTCCCAAAAAAAGTATTTTTTCTCCCCATGTTGGATTATTATTCGTTTCCTTCATCTTGTCATGTATTTACATTTGTGTCCTTTTTTGTTTGCTATTCATTCACTATGAAATGGCTTCATTCTGTATGTGATCTTTTTCTCAAATAAATGAAACTGAATATGTCTGAGAAAGCTGAATGTGGTGGAAATGGGTAACCTGAGAAGAGTGTGGCAAAAGTATGGTGAATGGGGTTAGGATTGAGTGAGTGACAAGAAGATGTAGGTAAGATGCGTCAGTCATGAGCTTCATGAATATGAAAAGGTTATTTGTTGGTTTTGCCTTGTTGAGAGAATGAGGATGAGAATCAAATAATGAAACAGATTAAAGAGAGTGGAATGAATGGTGTGAGAGGAAGTGGTAGACTGAGATATTCATGGGTGTATGTGGTAGAAGAGACTTAAATGATGGAGAATGTTGAGGGGACTGTATAATGCAGCTGAAAACACTACTGGAGATGTCTACGTGATTTTCTTTTATGATTCTTCTCGGCTATTTGAAGTAAACCTTATGCAGACCTGTTTAATAAGGATTAATGTTTACAGTCATTCTCATCACTTACTGATTTCTACATAACTTTTTTGACCACAGAAGAAACTCTGGTAAAAATCAGGCAATCGCTATGACTTGTACAACAGTTTCTTAAAATCTTTCCTCTAATTGTGAATGGGTATCCTTTGTCTCCATGTAGAATCATAAAAATGTTGAAAAGTCTGTATTTTAATGTCAATGTGAACATTTTCCTGTGCTCTTGAGTAGCATGTTCCACTTAGCCATCTGTGGCACTGCTGTCTGGATCAGAGAACGCAGAGGAAAATGATGATCGCTCTTAGGTTGCAGCAGAATTCAGAACTATAAGGGCATTAATGGCCAAGGTATACAGCTCCCTTAAGACTGAATGAACAGGAGAGAGTATATGCATGGCAGTAAGAGGTATAAAAGGATGGGGAATCATGGAGGAAGGTCATGTTGTTAAGAATAGCAATAGTAATTTCCACTCTGTTTTAATGAAAACTGGCTGTGGTTTTGACACTATGTCATTATCAAGGAAGAACATTGGTAATGACATAAAGTGTCGACACCAATATCAGTTTTCATTAAAACTGTGGAAATCTCTAATGTTATTTGATTCTTACCAATATGAATATATAATATTTCCACAAAGTTATGTCTGAAACTCTTTCATATGGAGGAAGTTATAAAGAGAACCAGTTTTCTATGCATAACAGCAATAACAAAGTTCTTTGACTTTACCTACCCTGAAAGGGAATGGTGTAACTGATACATTTGTCTTTATGAATTTGATAATATAACTTATTAGTACAAAATTTTCCTTCTATCTCCTTAAAATTTGTCTATTTGCCATAGGCAGTTTTCACTTCTTTTCTTCAATTATTTCTTGGCATCTCAAAAGCAAAATATCCAACTACAGTAAAACCTCTCACCTGTGAACAGTACTCGTCCTCATGAATGTGTCTGTATGTGGGAGGTGTCCGTGTCAGAGGTGAGACAATTGTGTTGATACATAAGTTTCAGTTTCATTTATCGAGGTGGTCTTTTAATGCCAGAGAGAAACCAATGGCAGTGGAAAAGGTGTTTAAAAGTAAAGTATTGCTAAGACGTGTATTTCTTCTGAAATAGGAAGAAATTAAATCTAGGGCATGATACACATTTTAGTGTATTCATGCACATTTTAAAAAGTCTGTGATTTTTGTTTGCTGTTTTTTACTCACAAGCACTTCCTCAAAATTCAACTGTAAATCAAACAAACTTCTTAGTGTATCATTATTGCCTTTTGCAATGCAATATTCCTATAATTGCTCAATTTGACACAAATCTTTTAAGCCGGGGTGTCCGTGTCTTTAAGTGAGAGTGTCTGTATGTGAGGGTGTCTGTCTTAACTGAGTTGCATACAACTCAGTCCGGAATTCAAATGCTATCCGTAAGTTGGAGGTGTCCATATATTAGAAGTGTCCATGTAGAGAGGTTTCACTGTAATTTAATAATAATGATGCTAATTTGTTCAGCGATTTGGTAGAACAAATAAAGGACACGTCAAGACAAGCACATATAAAACAAATGAAAAAAATTAAAGATGAAGAAAGTCATCAACAAAGAAAAACAAATTTCTCAATAAATAACCATGTAATTTACATTTGAAGAGGACCATCATCTTTGCACTCTTAACTTCACCAGGAAGCTTTTTGTATAGTATAAGGCCCATATATATTGAGGCATAACCTTAGTTTCTGGTTCTAACCTGCATTTGGTGGAGGTCAGCAGAGCTCTTTGTATTATAACTATGATGGTCATTATCAGTGGCATAATTGAGGAGATTTTTCTGTACACAAATGCAGCAAGCATGTAGATACAGGGAAGGGGTAAAATACCAAATTTCTGAATGAGGGGACGACATGGGGCATGGAGAGAAGCTTTGCCTCTCTGCCGCAGACACCTCTTTTGAATTTTAAATATTATTTTAGCATTGGGTGTAGGGCCCCAGGAGAGAATACTGAACATGACCTGGTAATAAAACTCATGAAGAATAAAAGCATTGCAAATATGCATTTGAAATTATAAGAAAGGAATCAAAATTAAATTATGCTAAATGCACAGGGTGATGGTTTAGTGGCATGGTTATCTAACTGAATATATACCTTCGTTAAAATGGAACCTCAGTGAATCTGGTTGCAGATAATCGAACTATCTGTTTTGCATTAGTACTCTCCTCATGGTACCCAAGTAGAGATCAGGAATCTGCTACAATTCTTTACTACTTCTGTTTGGAGTTTGCACCCTTATTTCTATGACGGAAAGCCTGTCTTCCCTATCCCTTCAGTCTAGTCAAGCTTCAAAGATCTCACTATCCACGAGGCTATATTCTATGGTCCATCCAAGCTTGCAGTATGCATGCCAATAGATGATTTTGTTTCATCTGGCATGTTGAATGGCAAAGAATTCCAGATATGTGAATAACAATCACTATGCAAATTTTGCCTTAGAAAAAATTAATTGAAATCCTCCCAGGCTGACAGTTCATACATCATCATGTGATGATGGAATGGACTTTGCATAGTGGTTGTAATACTCATACCATGATGGATATTTCTGCATTGTGTTATGTGATACATTTCATTTGATGAAGAATTCATTGGGAAATGGACAGGTGAAAAAAATCGGAAAGCCAAGGGTCAGTAGTTTAATCCTCAGTCAAGAAAATACATTCCTCGAATCTCAGACAGGGAATAATGCACTGACCAATTTGCATCTCTTTGCAGAAGATAAAAGCCAACTCCAATGTATTGACAGCTGAGCTGTGATGAACAACTAAGGTCATCGATTATATTAACACAAGAATCCTAGAGGCAGACATGGACTACCCTTTTGTTTTGTGGAACCATTACTGATTGTGATGGCCCTATGTAACTCTTTGGAACAAATTGTAAGTTTCACCAATTTATCCATATGATACTATTGTAATTGTTAAAAATTCAAATAGTATTACTGTTTTAGTTACTATTACAAATATTATTACCAATTAGTTACACATAATATTACTGTTCAAATAGTATTGCAGTTCTACTGCTTTTGCCATGCCCATTTATAGTGAAAGAGGTGCTGCAAGATTACATTGTATCATTTAATTAAACAGAAGAGGAAACAATACAATATCACAAGAAATTTCCATTTTCTACAGTGGTTGGGCCAATCAAACGATAGTGTATTACCATATAACCGAAGGGAAAAAAATTAATCATTGCAAGCCATGAAATTGCTAAATAATTCAATATTTTCACCTAAAATGTTGCATTACCTAAAGGCTGCTTTACATAATAATAATAATAATAATGATTTTTATTCCAGATTAGATAAATACAAATACATGATACATTTTATTGTATGAGCAAATGTATGAATTCTTTCATGAGGAAAATTGTATCATGCAAAGTGGCAAATTGTATGACTGAATAGGAAATAGAACCTGTTCTAATTCCATTCATTTTCTTGTACAATCTATGATACATTCATTTGTGCGATAAAATGTACCGTATAAGTAGCCTTAAGAAAGACAAAGCTGAGAAGTCAAATTGACTGATTCAGGGCTGGCAGTATAGGGCTATATGCACTATAATGCTTTGGGCAAGGTACACCAATGCTTCATGGGCATTAGTAGGTATTTAAAAACTATTGCACTGAAGTGTTCTCTATTTTTTCGTGAACTGTTGGTGCTCATTGGGAGCTATACCCAAGTTAGATGGGAAACTGTTCCTGAACACTTCCAGAACAGTTCGTAACACTCCTTTTGGGCCAGAATACAGTTTGTGAATGGTTGGCCTATGCTTCATGAACATAAAGAGAATGGCTTTTCAACCATTCATCTAATGCTTCTGGAAAAGTTCATCAGTGGTCCGTTTTCACCAGAATATGTAGAAAAATTAGGGGTGTTTGTTAAAAATGATCAGTACTGGCCAAGATATTTTGGAATGGCATCTTGTATCAAATGAAGACTGATATTGTTTTGTCCACTTAATCAAATCAAATTTGTACTGCTTGTGTTTCAGCTGTCTCACAGCTATCGTTAAGTTCAATGGCCCTTCATGCTGTGTGTAAATGTGTGTCAGTCCTTGGAGAGGAAGAAAAGGAGGAAATGATTAACTCATCACATCATTGTCACGTTTAAACATACCCTTCTTCCCTCCCCCTTCTCCCCTGTACAGGACTGATATATACCCATGGCATAAAAGGTTGTTTTTAGTTATTGTACCTGATGATGACTGCATGTCAGCCAAAATACTGATAGTAAATATTTGATTCAGCATAATCGGCAGTACCATATTTTTTCTATAGTCTAGTATTAAAAATATGTTGTAAGGTCTGCTATGGGGTAGATTATTTGGGAATCGAGAAGTGGTGGTGAATAATTCTGCATGTAAATTAGCTTGCTGTTGAGGTGGCTGGATTGGTCACCATGGATCATTGTGAATAATTTTTTAAGCCAGTTGAAAAAAATTTCCTTCTACATTTCCCTGTAGTGCACCTGTTTATGCGTCGGAATTCACCAAACAGGTAGTAACAGCGGTGATTCAAGAATTATATTGTAAACCCTTCCCTTCATTATAGCATGTTACTACCAGAATTTGTGATGAAGTATTTGAGATCTATGTAAAAGTTGTTGTTTTCAAATGTTGGGATTTGTGTAGCTTACTGATATTTGTTATCAACTATTATATTAACAAGAAATGTATTATTTCTCGTGTAGAAGAAGATCTGTACAAATGTAATCGAGTTATTACGAATTATTTGCCAATAGGCCAATATTTAGTTAGCATTGAATCGCCAAAATACCCAATCAGCACGATGCTATTTTTTCCCATATCTCTAAAGAAAGTTACTAGCAATGAGAACATGTACGCATATGTTCGTGCCAATGTGTACCTTCATACACAAATAACGCTCAAACAATTGTTTAATTAGGTTAACCTTCGAACGGCGTCATGGGATCCACAGCTTAACGTCCCATTCGACGGACGAATTACTGCACTCAAGGTGCTATCCAAATGGCTTATAAACAGCGGTAGGAATTCCTTTGAAAAATCTTTATAGGCCGATTTACATGGTACAATTAATTGCACAAACGAATATATCATGGATTGTACAAGAAAATGAATGGAATTAGAGCTGGTTCTAATCCCCATCCTGTCATTCAGACAATCATTCAATTTGCCGATTTACACGGTACAATTTTCTTCATGAAAGAGTTCATACTTTTGTTTGTACAATAAAATGTATTGTGCAAAGCGTTCTCAATGCTGCCGCTTTACAGACGCGGACCCGAAAGCTTGAAGCTTCCAAAGTGCACCTCATGAGTGAGTCGGGGCATAATTATCTCTGTGGACTTTGAGAACGAAAAAGGTATTCTGGACCTGGAATCGAACCATTAACCGTCGGATTTCCGTAATTGTTTACGAATCCAAATGCTTTTGCAAATACTAACAAAAAACATATACTATATACCACTCAGCAGAAATATCCATCAGAGTTCGAGAATTGCGATCCCTACTTAAATTCCATTCCGTCACCGCGTAATGACAATTATAAATGGACGAAGCCTAAACCACGATCAATATGTATTTTTTTATAGTTAGCGCTCTAGCCACCACAAATAACAGATCCACTAATTTAGACCCCGTTGCTGCTCAAAGTTTCAAGAACGATCTCCGGTGAAACCGATCTAAATTTACATCTACATCTACATATACCACCCTGAGAGCCGCCGCATGAGTGTGTGGTTGGGGGTGGTAGGACTTCAACCGTCTAAAGATGTAAGACATAACGTTTTGGGAGGTGAAACGGTGACGTGTATTATGGGAGTGTATTTAGTGGAGCTCAGTTTTTATTGTGGCCGCATATTGTGCGCGGAAAGAACGAGTTTTTGTACCTATCTGTTCGGCAATGTATCTCTTATTTTATCACTATTTTCAGACCTAGATATACAATGTGGCGTCATGATAATATTCTCTATGTCGCTCTGAAACACACCAGTTCTGAGTTTCCCAAGCAAGCTAAGCCTAGCGTGTAGCCTCCGAGTCTTTAGGGGCTCCCACCTTAATCCCTCTGAAAGTTGCGAAACACTATTAGGCCGCATGGGCGAGTACAGGGGGTGTTAGGACACCAGCCTTTTAAAGATGAAAGGGTTAAGGTTTTGGGAAGTGACATGATGACGTTTATTATGGGATTGTATTTAGTGGAGCTCAGTTTTTATTGTGGTCGCTTATTATGCGCGGGAAGAACAAATTTTTTTACGTATCTGTTCGGCAGTTTATCTCTCTTATTTTATCGCTTCTGACAGACAGAGATGCAGTGAGGCATCATGATAATATTTTCAGTGGAGGTTCAGTTTCTCAAGCAAGCTAAGCATAGCGTATGGCCTCCGAGTCCCAAGGGGCTGCCACCTTAATCCCTCTAATAGTTGTGAGGCACTATATGTTCGCTCGTAACTGCTGTTAACGAAGTGTGCAGCTTTTATTTGAATGTAATTAATTTTTTTGGTAAAATCTGTATGATCAGGGTCCCAAATGCTCGCGGCATATTCGAGGAGTGGCCTAACCGGAGCGAAGTGGCATCTCTCCTTTAATTTTTCATCTGACTACCTAGTTTCTTTATTCCTCTGCCGCATATTTAAAAATGCATCTCCTCATCTTTGATAGGTACCAGCGAGCCCGATTTTGGGTCCTTACGCATACGTGGTTTGATGTGGGTGAAAATGACCTCCTAGCGCAATCAAAGGACGGACCTTAAGGGTCCTATCAACCAATGGAAAAAAACTAACCGTGGGGTGATACGCCTTGTAATCCCAGCAACTTCCTCTGGCTGAGGCCCCATGCAAAAAAATAAATACTAGTGACAGGGGGAAAAAATACGATCGCGGAAAAAGAATTGAGCTAGCTAGCGTTCCAATGCGCGCCTCATAGATTTCTTCACCACTCTGACGTAGATTAGCGAACTTGACCCCATGTGCGCGCAATAGATAGCCTTCCTCTCTCCACTCAAACTTGTATCCCATCCATCTGCGCAGCCCGTACGTAGAATTAACGCCCCCACCCTTCGTCCTGAAACCCAAGCGACAAACACTAGAGCATCAAGCAGACGATAACTTTGGCGTCCCAATTTTACCCGTAGAATTTCCCCCATCCTTGCTTCCCCATGACTACTGAAGAATTCTTTAACGCAGACTTTAATTAACAATTTGAATGCGGAGAACAGGAATTGAGGACGGTATCAAGAGGGAAAAAGATAATAGAAGGATTCGTGAAAGACGAAAAAAGTGCTTTTTGAGGGAAGAAGATTGAATAGAATGATTGTATGATGAGATAGTATAAGTAGTGAAATAATTGAGAAAGAGGATGATTTTTTTGTAACCTGGCCAGATATTTGCGAAATATGGGAAGAGAAATGAATAAATTTAATGATGTTCGGGAAAGAATGCTTGAAGAAAAGTCGTTGGTGATAGGATTGTATCAAGGTATGAAATATTCGTCTAAGGAAGAAAAATTGTAGGTACAAAAGTGTTCCCCTTCGCACTTTATTGTTTTGTGGCGAAACTTGGGTATGCCAAGATTAGCTTTAGTGTTGGCCAAAATCTGTGAGTATGGGATATCTAAGAAGTGCAAAAAGTGGACGAAACTATCAAAGAATTAGGCACAGATCTATTGCAAACAGCACAAAATATAAATGATTTTGTACTTTCCCGGCGAATATTACGTGTGAAATTCTCTCGGGATTCACACCGGGTTAAATTTTTGGCTGCTGCCAACGTTTCGATGGATAACACTTCCATCGTCATCAGGGTAATGATGACGATGCCAAAAATTTGTAACCCAGTGTGAATCCCGAGAGAATTTCACAGCACAAAATATTTTCTAATTGCCGACGTCATGCCATCAATGATTTGGATATCTTTAATATTTAATAGATGTCTAGAAATACATTATTCATTAAATACAACAGTAAACTATCATTTTTCGTTTTACGTGTTCTTAAGCTTCATAGTAAGCAAGGATAATTACTTATCAATACACTTATTAGTTTTGCCAATCGGGCAGTGCTCTGTAATCTGTATCTGAATGATATCCATTTCTGTAAATAATTATTAATAATAATGTTTGTTTTATTACTCTTTCAGAGAATGCTAACAACGCAATATCTTTAGTTAAATCGGGAAGTAACTTCAGGTAGCCATGAAGGTAAACTTGAATTATGGCTACCATCGTTTACAGAATGGGTCATTCTCACATATATAAAGGAAATGCAGCATTTTGAAATTACAGTACATGTATCAAATAATATTACAGTAATGAGAAAACATCCTCTGGACTTTCTTAGTAAACTACCAAGATGGTATATTTTTCATTGTTATGTTCATAACTTTTTAATTATGACATCAAACCGGTAATAAATTATACACTTTACGTCTTGCGTACAAGAAGCATCATGAGAATAACATCAGGTTCGGCTTGGGTACGGAAATATGTGCTTTACGTGACGCTAAAGTGTAATCTATCTCTTGCTTCGTTTTTTCGTAGAGCACGTTGTTTAGTGGTAATGATTACTAAATTGGATAAAATAGGTTGTGACAACTAGTGTATTGCTGTAAATAAAACTTTTTCGTGGAAGTAATAGTAATTATAAGACACTGTCTCCGGCGTTACTCTGTGGAACTCCTTCATTTTGATAATAAAAAAACACTTGGTTGTTATTCCACACTTTATTGTAAGGAAACGACCCGGGTTTCGGCATGTCATGCCATCTTCAGGGCTTCAGGACTTCAGGGCTTCAGGGCGTCCCTGAAGATGGCATGACATGCCGAAACCCGGGTCGTTTCCTTACAATAAAGTGTGGAATAACAACCAAGTGTTTTTTTATTATCATAATAGTAATTCATTTAATGTAATGCGAAATTCTGAATTTATTTAAGAGAAAAGCTCTCAAAGAAAAAGTTACGTTTTCTTAGCAAATATTTTTGGTTTCGTTTATTCTGTATCCTGAACAACTTTTTAATTAACATTAGGCAACCGTCACAAAAAACTGAATAGCATTCTTCCAAAAATCCTTGTAGAAAAAAATCTCAAAAACAGTATGTGCAATTGCAACTGTAGTCCGGATTGCACACTAAATCGCGTAAACACAGAATTTTGCTTTTTTTCAACTGTTGACGGCTCTACTTGTTGGAATAACATATCGTGGGAGAATTTAAAACACTTAGTAAAATTCCACAAAGATTTATTTTCCCAACCGGTTTCAACGCTGACGCGTCATTTTCAAGGGTACAATTCTCAAAGTTCTTAGGAAGTGCGCCACATATATACAATTCTCAAAGGGGGGGAGGGAGGAAAAAGGGGGTGGGAACGGGGGATGGATAGGGAGGGAGGGTGAGGGTATTGCGAGGAAGCAACCGTCAAGGTGAGGGAAGGGGCTGTGGGTGTAGCACAGAGGTGAACGGAGAATATTTAAAAACAGAACAGTCATTTAAAAGCACAACATCAGGGACACCTTGTCTCATACTAATTTCAAAATTCTCCAAAAAGTCCAGTTTAAAACCTTTGTCATTAATATGTAAAACCTTAGGTTTAAAATTACATTGGTGACCAGTTTCAATTATATGCTTAGCAAAACCTGATTTTGGGTCATTATTAAATATATATTTCATATGTTCTTTCGCTCTGGTAGCAAATTTGCGACTAGTTTGACCCACATAATCACCATTACATCCTTCACACTCTAATGAGTACATACCACACTTTTCCAGAATGTCCATCTTGTCCTTGGAGTTGAAAAGGAGTTTTCCTAGCGTCACTGGGTTATAGTATCCTATTCTTAACCTGTCGTCCTGGATGTGCCTCGTTATTTTGTGAGTTAATGCCCCTAAAAATGGGAGTTTGCACCATTTATTGGGTTTGTCTAGACTTATTCCTTCGAGGGTTGACAAAAGAGAAATTGTTTTCTGTTTTATTTGCTTGTCTAGTAGTCTTTGCACAAGAGAACAGTTATAGCCGTTACTTTCGGTGATCGTTTTTATTGTTTTTAGTTTCTCTTGATAGGAGAAGTCCTCTTGATAGGCGCACTTCCTAAGAACTTTGAGAATTGTATCCTTGAAAATGACGCGTCAGCGTTGAAACCGGTTGGGAAAATAAATCTTTGTGGAATATTACTAAGTGTTTTAAATTCTCCCACAGAATTTTGCCTCTAATTTTCAAAACTTTTCATCCCCCCGAATTAAACTTAGCAAGGACTTCCCGCCTCCGGAGAAAAATCATGGTTATATTACTGAAAATATGTTTGTAAATCATTACTCGATGTTCCCTGAGTATAAATGGAAGTTATTTTATATGGTCTGCTGTTATTTTGAAAAATGTTTGGTGCTATTAGGGCCACTACTTAGGATGCCTCTGCGGGTATGAAGGCTGCAATACTAGATTGGATAGCAACAAAATGAATTTCCGTGATTTTTTCCGTGATGAATAAAACCTTTTCACTACAAATAGAGAACAAACTAGTTCTTTGTTTCCTATCTTTTTGTCAGTCAGTAGATCTTTCCCACACCACCATGAAGCTGCTACTGTCGCACGAAGCGCCTTTTCACGAACGGAGCGGTCCAGAATGATTGACGCCTTCATATCTCGTTCTCCCCCACTGCCGCCGCTTTCAATAATGTCGCTCCACATTTGTCCCTCGATTATTTTGACCAATAAAGACAGTCGCTTCGCGATAAAATTACGCGCCCAAGCTTTCAAAATTATTGGTATTTTTTAGGATCGATGAACTATGGGAGGAAGGGGGGAAACTCACGCCTGTTATGTTATGAAGACCTTTTTGATTTCAGATCTCCGACGCGGTCATATTTACATCCAAGTATATTTACGACGATAAAATCGATTCCATTCAGTGGAAAAGTACTTTCTCGAGTGGAAGACTTCCGAAGTGAGTCGTCAAATCCTTTTTAGGCGTGGTACGTGACAGCATCTCGAGTTTTCTCTTCTATTCTCATCTAGGTTAATGGGTTCACCAACCAACAACATCAACGGAATGGCCACCCGAGTCTCTCGGCAGTTACAGTGGAATTCACGTGCGTATTTGGTCGCATCTGGGGATAATTTATTTTTTAAGAGAATTGATGTAATTTACACCAAAGGCGTTATCGTGTCGGACTCGTCCCATTTCACTGTCCTTTCTCACTATCAGAAGCATCCAAGCGAGGCTAACTAAGCAGAATTTTCACTGGCAATGAGGAAACCGCGCTTGGCGTAAATCTCATGCGATCACTCGATATCGTCGGTGCTATCATTTTCCCTGCTAAAGGAAAAATGCCAAAAGCTTTTGAAATGAGGAATCATTTTTTTTATTTTGAGACTTCACAGATGATTTGCATTATTTTTTGGCCATCGAGTAGCGATCGGTGAGAACGGGTAGACACATATTTCACTAGTTTTCGTTTGTACATCTTTACTGTTATCCCTTTTTCTTTTATTTTCTTGGAAGGACAAGTTTTAGCTGACATCAGTCGTTGATTACTGTTACCGTGTAGTAATAAAACGATTCTGTTTCTGAAAAATATATTGTTTGACAAGAGGCTTTCCCAGCGAATGGTTAGAATGTAGAGCTCTCGGGTTTCCTACCGAGTGATGTTGAGGAGTTCCGACATTTTCAAGGCGTAGTCAGCCATCGTCTTCAGGGTGAGTAATTATATTTATATTTAGTTAAAGTATTATTAAAATTAAGTCTTTGTATTTATATTTAATACTATTTATGTTTTATTATTTATATTTAATGAAAATGCATAGCTTTTCGTCGATCTTCTGGTAAAGCCTTTAATTCATTTATTTATTTAGAGCGGTCTACGGTGTGGATACAATGGACATTGAACTATAATTAACGTGGAAACATTGCTGCGTACTCTAGTTGAACTACTTAAGACAAATTTATTAGCTTAATTCGGAACCTCTATAGTGCCTACCGATGCTTCAAACATTAAATTAAGGGTTCCAATGTCTTTATGATACGTATAAAACTATCTTTGTCACTCTTTCATGTGGTTCTTTAATAATTATGACTCTTTAATAATAAAATTGAGATGGTTGAGAAGAAGAAAAAAGATCACGTATCTGTTATCGAAAATTATGAACCTATCTTTATAGGTTTGATTCCTATGGTATGGGTGAAATGATATTGTAAACTAAGACCTGAATTGTTATTCCTTTCAATATAACTTCACTGAAGGGGATTGAAATCATCAGCATGAATATTGTTTGGTCGGCTGCAGCCATTCTCTTCTTATCCATCATAATGGTACTAATTTCTAATTCATGATCCGGACATCATAAATTGTGATCCTGTCCGTCCATTTGATCCTTATTTATTACATACGAATCTCTGATTTTTTAAATAATGATATACATAGAATGAGATAAGCATTTTCCTGAATTGATGTACATCAATTCTTACCCAACTCTTAAATTTAAAGTTTTGGAAGAGAGGTCAAATTACTTTGTCCTGCCATCTTGGAAGGACGCCTATGATAGACTGTTTACAATGGAGAAGAGGGCGACTTCGTTTACATTCTGGTGGCCTCTCCATTGCCGACGTTGGTGATACCCGGCAAACTCATAAACCTAGATGAGAGTAGAGGAAAAACTCTCGAGGCGTCACGTACGACGCTTTAAAAAGATTTGACCGCTCAATTTGGAAGTCATCGACTCGAGAAATTCCATTTTTTTTAAGGGAATCGATTTTATGGGCGTCTTTATACTTTGATGCAAACATGACCGAGTTAAAGTCCTGAAATCGGAAGGGGCTCCATAGCGTAACCGACATGCTTTCCCCCCCCCCCTACATTCTCTAAGTGCATGGATCCCTATTATCTCTACAATTTGCGGGTTTTGTTGCGTAATTGTATCGCGAGGTGGCTCTTTATTAGCCAGAGTAACACATGAACGAATGTGTAGCGAACTTTGTTTTGGTGGCTGATAGCCTTTTCATTAAGCATCAAATAAAGAACCAAGGTAAATATTGCGATGGCGCAATTATCTGCTACTGCGCGAGGTAGGGATGCCACATCGAGCAGTCGATTTTTCGATGTTTATAAAAGTACTCACCACTCATTAATGTTGATCGGCAAATAACATCGATGTTTCGATGTATCAATTGGCTATCGTCTTCTTATTTGAGGCGAAATGCAAACACCTCATAGTGGTCTTCATTGAGTATTATTTGTCAGGGAAATATCTTGGCCACTTAGTGCATTACTGGATTGAACTATAACATTGATAAACATATTTTTTGGCTTTGACAGTTTTACTATGATCCTTAGGTAACTTTTTACACTGAGTTCCAAAATGTACGACAGTGCTCTACGTGAACGACGGATGGCATAATAGGAAAGTTTGGTTTTCATTCTAAACAGGCTTGTGATACAGTGACATTGCGCTTTAATTGTCAGGAAAATAATTTGTCACACCCCACTCCTATTCTAAAGCATTCGTCCGATGATGAGTGTTTTGAAAACATCGAGTCGATGTTTAATCGATGTCTTTACTACTCGATGTTTTCTATGTCTCGGCCAAAAAACATCGAGTAGTCCGACACATCATTGTCGATGTGGCATCCCTAGCGTGAGGTATAAAAGAATTCTCTTCATGAAATTCACTCTCCAGTTAATGAAACAGCTGATGATCACACCGTTTCTTGACATTTCTTTATGAATCTTGATTTGAATATGACGCTTTTCAAACTCACTCAGGATAATTCCCAGGGGAGTATCGTTTCAAGAATGGAGCGTAAGATTAAACCAGCTGTTAGTCGTTGGCTTGGGATAAAAATTCCATCACGAACCCGGGAAATTTTTGTTTTATATAAATTCAGGGAATTTTTGGGGAATCCGGAGAATTTTTGTTTTATGTAAATTCAGGGTCGGAAATCCGAGGAGTTAAAAATATTATTAAATATAACTGTATGCAAATTATACTAAGCTGACTTATTATACTAAATTATTATACTAACGCTGGCAATGCCCATCGCCTTGCAATCTTCATCATTAGATTCCGATATACTATTTCCCGATTTATGTTTATACTTCATTGTTCACCACCGCTTAATCATTATTATCAGTCCAACTTCGCTCCCAAATGTGCCAATATCGACTATCACCCTGTTAGCTTGGCCATAACTTTACCGGATGCTTTTACCGTGGGACATAGGGTTTTCTAATTCTTCGACCTTAAAAACGTCTAATTGTAACCTCTTAGGCCACCGTTTTGAAGTAGATAGGCATGTTACAAAAAGTGTCCACTTTTATTCGTAAAATAGCTGAGTTTCTAGGTATATTGTATTAGTGGTGATCGAAATTCGTTAAAAACTGCTACGAGCGAACTTATAGTGTTTCACATCTTTTAGAGGGATTTAGGTGGTAGCCCCTAGAGCAGGGGTGTCGAACCTATGGCACGCGTGCCCACAGTGGCTCGCGGAGCAATTATTTTGGCACGCGGAGCTGGGGATACCTCTATCTCACTCGATGGGTTGGCACGGGAGTCGAGCGTGTATACTTTTATTTCATTAACTTAGGCACTCAATCGCCAAAAGGTTCGCCACCCCTGTCCTAGATACTCGGAGGCTACACGCTAGGCTTAGGTTGCTTGAGAAATTTAAAAATGGTGTTTTTCAGAGCGACACAGAGAATATTATCATGACGCCTAACTACATCTCTAGGCCTGACAGAAGCGATAAAATAAGAGAGATACATTGCCGAACAGATATGTACAAAAACTCGTTATTTCCGCGCACAATAAGCGACCACAATTAAAACTGAGCTCCACTATATACACTCCCATAACACACGTCACCATTTCTCCTCCCAAAACCTTACCTCTTAATTCTATACACGGCTAGTGTCATAACACCCCCTTCCACACGCCCATACGGCGGCTCGGAGGGTAGTATATATATATGTAGGTTGGTGAATGCTTTCCCTCAGAAAGAATATTTCGGAGGATGCTACAGTTATGTTTATTTATTTATTTATATTTATTTACACTCACACTCCCGAAAACAGCACAACAAAGGCCTATTACATCGGGTGATTAACAATTAACAATAGACGAACACCAACACCCATGTCCTGAGTGGTGAAAAACCACCCAGGCGGGACTCAAACCCGCGACCCTCGGACTGACAAGCGAGGACTTAACCCCGCCGCCCCCGGGGCCGACAAAAGCTTAGAAAGGGATGCTATATGCTCAGAAAAAAGGAAAAAAAAAACAAATTAAAATCATAACTCGGTGTAAAGGAGAAAAATTATTTTTTCTTACTTCACGAGCGTTACAACCGTCCATTGATTTTGACCTCGTCAACTCCTTCGAAAAAACTATGATAGTGTGTGATATTTTACATGATTTTTCACGACAGGTAATATAATTTCGTGACTTCCAGTCGCCGCTCTAGGATCTCGGAACAACAAAACTAAATTCACAGTGATGGAGAGTTTGAATTGTGGCATTCCACTGGTGTGGTTTTAATTTGTATGCTTTTCGCTGGATGGCAAAGCATTTTTATAGACTACTATCCCCGTCAAATACCATGTTATCTCGGAACTCTAGGTTTACATCGTGGCGCGTATTTTATTTTGTTTTGAAAAGTTATTTGTGATACTTCTTCTACTTCATTCGTAATAAATGTACATTACCTTTTAAAAAAAAGTCATTTACCATGCTCTTGTCTGATCTAAATTGGATTATGGATTAGAGTTTAGGGGAGGCGCATACAGCAATAGAGTAAAACCTGCTTTAATCCGTCAAAAATGAATAATTTGAAGCACGACTCTATAATGGAACACTCGAACCCTTTATTTGTATATTTGAGAAAGCTCCCGTTACAGCACTTGTATTATCAAAGGTAATGAAATTACTCTACATTATGAGTGGTAATATGCCAACTGTTTCTGGCAGCACGCTTAAGTTTAATTTGAGAAGGGGAACCGTTCAGTTAATCAAGCCAAACTTTACCATTTTCAAGCGATCCTATGTTTATTTTGTTCCCAAAGTTTATATTATGTTGCCTGATACTATAAAAAAGTACGAAGAGTTGTTAAGTATTTCTACAGTGGGCCAAGTTTTGGATTTTGGCTGAGGAAGATATTGTTATATTTTTCTGAAATATCATATACTATTCTTTTCTTAAACTTAGTGCTACTTTATCTCCTTCATTTTTCGGGATCTCCCGCGTATTTTTGTTGTAAGTGATAACAGTACTACAACTACTGTGACAACTTAGTGCTTCTTTGTGAAGTTAATGGCTCTATCATTATAGTATTATTAATTCAATTACTTTTTATGGTATATAAAATGAATATATAAAATATTATTTACCATATCATGTTTTATGTTGGCAATGTTTTGATGAGGGTTGCCTCAACACAGGTCTTCCTTAGAGGCAATTCCTAGCTTTCACGTGGATGAAATGTGAATTCAACTTTTCAAGTTATTGTTGTTGAAAGCAGTAAATTTACTTCACTTTCTTTCATTTTAGTGCTTTGGACATTCTAGATTCCCAATTAAGTTGATGAGTCCGCCTCCAAGGTCAGCATCGTTTCGCAATATTTGGCTTGATGGAGTGCGTTGTATTCACTGAAAGACGCGAATGTTTAAGTCATTGCCAAATTTCGAGCTTTATCTTCCGCGCCAAGGCCTTCGTGAGTTTGATATCTACCAGCAATGCTCTCTCCTTTGCTTGCTGATGTCAAGTGCGTTACCTCTGGCTCCACTTAATCCCCGGCAGGTACCGCGTCTCCGTAAGGTCAACTTCGTGGCAAAGCGATAGTCAACTCTCCGTTCCCTCTTATCGCATGGCATGAGCGATATCTGCGCTCTTGAAAGGAATAACAGAAAACAGCGTAGGATTACGACATCGGGGAATGTGCGCATTTCATTCAACGGCCATCGGGAAATTTCATGGTCAACGTGAAGTAATGTAGCCCAAAAGAACTAGCGCCGACCGCTAGGATGAAGTGGTTTGTTTTCGATCGGCATATAATCTTTTTGTTGGGTGACTATCCATGAGGTCAGAAGCCAATAAAACATTCTAAGTGTTTGCATGACTTCGATTCCAAGTGTTTCAAGGCAAAGTGTGAGAAGTTTGCAGTCATAAGCAGCATTTCGAACTACGCAGTTGATACGCTATGCATTTGGCTTCATCCTTCTAAAAATATATGTTTGACGAAAACATACAAGCAGCGACAAATGTCCACGCAAGTTTTTTACTTAACACTTTGCGTGCTGGGCTCCTCGCACTTCACATAGCACTTTGCACGCTGGGCTGGGCACCTCCAATTTATGGTCCTCTCAGAAAAACTGAGGGTTTTACACACCTGTGTTGTGAAAGGAGACTCTTTGATCTAGGTTAATGAACCTTTAATTACTATCAACATTTATTTTTGGCACTTAGTGGTCATATGTATGTCTACCAGAAAGATTGAAGTCATGCCATTTCGGCCAACTGCCGTTCAATGATATTCCACGGGCGTCCTAGTCCATCGTCCTACTCTGAAAATATAGGACGACTCACCATCACGTTCACTTAATTATTAGCACTTAAGGTGTAAATGCTCATGGTATTTCGTACATGATGATCGCCTGTGAGCGTCGAAGCTTGTCTTGCCAAAAAAAACTTCTATGAAAGTTGCACATAGGTTCTATGTTTTCTCCCATCATGGCGTGTTTTTTTCTGTATTGATGCTACGCGAAAGATGAATTCAGCCCTGGAGCTAATGAGGCGTTCATGGATAAGGGGCCACAACTATTCTCAATGAAGATGCGATTTTGAGAGGGGAAAATATTTTTGGAAATACTCTTGTAGGCTCTGGTACTCTAAGGATCAGAAGCTTGGTTTGTTGGAAAAGTCGATCGGGAATTTCCTAAAAGAATTATTTGAAACCTGATGTTGGAGAAGAATCCTAAAGATCAAATGGCCGTAAAATGTGAGAATCAAGGATATAAATGTCCATATTAGTAGGAATAAAATAAGAATAGTAACTTCCACTCTGTCTTAATGAAAACCAACCAAGGTCTCGACACTTTATGTCATTATCAAGGTAACCATCAAACTTTGATAATAACATACAGTTTCGAAACTATGGTCGGTTTTCATTAAGACTGAGTGGAAAGTACAATTGGTATTTTATTCTTACCAATATGGATATCCAATATTTTCATAAAGTTACGCCTGAAACTCTATCATTAAGGAGATATATGAATTTGCTGAAAAAGGCAGCAGGCTCTATGGAGAGACAATTTAGAGGAACACGATGAATTGTACTACCCTCGACACAATGAATTCCATTGTAAGTTACTGGAGAGGATAACAAAAGGAAATCTCCAGAGAAATACCAATGGACGATCGTAGAAGGGTTTGATAAGGAAGAATATCAGGGAAGTCACGGAGTCAGCTTGGATTAGGGAAGACTTAGGGGCTCCATTTTCAGTCTTGGAATTGAAAGACTGATTATGATGAAGGCCATTCGTTCTAATTCCTAATACCTGAATGCAGAAGAAGACGTGATCTGAAAAATAAAAATGTTCTCGTGCACCTAAGTAAGGAAATTTCGGTAGCATTTGTTCTACCTCAGATCAAGCATCATTTTTATAGATATATATTCTGTGGGTAATGCTGCTCTATTGAACTTGATACATTGAGATTTCCCATGCAAAATTTACTGCTGCAAGTAGACCAGTTATAGCAAAATAATTCATTATAGTTTTTAAGACCTTGGTTTTAGATTAGTAGAATTTTCGATTCCCGGTCTCCTAGCAAAGTTTGAATAACCCACTTCATATCGAAATTTATTTTTGGTTTCTTATGAGAGAGGACATCAACTGAATGGGGTGTTTGAAACAGCTGAGGAGTACTAGTGGTGAGTGCTTAGAGCAGAATGTGATATTATGTCGCAAAATTCCCATCGTTAGCCTATCTAAGATTTCCACTTTCAAAATGTCGGTTTAATATTAGTAGCGTATTTTATTTCATTAGGTATTTTATTCTTTTTCCCGCTTCATCATTGCTCTTAAACCATAAATATCTCTGTAATACTTCCGTGCCTGCTACGACATATGCGGAATTTGAGGGACTTTTTAATGACTCAAATTTGGACTTTTTTGTGTATAACTTCCCTCGCGTATTTTATTCAAAACATTATAATATCATTCTGAGATTTTCTTTTAATTTTATACTTTACAAATTACTCATAATCGTCAATGCATCGAAAAAAACATGGCATTGTACTAAAGATTTGTTTTCAGATTTTTATCGTTTTTGTTATCCCAGTAGTATTTCAGTAATTATTTGGCGACCTGGTTTCAGCTGGATATATTTTCATCAGTGTATCAGGATCAGTATACTCGCTCGAATCTGAATACTCCGCAGCAACGCATGACCATTGTACGAGACTGGTTACTTCCATTGCCTGTAAATGCCAACAAAACACATATTGTCGTTAATATCGTCTACTGTCTTTAGACGCACGTTTCGACATTGCAGCGCCACCAGACTCCTTTAAAAAGCTTAAATGCGGATGAGCAAATTATTCCCGAAATATTGAGCCCCAAGCGCAAAAAAACACTGCTAATCTTGCAGCTCTCTGGTAAAAAGGGGTTCACATGCCATTAGAGATAAATATTTAGGTCGATATCGTCAAGTTTTATCTTTAAGGAAATGCTTTCATTATCGCTGTATATATTTCCTTGTTCCGCGACCATCCGCTCATTTTTATGCTTCTGTGAGATGAGCAGCAACACTTGAAGGCAATGTGTCGTCTTTGTGCGTAACCTCCATCTTATCCTGTCGGTCTGTGCTGATGTGACATATGTTTCGTCAAATGCGATGCTGGAGTAAATTAGCTGACAGTGAAAGTTGAGTGGCAAAAATTAAGGAAAATAATGGTACCAATTAAGTGTCATTCCATGCGAGTATGAACTGGCAAGTTTAGCCTCAACTTAGTTTATCTAACCAAATTTAACCTTAGTTTGAAAATGGCATAATGTAGTGTGACTCTGCAAATTCGTAGTTTCGATCAAAAATATCTTGAGGTCAATTCTGATCCATCACCACTGTCATTTTCCGGTTTCAAATTCGATCAATTGCAATTCTTTCCTTGAACAAACTAATTGAAATGAGGATATTGCTGTTTTTCGTCATTTATCCCTTGCTGTAATAATTCACCGGTACAGTATCGGGAAGTTTAGAGTAGGATAGAAAAGGAAAGGGGACCATATGGAACACTATGCAGAAAAGAAAAACCAAATGGGTTGTACCCTCCGTGAGGCTTAATTGATTTGTGAAGAACTTGTGTGGGAAATTAAGATAGAGTGTAAAGCCACCTGAGGAAAACTCAGTAATTAATACAGGATCAAATACATCGGAAAGTTCACAAGAAGAGCTTCTAAATCTACATACTACCCTGCGAGCCGCCGCATGGGAGAGTACAGGGGGTGTTAGGACACCAGCTTTTTAAAGATGAAAGGGTTAAGGTTTTGGGAAGTGACATGGTGACGTTTATTATAGGATAGTATTTAGTGGAGCTCAGTTTTTATTGTGGTCGCTTATTATGCGCGGGAAGAACGAATTTTTTTACGTATCTGTTCGGCAGTTTATCTCTCTTATTTTATCGCTTCTGACAGACAGAGATGCAGTGAGGCATCATGATAATATTTTCAGTGGAGGTTCAGTTTCTCAAGCAAGCTAAGCATAGCGTATGGCCTCCGAGTCCCAAGGGGCTGCCACCTTAATCCCTCTAATAGTTGTGAGGCACTATATGTTCGCTCGTAACCGCTGTTAACGAAGTGTGCAGCTTTTATTTGAATGTAATTAATTTTTTTGGTAAAATCTTTATGATCAGGGTCCCAAATGCTCGCGGCATATTCGAGGAGTGGCCTAACCAGAGCGAATTGGCATCTCTCTTTTACTTTTTCATCCGAGGACCTTCCTATTATACGCTTAACAAATCAGCGCTTTCTATTAAAGCTTCCAGGAAGTCAGTGAACTAGCATCCGATAGGAAGGATATAGGATCGGCCGCAGTTAACCAATCAGAGAATTGAACGACCAATGAATGAATAAATGCAATGTCGAGGATGTAACAGTGACACTGTTCCACGATGAAAAATTAAGAAATGGCAGTTCTCTGATATCTGGTAAATTAGTAACATAAGTGTGAAACGCTTATTTATTTAATTTTACTAACTTGAGACAGCCAAGCAAAGGAAGAATTCTCTTGGAGGAAGAGGCAAAAGAAAGCTATCAACACTACATGGCGTTCCTCATGTCGTCGACGGTGTTGGCTGTTATTGATATTGTTTTCCTTTGCGAATATTGGTGAAGTATCTGTTGGTGCGATATTGCCTATTGCAACAGGAAAATTAGCTCAGTGTTAAGCAGTATTCTTTGCGTTCCTCTAGGAGTCTTCATTTTGCAAATATTATCGTCAGAATAAAGTCATATAAATTTTATTTGGTGCTAGAAACGGGTGCTTGTGTGGGGTAGGGGTGAGCACATGGAGTGTAAACTTTCTTTTCCAAAAATCATTTCAATCAGTGCCTATGCTCTTCGTGATATTCGTGGGCAGTTGAGAACCCTCTTTTTTGTGGTGTCATTTTTGTGATTTATATCTATTTTTGAAATTATTTCTTTAATGATTATTCTTAATGATCACTCCCAGGATATCTCATATCGGATCGAATAAGCTAGAACGACGTTTAAATCTGTCACGGTACTCATTACAGGAAGAGGTTCAAGTTTAACATGGCCTTCTTCAGTTTAGCTTTCAAAGGAAGGCGAACCCCTGACAGAACTAGTATTTCCGGCCTAGGCAATCTGAGAAAAAGATGTGGAGCAACATCGGTGGGAGAATTCTCAAGAGCATCAGACATCGTTATGGTGGTAGACTACGCCCAGACTGGATCAGGAAGAAGATTGTAAATACAAGGGCTATGATTATGTATTTACAAGTACTTCGAATTAATTCACAATACTATCACTGGAAGGATATATATGTGGTCGATCACTCAATATTGTACAATTTTGGCACAGCTGCGTATAAATGCGGCGATTGTATTCGCAGAGTTGCATCAATAATTTTCAATTGAGTTATTCTTACGAGATCTGAGAAAAAATCGTTGGTAAAGCTATATTAGAAACTTAACTTTAATTGTTCATGTTTACTTCTGTGCAGTACTTAGCACTACCCACTGCTAGTCATATCTAAACTCAAGTGTTCCCTTCTGATGGTCCTCCCGCGACGACGGTCACACCTCTTCAAGAATAAAACTTGATCTTCATTAACTTTGTGTTACTCCATCACAAATTTTTGAATTGAAACTTCTAAAGACCACAGAATATTTCAAACTTCAACGTGCCCCGGTTTCGATGGCTAAGCATCATCATCAGGTGATGCTTAGCCATCCCCAGGTTTTGCTGAAGTTTGAAATATTCTGTGACCTGTAAAAGTTTCAAGTTAATGAATTCTTTCCTTTTTTCTATATCGGATGGCTCGATTCAAACAGACGTAGCACCTTTATTCCAAATCCACATTGTTCCTTCTCTCTCAATGATGAGTTAAGAGTTAACTATGATTTGGGATCCTCGTCAGTTTCTGGTGCTTTCGTACCAAGGAATAGTTGGATTAGGCTCCTAAGGACTTGGATTTTCTTGGAGGCCAATCCATGAATTTCGGCGGATTGCGCAATAAACATTTTCATGTTATTTTTTTGTGGAAGGGGCGTCGCCCGTTTTATTGATGAGAGTCTTCGTCTCGCCTTACGAGTCAAGGACAGTTTGGGATCTGTGGTCCCCATTGACGCACTCCTCAATTCCCTTTCGCCACACTTGCAGGACCTTGTCGACCCAGAAATTTCGGTGGAACCTACGGCTCCGCTTTGAATGAGCGAGTTCAACCCCAACGTCTGACCCTGCAATCTTCTGGTACTGTTAAAATTGCAAGGACATCGATAAAGATTCCCTGCGGACCATCGGCGGCCCCGCCCTTAACTCGCGATTTGATACTCGCGCCACTCTTTCTAAAAGACGGCGAGATAACGATTCGGGTAAACATCTTGTCCAGAATAGTTTTTGGGAGGCTGCATGACGATAAGTTGGTCTTGCATAACGACCGGTTCCGAAAAATAAAAATTCGCGACATGAGTTATTCGCGAAGGGAACGGGATGTGGGCTTTCTATAATTGGGCGGAGAGGAGATAATCAGTTTTTGACTTATGTGCCTTGATTGATGAAAAACATGCCCCATCAATACTAGCGTGTTTCATTATCGTTTCGACGATTTCGTTCACTTAATGTTTTTATGACCAAAACACACGACTGATAGCGAGAACTTTTTCGCCAATCATCTTACTACGAGAGATAACATTGTTTTACGAGGCGAATCTCAGAGTGTGTATTTCAATTTAAGTGACTTAATCTATCATTTTCCGTCTTTATTTTTTGATCCTCAAATCATAGTTTAGTTGTTTACTCTGTGTCAGGTGAGAATTGGAAAAAATAACCTTTCTGTGCGGACGTTTTAAAAAGTCAATAAAATTTACGTATGAAAGAGTGCTGGAGTTCCTGCTAAAAAGGTCTGGTTCCACTTTTAACATGTTATTGTTGTATTATTATTGTATGTAACACACTCGTATTAACTTGTACGTGTTCAAGTACAAGTCTATGTACGAATTCGTGAACCAAATAGAGCAGGTTATATTTTCCCGTTCATGCGTTCATGCATTCGTACAAGTTGGTGTGGTTACACGTTGAATTTTCGTGTTCATTCACGCGTTCATGCATTCGCACCTTAACTGGTACGGGTTAATGTATCGTGTAACCAAAGCTTAATTTGTTAAAAGCTTTATATCCATCGTCAGAAGAGGAAAAATAGAATGAAAATACGGGTTATTTTCTACACTTTCGTCGATAACCTGACCAGGGTTTTGGCATATTTTGCCATAGTCAGGGTTAAAATTAATATTTCGTGATCGGAATATTCGATATTATTTCGAATATTTCTTGAAATAATATGATTTTACGTCAGGTAAAAGGCATAAAATTATATTAAAAATAAGAATTATATCCGTAATAGCATATTAACACTGGGAAAACTAAAGTAAGGAGGGCAGGAAAAGGAGTTCTAAATGTGACCATTGATGAAAAAAGGCTAGAACAAATACCATCGTTTAGATACCTCGGAAATGTAATAACAAGGAATATGGAAGTTGTACGGAGGAAATAAGAAGTAGAATATCACAGGGAAAGGCAGCCTTCAGTAAAGTCGACCAACTAGTTTCAGCCAAAGCAATCAACATAGGCCTTAGGAGAGGAACAGCTAAATGTTTCGTTTAGTTTTTTGTGCTTTATGGAGCAAAAACATGGACAGTCCGGAGGAAAGAGGAGAAATCTAGAGGGTTTTGAAATGTGGCGATGGAGCAGAATGGAACTGGTAAAAAGGAGTGATAATGTGAGAGACGAGGAAGTGCTAGCAAGGATGAATGAGAAATGTAATATTTTAAGATTAATAAGAAAGATGGAGGCAAACTGGATGGGACACGTCCTAAGGAGAGATTGCCTGATGAAAAAAATATTAGAAGGAAAGATCGAGGGAAAGAGAGGGAGAGGAAGACGAAGAAATAATATGTTGACTGATATTATGAATGGAAGGAGTTACGAAGAGCCGAGGGAGGCAGCACAGGATAGACGAACATGGAGGGAGCAGTTCAATTAAAACCTGTCTGAGGACAGATTCACCTTAGAAGAGAAGAATAGCATATAGATAAATTATCTCACTCGAGATTATAAGTCATTATGCCAGTTACGTCACGCAATTCTATTTCTTCACTTTTTCGTTTCTTTTGGACTATGTCATGGGTCGTAAACAGAGTCCTCTCCAGAAGTTCTCACGATTTATTTGATGGTCCAAATGGCCTTTTGCGAAGTATTGAGCTTGCTTACATTCCAAAGAAATTTCGTCATCGTTCAAAGCTTTCTGCTAAGTAAACTGCAGGTTCTTAGTAAGATCTGTGTATAATTTCGCCGACCGCAAGTATTCCCTGCCGTTTTCCTCATAAAACTCGGTATTCTTTAGCATTTCACCTGTGTCTCATGCCGGCCCCCTTGCCGTCCAACATTCCTATCCCTATCCCCAGATTGTCAAACACTCTTCGCCACTATCTCTCCCCTGAGCATGTCGTTACCAATCAATTACGCCCTCTATCTAATTTTGTTGCCTCCGTGTGGCAGAGGGTGTTAGAACACCAGCCGTGTAGATATGTAAGGGACAAGGTTTTGTAAGGTGAAATGGTGACGGGTATTATGAGTGTATTTAGTGGAACTCAGTTTTTATTTTGGTCGCCTATTTTGCGCGGAAAGAAGGAGTTTTTGTACCTATCTGTTCGGCAATGTATCTCTCTTATTTTATCGCTTCTGTCAGACCTTGAGATATAATGTGCCGTCATGATAATGTTCTATGTCGCTCTGAAACACCAGTTCAGTATTTTTCAAGCAAGCTAAGCCTAGCGTGTAGCCTCCGAGTCTCTAGGGGCTCCCGCCTTAATCCCTGTAAAATTTGTGAAACACTATATGGTCGCTCGTAGCTGTTTTTAACGAAGCATGCAGCTTTTCTTTGTGATTAATTAATTTTTTTGGTTAAATCTTTATCACCAGGGTCCCAAATGCTCACGGTGTATTCAAGGTGTAGGATATAGAAGAAATAAACAGCCGATTAGTTTTCCGAACTACGTGGAGGGTTGCAGAGGATAGAAACTAGAATTCACACAGAAACCTTCACCGCTTATTCTAAAAATACTCGAATTTGCGAGATTTACAATGACATAGGTCAGTCCTTTGGCCTGGGATAATAGTGATTCAGCAATTAGCGAGGCTTTGAATTGTATATTGGAATATGGAGGACTGCGACCGAAATCCCAGAATATTTTTCATATTATTAATGAATGTGTCTGTTATTTTTCAAATTTGTTCTCATTACTTAGCGGTTCCAAGATGAGTATCCAAAAGATGGGGAAAAGAAGTGAGGACATTTCTTGACTTCTCCGCGTACTCACGAGAGAAATACGCTATCAAAGGACGGGAAAACTATGGCAAAGTTTATGTCAACAACAGTTGACGTCAAAGAGGTCAATTTGAGCTCTCTACGTTAATCGCATTACTTGAGCACCTCCGAATTCATTAATCCCTTGAATCATTAAGAACTGTAAATCTTAGGCTGTTTGGAATCGCAGAAAGTATGAAAAAATATATAACGTATACGGTGGCAATTTTAGAAGGCTCATGGGTAGCTTAGAAATTACGCATTTAATTTAAATGTTGATTCATATTACAAGCGATGATTCTCAAATTTACACGCATAAGGAATGGTGTATTTTTCGGTTTATTTTAGTTCAATATTCAAAATTGAGTCCATATCCAATTCGTAATATGACTAGCCTCAGTCAAATTTCGCAGATTCTTTATGGAGCTTGGAAACTTAACCGTTTTTAAGAGGAATAGCGTTCGAGGAGTTTGTCCATAAGCAGTAAATTCAGATCTCATCATGTATATACGGAAATGTTGGCAATAGGGGCAAATGACTTACTTGACAAGGGAGTGAAGTTAGGAGAAAGGCTGTGTAAGTTGGCTGTACAAACTATGATCAGTTCAGGGTAGCCATTGGATTGTCTTATTCCTAGTATTCCTTTATCAATGTAAGGTCAGTTGCCTGTTCTTCCTCGCCAATGCAAGGGTTGTTATGTCATCGTCTTCTGGGTTTTTCTACATCTCGTCTGCCTATTGGTAAGTTGTTTCGATCAATCTGTAGTTCTGTCGTTATGAATTCTACTTACAATGCCGTTCCATGGCTGTCCATTTTTTTCGCACCCAGTCAACAATCACTACGTTTACCCAGGGGCGGCGTGGCCAGGACGGGAAGACGGGGATTCCCGTCCGGGCCCGGGTTGTGGCTCAGGCTCCGGGCCCCGGCTCCAGGGCCACGCACTAGGTTTCGGGCTCGGATCCGAAGGGCCCGGCGAGCCGGGCCCCGAACTTTGAACAGCCAGCAGACAAAACGTCTGGGTGAAAGTACAATATTGTCATACTGTACATAAATACCTATGAAATTGTGGTTAAACTAGGTGCAAAACTGTACATAACTAACACCTACATACAGTTTTTTTATGTCGTTTACATATTATTTGCCCTTAACGATCTGAAACGCGTTTTTAACGCACAAATTGGGGTGTCACAAAAACCGGGCCCCTCTGGACGTGCAGCGGCCCGGGCCCCTGAGCACCCACGCCGCCCCTGCGTTTACCAATCGAACTCAGATCGATTTGGCCGGTTCAGCTCAGTTTGGTATACGCAACGGGCTAGTGAGATCGATATGAGAAGCGGGCTAACTCGGCCCGCTTTCTCTGCCAGTCTGCGATTTCAAGTCGATATTTCAATCGATTTCGCATTGGTAAACCAGGTGATCAGAGTCGACTGGCTTAGAATTTTCAGATCGGTCCGAGTTCATATCGACCTGAATTTAATTGGTAAACACCGTGAATATTTTCGATCGGACATGCTTTTCTGTTACTGTCGTCAATATGCAGCGAGGAGTTTGAAAAGCCGTTATTTGTTCATTTCACATTTGAAGACCTTTTTCGTAACATTCCTTATGAAAAATCTTTTCAAATGTTCATGATTTTCAAACTGCATTCTGTCTCTTTTTAACTGCACTTAGTCAGGATCAGTGCATTGGGGTAAAATCGTGTTTTGAAATATATTTCGTCCGTAGCGACATGTTTACCTGTGGTAGCTTCTCACTTCTGATACTAACGCACTGTGTATGGCATTAAATGAATCCACCGAACATGTAATCATTGCTTCCGGTGCATTGCACGTGTTATTAATGAATGGAAGGGCGTTTGCACTCACCCAGAAGGAAAAAAAAATCCGTGTCGTAAGATTTGTTATAAGTAGCCTATTTTTTGCTTATCTCTGTTTTTGCTTCTCTGATCCAATTTTCTGGATGTTTGTACGAATTCCACGATTTGAGCCCAATCTTCGAAGATACGGCGAGATAGGCCATGGGAATTCGGGAGAGCATTCTTCTCGTCACCGGCGAAATTCTTCTCCTAAATATTTGCAGGAAGTCGTCGTTTTCGGCCAAATGTTCGAGGGTACAAACACATCTATTGCAACCCTTTCCTTGAAAATGCATTTCAATAGTGTTATTATCGATATCTCATACTATAAAACGAGTAATTCTTTTATATATATTTACATATATTTTAGGTATGTAAATATTTTCTCGAAAACTAACTAATCGATTCTCCGGAAAGTCAGTATGAATGGTTTTTCGGGTACGAGGAATCCATTGAACTGAAGGCCTTAGGGCTGCGAGGCTCACAAAATGGGCCCCTATTTTCTCAGAATTGATATAAAGGTTTATTTTTTTGCTTTAATAATTTATTTGCAATCAATATGTACAGGTCAACATAATCAAGGTCTACATTTTCACTATCGGATGACCAAAAGGATGAAGTATTTGATTCTTGCAATCGATTTTGTTATAGGTACACTTCGTTTTCGCTTAAAAAGTACATTTTCAATGACAAAATGGTAAATTTTTCTCCGATTTCAACAATATATCACAACGAGACTATTATGGCAACGGGCTGTAATGTAAAAACCACCAGCTGTAGATAATTATTTTTTAAAGAACATCATCTGGCTCTAGGATTGCCCTTGGACAAAGATGTTCATTCGTACAATACTAGAAGAAATAGTGATATCATAGTGGTGTCTCACAATTTTGTGTCCTTTACAAGGCAGCCGTCGTATGCAGGTTGCATGTTATACAACAATCTCCCTAGTGAGATCAAACAAATTCACAGTATTCCTGTTTTTAAAAGGAAATTGAAAGAATTTTTATAGTCCAATGTTTTTACTCAGTTGATGAGTTCCTGAAAGTGATTTATGTATCTATGTATTGTGTTTTCTTTTTTCTCTTTGACTTGTCCTATACATTGTTCCTTACGTCTCCAGGAGCTATAAAGTACTTACAACTCTAATTATGATACCAGCGTTTATAACGAAATGATGGAGGTTTTCCTCGTAAGTTCTAATACATTAAGAATTGTATTTACAGTGTGCCGAGCAAAGCTCAGTCCCACGGTACTACTCACGAAAACAAACCGTGACATTGATGAAAAGTTTTTAACCGTGCATAACGACCTACGATATGCCCTAAGTAGTTGCACATCTGGGCCGTCCTGGGCCCCGGTACAGGATGACAATCGGGGCCCCCTTTGCCTTGAGTAATTCGTAGGCTTTATTAATCGAACTGTGTGTAGACGAGTTTATCCATGGCCATCTCGTTTCCGATGAGTGAAAATAATTGTTAGTATAATAACTGTTAGTGTAATAATTGTAAGTATAATATATTATATAAGTTACAGTTTCAGGCTTAACTTTGCAGAAACGCGACACATGAAATAATTTCTCTCTTTGTGCATTTCACACTTTTTTATTATTTTTACCGACCATGGTTTCGACATGCAATGTTATTTAATGACATTATAGTTCAAGAAATTATTGATTAATTAAATTGAACTAGTGATGCGTAGACGATAGGCGTGAAATCGGAGACACATGAAACAGTGTAAACAGAACCATAGCAGTCTCTATCCCTCCCTCTACAGACGTTTAAAAACATGTTCTGTTTTAATTACTGCACCGCTCGAAATATCTTTTCATTCGCCCAAGTGCGTTAATCGCTTCGCAACGCAATCGAGCACTTGCCCGTCATTCTTTACGGACCCTGCGCACTAGGTAGAGAATTTCAAAGCAGATAGAAAAGAAAGTTAATGCGCGCTAAGCAAGAAAATATCAGCGACAATGGCATCCGAAATTGTTGTCAAACTTTTTGAATTTTGGTATACGAGTATGCGACAAAAATGGTAGTCGTAAAGTTTTTAATTTTCACCTGCCAAATGCTACCTACGAGCAGGTTACGTAATATATCACTAGCGCACATCGCTCCTCTCCACGTCGTTCGGGTGCGCTTCAGGGCCCTTAGGTGTTCCGAGGTGCTTTTAATCGACTTTGAAAATAAAAAATGAACCTCAAAATGATCGAATTTCGGAATATAGATGAGTTTACACATGGAAGTCCATAACTATTGCCTTGCAAGTCACTATAAATCGATACTTCCATGCGCAGGCTTCAAGACTTCAATGGCAGTAGGGCTCGATAATGGTAGTCGTCGGCCAAGGTTCTCACTTACAGGGGAAATAGACCTGCTTCTATTTTTCCTTCAAGTAGCATATCGATTCTGCGATTAAATTGCACCGCATCCGGTGAAATCTTGGTCACATGACGGCAAACGGAAATTAAAAATGTGAACAACGAGTAACTTAGTAGGAGGAGGACTCATTGTTGCTCATGTAAATAGTTATTTGTACTTCAAAATAGTTTCATTGCTAAATAACATCTTAAGTAAGACATGAGGGAAAAAAATCTCTTACTAAATTCCACGCTTAAGTTTTATTACCGACCTAGGTTTCGATTGCCTTGCAATCATTTTCAAGGTACACATGCATAGCATACGAGTCAATAAGAGACCTGAGGAGGGGAAGGGAATCTACGTATACTCCACGTCTCTACATATTGACTCGCATGCTATGAATATATGTACCTTGAAAATGATTGCAAGACAATCGAAACCGGGATCGGTAGTAAAAATTTAATTGTGGAATTTACTAAGAGAGTTTTTTCGTCATGTCTACGGTAACCTTCCACAAAGTTACGCTTTCAACCATTAATTTTAGTCTTAAGTAAGCTTCATGACTGATTTCTTATTAGATAGTAATAATTATTGTCACGATTCTCATACCTAATGCACAATTAATGCCATTTATACAAATTTATTGAACCCACGAATGCCTATGGGACTCAATCAGCGATATACGAACGCCATTATTGCCAAACTTGGGTGATTTTCGTAATTGCCGTATTCACTGTATATTTCCGTCATCCATTTTTTGGAAACATCCTGAAGTTATGTGAAAGCAGAACGATGACGATACGATACGAACGATGGCAAGTGGCGTTACGATACGAGATATCGCAACACTCATTACTTCCATGGAAGTTAAATTCCATTTGTAAAACCGCCTTCATTCCTATGGTGAGGAAGCGGTTTATTGTTGATGCGCAGGATGTTGACATCGACGCATTCCATCAACGCAGTTCCGCTTCAGTGCTGAAGACCCCCGACGTAGATCTCCATTCGTTTGAGTCAGAACTGTTTGCCGACAACGCTTCTCCAAGGCATGCACTTCTATCATTATGTGCCATCGCTTTTAGTTATGACGGAAGCCCTTCAAGAAAATTCATCCGCCTTCAATTTTTCCTGGGGTAACAAACATAGCCCCATTAAGAGGATTTCTTAAATGCCCAAGGATTGGGAAAAGAAAACACAGAAGGCCTGAAACTCGACGGCATTGCGTCCATGTTTCGCTATGACCCGTTCCCGCGACCTTTTTACATGGGAACGCCGAGGGAAATGTTGACCCAATTCTCTGAATCTAAGGAATAGATAACGGGAGCCGTTTTTCATCCAAATAGATATGCGCTCGGAACGGGAATCCTTATGGAAGAGCGGGAGGAAAACAATGAGGACGCGTTGTTGCTAGCTGGAGATTTTTTTTTATCTGTATACCCCCCGGCAAGCTTGACGGAATTTGATTAGATGCAGAGAAAGACGCTTTATAATGTTCTTTTAGACATTTTATAATGCGCAAAATTCGTAAGTTTCGTAGTATGTGGTGCTTCGACAATCATGCTCTAGTTTTAATGAATATAAACTTCCCTAAAGTAAAAACTATTTGTAAAATATTCGAATCTCCTGTTCTGCTATATTCCAATAAATAGAATTTTCTAAGGCTCGTGCATATGTCGAATACATAATGCCCCGAATTTTCCATGATTCAGTTGAGTAAACTAATTAATAATTTTTAATGCACTATCCAGAGTCACCTTTATCCCGTAAAGGATACTCTTTACTACAAAATATCAGCGTCTTATTGCTTGTGTGATAATTATCTCCATCCAAGAAGCATGCTTTACTCATAAATGCGTCCCGCATGATCAAAGCTACTCAAGGTGGATTTACATGTGGAAGTTGACTTCTGTGGTAGTAACGAATGTTGCTATGTCTCGTATTGTATCGCTACTTGCAGGGCCACGTTCTGCTTACTCAACTTCCGGCTGTTTTCGAACAAATGGATAACGGAAATAAACAATGAATATGGTAGTTACAACCATTGCCCAAATTTGGCAATAATGGCGTCCATTTATCGCTGTGTGAGTTCATAGTATTTTGGAGGAGAATGGGTTTCAATGTGGTTTGGACACAAGATGTAGAATAGCCATGGGTAAAGAAGCATTTTCAAGGAGGAGGGAATTGATGAGGGGGGTCTGAGTGGAGACGGAAAGAAAAGGATGGTGAAAACTGTTATATGGGCAGCAGTATTGGTCGGAGACTTGGTCATGGCAATGGGAGGACATACGTAGGCTCGAGGCATTTGCAATGTGGGTTTGGAGAAGGATGGAGAGCGTGAGCTAGGTGGGTGGACGGTTGAAAGAGTAGGTATTGGATATGGCCGGAGAGGAGATGAAGCTAGTGGCTGAGGTTCGGAGGAGGCAGAAGAGATGGATGCAGGACGCTTTGTAAAGAGAATGTGAAAGACGGTAGTAGAGAGAACCCTGGAGAATCGTGGAAGAGGATAGGATTTCTGGACGAAATAAAAACCTGGAGACGATATGAGAAATTCAAGAGGGATCTAATGGTGGACCTTCCATAGTAGTGAAAAAAAATTAGGATTAGTACTGTCCAAAAACCTACTGATCAACTGGTACAATCCTTAGTGATGATGATGACGTTCAAAGTTGATGGATGAGGAGGGTGAGCTGGGTGGCTACAAGGACAAACGACAAGGTATTGGATATGGTTAGATAGAAGAGGAATCAAGTGGTGGAGGATCGGAAGAGGCAGGAGTAATGGATGGGGGACGCTATGAAAAGAGAAGTAATGTTGAAGAGGGTAATAGAAAGGAGAACCTTTGGGAAGCGTGGCAGAGGAAGGAAGAGGATGGGAATTCTGGACGTAATGAGAAGAATAAGAGGAAGTGAGGACTTAAAGAGGAATCTAATGGTGGATGACGTATAGGAGGGGAAACAGAATGATATGCCAGAAATTTGGACAGTAGGATGAGCATTATCGAAAAACCTACCCATCAACTGATAAATACTCTTATATAATATACATGAACCACACAATTGGTATGCTACAAATGCTAGAGAAACTGCTAAACTAATCTATAATGTAACTATGTAAACGTGACACAAGAGTCATGCAGGGAACTTGCAAATCATGAAGTTAGCACTACGCGGCAGATGTGGAAACATGCATTTGGGAGAATATGAATTAGTTAGTTGACAGCTACACCACCTGTCAACTAACCTACTTCAAAGTCTCAACGCAGCCATTATGGTCTCTTATCGATCGCGAGAAAAACTTCATTTTAAACCTTTCTGTTTTACAGTCTACTTCCCTTAAATAATTCTAATGATCTGATCCACCGTAGTATGTTGACGTTGGTAAGATATTGATAACTTCGTCGGTAAAAAAAATTGGTTTTTGAATTTTAATCAAAGACTAGCTGTGCCTGGCATGCGTCCCAATGCCTCTTTTTCTTTCTAAGTAGGCACATATATACAAAGCAGACACATTTGCATAGAAATGAAAGACCGTGAATTTTTGTGTTGTCCAATGAAATCCTCCTATCAACACAGGAATTCGTAACACACAAATAATGGCATGAGTTTCCATTCCATACCTATGCTGCGGTTTCCAAGTAAATAAAATATTCTAGGTTAAAATAGTGCAAATATTTGGAAATTTCGAGCTGAAAAAATCTAATTTTAGGAAAAAGCGAAGCGTATACGAAAATCGAATGCAGGAATAAAAAAATCAAATAAAAACACCACTGATTCAAATCTTATTCTACGTATAAATAAATTACCTTTTAACACAAATTAGGACTCACTGATACGATTCTGATGAATGTGATTGAGCAACTCGTGAACGATCTGATACATTGCTTGCTTGTCGTTGCTCGCTTGTTTGAGAAGCTCGTGTGCCAGCACTCATTTGTTGAAACGACTCGCGCTCCTCCTATTCTACAATGGATTTAATAGAAACCTTCGCGGGTTCGCGCACAGCAACTCATCAAAGTTTCATTTAAATCTGATGAATTGGTATTGGAACGCTTAGAAGACGAACAAATAAATATTCATTTATATATATTAGAAGATAAATTGATCTCGGTTTCCGTCTGAGAAAGGATTTTGGCTGCTGCCAATGTTTCGATGGAATATAGTCCGGTAATATTAGTTGAATTCGACCGCAAACCTGGACAAAAATAATTTCCCAGTGAAACCTTTTCCAATGCCTTTGAGGACTTCCCAGGATGACTAAAAAAAAGTCCCAAGAGCTCCTGACAGGGATAGCAAAGTTATCCAGGGAAACCTGGAAAAACCTGGAGGTTTCCTGGAAAAATCCTAAATTAGTTAAAAATTCAGTTAGAGCGATGATTTTTATATGGGAATAGGAATTGGTTACTACATCAACTTGCGTCGTCTCGCCGCTGGCTCGTCGATATCAACAATGCTTTATGAAACCAAGATAACAATTATAAGACAATCCTTCCCTATTTGTGAAGAAGGTAAGTGTATAAGACAGTAAACTGTGCCGGTTTGGTGATCATGAGGGTGAAGATCGTCATAGGGATTATTACTGGCCTATACCAGGATGCCATTACCCATGTCCGGAGTCAAGTCGTTGCCGTACCGGTCTCTGTTATCTGGTTCGTTCGTGACGCAAAGGTTCATGAAGTGTCAAGCATGGATAAGTGCCTTTTGTGTGATTTTGCGGAGCGTCCTGGAGGTGAAATATTCATGGCAAATTTGTCCATTGTAATTTAAGAATGGGTGGATGGATGAGTCCCTGCCATTTTCGTCCATCCGCATTCTCTTTAATTACAAGTACTTCCATTCACTGTTTCAGTGTGGTACAAATGGCCTTGATTCAATTCATAAAAGCAGTGCAATACGTCAGAATACAGTTCGTGACCTCTTAGAAGGAAAAAGATCCGTAACGCTGAATGTCGAATGTCATTATATCTAAACAAAGCGACCAAAATCCCCCTCTGTTCCCGAACCTTAGCCACAGAAACAGAGAAGATCATAGACTCTAGAATTCGATTTCATGTTGCACTACCTGCTCTGTGGAAATTCAGAGAGTCCTGATCATCCTAATCGATCAAGTCTCTTCTGTCAAGTTGGGAAATTAGAAGTAATCGAGAGCATTTGTGAGCAGACGTTGGGTATAGATGGAAGCAATACATCGAAGATCTCTGCGGAGGGCTTGAAGAAAACCTAGTAAACGACGAGAGCGAGGTTGACGAGGAAGATCGGGGCCCACTCATAGTGCGGAATGAATTCGATAGAGCAGTAGAAGACCTCGAGAAAAACAAAGCACCCCGAGAGGACAACATCAATGGAGAAATCATCAAAGCGATCGGAAGTAAATCCTAAGATAACCTGTACGAGATACTCAGAAATAGCTATCAAAGCGGAACACTTCCAGAGGACTATCATTGGAGCGTTATGATTGCGATAACGAAGAAAGCAAGGACAAAGAGATGTGAGGAGCACCGAAGCTTAAGTCTAGTGTCCGACGCATCAAAAATACCAACACGAATTATAGGCCAAAGAATGGAGTGGAAAATTGAAGACAACCTCACAGAAAACCAGTTTCGATTTAGGAAGCACAAGGGTACCAGGGAGGCCATACTCTCCCTGAGAGTAATCGTGGAGAAAAAAATATATGTGAACAAACCATTGTATGTCTCATTCATGAACCTGGAGAAAAGTTCGTCAACGTTGAGTGGAACAAGATGCTCAGACTGCTGAAAAAACTGGGAATTGATTACGACCACAGAAAAATTATCTATCGACAATACAGGAAGCAAGTCATTACAATACGAATGAAAGACGGAAACTAAAGAAGCTAAAATTATCAAAGGAGTATGACAAGGATGCAACCTCTCACCAGCACTGTTCAACATGTACTTGGAGGAGGCCATTCGAGAAGAGCAATAAACTGGCCTGAGAGGAATAAAGATAAACGGAGAAGAAATAAAAATGCTCTGCTTCGCAGATGATATCGCAGTCATAACTGGAAACCGCGAGGATCCTCAGAGGTCACTAAACGTCATGGACCAAGTTCTCCAAGAATACAGCATGAAGATAAGTATGACGAAGACTAAAATCCTAGAATCCTAATGCGGAAGAAAGAAGCTGAATGCAGAAGTCACCGTGAGAGGAGAGAAATTAGAGCAAGTAGATTCTTTCACCTATCTCGGAAGTACCATCAAGTAGGACGGGAGAAGTACAACGGGCATCAAGCGGAAAATAACCCAAGCTAAGAAGACGTTCATAGGAAAAAGACAACTGCTGTGCTAAAAGAAGATGGGACAACCAACCAGGAAACTGTATGTGAAAACCTTATGTGGAGTGTAGCACTCTATTGGAAGCTTGGACCAATGGAAAAGCTGATCAGAAAAGACAAAAACCCTTTGAAACCTGGTGCTGGAGGAGAATGCTGAAGATAAAATGGACGGAAAAAATAAGAAATGATGAAGTGTACAGAAGAGTAAAAGAGTAAAGGACCATAGGGAAATCTAAACAAAGAAGAAGAACCAGATGGATTGGCACACCCTGAGACACAATGGATTTAAGAACATAATTGGACAAAGGACATAAGGACAAAGAACATAATTGAAGGTAAAATAGAGGGAAGTCCCCCGAGAAAGACCCAGGAATGAGTTACTGTATCCATCATTAGAAGAAATGGCTGCTGGAGTTGGAGATGAGATCCCAACTCACTTCATATCTTTGTGCTCAAGCATGTGAGATGATGTGCTGCACCTACAGAAAGAACCGCATTGTGTGCTGTAACGTGTGAATGCTGCGCTGGACATGGGTGTACTAATGGCATTCCAGGATAGGATAGTGATGTTCCATATCTCGTTCTTCAGCCTCATGATCACCATACCGGTACATTTCACTGTCTTATAATTTACCTTCTTCACAAATAGGGAAGGGTTGTCTTATAATTGTTGTCTTGGTTTCATTAAGCATTGTTGATGTCGACGAGCCAACGGCGAGACGACGCAAGTTGGTGTAGTAACCAATTCCTGTTGTTGTTGTTGTTTAATAACATTGCGATATTGCAACATAATTTATATGTTATTTTAATGTCTATGACCAACAGAAATAAATGCAGTTTCTGACAAAAATTCTAATCTGTGTTCATCCTTTCCGTTTAACACTTGTAACAGCGGCTCTTTCCTTCTTAGAAAAACACTGGATAAGACAATCAAATTCCAGGTTTATTCAAGGGGAATTCCAGGCAGCCTGTAATCTGGACACGGTTGAGTGACGACCTGAATGTGCCTAGCTTCATTCGCAAAGCCATAATCATGAAATCACAGAGTACAGTGAAATCCAGCGATACATTTAGCATGATGAATTAATTTCAAGTAAATTCCAAGATTTTTGGATTATATATTTTTCAGTGGGTCAATAGTGAAATTTAAGACTTTGGTTGCCTTTGTCATTAACTTCCTGACAGAATGACATAAAAATCATCGCTCTAACTGAATTTTTAACTAATTTAGGATTTTTCCAGGAAACCTCCAGGTTGTTCCGGGTTTTCCTGGATAACTTCGCTATCCCAGTCAGGAGCTCTTGGGACTTTTTTGATAGTCATCCTGGGAAGTCCCCGAAGACATTGGAAAAGGATTCACTCGGTAATTATTTTTGTCCGGGTGGTAACCTAATTTTACCGGACTCTTACTCCTCCATCGTCTTCAGAGCAATGATTCCCAGGACATTCTGTCTACGCTTATATAGCTGTCTAATCGGGGGTGCATTGTTGTCTCCTTTTTTCCGTTATTTTTTGAATTAACGATTATGATTCCCTGCTTAGGATGTACCCAATGTCCCGATTTATGGTGTTGTTTCCCAGCCTGATTCAAATGGCGTCTTTCAGTAGACGTTTTCTGTATCCTTTGCCTTTGGAGACCAGTTGAGCATCATCAAAGGAGATGATAAGGTCTTCTGATTTGCTATGTTCAGCCAAGGCAGATTTTTCTGGGTAGGACATCCTTACTCGGACTGAGACCCGAGAACAATTTATATGTTTAATCCTCCGTGAAAGTACAAAATATTAGAATACTCATAAGTTTAAATTTTACGCGATAGCGTTTGACCCTCGAATTTTTATATCCGACTGTTATTTCGATTCTTTGATCATTTACCGACAAAATCTACTATTTTTGTTATTGGTTTAAGTTATAACGACAAGCAGACCGACCACGACGAGTGTAGTCTTGTGGGAAGCGTGATCTTTTCGGCACGTGCGGCGTGACGGTTGACCGAGTGCGACAGTGTCACTCTGAAAACGCCGCGGATCATCGCTCCCTGAGAAAATTTAATGCGGAGTTACAAACGCTTGCCACCGGCTGGTGCTCTTAACTTCTCGTCACGTGGAGAGTGGTTATCTCTTTACCCACCCCTTCTCTGCACTATTGAGAAGAGGAGGGTGTCTCACGTGATCAGAACTAGACAGTTCTTTCGTATCGTTCCATTCGCCATTCCACGTATTGATTAGTGTGTTTTTACCAAAGATGAAAATTACAACAAAGGAGATATTAAAAATAAAAATATATGACCACCAAAAAAGAGGAACGGTGAACGAGTGAAAAGGAAGGGGTCTCAAAAAGGACCGGTCCAGAGTGAACGAGTTCCCAAAAATGAACGTGATTGCCCATTGTTTATCGTTTTATATTATCGTTCTTTTTACGACCATTTGGTGTAATATTATCTTTTGTGATTCGAAGGCCGTAGAGCTCCACCCATTTCATTCGTATGTTTTTCGACTGTTGATATTATTTAAGTAATCTACCGGTTTAGTTAGTTTTGAATGTGCGTGGTTTTCAGAGCACTGTCCACCTGTTCAATTTCTTTCTTCATATCAGCATACGTCCTTCCCTACTTTATGCCGCCCATAAAACCTATTCTTTTTCTTCCCCCTCCCTGCTTACTCAACTAGAGGTGGGCAATCCCGATCATTTTTGGGAACTCGTTCACTCTGGCCCGGTCCTTTTTGGGACCCTTTCATTTTCACTCGTTCACCGTTCTTTTTCATTCGTGGTCATGTATTTTTCTTGTTAATATGGCGTTTTGTAATTTTTAATTTGATAGCGTTTGAGAATACTGCATGAAATGTGATGGAAGGTAATATTACCAACTTGATTCATGGTTTCGTAAAAAGGTTTCATTTATATAATGAAAAAAGTACTACTCATTAGACTGCTAATATCAGCAGATGAAGTTTTGGGGTGTTATTAAGAACATCCTACCTCTTAAAGATAGGAGCAATATAGCCAAAGTACTGACGGATCGAAAGGAACGATAGACCAAAATGAACTATGAACCGAAAGGGACAGTCGCTCCGCAGAAGTCGGTCCTCGATCCTTCCGTTCAATCCATGGACCCGTTCTTTCGGTCGCGTTCGTTCGTGAACGACCCACCATCACAACTCAACATCTTTAATTCTATCACGACCTCAAGCCACCCTTTGCCCCTCATTACCTCCTTCAACCACCTACTTTGCCTCTTCCTAATCACATCCAGAATTTTCCTTTCCTTGCCTACTATAGGGTCTTCCATTCTTAAGATGTGACCCGAAGAGCTTACCACGCTTTATCCTCAGCGTATCTGGCATTTTTCATCCTTATAAGGGCCTTCATTCTTCATGAGTCTAAACTCACCTCTCTTTTCAGTCGCCCTGAGAATTTCTTTGAAATCTTTCTTTCCTTCACTATCTCTTCAATTTCTCGTGATTTCATTAAGAACATGCATTCGGTGTCGTAGAGACTTTTTTTGCATGATCACTGTATTTTAAGGTTGATTTTGGTTTAAGTGAAGAGATTATTTTATATATCCTTAGGGTTATACCATCGGGTTATTCAATCTCTCTACGAAGCCGCTGGCGATTTTCCTGCTGGAAAGAATATCTAATCCCCAGTGACTATCTGCTATCTGTCTATTTTGCTTTTTCTCACTGCCATATAAATTACGGTATCAAGCTGTGGGGTCATGCCTCTTTAGCAATTGATTTATTTCTTCTTCAAAAAAGAGTTCTGGGGACTATTTATAGTTCCCATTTTTGGGAACATAGCTAACCGCTCTTTAAGCAGCTTGGCATAATGACATTGTATGGCCGATATATATAATTTAATGTCTTTGCAATGCTAAAGTAAATTTGGATTCTCTTGAAATTGGTACTAAGGTCCGTCAGCATGATACCAGAAAAAATAATCTATTAGTGCTTCACTCTGGGCTATCATTTACCAGTAAATCATTTGATTTTATAACACTTCTCTTGTTTTACCACCATCCCCAAGAGGCTAGATATATCACCTTTCAAAGATTGAAGCATGCCCTCCACTCATGGCTTTTGTCCAAAGCCTCCTATTCGGTAAATGAATTTTGGGAGTGCAAACACATCAATATTCAATTTTGATCTCTATTTTGTATTTGACGAAGACAATTACATCGTGCCTGTGTTTAATTTCTAATAAATATAATTATTATAATAGGTATCTCGCCGACAGAAACTCAGGAGCGTTCCTGTGCTCTTTAATGTCGGACGGCCAGCAATCCTGGCGTAACGTATTTGACCATTAGCAGTGCATTTTGCATTTACGTATAAAAGAGAAGCCAAGTAAAGATAGATTTGGAGAGGATTGGAGCCGCGGAGGAGGAGGCAATCGACCGAAAGAGATTGAGGTGCGGCTAAATATCAACTTGGATATATGTGGCCCTGGGAGTAAGAGTAAGGAGAGTAAGAGTTGTCGTAAGCCAAGCAATTGCTGATTAGCTTCAGGAAAGCTGAAATCAGACCTGAGGGTAGGTGGCCAAACAATACTCGACCCCCAGTCATTTGACATTGCTTCTCAAATCGCACAGATTTTCCACGTTACGGCACGAATTATAGAAACTGACGATTAAAAATGGGGGTCAAGGTTCACTTAATACTAAAGATGCAAACAATTCTGGATATAGATGCTTGCGAAGCGGTTCTTCAATCTAACTGCACTGGCTAGAGGGAGTGTTGGGTGACGGAAACTATTATAGATAAGAGGGGGTCAAGATTCACTGGTACAACGACCCAGTTAAAAAAAAAACACGATGCGACTGACGTATTGTTCCACTCTCTCTACCCGCGGGTTATGTTTTTAAACAACCGCCGTAAGAAAGCGGGGATTGTGTATTTTTTACCATATTCCTTTTTCCGATGCAGTGAAAATATAGTATTACATATAAGTGGATTTAGTCACCTTGAAGCGGAGGATATATGTTGCTTGATTCAACGGCTTCTTGCAGAATGTCGTTCGCCCATAATTTACGCTCGTGTATCAGAACACGAGGATTTAAATATTTACCTTTTGAGTGCATTCTTCGTGTAGTAATGCACGCCAAAATGGGGAAATTGGCCAGGAGGATAAACATTATTCGACTCGACTGGGGTTCAAACCCGAATCTCTCAATTGATGGTCCTGTTGTTTAGCCGGTGGCGCCAGCAAGCCGTGGGTAATGTTGTCTCGGGACTGATGTGGTGTAACGTGTATATGACGAATTCGGACAAGTCCAAAAAGGGGAGCTCTTCATCGGCCATCGAGCCACATTACCAAGGTTTTTGATGGCTTACTCAACTGATCAGCTATTGAGGGATCGAAATTTGAATCACTTTTAAATGCAATAATTTTTCATCGAATCGAGTGGGAGCTAGAATTAAATCTTAGTAAATGCACCACAGTTCTGCTTGCGAAAGTCATCACACAGATTCTATTCTCTGCGGGTGGAGTAAACATAAAATCTTCAGATACAGTTAAATAATTTGGAATTACCTTTAATTTTGATATATCGTGGGGAACACTCATACAAAACATATGCGACGCAGCATTAAAGAAACTAGGTTTTATTATTAGTAAAATACAAAGGTCCTTGGATGAAAAAGTGAAAGAGAGATGCTACTTCACTCTGGTTAGGCCACACCTCGAATACACCTCGAGCATTTGAGACCCTGGTCATAGAGATTTAAACAAAAAAACTAACAAAATATAAAGAAAAGCTAAGCGCTTCGTTAAAAACTGCTACGAGTGCAAATATAGTGTATCACAACTTTTAGAGGGATTAAGGTGAGAGCCCCTAGAGACTCGGAGGCTACACGCTATGCTTAGCTTGCTTGAAAATTTCAGGAATTGTGTGTTTCAGAGCGACACAGAGAATATTATCATGACGCCTCACTACTTCTCAATGTCTGACAGAAGCGATAAAACAAGAGAGATACATTGCCGAACAGATAGGTACAAAAACTCGTTCTTTCCGCACACAATAAGCGACCACAATAAATACTGTGCTCCACTAAATGCACCCCTATAATATTCGTCACAATTTCACCTCCCAAAGCCTTATCCCTTACACCTGTACACGGCTTGTGTCCTAACACCCACTGTCACACGCTCATACGGCTGCTCGTGGGTTAGTATGTAGATGTATTCATACTTATAGTCACTATATGATGAAACAAACGTGTCCAGTCAGCCGAAACAATCTGGCTCGCCGGATTTTTTCGGTCGACGGGAGACGTTTGTTTCATCGCCGCACAGGGAAAACAAAAGCCTTCTCTATCTTGCGCTTAGTATTCTCATGTATTAGATTACTGAGAACAAAATATCAAAGGCTTTTTTTTGCACAAGCTCTTCTAGCAAGCCTAGTCACCTAAAACCTGTTCTTAAGGTATTTTCCAGGATAGTCGTAGTTTAAAAGGTCTCTCCCGGTGTCCTACGAGTTGTCAAATTTTTCTCGGCTGACGCTAAAATGTCCCGGAAATTTGGGCCTTTGCTGTTGGGTCTTTTTTGGGCCCGTTGTACAATACAAGTATATGCGAGCAACGAAAAATATTTGGCGAGATATTTGTCCATTGAAAACATTGAATCAAATTTAATCACGTATCTTCAAAGGCTGTGGTTTAAATATTGATCGTCTCTCGCTTGGTTCAAGGAGAGAGCACATAAGGTAGAAGTCGATCCGATCAACACTATTTTTCAGTTTTTCCGGCGGATTGAGAGGGAAAACGTGGCGGTGACGAGAGGGTTCAGCCACCTTGATTGACGAGATTTTAACGCGGTGCGACGTAGCAAGGTTCTTAAACAAGCAACCAGTTGAGCGAATAATAGCTTCATTTTGAGTTCTTATAATCTAAGAATAACATGATTGATCATCGTCGATTTACCTTTTAAAAGCAACTTCCCGATTTTGTTCTTCTGTCATTCTCTCCAACATTAGATATGTCCCAGTTTTGGAACATAAGAAACGATGATCCAGATTCGAGCATTGGCTTCCGCGGTTCGTAAAATAAAATGCCTTAATTGGCGGAATAATCGCGTTGCTTATATTATGTTGTTGACATTATCCTTAGGATCGTCGTATGAAATAGTTTAATTTTCGGCAGAACCGCATTTTACCGCTGCTACGTTGCCGGAACAGTTATCAGAAGCAACAAAACAATGCGGTTATCCCGCGTATTAAACCATTTAATCTTACGAACCGCGGAAGCCTATGCTCGAACAATATGACATGAATGGCTGGCTTCGCGACAAAACTTTATTCTTCGTAAAGTTATTATTAAGCGTATGCTTCTAAACGACTCAAACAATTTAGTTAAGGTTTTGGGAGAAGAAATGGTGATCTGTATTATGGGAGTGTATTTAGTGGAGCTCAGTTTTTATTGTGGTCGTTTATTGTGCGCGGAAGTAAAGGGTTTTGGTATCTATCTGTTCGGCAATGTATCTCTCTTACTTTATCGTTTCCGTCATTTCTGGAGATGTAGTGAGGCGTCATAATAATATTTTCTGTGTCGCTCTGAAACACACCAGTTCTGAATTTCTCAAGCTAGCTAAACCTAGCGATTAGCCTCCGAGTGTCTAGGGGCTCCCACCTAAATCCCTCTAAAAGTTGTGAAACACTATATGTTCGCTCGTAGCAGTTTTTAACGAAGCGCACAGCTTTTCTTTGTATTTCATTAATTTTTTAAGCAAGGGGATACGTATTCTGATTGTTTCTATTTGTAAACTACCAATATATTCACTTAATCAGATATTCCTTTCGCCTCTGACCGTTTGTTAACCCGGATAACTGCCAGTGTCTCGGCGAGCGTCTACTGCATGCGCATACAGCATCGCTGATGCAGACCTCTGATAGGCCTCGGTTATGGCGTGACTGACCTGTGAGGACTGCCTCCTCGCAATCGAATCATGTGTTTGCATTCCAATCAAAAGTATCATCTCTTGCACTAACTCGCGTGCTTTTTTAATCTCCTTATTCTGAAAACAGCAAGTGGTATATGTCTCTAGTGCATGAGATGGCTTATTCGTTCGTTTTCCACGCTTCGACTCTAAAGCCTGAATCGCATGACCATTTTTTCCGTCCCTTTTAAGGGATAGCTCCAACGATAGCTTTTCAGGGACCGTGACAATGATAGCTCGAGCTATCATTTTCTGAATCACACGGTCATTTTGGCCGTCCCTTTTTCCATTCCTTTTCGCTTCATTTCTATGCTAACTACTCTCATTCCATTGAAAGCCGAACGTGGCGTTAGAATCGCTCTTTGCAGCCGAGCACTCTGATTGGCTAAATGGTGGAGTCAGCGATGCCTCCAGGGACGGAAAAAGGGACATGTCCAGGAATGGAAAAAGCTATAGGGATCCCTATCGCCGGAGCCATCCCTGACTTTGTTCGAGTCACACGATCATTTTCGAGCGATCATTTGAGCTATCATTGGAGCTATACCTTAAAAGGGACGGAAAAAATGATCGTGTGATTCAGGCATTACCCATAAGTATTTAATTTCATTTTGCTTAATCCATATTAATCAGTATTGACTAAAACCATTCCCACCAGAATTTAATCCAGTCCTCGAATTGTTGAGACACCTAAGTAGTCTTTGGCGAGGGATCAGTTATTTCTGCAAATCACTACAGATAGATTGATTGGGAACAATTTTGGCTTCTGGTCGTAATCCGTCTCACTTTTCTGTCGATTCCCACGCTGCAAAACGTAGAAATTTCCGGTTCATACAAAACTTGATGAAATTCAGAAAAATGCCTTAAATTAAGCAAGTTCTAGGAATTAAACTTTCCAGACTTTTTCAGTAAAAACACTTACTGAAATTGAGCAAAATGCCTGAATTGAAGTTAGTATTAGACATCAGCAAACATATCCATTATTTGTCTCTAAAAATCTGCGCGAAATGATATTATGATACCCTTCCACTACGTTATAGAGACGTAATAGAGACGGACCATGCGAAGTTAGAGCAGATAAAAGCACATTTTTAAGTTGGGACAGCATATTTCGATCTCAGCCTACTGTGCGACGGTCTGAGATATACTCCCAGCGGAGTTTTTGTAGCTGGATGAAAATGCATACGGGAAGGATCACATCCCTCTTATGCCGCCTCTATTCGCCCCACAAAGCCCGATAAACTCTGCAAGTGGCTCAAGCGGAAGAAATCCCTCAGCTGAGGGCAGTAATGACGTCTTTCAGCGTCAAGAGATAAGGGTGCTCTTCTTGTTCGCTGCGAGGAACGCTGCGGACTTCAATCTCATCGCAAAATGGTGTCAGTTATTCTCATCCCGGAGAGACGCACTTTGCAGTTTTCTCTCGCGTTGTGCGATTACGTCGCCATCATTATTTAGAGGTCACGAACACCCTGCACATCGCACTGTTCACTGCCAAAATCCCATGTGACACGAAGTGACCGATTCGATGCGTCATCTACTCGTTTTCAAAAGAGGGAATATCGAAGCCACTGTTAACTCTCTATGGACGAGCGAGTCAAAATTGTTACGTTCCAAAGTCATTGAAACATCTGCTTTTCTAAGAGGCTTGGTTGCTGCGCTAGACAGAATTGTAACGCTTCGGATTAAGTGTGTGGAAAGTTGCGTTTCTTTCGGCGGTTTGTCTAACAATAGGAATAGATGAATGAGTGACGCTATTCACTGACGATGGCGTGCCTGGTGGAGCTCTGAAATTAATAGTTTCAGCTGTCATATGAAGAAAAAATTGAGAAAATTTAAAAATGCTAAAATAAACATATGAAGGCAATGTTGAATGATACCTTGTGTAAATATTATTATGAAAAGTTTTCTTTTAATTAAATATATTCATTACTTATATGTCACATTTCAAAATAAATGTTATTATCAAATAAATTACAATTTAAAAAATGCTTAAATAGCACTATTAAAACACTAAGATAGTAGCAGTATTTTTTCATGCTGATGTTTCATAATTCCGTCCACAGAAGGTTGAGGTCGATTTTTTGTGACAATTCTCTCTACTTTGTATGAAGGTAAAATGGCGGAACCTGACTTTCAAACATTCACCAGAGCTCCCATATGTGTGATTCAGCAGTTGCACAAGTTGTTCTAAGATTATCTTGTGAATATGTTTTTCCTTGCGTGATACTTCTTTATTACCTTAAAATCAAAGTTTATATGGAAAAATATAAACTCTAATGATTAACAAGCTGGGCCATTTGTTAAATCTGTTTTGACGGGTTCCATGCAACGCGTTATTTATCACTCAAAAGGAAGCACTCAAGTCCAGGAAATTATTTTGGGTGTATGCGCACATTATCACCTCTACAGTATAACGAAATATGAAGGAGAAAATTATTTACCATGTCAGAATTTTTTTTATATGCTAGATGAATACTTCTCGTCGTTTTTAAATCACGTTTGTTATTCTTCGTGATCATAGTAATTCGGATTAGTAATGCACGAGAGGACAATAATATTTTCTTTTTTTCCCCATTTTCCCGCGGTACGGTCACTATAATGCGTTCCTGTCGAAGAGTCTTATATAGCGATTTTTTTATATTTTTATCCCACTTTAATCATTGAAATGATAATGCTGTCAGCTGAAGTTGCTATATCAAAGAAGGACGGTTGCTACGTAAATAAGTATATCAGCGATTGTGATTGGCTTATAGGTATTAGTTTAAGCACAAGCACGTAAGCACAAGCTTCACGAAGATCGTCATGTGTAATCTAAATCTTCTCATCATCTTTGTCAAGACCTTTTTACATTTTTCCCTTGTCTAAGGATGGTTCCTTTAAGAACTATGTGTTGTTATAAGGTACTAAAATTTTTTTGATGTGAGAAGCGGAAATGCGCCAAAAACTATGGACAATCACAAAATGTTCAATCTTCGTAGAGGCTACTGGGTCCCTGTGCCTAAAGCATTTTTGATTCTGTTTAAAAGATCTTTTTTATACATGGGACATAAATTATATAATCAGTTATCGAACAAAATAAAAGAGGTAACATATTGTAAACATTTCCTTAGATTAGTTAAATAATGGTATATGTCTTATAACAATATCGAAATTGTGCTTCGTTGAGACTGTTTTATATCCTTCCAAAGTCAAACTTGTTTGCCTGTAATTCTACAATCTTCACAATTCCTTTTCGAAGACGTACTCACATCATCACTGCAGTCATTTAAACTATAATGTTTCAAAATATATTATAAAACTCGAGGGTTTCTTCTAAGCGCATCAGATTCAATTCGCCATGCTTCAAAGAAAATCTTATCGAGAAATGCCTCCTTAAAATATCACATTATGTATGCTTGATAGTGATCCTAAGCTGAATGTCGATTTAATGCATTTACACACTGTTAAAGAGCCTATTGAAGAAGTTTCCCATAAATCTTGCATTTATCATGTATCGTGCGTCACGTCAGGAGATAATCGTTTGCTAATGAGGAAACTCATGTAGGGCATACCTTTATCTGCGATCTCAATTCTCAGTAAATTTTTCTTTCAGTCAAACGCTGGTTACGAAGGAAGTTGAGTACACCGAAGACAGGATGGTCAAGATAGGCGGTAATGGAGGGAGAACTTGAGGCGCACTATACTTTTGCTCTTTTCAGGGAAGTAACACAAGACTCTACTCCTTGCACTCGAACATATTCGAAGGTTCAGAGGCGAAACAAATGACTGGGGAGAAATTACCGGGTAGGGAATAAGTTCTGGACCAATATGTGAAGGAAGTACTTATGGTGAGCAGAGGGAGTGATAGGAAGTGAGGATGGATATAGGCAAGAAAGGTCTCCAAACCCCTCACACATGTCCATTAACTGAACACTATCCATTTCCTTGAGTTCGTTTCACACAACACTTTTACAGTACTCTGAACCGAACCCAATTCAGTATCCATAAAATTGGACGCTATAGTTCTCCGATGAGGCCTTTTCAACTCTAAGTTTTGACTTCTGAGCCGAATATTTTAAAAGCAATAGTGTTTTTTTAATATTTCTCTCGCTTGCCAAATTAACGAAATTTTGGTATTTCACCACCACTCCCTATATTTATACTTCTAGATCTATTTTAAGATAGCTTTTCTGGTCCAGGAGCACATTACAAGCACAGGTAAACTCACCTCATATCATATCTCACCGCTTCGTAATGTTCACTATGTTTAGGTGTACACTGCTCAGCCTATTAGCTCTGACCATTTATCGTAAATCTGCTTTAGAGTGCACTATAGGAATATCTCTCTTGTTTTTCTGTCTTCGATGCAATTTTTAAATCATCTGGGGCGAAAGTTAGCTCTCTCCTTATCCCATTTTTTTAATTCTTTCATATGCATTCTGTCTTTCCCTGTTACCTTTTCTGATGCTATCCTTCCATTTAAATTTTTAATCTCATCTCTGTTTCTACTGTTGATTGCTACTTGTTTAGTACACAATGTATGAAAACATTCCTCGATATTTCTTCTTTTGTATCAGTGAATGAAAATACAATTTCTGCGTATCTTCGATCTTATCTACGAGGTCCGCTTCCTCGCCATTTTTTATCCTCAGTGTGTGGGTGACGTTTTTTGTGGTTTTCCGTCGGGATTTCGTAATTACTAACACTTTTTTATGCCTATCCATTGTTTCTACCTCTTCCTTATTGATTTCGCCATTGCCTTTTTTCTTGTAGCCCTGCCTTTTTTATAAACATTCTTTGCCGTTCCCTGGTTTGGCTCTCTACCACCGTAGAATATGTCGGACGTTCAACATATTTTACTAGAGCCAAACTATTACGGTAGAAACTTTTACACTCCACTAGTCAGTTCACAGATCAATTTATTGCACAATCCGGATTTCGATGCCTTCATCATCAGGTACTCAATGACGTATCGATCCCTGGTATCATCATGATGCAAGGTATCGAAATCCGCACTGTGCAATAAATGATACGTGAACTGACCAGTGGAGTGTAAATTTATTTTTACTAACAAAAATTATTGAACTAAAGTCTTGTTATTTTCCTGATATTCCTTATTTCACAATTCATAACCACATACCCTAATGTGACCTCAGCAGCGATTCCCAAAAATTCAGAATTCCTCTTCCTAACCCTACCTTGTGCTCAAAGATTATAGGACTGCAGACCAGAAAACAGTACGTGAAAATATCCGTGTGGAGGGTAGCACTCTGTGGATCAGAAGCATTTAACACTGGAAAATCTGACCAGAGCAGAGTATAAACCTTCGAAACCTGGTGCTGGAGGAGGATGCTGAAGATAAAATGGACAGACAAAATAAGAAATGATGAAGTGTACAGAGGAGTAGAAGAGGAAAGGACCATATGGAAAATCACACAGAAAAGAAGAACAAGATGGATTGAACACACCCTTAGACATAATAAGTTTGCGAAGAACATAATTGAAGGCAAAATAGAGGGAGAAGTCCACAGAGGAAGACCCAGGAATGAATTCCTGAACCAAGTAAAGAGGAAAGTACATAGGAAGAGATACCAGGGGATAAGGGAACTAGCATTAGATAGGGGAGTGTGGAGGGCTGCAGTCAACCAATCTTAGGATTGAACGACCAATGATTATGAACACTACCTGTCCTCAGTGGAGCAAGTGATCAAAGATGTCGGTCACCTTTCCCAATTACGCCAATATTCTGAATCATATGATCCCTTTCGTCTTGTGATAAAATTAAACTTCATCCCTGATTATATAATGTGCAGTAAATTGCATCACTTGGATTGCGCCGCACGGAGCGTCCCTTGTTATCATCCCGATTTAACGGTCCGTAACCTTGGGAGATGTCGTTCTACCATTACAGTGCAATAATGGGATGGGGAAAAGCTAGATGAGGAATACAATATTTCGACATGAAGATAAAATCGGGTGCGTGATATTGTCTCATGCAAGCGTGATTATCGCGGTATCGTGGAATAACATGTCAGAATGTGTATTACGTTCCTGTATAGCCCCGTACACACTTCACCCGTACACTAGGGTGGTAATAGAATTTTATTATCGTAATATCTCCATTCATTTCAGGATATCTCAAGGAGTACGTACTCAAGGAGTAGGATAAATTATACAGACCAACAAGGGTATATTTTTTTGATGCTATAGGCCATTTTCGACGTAATTTTGTGCTCTGAATCCGAATATACCCACAAAAATTGGCTATCACGCCAGGGTTTTGAGATATTTTAACCTCAAAGGGTCAAAATGGCAATATTAGGTCTTCTTGCCGGCCTCGGTGGCGGTGGGGTAAAGTCCTCGCCTGCCAAACCGAAGGTCGCGGGTTCGAGTCCCGCCTGGTTAGGATATTTACACCTCCCTGGGCATGGTTGTGTGTGTTCGTCAATGTATTAAATACCTAGTAATTGGCATCGGCTATTAGGTATAAAGAAATTATTTTTATTTTTTTTGAGCTTGAATATCTCAGAATCCAAAGATGATAGAGTAATTCTACAAACGGATTGGAAGTCCTGACGTGATAGCCATTTTTATCGAGTGGATTCGGATTCAGTGCACCAAATTATGTCGAAAATGGCCGATACCGTCAAAAAAGCATTCGAAACCCTACAATTGTTAGACGTGAGATTATTTAAGGAATGAAATAGGCGTATATCTTTGCAGTGCTTTTCCGAGCTCATTTCACGCTCCTAATCTATGAATGTTTTCATTCTAAGTAGTATGAGGGATGTCAACTCCTCTGCCAGCCTCATTTTTCTATTTTTACGCCAGGTATTGCCTGAATCTGATGGGGTCGTTTGGCATTTTTAAGAAGTTTTCTGATATGCCTCAACTGCGCAAAGACCAGGAGTAGGTCATAACTGACATTCAGCGCGGGGATGAGATTTCAATTTGAAACAAACCTGTAAAATACGTGCTAAGGCTTTTCGTGGAATTGGTTGGCTTGTCCTTGGATCCGGTAAAGCATTGTGCCAACATGTTTTATTTGTGAGTGTAAATGATAACAGTTGATGTAGAAGACGTTAAAAAAAAACACTTTGGTGATAATTCCCAAATCAGCATTTTCCGAGACCAGCTTGAAAACAATTCATAGAAATAAGAGATAAGCGCGTATCACAAGAGAAACTATTTTCTTTCCGTCCTCCTGAACTAAAGCTCTGTATTTCTTTTCCTTGTTGCGACAAGAACACTCATTTTTAAAGACACGATGTGGAAGGCAAAGAGGAAACTACCAGAAGATGCAGCCGTGCTTCCTAACTATGTAAATGGCATGATGTCATTCCTCCCAGTAAAATATTCCGGGGGTATAATAGTCCCCCAATCGGTTCTCCAGATGGGGACTACTGGGAGGGATACATCAATCAGGAAGGACAATTGTAGGATCGGGACATGGAATGTGAGATCTTCAGGGGTGAGCGGGAAGCTAGAGAGCGTTAAGATATAGGTGGAGAGGCTCGGGGTAGATATACTGGAAGATCAAGTGGGCTGGGGCAGGCAACTACTGGTGCACGGATACCGAGTGATATATTCATGAGACGACCAGAGGATTGCAGGTGTAGGCATCATACTGAAGAAAGAATGGGGCAGGAGAGTGAAGTCAGTCTGGCAGTGCAGCGAAAGGATTCTAATGGGGAAGCTGGAAGGAGAGCCGACGGACGGATCGTGCAGGTCTACATGCCGACGTTTGACCATACGGAAGAAGAAATTGAAGAATTGTACGAACAAATTGAAGAAATCCTCTGGGTAGCGAAGGGCAAAGATAACCTCATCATCATGGCAGACTGTAACCCAGTGGTAGGAGAGGGAAAAGAAGGAAATTTTGTAGGATATTTCGGACTGGGCAAAAGAAATTCCAAGGGAGAAAGACTGATAGAGAGACCAGGAAAAATCTAAAGATGAAATTATGTTATTATTATTAGTGTTACATAGGGGTTTTTTAATGGAAGGAAAGCCTCTATATTTTCATCATGCCCCTCTCTACCTGAACAATTTCGTTTTCAAATCAGCATACTACCAACCCTTCTTTATCCCGTCCGACAAACCTAGTCTTTCCCCCTACATATGCAGTTAAATATGCAGTTTCTGACACAAGTTCTAGTCTGTGTTCATGCTTTCCGCTTAACCCTTTCAGTACCAGAGGTACATTTATGTACCTCTGGATCTTTGATCTGTATACCAAGCCCTTCTTTTGTGTATTAAATAAAAATCCAGAGGTACTTTCCTGGCACATATTACTAGCTGTCTAGTTAGAAGTCTCCTCAAAAGAGTGCGCTGGGCACAAAAATTTCAATTTCATATTTCAAAGCTACTTTGCAGATTTTGGTGACGAGCAACCTGTTTTCAAAAAATTGCCGTCAATTTAGCATTTGAAAATATGTTCTCCTTGTCACATATCATTTATTATGCATTAACATTTATTATAAAAAACAAATACATACATTACTGTCATTCGCATAACATAAAACACATTTCTGTACATCATTTTTTAAAAATGTGTAAAAGTGTTAGTGAGCATAGTAGATTTCCTTGAATACTATCGGTGTTACTAGACGTTGGTAGCTACTTGAAACATATTTGAGTGAAATATCTTGAAATTAAAATAATTTGGGATTGAAAGGGTTAACACGTTCAACAGCGAATCTTCCTTTTTTAGAAAAACATTGGATAAGACAATCAAATTCCAGGTGTATTCCAGGGGAATTTCAGGCAGCCTGTAATCTGGGCACGGTTGAGTGACGACCTGAATGTGCCTAGTTTCATTCGCAATGCCATAATCATGAAATCACAGAGTACAGTGAAATCCGGCGATGTATTTAGCATGATGAATTTATTTTAAGGAAATTCCGACTTTTCTGGATTATATAGTTTTCAATGGGTCAATAGTGAAATTTAAGACTTTGGTTGCCTTTGTCATTGAATTCCTGACAGAATGACATAAAAATCATCGCTCTAACTGAATTTTTAACTAATTTAGGACTTTTCCAGGAAATCTCCAGGTTTTCCTGGATAACTTCGCTATTCCAGTCAGGAGCTCTTGGGACTTTTTTGAGAGTCATCCTGGGAAGTTCCCGTAGACAGTGGAATAGGTTTCACTCTGTAATTATTTTTGTCCGGGTCGTAACCTAATTTTACCGGACTATTACTTGTAAGTAAAACCGGTAAGACGTGTTTGTTTACGATGTGTCGTCTGTATTTACATTTGAACTGCCGTCTTTCACCACTAGGCGGCGCCACAATCCACAAAGTTGTCGGTCCCGGTGGCGGCGGGGTAGAGTCCTCGCCTGCTAACCCGAGGGTCGCGGTTTCGAGTTCCCGTTACAGTTTTTCCCCTGATATAAATTGTTTGTTTAAAGAATTCTAGGCAACAGTTTTTGGCGACGAGAAAACGATTCAAATGTATATTCATGGCAGAAACATTCGATAAATTTATTGTTTCATAACTAACGGCATGAAGTTATGAGTTCCATGAGTAGCTAAGATGGCGGTGGATGTGAAATTAAACGCTTAAAGACTTAATTACTTGATAAAAGAGTAGTTTTGAGACAGATGACTAGTTTGTTTACTCTTACTGACTAATTAATATGTGCATTCGCAATTATTCATAGGCTGAAATTTCAGAAATTTTATTCAGCGGAGGAAGATTAGATCAAATATTCAAAGCTGTTAACTACTGGCCAATAAGTTAAGTAACTAGTTGATGTGTTCCTGCAACCCGAATATTTTTAGGAGCTCTACAACTTCATGGATCTCATAACTATTTATTCCATTACTAAATGTTCTTGCAACTGGCCATTTGGGAAGTAAAAGTGCAGGTGCCATTCAAAAAAATTTCCAAGACTATTCTTTCATTTTATCACTAAATTCAAAAGCTCCCAAAAATCTGAGACTTTCTTCCCTCATACGATTTCTGTGAGTCGAATACTCTTTTCATGTCGAAAGAAAATGTTGAATTTAAGTTCAATTTTCGCAATAAAGAAGTATAAAATTGACGGGAATGTTTTCAATTGTAGTAGGGTTTCAGATTCCTCCCTTCAATTTTTATTTCTTGAGATATGAAGAAGGCTAGAATAAAGAAAATGTCGAATTTAAGTTCAATTTTCGCAATAAAGAAGTATAAAATTGACGGGAATGTTTTCAATTGTAGTAGGGTTTCAGATTCCTCCCTTCAATTTTTTTTCTTGAGATATGAAGAAGGCTAGAATAAACATCGAAATTCTTGACAAATCGCACTCGACACACATGAAAAATGGCTTCCGCGAGGGTCCAACAACTGACAAAATCTTCGGTAATCGTTGCATTCAACTGCCAATTCATGTTGGTAAGTGCTGAGTATATTGCATAATTGAATTTTTCACAAATTGTCATCCACCATCACTGTATCATTTGGTATGGAATAACCCCTCACTGTTTTCTCATCAGCGATTTTTACATTCTAATGATAAAAAGGTTAGCGCAAGGGAATGATGCAGAACCCGTGGATTTTAGTTTTAAGGAAATCTCTCACCTAGTGATTTCATGCCTTTAATAAGTATCAATAATGATTACATATATTGTAATAAAATCATATCAGTCCCTAGAATCAAGAGGTCGTGAAAGGACTTTTTTTATTATTCTACCGGTTAAGGCCTTTTTGAATGTCAGAGAACCTCCTCCCGGTTTTCTACACTTTCCGAGGCCTATCTCGCTCTAGTATAAAGATCCGTTTTCGCCTCAGCATACGATCCACCCTTCTTCATCCCGTCCATGAAACATATTCTCTTTCTTCCCCTTCCCCGCTTGCCCAATGTCCTTCCCTCTATCACATTCTTGAGCAACCCATCGCCCCCTTATTACATCCTCCAGCCACCTACTTCGCCGATTTAGAATTTCATTTAGAAGTTTCTTTTTCTCCCCATCTCAAGCACTTCCTCGTTAGTCTTTCTTACCGTCCACCTCACCTTCTTCATCCTTCTCCACACCCACATCTCAAATGCCTGCACCCTTTTCTTGTCCTTCTTCCTCAGGGTCCACGTTTCTGCACCATACAACGCTACTCTCCATATAAAGCTCTTCACCAGCCTCTTGTGACGTCCAAAATTTAAAGTGTGATGCAATGCTAACTTTGTATTTGTTCTAATCAGAAAGTATTCAGGAACACGGAAGAGACACTTAGAAAAACGCTCATCATGCTTTAAAAAAGAGAGTTTGCCTTCGGTCGAAACTCATTTCCCCAATATATCTTATTTGAGATAAGGCTGTTATCTTCCCGTGGGAAAAAAGCTTTTGAGAATTACATAAATGCATTTTTTGTGAATTATTTCACTGCACCGTGGTTCGGGTGCACCTTGAAGTGGAGTTTAAGTGAATATCGATAAACATATGCACTGCAAGGTCACAATAATAGATTTGTGATAAAACCTGTTTTTTGCTTTGACAGCACTCCAAGGAGAAAATTCCATCACGGAAGTCATTAGTCAATTGGCTAAATGAAAATGAGGAAGAGTTACTATTCATCAACGAAAGGCTAATTATTAATCCATCTATCGGCGACTTCCTCGATTAAATATTTTCGGAAAATACTACTGAGACTAATTTCTTGAGTAGTCGCACAAACTTAGGCCTAATTTTGTTGAAACTTAGGACTTAATCATTGGTCTCCCTCTAAGCCTAAAAGGTGAGGAAGCATTAAACAAATGAAAAGGACTGTTCGTCCATTCTGTTCCCACTTTCTGATATCATATACTGCGGCCTATTCAATCGCCTGACACTCCTCATATTGCCACCCAAATAAATCTTGCCTACCGGTCTATTTGCCTTTCTTCTGAACTTTTCCTCAAAGCTATGGTGCCGCACGTTTCTCCTATATTCCTTGACCCAGATACCTGGTTTTTGTTTCCCACTTCTCCCACGTAAATAAATGCGAATATCACGGACAAGAAATACATGTACCACCTTGCAGCTATATTCCCTTCTACTGTGCAATAAGTAAATCGTATTATAGAGTTAAAAAATTTGATATCTAGTACAGGAAAAGAGTTCGCAGTATTTCACTCTACATGCATTTCCCACTAAGTTATGATAATGATTACCAACGGAAGAGAGTAGTATTTGAAATGAGAATCCATCGGTAGAAGTCATCTGTGATGATAATATTAGAGCAATGAAGCCTGGTGGAAAAAATAAAATATCGAAGAATATTTCGAATTTCCAGTAGGTTGCTGGAGGACATGATAAGGAGCGAGGGGTTGCTCAAGAATGTGATAGAGGGAAGGATGTTGGGTTAGCGGGGAGGAAGGAGAAGGAGGATAAATTTCATAGAAGGGATGAAGAAGGGTATGTCGTATGCTGAAGTGAAAAAGGATATTCTAGAGGGAGATAGACACCTGAAGGTGTAGAAAACTGGGAGGAGATTATCTGACATTCAACAAAACCTACCTTAACCGGTAGAATACTTGATAAAAATAACTCTCAAATGCGTTTAAAATACCGCTCTTGCGTCCAATTCCAAGCAAACGTAAACTATGGAGAAGGTTGGACTCTATTAGGGCTTAGGATAAAAGTTTTTCCATGAGTTGGAGTTTCGTTTAAATACTCTTTGACTACAATGTTTCAGTAGTCGACCATAATCCTGTTAATGACTGATCCTTGAAAGGTTCAATGCTGCGGCGCACATAATGTGTAAGTGCAGCATTTGTCAGAGTGCAAGCCGATATGCTGTATCTAGGTCCTAATCAGCGTGGACCTCGCACGCATGATCTCGGCGACCGTTGCACAATGACTCCTGAAATCACACATTTCCACTTGTATCGTCCTTGAATACTCCATCTTATCTCATGCGATCATAATAGCCAATCGAGGAAAAGAATATAAAGTGTCATTCCCCTTTATCTGAAGATAAACTCTGTGTTTTAACTCCAACCTCGCCAGCTAGCGAATCAAATACATTATCACCCCCGCAGATGTTCGGGGAAGAGAAATATTCTGTTCTCAGAGATATAACATACAACCTTGGGCGAGGACTTGATAATCTGAAAAGAAAATTGAATACAACAAATCGATGAATTCTCAATTTCGTATTTAAAAAACGTGGATAAACGTCACCTTGTAGTGATCACCTTTTGTCGACGTTCCAACGAGAATAATTCAATAAATTGTTATGAATTAAAATGAAATCCAATCTTTCAATTCAAGGATTCATTCAATAAAAAAAATCAAGGGTTGTTTGAAAATCCCTATCGTTTGACTCAGAGTGCATCATGTACGTGGCAATAATGCATTATAACAGTATGCTCAACGGAAAAAGATATGACATAACTCAATTTTAAATTGCACATAAAAAGTGGATAATTTCATAAAAATGATATTTTTTCATTTTCACAACGAAGCGGAGTAACAATTGCGCGTTCCTCTAAGCATCAGTTAACTTTAACCCCAAAGCAGGAAAGTTGTCATAATGTTGTGCCTATATTCCTTATATTCTTGTGTATTTGAAGGAATCTAGGAATAAAATTATTAATAATACTGTAAATAATGAGACTGTATATACCACTTCGACTGCCGCGGATGACATTTCTGGAATAGTTGGTACTCATCAAGAAGAATACACATTGGAAAATGTCCACTGAAAGAACTACGCTTAAAATAATCATTTTCCATTGCGAAACGGCATTTTTCACAATGGAAGAAAACAATGCGTGTGAAATTATGAATTTGTATTCCGATTCGAAAATAGAAGGCTAGAATATTAGAAGGAGTGTTCAAAGAAATAATCCATAGTATTCTGAAAGGAATTTACGATGGAAAATTAACCATCACCGTCCATAAAAAATCCAGCCCCTTGAGTTTAGTAAGCTGTATCTTAAAGTAGGGTCAACCGATTTTAAGGAAATAAAATGCATTTGATAGAATGATTCTTTCTACGTTTATTAATTTATAAAGAAATTTGTTCCTATCCTTATCTGCACTTGAGCGATATCTTATCTTAAAAAAGGCCCTGTTTTCGTCGCTCAAAATCCGATGGCCCGCATTTATGTGACCGCCATTCTCTTAAAATTGATGATAGAGATTGGAGATTCCGCCATAAGTTATTTAAACATTTTTTAACATGAAAATGGAAAGAAAATGCTTTTATATTCATTTCTACACGAGCTGTTATAAAAGTTGTAAACCTCGGCTTCTTCCGAAAGTAAGTACGCATCGGCCTAGCTCCGTTTGACGCTATCTGGATTTAGGTGTATGAGTAATACCCATGAAACTATCAGAGAAATTCGCTATGAAGAAATCACTGGACCGGTATTCGAACCCGGATCTCCCAATGGCCGGTCAGGTGAGTTAGCCAGTTACACCTCCAAGCCATCTTTCTTCAAGGCGAATTTCGATGGGGGTTAATGCGAACCAGATGTTCGCGTCTCAAGTCCACATTGTGGCACATAAGACGATAGTCGTGTTTACAAAGATACTTTCGCGGTGGTTAATCTCAACATAGTCGTTTATGTAACGACGAGCTTGACGCATCCGGGTCAAGTCAAACGATATTTTCATGGCGGATTTCAACCCTTGGTGTATATGCACCCGAGCGAGTGACTTCGTACCACATCATTTGTACGTGCAATAATTGAAATGAATTGAAAACGGTCTTTATTGATCAGGGACTTTAAGTCCCTTGGAATATTGAAATATGGCACAACAAATGGGCTCAATAGTGACAGAAATACATACTAATTTCATTAAGGAGCACCACATATAAACCAACAATGATCAATGAATAAGAAAATACATAGCATATGAATATCAGGGTAACTGTACATAGATTATAGATCAAACATTAGGGATTGAGAAATTAAAACAGGCAGCACTGATAACCAATCGCATTACTTACACATTATGTATTAAGCCTAAAGGAATATAAAGTAATAGGCACAACATCATACAGTATGATGATACGATAGAACATGAATCTCATTCAACATTGCAATGCACAGATATGAAATAAGAGATGTGAAATCACATTTCATAAATTGATCATATCCATTTTATGTGAGAAGATTAAGCTAAGTTACATAAATGATACATTTCTCTTGAACATCGAAATTGTGGAAGAGGTTCTAACATTTTCAGGTAAACAATTCCATAACTTTCAGGAGGAAATGATGCAGTGCTCAAATATTAAGGAATGGTGTTTAGGAACATACAATGTCTTAGTGATTCAAGGTGATCGTTTCCCGATATTTGCATTATATTTAAAGTACCCAATAGTATACAAATACGACGGATTTTTAGATTTCATTAAGCAAGCAAGATTTCAACCTTAAACAAGCATTAATCCTTTTGAAGTATTCGGCGTTTGAAGTGACTGGAAATTAGCCGGCGAAGTCTTCTGCAGGAATTTCACGACGAAGTAAATATTGCTCATATAAGCCACAAAATCAAGTTAATTAAAAGCAATAACAATTCCATAGTTTTCAATCCTAGGTTTTACGATCTGTGTGGGTAGGTTAACCTAAATTTTTGTGAAATTCACTCATGTTAAGGCTATAGGGGAGTAATTTCCTATCTCTGTGCCACTAGTGGTTCCTCAGAAGATGACTCGACGATGATTTTTCTCTTTTGACGCGCCGAGAGGCCCTACCCAGATATTAACCGTTAAATTCGGATTAGTAATCAAGTCGGAAGATTAGTATTTGTTGAGGCCGCAGAAATAATTTGCGTTCCAAAATTATAAGCCCTGATGAGGGCCCAATGATCCAAGATGATTGGTCGTTCAATCCAAAGATTAGTAGATTGTAGCCCTCCACCCTTTCCTATCTAATGCTAGTTCCCTTCCCTACTGGTATCTATTCCTATGTACTTTCCTCTTTATTTGATCCATGAACTAATTACTTGGTCTTCCTCTGGGGTCTTTTCCCTCCATTTTACCTTCAATTACGTTCTTCTCAAACCCATTGTGTCTCATGGTGTGTCCTATCCGTCTTGTTCTTCTTTCCTCTATGGTGTTCCAAATAGTCTTTACCTCTTGTGCTCTTCTATACGCTTCATTTTTTATTTTATCCGTCCATTTTATCTTTAGCATCCTCCTCCAGCACCAGGAATGCAGCCTGGCCAACCTCCCGCAGCAATCAGGATGATACACCCCAGAATATTCTCGCTAGTTTCGATGTCTCATTCCTTCTAATTGTATATGCTCGCAGAAAATGATGGCCATTCAATTTCTTCGCCAGTGACATCTTCGTGAGAGTTCTATTTAATAAAATTAACGTAGTTTGAGCAAAATATAATTTTACCTGGAAATCAATGAATTTGGTCCTATTTTAAACAAAAATATCTCACCCTTCTAAAGACGCCAAATAATGCGACCTCTCACCACATTACTTTCGGAGATATTTGCCAGAAAATACCAGCCCTTTTACATGGGAAATGGTACAGTCACTTCAAAAAGTATCGCGACACGCTGGACTAGCGGATCGTATAGGTCGGTTGTCGAAGCTCGAAGTACGTTGGCTATCCTGGGCCGTCTCTGGTTGCTAGGAGAATTTGCAGGAACACTTTTCATTTTCCATGAGACAAAGCGCCAGGTTAAGTGGGACTGCATTATGGGAGTTCTCTCGCTCAGAGGAGAGGACAGACTTGCTTCTAGAGTGGCCTTGAGGATGTATTCGGTTAAAGAAGTAAGAAGGGGAATGTGGTGAAAAGGCAATCTTGAATGGAGTAGAGTGATTATGCGAGTGAAATCGGGGGAAGGTAAAACGAAGAAGAGCCAAATACGAGCTCCAACCTATGCACGAAGGAGAATGGGCACTGCTATCGACTAGGCTATGCGAACTGGTGAGCCTTTCGTGCATTACAGGCTGATATTTTAAGTTGCCCGCCTAATGGAAAATTATGATATCTATTGACTCTTGACTCGGCGCCCGCCTCTCACCAAGCCCACCATCAGAGCGCCCTGGGTTGGGCTGGTTTCGCGAAGAGGAGCTCTTTCCATTTTCATCTTCGTAAGAGAACTGCCGAGTATGATTACGATGCCTCTGGGTTGCGAATACCCTTCCTTCCCGCAGTTTATTCATTTCAAAGTCAGCTTTCCAACACAGACGAAGTCGATAGCACTGTCGGTGTTAAGTCCCACTTGACTTCGAATATATATCGTAGTGTACCCGACGATTCTCATAGTCACCGAAGACAACCCAGGATGGCCAACGTACTTTGTGCTTCGACAACCGACCTATACGAACTGCTAGCGTAGTGTGTCGCGATACTTTATGAAGTGACTGTACGTGTATGCACTCCAGAGAGAGCTTCTTTAAAAAGTGTGGAATTTCTAACACTTAAATCTCGTCAAAAAATAAACAGTGTGTAGTTTGTATGTTTTCTTAACTATTTTTTTAAAATTAATCATATTGTCTCCGCAGTAGGTTCATGGATATCGCAAAAAGCCTTCCGTTTTGAAGGAGTTTCAAATGCACCGCGCTAAAGAAATGAGTCAAGTTAAAGACTTATTTAGCTATTTTCATTTAATCAGTTACTTTTTCTGTGATATAAAACTATATCATTGCACCATTAATAATGCAATATTTAATTGATGTGCCCTACAGCTGGTGAAATTAAAACGCATAATTCGAATATGGTCTCTATTATGACCTGGGAACTATCTCGCTCGGACTACCTTAAGGATTCTCAATAATTATATTTAAGGGTTTTTAATGATACTCTCAAATTCCGAGAAAATAGGCAAAAGAGTCTTAAATTTCGACATAATTATTCATCACATTATCATACCATATTACAGTCAAAGTTCTTATCAAACATGTGTTTTGTAATTCCAACGAACTTGATGAATTTCTTTTAATGTTTTATCACATATTTACGAAGACATGAGACACTAATGCGCAAATTTTTGGTGAAACATATGTGTCACCCTCCCCCTGCCTTGTGGTGGCTTGCAGGGTAATTAATAGATGTAAGTAAGTAGACGTATCGTCATTTTACTGAACCGTTGAATTTCATTGACAACAGCAAGAGTAATTTAAATATGAATGTGGATGTGTTGTTTACTATGTGATAGCTAAATCTAAAATCCCTCGATTGCATCTCTCACTTCTTTGCCAAAATAGTCAAGCACAGAGTCCCACATTTCCGTAATATGTCCTGAAACGCTGTGCTGTCCTCTTTTTCCATTTCTAACCTCGAAAACCACAGACTTAAAATGGATTTAAAACTCCTCCACAATAGCCTTAACTCGACCATTGATTGCCCTGAACTGCTTTCTCTCTTCAACTTCAGGATACCAACTCGATCCACCCGCACCCATACTCTACTCCATTTGCCTATTCCAAGGATATCTCTCACCAAGCGCTCACCTTTATTTCGCCTCCCATCCCTTCTAAATTCACTCCCCCACACTATCGATCCTTTTTATTTACAATGTAACTATTTCACCACCCAAGCGATATCCCACCTGTTAACAAATGAAATATTTCCTCTTTCCATGTTGGGCTCTCGTTGCTTATTTTTATGCTGTTATTGTGTTTTTGTCCTCTTTCTTGTTTTTTGTTATATGTTTACTATAAATTGGCGCTATTGCTGTATGTGAACAATTTTTTAAAATAAATAAATGTGTTACTTATTGAAAGATAGGTGAAGAAGAGATAATTGGTGAATCAATCGAGACGATCAACATCACGACGCATATCATAGCATTGCTCAAAGTTGATTTCAATGCGGTATCTGTAATTTTTTGGAGTTTTGACAGAATTTTTGGCGAAATTAGTGGGCAATTTAAACTTCTGCAACCTGACCTGGTGGAAAATCCATGAAGACTTCACTGATCTGGGAATCTGGTCAAAAACTCATTGCTCGGAAAAAGTGAATGAATATTGAGTACGTCTCTGACAAACTACGTCAAACTGACTACTTTTTGTTCTGTTTTTACACGCGAAAAAATCTACGATCTAAGCTTTTAAAGACAGCAATCGCTGTATTTACATTTGAAATTTTTGATAAAGCTGCTCTTCCTTCCCTCATAAATTCGAGTGAGAAGCATCAAACTCTTCCATTTAAATCATATTGGAAGTGATTATTGTTACTTATAAAAATTATAGGAACTAAGACAGGTATCATTAACTCTTTGTGAGTGTAAATAGGAGTAGTTCGAAACAACTCATGCGCGTGGGTTTTACTAATCATGAAGATATCCGTTCGCATTTATTCTTCTAGAGGAAGGTTTTAATGTGAAGCGGATATTGTTATGATAATATTGTACTATAAGGATAAATTGAAACATTAATAATTTTCAGTAATCAACAAAAATTTTGTAAGTTTTGCGTAGAATATTTGTTGAACGACCGGTTTCGTTGAATAGTCGACATCATCTGGTACCCAATATGACTAACATTAATTCAAGGTAACATGCCTAACATTCAAACCCCCCTTACTCATCCCTTTCTCCTCCCCCCCTCCTACCCCGCGTCACGTACTGAACTCATCCAAACTCCCGCCCCCCTCTCTCGTCATACTGTCGCAAGCCTTCCCCCTCCCCGCACCAACCACCTTTGAATATATATGACTGAGAGCCCTGTGTTATATACCTGATGATGTCGACTATTCGACGAAATCGGTCGTCCAGTAAATATTGTACGTAAAACCTAACAATGTTTTTGTTAATTCCTGAACATTGTTGAAAAGTTTTCCAAAATTAAAGCTGAAACCATTGAATTTATAATTTTAACTCATCAAACGGCGCTTTATGATAAAGAGGACTTGAATGAATGTATTTTCTTAAATTTGTGGACCTTCTCATTGTTACTATTTCCCTTTTCCGGCGGGTTTTTGGCTTTGTTTCCTCGCAGACCCTGATACCCCTTTTGGGGTAGGTTTAATAGGAGAATATAGTCATTAAGTGTAGTCCACGGAAATTATCTCTTCTAATATTTGCCTTTATAGTTCATGGATATTGCATCTCCTTTTCTTATTGTGCATTCATGTATTGTTTTTGACCCGCTCTCTTCATCCGGAATACCTAACATTCCTCTTTTTCATATCCGCTTTCACCTTATTCGCCCATAAATACCTTGGTCTACCTCTCGAAACGAAGCACTCACCTTTATCATACGTCCATCACTGGGGCATCAAATCCACATTCTTCCGTGAGGCACTCATTCTTACCCCTATTTTTTCCCACTTTCACGGAAAACTCTTCTCAGATGCTCGTCTCACAAAAATTCGTCTCACGGCGTTCAACCTACGCTAAGGATTATTCTAGCGAACCCAAGTTTCACTACCGGGCAAAATACCGGGAGGAGTAGGTATGCTGTGCACTCCGATTCTCCTTCCCTATAGACAAACACTCATTCCTTGATATGCTCCTTATGCTACATACAAATTTCCTCCCAGCATTCACGCACTTCTGCATTTCCTTAACCACCCTTCCAACCTAAGGCATTCCCGGTGTGAGATGTTGAGAAGATCTGTTCGGGAGTTCCATAGGTGCCGACATTTCGATGGCCGATTCGCCCATCTTCTTCAAGGCAGAATTTTTGCCCTGCCCTATTTTTATTGAGAAAGAGTATTTTGGTCCTCTATGCATTGGCTTTATCCCTGTTGCTTCGCTAAAGTTGGGCAGAAGCTTGGGAAATTCTTGTGGACTTCCTAACAGCAACACTGCATCGTCAGCGTTCGGCGAAACTTGCGTATTTACATCTCCAACAATTACGCCGACATTGTCACTGCAAGCATCTCTCTCGCCAAGGTCGTTCAATATCGATTGTGTCCTTCCTTCGAAATAGGTCTTCGCAACGTATATAAATCCGCTATTAATGTGCATATTTTTCTGTACATCCCATAAGCATAGTATTGATTGCTCAACGTTGTTGTTGTTATGGCAGTGCATTTGTATTCGAAATGGCAGCTTGTGCCGCATATTCGCAGATTTCCTCGGGTGTGTTATGGCAGTCAATGCTCAAATAGAACATTAGTAGCGCACATGTGGTGGAAATGATCGCGAAGACCTGTATCGGAGGAAGAATTCAATCGATATTGATCGACCTTGCTCTCTTTAATTCATCCGTAAAAACTGAACGTTTTTCGGCTTTCATATTCCTTCATATTTCGTTATTTCAGAGCGAGAATCGCATCTCCTCCCCCTTGAATATTGCCTTTCCCTCATTTCCTATCCCAGTATTTTTATTTTAAGTACATTCACATTTTTTTTATTTAAAAAAACTGATAACGTCCAGACAGCATCGAGACTGATTGCAGGTTAAAATAAAAATTGTGAAAGATTACATTGTTTAAATTGATGAAATCGGGTTCGAAAATGTGGAAATTCCTCTTGAATACAATGTACGTTAGCCATACTTAGCAATACCATAGTTCCTGAAAATTTTTATTTTTACCCCTGGGTTTGGCACACAAAGATCCTCGGGTATAAATTACTTGTCTCTTCCAGTTAACCTTCACAACCTGTACCCTCTAACCCGACCCCTATAACCTTAAATGAGTTGAAACTGGTTGTACCAATTTAAAATCTCTGTTAAAATTACGTAACATTACATCGTTCATTATGCTGCGCCTTGAATTCGTCATAATTTTCGATGTTCCACGAGGCTGTTTGCCTGCCGTCAAACATTAAAGGAAGATATTTGCTCGACCTGTTTTTATCTTCTTCATTCTTTATTTGCTTATATAAAAGTTTAAAGCAATGGTGGAGATAAAAACAAGACGAACAAATTTTTATGTTTATCTAAATATCTTGGATTTTGAACACCTGAATTGCGGTGGAATCAAGTGTTGCTGAAGCGTAACGGCTTGAGCTGCAGCTGTTTCGGTCGGACAACTGTTTTTAATAACCGTTGCTAACAACAGGTTAATCTCGTGATAGCCCCTCCGTTCTGTGCAGCTGCGGCCGTGAGCTGAAACTGTTTCGTCTTCTCTTCTTTTTCTGTTGCACTTAACGTGATGTTGCGTTGATGTGGCTACCTGTGCGGTGTTAGTGTTAGAATTTGGAACTTCTGGCAATGTTCAAACTGCGCCGATTAATCACTGTTTGGTGTTCTTGAGGCTGTTGTTCGCAGCATGGTACTTTACGGAACTGTTTCTGTTGCGAAAAAGTTCCGGAAAGAACCGTATTTCGCTGTTAAGTTCCGTATTTCGGTTACGAAATTATTCCGAAAAGTTCCGAAACAGTTCCGTAAAGCTGTTATATTCTTTTAGTGTCACTAATGCCCCTGTGCATTTCATCAAAACCATTTTCTTCGTCACGCGCTCTTTCCCTAGCAACACTGCGGGTCTAATCTCTACCGAGCCGTGGAAGTTATCTGGGAAAACCGGTGGAGTTATTTCACCTTTAAGCCGACGCTTCAAACTTTTCTAGGGCAGGATAAGGATGATTCATTCGGAATCACCGCCCGGGGGACTTAATTCGCTGGCTCTCTCCGCTGTGCCTCTAACCACATGCGAGCGAAGTCCCCCTCCTCAGAGATATCAGAACGCATTGAAACCTAAAAGGAGTAATATTTTTGCTGCATTCCTTCGAACTTCTGTCATAGATTCAGATTGTTTTTTCCTCAGCGTCTTTATAGATACATTTACAATAAAAGACTTCCTTTCAAGCTGCTTTTATATGTATAACGGTTTTTTTAGTGGCACTTTTCATCATTTAAATACGATATGCAACTACTTAACATGTTAATATATATCTATAGAGCTAAACTAATCACGCAAAAAACTTTGGAGAGGGATTTTTATTGCATTATTCAGTAACAAATTGTACATCTTGAAAAATAAAGGTAATGAATATGAGTGGAATTGGAGTAATACGATGGACAGAATGCTGGCTGCCATCCAGTGGAGCTGTATTCGAGTATCGGCAGTAATTCGAAATTTTATCAATGGAATCCCAACCTATTATCATGTGAACACCGCATATCATTCCACCTACTCGTCTGTAAGCTACTCCGTGTTCAACCTCGTGTTTATATATCCTAGGTAGACAAAAGATCGTCTAGATAGCTTTCAGCGTAACTTGGTGTAAGTGATTAATCATTCAATGAAACACAAAGTCCACTCACAAGATGTAATTAAAACTGGGTTTCAACGCTTAACGGCTTCATGAGGTAAAACACAGGAAATTTTTAACTTATACTACCCGCAGCATGCAAGAAAGGACGATTATTAAAGGAATTGTGAGTCCGTAAAAAAAACCGAGATACTCTAGTTTGAGATCCTATAAAAATGATCAATCTGAACATTTTGCAGTGTACTCTGAAGGTTAGATAATTTATTCATTGGTCGATGTATATGCACTCAAAAATGTCTGTTGCCCCAAATGCACTTTTACATTATTTCATTTGAAAAATGTCATGGTTTTGGTAAATCAAATCTATCCAATTCTATCTGGTAAAGCCACACCTCGAATACGCCGCGAGCATTTGTGACTCTGGTCATTAAGATTCGACCAAAAAATTAATAAAATGCAAGGAAAAGCTGGACGCTTCGTTAAAAACTGCTACGAGCGAACGTATAATGTTTCACAACTTTTACAGGGATTAAGGTGGGAGCCCCCAGAGACTCGGAGGCTGCACGCTAGGCTTAGATTGCTTGAGAAATTGAGAATTGGTGTGTTTCAGAGCGGCACAGAGAATATTATCATGACGCCTCACCACATTTCTAGCTCTAACAGAAGATATAAAATAAAATATATGTATTGCCAAACAGGTAGGCACAAGAACTCGTTCTTTCCGTGCTCAATTAGCGACTACAATAAAAACTGAGCTCCTTTAAATAAACTTCCAAAATATACAACATTTCTCCTCCAATAGTCTTACTCCTTACATATTTACACGGCTGGTGTCGTAACACCCCGTGCCACACGCTCAATTGGCGGCTCGCAGGGTAGTGAGCACATGTAGAAATTATGAAGGAAAAATGTCAGATTTGCAAGCAGCACGCCAAACGCAATTTATCATCCTACACTCCCCTATTAGGGATCGTATGTTAATCTGGCACAGCAGCTGTTTCTTCACGTCTACTTAGCTTGAGCTATTCTGGCCTCGATGTCCAATAAGCTTCTATCATTCCATGTTCTTCTGTTTTTGTTCCGGGTAGCGGTTTTCTCTTGTATTAATATCTCTCATATTAGCCTTAAATCGTACGCCATAAAGCGATAAAAAGATACCAACTTTTACCAAGTTTTCATTGCTTTTTCGCGGAGGCTAAGTGACATATTCATCTCTTGGAATTAATTTAAGATATAATTATTGAGAAAATAAGTGTCTATAAAATTATTCATGATTTCAAAGGCCGTTTCTGAACAATGGTATCAACGGCAAGGCGCATTTTATTGGGTCGTTTGGCAGTTAAAAAAAAAACAATCATATTTTTTGCTGAAATCTTTTAAACTCGATCCAATTCTCGGAGAAAATTTGTCATTGTCTGAGGCCGATGACCTCAGTTTGGCATTATCTTAAGGTCGATTTTAACATTTTTAGGTTATTATACGATAAGGTAATCGAATTATCTGGCTGATAGGTGGTGCCTATATTTTGGCTACGTGTCATAGAAACAGTTTCTTCGCCAAAAATTTCATTGAATAGTCCAATATCACTTCCAAATTTTCTCCTTATCCCCTGTGTAGTTTGTTGACTCCTTATTAGTAAGCATCCCTTTCCTTCCCCTTACACTCAACCCACTATTCAATCAATGTGACACTACGAATTTTTAACCCATTTTCCGTTTGTTAACCATACTGTGACCGTCTTTAGTGCCACTTGATTAACGTAACTAGTTTTGCTGTGTAAATAAAACTGGTGGGTTACTCTACGACATAACTCGAATTCATACCCATTTAGTTCCAAATAAAGGCTTCATCACGCTCTGTTGACCAAATCAAGCACTTCTCTCGTCATGAACTTAGATAATCGTAGATTAAATGCTTTCGTACGATCCTTATTAAAGCAAAGGCAGCACTGAAGGAAACAACTTCTTCACATTGTTAATAATGGTTTCGTATCAACCGATTTTTTAGATGTAGCCTTTCTGCAATTAGCCGTCAGTATATACTTGCACTCAATCATCAGGCATATTTCTCCCGTAATGGTGATAGGCTGCATTTTGCAAACCATGAAGGACTGGGGAAACATAGAATAGACTAGAGCAGGGGTCTCCAAACTTTTCAGCCCGAGGGCCGCATTAACTATCAAACAGCTGTTTGGGGGCCGACTACACACTCGAGGTTCAAATAAAAAATAATCAAAACATAGATGTTGTTTTTTATTATTTATTTAATATTATTTTATGCAGTTATTATTTGATAACACATTGATACACTACGCATGAACACCTGTATTAGTGGGAATGGTGAAATTTTTTCCTGGATGCCAATATAGCAGACATTTCTGGCTTTAGATTTGATGTCCCTAACATCAACAGTGACCTGAGATTATCATCAGGCAAATTTGATCTCAAATTGTTCTTCACGTATTTCATTCTTGAAAATGTTTTTTCACTCAAGTATTTTGTTTCAAAGATTGAAAGGTACCTGGATTCAAAAGTTTTGACATAAGGAAAGTCTTCCTTTGGCAAAAACTGGTAAAAACCCACCAGTCCTCCTTTGAACTTATCCCTAAGGAGGTCATTTACTTGCAACTCAATGACCTCCAGCTGCAGTTCATCTGGACAACTGGCCACATCTGCTTCAAATGGGTTTTGAAACAGTCTCACTTCTTCTGCCTTAGAATCCAAGTCAGAAAACCGCTCCTGAAACTGCAGCTAGAGGTCTTTGATGATCTCGCGTGCAAATGGCGTGGGGAACTCCGCTGTTGCTTCAGGCATGAAGACCTTGCACTGCTGAAAGTACGTCAAGTTGTTGGCCTGTTCTTGTTTAAAAAACAAGGCAAGTTTAGATCTAAAGACCTTTAGGTGGGTGTATAGATCAGAAACTAGATTTTTCTCTCCTTGTACTTTTAGGTTCAGAAAATTTAAATGACTAGTTATGTCTGCAGCAAAGGCCAATTTCCATACCCACTCTTCATCAGACAGTAATAACTGTGGCTTGCCTTTACTTTCCAGGAAGTTACCTATTTCCTTTCTCAATTCAAATACTCTTCTCAGAACTTTCTCACAACTTAGCCATCTTACTGGTGTGTAATATGGTAAATCTTGCGATTCTGTGTCTGTATCTTTCAACATGTCCCTGAACTGTCTATGGTTGAGCCAATATGACCTTATTAAATTCACCATCTTCACCACAGGATTCAGTACTCTGCTAATGTCCACATATTTAGCTCACAAAGCGTGCTGGTGAATAACAGAGTGCTGAATATTGGTTGTGGAATGTTTTTCTCATTACACATCTGCTTCACTAGTCCAACCAAGCCTTTCTTTATGTTCATTCTTCTCATGTTATGTCCTCCATCAACAGTCAGGCAACTAAGTCCAGTCCATGTTATAATCAGGAAATGTTTTTTTCAATTCATTGAATATCTCCTCACTAGTAACAGTGCCATACATGCTATGTAGGGAAACTAGCTCTAGTGTTATGCTCATGTGTTCATCCACACCTCTAATGAACACAGGCAGTTGAGAAGTTGAATAGCTGTCCAGCGATTCATTCATTGCAATTGATAAATGGCGGAACTTGCTTGAATTTTTCGCTATTTGAGTCAAAATGTTTTCATCCATGTCTGCAACATGGAGGGCAATAGTATTTGCACCCAAAGCTACATTTTTAAGTTGTTTCGACTCTTCTGGGCAAAGTTCCTCAGCCACCTCCAACAAACATTCCTTCACTACTTCACCATCTGTAAACGGTTTTCCACTTTTAGCCAGGATGCAGGCAACTTAATAACTGGCCTTAATTAAGGATTCATTTTTATTTGAGGATTTACTGAACAATGTCCTCTGAGATGTGAGTCGATTTTTTAATTTAAATTTTTTTCCGGCACCGACTTTCCCCTCCAACTGTTTATATTTCTCCTGATGTGTGCTTCGGTGGTTACTGCACAGGTGTATTCTTTCATCACAGCCACGGTTTTGTTGCAAATCACACACAATGCTTTCTCGCCGGATTTGATGAAGAAGTATTTCAAACTCCATTCTTCTTGAAATTGCCGACACTCATCGTCTGTTTTTCTTTTCCTTTCTCGTCCATCGTTGGGCACTAAAATAAAGTGACTTCAACAAGAATAAATAGTGAAACTGAAAGTATCTTGCACACAATATCGCATTATGCGAACTAATTTTGTCGCAATTATAGCTGCAAATGACCCGAAACAATTTATAAAAATCTTATGATTTCTTAAGTTAAACTTACATGAATGCAGTCTGCAAATATATCCACTTATGGTAGAGAGATTGTTGCTTTTAATGTTTCCTCTTCAGAATATTCGAAAAATTCTGGTTAAACTAACGACATTCCCAATACTTTATACACTCTGGTAACTAATTACGCGAAGGAAATTATCACTAAATAAAATAGAGTACAGCATGTTTCGCAATTAGACGCTAACTGACACCAACACCTCCTCATCGCAGCAGTCAACCGCAACTGGCAAACTGTGATCAAAATAATCAACCCTTGAACAAGCAGCAAACCATTTAAAAACTCTACCACTAGATGACGTTATATCATCTCATTGACTGTGAGCAGAAGTAGAAAAAGTAAGCCGCGAATAAGGTTTTGCAATGTAGTGATCGGTTGGAAAACATAACGCACTACTGCGCGCCTCTATTTTAATTTGGTAAAAACGTAACGTCCACGTAAGCGGCTGATCTTGGCAGGATACACGTAGGTTTCCGTAATTTTTTTCCGTAGATAGAAAGGTCTCCAAGGGCCGGATGAGAGGACCTCGCGGGCCGCATCTGGCCCGCGGGCCGTAGTTTGGAGACCCCTGGACTAGAGCATCACCACAACAGTCAGAATACGTAGTTTCTCCGAGAAACGCCTGGATAGTATGACCACTGCCTTGACCGTTCTCTAACTCGAACCTTTTATGTCCTCGGATATTTTGAATGGGCAAGTTACATTGTACAGTCTAGAGAAAATTTGTTCAACGATAATTGAAATTCCAGGGAACTGGTCTACTGATGTCTCCGCTTTAACTGCAAAGCTACCTGTAGTCTTGTACGGAATGAGATTTCTCAGTGATACATTATCTCATGATGGAGTATTGACCCTATATCATTGTAACTTTGTGAAAAAAGTCGATTATGCATTTGAATTCCGAGGATCGACTACAACTCTCCTTGACAAAGTATTTCTTTTACAAAAGAGGGTAATAAGAGCCACTATGGAAAAATCAAAAACAAACTCTTGTAGACCATTATTTGTAGAATTAAGGCTGCTCACAGTGCCATGACTATACATTTATAAATGATGTGTTTTAATTAAGACTAACCTTCACAAATTAAAGGTTAATAGTGATATTCATAATCATTTGACAAGATCACACTCCTATGTGCGTGCCACTCTCCATTAACAAAAATGCCTCAAGGAGCCCCATTGATATCTAAAACGTTAAATTTACTCCCCCAAAATTTAAGATGTATAACTCCAGCAAATAAGTTGTACAATAAAGCTGGACTAAAATATCTTTTAATAATGTTACTACAGCTTACGTGAGTTCTATAACAAAGTTTGAGTGTTGTATTGTATTGTTATTGTATTATCTCAATTGTTCATTTTTATCGTAATTAATTGGGTATACTACATCACGTGTATAGATGGAAACATAATGTTTTTGTTTATTTAACTTTTTTCTGAGTGCCTTATATCCATGCATTGTATACCCACTATATCATTAAATCTTTGGACAAATAAAATTAATAATAATAATCAGCCGTGTAAAAATAAGTAAGACGAAAACTAAAATCCTAGTATGCGGAAGAGATAAGATGAATGTGGAAGTCACCTTGAGAGGAGAGAAATTAGAGCAAGTGGATTCCTTCACATATTTCGGAATCACCATCACGTGGGGCGGAAGAAGTACAACGGATATTAAGCGGGGAATAGCCCAAGCTAGGAAGGTGTTCATGGGAAAAGACAACTGCTGTGAATGCTCTAAGAATATAAGGCTACAAACCAGGAAAGGGTATGTGAAAATCTTCGTGTGGAGCGTGGCAATCTATGGGTCGGAAGCATGGACCATTGGAAAAGCTGACCAGAAAAGACTAGAAGCCTTCGATACCTGGTAGTGGAGGAGGATGCTGGAGATAAAATGGACGGACAAAATAAGAAATGATGAAGTGTACAGAAGAGTAGAAGAGGAAAGGACCATATGGAATACCATACAGAAAAGTAGAATGAGATGGATTGGACACAACTTGAGACACAGTGGGTTTGTGAAGAACATAATTGAAGGTAAAATAGAAGGAAAAGTCCGTAGAGAAAGATCAAGAAATAAATTCATGGACCAAATAAAGAAGAAAGTACACGGGGAGAGATACCAGGAGGTGAGGGAACTAGCATTAGATAGGGAAGGGAGGAGGGCTGCAGTCAACCAATCTTAGGATTGAACGACCAATGATGAATCAGCCGTGAGTTGCTATTTGAACACATGACTATCTTAATACAACAGGCGCGTATGCGAGAGGGTGCTTTCACCTAACACTATTCTCATCAGCATGACCTCCTCTCGTCGGCTCGCGGTCTGCAGACTGGGGCAGGAGTACTCGCCGGTGTATACGCTTTGTGGTGAATAGGTACTCGAAAAAAGTTGTGCAATGGCTAAAGTTGGTTTAAAAAAGTAGGGAAATAGCATATTGCAACCACCTTTTGTCATTAGGGAGTGCAGTTAAGAGAAATGGCCTGTGAGAAATATACCTGGCGGCAAACTTTGGGGAACGCTCTCCGGGGAAGGACCTCAACTGGTATATTCTAATTAATGTGTAAGGTTTATTTTCAACCTAAATTAAGGTGATCGTATTTCCCCTTATTTTGCCCGACACGCATGGTTGAAGGCCAAAACAAAAAAAAATACTTGCTGGTACGTTCCTGTATTGCTACGTCTAAAATGAGTGACCCAATCATTTGAAGCACTTTCTTCCCGTCAGAAATAAAAAGTCAAATGTAACGACTAGAAAGGCTCCTGATTTTAAAATAAACCCCCAACATTGAACAACCGATTTTGAATTATCTTTTTCTGTTGTTGGAGCACGATTGTGGAACAGTATTTCCAAGAATATTAAGGATTCTGCCTCTGTATCTGTAATTAAACAAAGGTTTTTCTGATCTTTTATTTTTACTTTACATAATGTATTCGCCCATCCCTATTCATTTTTGATTGCAACATATGACCTCTAAATATCGTATACATTCTGTATGTTCCTAATGGACGATGAAAAAGTCCAAGAACAATAAATTATATTATTATTATTATATCTCTTCCCTCTCTTCGTCATCAGTATATTAAAACCTAGGACTGATAAACCCGTCATTCAATCCTAATATTGACTGACTGTGCAGCCCTCCATCACTTCCTTTCAAATGCTAGTTCTCTTACTTCCCGGTAGCTCATATGTACTTACATCTTTATTTGGTCTACCTCATGGACTATCCTTAGGTCTTCCTTCAATTATATCTCTCTCAAACCCATTGTGCCTCAGTGCGTGCACAATCCACATATTGCTTATTTAATGTGTAGTGAATCATATGGTCCTTTCCTCTTCTACTCCACGCTACACTTAATTTCTTATTTAATGAATATTCTTTATTTAGTCCATGAACTAACTTACTCCTGGGTGTTCCTGTGGGAACTTTGACCTCTTTTTTTCCTTCAATGATGTTCCTCACAAACCCATTGTGTCTCAGGGTGTGTCCAATCCATCCGGTTCTTCTTTTCTCTTTAGTGTTCCATTTAGTCTTTTCCTCTTCTATTCTTTTGTAAATTCCTTCATTTCTTATTTTTTTCCGTCCATATCATATTCAGCATCCTCCTCAAGCACCAGGTGTCGAAGGCTTCTAGTCTTTTCTGGTCAGCTTTTCTAATGGTTTATGTTTCCGATCCATAGAGTGCCACGCTCCACAAAATGTTTTCACATAGTACTTCATGGTTTGTAGTCATATATTCTTTGAGCATTCACAGTAGTTGTCTTAATCCCATGAACGCCTTCCTAGCTTGGACTATTCTCCGCTTGATGTCCGTTGTGAAGAATGCTAGTGGATATAAAAATTCTGTGCACGTAGAGACAAATATATTTTTAGAAAAATATACAGTGTGTTGCAATACCATTGTAACCCATATCCTCATAAGGTTGCATTACGGAAACTGACAGGCAGCGATTTCGAAATATTCCGTTTTCCCAATGTATGGCATCTTATCTAGGAAGTGATGTCAGTGCATTGCAGATGTTTTAATCTGATCTGATAGCCAGGTTGGCAATCGATAGTGACAATCAATGAAGATAACGGTCGCTGAAATCAATATTATACCTGCTGGCCTTTCTTTCGGGATGTGTTTGCCATGACATTGATGCATGTGGTTTTTCAGTGTCATTCTAAAGCCTAGATAAATACTTCAAGAGGTTTTTATCTATGCTAAGGCGGGAAATTAACCCAGGGGACGAGGGCACACTGTGCACACGCGGTATCTTTTTTAATTTTTTTATTGGGGCGCTAGTTTTTCTATACGAAGGGGAATATTCTACCGGGGAACGTTTTTAAGAGAGTAAAATTTCCCTCTAGCTTTGAAATGCTGTAATGGATGCCCACTATAGCTTAATGAGATTGATACCAAAATGGCATACTTATAAGATAACCATCCTTATTTCATGGATAAGAGGGAATAATTGCGTTGAAGAAAGGACTTATAAGGAGATAAAATAGTAACTCCTAATGTGTATATTATTTCTTCTGTATTCTCTCAGCCCACAATAATTAGACCAGCTTAACAAATCTCAATTAATTACATCCACCAATAGGCCCTATCATGCCATATTTGCCTCTGAATATCACCTATACCTTACCAAAAATATTTTCCCTAGCCATAGATAACTTTATTGAGTCAAAAGCGTCACTTTTGCCGCAATCGCAGTTCAATAATTTACAGAAACGAGGGATGCAAAACTAAAATTGCCATCTGCGATTTCAAAATAATTTTGAAAATCAGAGTTCCTCTCAATTAAACATACGGGAATTCGGGCATCCATGCTTAAGAGCTCGAAAATAGGCTTACGAAATGTGATTCCCTGTGGAATAATATATTTTTTTAATGTATTCTACCGCTAAAGGTGAGTAGAATGTCATAGAATCTCCTTCCGGCTTTCTACACTTTCAGGGGCCTATCTCTCTCTAGTATATACATCTTTTTTCGCCTCTGCATACGTGATCTACCCTTCTTCATCCCGTCCATGAAACCTATTCTATTTCTTCCCCTTCCCCGCTTGCCCAACATCCTTCACACTATCACACTAATAATATGAATAAACACTGTTAATTATTGTCCATTGCTCATGGCTTTAACTCATCAAAGGTGTAAAAAAGTCACTTCAATTGAATCACTAAGCTCTATCGTTTGAACAGAAGGACACGAAAAACATTTCTTCGAAATTAATGCAAGTCTACTATTAGCATTAAACTTTGACATCTGTACGTATTTCCTGCGCGTTGGTTTCACTCCCGTACATGCACGTATACATCGCTTCCTTTATCGAAAAGTAAAAACAAAGTTAATAAAATTCTCACAGATGAGTAAATAAGCTTCGTTTTCTTTTTCCTTTTCTCGTTCAACCTCCCTCCGTGACGCATGAAGATAGTCGAAGTATTGACCGCTGCATTGACTGGAGAAAAACTGCAGTACGTCAACGAGGATGCGCGCACGTTGGTGAACCTGAGGTTACATGCGTGCGATAGCGCGACGTGCCGAAAAAAATGTGAATGATATGTGTGGTAAGCTTACGTCTATTTGGCGAGTACTCACTTCCATAAGGGAAGGAACGTGGAGGACTTCGGCACAAGATCACACTGAGCTCGTCAGTGTTTAATAAAAGCAAAAAGTAATCGGCCTTGGAGCCATTTAAGGGTAAAGTTCGCCGCTTAAAATAGTGCCAGGATCTAAACTTTTGGCGTGATGATAGTCCAGAACAAATCCCCTTTTCAGAAGGAACACTTCATCTTTATCTACATACTACCCTGCGTGCCGCCGCATGGTCGTGTCAGGTGGTGTTAGGACACCAGACGTGTAAAGATTTCAGGGATAAGGTTTTGGGAGGTGAAATGGTGACTTGTATTACGAGACTGTATTTAGTGAAGCTCATTTTTTATTGTGATCGCTTATCGTGCGCGGAAAGAACGAGTTTTTGTACCTATTTGTTCGACAATGTAGCTGTCTTATTTTATCGCTTCTGTCAGTACTAGAGATGAAGTATGGCGTCATTATAATATTCTGCGTCGCTCTGAAACACCTCAGTACTGAATTTCTCAAGCAAGCTAAGCCTAGCGTGTTGCCTCCCGAGTCTCTAGGGCCTCCCACCTTAGAACTTATAACATTATGACAATCTTTTTTTTTTAATATTTCATCAATTATTTCCCATAATGAGAGAAGTTTTTAGGAAAAATCAATTTTAGTAATTTATTTATTATGCGATTCAGTGCCATCATGGACATAGAAGCCAATACGTTAGAAGGAGAATAGCCCTAGTGAAATAAGGTTTTGGCGACAGGAGGGAGCTGATGGTGGGGGCCTTCATATTTGAAGTTTTCTCGGGGATGAGGAGAAAACTTAATTTTTGAAGTTTTCTCAGCAGAGCAGTGTGAGGGGGAGTAGATAAGTTTCGAATGACATTAATGCGACATAGACTATAGAGCGCCGAGAGAATAGTGACAAATTTACTTTGATAATTATCTTTCTTAAGTTTATACTGTTATGGGTATGATAAATTATAGGAAAATAAAATTTTCAAAAAATGGTCAACCAAATCTCATTTAGTTTTGAAGTAGCGCAATTTGCAGGAGAGCGGTCCTCAGGTTCATTAAGTTTATCGTATCAGGTGCTATTTTGAGGAAATGGAGTGCAGATGACATGATCTCACAATAACAAATGTTGTTCACTTTCCACAGAGTTTTATTCACATCCACCAAGGCAACTACATAAGCTATGATACAGCCGTGTCACCTTAAAAACGACATAGCTTATGTCGAAACCTTGGTGTGAATAAAACTCTGTGGAAAGTGAACATCTTTTATTGTGAGATCATGGCATCTCAGGTTCATGATCAGCATATCGATTCAATCGCATTAATGCAGTTATATTTCTTCTGTTTTGTTCGACCCATTAATATAGTGCCCACTGTCAGTTCGACGCAAATTTTAGATCCAAGTCTCATCGAGAGAGAAACAGTGAAGGGATTATTTGCTGTCAACTGATAGTGTGACGATGATAGAAGACTTCCCACCGATCTGAAACAAAAAAGCAACGTGAGCGCACGACGTCAATCGCGAGTCCTCCCATCATCACAGCATTTTCTACTGGTTGTTATCTCTCAGGTATGTTTCGTCATAATTGTCGGCTCAGTTCATGACGATAGTCGTGTGGAGAGATATTATGCATGCGACGCATTTTGCTAGTCGTGAGTTCGTGACATTCCGAGACACTTAGTCAGATGACCTGTCGTTCTGACTCCAAAGGTAAATACGCAGAGCTGAGATAGATGTACGAAAAAAAAGCTTGCCGGATTAGGTACCTCTCCTCGAACTTAGTCTTCACTGTGTTTTAGATTGGGAAAGGCTGGTGATCTCTTCGACGCAATCCGTATCAGTTTTTTTTCGGCCGCTTATCAAAGATAAAACGGATATTCTAGGAATTCACTTTATCATTGTGGGTTTGCCATACGATATAAAGAAATGCAACCGCATTAATACATGTATTTATGAATAAGATCGTTTGTAGTCGAAGGTATATGTTGGATGTATATAGATTCGAGGTGAATTTTTGCACCGAGTCTCAATGGTGAAGAATTTATTCTACCTGGTTTTTCTCGCGATGTTCCAAGTTGAAGATGTTGCTGAAGCGACTTCAAATGACTCGAAGAAGCTGACTGAAAAGTCGGCGAAATGTTCACTGGTCATGGAACATTATTTTAGATTTTTCTTTAGGGATTTATATCAATAGATACGAGGAATAGGCTGTAAAATTATTAAATAATAATCTCTTTTCTATTTCAGCATCAATTGTCAACTTTTAGAATAAGAATAATTTATTACTCAACGGTTTTGGTACAATGTTTTGTATAGATATCAATGGGCTTTAGGCAACCTCGAAGGAGAGATAGAGAGAGAGGGAAAATATTTTATTTCATCTTTAAAATACAATTTTTTTAACAAAATTGAAAATATACTCTGAGGCTACACAGCCTCACATGAGCATTCAATTAATTAACATAAGCATAATCGTCCGCATAGTGCATACATTGACAATATTGAGCGTCACCGACTTGTGCGGAGACTGCCATACATAAATGAAATTCATTGCTGGCATTAAAAAAATACTTTCTAAAGCATATATAATAATAACAAAGACGATTAAATTTTAGCCCAGTTGTGAACAAGAAAGGCAGAGACAATAATAATAATTCATCTTGCTTACATTCGTATAAAACACTAATTTATTACACGTTATAATTTAGGGTACATGTACATACATTACAGATCTAGTATAAAAGATGAATATTGCTATGTGCCAATATCATTCCTTTGAATTCTTCTTGTTTTTTTTAACTTTTTATGGCTTCAGGTAAGGCATTAAATACTTTAGGGCCCAAGTATACAAAGGATCTCTTAAACAACATGAGATTTGGTTTTGGAAGCCACGCAATTAGCTTCCTTTTCTAAACATTTCGTCAGAATACTTTCACCGCCATAGATTTATTAGCAGACCTCAATATTCTCCGACTTTAACGAGGTTGATATTTTCCTCAAGCATGGTAAAATATTTGTGGCCATATTATTTGGTGGTTTATATTCAGAGCGCAGAACGATCTTTAAATCCATTCTTAAGTCATAATAAATCTGCGATCAATTATGTATTCTTTATGCTCAAGCGGTTGAATTCCACGTATGAGTCCGATACGATTATAGATGACTCTGGTTCGCAACTTTTTTGCTTGTTTCTCCAGCTGTATGGTCTTATTCAGGTGAAATTCTCCTGGAAATTATTGTCTTTGTGTAACAAAGTAAGTATCAAATTGAAGTTTCTCGCAGGGTTATTAAGAAAATTATCGGTTTTATGGCAACTTTTTGGGCTTTGGGTATGTAACTCTGCAACGAAACCGGTCATTTTTTATATTAAAATAAGTACATGGCATTGCAAAGTGATATTTTCATTGTTATTCAATGAAACTGTCGCACAAACGGGATGCTGACATCGTGTCGTATAATATTCGTCTTAAATATGCAAATCACGCCTGATAAATATTCTTCTAATCGAGGATACAATGAGAGAGCCCAAAGTGCCCCAATTCGGTCGACCGCTTGCCTAACAACCTTGAAACTGCTTAACTTATTTCTCGCCATTGCCCGTCATCGCATTCCTTCCCTCAGAAATTGTACTCAAGAATTTATCCTATCTTCCCTTGGAATCCCATACCTCTATCTCGGTCATGTGTTCTGTAACATGAAGTTCCTTCATAGCATCTGGAGTGGTGCTCTGCGCACCAGTAACCTTCTTCCTCTCTTTCCACTTCATGTTACTCCGCGTACCACACGAAATAGCTGTCTTATCAGCATCCCCAAATTTCGTCTGTCGTTACCCCAGCGTTCCCTATTCTACAGAATTCCAAACATTTTTAACTCCCTTGCTTCCTAGTCACCCTCCCTTGACCTCTTCTTGCCACTTTCCGCTTTCAAATCCTTCCTTACGAACCATATCAGGAAATTATCCCTATCTTCCCTGTTTACTCATCCCTAAGTCCCCGTCCACGTTCTTTGGTATATATTCCATTTTCTGTTGTTATTTGTATATTTTGTTAATGTTTCTAGTTTATTTGTTTTTTGGTCATCCAATGTAATAAGCTTTTGTGCCGTTTTTGGAAATTTTTCAAATTAGTAAATGAAATAAATAAGTCATATAAGCAACTCGCCGGAGTATTTTCACTGAGTTAATTTTTCATGTGGCGATTTCTCGAATGGAATCATGCATAAAAATACATCGATTGTCATATTCATGCACGAACTTCGAGCCACCCACTTATCTCGAGTGATAGGTTATCTCAGGTGTGCAGCCATTCCTGCTGATTTCGTTCTTAAGCAACGGAATCAACCTAAGCGACCTTCGGCAAGGTCGTGTTTTACTTGAATTCGAAATGAAAACCGAATCGTATTTTTGAGGATTGTTTAATGATGCCCAGGCTCTGTAAAGAGCTCCAGGAAAATGGAATGGAAAAACTGTAGCTCATGACACAGATAAGGAGTAACCAGGCTCTTTTTTATTTGATTTTTAAAAAATATAGTCACTTCGATTCTATTTCAACAGCTTTTTTTCTTTATACACATACATTCAGACCTCGATTTTAAACGGTTGATAAACAAGTATTTTATCGGGCTCAAGCTTGCGGTGAGGCGCAAACAATGCTAAAACTTCCACCATCCCTCTCGTGAAGACGGCCGCCTCACTGCCAGCTTTAGCTCGCTAAAATACTTGTTTATCAACTCGTTAAAAATCGATTTCTCAAGATAGGTATGGTAATTGTTTTTAAATATTGTTGAAAAGAACTCCAAAACAAGTACAAGATCTTGCTTCCGGTGCTATTCATAACCAAGAAAAAGCTGTTTCATAAAATTGATAACAATTTTTTTATGGCTTATTTGAAAGAACTAATAGCTTGGCAATACATTTAGACATGTTTTTCCCACTCGGTAAAAGAGTTTCATGTCGATTAAACTTCAAGTTTTTTTTCATTATTACATGCCAGGGAGAGCGTTCCCTTAGCAAACGACAAATCATCAGCACTTTTTTGTCCTCATCGCGATGAAAAATTGAAGTGTTTTGTAAAAATAATCGACTACCATGGTTAAACTCAAAATAAATAAGCTACATTTTGTTGCATCTTGCATTTATTTAAGTACTATGGTTCATTTTAAATCAATTTCCCTACTCGAGTCTACATAATGTTTCCACCGACAATAAGTAATAGTGAATACGTCGACGACTAAGGTCAATTACAACTCATACGACCCACGTGTAAAATAAATGGAAATTAGTCTTCAAAAACTTCAACTGTTAACTATTTACTATTTAATTCTATCCTTTTCGAGGTATTAAAACTTGTGAATCATCATTGGTTGTTCAATTCTAAGATTGACTGACTGCAGCCCTCTATCCTACCCTATCTAATCCTAGTTCCCTTACCTCCAGGCATCTCTTTCTGCGTACTTTTCTCCATATTTGGTCCATGAACTTTTTCCTGGGTCTTTCTGTGGTGATTTTCCCCCTTTTTTATTTTACCTTCTGTTATGTTCTTCACAAATCTATTGTGTCTCAAGTTGTTTCCAATTCATCTCATTCTACTTTTCCTTGATGCTCCTTATGGTCTTTAGCTCTTATACTCATCTATACACTTCATAATTTCTTATATTGTCCGTTCATTTTATCTTCAGCATCATCCTCCAGCACCAGGTATCGTAGGCTGCTAATTTTATCAGCTCTCCCAAATAACACAGCAAAACCAATTAATGACACAATTACTGATGAACTGTCTTTTCTGAATAAACTTATGAATATACAATCTTAATCTAACACCCCTGACCGGCAATTGGGAGATCCGCGTTCGGATCCCGGTCAAGTCAAATGATTTTTTCATAGCGAATTTCAATCCTGGTGTATATGCACCCGTGCGAGTGACTTCGTACCACATCATTTGTTAAATGCAATGTTTGGAAATTTGTCAATTTCGTCCTTTTTATAACGACAATGTTGGGTTTATCCACCGCGACAGTGGCTTTGTAAGCACGACTTCGTCTCATGTGCTACAATGTAGACTTGAGGCCTGAACATCTAGTTCGCATAAACCCCCCTCGAAATTCGCCTTGAAGGAAGATGGCTTGGTTTGTAACTGGCTAACACACCTGACCGGCAATTGGGAGATCCGGGTTCGGATCTCGGTCAAGTCAAATGATTTTTTCATAGCGAATTTCAACCCTGGTAATAAAAAAGGCTTGTTACAATTGCATTTCAAAACGTGGCTGACATTCTTCGAGTTGAAAACCCAAGCCCGTTACCTTCGGTCTAAAGATGCCGATTGCAATTTGTGCGCAATTATCGTTGCGAAGCAAAGACATTAAGAAAAGAATAGCGCTAGCCAGGGAGGCGTTTAGTAATAGAAGGGAGCCGATGACGGGGAACTTGGGTAAGGATGTGAAGGAGAGGCTGGTGAAGAGCTTGATATGGAGCGTGGCGTTGTAGGGTGCAGAAACGTGGACCCTCAGAAAGGAGGACGTGAATGGGCTGCAGGCATTGGAGATGTGGGTGTGGAGAAGGATGGAGAAGGTGATGTGGATGGAGAGAAAGACTAACGAGGAAGTGCTTGAGATAGTTGGCGAGGAAAGGAAACTTCTGAATACAATTTGAAATCGGCATAGTGGCTGGAGGACGTAACAAGGGGCGATAGGTCGCTCAAGAATGTGATAGAGGGAAGGATGTTATGCAAGCGGGGAAGGTGAAGAGAGAATCGGTTTCATGGACAGGATGAAGAAGGGTAGAAAAAAGATATACTAGAGCGAGATAGGCTCCTGAAAGTGTTGAAAACTGAGAGATTCTTAGAAATTCAACAAAACTACCTTACCTTAACCTACCTTAACTGGTAGAATATTTTTTTTTAAGTCGTCTGGAAAAGTCAACGCACACGGTGTGACTCCGGAAGAAATGAAATCTCCTCACCCAGTTTTCACCACTCTTCATGACATGCACATAAAATGGTTACCATCTAAAAGAACCTTCTGCGACACTTATGCAACCGCTACCATTTTCTTCTTTCATTCATTTCCTACCCTATGCCCTCATGTCTTACACATTATGCACATTATATCATTCTCATTGTTAAGTTACGAACTGTGACCCCTCATAATTGATCAGTCCTCCCTTCAATGCATCCAAGCCGACCTTGTCGACGTTCTTGAACGCCTTACCTTTACTCCTGTTCTTATTGACATATCATGTTTTTTGGAACAAGACAAGTCTTGTGAAACAATAGGTTTTCATTATCTTGTGTCAGCGTTTCGCAATGATTGTTTGCTTCCTCAGGGCCTCAAAGAAATGACAGTCATTTAGCGTGCCCACTCCGAAAGCCACAGCGTGATTACCATGTATTAGGATGTATCAAAACAGCGAATGTTTTGCATCTAATTCTAATAGTGTTGACAATTTGCATTTTCGCTTGATTATCAACGTTATTTAATAAATAATACAATAATGATAGTGTCATTAAATTTTCAAGGTAGCACTAAGTTTAAGAGAAGAATAATGTATAATATTTCAGAATTATCTAACAATACCTTCCTCATCCAATATCCAAAACTTGACCAACTTTAGAAATATTATTTACAACTTCTCGTATTTTTTTATAGTATCTGGCAACATATTATCAACATTTCGACCAATATAAACAAAATATCTCGAGGTAAGGGCTAAATTTGGCTAGATTAATTGAACATGTCCCTTTCTCAAATTATACTTAAGTGTGTCGCCAGATACAGTTGGCATATTACCACTCGTAATATAAAGTAATTTCAGTACCGTGAACAAATACAAGCGCTGTGATGAGAGTTTGATATAAGAAAAATTATTATTTTTAAATTGCGCGCCTCATTTTGAACTAGCACATTAAACCTGATGTTGGTAAGTTTACCCTATTATGTTTGTATGTGTCTTAATTGACGCGAACTGCATTCTTTAGGAGTTTTTTGGGGTAGATAATTGACGGGTTTAACGGCCATTGTTATTACTATTGGCCCATCCAAGACTGCGGGATCTCTTCTCGTTAAGCCAACTCCGAGCTTCTTCTCACCTTCATTACATTTCTTAACTAACACCATCTTTACCAACCTGCCCTAATATTCTCCAAGATTGCTGTAATTAAATAAGTGACTTGTTTATTTCAACGTCTACAACAGTGGTCCATTAAGGATGTATGTCTTCTATTTATAAATGTTATAGGTTCTCTCTTTGGTTGGTACCTGTGGTGAGGCAATATGCATGAAAAATTTAGCATCAGTAATAAATTTGTAGTTAGAACTCACCAGTCACAATGTATCGTTGGAAATAATTTTTGTATCACATAGATTATATTGGTTGAGCACGCAGTTAATATCGCTTGAAATAATTTATGCTAATGTATATATTTTAATTTTTTGTCCTCTGTGGTCCGTAGGCATTATTTGGCGTGCAATAAAAAGAATTTTCACCGTACTGATGAAATTTTCTCAGGCTGTCTTAGTCATCGAAATGTTTGAAAAAGGCGCCTTCCTGACCAGGTGGGAAACGCGGAAAAATTTCACCAGCCTTGTTCGCCACAAAAACTCCGAATCTTCAAATTAATTTTTATTTAATGGGGTAGATAGATAAATAATTCTGCTCCCATACAAACGGGCAATCGTTTGGAGTCTTAATTTTGGCTTGATTAAAGGTATGTTACCTCTTCTTAATCTGGACTATCGGACATAGGTAGTTGTAATTCAACTGTTGTGGCATGAAACAATTTTAATACCAACCTTAATCATACAACAGTTCTGTAATGGGAGTAATTTCAGATAAACTAATGAAGGATAAGAATGTTGAAATCTACTATCTCTGTAGTAGGAGTAGTAATACCGATTTTACTTTTATTCAAGGTAAACATAAGCTTAAAATGTGCTTTTTTATGCACCGCCCCTCAATTCTAATCCATTATTGAATATATATTTAAAAAGAGCATAAGTTAAAACCTTATAAAAAATAATATGCACTTTTACGTAGGATTTTGTTGGTTAATTATGGTGTGAATTTTGATGAACTACAGTGAATAATATGTATCTCACCATATGAACGGTCCATAGGCAGTAATCCTCATAACTCTCCCGACGTCATTGGAGTATTGGAGAGTGGTCAACGGATTAAAGTCATCTACTTATATGAATTTAAGCTCAGGAATTATATTTCCAAAAGTCAGCTGGCTATACGCTGGCCAGTTCATGAGACCACATGTTACTGCTTTGTTTCATCCACCGAGGGTCAACGCCCGGACAATACCCCTATCTGTCTCTACCTTCCCCGCCTTCTCCTTGGTAAACGGTATACCTCCCAATTCCTTTCAATACCCATCCCCTCTCCCCAAACTATCCGCCTTTCTAAAATTCGAAATCTTGCCCTTATTTTTTTCCACTATCGCTTCAAATCGCGCGTGCACAATGCACACACAAAAAAGAGGCGCAGGAATTAGTCACCCTCGTCGGCTACTGTGGTTCCTGTTGAAATAATGCTCTTTCAACTGCGTAATCACCGCCATTGTTTGCCTCGAGGAAACAATGGTCGACCTCCTTGGACGCCTTGGCAACAAGACGCCCCAGTTCAAAGAGAAACCGAATTAAAGGACTCGTCCTGACAAAATAGAATGCGTAGAATGTGTCCTTCATAGCGATTGCTCGAAGTATTTCTTCAGCTTATTAATTTTTCTCGAATTTTATGGTGTATTTGTATTTTTGTTCTTTCGTTATATTGTGCCCCAAAGTTTTCCTCTTCAGTTTAGCTTTACGAATTCCCCTCGATTCCGCAAGAGTATTCGGGAATCTTTATCTTGACTGTTCTGTCTCAAATCTCCTTCTGAAAGCCAGTCATAGCGGACGAAATTTTATCTATAACGCCTCTGCATGACTAATATTCTGTAATAATTTTATCTCTTGTTGCTGAAAAATTGGATACTTTCACGTGTACCTTTGGAATCCAAGCAAAGCCTATGATTGGAAATGGTATCTTGATGTTTTGTCCCCGCTAAAACATCCTGACTAGAAAAGACTGTAAGCCTTCGAAACATGGTACTGGAGGAGGATGCTGAAGGTAAAATGGACGGACAAAATAAGAAGTGATGTAGTGCACAGAAGAGTAGAATAGGAGAGGGCCATATGGAACACCATGCAGAATAGAAGAACCAGAATGATTGGACTCGCTGTGAGAGACAATGAGTTTGTGAAAAACATAATTGAAGGTAAAATAGAGGGAAAAGTCCCCAGGGGAAGGCTAGATTTCAGGAAGTAAGGAACGTCCAATAGATAGGGAAGGGTGGAGGGCTGCAGTTAACCAATCTTAGGATTAAACGACCAATGATGAAGAACATTTTAGTGAGCGGGAATGAATAGTCGTAAGATGACTTCGAGTTTTACTATTCGGAACTTTACTCCTCTGCATGATAAATCAATTGAGCTCTAAGTCACTTAGTTACATATAAACATACGCACTACATCTCTCCCTCTTGCCATATGCATTTTTGAAAGAGTTTTATACTTTTATTTAAGATAAATGCAAGATTTTATGTGAAACTTTTTGCACCTCCCCACATTTCTAATGATTTTTAAAATATATATTGGAAAATAACATAACCGATAACCTTTTTAACAATAATGAGTACTTTTTACATAGGATTTTGATGGGCAATTATGATGTAAATTTTTATGAATCCCAGTGAATCACGTTTATCTCATCAAATGAACGGTTGGATTACAGGCATTCCACCTCATTACTTCCCCGACCTCGTGGAGTTCTTGGCGTTAGGTAAAGAAACTTAATTAGATTTCAATAATTTCCTCCATACAGCCCAATCCTTTTTAACTGCCTGTGCTTCTGCCTCGTCCATGCAGAGCTGCGTACTCGCTCTCTTGTTCTTAAGAATCCGGGTATTCCTTCTCTTCAAGTGTCTCTTTCGCCAAAACACCCAAGGCTCTCTCAGGCTACCCCTTCCTCTCACACCTTTTACCTCTTTATCATAAACCGTGACGTCCCTCTTGACGACCACTCCTATCAGGCATTGCCTGATTCAGGCAACCATCCCTCTCAACGACCATCTTTCAGCGGAACAGTCTCTCAGTAGTCTGGGGAGCACGAGTTTTCGGACAGAAGTCGATTGTCTTTTTATGGTAGAATGACTTCTTGTCTTTCATTTGCGATGCATTGCCCTAGTTATATCTACGTGTCCAAAGGGTATTTGTGATACTTTGTTGTAAATGAGCGGCTGGTAAAAGTATTTTAATAATTATTATTGGCCTCCGAAATCAAGAAATTAAGCACCTGATATCAACGCTCCGGTGAGCTTCAATCGTATGCGTTTTATGGGTAGTATAGCAATTTAGAGCCTCGGCTTTCTAGACTACTGTGCGTCTGTGGTCGCTTAATTCAGGTTTCACTGTATGTATACATCAAATTAATTGTACTGAAATTTCTCAGGATAAACTAAATTATGAGGAGATAAACGCCATCTGTATACATTTCAACAAAACTGTCGCTTCAAGAGTGTTCCATTTTTTTCCAATAGGCCGCCCTTTCATTGTCATTATATATGTACTCCTAGAAACTTATCCCCTGTCGAACGACCACCCCTCTTAACGACCATTCTTCAGCGGAACCATCGGTGGTCGCCCAATACAGGTTTCACTGTACATCTAAATTGTTATTTGAATCTTATCCATCCCCTGAACATGGCTAATTCAACGAAGGAACAATTTTTCTACATACATCCATTAACTGAGAAACCATTCGCATTCTTCATCACCCGATCCCTAGACTCATTTCGAAAACACTTTTAAGGGAACTCACACCTACTGCAATTGACCTACTCTGGCTTATTCAGGCATGTCCAAGTTTCTATATCATAAAACTATGTGGAGAGAAGAACAGTTTAAGACAGAGCGGTCGATTCTCCGATGAATCTTGAGAACAAGTAAAATGCTAACATAAAGTGTGAGATAACGTATTGGAATGAAGTGTCGAGGGAGTTCCTTTTTTCAGTAATGGATCGCCGTGAATTCACTAATGGAGTTTTTTGTGTCGAAACCTCTTGTAACAACTCTTGCGAACAATACTTCTTTGTGAGATAAAACACCGATATCGGGGAAAAAATGAAGCTTATGGTGATGCTTTTTTCCGGCGCAAATCGCTTATCTCATAATGTTATCCTTATCAGTTGGTGCTGTCATGTCTTCCGCACTCGAGGCATGAAAAAAGTAATCAATATATTCCGAAATTAGTTTGCTTCATGTTTTATTTTGGAGTCGATCTACCTTAACACGTAATTATTTTGTATTTTTTTCGCGTAGCTGAAAGATTTTGAACTCCACCGATATTATTTAATTACCTCCAGAAATTACCCGTAAGTCACTGCGTCAGGCGTCTCTTCGTATAAGTATTTAACTATGGTATCCATTGTCAAGAGAAAAACTTGTGTACTTCTCTACACGATTTCTATTTTTTCGATGCCTCTCACCGTTTTACAGCATTTTATGGTACGAAAAGTATGTTAAAAAAGTAATATGTTCATTATACATATTTCTTTTATTTATACATACTTATATACATACATATATACATATTTATATACATACAATTTATTTCAATTATTAATGAATTAAACGCGTTTTACGAATAATAACTGTGTATTCGAGTACCAATTTTTGCTCCATTATGGATACCAACGTTGACTACTTCTACGAAGCAACGACTGACACCTAATTCTCTGTGTTCTTAATCCATTTGTTTCGTTATATTTGATAATAACAATAAGGCGTATTTATCGCGGTGAGTTTGAAACTGAGGCAGTCCCTTCTTCCATCTAACCCCTCGTAAGAAAAATACATGGAATAAGCGTGAAGAAAGTTATATAGGTACATTTGTGGGAAAAACGTAAGGAAATAAGGAGGTGATATCCTTGACGAAAAAAATCCACTGCAGGAAAACACCCACACATGAAGGGGAGTGTGAAAAACCTACAAAAACCTACAGTCAGATAATACTAATGTATATAGAGTAATCCGTAGCCATTATGATAAGCAAGTGCTAACGACGTGTGTACATCGAGGCAAAACAAAAGTGGCGCGATACTTGGCAGCTAGAGATAACCATGAATTTATATTTTTCATTTTATCGTAATAAATACGTTATTTTTGCATTTAAGAATTCATTGTCATTTATTTAGAGTTGCCATTCTCGACCTAGATCAAAGAAAAAACACTCTATTAACAGGTGCTTTTCTTTCCTGACTAATTACAACACTCGTGAATCTATCACGGAAAAGTTTCATATGACCCTCTGGGTATTAAAAAAATTCCCCTTGTTCTCAAAATGACTTTTTGGATTTCTTTATTTTCTTTGGGGTAAGCTGACTTGCACTTTTTCTTTACGCCCAGGTGAAAATCGAAGGCACATCTGTTAAGGGTAAAAGTTTCCTGTCAGACGATACAATCGCTCGAAAGTTGCTTTCTCCCTGGGCGAAAAAGAAAACGGAAACTATCCGAGGCACACCCCTCGGCCGAGTACGCCAGTCGCCTTTCATTTGCATTTTGTGATGCAGCGTTTCTTGCTGAAGGTGTATGCTTTTTCCTTTTTCGAGATTGAGGAGTCAAATGACCGTGATAGTGCGTATGTCTCCCAGCGTCTTTCTTTCGCTTCGTAGACTGGCACTGATGACTCTTGACTTAGAGAGGAGAAATCTGCTCGCAGCTGTGTGCATACTACCTGACATCCTGCTATGTCTTCAATCCTGGGAATAAAATAAGGGAAATATTGAGGACAGGTTTAACATGTTATTTTTCCCACGAACGATACGAGATAGCTGTCAATAATACTTAAAGCTTGGTTTGTCGATAGGTAGTGAAGCTAGTTGGTTGATTTTCTCCCTGATGCTTGTAGTCTAATCTACCTGGTACGAACAACACCCCGTGCAATGTTGCGGTGTGTCTGTGTATTTAACTCTTGTATCTGTATGCATTTATGTAGTTACAAAATACAGTTATACATATATATATATATATATATACACATATAAATGTTTATACAGAAAGGTAGAAAGAAAGTGAATAGGAATACCATTGGTTTCGTTAATTTTATGTATTCCTATCCACTTTCTTTCTACCTTTCTGTATAAACATTTATATGTATGTATTTGCCGCTGAGCGGTCTGAGCGAATGAACGAACGATTGGGTATCATAAAAAACCTTCCGTTTTGAAGGAGTTTCAAACGACCCGGGCGAAAATAATTAGTAAAGTTAAAGACTTATTTAGATATTTTCATTTAATTACTTACGATTTGTCATATAAAACTATATTATTGCACCATTAAAAATGCAATATTTAATTGATGTATCCTACAACTGGTGAAATTAATACGTATCATTCGAATGTAGTCTCTATTATGAGTAGGGAACTATCTAGATTGGACTACCTTCCACACTACTTCAACAATCGTACGAAGTCCAGGTCCCGGCGCGGAGCCCGGCCGCGACGCGCGATCGAAATTCTTTCGGCGTCGCAAACTTTTTTCCAAGATGTTTGCAGGTTAACGTTAAAATATATTCACTTAATACCCTTATGAAATATCTCGTCACGCATATTTCTTAAACCGAAGATAATGGCTGCTTTATGAAAAATTTTACCTGAAAAATGCGTCCGCCATTTTGTGATGTAATAGCACACAAATACTGCCAAAAATCTCTGAAACTTATGCATAGTACCGGTAAAACAACCATGTTGACAGAAAGTAACGTTTTTATATTACATTTAAATCCTTCCCCTACGTTACCATCTGTGTAACTTTTAAGCTTTTTGAAGAAAAATGATAAAGGGCGTTTCCTCGGGAATTAGGTAATGTTTAAACCTCAGTATCTAAGTAACGGCTGAGACCTAAGGCAAATGGCTTACCATTCCATAATCAGCAATCATTTGTGAGTGCGCGTGCCAAGTTTTAAGTCTTTTCCGCATAAAAAACCATTTTGGATATTTATCCAACATTCTATTTCCGGCCACTGTGCGGTGGTGTGAAAGCGTTTCCCATCCCAGTTGTTGTAAGAGGTCAGTAATACTAAAAAGACTATCATGGCACCCTTTCACGTATCTTGTTGATCCTCCGTGCTTTCGTTCTACCTCGGTATTTAAGCCTACCTCATGAGGAGAAGTACGTTGGTGGGCACTGTTTAAATGAACCCTTTTCTGCGATCCAACAACCCAATTTGATTTATGACTGACGCTTAGGCAGAATCTTCCATATCTGTTGCATTGTTGTTGCAAGGCTAACACACGTATCCTACTAATATTATAAATGTGTAAGTTTGTATTTTTGGATGTCTGTTACTCAATCACGCAAAAACTACCGGACCGATTAAGCTGAAATTTGGCATGTAGATAGAAAATATTTCTGTGGATAATATAGGCTATATTAAAGAGCCCTCAGGATCCCCTGAAGCCCCCCAAAGGGCCCTTTGATGGTCCATTATAATCATTGGGTTCGGTGCAGTGGTTTTATTTTTTGCTTTTTAAAAGTACTTTCTCTCAAGATTGAGGGCTGATATTTTTTTATCGGATGGCTGAATAATGAAAATTTTAATTCTTTCAATCGATTTTCTATTACGTTTCGTATTCGTGCGATAGTCATGTTTTTAGCTGAAAAATCTCACATTTTCTCTGAAGCAACAATATCATATTTCCCTGGCATCCAAAGATTTGATCTTCAAAAGATATTTACGCCACTAGCATGTAAAAAACATGTTTTCCTGCAGACCCATGATATCACGTGGAAAGTAAATCTGTATCAGAAGGGCCCAGAGTCCCAAGGGCCCCATGATGGATTTCTTTGGTGGGAAATCGATAAATTCAATGCATTTGTACATGCTTATCTCATGCAGTCTTACAATGCTGCATCGGTGCATGCAGTTGTGAGAATATATGTATAAGAAGGGCCCAGAGTACCATGGGCCCCAATGGGCCCCAATGGGCCTAGAGTCCTAAGGGCCCCATGATGGTTTGCTTAGGTGGGTAATCGATAAATTCAATGCATATATTTACAATAAGTATACATTCAACACTCCTGAGGGTAAGCCGTAAATATAATGTTTAAGTTTATTTTATAGTGAGCTGATACCGATACTTTAATGATGACCAGTGTTTATAAGCATTAAAAGAAAAAATTAATAAAAAATCCAACACAAAAATACCAAAAAAGGATACCTATATCAAGAAAAATGGGAAACTAAGTCGGTCATCTTCCCGTGGTGTTTCTCGGGTTACACTAAGAACCACACAAATCTCATCCTAACCCAACCACGGAAGGGTACCCAGCTATAAATCTGGTTCAAATATTGACCCGTCTGTTTCGAAACTTCAATCTGTTCTAATGTGGCGGAAACTTTAATAACGTCACTACATTCATCTTACCCGAAAGAAGAACGGGGTATTCTGCTCAATGAACGCCATCCATGCATGAAAATCGACAATTGCCCGAAGAATTAACATACATATTCGTCAGATTACGATGAAACTTTGGTGAGTTGTTGTGCGAGCCCCCGCGAAGGTTTCTGAATTATTAAATCAATTGTATTAAATGTGGAACGCGCGTCGTTTCAAAAATGCGGGTTGGCACGCGATCTTCTCAAACAGGTGAGGAACGACAAGCAAGCAACGAAGCAGATCGTTTAACAAGGCACAAGATCAATGGCTTCAAGTGTGTGGATTAATTCTGGAAAATCCGTGCTTTTCACATGGTCAATTATATGCTACATGCTCACGTGTAGGACATCGGAAAATTTTGTTTTTGCAGAGGGTGGTAAGACAAAAAATATTGTACATCTAAAAGCTCTAGAATATTTTTTTTTCTTTAATTTAATACACAAAAAATTATTGTCTTTCATTTTTTTGTGCATGTAAATGTGTCTGATTTGTACATTGGTGCCGACTTAGAAAAAGAGGCATTGTAACGCATGCCGGGCACAGCTAGTTCGTAAATAATGGGCGCTTCGTTACTTTCGACGCTGTGCTCTTCGATCAAGTTTCTGTTAGCTTTCCTGGTGTACTGGTACATTAAACATCTACATAATACCCCATGAGCCTCATCTAGGGTTTGTAGTTGGGGGTGAGTTATCACTAACATGCATTACAGTGTAAAATATTAAAGTTAATATATATACTTCTACTGGTGCATATGCGAAATCCTGCCAAAACTTGTCTGGAGGCGAAATCACACAAATGTGCGCTACACTATGAGGATGCTGTACGTGTATGGATTACAGGTGGTGGAAAGCTCACCACGCAAGAAATTTCACCATAGGGCGATTCCACGCAAACCCAACCTAATGGCAATGCACTCGTGGCTCAACCATCTCACGATTTTTGGTACATGGCAAGAATACAATGAGGAATGACGATTTGCCAAATATTAGCCTTCTGTAATAATAAATGTTAATGTTATGACGCTTCAAATATCACAAATTAGCGCAAATTGGCGCGCCGCAGCTCCGATCTCTGTCTCCAATAAATAACGATCTAGCTATCATATTTTAAATATAATGAAATTTTTGTAATTGAAAGACATTAATCTGTGTTTTCTATTTACTAGGAAGGAAATTAATAGAAAACGCAGATTAATGTCTCTTAATTACAAAATGTCATTATATTTAAAATATGACAGCTAGATCGTTATTTATTGGAGATACAGATCGGAGCTGCGGCGCGCCAATTAGCGCTAATTTGTGATATTTGAAGCGTCATAACATTAACATTTATTATTACAGAAGGATAATATTTGGCAAATCGTCATTCCTCATTGTATTCTTGCTATGTGCCAAAAATCGTGAAAATCGGAGATGGCTGAGCCACGGCCTTGGTTGAGTTTGCGTAGAATCGCCCTATATTGTAATGAAAAGAATGTTTAGTCGATTCCAGCTTCACCACTGGCATAATATTGATACACTATTTGCGCCCCTGTTTGGTAGTTGGACGCTAGTCTTGAATTGAAGAGGGTATCGTTGTTGTATCTGTTTTCTGCCCTGAAAATTGAATCCGAGATATTCATCAAACACCACTGACCCAGCGTTATGCGAGACACGCTTCTGGGTGACCTGAATCTGGTTTGATTTTCAGCACTGAAATAAGTGTTCGGTAAAACGGCATGTAAGAGAGCTCAAATACCTAACAAGTTAGTTGAGTACTTTCTTTGACTTCTCATTGGAAGCATTCAGAGACCTTTTCCCTTGAAAAAACACAACACACTTCATATTTATCGCTCATTTTCGATTAAAACTACGTTTTTATCGGCTTGGCTGCAGCTATTAGCTAAAAAACAATGCTCGGTAAGCTGTATTTAACTTTCATTTGTCATAAACTATTCTGTAAATATAATATATACTATTCTGAAAAATGTTAACCAGGATCTTTGACCGCCCGCTGCGTGGGAACGGGTTTCCTGGGGCCCTGAGGGTCGGAGGGCCGAGCGAGAGTCAACCTTAATGAGGATTAGGAGGGTGCTCCCGCTGTGACTTTGGAACAGGTAGAAACCCTCCGCAACCTTTGAGAAGAACCCAAATAAGTTGTCACTTTCATTTGCAGCTGAGCGTAATGATAGAAGTCATTCGAGCGGGTGTAGAGTCCCTCCGATTGGTTGGTGTCCAAACATACGAGGTTTCTACAGCCAATGCCGTGTCTCGCTTCTCAACCCTCTGCACCTCTCTATAGTTACAGTTATTTCGCCGCCACCCTCGTGCTTCCATGTCTTCCTGACCCCCGTTTTCGGGTTTCTTGGTAGTTTGCCGCGCTTTCTCTTTTCACTGTCCAACACCAAACCTTTCATGACCTCCTGTTATCCTCCAGTGACAGTGACCGTATGACATCAAGCCCTCTATTTACAAGTTTATATCTTATTTTCGTGTACATTTCTTGTTCTCATAATTGTTTCATTCCTTACGTGCTCCTTTATCGATATCCTGGCCCATCTTCCATAGAAGTCCATTTTCAGAGTAAATAATCCTGCCTCGTCCCTTATTCGTAATTAACAAGTTTCAGGACCATATGTGGAGTTGTTTTGTAATTTTTGTTACAAACAGATGATGACAGTAGGCCAGGTCAACTCGAACAGTCTCTACCTTGTGCTGCATCGTTGTGGTAAGTAGAGGAAAGCTGGTTGAAATGCCTATTGGTGAATGCATTATTGGATACTATGTCGCTGAAAGCTAAACATAACTAATAAATAAGTTATTTTATCAAGGTCAGCTAGTGGGTCGAATCGGGTATCATCGCGAAAAAAATGTAATGGAAAAAATATCCAAGAAAGTATTCAGTCTAACGAGAACAGTAAGAGGCCAGTTTCAAAAAATAGCAGAAATCTAACTTGGAATATCCCTAAGAAAGATAGTTGTAATGAGAATACACTTTCCGGGAACACGATCATTAATAAATCCTTTTCTGTCGAGGCAGTAAACTGCCGTAGCTTAAGAAATAAAGTAGCTGACTTCTACCGTCTAATTGAAACTACTGACGCAGACTTAATTAATTTTAGGGACGAAAAGTTGGTTGTGTAACGAAATCGCAGATAATGAAGTATTCCCGAAAAATTTTACAGTTTATAGAAAAGATAGAGTTGAAAGAACCGGGGGAGGAGTTTTTATTTCAGTGAAGGATTGTTATATTAGTAGGAGTCATTTTCCGACGATCAGGTAGAAAGCGTATGGTGCTCCATTCAAAATCCTAAAACAATCTATGTGTACGCATATTATAGACCACCAGATAACCATGTAAGCTCAATATAAGGACTAGAAAGTCAACTCAGTAAATTATCCACTCAAAAAAAGACTTATATTATAATCGGTGGGGATTTCAATCTTCCGTCCATAGACTGGGACACGTACAGTTTTATCACTGGGAGGAAAGACAAAGACCTTTGTGAGTCACTTATATGCATTCAAATCTCACTCACAACATCAATTAGTCACTGCTCCAACTGGAGGGAAATATACACTTGATCTTTTAGCGACAAATATTCCACACATGGTTGTAAACATAGTTACTGATAAGGGAATAAGCGACCACAAGATAGTTAAAGCTAATTTTTCAGTGAGCATGATCAAGAAACATAATCCACAAAGAAAAATCTACTTGTTTTTCTAATCTGAAGGCTGACTTCGAAGGTATGAAGCGAGAGTTGCAAAAGTCATTTACTAATTTAAAAGAAATAAGTATCAACAGTAATGCTGAGGTATTCGTGGAATACTTTCCTCAATGTTACACGATCAGTAGTTGGCAAATACATACCAAGTAAATGGAAAAGAGCCAATGCAGAGCCTAGGTGGTATAACGCGGAGATTAGGAAAAAGTTAAAGCACCAGAGAACATGTAATGCTAGGTTAAAAAGGGTAAAAATAAACAAATCCTCCGAAGAACTATACACAGTCACCGAAAATTACAAAATATCTAAACTCTTAGCAAAAAGAGCGTGCCGAAGGGCGTTAGCTGATTTCAATAGTAAATTACTGGGAGAACACTTGAACGATAATCCCAAGGCATTTTGGTCGTATGCTAGGGATACTCAAGGAAATAAATCAACAGTACACACGCTTAAGAACATCAAAGGGGAAAAGCTAACCAACAGTCTACAAAATGCCATTTCGTTAAACTCATTCTTCCAAAGCATTTTCACTACTTGCACACCACATATTTTCGATCCGCAGCCTGTTCGTTCCTAAACAATTATGCCTGAAATTATTATAAATTCATCTACATCTACGTAATACCCTACGATGCACCACGAGTGTGTGTGGCAGGGGGTGAAGATCACCAAACATGCACTATTGACATGCAACTAGGATATTGAATGGAGACATGCTAGAGAACAGGGTCACATGCAGCTAGATAGTTAGTATCTACATAATAAGAAAGGGGTTATTGGTTGTTATTACATGCATCATGCACTACAGACTACTCTTACTATATTTCACCTACCTATCCCTTTGCTACGCTGCCTATTGTTCTCTCTTATGGTACGCGGGAAAAATGACATTTTAAATCTATCGGTACGACAATCTATCTATCTAATCTTGTTAATCTGATCAAACCTAGCATAATACGCAAGGGTTCTTAATATATATCTAACGTCATCTGTGAACAAATCGGTTTCGAACTTTCTTAAAAGGTTTAACCTAAATTTTAACCTGCGTTCTGATAGTAATTCCCATCCTAGTTCTTCTATTAAACTCGTAACACTTATACAATTATCATAACGACCTTTAACAAACCTATCGGATCTCCTTTGCACACGCTCTAATTCTTTCATCAAACCTTCCTCGTACGGATCCCATATAGTAGCGGCATATTCTAAATTGTCGCGGCATAGAACATCAGCTAAAAATATCAACCCCAACAAATCCCCCGGTTCAGATCAAATTTATGCTCGCGTATATAGAACATTGGCATCAGACATAGCGCCTTACTTAGAATTCATATTTACCAAATCATTAGTAGATCACGTAGTGCCTAAGGACTGGAGAGTAGCAAATGTCACACCTATCTTCAAAAGCGGCGACAGGGAGGACCCTAGTAACTATGGCCCTATTTCTCTCACATCCATTTCCTGTAAGGTATTTGAACACATAATCGTAAGCTCCATTATGAGCCATTTAGATAGGGAGGAATTATTAATAAATAACCAACACGGATTTCGAAAGGGTAGATCTTACGAAACCCAACTGACCCTCTTCGTTCATGACATCTTACTCTCGGGTGAAAATAATATTCAAGTTGACGCGATATTCCTCGATTTTAAGAAAGCTTTCGATAAGGTACCTCACGTTAAGTTACTCTCAAAACTAGAAGCATATGGAATAGGTAAAAACATTATTAGTTGGATCAATCAGTTCTTACATGGGCGGGAACAAAGGGTTGTCATACATGGTATCATGTCAAACACAGCGTTACATCGGGTGTTCCTCAGGGAAGTGTCATTGGTCTACTTTTATTTTTCTTATACATAAATGAAATTAGTAACGTCGTTAAAAGCAAGCTTAGACTCTTCGCAGACGACGCGGTTGTGTTTAGGGATATTACCAATTCCGAAGATAGCGACTCGTTAACAATCGACCTACTTGCTATTCATGCTTGGTGCGAAAAGTGGCAGATGGAACTAAACATAAAAAATTGCGTAGCAGTCAGCTTTTGGAAAAAGAAAAATAGGTCAGATAGGATTTACAGAATTAATAATACGGAAATAATTCACGCCGAGTCTGTTAAGTACTTAGGGGTCACAATTACTCACGACCCGTGCTCACGACATATCTTGGGGAAACCATTTTCGGGAAATATGCGGTCAAGCATACAGGAAGCTAGGCTTTATCAAGAGAATACATGGAAAATGCGATGAGAAAGTGAAGGAACGTTGTTATTTTTCAATCGTTAGGCTTCATCTGGAATATGCTGTTAGTGTAAGGGATCCATCTATCACAGCGTAGATAAATTATAGACTTAACCTCCTAACTAAATTTCAGGAAAATCATTTCTCTGACGACGTAAAAAACATACTAATAACCCCCTCGTACTACGGCAGATTATATCGCGCCAATAAAATTAGAGAGATAGATTGTAGATCCGATAGGTATAAAATGTCATTTCTTCCGCGTACCATTCGGGACCATAACAGCTGTGATCGTCATCATGAATAGTGCGTTATAATAATGTGATATTAACTAGACCCTACATCTTTCTTTTTATATTCTCTACGTTCTAATTTATGCATGATATAAATATTGATGTTCTTATTTATGCATGAGATATTGAATCTGTAATAGTAGTCTTTGTATCCCTTGCATATTGGAACGATTGACGATAGAATGTTTGTTGGTTAGTAGATTTTTAATTGGCGCGTTGCATGTGTGGTATGCGGGTTTCAATGTAATTTCGGTGTTCTACCGTATCATTCATGCATGCCTGGTGTGGAAGCACCCCCTGCCACACACCCTTTGGGTGGCTTGCAGGGTATGACGTAGATGTAGATGCACTCTGTGAACGTTCGCAAGACATGTCGATGTATGAGTTAGGCAGGACAGATTTTATGTCTGAGTGTGTAAGTTCCGCAGTTCTGAAGCAGCTTCAAGTCAGGTGCCATGAAGGAGAAACGGAATTGTTGGAAGGAAAGAAAAATCTTCTTATGTGCGCTTTAATGGATGTACTTCTAGGTATTAATATGCTCTTTTTTATTTGATTGTTTTTTTTGCGTGGTACGGATGTAGTTTTGATGAGTTATTTAAAATGAGTGAAGACAATTGTCGAGTGAAACGGCGAGCTGATGCTCTTTAAATTTCAAATCCACCGCCATATCCTCGCTAATGTATCGGAGAGATCCGAGAAGCTTCTCGAAGCAGTTCTAACATTTGAACACTAGATGACTCTCCGCTACGCACTAGCGGCGCGGAGGCGGGGCCTGGCAACCACACCACTTGAAGCGACCAATGGCGAGAGACCGCTCTCCTCAATACGTCACAGGCGATTCCGAAAGGAGCGGATTGAAAGGGAGGGGAAAGTGGGGAGGTAAGGCGGCATTTCGTTATCAAGCCGAAGGACGAGAGGGTTTCGCGATAGCTCAATAAAACACCGCGGAGAAGCCGCGAGGAAACAGTAGAAGAAGGAAACGTAGAGAGTGAAGACTTGGAAATCTGCATCCTGGTAGTTCCCTCCACGTTTGGTTGTAAACTAATCCAGCTAGACGTTGCCAACCGATATTGTTTACAGTGCGCTTATTTCAACCAATCACAGGAAAGGAACCCGTTGTCACAGTGATTGTTGTTTATCGCACAGAAAACAAAGCGCACTCTCTTCCCTGCGGGGAAATACGAGTTGATCATCTGTGGTTTTAGTTTACCGATTCACGTCTGATGTTAGACCCTTGCCGATCGTGAAGACCCAAAAATGAATTTGTCATTTGCTGGTTGCGGTTTTCTGGGAATATACCACGTGGGAGTGGCGGTGTGCTTCAAGAAATACGCCCCTCACCTGCTTCTGGAAAAGATTTCAGGCGCATCTGCCGGTGCCATAGCGGCATGCTGTCTTCTCTGCGATTTACCTCTTGGTAAGTGTTTATACATGCATCACAATGTGATGCGTATTTATTTATGTGGAAATTACCCTGTACATGCGTCTTGAGTTTGCGAGTTCTCGTCGTTGGTTAAGGTGTTGATATTAGGTCAGTTTATCGGGCGAAAGAAGTTTTCAATCGACCTGTGGGATGAACGAGTGGAATTGTGAGCATCGTAGCAGTGGATTACGTTTTAAACACGATTTTAAGCAATATCTACAGTACAGTGTTGTGCCAATTTTTTCAAACACGTCAGATTTTCCGTCAGCTTCGAGTACCCAGCTTGTAGACATCCTTTTTAGTGGCCGTTCTACTTCGTAGCTTTCGGGAGTGTCGGAAGGATTCCGTTTGTGTAGTGAGAATTTTGCAATAGGAATGCTGAATGCGCAGCGGGCTGTTGATGTTTACGATTTTAAGTGGGTCATTCTGTGTAATCGTCACGTTGATTAGCTTAGTTCTTTAAGCTGTATAAGTGGACCTTTGGTGGAGGTTTTTTGGTGAAGTCGTGTGATTCCTTCTGCGCTCCATTCATGGATTTCGCATCGATTGACCATTCCGTAAGCTGCTCCGAGTTCCCGCCCTCCATGACATCATCGTTCTTTATGAATCGACAAACACCGTCAACACTCGACAGGTTCTAATCGTCACCGAGGTAAGGGGTTCCCTCGTAGCTCTTAAACGGCTGATTTTGCTTGAATCCTATCTACCATCAGACTCGATCTCATCTGTATAGTATTATCCCTCTCCGACAACTGATTAATTGCTTGGCCAATGTCAAGTGCAGCCAAGTTTTCCCTTGTAGTCGCCTCGAGTTGTCTGTTCGCGTGATCACATTTTCAACCTTGTGCCAACATTATAGCTGTGCTGACGGTACTGCGTTAATTACGTTCATTGTTACGCAGCCATTCATCGCTTCCGCGAAGCTAGTCAAAATTAGTTGTCTTGTGATGGTGTTTGAGAGCTCGGGTATTTGGAAGGCACTGTTCGTGTTTCATCGCTGCGAGTCATGTCGTATTGTGGACAATTTTCTTGTTCCGTTCCTTTGTGTATTCCTGCCTGCGGCTAAATGTTTTTACACGTCTCCGTCAAAATGAAGTATTCAGCACTTATTTTGTTACGTCGTATTCGCTTAAAATCGGATTGTTTCTACGAAGAAAGTTAACGTAAGTTTGCATAGCCTCTGCGGGAAGGTGACGCAAATGAATACAATTTTATAGCCCTGAACCTCGACCTTGGGCATGTTTTGATCCGTTCCGCATTGTTTACCTTTCCCTCGTGTTTGCGGTAGTGGGCTAGCCGACCACAGTGGTATGCGAGACCTGGGCCATTGAAACTTGTTTTCAATCGGAACCAGTGAGAATTCGAGCTGAAAGACTCATGAATGGACACTAGCTTTTTTTCGCAGCTTCGTCTCCTGAAACATTGGTGAAGAGCACGTCGATCCAGCCTCGTATGATGTTCGTGTCGATGGTTTGACTGTTGAAGGTTAATAAGCTGATGGAAATTGATGATTAAGCCACTTTGGAACTTAATTTTAACTTGAATAGATCAAAGGAATCCTTAAGATTGGCTTATTTGTTCCACCAGCGTCGTAATGTGTGTGCTATGTCTTTTTAAAAACTAGCTGGAAGAAATGTTAAATGTATTAGCGCCCATGCTACTCAAGTCTTGATCGCCGTTCCTACTGCATGTACCAAGTGTAAAGCCGGCTCATTTCATGAAAGCGAACGGTACATTTGGTGAAAGAAGAATTAGATGTTCATGTGATTGAGACTTAAACCGGAATTGAATTCTTAGCAGTCGTACAAACTAAAATGCCGTAAAGAATGTAATTGTCCTACTTTGGTCGTAATTTGCCCCATCATTATCTTTCCTAATTATCCGAGGTGACAGGTACTCGCTTGCGTCTGAATGTGTATTGCCATAGTAAATCACGATGGCATTTCAAGCCGCAGTTGGTGATCTCCGTGGGCGTTTCTTGGCCACGAATGACTCAGGGTGCTGTCGGGAGCCGCCACGAGCCTCACGAGATTCCTTCACCCCCTCCTTATTTGTCTTCATACTCCCCTATTAGTTTGGGGAATGTGTGCTCTTGTGGGTGGTGCGTGGGTGAGAGATTATAGGGTCTGAGTATGGAGAGGGGGAAGCTTCCAGGGTTTCTCTCGGTTGGCTCAAGTTGAAGGAGATGAGTATGATGGTGGGTGGGGTGGTCTGAGATAGCACTAATCTCTTGTCCAGCGGCAAATATATTATTGACACGTGAGGGAGAGTGGAGACCGAAAAACATTGGTTTAGTGAAAAAGTGACCAGCGCTGCGGCGGTGAAAGTCTTTTCGTTTGGGGGGAAGGGAAGGGGGAATGGGGTTGCTCAACTGACTCGTGCCACCCCTCCCACCCCAATCCCTCCATCACACTTTCCCAACCCCTCCCCCGCTCTGGACCAAAATCTATTCGGGCTCTGGTCGCTAGGCGACGAGCACGTCTCCGTCTCGTTAATATTTGCGCGTAGTATGAATTTATTCTTGTCCTGATTGTTGCGTTTAACCATTCTTTGGTCGCTTGGCAACGAGTGCATCCGTCAATGATCACTGCGGAACTCCTGGGACGGGTTTTACATATTCTTTATTGATTTTTATCGTAATTTTTTGCCAACGTACCGGCAACTTTGTCATTTTTAAGCGACTTTCACTTGAGGTAAATCGATTTTATTTAAATGGAACGTACTTTAGTACTAATGGTAATGTAAAAACAAGTATTTCGAAAAGTTTTATCTTGGCCAAGCATTTTAAAAATAATATTGCCTGGCGGGTTTTTATTGTTTTATGAAACTTATAACAGACTATTTTATCGCGGGCTACAGGTTTAAATGTATTCATTTGTACAAATAGTTAAGGTTTTGACAATCCTAAAGTTGTACGCTAGACGAATAACTGCAGATCGTAATGCATTGAATGGCGTATGTTTTGTCCAGTTTGTCTTCAATTAACTCTGAGTTTCATTGCTTAGGGCTGTTAGAGATTCCTTGGTTTTGTCTATAGATCAACTTTCCGTGTGTGCGTTATAAAGGGCTGCCCATCGCTCGATGGAAAATTTTTGGTGTTTAGTTTTGTCATCAATACGAGACCTTCGGCGGCTCGTGTGAATATTTGGGAAGACATACTTTTCGATTAGCAACATAGCGTATTACGAACGCTACATTGGAACAGCTTCCCTAAGTTTTCTACTGTCATTTCCGATTCACTCTTGAGGTGAAGTTCCATTTGTTAATTTCGGCTGAGTCGAAAGCCGTTTTAAATTGGAAAGCTTAGAGGATAGAGCGCATCTGTTTGATGGATTTCCTTTCGAAATGCTGAGAGTTATATTGTATTTATTTTATCAGTCTCTCAAAGGATTTTCCGGTGGGATTACTCCGCTTACAAAAATCGTTGACCCTCTCTCTCTCTCTCTCTCTCTCTCTCTGCTATTACGGAGCGAGATGCATATGCTCCAGACCTGATACAGGTGTCCCATGTGTTTTCTTCCGATGCGAAGTGCGTCGTTGAGAAGCTCCGCAGTGTCGGCAGATGGAACACGCGCAGTTGTGTCGTGAAGCCAGCACTCAAGGTGAAATACTGGTTCTCCCTACCATTCGTTGACGCGCCAGAGCCAAGGTTAAAATTCTTCGCGAATTTGAATTGATGACCTTGATGGTGCCATCTGTCATTCCTTTTATGTACTTCGTCTACATCTACGTAATACCCTGCGAGCCACCACGAGGGTGTGTGGCAGGGGGTGAAGATCACCAAACATGCACTATTGCCATGCAACTAGGATATTTAAGGGTGACATGCTAGAGAACATGGTCACATGCAGCTTGATAGTTAGTATCTACATAATAAGAAAGGGATTATTGGTTGTTATTACATGCATCATGCACCACAGACTACTCTTACTATATTTCACCTACCTATCCTTTTGCTACGCTGCCTATTGTTCTCTCTTAAGGGACACGAGAAAAATGACATTTTAAATCTATCGGTATGACAATCTATCTCTCTAATCTTGTTTATATGATCAAACCTAGCATAATACGCAGGGGTTCTCAATGTATATCTTACGTCATCTGTGAACAAATCGGTTTCGAATTTACTTAAAAGGTTTAACCTAAATTTTAACCTGCGTTCTTATAGTAATTCCCATCCTAGTTCTTCAATTAAACTCGTAACACTTATACAATTATCACCCTTATCGATCTTATCCCGCTACATTATATAATGATATTACCTTCCTCATATCCCGTACCTCAGGGTTATGACGGTTGCAGCGTGATGCGAATAGAGACGTGGATGTCGAATTTTTTCACGTTTGCCTTTCAACCAGCGTTAGCTCAAAACATAATGACTTATCCAATGCTAGGAGCTGTTATCGTTTGATTATCCAGGTGATCTTCAGAGCTTTGTGCTACCAAAAACCATATTCAGTGAGAAATTTTCGTGTTCCGCGGGGAAGTAGTTGTTTCCTTGATCCCCATTAGTTACATCGGTGTAACTGTGTTTTGGTACAACATAGTTTCCATATGTTTTATTTTCTCTTGAGATTGTTCATGATTTTTTAAAAAATTTTCGATGTTTAAATTTACTTGGGCATGTACCAAATTTTCATTAAAACGTCAGTATTTTGACTTATAATGTCTTGTACTTCCTCAACTTATACCCACGACATTGCTGACTTTTATTTTCCGTATCTCACTGCTGCCATTCGTTTAGTATTATATCCCAAACAATTATGCAAGGATTCATGTGGCTCGGCATCTTATTTTACTGATGTTTACTGGAGCGTAGGGTAAGTGCATTTTTCCACCGTTTTAAGTCCGATGCTCGACTTCGACGAATGAGTGTGCCCTTTCATGGTTCAGTGAGCGCTTTCAGATCAACAACCTTCTCTGACCGATTTTCGAAGATACTGAACAAGTCATCGCGGATCCCTTTTCATTGTATGTGGCTCTTGTCCGCTCTCATGAGTGTGAAACGCTCTGTTGCCCCGTTCTCGGTGGCGTTCTGTGTCTCTCTCCGAATTTCCTTTCCGGTGGTTATTTCTTGTACGAGCTAGCTCGGCTTGGTCCTGGTTTACAGATAATTACGATCAAGTCTAGGTTAAATTTGTCGAGAAATGATATATATTCAGTAGTTTGAGCTGGCCCTCCGTGCTAATGCTGATATCAGGAGTAACTTTCATACCGTAAATCATGTCCTGATTTCGACTATAAACTGACGATTAGTGTAATCTGGATACCCCAATTTTAGTGCCTACGGTACATCTACATCTACTCATTATCCTTAAAGCCACCACAAGGGTGTTTGGCAGGGATTGGCTTATCACCAACATGAACTACAGTGAAGAAATTAGCCTTAACTCACGTGCACTACATTATGGGTATTCGAAAACTGCTATAGAAACTACTGAAATAATCTACAACGTAATTATATAAACGTGACTCAAGAGTCATGCTGGGAACAAGCAAAAATGGTGTTAAATCTACCCGGCAGATTTTGAAACATAAGTTAGGGGACATATGAATAAATTAGCTACACTACCTGTCAATTAACCTACTTCTAAGTCTCAGAGCATCCATTATGGTGTCTTATCGATCGCGGGAAAAACGACATTTTAAACCTTTTTGTTCTACAATCTATTTCCTTTATTTAATTCTCATGATCTGATCGACGGTAGTATGTTGGAGTTCGTAAAATATCAATAACTGTCGGAAAGTAAATCTTTTTTGGATTTTCACAAAAGATTGAGCCTAATATTGTCTACGATCTGAAAGCGATTCCCATCCAAGTTGTTGCGAGGTATATACATCAAGCCTGAGGCCTCAGAGCATCTTTCGTGGCCGAAATATATCGCCGTTTTGCGATTGTTCCGAAATTTTGCATTCGTAATGTGTCTCTTGATATATTTTCGTCCATTTTGCAAGTGGGATACCCCCGGAGATATCAATTTTGGAAGACCTTCAAAGTTTATCTTGAATGTATTGCCTCTTAATCAGAGTACAATATGTCGATGATCTCTTTTTCACCTGCAGAATCACAGGCCATAATATTGGACGTCTCGGGTCCAACGGATAAATAAATAGTTCTTGTTTATTTTTACGGCGGAAGGCCCGCTGTTTGCGACTGTCTTTTATTCTAGGAAACGCTCACCTCCGTGTATTTTTGGGTCATGCCATGTAGGATAAGCTGCTAAATGTGTTAATCGACTCAGCTAATGGACGAAATATCTGCTGGGCCTTGTGTGCTATTTTGGCAGTTATATCTTGCTGAGAGTTTTTATTTTTTTCATTATGATCATTAGGAGAAAATTGCTGTCCAAAGTTGGTGACTTCCTGGGAGTTCTGAGACAGGGAATTGAAACTTTTCATTTGTGATATAAAACCATCGTTCGTTACCTAAACGTTTTTATGGCTTCTTGTGCGCCCATTTATTGGTTTCGAATTCTCGATGGAGAGCTTTCTTACTGCGGCTGTTTCTTTTTATAGAGGTAGTCAGGCTTCCTTTTAATTGAGGTAGTCAAATAATATTCCATGTCCATTATACCATTCTTATCGTGCCAAGTGCCCCAATTTTTGTCGCGCGAACCATTTTATCATCTTTGTGGCAAGGTATCGAAGTAGTTGATTTCCGTGTCACCCGATGATTAAGCGACACCGTGAGCTAGTCACGACGATGTCATCGCTCGGAAATAATCTTACCGTTGGTGCACACGTTCCAAATCATTTGTCATTTTTGAGGCTTCTAATCTTATCACAAATTAGCACTATCGACTGAAGTCCTTGAATTCTTGGCTTTTTTATTACTTGGCCAGTTTTCAAAATGTTATGCTTGATATGACGCTCTAGTTGGTCCCTCTTTTTATGAAAATAAGTATAATATGGTATTTCTTAAAGGTATTATTAAATGGCCAGGTTTCCAAGTCAACGCACTCTTCATATTCTGTTTAAGCGGGTTAATAATGATAATAGCAACTGTGTTTCAATCCAGGAATGTTTATTGGTCCAGATAGTTTCCACGCTACTGCGTCATCCTCAGGCACTATAACCCAGTAGCGTTGAAACTAGTTGTACCAATAAAAAACTCTTGAATTGAAACATAGTTTGTAATGTCATTATCAATTTAATGATGGAATTCCACGAGGTTACGCCTGGAAAGATTGAATTCTCTGTTTTAGCATTTATTGCTAGCCCCGCTTGAAATCTTCTCAATGTGAATTTTATGTTGCTATAACTCACCTTATCAAGGGAAATTATTTTTAGGCCTTGTTTGTCATGTATTACCCGAAATTTAGTATACCATCGCTGTGGCACGACCTAGGTTATTTTTCTTTCGAGGATCTACTTTCCGCATCGGCAGCCACAAATAAACGTGTTCTTTTAGCTTATTTGTAAATTGTAGCGATTTCTGCTGCTTCTTTGAAAGTCACCGTCGGCACAGGAAAAGCATCCGGCACCTATACCCAGATATGTGTATATTTTATCCGTCTTTGGTCGTGGTAGTGGTGGTACATTGAGATCTCTACTCTCGCCATCACCGTTTTTATCTCTGAGATGTGAAATTATGCGCCAGTCACTGTGAAGCACGCCTGCGTGTGCCTCTTATTGAGTATAGGAATATTGGTGATTGCAGTTCGAGAATCTTCGCCATGTTCATTCCGGGTGATCAGGTGGAACAATTTTGTTATCTTGGCAGTAAAATCAGTCAGGACAATAGATGCTTAATGGAAGTGAAGAGACGGATTGCTTTGGCAAAACAGGCATTTGTGACTAAGAAAAATATTTTAATCGGCAAGCACATCAATATAAACCTCAGAAATTCCTTTGCAAAAACATTTATATGGAGGACACTGCTGTTTGGAAGTGAAAGTTGGACTATGGGCAAATTAGAAAGGAGTAGGCTTGAAGCTGTTGAAATGTGGATATGGCGGAAGATGACAAGAACAATTTGGATGGAAAGGAAAACAAATGGATGTTTTAAGGGAAGTACAAGAAGAGAGAAGGTTATTAACAGAAATGGGGAAGAGATAAATAAAATTTATAGGACATGTCATCGGACACAATACATTCTTGAAGGAAAAGTGCTAGGAAAGAAAGGAAGAGGACGGCCAAGGATGACGTATTTGGACGAGATTGGAGAGGATAGGATGCAGCAACTACGTGGCATTTAAACGAACAGCAAGTGACAGAGAATAGTGGTTGCATCGACAAGACATCAACCTTTAGGAAAAATATATTAGTTCATATCAAGCCGTCTCTTTCGTTCTGGTTTTCTAAGTTTCGGCCCTGCGTGCGACACTCCCAAATTTCTTTCACGATATTTCTATCCAGACTCACTTTCACTGCCGCCAGTTTTCCTCTCTTTTACGGCAGGTGCTGTTGCGACAGTTTTTACACTCGAGAGAAACGATTGCATCGGCGTCAATGTAGCTCATAGCATTTGCGATTAAAATTGTCCCTCTGAAATGTCACGATTTCTTGCCCACTTCCATAACTCTCGCATGCACCTGCGGGAGTTAACTCTCACTTATGAAAGAGCTTCAGGCGTAACTTTATGAACATCTCTTATATCCTTATTGGTAAATGTGAAATGACTCGATGGTAAATTCCACGCTGTTTTAATGAACGCCCACCATGGTTTCGACACTACTTTATTTTTAAGCACCTTAATAATGAATAATGACTAATAATAAAGGGTCGAAGTCATTGTCGGTTTTCATTAAAACAGTGTGGAAATTACTATCGGGTTATTTCATTTTAACCAGTATGGATTTATTCTCACAGTTGGATTCTGTATGACGGAGGTGTCCTACATCTGTGGAGGATAGATACATGCTCATATGTCTGTTCAAAGTGAAATGGTCGAAGGGAAACTGAGGCTTCCCGTCCGCTAGCATTAGTGTTTGATACTAGACCTTAGGGGTTTTTAGGTAACGTTGGTTGAGGTTTCGCGGAGGGTGTGTTACTCAGGCTTGTTGGTTATTTGGATGAGGGATTGACAGTTAAAGCCGTTTTTCACCTTTATACGTACAAGTCAGTTGGTTGGTAAGGGGGAAGGCTATTTTAGAAATAGAGGAAGGGTGTAGAGAGGCATTAACCTCTTCTTTACTGATGGTATCAAGATGTACCAGGTCAACGTACCATCTTGAGGATGAAGTTATGTTTAAGTTGCAGTTTCATGCTTAACTTTGTGGAAACGCGACACATGGAATTATTTCTCACTTTATAGATGTCAAACTTTTATTTTCACGGAGCATGGTGACGACATTGTATGTACGTCGAAACCACGGTCGGTGGCAATAAAAAAGTGTGGAATGCACAAACTGAGAAATTACTTCATGAAGTAACGTACTTGAAATCTGCACCCGGCACCCAGATAGAGATTGGGATTCCTCAAAGACAATATCTCTCGTTGCATGCAGATTTCCAACCCGAACCCACGGAATAGGATGCCGATGCTTTGGTCGCAGTACCAAACCATATGCATCGTATGTATCAGATCCAGGATTTATCCCATTATTATTGTAACCCTTCGCTTTAGTTATTCCTGTGAGCTAAGTATGCGCGTTGTATCTCTAAATGATGTGGGTGTCAAACTCAAATAATAATCTAATTGTAGAGCCTCTTCTGGTGTTTTCACAAAATTCTAATCACTTCGGGGGTTCGGGCTCCGTGGAATACGTTGAATTCTTTTCACTTTCACAGTATTTTTTTCCGAGAACACACGTGAATGCACTTAAAGATGATTGATTACGTCAAATAAATGCGATAAAACGGCAAAAATACGCATGAAATTCCACCCTGATAGTGAGACCTATTTCCGCATGTCCGAGCTCCTCTTTTTTAAGCAAAACAATCCTTTGTGTACTTTCCTTTTTTTATCCTAAGAACTGCTCCGTTTGTGGCGTTGTGATAAGTTAATTAATCAGTTCATAAAGTCTAGTTCGTTGCTATGTTTTAAACCTTTGTTTCCGAGTTTTGTTCGGTTGGCCTGCCGAAAATTCCCTCTCAATCCGCCACTGGCCAAACGTTTTAGGTCTTTGCTCCATTTTAAATCATCATCATTTGATGTCGCATGTAAAGTGAGGCCAAAGGAAGGATTTGGTATCGCCTGTGTATCTCGCTGATGACGTCCTCCGCTTACGAACGTGTTACCATGTCGTTGAACTTGCTCAAGGTTCAGAAATTTCGTGGGAGAGAGTCTGTGATTGATTCGTTTTGAAGTTTATTGTCTTTCGCTTCTTTTCTTTTTGCTCAAGCGCGTCTCGCTCGTCTCTTGCTTTCCTCTCACTTTGTCTTTTTTCCGCAGAAGATCAACAGTAACACGCCTGCGTCTCGCATAATCGCCGAGTTCGACAAACTACGGGAGACAAAGCGGGGCCAAGAAACTAATCTTTGCCCTCGGCCGTGTTCGTTTTTCATCCTCACACTCTTTCAATTTTATCTCCTCTTTTTTCCTACCCCTTCCCTTGTCCCCTTCATACTTTTATCGATACCATATCGTAGCTTTCCTTTTGGGATGCACTTAATGATCAAGGTCGTAAAACCAAAGTGCCCGGCATTGCGGATTTTAAAATGTCATCTCTATATTTTTTTGCCTTTCGGGTGTTTTTGACGCTCTTATAATTGAATTTTAATGAGGCACATATGTAATTAATGAAAAAACAATCTCTATGGACATTTAGTTTGCTCTAATGTTGTTTAATGTGATTTGAGCGTAGGTAGAGCGCGGAAATTGAAGTTATGATGATAGTTGGGGTGCAGTTTTTAACTTGCTATTTAGTTAACCTACCTTCTTTATAATATTTTGTAGCACTATAGAGCTTAATGATTTACGCTATCGATTTCTCAAATGGCTTCAATATTTCAGAATCAATTTTTTTTGTTAGAGGCCTTCACACTCGTTACTGCAATTATTGCTATCGTTTGAGGCAGTTTTTTTTTTCAATTAGAGAGTTGCCAGAGCTAGTGGTATGTTCATAAGTAGACAAAACTATTCACATTAACCGTATTTGCTCGTGTTACAGTTAATGTCACTAAGCATTAGTTTAAAGGCATCTATGATGCCAACCAAAACCATTATCGGCACAAGGAAACTTGGCGGTGGAGATTTTGAGCTCGGTGAGGTTGTATTAAGAGTTTATTGGCGGACAGATTTACCGCTGAAGGTATCCTGTACTCCTTGTTCTCGCTTCTCTTGTTTTCTTCCCTCTCCGTACCATCATTCCCTTTACCTGCGACTATCACCAAGTTTTACTTCTTCTATGAGCATGCTATAAAGTAACGGGTGAATGTGTGTCCCGCGGTATTGTCTTTTTGGCTTACTATGCTGTATTATAGTGCGATTCATAAAAAGCATTTTTCTTTGGAATACTATATGAAAACGCTGTGAATGGATAAAAATATTGGCAGTTTTCCTGAAAAAAGGGTAGTTTCGGTAACAGAGGTCATTTTGGTGTGGTACTTCACCTGATGACCATGTAGCACTGGGGTCAGCAAACTTCCCCCTCCGAAGACCCTCTTGCCTGGTATGAAATTAAGTTGTATTGAAAAAGTCTTCTCGATGCATTTTCGCTGCTATGAATAACCCGGCGATCGGTCTGACGCGATTGTCTCCCGCCTTTTTTTTAGTCCTTTCCCGCTATTTTGTAAAACCCGCTTCATAGATTCGCACCTCACCGATTGCTGGGCTGTAAATAGTAGCCAAAATGCATCGAGAAAACTTCAGACCTGAAAATGCGAGCTAGTTCGCTCATGAAACTGTCGTTTCCAGAATGACACAATGCGGAAGCCATCCCGCAATCTGTTTAGTACCAAGTATGAAAATATGTTGCGAGCTACCGAAGATAGAATGTAAGTCGTGTGGTACATTCATGGGATTTATTTACCGTCGATCCCGAGCCACCTGTTTGCCGACCGCTGATGGATTGTAGTATCTCAAAGCCCTGGTCATTGTTGAAGTTCTTCTTTATGTGGAAAATTGAGAATATTTTGATCCACTCATAATGTCCCAAATTCATACAATATTGCTTGAATCCTCTGAATGTGGTAGTAAACACCCTTCCCCCTCCGTCGCCAAGTGATTCGAATCAGCTGTCTCTCGTACGTGGTCGCGTGCAGCAGCTCCTCCGAGGGAGAGTGGGGGCAGTGCAGTGGAGTCGTCATGAGAGGAAAATATAGGAGGAAGAGGTCGCGTCGTCACAGCTGTTTGTATCTGGTGCGACCGATGCACTTGTGAGTATTCATGTGGGACGCGTTTCTTTTTTGCCCTCCGCGTCGAGACTTCTTTACGATCATTTTTCTTGACATTCTTTATGTCGCTCAATGTGTGATGGCTTTGTACTCTCTTTCCATCGTCGTCATTTTTATTCGGCGTGGGTGGAAAGAGTTTTCTACGCGTTTCTTTTCTTTACCGCCATCTACTTTATGCCTTCCCCTCGGCGCAGTGCCCCCGGACCGCTCCCTCCCCCACTCCCCCATCTGATCGCGGACCCGCTCCCACAACTGCGTCTCTCGCTCTCTGTGGGTCACATGCGCCTGACGTCCTTGTTTATCTTGTGCTGCCTCCTCCCGCCTCTCTGCCGCTCGTCCGTATCGCACCAATGGGTTTCCCGCTCTGTACTCGGCATAGAATACTTTCCCGATGCATTATTCTCCTTTTTTGTTCCCCGGAAGAAGTCGACCCAGAGCAATTTAAAACTAGACCCTTTCATGTTTGGGATGGTGTCTAAAAGTAGTTACAGGAAGATTTTTTCCTAGTGAGAATAGAGTATTGGATGTTGTATTAAAATGTGAGAGATTTTTAGATGCTTGAATTAAAAATGGTAGTATAAACAGCTCAATTTTGTCGTCTGGCATCTCCTTGTAAACCGCCCGAGTGGTCCGAAGCATCGTGAAAAGTGAGTTTTCGTCTTTTTTTCTATCCGTCGTCTCCTCCCCTGTCAACATTCTCTATGCATCCTTGTCAACTCCTTCTCAATATCCTTGCCAACATCCTTATGCTGGTCACCGAATAGCTGTCACCCATCACTAATCTGATTTATTCTTAGACAAATTGCTGTCATTTGTTACTTAAAAAGGGTTTTACGGTCGAATTATTCGCATTCCTTGTTAACGCTAGCAAGACCAAAAAGTACATTCTCCCAATTGGTGTATCCCAAGTGAATCAGTGGCAATTTTTTCTCACTGGTTTTTTTGCTTCAATATAGTCGTATTATCACATATTTAAATAATGCCATGCCTCTTTCACACCCTCGAAATAACAGCATCTTATTCAAGCTTGTTATGGTCTCAAGGTTTTCTTCGCGCGCTATTCGCTAAACATCGTTTCGATTTTCGCGATTTAAGTTTCTTACGTTTTATTCGGGAAAATGGTTCTGATTTGGATTACGTTTTCATACGTCCCGCATTCGTTTTTGGTTCTGACTTTAGTTTTGGTTTGTTACCGTCCCCTACAGCTTTAAAAAATCACCTTCCGTCTGCCATCCTTGGCATCAAAAACTCGTCTTCTTTGACTGGCAAGGTTGAAAACTAGAACTTCGCAAAAATTACGCCGGATCACGCTTTTTATTTTGTGAAGCTACTCGCGAAGTTTAGTTTTAGTTTGTAACGGAATAATAAAATTCGATGTTTGTATTGCCTGCCCGAGTCCGGCACATGGTTTTGAAATGTGTGCATCCTATATGGATTCCTTTCGGACCTCCCAAAGGGCTGATGTCCCTTGATCATCTAAAGACATGTACTCGGTGAGAAGGCCGAGTATGTTCCAAGAACATTAGTCTGGAAAGGCTGAATTGTTTTGTTCAGTTATGTTATGCTTTATTATATTGTTACATACCTGGGTGTGCTGCAATAATTTCGACCACATTTCCTCAAATTTAATTGGTGCATTATTTTCTTAGTGGAAGATTCTTCCTCCAAACTCACATCATATGGCCCTTTATATATTTTATAACCAACGGCACCAGGCTTTGTCTGCAGAGTTGACAAGGAAGCGCATGTGCTCTGGAAGCAGAGGGAACGTTCGAGAAGAGAGTGTTTTCTTATGGGTGGAACGAATGTTTACGGTGGCTTAGGTCTAGACGGTTTGCTTAGCATAAGGGCGTCAGGCTTCTCAGTTCACCGCTTGTCCCCCAGGTTGAGCTTCTCTCCCTGCGCCTCGAATGCAACCGAAGCCGTTCCGCCTAGAATCTTTTCTCTCTCCAATTTTTTCTTCGCCTTCGCTGCGGGGGTAACCTTTGGCGAGGCTATCTTCTTCTCTTCCACCGCTCAGGAAGTAAGAGTTTTTGCCGCAGTGTGTAGGAAGTAGCTGCTTAGAACTAGGTACTTCCTGACATCCTTCGGAAATGAATGGTTGAAAAACACGCCGGCCATGTTTCTTATTTCACGATTGCATACGTTCTGTTCCTTAATATGAGGATGTTAAAATGCGAAGGGTAGTGCATGCTTTGTTTAGCTCGGGAAACGAATTTCGTAACTTTGTTGCATTGGCCATTAATATTGCAATGATGAGAGCATATAGGCGGTTCCCCATTGTATTTATTTCATTTTCCTTTAGATGGCTGATTACTATAGACGAAGTCTCATACGCTTTGAGCAATGATTTGAGGTTCTAAATTGAGGGTTCATTGACTCATTTCATAATACGTGATTTAGAATACTTTGGCCTCATGTGCTGGGGCACGTTTCGAAGTAATGATTGACCTCGACTTATTAACTTCCCTCTCGGTCAACCTCGTAGTAAAACCCTTCGTTTGCCTAGAATATTGTCGAACATACTAAATTGAGCAGTCATAGTTGTTTGCTCATTTTAGCACCCAATGAGACGTTTAAAAAATATGGGACGTTTTGGCTGAAATTCAATCAGCTGGCGTTGTGATCATTTACAGGCCAGCCTGTTCCTTATTACATGGATTAAATAAGATACAAGCAAGTAGGAGCTTTGTTTCAAACGTATTCATTTCTTCTGATCGTATCCTTTCTTAGAGTTTGTGTGCGTGAATGTATTTAAAAATAGACCAATTGTTTGAAGTTTATAAGTAACTCGGCGCTGTAATTAGTGGATTAGGTAAGATACTGATAGGTTTATATCGCTAGTAATGCCTTCGTGTGAAAGTCTGGAAATTGTTCCTTTAAATCTCGTGTCTAGTTTTACTTTAGTGTGTAGTCAAATCCGTTATGATGTTAAGTTATATGAATTTCATTTTCACTCAACCAGGGGACCTGACTGGCATCCATCTCCAATATTTTTACTCAGACCGCCTCTAAAAGCTCCATTGGCTAGTGACTTTCCGGATAAATAGTAGTATTCCTCCATGTGATGACATTTATCATACCTGAATCCTAATCTAACGTACGGAGAACTTTCTTTTGGTCAGTTTCCGACATCAAAATGTTAGCGATACATCAGAGGAAACTGTCCTCGAGGTGCTAGTGATTAGAATTGTATGTCAAGGATAATCTAGCAGCCTCTCACAGGAGCCAGGTGCCAGTCCTAAAATATACCAATCGCATCTCAACTTTCTCTTTAGACCTCCTCTTCCCCACGGCTTTCAGATTTCTACCTCGGAGGTACTACGCGATGTATCGAGTACCCATGGCATCAGTTCCTCCCCAATGATTGTTGTTTCTACGTCGTGTTTTTTTCTTTCCTTGCTGCCCCGGGGTTTGTGACTTCTGCGTGTGGACGAAAATTGATGAAATTAATCCTTCGTCGACTAAGGAGCACTTCCGTTGCTGGTGGCATGCTCTGGATGTATTTGAGATACTTAGAGTTTCACTCGTCTTTTCTCCTAAATGGCACTCAGTGCCCTCGAGGAGCGTCTTCTAACTGCTCTATCCCTCACGTATTCTACCCGTTGTGTTTTTCTCGTAATTTCCCTCAGAGCCTTTCTTTTCTCCTCTACAGGGCCATGGAATTAATCAATCGCTTTCCCTTCACGCTCGTCTTGTTTGCCTTCAATATATTCTTTCTCTAAGGTCCACGTTTCGATTCTATAAAACGGTACCCTCAATGGCAAGATCTTCCCTCCGCTGACTGGCATCCATCTCCAATATTTTTACTCAGACCGCCTCTAAAAGCTCCATTGGCTGACCGCTCCGAACTAATTTTTTTATGGGGTCCTGTCAGTTCTCCTATCCCAGGAAATGTCTTTTCTATTAAAGCTAGTTACTTCCTTATATCTTCAGTGCTGCGTCCGTTGTCTTACTGACTACCGACCAGGGTCTAATAGTAGTTTATTATATTCCCTCGCTAATTATTATTTAAGTCGGGCTCTGTAATTCGTGAGCCGTTCCTGCATTTTAGACGCCAAGCCTAGCCTTTCAACCAATGTAGCTTCAACGGCACTGATTGTACCTGCATTTCCTCGCGTCATTTTCTCTTATTCCATTATGCGTCTCAGGAGTACGAGTTTCTCAAGATTTTTTGAATCCTTCCAATACCCTCTCGTATGCTGTGGAGAGTTCGCCCGATCATGGCAGTCTTCACATTTAGCGTGTGCTACGCGTGGGTAGTTGACTTGATGATGATTGTCAAAGGAGTTGAGCGAGCCTAATCCTTTAATATTTGGAGTGGAGAGAGTTCAAGAAACGTCAGAATACATCTGCATACTACAAAATACGCGCTCTCTGGTGAATACATCTACATACTACCATGGGACCGTCTAAAGGGTTCGTGGTAGGGGGTGTAAAGCCTTCATGCCACGAAGAAAGTAGGTTGTAGGAAAAGGTTTTGGAAGAGAGTAAGTACATGATACAAGATGAGGTATGATATCGACGGATTGATCGCTCTTATTTTGTGGTAGACATTCAAGGTGAGAGAGTATTTTTGTACCCGTCTGTTCGACCCAACATCTCTATCATTTTGACGCTTTTGACAGTAGGTGGGATATGAATTAGTAGGCTAAAGTAATATCCCCCGTGTAACATGAATCAGGTATTACTTGACATAGCCTGATCTGAATTGCTAGAGTAACCTCATGCTTGCATGTTGCTTTCATCGAGGTCTTCGCAGCATTTAACGTTGTCTTTCCTTCTTTTGTATAACACTATGTTCACATACAGTTTATTGCAACACCTGTGGATTTCTTTTACATATGATATTATTGTTTCACGCATTATACGTATCAAGTCCTTGGTGCTAAACACTCGCAGCGTATTTGAGATGCGCACTAACTGTAGCGAAATAGTGCCTCTATTCCACTTTCTCTTCCGACGACCCTCCAGCTTTTTTGAGCTATTATTGAAGCCGATATACTACAGTATAGCGATACTAATTGAAACAAAACTTATATTCGGTGGAATCGCAACGTTGGTAAATGAAGTTCTCTCGATTTCGCCCTCTTTTCGCTTGCTTCAGCCTTGTGTCTTTAATCCTTAGCCTCCTTCGTCTTTGCGAGGTTACGAATACCCCACGGCGTGCTCGAGTTGTGACTTGTCCTCGTCGAAACTAGTCCGAAAGAGCTATGAGCTCTCTATAGTTTTGTCCTGTGATGAGAACTTCCGTCCTCCTCTTCTTCGGTAATCGTATGTCTTGTTCGAGTGTGTTGGAGAGTCCTTCCGAGAAAGTATGTCACGATGCCATCATCGGGGCATCGTCTGCGGGCGGTCGTGTTTATAACGAGGAGTGTCGGCCTCCCGCTCTTTGGGATGTGTCGGCCTCGCGCGATGCAGAGGATAGAGGAGAGGAATCCCTAGAACTGCTCCCCCAAGTGACGTTTTTCAATAATTTCTCGGCCTTCGCGTCCGATTCCTCCTGTTTCCTTCCTTCCTTCCTTCACATTTAGCTGTACTGCCCTTTCCTGATCGGCTAGTTGTGAAGTTATGAATGGTAACGTGGATTCCCAGGCTCATATAGTCACAATAAATAAGCTAAATGTTAAACTTTCAAGTAATGGTCCACTAATATTTTTATTGTATACGACCCGGGTTTCGTCACGTAATGACATCTTCAGGTTGAAGAGGTTCCACAAAGTGAAGCCTGAATTTATTAGTTACATTAAGCTAAATGTTGTCATCATGACCCGATGAAGTCTTCTCTTTGATGAAACCTTTCGTAAATTACAATAATAAGTGAAAATGAAGATTGATAATTTGTTTAGTAACGATGCATTTTCACTAAGTTGAGCCAGAAGCTACACAGCTGTATTTTCATCTTCTCATAGTATTCATTGTCCCGCGGTGAAGTTTTTAGGAATCGTCGATAGCTGTGCTAGACCTAAACATGACTGGTGGATCGTCAGCTATTTATATGCTTGAATTATGCGGATATTAAGGGACTTCGCAGGGGAAGCCACACCGCAGAAAATTCGCTTGAATATAAAAGGTAACATAATGAAATATCTGTTGTAATTGATCTACCGTTCCCTATTTTTAGGCGCGTCCCGTATATTATTTAGCACTTTAAGCAATCCTAAGACTCTGCCGGTTAGCCATCTAGCCAGCTGCTGTTATGCTTGGGGAAAAGCTTATTCGGATGGCACATTGAAGGAAACGAAGGACGTTGGCATACATCTACATCTACGTCATACCCTGCAAGCCACCCAAAGGGTGTGTGGCAGGGGGTGCTTTCGCACCAGGCATATCATCTATACCACCACTAATCTTGAATCCAGGAAGAATATTCCTTTCGATCGTATTTTAAGTCACACCCACCGTGGTAATGTAAATTAAATTATGGCCTTGGGTGGGCCTTGATCGTTATTCTCGTGCGCCCTTCATTTGGTTTTGTCCTTGGGAAGCCTGACAAGTCAGCTTGTCGGATTACCGCGGTCCTAGTGGCGCCTGGTCCTCCTATGGCGCTTAGATGACGAGGGTAGCGACCTGCACGCCCCAATTGTGTTGATTGTCTCAAGAGATGTATGCTTGTAAATATGTCGCATTTTGTGACAAGAGGGTTGTTTTTGCGGAATCCTAGCTTTGCGAAACTCTGAGACGGGCGCTCTACTAATTGACTACTAATTTGTCTCGGTAAAAATTTCCTAACAGCCTCTGAAGTTAGTGGTAAAAACTAAATTTTCAAATAATACTAGCCTGCTTTTACACTAATGTATAAGGTCTGGTTCATATTGAGCGCTTCATAAAATATTGCTGGCTTGATTGTCAAATCGTAGGTTTTTAATATTTGAACTTGAAGCTTTTGAAATCATTTTAAATATATTCCCTGAGTTGATAGCTTTACGGATGAGAATTATTTGACTGTATAGTCTTTGGTTGTGTGTCGGCTCTACGCTTGCGCAGAAAATTCACGGAGATATGATCCGAAAATTTTCTGGTTTCCATTGCTGTGATCATGGATGACATCGGACGAAAGTGTTTACAAATATTTAAGCCAGGATATGGTCTTTTTGTGCAGTTAGTGATGCTTTTCCATCATTCCCCGTTATACTGTTGTATTTATTTTGTACACTGTTTATAAGGTTTAGTATTGCTCGTCTAATTAGTTGTAAGAGGCAGTGACGTATGCCTTGTTGAACCATTTAGTCTTGAGTAAGAAACATTTAGCTGCGAAAATGTATCGCTTAGTCCGGTTAACTAAACCGGTTGTGTCCCACCACCATTGCTCATGTGTTAGCATTCTGGTCAGGTTAGCTTCCGCTGTTTCGCTTTTTGTTCCGCCCAAGGTCATGTCGTTTATTCCTTCCGTCTGAATCCTTCTTCTTTCTTGATAGAGTGCTATTTATAGCCGTTCGTTGCCCTTGGTGACGGTCGGCTTGCAGGGGGGGACACGAAAAGTCTTCAGTGATTTCTAGGCGCCCGTGTTCTTTGCGATTTTTTGTTAGTCGGCGAGATGAAGGAGTTATGCGAGATACCATTAGCGCAGTCGACAGTCGACGCACAGAGTTGATGTTGATGAATTTTTGTCGCATTTTTACGCTGAAATCTCTCATAGCTTGTGGTATTGATAAGCTCGGGAAGTTGCTGTTAATGTCTTCCTAGTTTGACTGTGATTTACTGCAAATATTAATCACCAATATGTGGGTGATATCTTCTTTAGTGGGTACACGTGATAAGCAGTGTTGATGCGGAATATTTTTGACCAGACGGCGTGAATATTGACCGATAGTGACGCCTTGTGAACCCAGGGTGAGGAACCTGCGGTCAGTCAAAAGCTGTCTCCTATCTGCCCGTCGAGTTATTTTTAGGAGTAGCTCCCCGAGTGTTTCAGTATTGACCACATGGTAAATAACAGTGAATTCGTCAATCTTCAAATAATGATGGATGGTCTACCGAGGATCAGTGGCGCGTTGTGTTCTGTTGGGAAGTCGGGGTGGACATGGCAAAAGCGTTCTCTTGACAGAATGCTATCCCTTCAACCGGTGTTGATAGAACGGACTAATTCGTATTTATTCGTCATAATGGAACTTACATCCAAAAATGGTCAGCAGCTATGACTTTTTTATGAGAAGCAATTGTTTTCCATGCCTTTATACATTAAGTACGCCTGGAGTGTACCGTAATGTATAACGTAGTGGAGATATAAGTCTGTATATTGCAATTATGGTTTCTAGGAGTTTATAATGAGCGTAGTGGTTTTTCAATCATTTTATTACTCTTTCCTCTTGCCTAAAGAACCTTTTAATTTGGTTGTATAGCTTTTCGAGTGACTTTCCTGCCTTGGAGTCAGAGTAACGGTAAATAGTACGGAATGCTTGGAGTACGGGATGCAAGATTATGTACGGAAACAGCTCATTTTGTTATGAATTTCCAGATTTGGAGAAACTTCATCCGTTAGCATTGGGTCCTAATGAATTATGTTTGGTGTTTTTCTCTCTCACGCCTTGCCGAACAATTCTCCACCTGGCTTCCTCAAGGTCTTGCAGTATGTTTTATTCCACAAGTGGTTTAACGTTTACTTTTCTTATTTATGATAAAATGTTTATTTTTCAAACCCTTTATTTACATATGATGCGTACTAAGTACGTCTGGATAAATGGCCGCCCAATAGATGTGATCTGAAAGAGTAATACTTGTTGATAAATAGATTATTAAATTGCTATTAGATTAGTAATTTCTCTGCTGATGGAAAGTCCCCTTGCTGCAAAATCTGATAATTAATAAGAATATTTATTGTAATGAACCTATTCACACTATCATGGTGTTTTGGATGGTTTTTCCCGTATTTGCCCTGTCATGTTTGGAGCCCCGATAAGGGATCGCCCGATGTTGGGGGTATTATTCACAGGCAAACAGCGGCTGAGTTGACACTCCCTGGCGAGGTGATATGAGGCTTATACGCAATAACCGCCAGACAAAAGGGAGATCTTTGTGTTTGACAGCCCATGCTTCAAAGCGTCACGCGTGGGTTGTGGTCACTCACGCGGCGAGTGAACCTGTATTCTTTTTACATCGATTTTCTCCTTCACGTTAGCCTTAGTGATTACGCTCACTCTTGGTATAGCGATAATGACTCAGGGTTGCTTAGTTACCTTTTGGTGAGTGTGGGGACCAAATTTTCCTCTTACTTATCGTGATTCGTGACCCCCTGGCGCTACCATGGTAGCAACATTGACGTAGTTATCCCTGCTGCTTATCATTCAGTTACGGAAAGGTGGTTGGACTTGACATGAGAAAACAGTCGTTCATCTTGTTATTAAACCCGTAGCGACAAGTAGATCCATCCAACGACAAGTAGATAGGCCATCGGAGCTAGCGCTGGGAGGTGGGTTGCCGAGAGGGAGTGACGAGGGAAGGGAGGGAATGTTAGTGATAGGTAGTTCGAATGTCCGGCGTACAGCGGCTCCACTGCGTGTAAAGGCCCGCAAGGAGAGAGGAGATGCACGGGTCAGCTCCTGGTGTATACCGGGAGGAATGGTGCCACAGGCGACGAAGGCGATGAAGGCGGCGGTCGGGGACAAGGGCTGCTCTAAGTTGGATGTGGTAGCCCATGTTGGGACCAATGACGCTGTGGATATGGGATCAGAGGAGATTTTAGACTCTGTGAGAGATCTGTGTTGGCGGAGGGTCGAGTCGCAATATGAGGCTTACCATATGCAGCTTGGTACCTAGGAAGGATCGGGGCTCGATGGTTTGGGGCGGAGTGGAAGGCATAAACCACAGACTCCGTGAAGTCTGTGGGAGCGAGGTAGCGGAGTTCTTAGATCTCAGGCCGGTGCTGAATTCGTGTCGGGTGCCACTAAATCGTTCCGGTGTCCACTATGCGTATGAGGCATCGCAGGAGGTAGCGAGCAGGATATTGGGGCATACTCGTTGGCCTTTTTTAGGACAGAGAGTAGGGTAGTGAGTAGGTCAAATAGTGGGCCATTAAATAACTTGCCATACACATGGATAGCAAAGAATAACGAGTTGATCAGACAACACAGTATAGGTTTAGCGGGACGGAAGAAAAAACAGAAAAAGGAAAAACATATAAATCAAAACACCACCCATGAATCTCCAAGCGGTAACTTTCCCAATATTTTAGAATACAGAAATCCCACAAATACAATAAGTAGACATTAAAATAGAGGAATTTTCAGTAGTGGTAGTTAATTGTCGTAGTTGAAGAAGCAAGATACCTGAATTCCATTACCTTATAGAGAGTACTAATTTTGACATAATTTTAGGAACGGGAAGTTGGTTAACAAGCGATATTGCTGATAGTGAAATTTTTCCATTAAATTTAATGGTGTATAGGAGAGATCGAGAGGGTCGACCGGGAGGCGGAGTATTTATCGCAGTTAAGAACACATTAGTCAGCAAAATAGAAGTGTTTCCCGACAATATAATAGAAAGTGTATGGTGTTCCATTCAGTGTGCTATTTCGAAAGTAATATACGTTTGTGATTACTATAGTCCACCCCATTCCGATATACACTCAGTATTAGAACTCGAGAAACAGATCAGGCCCATTAATTCCCATAGTAACGTACGACAGATTAGTGTAGGTGGAGATTTAAATACACCATCGATAGATTGGAAAACATGTAGTCATAAGTCTGGGGGTAGGGACAAAGAAATCTGCGAGTCATTGCTTAACCTGTTCGCATCATACGCACCACATCAAATAGTAAATTTGCCCAATAGAGGGGAGAATGTTCTCGATTTACTTGCCACAAACATCCCTGAAAAAGTTGTTAAAGTTAATATATGTCGATGGAATAAGCGATCACAAGGTAGTGCACGAAAAATTTTCCCTCAATACTGAAAAAAAATTTAAATTAAAAAGAAAGATTTACCTCTTTAGTAAAGCAGATTTTAACGGATTTAGGCGTGACTTAGACTTATTTTGAAAAATTCTTGAACATCAGCAAAAATAATGATACAGACAATACATGGAAAGAGTTCCTTCAAATTACGTGGTCACTTGTCAACGGATATATACCTCATAAGTATAAGAGTGAGAATTGGGAACCAAGGTGGTACAACGCTAGAAAGGTTAGAAAATGTTTAAAACGCCAACGAGTTAGCCACGCGAAATTAAGAAAAATGAAGAAAAATGTAGCTAATAGATCTAAAAATACTATCGAACATTATAAAATTTGTGAAGCAGCCGCAAAAACAGCCCTTAGAAAAGCGTTTAGTGAATTCAAGAGAAAAGTATTCGGAGAACAAATAGAGGGAAATCCGAAAGCATTTTGGTCATATGTTAGGGAAGTACTGGGAACTAAAAAGTCAACGGTTAATGCGTTGGAAAACGATAGAGGCGAAATAGAAACTTCCAATTTAGATAAGGCTAATTTATTGAATTATTTTTTTCAGAGCGTTTTTAATCATTCTAAGCGTAGTTTGCACGAAACCATACCAGACCGATTTCAGCAACTAATGCCCCCGATCGATATATCTTGTAGCGGATTTGTACCCTTACTAAATAACATTAGCCCGAACAAGTCCTCAGGTCCTGATGAAATTCCAGCTCGTGTTTATAAAGAATAAGCTCTCGAAATGGCTTCGTACCTTAAAGTAATATTTAATAAATCCCTCGAAGAACACGCGGTTCCCAAAGACTGGAAGATAGCAAACGTGACCCCAATTTATGAAAGCGGCGATGGGGAACAGCCATGTAATTATAGGCCAATATCATAACGTCACTATCATGTAAAATTAGAGAGTATATAATAGTTACATCAATAATGGGACACCTCGACAGCCAGGATTTATGGATAGCAAACTAGCATGGGTTCAGAAAGGGACGGTCTTGCGAAACTCAATTAGTTCTTTTTGTTCATGATATATTAGTCTCCGGAGAAGGTAACGTACAGGTAGACGCAGCGTTTCTTGACTTTAGAAAAGCGTTTGACAAGGTTCCCCACTGTAAGTTTCCCGCGAAGTTAGCATCATACGGTATAGACAGTAATATTGTAGGCTGGATAGGAGACTTCTTACATGAACGTGTTTAAAGGGTGGTATTAGATGGTGTCAGCTCAGGCGAAGTAAAAGTTACATCGGGTGTTCCCCAGGGAAGCGTGATAGGTCCAATTTTATTTCTTCTGTACGTAAATGACTTGAATACAGTAGTAAAAAAAGCAAGCTCCGTCTTTTTGCCGGTGATGCAGTAGTGTATAAGGAAATTAGAATTGAAAAGGACAACCAGTCTTTGGCTAAGGATTTAGATGCGATTGATGATTGGTGTGAAAGTGGCAGCTAGGATTAAATTTGATTAAATGCGCGATAATGAACTTTTGGAAAAAGAATGGCTTTCCCCGGAATAATTATTGCATCAAAGAAAAGAAAATATGTAACGTAGAATCTATTAAATACTTAGGCGTCACCATCACTGAAGACATGTTATGGGGGGAAAACATTAGGGAAATAACTAGTGTAGCAAACCGTAGATTAGGATTCGTAAAAAGGGTTCTAGGCAAATGCGATGAGAGAGTACGAGAAAGAAGCCATTTTACACTTGTCAGGCCTCATTTAGAATATGCCGTTAGTAAGTATATGGTATCCGTACGAGGAAGGTTTGATGAAAGAATTAGAGCGTGTGCAAAGGAGATCCGCTAGATTTGTTAAAGGCCGTTATGATAATTGTATAAGTGTTACGAATTTAATAGAAGAACTAGGATGGGAATTACTTTCAGAACGCAGGTTAAAGTTTAGGTTAAACCTTTTAAGTAAATTCGAAACTGATTTGTTCTCAGATGACGTTAGATATATATTAAGAACCCCTGAGTATTAGGCTAGGTTTGATCAGATTAACAAGATTAGAGAGAGAGATTGTCGTACCGATAGATTTAAAACGTCATTTTTCCGCGTACCATAAGAGAGAACAATAGGCAGTGTAGCAAATGGATAGGTAGGTGAAAGGAGTAGTCTGTAGTGCATGATGCATGTAATAAAAACTAATTCTCTTTCTTATTATGTAGATACTAACTATCTAGCTGCATGAGACCCTGTCCTCTAGCATGTCTCCATTACATATCCTAGTTGCATGTCAATAGTGCATGTTTGGTGATCTTCACCCCCTGCCACACACCCTCGTGGTGGCTCGCAGGGTATTACGTAGATGTAGATAGGTCCGTGAAAATGATTACAGGGGCTAATGTAGAATCTCGTTTATTGGCCCACTCATGACGCTGTTGGGCTTATCAGTCTTTGAGTGTAATCGTTCCGTTTTTTTTATTAAATTAATGGTAGGATATTTAGCTCAAGTGCAAAACTATTTTAACTAATCAGGGTCAAAGTGTCCTATAACTGATCTGTCACAGCTATAATGGTCCCTTATTGCAAGTGGGAAAATGACATTTTAAATCTATCAGTTCTGCAGTCTATTTCCTTAATCTCATGCCTGTGATCGTTTCTACCATTATACTTTGGCTCTAACGAAATATCTTATCATCCGGAAAAAAAAGTCTACAACAAAATATCACTATAGCTTACATTTTCAGTGTTCTCAGCACAATTCGTCGAATTATCGTTAAGGAAAGTGCCAGGATATCGGGGATGAAAAGTTGGTAGCGCCGCTTTCCAGCCTGCAAAAAGTGGGATGCCTGAATGACGTTCACGGAACGAAGCCTTTTTTATTGAGCTTGATTTAAGTGGAGCGCTTTTCCTTCCCCAGTGAATCGTCCCCTCTGTTCAAGTGTCCATCAATGAGTGCGAACGCCCTTCTTTTCCGCCAACTAAATACTTTTCTCCCCGCATTCTGTCGTAAATATTGTCGGGAACGCATCTTATCCATTTCTAAAGTCGTCGTCGTGTGCGCCACATGCCATTCTCGCAGATGACCGTGGCTGTGCGCGTTTCATGCAACTAGCGGAGATCGACCTTTAGAGAGCTTTGCTAACCACTCTCCATCCGTTTTGTGCCTATTTCCTGCTCCTTAGCGATTTAAAAATCCTTCCATTCCCGCCGTTATTTCACGTGAATATCATTATGTTTGCACCAAGGTGACTGCTTGCTACTTTGTGGGTGTGGTTCTGGTTCTCCCCGTTTAATGGCCAGTTGCAACGACACACATGTATTCCATAAAGTTATGGGACCCATAATCCATGGCAACCAATCAAGTGTGGTTGATGTATTAGATAAATCTATTGGTTTCATAACTTATGGCATGGAGTTATGAGTTCCGTAAGTAGCCAAGATGGCGGATGCGTAATGAACCGCTTGGAGACTTATTTACTAGATAACAGAGTTGTTTTGAGACAAATGACCAGTTAATTTACTCTTACTCGCTAATTATTATATGCATTAGCAAGTATCCATTGGCTAAACTTTCGTAAGTTTTATCCGGCAGTGAACGATTAGATCAAATATTCGAAGCTATTAACTATTTGTTCATAAGTTTAGTAACTAGCTCATATGTTCCTGCAATTCCCGAATATTTTTATGAGATCTACAATTTTTTGGATCTCATAACTATTGATTCCATAACTAAATGTTCTTGCAACCAGTCATAAGTCGCACGCTTATGTGTATTTGTAGCTTTTTCCAGGTCACACGCCCCTAGTGTTGGCATTACTTATTTAATAACCAAGCAGAGTGTAAAACAAAGAAGGGCCTGAAACGCTCTTAATGTCTTACTTGAAAAAATATCGGAATACGTATCACAGCGTCAAAAAAGCTCGTTAGAGAAATATATACTATCATGCCCCTGGTCTGAATTTTTATATTTTAGAATCTAAATTTTGTTTTTTATGTCCTCGTACGTACGGTACAATTATTTTGAGCATAAACCCAAGTCCTTGTACGTCTCATTTTATTATTTCTGTATTTTGTAGTACTCTCGTAATTGAAGCGTCAATTAATGAGGCTTCGTATACGTTTTTGGTGGATGTCTATGACGCTTGCCTTACGCGAGTGCCTTACATCTCCATATTGTGCTAACTAAGAGTTCGGAAGTAGTTAGGGCGATCGAAATCCTTCGGAGTGGCTGCTAGCAGTAATTATTGTGTTTTCCGGGCGGAGGATGTTTGCCCTTTGTATCACTTCCAGTCTTCCGGTCAAATGATCCGCCCGAAGCACGTCGTGTTTGCATGTTTGCTCGGATTACGAAACTTCCTCTCGAATGCGATTATGGAATAGAAAATGCATCGTACGATCTGCCGTCATACCACCAGCTGAGTGGAGGACAATCCTTAGGAAATCATCTACAGTTACATTTTTACCCTCTAAGCTACCTCAAGGGTGTGTGGCAAGAGGTGAGTGATCACCAACAAGTGCTGTACTATAGGTATGCTAATAATAGTATAGAAACTTTTGTATCAATCTATATTGTAACAACTTAAACGAGATACGATAGTCATGCTGGAATCATGCGAAACGTGATGTTAGTACTACCTGTAAGATTAAGAAATAAGCTGTAGGGAGAAAATCTTGGTACTTATCAGCTACACGACCTGTCGACTAATCAACTTCACAGTCTCATTAACAGCCATTATAGTACCTCGATATGGGCTCTTAGAAATCCTTAATGCCGCTGGGACGAGGAACAAAATATACACTCGCTTTTTTAGAGATTATCTTTTAATTTATTCGGTATATCCTTGACCTTTTTGTGGATATATGCCTGAGATTCCAGTCTTATTTAATCTTAAAAAACAATTTTTTTACCTGCTAGGCCATGTTTAGTCTCCAACAATGTGTCAGAGAAACTTTGCCTCGATGGAATCAAGGACTTTGATTTTTAATTCCGATTGCATCTTTGGGCTAAACCCTACCATTCGATTGACCAGCCGTATACCATGTATAGGTCTGTATGCCATTTATATTTTTGAAAATCGAATCCCAAATTTCTTGGCCTTGTCGTGATAAAGACAGCTTTTTCTCTTACCATCACATATATGATCCTGCCACACACACTTTAAGTGGCTCGCAGGCTATTGTTTTGATGTTATGTGATAATTATGCGTTGAAATACTTCCCATTAAGTAAATAATAATGCTTCTATTTAATTTTCAAGTTTTTATTATAAAAAAAACACTGACTTCAGTCTCTCGTGGACATATTTGGATCCATCCCTTATAAACAAACATTTAATGCCTGTTTTTCCGCATTCTGAAAGGACCTCGTACTCTTAACACTCTCGGTGATGACTCTTGCATGCAATATTAGTGATTAATACTTCTACGTCACTTTGTTTGTGGATAAAGTGACTTCTCTCTCAAAAGTTGCTGCAAAACCTCAGCGACCCAGTGGTGGCGTTTTACAAGACTTGGCATTATTTATTTCTGTAAATGTAATTGTTGATTTTTATTATTAGGATTAGTTTCGGTCATGTCAAATAATAATCATAGACAAACTCAGACTTTCGAACAGGTATCAATTGCTGTACAGGAGTCCTCTTAATTCAGTCCATTAAGCCTTATTACTGTAATGGGAGCTTTTAGCATATGCCACCGCAATGAGAACTTTTACTCTCCTTAGCAACAGACAGTTGCATCTGTTTCACTTAAATGTTTTATCTTATATTGCATATTTTGATAAAAGTTTATCAATTGGTATTTAACGGATCTGATCAAAGCTCAATACTACGTAGTGATGTTAAAGGTTTCTTAATTTTTTTTATCTTGAGGGGGAGATAGCATTTGGCGGCTATGAATAAAAATGACGCCATCTTCCCGTGCTCTTTATCCTGTGCAATGCTTCTTCTTCCTCACTGATTGCTATTTAATGCCCGTGGATGGTTCCTCATCACACGTGGGCCTTCGTCATCGCCGTTATTGTCTGTACTTGACTCTTAATCTCTGTAATAAAACCGGTGTGACACGCACGGTGACAAAGGTCGCGACGCCTGAAGCTTTGTTCCTTATAATTAGATCGATTTTTTTCTGATAGGGTTGCGCTTCTCTTTCTGATGCAAGAAGTGTGTGGCTGGGAAGTGTGTCCTGGGGTCTCTTTGCTTTCCTTTTATCAGGATGCTTGCCTCTCCCAAAAATTAATAAGTAAATAATTTTATTCGCCACAGAGGATATGTATACCTATACCTACATACATAGGGACCGTCAGAAAGATTACATAGAAAAAATCCTCTCTAAACACGAAAATTAACACGAGTATACAACGACTACGTCATATTGGCTTGTATAAGTCAATGTGATTGTACTGAGTGAAATGTTCATGAATATAGCCTGAAGTATTTTTGTTCCGGGCGACTCCAAATTCAGATTCATCTCGTTCCATGAATCGAGCATTGATTCATCACAAATTAGTTGGAATTTATCCGTCTAATCCATTACTTCACCCGGAACGCTTTTGAAGTAATTTGCATGCTATTTCTGGAGCTTCAGACGCACGTGGTGAGTATTCGTGGCGTCACGGGACTCGTTGCCAACACCTCTGTTATTGAGGTGCGGTTTACAATGTGTGCATTTCTTGGTTAAGGTCACGGCTGTTCAGGGGTTTCCCTCTCCCTGGCTATTCGTCTCGTTTAAGTTGGAGTGTGAAAATGACCCAGTCACATCACAGGTCTACAGAAATGTTAATCGGTGGAATTCGTACGAAGGATTTCTTTTCGTATCCTTTGTCGTTGCCACTTTCGGAAAGTTGTTGACGGCAGACCAGCAAAGAGTCCTCCATTCGTCCACGAACTTTGTGATAAAGTCGAGAAATATTGAGCTCCCATCGTAAACAGTTATTTTAGCCATATGACACCAGAAATAAACTGTTCTTCTTTCGGATGAGTCATAATAATTGCTGTTTTATTCCTTACGCAGTGCCAGTTAAGAGAAAAAGTGGCTACGAACTTTAGTTTGTATGCTGAGAAAATTTTTCCATTCGTGCTCTCGTGGTAAAAGTTCGGCCTCAAAATATTTCTTTAAAAAAATAGTATCACCTCTGTCAGTTTCTCCATCATAGACCTCATCCGCGAAGTGATTAAGAGGATATCCACTAAAATATGCCTAATATAAGTTTGCACACATTATAGTTAAGTCGTTTAATCATTGATTACGGATATGAAAATCATGGTGTTTTATTTTAAGTGGGTGGATAAAAAATATTCGATGAATTTGTGCAACCGTGCTACAGTTTTAACCTTCAATCCAACGTTTATTTATTTTTTCGTCAAACCGATGGTCGAAGTGCGAATGTCATCCATTTCTAAACGGCTTACCCAACATTCCTCCCGGCGTCAAAGCAGTTTCTAACATCCTGTTACCCTTTACTGTCCTCCAGTTTTTCTCCCATTGGTATCTCTTTACACAGGCCTTTCAGCATTCTCGTTTTTGTGCCTACCAACTGAATGGAACATTTCCGTTTAGAATGGTAATCCGTGGAGAGATATAAGTGCGTAGCTGCGAAAACGTGTGTTAGAGCTAACGATGCTTTTGCCCTTCAAGAAACAATATGGTGCAAATATGGGCTAATCTAGGTTCATTCCTGTTGTAATCCTGTGCTTCAGTTCACCCAAGCTTACGCCCTTATACTTGCCAGGGATGCATTCGTAGTGTAATTATGCATTTACACATTGCTGCGAAGGCTTTTGTTCTGATTTAAGGATAACTGCAGGGTAGTACGATTTCTTCTTCTTCTGACCATTTTAGTTGACGGAATTTTCCATGATGTCCCGGTTGGCATCTTCAGACAAAACCTTCAGAGCATGTATCAGACTTTAAAGACACTGTTATTATTATGATCGCTTATGGTGCGCGGAAAGAAGGAATTTCTGTATCAGTTCGGCCATGCATCTCTCTCATTTATTCCTTCCTTCAGTCAAATGGACGTTTTATGTGATAAAATTACCAGCCAAGGGCCCATTGACGGATTTCTACTGCTGTATTGTTTTTTAAAGAATGTTTAGAGCAAAAACCATCCCTTATCCCTTTACAATTCCGGCCATTTTAGCGATCGCAGTAGTGAGTGCAGCTCTGTTACTCAGAGGCCACTCTTTGCGTCGAAAACACCTGTTGCAAGCTGCGATATTGTGGCGGGATGAACGGCAAAAATGTGAATTGCAAGTGTTGACAAGAGCGTGATGTGAAATCATCTAGCCGCGGCAACGGGACGAGAGGGAGTAGGGCAGACAAAAGTTGTCATCAAAGGCACTCTAAGCCCCTCTCCGAGCTAAAAGGGATCATGGATCACACCCACAGCGCGCCAACTGTCATGTCGCAATAGAGGCGATTACGTGTCTCACCCGTCTGGCATTGCCGCTCGCGTGATTCGAACATCGGCTGCTCTCCGCCTTTGTCCTATTGATCCGGGCTCTTCTCTAACGCATAGTCCTTTCAAATTTGATTTTACCCTTTAGCATGAAAGCGTTGCTGAGTTTTCATTAAACATCGATTAATTTTTAAGTCAAAATTTTAATTTTAACCGTAATATACTATTAAATTCTGTATATTTTTTCTTTTAAGATAAAAGATGTATTACACTTATGGCCAATTCCAGGAACAACGCTCATGTATTCTATAAAGTTATGGGACCCATAAGCCATGGCATCTATTCAATGAGTGTTGTAGAAACGGTCGATAAATTTATTGGTTTCATAACTTATGGCATGGAGTTATGAGTTCCATAAGTAGCCAAGGTGGCGGATGCGCAATGAACCACTTGGAGACTGAATTACTGGATAAAAGAGTTCTTTTGAGACAAATGACCAGTTGTTTTACTCTAACTGACTAATTATTATGTGTATTAGCAGTTATTCATAGGCTTAACTTTCAAAAGTTTCATCCGGCGATGGAAGATTAGATAAAATATTCTAAGCTATTGACTGTTGGTAGATAGATAATGTAACTTGTGGATGTGTTCCTGCAACCCGAATATTTTTACGAGATCTATAACTTTTTGGATCTCATAGCTATTGATTCCATGGCAAATGTCCATGCTACCGGCCATTAGTCATGCAATTTTTTGCTCCCAATGCGCTTGTGAATTCAATATCTAAATTGATCCCGCAAAGGTAGTTCGGCTGGTAAAGCCTCGCCCTGGTTGTACATAGGCCGCGGGTTCAATTTCCACCTCGGGCATTTATCGTTGCGGTCAAGTTCTTCGGTCGTATGACATGGCGAAGTCCACGACTATAACTAAGGTAATGTGATTGAAAGTAATTGACTTGCGGCCATAGATACAATATTGCGAGTGTTGTTTCTTCTTTATCGGCGACTCTCAAGTGTTTTTTTCAATTCGATCTGACGTAATCCTGCTAATGAAGTTATTCCATATAAGGTCGAGGACCCTAAAAATCCGTCTCTACTGGTATTAAATTAAGAAGGTAAGTCGTAGGTAACTACTACATCAGCCTCCAAACGGATTTTTAATTTCTGGTTAAAGTTTTCGAAAGACTTCATACAGTACTCAGACTATTTTATTTCGTCCTTTATTTCGTTTCCTAATCTGTTAATCGATTCGATGAAAACTTGCGGTCTATTTATATTGATAACTGCACTATGAAAATAATTAGCAACTTCCACCGTGATAATATTTATCACTACCAGTTTTTTCTTTTTACAGCATCTTCAGGTCTGTAATCCGAATTCGAATTCTTTCACCTAAAGATGCTGTAAAAAGCGAAACCGGTTGTGATAAATATTCCCACTGTGGAAGTTGCTCATTTTTTTCATAGTGCTGTTACATTCCGTTTCCACTCTATCACTCCTGAAACCACATTATATTTGTGTTGAGTTTATTTCTGCGTGTTGAGTGAATGTGCATGTTTTTCGGCTTTGTTTCCTGTCATCCTAGAACTAGAACAATGCTCAAAAAGATGCGCGTAATTTTTTTGCAAAAATTGATCGGAATGGATGCATCATGTGTGCCGCTAAGGCAGAAGGAATCCTCGAATAACGTCATCCTGAGAGAGGAATGTGGTCGAGGTTCAAGAGTTTCGCAAGCTAAGTAAGGTCAGGTCTAGACTCGGACGCGTGGGCACTTCTTCAGCTTGGTTAATAGCTATAACTGCAGCTGAGGCGAAATGGTTATCGACTCTTGACCTGGTTTCACGCGCTCTCTGGATTCAATTGCTTTCGCCTCTTTTTCTTAAGCAGGACTGCATTGTGAGATTGGGAATTCATTATAGTGAAGATGCTGCTACTTGCCTGACTTCTATCTTGAATATAAATCTTGTATCCGAAAATGACGTGTAAGGGACTCTGGCTTCCAACATCAAGGGTCCGGGCTCAAAGCCGAGTTTTGGTGAACTTGTTTTCTGTGGAGTTCCTGGGCCTTCTCGTGTGTGCTTCGTAGAGAGCTCGAATGTGAAGCTAAATCCGTTTGACCGAGTGAGACCTCGGCTCCTCTAGTTATAAATAGACCATAGTACTACTAATGCTGGGTTACACTGCGACTCCCCAGTCTCAAATGAGCTCAGACATCGCAAATATTTTCCCAATGACCAAATATCCGGGCCATACAACGCTAGGCTCCTCGTCATATGGAGTGACCTTTCCTTTGTCTTTGCCCAAATGACTGCGATTTTTACCAAAAGTGTATCGATTTAAAAATGTTACCAACCGTATAGTAGTCAGAATATCCTATAGTTTATCAGTACATCTATCTGGACTTGTAAACATCAATTAGTGTGTGTCATTGTCAATGCCATTATCTCTCCCCTTTGGGAATTAATTGCAAGTGAAGCAAGCTTGTGCGAAGAGTCACTTGCACCTATTATCCAAATGTATGCCGTTTACCTTGGAGAATTACTGCTTGAGGGGCATTAAAATTGATTTTATAAGTGGTGACTTCTGTCAGTTATGATTCTTTAAGTACCGATTAATTTCCGATGGGCTTGAGAAAGGAAATGTGTTTTTAATCTAGAGTCTTTCCATCTTTACAGGTGAAATTACGAGTGATGTCCTCCGGGTGATCACTGTAGCTCGTTCCAAAACTTTGGGGCCATTCAGCCCGTCTTTCAACGTGCAGGATGTTCTCCTCGAGGGATTGGAGAAGGTAAGTTCAGCGTCTCACATCTCGCTATCCCTCAAAGACCATTGAACTTACGATTACACGTACTTTGCGTTCATTCGGCTAGTTAATATGAATACCTGGCGATTTTATGCGACCGCGAAACTTATTTGCATAACCAGTTCTTGGGAGACATTGCGTTCAAAGAGATGTGCTGGAGGAGTTGCCATATCATTGCCGCCAACGGAGTAGGCATGTGTCTATCAATGTATCTGACAAGGTGCATATATCCTGAGGTCGAAATACTCAGGAACTCATACTCTTGGTTAATTCTAAAGGCATTCTGTTCTTTTGGCTTCTATTTTATAACTTCGCTCGTATACATTTTGCAATATATCGAAATCATGACTAATTATTTTTTACTTTTCATCTTCTTAAATTTCCAGGCTTTGAATTTTCGCCAGGCAGCTGTAACTTACAATTTCGCTGACAATTAACACTTCTAACGAACCTCTTTAGTGGTTATAACTTAAATTCTGGATCTTCCTCGTGCTCCAATGTCATATGTGGACCCCAGAAGTCAAGGGGTCTAAGTGACATTAAAAAAAACAAGTTAGGCACAGGAATGGGATGTGAAACTATAAATCTTTTAGGTGGGAAAGGGATTCAAGTGATTTTCTTGATAGGTGATGCTATCTAGGGTTATGCCTCTTAACTACTTAGTGGGTTGTACCAAACATTTTCAACTTTGACTTAAGTTTTCTCAAAACAACCATTTTGTTACTTAGACCCCTTGACTTCTGGGGTCCTCATATAACCCTGACTCTTCGTCGATAGCGTTGGGTTTCAAGGATTTGGGCTTCTGGCGTTCGACGGCGTGATTTCGATTTTGCTCACCTTCAAGGTACCCTCTTCGTTTTCTATAGTTATTGAGCGATAGTGATGAAGGATGCTCGACTGAGTAATCGAAAGCGGGCGTATATTAATGTGCTCAACTAAATAAGTAGAAAATTGAATTTCATTGAATAATATAGAAACCATTAGTCTCTAAAGCACCAATTTACCGTGTACTTAGTTCGTCATTCATGTATGGAAGAAAGATACTTCGGCAATCGTGTTGAGTCTAGAACCTGGTGTGGAATTACACCCTAGAGGTGACTTGCCCGGTATTTCATGGATTTTATGTCTGACTTTCTCTCCACAGGGCCATCGTTTAAACCCCTTCTGTGGCGGCGATTTTTCTGTGTAATACCTATCCGAACTCTGATTCTTTTTGCAGAGCACTTCTGGTGAAGTGATTCGTCAGTCTGATGGGACGGTCAACTGTGGACGCTCTGGTGCCTTAATTAATTATTAGCTTACTCCGCACTCCTCAAAGTATACGCTTTAACCGACGCCTTGTTTCCCTCCATCCTCTCTCACCAACCCACCCTTCTATACTAAATGACGGTATTGCCGTCTGCTCTGGATCGCATTCACTAGTAACTTGCCAATGAAGAACCCTTTTAACTCCTCATTTGACTCATAATTCATTGAAATAAATTGCCATGTATCGTTGACCAAGGGATGAACGATCGTACGAACTGCTAAATGGTATAATTTTCTGATAAATCGTTTAATTTAAGGTAGTTTGAGCGAAGTATCATTTTACTTAAAAATCAATGAATTTGGTCTAATTTTAAAGAAAAATATCTCACCCTTCTAATGACACCAATAATTCAACCCCTTACCACATTACTTTTCGAGATATTTGCCGAAAAATACCAGCCCTTTTACATGGGAAATGGTACATTTATGCACTCCAGAGAGACATCATTTACAAAATGAGGTATTTCTAACACTTAGATGTCGTACAAAAACTAACAGCGTGTAGTTTTTATGTTTACTCAACTATATTTGAAAATTAATCATGCTGTCACCGAAGTAGGTTCTTAGGTATCACAAATAACCCCTCCGTTTTGAAGGAGTTTCAAACGCACCGCGCGCGAAACAAATGAGTCAAGTTAAATACTTATTTAAATATGTTTATTTAGTTACTTACAATTTCTGTCATATAAACTACATTATTGCACCATTAATAATGCAATATTTTATTGATGTGTCATACAGCTGGCGAAATTTAAACGTATAATTCGAATATGATCTCTATTATGACTAGGGAACCAGCTCACTCGGACTTCCTTAAGCATCTTCTCTCTTTCCCACCGCATCTGAAAGGAATTTCTCAGCCGATAAGAGTCAGAAGGGGTCCCACATACCCTCAAATCTGCCGTTGAAGCGCATGAACGAGCACATTCTTGCCGCTCCTCATCTGTCATCCGTTATCTGACGATAGGCCGAAACGCGCTCCCAGAGGATCGTACTTTTCGCGTCTATCGTATTGGCTACTGTCTGCCAACTTCACGGGAGAGATTAGACCCCGGGCCATCATTCTTTCAAGCTCAGCGACATCCGTCGACCGCTAGTTCAGGGATGTTCGCGTAGGATATACTTCTACTTCCGCTCTGCCTTCGGCAGATATTCTCCTAGGGTTGTGCGATGTGAAATGTGTGCGGAAAGGGAATGCGAATATTCATAAATAGAATGAGTAAAGGTTTCAGAGAAAACCCAATCCGTGCTTGAATATCTTGTGGATGGCACTTCTAGTGCAGTACTCCGTCTGTCGGTTGGGGCGTTAGTTGGCGCCTTTCGTTAAGAGCAGGCTAATGCCGACGCCGGGTTTCTATCTACCCTTCCTCCCTTACCTGTCTCCTATGGCGCGAATGACTGTAGTTGTCGGTCGCCTCCCAGAATATCCAATCCAATGAATAAGGAGCGAGTAGAATTTCTGGGTATCGGATGTACATATTGGCAGAGTTTTTATTTGAATGCCTCTGGTAGAATCCCGGGCAGTGGTAGAGATTTGTCAAAGTCATCGCTATCCCTTCTTGTAGGTGCATTTGAATTTGGAAGCATAGTACGTGTCCATATATCGGGGCCTAAATCATTATCAGACTACGACGCATCAAGTCAGTCGGTCGTTGACTAAGAGGAGGAATAGAAAAGTGATTTTACTGCCCAATTTTATAGATCAGGTTGCGCCTACTATTAACGGATATAATGTGAATGTGTCGTTTTTCGCTCTTTGTTTTTTATTGGTCTCAACATTAAACGGTGAATAGTCGTTGCCTTTGTTTACTCGGGACTCATAATAAAAAGTATACCTCACAGCAAGTTACTGACTTCTATTGCCTTCTTGTTGAAAATGCCCTGAGCCTTGTTGGTTCAAGTTGGCGGAAGCAGAGTAAATGTTGACTATTTTGAAAGAGGACGGGTCTACTAGTAATATCTGAAGTCTAATAATGGTGTTGTCAATAAATGCAAGTCTGGAAACAAATTACACACTCATTCTTCGTCATAATTTGAAGAGGATAACCTGTTCTTGCCGCTTGTTTTAATTATCTGTGGTTGTGAATATGATTCTGGTATAACAGGAATGTCATTTGATATTCGAAACGGAGCACTTGACTTATTACGTCACCAATTAAAGCCTTAGCCTCTTCTTGACTCGTCATTCCGGACGTCGCATGTTTTCGGGGTATTTATGTTCCCGTAGTCACGCTATTTGACCTGGGCAAACAAGGCATCGTCCGTCTGTGAAGGAGTACGTGACTGTGCTTGTTCATATCCCTTGAAGATATCTTCCCCCTTTCCACGGGCCCTGGACACACCCCTCCCACACCCATGACTGCGTCCTTCCGGCACCCTTGATTCGTGGTCCGGCACATTATCTCTTCTCCTCAAAGGGGCGTGTGCCCCCTTCCACTCTTTGTCCGTCTTTGCGGATAGCCTTCCTCCGGATGATTTCCTCAGTCTCTCTCTCAGTCCGTTTAGTCTATTGTTGCCTCCTTATCTCTAGTCGTCCCGCGCTGCATTTACGACTAGTGGCGGGAATTTTTTGGTTAACAGGTTATTTCCTCAGCCCAGCTTCCGTTTCATTAATTCTGCATGGCACTTTATTTTCGTGGATCTCCAGATTAGCGCGAATCGGGCTTATTATCTGCGTTTCCTAATTAATTCTCAGTCGTTTTGCTTGTCTTATGGCCAGATGCAGGAACGACACATATGTCCTCTATAAAGTTATGGGACCTATAGGCCATGGCAACCATTCAGTAAGTGTTGCAGAAATATTAGATAAATCTATTGGTTTCATAACTTATGGCATGGAGTTATGAGTTCCATAAGTAGGCAAGATGGCGGATGCGCAATGAACCGAATACTTTTCGCGCAACAACGCCCGACGGGTAAGCTAATAATCCTAACCTCAGTTTTCATCCTATCGTGCTGAAATTTTGCCGAGTAATAGTTCAAGGCAGGAGGAAAGTTGTAGGCTACTTTAAAATGATCTCAGGTCCCATAAAAGTCCCATAAAGGGGCCCTTAGGTGGTTCGCGGTACGTATCGGGTTTTGTGCAGTGGTTTCATCTTTTACTTTTTTAAATTATTTCCGCTCAAGATAGAGAGTTGGAATTTTTTTATCAAATGTCTGAAAGAATGAAGTTTTTAATTCTTTCAATTAATTATCTTTTCACGTCGTAATTGACTGAAAATTGCGTTTTTAGCTGCAGAAACATTTTTCTGTGAAATCAACAATACCATATTCGCTTGACAACCAAATTTCGGTCATTGCTGTTGGAATTCATATTGCTTAGTTGAGCCGATTAGGAATGCTAAGCATTGGGATTTGTGCAGCGGTTAATTATTTCGCTTTTTAAAACACTATTGCCTCACAATTGTATAGATGCTCTGCAGAAGAAAATATTAATTTAATAAAACAATTACTTGAAATGTAGTCTGTTATCACTACTACTTACTAACTCCTCACCTCTTCTATAAAGAGTTTTGAAGGAAGTATGATCCCGAGCAACGGCGGGTAATTAAGCTAGTTAGTGCATAAAAGGTGTACGAAAGCGAAAGCGTTATTTGAGCATCGATTCATTCATTTATCCCTCTCGATTTCAGTCCGACTACTCTCCTCGGTGAATACGAACACGCACTGACCTACATTTCCGGTCGATGGGTGTATGTCGGTTGATTTTTTTTCATTTTTTCTTAACGTAATTTCTGTGGCCAAGTTCGCTGCGTGATGTCACGTGTCCGATAAGGAGAGGTGCCGGGGCCTCTCCTCGCGTGCCACGCGGCTAGACGCTTAATTTGGGAAACGCGATCGGCTTGTGAAGCGGGAGTGCAAGAGAAGGAGAGTTTGTGGTCGGTAGAAGGGGGAGGAGGTGAGAGAATTGAGTCAAGGCCACCTGTTGAACCTCCACTCGGCCGATGGGGTCTCACTCGCGAGAAAAAAGCGCATCGAGGTTGGCGGAATGATATTTGTCTCCGTAAAGATTTGCATAAAGGCCAAGCGTGTTCTTGACGGCGACTTATGTAGATGAAAGTGAAAAAGTGTATTAAACGGATTGCATATGCTATGCAATTTTTAACACGAAGGCTTAAGGCGCTTGATATATATTTTGTAATGATTCAATCACGTATAAATGTTTGGATTTTTTTTCCGAACGCGAAATAATAAATACGTATAAACCTAATATTTGCCTGCTTATATAATAATGTCGCGGTTATATTATGGGGTCCTCGTTAAAAATTCGACAAAAGCATGTGTGTATTGAACCCTCTAAACACCGATTTTTTTCGTCCACCATGTACTGTCATTTCACTCTCCACTCGTGGGAGAATCAGGAACTAAAAGTTACGAATGAGAGATATTTTCGTTGCCAAGCTGTACAATTGGTGTCACAAAGGCATGTAGACGTTAAGAAACCTAATCAGAGGCACAAAATTAACTCTTCTATATGTTACCTCCAGGTCACACGGCGTGGTTGAGGGTTAATGTTCGCCTGAATTGCGAATACCGCGCCAAAAATTGAAACCTAAAGTCATAACATAATGCATCGATAAAGGCAAAAACGTAAAATAAAGTGTTTGGATATCTCCCATTATTGTATGTTTTGTAAGCTCCCCCAGAAAAATTATGAACCTAAGTGAAATCCGGCCCTGGTATTTTTACGGCTTAAAAAATAAATGTACAGCCAAAGACCTACAAAAACTACTCCACCTTTTTAGAAGTGGATCGAAAGAATGTTCCATTTTCAGTTTTTGATTTGGCATTGCGATATAAATGATATTATGAAGTCGGGAGTTGCAGTGGTTCATATTCTAGCATTTATGGTAGTTGGAAAATGAAAAAAAGAGCAGCTGTTACTGGGTATGGTGTATAATTACTATTTTTCTCAGACAAATTACTCGCCCGTGCTCGGATAATTCGCCCCGCTAAATCATAATCCGATATTGTATGGAGTACTTTAATCGGAGCAATAGAGAAACGTGGTGAGCAACTAGATGTCGACACCCTCGGCAGTAATGTTTTAAAATGCGATTACAAAGCCCTTAGCTTTACCTTTTTCAGACTAAAGCCTGTTCTCTCGATGAATTTTTGAGGGAACATACACGTTCATCTTGCTAACTCAACAGCTTGTGAGAATGCTTGTCTAAAAAATAACCCATTTTCTTAATTTCCATGAATGTGTACCCGTATGGGTCCATGCATAGTGTGGGCATGCCTTTACAGTGTCATATTTCGGCTTTCGTTGTTCTTGAGGTCATCAGCTTACAAGTAGGAATGTACTTGAGGACTTAAGGGCGGTTTTGAGGCAAGAAAGCTATGACGGCTACCTATAAAAAATTTCTCTGAGGAACGGCCGGCGTATTACCGTTACTCAAGGATGCATTTCTACATGCCGCGGCGGCTTGCCGAGGACCGAACGTTTTCTAGCTCACTCGCTGTGTACAGTGAACTAAACGAAAACTCTGAAAGTCTTGATTTTCATAGCCTTACCTATTAAAAATATTTGCGAAATGTCTGGTACTTGCGGTAAAATTTTTCGTTGCTGAAGACCGTATGGGTTTATACTCGTCATTCATCGTTTTAATTTGATGAAACGATCCTAAGGCTATAGAACCAGCCCTGTCTCATATTTTTGTATTATATCACTTTTTTCCGTGTATGATAAATCGTAAGAGACTGTTTGTTAATACCAACAGTTTTTCCCCCCTGTTTTTCACGATGATATTTTACTGAAAGATTTTCCTGTGAATTTGAGCTCAAATTTGTGGGAACCGAAGCAATTCAATTGAATTATGCGTTGCATAGAACAAGCTTTACTGAGAGGTTAAGTCGAGAGTCAGCGTAGTTTTCGGAAATTAATAGTTTAAGTATCTACTGGTTTAAAAATGATACCCGGAAATTTAATTTAATTGTTTTTCAAAAATAGTCCCAGTCTATCTGTCTCTCGGTGAAACCATGTTTGTGGGCAAGTGTAGTTTATATGTATAAAAATGTAAATTGTTATACAACTTTGATGCCAATTTTTTATTTAAATTTTGCCCGAGAATTTTTATAAATCATTTTTTTTTAAGATTTTGTGTAAATAAAACCTACCACATCCCATTTTACCCGGTTTTGAGGAAGTCTAGAGCAATTAGGATATTATTAAATCTTCATGTTTACAATAAAAAATAAATATTTGCGGGATATTGAACTAAATTAATTAATTTCTTATAAGAAGCAAGCATTTTTGCAATTAATTTTTTGTAAGTATCAAATAACTGGATCTTGAGCAGCTGATATTCCTTAGCGATTGTGGCACGCGGTAAAATCTTCCTTAAAGTATAGTTGTATGTAATGCATGACAGTTAAAATGCTATCTTGTTATTAACGAGTGCTTTTACTTTGTGATACAGGTGCTTCCCGAGGACGCTCACATTCGAGTCAGCGGTAAGCTGCACATCTCCCTCACGCGAGTCTACGACGGAAGAAACGTGATCGTCTCCCACTTCACAAGCAAGGAGGATCTTCTTCAGGTGAGGGCAATTCCTTCCGATCGAAATGAATCCCACGGGATCAAGTACTTTCACTGCGTTGCCTCCCCCGAACGGAAGCTCCCTACAGTTTTGTGTCTTTCCGTTAGCATTTTGTACAAGTGTGAGATTCACATTTCCCGTGTGTGGGCGCGGGATGATTCCGGGAGGAAATTTTTTAAGTCATCTCCTGTCATTTGTTCTCAACGGAGATGAGATATAGTCATTAAGGGCAGGAGAATCACCAGGGTGGGTGTGGTTCGGGTGATCTCGTAATCAGTCAACCCCTCTCGTTAGCATTTACCCAGGAGACAAAACATTCCCCTTAGGGATCAGGCCAAAGTACTGGCTTCCCATCCAGATGGCCCGGGTTTGATTCCCGGCGGTGGCGTACATTTATCATTGAACCTTGATCCTTATTATTCTATGTACAGTAATCAATTTCTCGTGTAGGATGTTATTCTGTGGGCTTCTTGCCAGCTTTCAATTAGAGCAGGCTGATGTTAACACCAGGTTTACCTTCTCCCTTCCTCCAACTCCGAACATTGCTCTCCTACCTACCTTTTTTATCCCAAATAGTGCAGATGACGTCTGTTGTAAGTTATCTCTCCAAGTGTTCATCCAAATCATGATCACCTTGGTTGTTCATATGAATTCTATTGAAAGGTCACTGCAATTTCCAGCTATTGATAGCTGTGAACAAGTTTTTAGTGTAAGAATAATTTTTTTTCTGGTAAAACTCATAGAATTATTCTAATTAGTTGCTTGTGTATGCAATTTGGTTCTATACCATCACATAAATTTTAATATCCTCCAGCATAATCTTTTTATTCGACCAAACTATGAGAAATATTTTGGTTTTCTTCCCAATATCCACAATAATTTTACCCTCTCAGAGCTGACTCCTGCCGGGGGTGCAGCGAGAAATGCGGAGGGTAATTTAATGAAATGTATCATTTGAGGAAAAAATATTATGAGGTTATTGTTTAAAATATCCATATGCGGTTTTCTTTATAGTGTATAAAATGAATTAGGTAATAGTTACAAGACCTTTTCTTTGTCTAAAAAATAATTATAAATATAGTATCGTACTAAAGTTGAACAATTTTGGTGCATGAGCTGATATATCGGCCTGCCACACTTTTTGCCTGAGATGCAAAAGCCAATCTATATCAGCCCGCCACTTAGGTCAAGGTGTAACCCCTGCATTTTATCAATTAACATAAAATCTCTCATCATATTCCAGGCCCTTTTGGCTAGTTCCTTCATTCCAATGTTCTCTGGGATCCTGCCTCCTCGCTTCCATGGCGTCAGATATATGGATGGTGGCTTCAGTAACAACCTGCCCACTTTGGATGAGAACACCATCACGGTTTCTCCATTTTGTGGCGAGAGTGACATTTGTCCCAGAGATCTCTCCTCTCAACTATTTCATGTAAGCTATTATTTCCATTTCTCATTCTCTTCATTGATTAATTTTTGGAAAAATATCGGATTTTAATATTGTATCAAGGGCCAATTATACAAATTAATAATATTTTATTTCCTTTGGCCCATCTTTTGTAGTAATCAAATGTATATTATCTTTTCCTTATGAAATATATTGATGGACTCGCCAAAATGTAAATAGTTGTTACATGATGAAAATAAACCTATTTCTACCTAAAAGAGGAAAAAATAGTGATACAGTGTTGATCATGCATGTCCTCATCTTAGGCTTTTTATGTTGGCTTTAAAAACATGACTTTCATATGGCTTTACCAACACATTTTTGTTTATGGGTTAAAACTTGTTCAAATTGTTTTAAACTTATTTTATTATGATGACAATAATTTGAAACTTTGTTTCTTCTACAGGTAAATGTGGCTAACACCAGTATTGAACTATCCAAACAAAATATTTACAGGTTTACCAGAATTCTTTTCCCACCAAAGCCTGAGGTAAGTTTCGCTCATTTTATGTAATGAAATGCCTTGGTTTAGATCTTTGATGGACTTTGTTGTAATAGTGGTCAGTTCGTGGAAGTGGCTAATTATTTAAATATTTTTGTTGTTTCCAGGTGCTTTCCAACATGTGCAAGCAAGGCTTTGATGATGCCCTTAGGTTTTTGCATAGGAATAATTTAATAAATTGCACAAGGTGTTTGGCTGTCCAGTCAACCTTCACAATGTCAGAAACTCTTGATGAAAATTTCGACTTTGATCCTCACTGCAATGAATGCAAGCAACATCGCCAGGTAATTGTCCTTGAGAATGAAGACTACGTTTTTTTTATTTTTATGGATTTTTTGTAGCTTTTGTGGAGAAGTTTTTTATGTATTATTTCTAGTACTTATTATGGAGGAGATCCCATTGCAATGGGACTTTTCTTTTGGGAATCAGAGGCAAATTGATTTTGAAATATATAGTAGGGAGAAAAGAGGGAAGTAATTCTCCTCATTGTGTTTGTTTTTTTAATCTTTTAGGAGGCTCTAGTTGCAAACCTTCCAGATACTGTGATGACCATCTTCCAAGAAGCTATTGATTCGGCTAACAAGGGAATCATTAATTGGGTGTTCAAGCACAGAGGAATGAAAATCCTCTCCATTCTCAGCCTTCCATGTATCTTGCCTGCGGATATTGTTTATGCTACGTACACAAAGTAAGTGAGCATCTTGTTTTGGAAGTTGGTAGCATGGAAGTTTAATTGTTTTTTCCTTAACCATCACTTTTAGAGGAATTTGATTTGAGTATACTTGTGTCACTCACTTATGGTGTTGGAGTGAGCAATGTGGGTAAAATGTTTGCCATCTGATCAAGACTTGCATGAAAGTACCTAATTTTTAACGCATGAAGTATTAGGTATTCTTCGTCTCCTCGTGGTGCACATATCTTCCCATTAACCAATTCCTGGTATAGTTTTGTTGATTCCATTAATATTAAGGATTTCTCTCCTGAAAGACTAAAACTTTGTTATGCTTTCATCGTGTTGTCTTTGGCTCGTGCAATTAGTGTATATTGCATAAAAATTTTTGGACAATTAAGGAAGCAATTCATAGCTTTTTTAGATAGAACTTGAAAGTTGCAAAAACCTGAAAGAACAAAAGTTGATGTAAAACTCTGCCTTCATTTATGAATAGTTCTTCAATTCGGAGAATTTTGAAATCTGTACTCCTTTTGTCAGCAGTGGAGGTATGTCTCCTGCAACTTATTGAGACTGTATTTCACGAGAAAACTATGCAGCAATTCAATAGAGTGGAACAAACATCTAGTTTCATAAATTTCAAATTGGAAAATAATTCAACTGTTAATTTATGAAGAGTTTTTGAAATGGTTGATGTTTGGCCTTGTTAGTGATCGCTGCAGAGTAATAATACATTTGGAAATAGTTTTACCTAAACAATGAACATTTGTTTGACTTTTTCGAGAGCACATTTAACATGGTCTTAATTCCAGCTCTTTCTTATGTATCCCTTCCAGTCGTCAGTATAATTAGGCCATCATACTACTTGATTAGCTATACTCTACCTCTTCCTGCATGCAATGTTTCATCAGCATAGTAAATCTGCACGATTTTAGTGTAATGGCTATTAGAATTTATGCATTGCTAGAATTTGACTGCTTGTTATTCTTTCATTGCATTGTATATACATTAGACCTTATTTCATATTTGCCAATGGTTGCATTGAAATTTTCCTATAAATCCATGAATTGTATACTCCATCGGTATCTTTTTGCCATATTTTATTGTCATGTAAATGACTGGCTGTCATCAACTCTGCGTACAGTGAGAACATTTACCTGACCAGGCTAATTTGACTAGGTGATACATATTTTATTACATATCTTGTATGAAATTTGGTCATACTGCTTTTTTGCCATCATACAGTTGGCAAGTATGGAACCAGGTTGTTTTGTGTGTGGATAACTTTTCACCCATATTGAGATATTTCCCTACTCAATGCATGTGTCCCTCCTCCTGATCCTGTAGCCTCATTGGTCCAGACACAGTTCAGGAGCACTCTGTTGTATTTGGGAAACTAGACAGGCGAAAGTATTGGGTAAGGAGACAGTTGGCATGTGGTTGCGCTGGTTCCCTGGCACCTCACCTGAGCGTCAAACATCAGCTTGAAATTAAAGCAGCCGCAACTTCACAAGGAAGGTGAGCAAGCAAGGTCAAGTGGGGTTGACGAGGGGGAAGATCTGGCTTCATATTACACCCATTTTCATTGAGCTTGGCAAAACTCTGACAAAGCCCTTCCAAAACATGATCGATACAGGATTTGTTGTTCGTTAAACAATTCAGAGGCTTATTCTACTCCTATTAAAGATATGAAACCCAAATTATTTCACAATCTCAGAAATGAAGTGCAAATTCATGTATATTAGGGTTGATTCCATCTTATCGCAGGCCATAGGGTTTGCACCTTATTGCCATTTCATTTTTTCATAGAAAGAGAAAGAGCTCCAAAAATCACCTTAAAAAGCAGGAATTCTAATTTTTATAAGGTTACGTGTATAGTAAAATTTTGTTCTTACTACAGATTTCAGCTGAGTCTAAAAAGAACTTAGTTGCTCTAGTGACGCTCATATTATCGGACTCGGGTGATTCGTATCAAGAATTCTAACATTTGCTGGAAAATCAAAATGAATTCCATCAGTTAAGTGAGTCTGCAGAAACATAGGGTCAAATCTTTCAGTATTGTTTCAATTTTTCTCAAAAATCCATTGAAATTAAATAATATAATTTTGAAAACTTCCCTTATTCATTTGAATTCACACGAGGTTAATGTCTGAATTTTGACTGGCAACAGAAGTTCTGCAATACTCCATAATTGAAGGGTTTTGCCTCTTTTTCATGTCAGTTTTTAACAGCCCTCCCCCTCAACACCCCACTGAATTTTATATCAATCACTCTCTGGTAATTTTTCTGATTTTTATTTCGGTTGTGGGAAATATACCCTGACCTCCATCTGGACAAACTGCCAGACTTCCTATTGTCAATTGCACTTGTCTGCTTGTCACCTTCTGTGTGGTATTTTCTCTTCTTGTCAGCTTTTAAGATTTTTTTCAACAAGTTCTGGGGCTTAGTGCTGCCTTGAGTGTGAGTTTTTATGCTAGCTGGCGAAAAAGTTTCGTTGATTTCACAGATTTTAAAATGGTAACTACCTGTTTCATTGAATTGTTGACATCTTAGTTTACCTTTTTCTAAGACAGGGCATTGAGTCATATGCTATCATCAGAGAAGAGGATGAACTGAAAGAGGCTTGCCTATCGTGAAGTTTTGTGAACCTAACTTTTCAGAATTACAATTTATGATCCAAGGTTCTGTAAGGATATATTTTAAGGTGTTCACCCTTTAATAAATACGCATCTGTGAAATTTCTAGATTTTGTTTGTTTCTTTAGCATAATGACGTTTGACAAAACTGTGCTTAAAACTATCAAATCTGTGTGTTCCCCACACTTTTTCTCCTGATTAGCATTCCTCCTGCTGCTGTTCATTATGTATGGCAAGTATATCCTTTTCCTACATCTTCCCTGCTTTTCTTGAGTATTCTTTATGTTTAACTTTCATCTTCCTCTGTTAGTGAGCATGTTGCTTTAAGTTGTGGGTTGCCCTACCTCCTTCCTTTGTAGTTAAAATACTGTGAGGTCTGCATTGTGGTGCTTGAAATTTCACCTGCTGCTTCATTTGTGTATTGCTTGTGAAAAGGATGTTGATATTTTTGCTTCTCTTAACCATATTATTCTGTATTAGCATTTATCCTGAAGTAGGAGTGGTAGATTTGGGTAGTCCCTTAAACATATCTACCTATTGAATTTTTAAAATAATTTCTGATGATAACTAACGTTGGCCAATTAATGTTACCCTTGAGTATCATCTTAAAAACACATTCTGTCAAAATACACATTTTTAGAAGCATTTTTCTCTGATTGATTAAAATTCCAATTCAGTACTTGGAGGCTGTTTGTTGGTCTTTAGAAATTAGGTTGACAGTGATAAAAATGAGATATTTAAGGAACAATCACAATTAAGTAATTTGTCTTATAATTTTCTCTATTGAAGGTACTTTCCTCAGCCCATTGATTATCATTTTTTACATGCGTAACTCACACCCTCATACAATATTCTCATTGCAATTTTTCTTCATAAAGTCAGCAAATAATGTTTCTCAGCAAATTGTGATTGTTTTAAGAAATGGGAGATTTAGAGGTGAAATATTGATGTGGTTATCCTCAATGGAGTATCTACTAATTTTTTCCTTTCCGTAAATGATGCTATGTACAGCATTTGCATATATGAACCTGTTTAAAAGCTGAATGCTGGGCACTTGGTTGGCAGCTGGCTAACCAACTTGATGTTCATGTCTTTCACACACATCATTTACAATGAAAAACTCCTGTTGTTGTGCTAATTTTTGGGAAAAATATGCTTGTGATAAGAGCAAAGATAATTTAGTTTTTATATATTTTGAATGATAGACATGTTAGGATAATATTGAGACTAAGCACAAAGTAAGGCAGCTGAATGTGGCAGAAAGAAAAAAAATTGTAGCTGATGCATGTCTTTCTACTTCATTTGATTGGTTTCAAGTATTGTATGTTAATCACCATTAAGACCAGTGGGCTCGTGACTATGATTATTGCTTTGCCTGTGTTTAGTCCTTCCTCTTAATTGTATCTTATGTTTGTAATCATGTGTGTGCCCTCTAGGTGTATTTTTTGTCTTAATAGTTTGGTATTATCTTTCTTTAGGTTTATGGCGTCAGCTCCCAAAGTTGGCCACAACCTGTGGCTGATCAGCAAGTACATGATTGAGCATCTGAGTCACCTTATTCATAATGTGAATAAGAAGAGACAACAGCTTAGTGCCAATATCACCTGCCAGATGGCCATCACTGAATACAGAGGAAGTAAGTGTCCACCTGAAGGTTCTTCGGAGGATTTGACTATTGAACATATGAGTGGTTAGAAATCATACCCGATTTTATCACTGCCAATTGTAGCTTCATCAAAGTTTCATTTATGTACCTGCTAAGTACATATTTGATAACATTCTAAATGCTTCAAATAGTTCAAAACAATTTGTCTGCTCGGTTATTATATTACTTTTCACCTTGTTAAAGAGTAGTCCTCATGTTTGGTAACAAGTTTTAGGGCCTTAGTTGCATTTTACTCGCTATCTCTAGCTTCAAAATTTTGGTATGTTAGTCATTTCATATTTTTCCTCCATCAGTTAATAAGTTATTCTTCTGTTTCAGCCAAATTTGACGTTGAATCTGCCAAAGACTATGCGTACAAGAATAAGATGAACTTCAATTTCACTTTGAATCTTGAAGAAGGGTAAGTACTGAAATTTTGTGAAGTATTTAAGGAAAACTCAGACTAAAAATCTTCCTTGGTTAATTATTCGTGGCTATTGAAATATTCTCACATCGATCTAGCGAGCACTCATTTTATAGAGATAGTGTAAGATTTAATTGACAGTGCAAAGATATCTGCAATACTATGTGCAACTGTCATTGAAGATCACTTTACCCCTCTTAATTTATAACTATTTTTGTCTTAGAGAACCCAAATTATCCTGAGTACTGCCCCTCTAAGAAAATATATGTATAAACAGTTACCTGATTAATCTTGATCATCAGTCTCATTTTTCTTATAAGAATAGGTGTACACCAAGAGCTTTTATATAAACCTAATTGCAGCAAAATGTTTGATTTTCTGTCTCAGTTTCATCATTTTCTGAAGTAAGATTAAGCAGAATTTTTTTCTGATGAGAGATTTGAGTGTACTTATGTAGTTATTCCATTACTTTTGTAGGGAAGTACCAAGAGACCAAAGCTCAGCGATGAAATTCAACAACAAAGTCATGGGTCAAGCACCTTTGAGGAGGCCCAGTTTGAATAATGCAATCGCTGAACCTGGAACCTCTGTGGTTGATGATGACACCTTTGACCACATCCTCCAAGTCACATCACATCACGATGCTGTGATGGCATTCTATTACATGGATGAAAACAACAAGGTACGTACTTACTCAAAGTAACTTGACTGAAAGTGGTTTGAATCTGGTGACATGAGAGTATTTTTAGAGTGAACTGGTTGAATCATTTTTAGTGACTTATTGATAACATTGCTGGCTTTTATATTAATATATACATTAAGCTGCAAAGCTGACGGACTGACTCACTCACTCATTCATACAAATTCCTGAGCACTTCTAATTGACCTAGGAGGTTGAGATTTTCAGGAGAGGTTCTTAATTTGGATTCAAGTCAGGAAAAAATCGAAAAAGTTAAAAAAGTTGATTAGGTTTAGAGTTATTTGCAATCGATAGCTTTACATGGGATAAAACGGGAAAAATGAAAAGTTTTAGTGTAGGCCTTTTTTCTTTCGTTCATTAAAATATGAATGAATTGAGCTACAAGACTGATTCTTTCACCAATATGAGGTTGAATGTTTGAAAAATCTTATTCTTGCAATCGATTTTTCCCTACGTGCCATTAAACTGACATTTTTAACTTTACCTGGGGTTTTAGAAATTTTTTCACTGTCGTTGCTATGGATATATTTCTCCATTTTTGCTTGGCGGAGTGTTGATTCGAGGTTTGGAACTCAGGGAGGAGGCCCAGTTTCAGGGGAGGGTTAGATTTGTGTGTCAATTTGGGGTAAAATCAGAAAAGTTAAAAAGTAGATTAAGTAGATTAGGCTTCGAATTATTGTAATCGATAGCTTTACATACATGAGTTAGGTATACTAAGTGCATGTTATTTAGTGTTCTTTATACCATTTTTCATGCTGCTAAGTACTGGGTATAATTTCTTCAACTTTTTCCTGGCCTCTACCGTAGCTTTGATGGCCAATTTCAACCAACCAAGCTTCATGATATTGTAGTCTTCATTAAAAGACATGCAATCCAAATAGAAGATTGGAAGATAAAAATTGAATATGAAAATTAGTGGATAAAAATGTTTGATTCGGATCGAATTTCTATAGTAAAATTCTACATGTGAGCCCTTATTAAGTTTGCTGTACTGAAATGAAATATCTAATGTAGAAGAGTATCTTATATGCCGTCAAGTAAGATTATGATGAACTTGCTGTGGTTCCACGTTCATTTCTGTATACTGATTATAGTATTTTAAAAAGTCATTAATAACCGGATGAGATACATTATGTCATTGTCGCCGGGCCAAGTGCCAATTGGATGTTTGGATCTCGGTGAGGCAGGCCAGCTCTCTGTTTGATTATAGTATTTTGAGAAGTCGTAAATAACGAGATGAAATATAATATGATTTGTATTAGAACTGTCTGGTATCCATTCCTCATGGACCGTGTTGTTCATTTTGAGAATTGCATAATATTTTTCTTTGCTCGCATGTAGCACGCACACTTAAGAGATTTTTCATTAGTTTTGTAATGATGATGCATTCATTTTTTGTTATTTAAAGAGTATTATCATATACAAACTCCCCCCATTGCTTGCAAACTGCAAGCAACCATTTACTCGTCTATACATAAAAAGCAATGATTAAAATCCATATTGCATAAAAATTTTGGAAATTTAAACATTATCAAGCAGAGAAAAAAATTTTAATTCCTGACATTACATTGGTTTCTACTCAGTTGAATTGAAAGTGAATTACTTATTGTTTGTTTTAAATACCCAATGAAATGAAAAGGAAATTTTTATTACACACAGTAGCTGACTTCAGATTTTTATGAAAAAGTTGATTGGTGATCCTTATATTGCTCTAGGATTCTGTAACTACTCCAGTGTGCAAGTGGTTGACTATCCATCTCTGGTTTGTTATTATTGTATTAAACCTTGCACATTTTACATTAGTTTTTGAAATTAAAATAATAATTTATGTGTTCATGTTGGCAATAGGAAAAAATGGCGTTGTTCACTATTGATGTTAGCTCCTATAATTAAGTTATTCATGGTAGAATTACAAACTACACTTTTCACTCGCTACTAGAATGCAGTCTGTGATGAAAATATAGAGGTGGGTGCCTTTGGATGCCGTACAACATTAGGTCCCTGATTATTTAAACATCGTTAGGGCTGTTTTGTTCTTCCTTCTTCACCTTACGGCGGCCCCTCCGGACCCTCAAGGTGACAAGTGGAAAAATCAAATTGTCATTTATACATTGTTGAAATGTAGTTAGGATGTTTTGGTTGGTTTCTTTCATGAGTATTCACCAAAAAGATATTCTCTTGGCCACATAATTTCCTGAAGATTGCCACTTGTTCATCAGAGGCCCTTTTCAAGGTGTTTTCAAGGGGCGAGGCTCTTGGTCCTGTTTATATTGAGGAATTCACCTTTAGATCAGAGAGTAAATTCCTCATACATTGCTCATTAGGTCCCTGAGGACGTAATTGTGTAGTTTCACACCATCTTTATTGAAGGCTTGTCACTGTTTTGGGAACGCAGTGTACCTACAGCTTCACTCTTAGCCCATGAAAGGCAGGCCAAGTTTAGAATGTGTTTTTGAAGATAAAATGCAATTAATGGGCTAGGAAGCACTGACTTTTGTCAATCAACTGTTGAAATGCTACTTATTTTAATAATGTCTAAATTTTCTTCTTCTAGGTCAAGGTAACTGAGATTTTTGATGTCACAGACACAGACTCTCCTGCTATCCTTTGTCCAGAAGAAAGGGAAGCGAACACTCAACTTGAATTTGATGATGACAACTGGGATGTGGATTCCAGTTTAGCCCTGAATGATAGTCCTGATGGGAATTGGATGGGTGGCCAAGAGGAGATGATGCTACCTGATGATGGTGAGTATATTCTATTTTGTAAGAGTGCTTATTATCCTGAAATCTAATGAAGTATTTTCAAAAACAAAGTTTCATTGCTTTTCATAAATAAGTGATTTATCCCAATTATTATTAAGAATGGACACTACGAGTTTGGTATTTTTTTAATTTGCTCTTTGCTTCGTCCTTACTTATTGCTCAAGTCTTGTTGTTATCGCTAGAAATCAGAAAAATTAGTTGTATGTGATCCAAAAATATTAAAACTCGCAACATGATTTCACTGGAAATTGAAAATATAAACCCAAAAGTTTCTTTAGTGTTGGACACACACATTGTTGAACAAATGACATATTTAACTGTCTGTAAAGTGAAACTAATAAACAACTGTAGTTTAATGCTGGAAAAATATCGTCACTAAATTCTTATTATTTATGTAATTTAATTATGCCTATGCTTCATGCCTTTGTTTTGTCTTTGTGCAGCAAAATTTTCAAATTTGTTTGTGGCTTACATGTTGCGTTTATGTCTTTGTTTTTGAGTGACAAAAAGTTTTTCTTAATACATTGCTAGCTTGTGATGGCTTCTTGATATTTTGCTTACTTCTGTTCATATCACTTGGCAGCTTTTCTGCTTGTTTGTGATTGGATTTATTTCAATGTTGACCTACAGAGTCGACACTTCTTAACTGAAGCTTTTTTGTTGCTGTGTCATAATGGGAGAATCTCTGTTGTGCAATGTTTTATTCACAGTCCCTGGAAATGTCACACTTATCGGTGCTCTTTCCACAATTGCAGAAGAGCATGAGGGTAGGAGCAGCTGCAGTAGTGGAGAAGAGTCGTGTTCACTGGACTATATCCTCGATAGGGACTCCGCGACTATTTTCTCCGATCCAGAGAGTGAATGGAACCAACATCAAGAGAGTGAGAAGGCTTCAGTAAATCCTCCCCTCAAGTCAAAGACTCCCCTCCATGCCTGCTCATCGAATTCCTCTGTCACTTCTGGAGTGTGTCCAGACTCAAGACCAGAGTCAGACCAAAGCAAGGAACCCTTGGGAGAAATTTCAAGCAAGCCTGCTTATGTAGCTATGGACTCTTGAAGTGAGCCGTAGACTCTGTGAGAAATAAGTCTCAAAAAATCAAAAAGCTGCCCACCGTGGTGTCCTGTGATTGTCTTATGACAGATTGGGTGTACTTTATGCCCCCCTATATTTTTTTAGCATCTTAAAAAGTCTTCCTGACCAACCAAATTGTCTGGTTATTCCAGGAAGGTGACTTTTAAGAAAATGTTTGACAAAGATTTCATTTGCATCTTTATTTTTACTATTTTTTTTTGGTGAATGAAAGATTGTTAAAGTTCCTACAGAGATGTTTTTATATATACACCACCCTGTCAAGGCACATTTGTGCTCTTGATTGTACATGATGTACGTTAGGGTTTTTATGGAAAGAATCACACTGGCCTGTAATGTTTTTGTCAGGGTTAGAGGTCTTCTAAGGCCGCTAACATTTCACAGAAATGTTTACTTGTGAATTCTGAAGGAGAAAATGTTCTTAAATGTCACAATATTGTGCCTTCACTGTTGGCTGTTATCTTGCTCTCTCTTTTTTATGTGAATTGATGGCTAATTCTACTTGTCTTGTCTGGAAAATATTTAACGAACTGTCTAGTATTATTTTTTCCATGATCACTTACAGTTTTATTAATGCTGTTTTTGTACAGATAATTTTTTTGTGTGTTGTGTTATTTTTTTATATTTAAGACTGATTGAAAGCAAATACCAATGCAGTTAATGCACTTAAATATGTGCTGTGAGATGATCATTGATGAAAACTACCTTACTGGGCTTTTACCATGGGCGTTGAATTTTCCCAGATTTTCTCCTTGTTGTAGGAGGGGTAATACCTTGACCAAACGCTTCCAACTCCAAGGATGTAAATATTTGATACTTAAAAATTCATTTAATTTATCCTTTGTTATTTAATATAAATAAACTACACTTTTGAAATGCTCTGTATTTATTTTAATTGAACCAGTGCATGCAAAAAAAGAGTTTAAAAAATACTCGCAGAAATTGGTTGATGTGGAGGATTATGTATGATTTCATTGATAGCTAAGTCTGGGTTTGAGATAGTATAGAGTGGGAAGTGGAACATTATATCCTTTCTGAAAGGGAGTCTTATCAAAAAAGTCTTCAACTTGAATGTTTTCTATTTTGTTGATATTTCCACAGTATTTTTGTCATTTGAAGTTGTCTGAGAATGGCAGTAATGGTTTTAATTACAATTTGTATGTCTTTCCTTGAAGTCAAATGGGCTAGTGCTATTGCATTGATTCCTTGTACATTCAGTTCCTAATTCCTTATTGGGAAGGATGATGGTTAAGATAAAAATATAGAGACATGTGGTGAGATTAGGTGATGAGGATTACTTTAATTTGGTAAACCAAGTCTCTCATTTAAAGTGCATATTTGTGTCTATAAAATCACAACAAATAGTATGAAAACAATGGGTTTTAAGTATGTTACTTCATATTTTGGGTATGTTCTGTCGTTGCAAATAAAACTACTTCCAATCAACTTGACTCGAGCCATACTGCACAAACTCATTCATCCTTCAATATTATCGCATTAGCTAACAGTGACAATAAGCAAGCGCATGAAGAGGAAAATAATTTTGTTTTTTTTTGTTTGAGTTTTAAAAGTAATTTTGATTTGTTGCTTTATTTTTCATTACTGATAGATGTTGTAGACTAGGTACATTTATGTTATTAAGTACATAAGGTATGAGCAAGAGTGTATGTGACATACTAGTTACAGGGCTAAGAAAAATTCACAATATTCTTGATATAGTAGGTGATTAGTGAGAAAGATTGGGTTGGAAATGTAAAATGTGCATTTGATTTTTATTTGATACTGCATTAGTCCTCCAAACCCTTTGGCTTGGACCTGCTGCACAGCTTGTTTTAACTCATTAAATGCTGATGCCATGAATTAACGGCATGCTTTGTGAACCTCGCATGCTTCTGCCATGACATCAAGGCACACATTCCGTTACTTTTCTCAGCTTCCCATATATTTCCAAGCTTCTGGTATGATTCGTAACTTATCTTAGTCTCATGGGATATGTAGTGAGAGTTTTATTATCCGCTGGGAAGATTTTTAGTTTTGACCCTTGAGTTATAAAAAGCCTGCAGCCCATGGGGAGATGTTGGTGCAAAACAATCACATTGAAAGGTTTAATTAACCTGCCACTAAAATACCTCAGTGTTGAGCAGTAAACTGGTTATATTTTAAATTACATTCATTGAGAAGGCTCCATAGCAATGGCAAAATTTCAGTGGTCACTTATATTGATGGTTTGCCGGTTCTAAAATTGATGTGTGCATTATATGGAGAAAATATTTAATCCATTCACTTCTCATTTGCCATCATAACTAAATTGCAACTGCTACACTTCGTAGAAAATAGAAATGGTCATAAATAGATGAAATACTTTTGTCATCCCCCTTCCTTTGGACTTCAACATTAATCTACGTCAACATTGTATCCACAAAAACATATTATCAACATTGTAATCCATATGGGTGCGAGGCAGGGGGTGTTTGGACACCAGCCGCATGAAGATTTAAGGGATAAAGTTTTGGGAGGTGAAATAGTGACATGCATTATGGGAGTGTATTTAGTGGAGCTCAGTTTTTATCTTGATCACTTATTGTGTGCAGAAAGAATTAGTTTTTGTACCTGCTTGGCAATGCATCTCTCTCATTTGATTGCTTCTGTTAGACCTAGAGATGTAGTGAGATGAAACAAGGGAGGCGAAACACACCAGTTCTGAATTCAGTGAACCTTGATGCAGTGAAAGGAATTTCATGTTCCTCTTACTCCTCAGGCTGAACCAGAGGGAACAACAATAATTGCTCTTGGCAGGCCAATCCATACCAGATAGGCTAACAGGTATTGGATAGAGAAAAGAATGATGTTATAGTGTCACATTGTAAATACTGTTGGGAAGTTGGTGAAGCCTTCCTCTCACTACCAATATCCTTGAACATGTCACTAAGGAACTAACTTGAGTAGCAGCAACTGCAGGACTCTGTCCACTATGCTGAGTCTTGTACCAGCAGTAGGAGTAGCAAGGCCTCCACTCATTTTCTTTAAGAAAATAGAGACAGCAAAAAGTGAAGGGGGTAGGGAGGCTGGAAAATATTCAATGTGTATTAAAATGGGAAAACAGATGCTTTGAGGCTTCACGAGGTGCAATAGAGGAAATTTGGGTGTGATAGTTATGCCATAGTGTATAGAAGGGAGATGAGAAACACAGTGTAACATTATGGGGTTCTCCTGTTTAAAGCGCTCGCATAGCCACATTTTAGAGTGGGGTAACCACTTGGCCTATATACATCGACCCCAGTGGCGGCAGGGTAAAGTTGCCTGCTAACCCAGGGTTGCAAATTCGAGTCTTAACTGGGAGGATTTTTCTCCATTTAGGGCATGGTTGTTTGTGTGATGTAAAATGAGTTATATGTAAGACAGTCCTAATATCGCTCAATAAAATAAGACATTATTATTATTAATGTATACATCAGTTGGCCAGCTGTTGAGGAAGGTTGTGTTGTTGGCAGTGTTGAGGAGTTAAGCTGTGAGTGTGAAGAGTTAGCTAGCAGTGAGTGGTAGCAAGTTCAGTGAGGAGGTCCCTAAGCATCCCCTTTCCTTTCTTGCCCCCCATTTTCTATTCCCTTACTCCCTATTCCTATTTTAGCTTCCGTATTTCCCATGATGGCAGTATTACCGGCAGTTGAGCACCCGGTAATAGTCTGAGGAAATCAAAGATCTTCGGCTTATGCCGTGTCCCCTTTCCCATCCCCGTTACCCTCTCCTCTCTGATTGCAGACGGAAATTGTCCCATCCCCTTTCCCTCTTCTGAATTGGAGCCCTGGTAGTACTCGTGTAGTGGAACCCACAACAAGCTAAGTCGGGGGCACCACCACAACTGGGTAATTTATTGCAAAATTGGAGAAGTGGGTAACTACATGTTACAGGTGAGCAGCTAAGTATAAGTGGTTGAAATTAAAGCACACCCAACAATTTTTTTAGTGATGTAAGATTTACATATGGGATAGAGTTGGATGGTATGTATTTGTTACTGGCAGAGATAATTATGCAAGTGCTGGGTAGAAATAGCTTAATAGTGATTAGGGATCGGAATGCAATAGCAAGGGAAATAAGGAATTTGAAGAGGGAGAGGCTATGGACAAGAATGACTGTGTTGAGAAGGCACTTGAAAATCGATTGAAGAAATGAATTATTATTGTCTACATCTGCATACTACCCTGCAAGCTGCTGCATTGACATGTGGCAGGGGGTGTTAAGACACCTGCCATGTAAAGATGTAAGGGGTAAGGTTTTGGAAGGTAAAATGGTGATGCATATTATGGGAATTATTTCATGGAGCTCAGTTTTTATTGTGGTAGCTTATTGTGTGCAGAAATAACTAGTTTTTGTACCTCTCTGTTCGGCATTGTGTCTCTCTCATTTTATCACTTCTGTCAGACCTAGAGATGTAGTGAGGCGTCTTGATAATAATCTGTGTGTCCCTCTGAAACACACCAGTTCTGAATATCTCAAGCAGCCTAAGCCTAACGTGCAGCCTCCGAGTCTCTAGGGGCTCCCACCTTAATCCCGCTAACAGTTGTGTAACACTATATGTTCGCTCGAAGCAGTTTTTAACGAAGCATGCAGCTTTTCTGTGAATTTTATTAATGTTTTTGTTTGAGTCTTTATGACCAGGGTCCCAAATGCTAGCGGCGCATTCAAGGTGAGGCCTAATCAGAGCAAAGTAGCATCTCTCCTTTACTTTTTAAGGTATCAGACCGATAAATTCATGGTAAATTCAGATTTGTGAATCATCAAAAACTTGTGCAGTTTTCTGTGGGCAGATGAGCCTCAGATAACAGTGTGGTAGTTATGAAATGTGAAGTTAGCATTGAAAGGTTTAGTAAAAGTATAAGGGTGAAGATTTGGAATGCAGGAGAATTGAAAGGGAAGAAAAAGTGGGAATTTCAGAATCTGGAGGTTACTAGCTCGGGTAATACAAAGGAAATGGGAACAATTGAGAAAAGATGGGAGAATTTAAAAACAAGAATAAATTGTAAGAATGGCAGAGAAAACGAGAAGAGTATTGGAAATGAGAAGAATAAAGAAGCAATGGGTCTCAGAAGAAATGATAAGAAAAATAGTGGAGAGGAGGATGTACAGAAATGTCAACAAAACTTTGTTAGGAGTAAACTTTATGCCTTCATGCATCACTTTGTGGAAGTCTTTTATTTTTGAATGCATGCGGAAAAAGAATATTCTACTTTTCCACAGTTATTAACTGTAATTATACGTGGTTCTCACCTTGCTTCATCTTCAGGTACAATTGCATATCTTTTATTAATTGATTGTAATGATAGTAACCTAATGCTAAGAAGGGGTTTGAGAACAAACTAATTTTTGGAAGGGAAGGGTGGGGAACATAGATTAGGGGCTTGTGAGATGGGAAGGATGAAGATGGGATTTTTTTGGAAAGGAGTGCTGAAAAAGTAGCTTGTTGCAATTGTTGCTTCTCTGATAATTTCCATCTGCTCCAAGACATCCATCTTTAAGTCTTTGGATAGAACATGTCAATATCAGGGTTTGAATCACATGCATGATAATTAACTAGCAGATACTTGGCAAATTGAGAATTGGAATCCGTATTAAAGTAACTTCATGAGTGTTCTTGGTTGTAAGTCTTGAAATTTTGTGCAATTTCACCTTAGTTAGTAGGTATATATACTGGAAAAATTAACTACAGCTAGTGATTCATCAGTCAAACAAAAATGGTGGAAAGGACAATGTGAGGAAAAAGAAAAGCTGCAGAGGGAGTTAGAAGTAGGTTCACAAAACTCTAAACAGGAAATTACTTTGCAGAAAAATAGTCCCTGTGGCAGGGAAATTAGGTGTTTGCAAACAGATTAATATAGAGTTTTGTATTTAATGGTGCAGAAGCACAGACCCTAAGAGGACAGGAAGGGAATGCAGGCATTGGAACTTGTGGAGGTAGAGGAGACAGGAGAAAGTGCTGTGGACAAAAAAGAAAATATATAGGTGGACATTGAGAAGAAGCATGTAGAGGTAATTAGAGATGGGCCTTTTTGAAAAATACAGTGGTATTTTAAGTAGTTTGCCGCAGTCCCAGAAAATTACAAAAATTTTTGGTAATATTCATCCCTGTTTCTCATATTTTTCTCACCAACATTTTCCAAACATGTTATTTTAAGTAAGTGTACTTGTATATCACTTCATGTACATTTATCTTTACTATAAATTAAGGCATGCACAGCTCATTTGTGGAATATTTTTACTATTTCAATCTTTGTGGGACATTATTTTAAAGGTTTGAATGAAAAATTCTCATACCACTCAAAAGACACCCGAATTGCATGTGGGCTACCGTATTTGTTTTCAAATTTACTTTATTTCTAATAATTGCTATAGCAATAGTAATTGTTTAAACTCCATTTACCCCTTCCTATTAAATCCTCTGTTAGCTGTTAATTGCAGAAAATTAAAAATTACTGGAAAATGATGGTAATTTCAAAAAATCACCGTAATTTACCTCAAATGAAAAGTATGGTTATTTACCCATCTCTAGGGATAATTTTGGTTAAATTTTTTGAGATATGAATGTGTGAATTTTGCAGAACATGAATTATGCTGTTGCCATCTGATACATGGACTCATAGATTATATGGTTAAATAAACAGAGAGATGTGTATGAGTCAAGGACCAAAGTAGTAGTTTTTCTTCAGAAGAATGGAGAGAATGGTGGCATGGTGAGGGTAAATGGTGAAATAATTGAGCAAGTGGACAGCTTGTGCATAGTGAAGTAAAATCTGTACAATTTTCTACTTTATACATTTACTTTTGGCGAGGGTTTCAAAGTTGAGGAATCATTGTCACCTTACTACAGGTGCTAAGTGTGCACAATGCGGAATCCCAGCGGAGGATGGATGGTGTGATGATGTGAGTTTTTCATGAAGGGAGAGTAGGGACATCAAGTAGTCACATTATGGCAAGCTCAAGGAGACAGAAAGAAATCCCAGGGTTGGAGTGGTGGACAAGAGGGAAAGAAAGACAGAGAGCTGTCAATCCATTTCCATGTGGCCCATGAGTGAAGTTGATCCACGATGCCCATCATCAATATCAAGGAAGGAGGGCTATGGAAAATTGCTAAGCAGAGGTGGTCACTCATTTTCAGTCCCAGGACACTGAGGTGAAGCCTCTTTTCTGAGTCCTGTTGACACCCTTTTCCCAACAGAGATACGATGGAATTGTGCTGTTATTCTTTCTATGAATCAGTTTTCTGAGTATCAAAATGTTGACATAAAAAAACTCATTGATCAAATAAAATAATACGGTGAAGTCTAGAGCTTCACAATGTAATTAATGTTAAAAAGAACTCATATGTCTGTAAAAAGTTAATGCTATGATTATGGTGAAATGGAGAGAGAGGGTTGGGCTGGATCCCAGTATATTATACCAAGTGCTTCAACCAAGGTTCCAGGGCAGCCTTATCCTCAGAGGAAATTTTTGGAGGGCCTTGTTGTCCTCAAAAATTTTTGAAGCCTTGATTAACCGCAAAAGATTTCAACCAGCGAGAGGATGGCTGGTTAGCATCTGTAACTAAAGCATTTAGTGTGATATCAAGGGATCTGGATTCAAATCATAGCCAAGACAATGATTATTCCTCCAAGGAATTACTCACAAGTGACTCAATAAAGTTAATATCATGGCTAGTAATACCCTAAAACTTAGTACACTTTTGAAAATAATAACTAGTTGTTTCCCAGCGAATGCTATGAGTAAATCCTTCTCAGGTTACCCACCTGATCAATGTATCCATGTTTGCCAACATTTCGGCAAGCGTCTCGCCTAACGTCATTAGGGCTGAAGCCGATGGTAGGTTGTTGTCCTAACGACAGTAGGCGAGATGCTTCCCAAAATGTTGGCAAATGTGGATACAATGAGCCGGTGGGTAACCTAAGAAGAATTTACTCTTAGTACACTTATTGTTCTATAGGGCAACAGTGAAGAAAACATCATGCGTGATTGGCTGACACCTATTTCTCCTCAACTTTATTTACTTGGTAGACATATTTAGTTCTTTATTTTTTTATTACCTGCCACATTGTGGCATTAGATAGTTCAAATTATGGCTAATTTTTACTATACTACGGCATGGTCTTCCACTCGAAGGTAAATAGGGAAGGCACAAATTCCTCAGATGAGATGAATGACCTCATTGTCTGCTTACATACTTCCACATATGATGTAATGGCAAAAGTCTTTGAATTGATGCATAAAAACTTTTTTTTAAACTTAGTATTCATATTAATTTAGACCAGTTGTCACAGTTCCTTATTCATTCTAGCCGAAAAAATACATGAATAAGTGTATAAGATTATTAAGTTTGATGCTGCAGAATTTGACAGAATACTTAAAAAAAAGCACATGTTAGGTACAACGGATTCAATGGGAGAAATCCAGAAGAAATAAAAATGCAAGATCATCATTGATTTTCCTTTATAGAAAAATATGTAAAAAGTTGTACATGTTCATGTTATGTACTAAAATTGCTGTATTTTTCATACCCTACAGGCACAGTTGCTCACTAAATCCTTTGCACTTACTATGGATAACATTGGTGTCAAACTTTGCACAAAACTTAGCAACTCCATTCCTGAATGCATACAACAATTACATGATTAAGCAATCTTGGATATACACATGGAATATAGTCTCTCAGATGAGATAAAAGTCATCCTACCTAGTACCATATGAAGTTAGCCAGGCGGGCCATAAAAATTAATACAAGTACATATAATACCAAAACAGCCCATGAAACTCACCTCAATTTGTGGAATAAACTCCTCCATTCAAACAGAAGATATAAATAATGGTATTCCTAGCATCCCATTACACGCACATTAGAGGGAAACTAAATTATAAAAACAAATAACAGCAAAAATCAACAATGACACAAATATGGGAATGTTTTAACAACTCCACGGTTAAGAACAATAGATTTCCTTCAGAGTTGCAATTACCTAAACCAAAGAAAATAAAACCCACATGAATTAAGGAAGTTTTGATCCACTACAACTTTGTATATCCCATTCAAATATGCAGTGAGAAGTAAAAAAATAATAAAACTTAAACCTAAACTGATTTTTTAACCCTTAAGTCGACCACATGTAGAAGTACGTGCGTTGCCACTCCGGAAGGTAATGAGCAAGCGGTCGACATATATGACCAACCAAGGGTAAATTGTTCGACATGGCATTCAGAGCTGCATGGAGGGGCTTAGCAGAGACCCTTTCATAGTATGGCGAGCGCAGCAGGTAGAGAACCAAGGCAATGCTTCGCCTTGACAGTTCTTTCCTTTCCTCACGACTCATATTTGGTGGACGACCACTGTGGTTCAGCTTCAAGCTGCAAAAAATGAATGCTTCATTAGCTTTGAATGTAAAACATAAACCATTCGATTCTAATAAAAATACAAATGGTAGAACTTTTTGAGGAATTGGGGCATTGCAATGCAGTGATAAAACCTCAGAGCTTTCAATTGTGTGAAATTCACATAGGAAAAATGAAGTCCACAGGATAAAGCCCTGGAGCGCTTAGCACTCTCATATGGCATTATTTGTACCATGAGGACATCTTGCTCCTTAAAGCCCCCATGAGATTCACAATGGAAGAGGGCGCCTGGGTAGCTTAATTGGTTAGGGCACTTGGCGTGAAATCGAGGGATATGGGTTCGATTCCCAGTCCAGGCGATTGATTTTTCCACTGTGAATTTCACACAATCATGTGATCACCAGCGGGTGACTCTGCTAAAGTTACTGCATGGCTAATTCCATTGTTCTTTGAAAATCTCAGAGCCTTAATGCAAATTAATATCATGCAATAAACACATCCAAATAATGATCAAAAAAAAGTTTGTGACCTTAAGACCTGTTTTGACTTGTATGATACATTTCAGTTGAGAAAGGAAGTCCAATTCTCATTTATTTAGTCTTTTCTTATCCATATCTTCACTGTCAGTCATTCTCTTAGCTTGTTCATAAAGTGTCTTGTCTCTACTGGAAGTCCATTTTCCTTTCTTAAATTCTGGTCCAAGAATTTTCCACCTTATTTTGCTTCTTATCTTTCTTACTTCATCAACTTATTTGGCTGCAGTAACCAAATTGGAAGCTTTCACTTGGTGAAGGGACGTCATAATGATCAAGAAACAGTTTGTGACTTCACAATTTATTTAAAAGTTACCGACAGGTTTCAGCAGTCAAGCCATTAGGAGCGCACACTTCAGAATCACCTGATGATGGCTTGACAGCCAAAACCAGTCAGTAACTTTTAAACAAATTGAGAAGTCACAAACTTTTTCTTGATCATTATGACGTCCCTTCACCAAGTGAAAGCTTCCATTTTTGTTACTGCAGCCAAATAAGTTGATGAAGTAAGAAAGATGGGAAGCAAAATAAGGTGGAAAATTCTTGGACCAGAATTTAAGAAAGGAAAATGGAGTTCCAGGAGAGACGAGACACTTTATGAACAAGCTAAGAGAATGACTGACAGTGAAGATATGGATAAGAAAAGACTAAATAAATGAGAAATGGACTTCCTTTCTCAACTGAAATGGATCATACAAGTCAAAACAGGTCTTTAGGATATAAACACAACAGAAGAATAAATAGAACTGACATGAATCCAGGAATTCAGAGCAACAGAGAAACACTGGTTAAATACTGGGAGGATTGATAGGAGAAAATACACAAATCATGAAGAGTCAATTTCACATGGTCAAAAGATGGCCAAATCAAATAAAGAAGTATAAACTTTCATGAAGGGAAATACAGTGCACAACACAAGCACAAAACATTATACTAAAATAACCAATTATCATTAATTTACTTAAAGAGTTTTCGTTTCAGGTAAAAAAATGCATCTGTCACAACATGAAAACAACTTAGTCAATATGCCCATATGTCATGCACACTCACAGAATGAACTATATTTATGTAAAATTTTATGGTAAATTTGAATGAATCAGAAATTTATCACACCTCAAATTTTGATTAGAGCATTAGCATTTTCCAAAATAAAAATAAAACTACGACTTTAAACAATGGTTTTGGGGCTGTAAATGAATGAGAGTAAAACTTAAGTTTGTCATGAGATGACTCATGAATCATTAGAGCAACTTAAATACCTAATTAGGTCCAATCCTAATGACAAAAGCCATGGTCTCCACGACTTGTCTTCATTTGCATACAGTGCTCCAAGATACATCAGCGGCTTCAACAGGTAAATAATCTGAAAAATAAATATTTTATTTAAGATTACTCTGCTTGTCAAACAAATCGTTACTCTAACAAATAAGTACTAAACAGCTTATACCAGGAAATTTAGCCTTCAAAATTTTGAAAGCGACTCATGACACTATACAGTGGCTAAATCGGAACCAGAACCTTAGAAAACGGCAACAATATGTAGAAACTCTTTGGCCACAATATCAGTAACTTCTTTGGTTCATTGATATATGTAGAGAATAGGTTTATTTTAATGCTTCAAGCATACAATTCCTAAAGCAATAGAATAATTATTTGGTTTTCAAATGAATAAGGACAACACTTTACAATAACTGTAGCATTTGAACAAACAAATTTATGCAGAAAGAAAAAAAAAAGACCAACGTAAATAATAACACAGACATAACTATGTCGAGTTTGATGAGGCAGTATGCAAAGTTAGGGTTTGGTGGACACAACTTCAACTTCACTTACCACATATACTATGTAGTAATAAAAAAATCAGCAAAAACGTAGAATAACTGACATAATAAAAACGAGAAGAATAAAGGCCTGAAAGTTCCTAATAAAAAAACATTCTAAGAGAATAGCACCCTCCACTCTTAAAATCATGAAAATTTTTACTTAGGGATTGATGTACAGAAAAAATATAAATGCATTTTCAAACTGAGTGGTTTATAACATAAAGAGTGGGAAAAGTTAATGGCATATGCACATAATTCAAGTTAATGGTGAGAGTGGCAAATTAATGGATACAGACTACCTGTAACAGTAGTACAAACAATCACAATTCAATGTATCTTATCTGATGCTTAATGAAATGAGAAAGATGTACACAGATATCTGAATTACGTATTAATATTAGATAGGCTCTTTAATCATGTAAAAACAAGACTGCTAAGTACAATGGTAACATTACAAACATAAATTTATTAACTTACTCCATGCCAATCATTTTTATAGCCAAGTGCTAATTTTTCAGGAGGGAATTTAAGGATCTGTGAAGACACAAGCCACATCAAAGCACCCAAGGAGATAGACCTGAGCTGGTGTCTAACCTTGGATGAATTCATTTTAAACATTAATCAGAAAGCAATAGATCTTACATAGTATTACAACTGTTTCACCCATTAATCTCAAGCCACAAAAAGCTTTACTTGAGCCCAATTATTTTTGACATTACGATTACTCATCTCATTACAGTCAATAGTCAGACTGAAAATATTGCTCATGCAATTATTCAGAATATTTTGCTTCAGGTAGGTAAACAGGATTTTTATGCTCACAGCACCCTAGTGAAGGAAGCAAGCATTTTGGGGAAACCTTGCCAACATTGTCAAATTAGAAAGATAATACATAAATATTATTCAATGACATTTATTGGGAAGTTAATGATTCGCAGCACACTGGAAGTGAATCACTAGCTTAAATTGGGTACCGGCACACTCACCTCAGCTATCTGAACTGACAGGGGAATTGGAATATTTGATCCACCCTGCCGAAACTGCTCCACATTGTTGTTTGGAGGAAGGAGAGGAGGGGACCATGATCTAGCATTCAAGGGGGGAGCTGGAATAGAAGTATAATAAACACCACAATTACAATCTAACTACTCACAGCACAACAACACACAAGCATACAGTATTTTATGACCTAAAAATGGTAGATATCAGCTATTAGCCCAACATTCTACAACTACTGCAAACAATTACTATTATTATTATCGGTGATCTACCAGATAAGGGAAGTTCGTCTAACTGGGAATTGATGGTGAGACCACTGCATAACTGTATACAGTAGCATTTTGCTCCCTTAGGTAAGAAGATATTTGGTATTATCACTTGACCTTAGCCACACCAGCGATTGTTCTCTCGCTCATTTTCATCATAACAGTTATTATATATTATGCACACATGAAACACTTAATATATACAAAAAGAAATATGTCACTTCACTGTATAACATTTGAAATTTTTGTTAAGACAAAAATAAAAAAGTTACTCAAGAAGTAGAGACTCAAGTTAAAAAAGAGGTAGAAGACTCAAGTTAAAAAAATTACATTAATTATATAAAAATTTTTTCAATAATACTTATAAAAATTTCATAAATGCCATTCATAATCAATGATAAATGACAACCTTCCTGCAGCATCAATAACTTTCTACATAAAAAATTCCAGAATACAAAAACAAATCATTTTACCTGAACTGATCGTCCGGATAACTCTTCCTGACTTAAGTGAAAACGCTGAAGTGGACGTAATTGTTCTACTGAGTTCTGACACTTGTTTTTGCAGAAACTCAGTGCGCTGAAGAGGTGGCACTGAAGGAGCTGTGGTGATTATTTCTTTGTAATGGAAGAACAATAGAAGTTTTGAGATACACCTGAAAAAACCGTACAAATTTCGCGACTTAAAAGAGCACCAAGAAAATATCCAGGATGACTAGACAAATTTCCAAGCAACTCACTTGATTAATTGGACTATGACAACCAATGCCCATTTCCCTCTCATTCCCCATGCTTTTTTGGCCGATATTTCAATGAAAACTTCCGTGTATTCCAAGACAGTTAAGAAAATTTTCAACTTTTCTCCAGGAACACGACCACCAATTCTTCGAGCGTTAAATATAATTCTGTCATTGAACAGCACTAACAGATTAGACAACGAATAAACCAATTCTGAAACGATGCTAGAATTGTTTATTCTCCCTGAAAGGTAATAAATGAACAATGCGTAAGCTTATATTTTGAAATACTTCACAGAGTAACTTCCAATTTGCTCTCCAAGACAATTTTAAAAGACAATAACAAACCTGCGATGAAGTATGACACCCATTTCGCAGTCGTTTCCAGATCAGCTGACTTCTGAGGATTCTGGCTCACCCATTCTTTATACGCGCAATAAAAATCAGCAAGAGAATTAACAGCCGAAGACATGTTTTAAAATGAGAGGCGAACTACATTCAGGTAAAATGTAAGGGGAAGCTTAAGTGAAAACGCATAATACACAGGGCAGCGCCATTTTGAGGTATTAACGCAAGTCATATTTCTGGTGGAGGTTCACCAGAAAGACGCCAGGTAGTGCCGTTGTAGTTTCTGTGTAGAAGACGAGAAGGACTTTATGATTGCGATGAAACCAAAACAAACACTCAGTTGTTGTCAAGGTCCAGGGTAGGAGCAGCTGTTCGGACAAGCAGACGTCTGATATTCACCGGCAGGGGATAGTGAGCAGCTTTCGTGGCGGAAAACCTTCATCGCGATTGGAAAAATGACAAGCCCTACACAAGTGGTAAGTAGTGCCACTCTTGTTTCTTAGAGCAACGTTCAACTGGTTAATTTCTTCGGTGATATGGATAATTGCTCCGATGATATGCGCAGGTGAAAACTGACTTGATCGTTCCATAGTGAGTGTGTACGTTGTTATCGGTTTGGTTTGTGCCCACTGTTTAATTCCACTCGTTCTTTATCATATCCCTGGGCCTATTCATTCGTGCCTTGGGTGAAGTGGATTATTGTGTGGCTGTCTTTCTACAGCTCGTCATTGAGCCCCGCGCAGATCGCCCACTTTGAACAGAAATAGAGTACTAAGAAGCTGTCTCTCTACTTTTTGGCTGTCAACTCTGCAAAATCAAATTATCGTATTTGGTCTGCATGACGGCCGCGCTTATTCGCTTCGCGCTTTTCAACTTACGCTGTGATTTACATCGCCTGTAGGCCATTATTTGGGTAAAGCTGTGAATTTGAACATCCCGATGAACTAAACGTATCAGGACATGTCATATTAACTGTTGTATCCGCCAGTTCAGTGGTGACATACGATTTTATTTGGTGCCTGGAGTCATGTGGATGAAAACCTGTTTCACGCGATGACTTTTCGCAGTCTTTACGTACTGCTTAATATATTATTATCTCTCAACACCCGCCTGGGAACTGATTGACCTGTATATTGGTTCTTATTTTGTCGTGCGGACCCATTTTTACGTTAAATGAGCGTAGTGTACTGAGTGAAGGTATTGCCATAACGTTAGGGGTGACCAAGGGCAGTTTGGCTTTGACTAGTTCTATTCATGGAGGTGGCATGGTGAGCTGTTCGTTGTGCCGACTTGATATATGTGCATTCAAAACTCTGGGCAGTGCATTTACATTTGGATGAATGAATTACGACCTTTTTTTTAGTACCCGACCTAAGGTGGCCTCTTAAGCGTCGTGGCGCCATCAAGCCAAATTCACTTTGGCGCCTCGGTCGTCTCGGAAGCGCCACGAGGAAATGAGAGATTCAAGTTTTTTCAACGCCCTTTTCCACCGCCCTTTTCCAATTTGGACGTTTGAGTGTGATGGCGTAAATAAACTTGGTTTAATTTTCCATTTCCCCGAAAGCAGCCGATAAGCTTATGTAGACATGGTACTATAACCTGTGACAACGGACGTACACAATCACTTATGCCTTGAGCGATAAAAATTCCACATGGGCGGGACTCGAAGTCGCGACCCCGGAATAGCATGGGTTAATTTGTTATTGTAAGTTTTTAGGCTAATTTATTTGGTGCGCCTGTCGCCCTGTGGTCGAACCCAGTGTGTTCGAGTTATGTTCGAGTCGTGATATGTCCCTCATTTTCATCTAAGTTAATCTTGTCACATGTCATTAGGTTCATGTATACATTTCGAGATCGGAAGCATGAAGTTGCAGTCACTGCCGTACACTATATGATGTCTAGCATATCCTGTCCTGTAATCGTTGTAAGTATCCATTTAAATCTGCTAATGTGAATCTGGATGTGGCATACAAGCGGGAAGGCATGTGACGTCTACTTGACGTGCCAGGCCATTCGAAAATGGGTGTTTGTGGTAAACAACAGCATGGGTAATGCTCCAACTCTGTTAGAGGTTAAATTGTCCATAGATCTAGCTGCAATTGTTCGTTGAGCTCATTGGGGAATACCTTTTTACCCGTTGACAATCAAGGTCAGTACTGGTACAGTGGCGAAAATCTAATGAAGGATAATCATATGCCCTTATCAATAGTGCTAAGTAGTTGGACAGGTTAGACAAGACAAGGTAGACAAACGAATATATGAACTCTTTCATGAGGATAGTTGCTCCGTGTAAATCGGCAAATAGTATGATTGTCTGTATGACTGAACGGGAAATAAAAGCTGCTCTAATTCCATTCATTTTCTTGTACATTCTATGATACATTCGTTTGTGCAATTAATTGTACCGTGTAAAGCGGCCGTATAGTAGGCGGTAAGCGCATCGTCCTCGGGATTACAGCCACCTTTTGACCACTCAACCCTTTTCGATCTTAAGTGAAATTTATGAACTGGCGTCTAAAGGCGCCTTGATTTAGCGCGTGATCGTGGGAGTATTTTTTGGGTTCACGACGTTTTTCAGCCGCCGTGGTCGCCGCTGTTACCATGGCAACCGAACAAGTTTGACATACCATTGTTGCTGGCATGGAAATAAAACGCTCCAAGGATTCATTTTCAGTACGTATGCTATGTAAGGCCTTTTTGTTACCAATCTGCTACCTGCTGAGATTTATTACATTAATTCAATTGCCGCATTAAATTTATAAATCGTGATGTGGCGGGTCCGTCTCCGTATCCTCAAAAATGTTCCTCATTTCCACCCTACTGGGTGGTCTCGTTTTCTTGTGTGCATGTCGTAGCTATTCCAGTTCTTTAGCGTATGAAGCTTTTTATGTTATTATTTCAATAATTTTCATGTGAAAAGGTATTTCCTACTAAAAACTCTGATATGACTATGAAATAATTTTAAATGGCTTTCTTTGAGCAAGTAGAACAGCTTAATTACTTTGGTAGCACGCCAAAGGTAAACGGGCATTGTAGCAAAGACATACGGGAAAGAATAGCGCTAGCTAAGGAGGCGTTTAGTAATAGAAGAGAGTTGATGACGGGGACAATGGGTAAGGATGCGAAGAAGAGGCTGGTGAATAGCTTGATATGGAGCGTAGCGTTGTATGGGGCAGAAACGTGGACCCTGAGAAAGGACGACAAGAATAGACTGCAGGCATTTGGGATGTGGGTGTGGAGGAGGTTAGGTGGACGGAAAGGAAGACTAACGAGGAAGTGCTTGAGATGGTGGACGAGGAAAGGAAACTTCTGAATGAAATTCAAGATGGGCAGAGTAGGTGGCTGGAGGATGTAATAAGGGGTTGCTCATGAACGTGATAGAGGGAAGGATAAGAAAGAGAATAGTTTTCATGGACGGGATGAAGAAGGGTAGATCTTACGCAGAGACGAAAATGGAAATGCTAGAGGGAGATAGGCCCCTGAATGTGTAATAGACCGGGAGGAAATTCTCTGACATTCAACAAAACCTACCTTTATTGGTAGAATACATTATAATAATTCTTTGAAATTTCAATGTTTATGATATAGTTCTCCATTGTTACACTGGAAAAAAATCCGTATATTCTTCGAGTCGCATCTATAGATGAGTATATCTGAATCATTTTGGATTATTAGATTTATCAACGTGAAAATTTTGGAAACGCTGTTAAATACCCGAGTTTAAAACGTGTTGATTTCATGGTGATGATTCGTTTGATGTAATATTGTCCTTAAGATAGATGAGTATGTAACATTCTCAGAATTTTGTAAAACCTACACGAGTGCTGAGCTCATAAAAAAACTGGAGACGCGAATTGTCGTGGTTGTGGGTTTGTGACCAATTTTATCCATATTTGTCATCAGGTATTCCATCTGCTGGTTGATAGGTTTTTGGTCCGTTCCGACATAAATCCTTTATCCTCTAAATTGGGTGTAACATTTTCCCTCGATTTCCAGTGATGAATGAGGTCCCAGGTTGTCAGGTCAGTCGTCAGCAGACCTAGATACTTCACTGATAAATCTGTGAAGGACACCTCCTGTAGAGTAACGTTGCTACTTATTGTGTGAATGGTTTTATATGACACTGGAAGGAGATTATATGCTCTAACCTAGAGACGGTGGATTTTAGTGGTTTTTGAAATAACCATCAACCTATATAGGATTGGATTCTCAGTACTGGGTTCATCTTAAAACTTTCCAAAGCGTTTTGTACTTAACAAGTCCAAAGATTCCTTCGATAATGAGTGGAATTTATGCATGATGCAGAAATAAAAAAATGGCAATTATCCGCGGAAATAAATTTTACTGCGACCTAGGTACCGATGTTTTTTTAAATTATCATCAGGTGCAAATAATGCTTATATATAGTGGCAATAGTTTCTTTTGTAGATAGTGCCAATGGTTATTCTTGTACTTTGCCTTTATCGAAAGGGAATTGCGTGATGGGTGCGTGTGAATACTTTTCGTAATTTCCCTGCGGAGATTTAAGTGAAAATAAGACAATTGGTGGGATTCATTTCAGTTCGTTCTACCAGATGATTGGTAGGTTTTTGGACTTCACATATTTTAACGTCGTCGTTTCTGGCATATAGTTCTGCTTTCCCTTCTATAAGCTTCCTCAGTTTGTAAGGATGGGGCATAAGGGGGGAAATGAAAGAGGGTCAATTTCCTAGGGCTAACGATTGGATTCGATATTTGGGGAGGCAACCTACAGCTAAGGTAACTTGCGCCATAGGGGATAGTTAAGGGAGGAAGGCATTGTCCTGCTCTTAACGAAAGGCGCTGAGGGGACCACGGCTTAACGTCTCACCCGACAGACGGAGTACTGTACTTGAAGTGCCCTCCACAAGACACTCAAGTAGGGATCGGGTTTCCTCTGAAAAGCTTCTTCCTCTGCAGGGATTTGAACCCTGGCCGCCCGTATGGTTAGCCAGCACTCTAGTCACCACACCAACCCGATCCCCTAGGGCTAACGATATAACCGCCCTAGTATGCGGAAGAGAGAAGCTGAATGTAGAAGTCACCCTGGGAGGAGAGAAATCAGAGGAAATGAATTCCTACACCTGTCTCGGAAGTACTATCACGTGGGACGGAAGTAGTACAACAGACATGAAGCAGATAATAGCCAAAGCCAATAAGGCATTCTCGGGAAAAAGATACTGCTGTGCTCAAAAAGATTGGACTACAAAACAAGAAATAATATGAGAAAACATTTGTTAGGAGCGTGGTACTCTATGGATCGGAAGCATGGACCACGGGAAGAACAGATCAGAACAGACTAGAAGCCTTCGAATCCTGGTGCTGGAGGAGGATGCTGAAGATAAATAGACGTATAAAATAAGAAAGGATGAAGTGTGCAGAAGAGTAGAAGAGGAAAGGACCATGTGGAACACCATACAGAAAAGAAAAATAAGATGGATTGGAGACACTCTGAGACACAATGGGCTATGAAGAACATATTCGAAGGCATAATAGAGGGAAAAGTCCCCAGAGGAAGACCTTGGAATAAGTTCATGGACCAAATAAGGGGGAAACTACATACGAAGAGTTATCAGGAGGTAAGGAAACTAGCATTAGATAGGAAAGGTTGGAGGGCTGCCGTCAACCAATCTTAGCATTGATCAACCAATGATGACGATATAACTAGATTCATTGACTTTACTTATCCCGAAAGTAAATAGGCGGATGGATTTGTGTGTATATGTCGTGGTTATAATATATTGCCACTTGTAATAGGCGGATTTACAAGTGGATTTTGCTTCTTTAGTAGTTGCATAGTAAGTCGCTTGCAAGAGCATTTTTATGTATTAGCATGGACTTCGGGGGCTGTTGTGATCGATAGAAGTAATATTTTGTGTACTTGTCGCCCACGGGTCTCATTTCTGTGAAAACTAGAGACCTTCCATTTTGCTCGCGATTGGCTTTTTCATTCTGCATTAATATCGCACAACATCCGGTGAAATCGTGATCGGATGACTACGAGTAAGCATTAGAAATACAAACACATCAATTTGCCCTGTGTGGACTTATTGCTTGAGATATTCGTTATTGTATTTACATAGAGATGCTTGTTGTTTTTATTGATTTACTTAAGAGAAAGGCGTGTGGTTGTAATTATGTGCAATGGTAAAGAACAATCTGGTGTTTGAATTAATACAGGATGTTTCGATAATACAGGAAGGTGAATTTTTATGTTTGGACAATTATAAATTAATAAATTCTGCGAATGCAATGTAACTAGAAGAGTGTGCGCGCCTAAGTTGTCATAATTCGACAATGTCCGGCGAAATTGCCTTGTTCATTGCTTATTTTTGTCATTCATTTGTTTTGCAAAAAACATCGAAGAAGTGTAGTGGAACCGTATGTGCCGTGCAAGTAGCGATGCAAATCGAGTTGTCGTTTCCTTCGCTTTTTCCACGTAAACCCAATTCCTTGAGGAATGCCGTCTTAAATATTTATTCATCATGTGGAGTTATGACAGTTCTACACGATACAGTGGCAGGGCCCTATCCGTGGGATTCATTTTCCCCGGAGCCATATATTTAGGATTTCGCGTCCCAGTGTTTCTACTCCGTCTTCATCACTTACAGAGAATTGCGTACTATGACATAATTTTTCTTTTTTCACGTCTTCCGCGATTCTCCGATAAGTTTGTGGAAACGTATTATGTATATACGAACCTGCATTATCCCTCGCCTTGATCTCCTGGGCAGGAAAGTCGTTACGTGCACAGAAATTAATTCACTTTATGTCAACAGTTGCCGTCTTGAGATTTGCTGGTTAATCCCGTCCTTCATTAATGCGCGCTCAGATTATTTCCCCGGGAGTCTCATTATACGTGCATTAGCTGAGAGTCATACGTGGTTGAGATGTTGATATTTTTTGTTACTTGGAGTAGACGTAAATTATGTAACTTTTATCGATAACCATAGAGTTATGTGACCCATAAGCCATTAAGTAAGCGCTGCAGAAACATTTGATAACATTATTGGTGTAACAATTGGTTTCACAACTAATGGAATGGAGTTATGAACTCCATGAAGTAGCCAAGATGGCGAATGCGCGAGGAACCGCTTGGAGCTTTAATTAGTTTATTAAATAGTTATTTTGAGACAAATGGCCTGTTTAGTTACTCTGAATGAATAATTATTATGTGCAATCGCAATTATACATAGGATAAACCATTAGAAATTTTATCTAGCTACGGGAGATTAGATCAAACATTCGAACCAATTTACTATTTGTAGAAAAGTTTTGAAAAGGTATATATGTTCCTGAAAGCCGAATATTTTTATGAGGTCCATAATTTCATGGATCTCATAGCTAATGATTCCATAACAAAACGTTCTTGCTACCGGATATAAGGAATATTTACTAATTATAATCAAGTTGGTATTGCAGAATTTACGGCGTAAATTGTTGCTCATTGGAAAGGCATTTAACTGTAGGAAAATATAAAAATTAAACATTTTAAAATAATTTAATTTGTTGTTACTAAGGTTTCTGCAGTTTTCTTGTTTATTGGTTTTTTCGTGATAACTCCGCGTTACACCATTTTTATGGACGACCGTTTCGCCGGCATTCCAGTCGGCACCTATGAGAATCAGCACCTTATGAAGCGAACTATAATGTCGGCGAAACGGTCGTCCATAAAAATGGTGCAACGCGGAGTGAACTCGGAAAATACGAATAATTTCAATTATACTGGGTGTTTATAAGTGTGTCAATCGGTCAGGACATTTTGCCATTTTGAGAAGTAGAGATTTATTATTCAAACAGAGGACGTATCAAAGCAATTTGTTGAGGCATGGGATATGTGATCTGGTATGAATGTATGATCGTGGGTGTTTTTGGAATTCGGGGAGTGGTGAAGGAGAGGCAAGGACAAACCAATGGGCATTTGCTTAACGTGATTTAAGTACAAAATCGAATGGAGTGAGGAACTCTCGACCGCGAGTCCTTCTTTCGGCCGTTCTTTTTGTGGATGTGTGTCAAAATACTCTCGTCGCTCGATTGATTTATTTGGATGGCCTTTTTGAAACGCGTGCTCTTTGATGCGAGTATTTTCGGAGTACCTAGACCTGTGTATTTTATTCTATATCCACGTTTGAAATGGCATATCCCAGGTACTCTGGCGGTCGGAATCCTTTCTTTGAAATTGACCCTTGTCAATGTTTTAAAAAATATTAGGCTGAAGTGATTTTGTTATGTTGTACTTTTGGTATTGGATGGACAGGAATTTAAGTCCGTGTTATTATTTACTTGTTACTTCATTATAATTACTTCATTTTATGGCCTTCCTTGGACTTAACTGTCTACCACTCCGCCAGTATCTTTAAGGTAGTCCGAGCTAGATAGTTCCCTAGTCATAATAGAGACCATATTCGAATTATATGTTTTAATTTCACCAGCTGTAAATTAAATGAGACTGCATTCTGTCATTCTTTCACCTCCACTTAAATACCACCCCATCCAACATAATGAAAAACATGTTTTTACTTTAATGTTAGGAAATGAGTCAAAGATGGAAATTGACAACAAAACTGAATAACTTTTAGGGTAACATTCAACTTTTCAACAAGAGTAATCCTAGAAAATTATTTTATTAAGCAATTGTAAAACATTGTGTACAACCAGCAGCATTCTGGCCACTTGGACCACTTCAGACATCTTCTGGAATTCTTCTGTTTTCTGTTTGCCCAGTATTTTTTCATTCGCTCGAATCGTAATTTTCTTTCTTCATCTGGGATCACCCTTCCTATTCTTTGTTTGTTCATCTTGGTTTGTAGTCTAATCTGTTTTTCCTTGATTATCAATATTTTGTATTTCTTTTCATTCAGATCTTCCATTTTAGTATATAATTCACTCATATTTTCCTTAATTTATCCAATCCTTCTTATGTTGGTCTTACTTTTCCATAGTTCTTCAATAATATTTTTGCTTATTCTGTTTTACGGTGTTCAGATTAGGTGTCGGAAGAATAAGATTCGTTTCTTTCTCATCGTGCTCGTTTCAGGATCTATTTCTCTGTAGACTGTTCCATTTAAGGCTAACCTCCAGTGCTCGTTTTCTTGGTATTACTTATTACTTCATTAAAGCTAATTTTATTCATTTCCTTTTACTTTATTAGTTTTAGATACGGTCATTTAAACTATGCGTTCTCTTTCTTTGATCAGATATTCTCATACATGCTCTGATGATATTACATTGCCTTTCGTTCGTTTGTTTCAGAGCATGTTGCCGCATAATAATTGGTAATCGTGTCTCTGAAAGTTTCACTGGACGTAAATCTTTCATTTTTAATTGGAATTGCCTGTTATAGTATTTCATGTGTTGAATTTTTATGTTTCACCATTAAAAAAATATTTTAATATTGATTAGGAAATAGATAGGAATCCACCGCATTATTAAAATAATATTTTATGTTATATTGGCTAAATTAATCCTAAGTTTTTCGCATCTCTTAGATTTTTCATCCATGCTTTTGGAACTTAATGCATATTATTTTGCTGCCTTTTGTTTGATTGGCCTAAGCGTTTTTGCTAATGTGGAGGGGACCTCATAAGTTTGTAGAGCAGTATCAAAAAGAACGCTTCTGTTTGCCTTTTCTCTTCTGAATTATCTTGTCGTTGTTAACAAAATTTTGCAATGGCTCACTCATATATCACAGGTGGCCATGAATTTCTGGATACTGGAGAACTTTAAATATTATTGAAAAGCTCTCTCTTGGGTAGCCTTTAAAAATGGAATGCTGCGGGGGTCTGTCGATCACTAGCGTAAGCGACCTTTGGCGAGAGGCACTCCCTTGAGAGCTGACATCTGCTTACTCAACTTAGCGTGTTTTCATTTCTACCTGAAATGTACATTAATGCTCATCATCCTTTGATACGTGATAGAAATAACTTTTTCTTCGGAATTCGTTTTTGTGGCCGCTATTTGTGCGTGGTTCCTTTTCACATTTTTTTCAGTGAATTTATGTCACATAACTTTTATTTCCTTGTACCTTAGGTTTTCCAACACCACTCTTAAAATTTTTGTACTCCAAGACTGTGTTAATACTCAACAGCTTTTGATTCATGATTCAAAAACTTTGGATTCCGAAACTTTTAGCCTTCCATTTGAACCTATCTTTGCGTATGTATTACGTTAATGGAAGTAATAATTTAGTTAAAACTGAAGAAGTTTAAAAAAACTTCACAAAGCATATTAGAGATTGTGGGGAGGATGGAGAACTTTGCGGTGGACGGAAAGGAAACTTCTAGATGAGATTAGGAAGTGGCTTAACAGGTTATTGGAAGAGTTAATGGGGGGCGATGGGTTACTTAAGACCGTGATGGATGGGAGGTCGTTTGGTAAGTAAGGAAGGGGAAAAAAGAGGAAAATTTTATGGGCTGGATGAAGAAGGGGAAGAAGCCCGGACGTATACATAGGTGCTAATATAATTGGTAGATACGTCCCTACCCACAGAAATCTATTGCATCCTCACTCTCTTCATGTATATCGTCCATAACCGGTAGATTACTTGAAGAATTTTTTAAAATATTCCACCGGTTAATGATAGGTTTTTTGAGAGTAAGAGGATCTCCTCCCGGTTTTCCACACTTTCAGGGGCCTTTCTCGCTATAATAATCTTTTTTTGTCTCATCATACGATCTACCCTTCTTCATCCTGTCCATAAAACCTATTCTCCTTCTTCTCCTTCCCCGCTTGCCCAACATCCTTCCCTCTACCACACTCTTGAACAACCCATCGCCCTTTATTACATCATCCAGTCATCTACCCTGCATATCCCGGATTACATGCGGAAGTTTCTTCATCCCGCCCACCATCCCAAGCACTTCCTAGTCCGTGCTACTTTCCGTCGAACGGAGAAGTGCTTGTTCTTAAGTTAGTTCGAGCGAGATAGTACCCAGTCATCATATTGACTATATTTTAACATAATTTTAGAGTTAAAGCAGTTTTGAGGGTTATTTGGTACATGTTTCTATATTTATGGCGCAGAATTTTTGTTTTGGTATCTCGGTTATGAATTATAATGATGTAATTTAGGCTTTAATGAGTGTCTGTGCAAGGAAGTGAAAATCGCCGTGTACAAAAGTATACTTCCCCAGCTTGGTGCATGGTAGTGAAACATGGGTATGTCAGGATAGACATAAGAGTTGACTAAACGCCGTGGATATGAGTTATCTGAGGAGTATTTGCGGCAAAAGTAGGATGGATAGGGTGAGGAATGAGTGGGTAATAAATTAATGTGGGTTAGATGCTCCAGTAATGGACATATATGAAAGGAATGTGTTTCGTTGGTTTGGCCATGCTGAGAGAATGGATGAGAGTCGAATAACGAAACAGATATATAAGAGTGAAATGAATGGTGCGAGAGGTAGAGGTAGGCCGCGAAAGTTGTTTTTGAATGTGGTTGGGGAAATTCATAGGACGATGAATATTAGGAGTCTTAAAAACAGGGGGGCGTGTATGAAGCAGTGTATGGGGATCCATGAGGCAAAAGAGACTTGTAAGGATAGGTCAGTATGGAGGAAATAATTGAAGCAGAGTTAGATGTAGAAATATATATTTATGAGTGAAACTTTGTGACTGTGCCTACCCCGGAAGAGAACGGCGTGATTGGTATGTATATATGCATGTATTTTAGGCTTTATCTTGACTTATTACCGAAGATACCAACCGAAATTTCAATAATATTATTTCAAGTTTGCCAAATGTAATTTGGCCTTAATCCCGACTTCAGGTACGATACCCTTTCAATTGAATGATGAAATATCAAACTGTAAAGAGCAGACAAATTACTTATGTATATAAATATATTTTAGCCAGAAAATAAATCTGCCCAAGAGACGCTAGACTTGGCGACAGGGTGAAATACTTAGGTTGGTGTGGCTCTTCGCAAGTCATTTTCTATTTCCTCTGGAAACGAAGAAATACGTGAGCAGCTTGTTGGGTCGAGAGGTGTAGGAGTGTATGAATTGCGAGTACGGATTGCAAGTACATTTATAAATTCCTTTAGTTTCGAGGTACCCTGGTGATAAAGTCTGCTTACTGAACAATATATAGCCGACTGCCGTGTAGATATGGCATCAGTGGACTCCATTTCTCTGGATTACATTTGTTTTTTAGGTTTTTCGATTTTCGTGACGTGAGGATTGACAGCATTCGAGAAGGAGAATAGAAAGAATTCCCTCGTGAGGAAGAATATATGTACGTCTTTTAAGTTCTCGGACATTTTCCACCGGCAGCATTCGCTGGGGCCATTCATGTGGAGGAGGCATTTTGAATTTATTTAGATTAGATGAATAATATTTGAGGTAGTTGGAGCAAGATGGATCACTAGTCATAATAGAAACTATATTCGAATTATACGTTTTAATTTATGCAGCTGTAGGAAGTATGAATTTAATATAGTGTAATAACTAATGGTTCAGTAAGGTACTTTTATGTGACCGAAATTCTCAGTAATTAAATAAAAATATCTACTTAAGTCTTTAACTTGACTCATTTTTTTACGCGGTGAGTTTTAAATTCCTTCACAACGGAAGTTTTTTTTTGGCGATTCTGAAAAAAATACTGCGGTGACAGTGTGATTTATTTTCATAAATAATCCATAAAACATAGGAACTACATGCTGTTAATTTTTGACCAAATCTTCTTGTTGGATATACCACATTTTTTAAAGAAGTTCTCTCTGGAGAGCATACACATACCATTCCCGTGTAAAAGGAAGGTATTTTCGGCTAAAATCTGGGAAAGTAGTTCGGTAAAGGGCTGGTATTTCTGGTATTTTTTTGGATGAGCGAGATGTCTTTCTTTAAAATGAGACCAAATTCATTGATTTCTTGGTGAAAAGATATTTTGCTAGAACTACTGTTAACTCGCTCGAAGTGACTGACATGCACATCTCTCTTTGCTATTGCTATTCCACCTTTCCTTTACGTTCCGTTGTTTTTTCGTGCCAGGTGTCATAAAACTCCTTGCCCTTTGCCCTTCGGGGACCTCTCGGTGCTGTATGCAGATGTGCCTAGAGCCCTGATTACCTAATGAGATTGTGTCATCATTGGCTTCCATGTTATGCTTCAAATTATCCTCACATCTGTGTCACGTGAAAGATCATCAGTCCAAAGCGGAGTCATGGATAATTGGCGGTCACAGATGGCGCTGTGCGTGTGCCTTTGCGTTAGACCTTCTCTAACTGAGGCTGATGAGAGCTGCTACTTGCTAATGAGTCTCAATTGTTTTTCTCGTCTGAGCGGCCGAACCTCTAAATTAGAGCAGCACACGGGGCTAGACCCTGCGCCGTCGCTCCCAATTCATCTGTGGTCGTTACTTGTAACGGCTGGTCGTCACTTTATATTTCTTCTATGATATTCTGTGCGATTGAGCCGAGTTTTCGACCTATTTGATGGTAGAGTTAGAGAAATCAGCTGCTTCTCCCTTGTTAGACCGCTGCCTGCAACGCTGCCAGCGTTTAGGATCCTCATGAGGTAGGCTTAGAGACAGAGGAGATCAGCTAGATACGTGAAAGGCCGTTGTGATAGTCTCGTTAGTGTTACTGACCTCTTGCATCAACTTGGATGGGAATCGCTTTCAGACCGTCGTTTGAAAATTAGACGCAATCTTTAAAATTTAAAACCGATTTATTTTCTGACGAAGTTTTCAATATCTTACGAACTCAAACCTACTAAGGTATGTCAGATCTTGAGAATAAAATGAAAGATATAGATTGTAGAACAGAAAGGTTCAAAATGTCGCTTTTCCCGCGATCGATAAGAGACTATAATGTCTGCATTAAGACTTAGAAGTAGGTTAGTTGACAGGTAGTCAAGCTGATTAACTCATATGCACCCTAATGCATGTTTCAAAATCTACCGATTAGTGCTAACACCATGTTTTGCATGTTCCCTGTGTGACTGTGTCACGTTTTCATAGTTACATTATAGAATGTTTTAATTGTTTCTGTAGCATTTATAGTATACCGATAGTGTGTTAATTGTTAGTGAAATTAAGTTTCTTCTTTGTAAAATTTCCAAACATTGCATTTAACAAATGATGTGGTACGAAGTCACTCGCACGGGTGCATATACACCAGGTCAAGATCCCGGTCAAGTCAAATGATTTTTTCATAGCGAATTTCGACCCTGGTGTTCTTCTTTGTAGTTCATGTTGGTGATATACAAGTTATATGTATACATGTTGGTGGAGGGGATTAAACTTCGTCCTCCTAGCCCCCCCCCCTCCCTACCCTCCCGTGACCACCCTCTTCCTGCATTGTTCTTCCCCCCCCCCTTTCCCCACCTGGTAATGTTTACTATATAAGGCCTGCACATCGGCCTCCATTTACCTGAAGATGATGTGAATGCACATCGAAACCTGGGTCGTTGTTTAATAAATCGAGTGGTTTTAGTAAAAGTTGACATCTTAAATTTTTTTTTAAATGATGGAATACCACCAAGTGAGACTGACGAAAGTGAGTGATACTCTATATGTTCGCTTGTAGCAGTTTTTAACGAAGTGTGCAGCTTTTCTTTGTATTTTATTAATTTTTTTAGTTATATCTTTATGAACAGGGTCCCAAATGCTCGCGCCGTATTCGAAGTGTGCCTTAACCATAGCGAATTAGCATCTCTCTTTTACTCTTTCATCTGAGGACCTTCCTGTTATACGTTAGTTTCTTGAATGCTGTGCCGCATATGTTCTGTATATGTGTTCCCCACTATATATTAGATAATACATTGTATGAGATGTATCATGAGGGTTTATTTCGTAATACGTTGGTTTTGTTGATCGTGCCAGGTGAGTTTTTCTTAACTTCTTCCTCCGTAAAGTGTATGTTTGTGGAATGGGATCAATCGTTTTGATTTGTACCAATACCCCATCACTTCTCTCAGGGGTTTTGACGGGCCGATGTGTAATATTTAAGGAGTTAATACGGAGCCGTGCAATTCCAATTTCGGCGAATATCGTGGTGATTGGGTGCCAATAAATTCGTTTTTTTTTTCAGGCTCGCCCCGCGTGGAAAAGCCGTGTAGTTAGAAACCAATACTGGGAGTTGTGGAATTTGTTTTCGACCTTTAACCCCTATTTCCACGAAATTCGAGCTAGGAGGAAGTCGTGAACTGGTCCAGTCAATGTGATATTTATCGATGCATGGATTTCATGTTTTGGAGCGGAATGCGGTGACTGAGATTATAAGCATATAGGGCATAAAAGTCTTATTTCACATCCACACATAATTGTATTAAGGCGTTGGCTGTGCGGAGACTTGAGATGTAGCCAATGAGTCAATGTGTATAGTAATTGTTTTGGTAGATGTGTTAGATTTGAGTCGTAGGGTGGACGGATTTTGGAATTTCACATAAAAAGTTGCAGGTGACCGATATCTAGCAACACCTGATTTATGTATAGAGAATGATAAGTCAAGCAAGAGCGAGATGGCCAGAGCGTGGGTGGTGGAGTGGTTAGTATGATTGCGCTGGAGCATCGAGGGTTCGATCCCCGCCCGATTGCTTTTGACTTCCGAGGTGTAGGATATGGTTTTAGCCTTTTTACTATTTCAAAGTTAAAGATTATGCAGAGTGAGTTGAACTAGAAGTCTTGATGTGTTCGATTTTTAGGCGCTAAAACGAGGAATTTCGTATTTTTACAAACTATTTATTTAAAGAAAGGCAATTAGCGGTTTGAATGCTTTGTTTTAACTTTCGTTTTGCGAGGTTATTCAAGAGCGAAGAAGTTATGAAAGCTAGCTGACCCGTGCGAATATTTCACACAGTATAAAGCTTCTTCCTGTTTCTTCCTTCTTTCTTCCTGTTCTTCTACCTGTCGAATATTTAGCACAGTATGCCGCTTCTTCCTGTTTCTTCCATCTGTCTTCCAGTTCTTCGACCTGTCGAATATTTCGCACAGTATGCCGCTTCTTCCTGTTTCTTCCTTCTTTCTTCCTGTTCTTCGACCTGTCGAATATTTCGCACAGTATGCCGCTTCTTCCTGTTTCTTCCTTCTTTCTTCCTGTTCTTCTACCTGTCGAATATTTCGCACAGTATGCCGCTTCTTCCTGTTTCTTCCTTCTTTCTTCCTGTTCTTCTACCTGTTTCTTCCCATGGACAATTATATGTTATTTATGTTTGTGTTAGAGATACATAACGTAAACAGTAAATGGTCACACTGATTGGATGAATAATGTAAACAATCTAACTAAACGATGTATTAATAGATGGCGCCTCCTATAGTCTTTTAAGCACGTAACAATAGCCATCATAAGTTGATTATATTGTCAGCAGATGGCACTGTATCATTTTTAACAAAAACTTTAATTATAAATTTTTTAACAAAAACTTTAATTTTAAACCATTTATCTATTTTTCGTCAATAGCGGGGAACATTAGTTTTGAAACGATGTTCGATTCATAAATTTTGATGAAGAGTTATGGGAGTTATGGTATTGTGGCAAAAAACACCTTTGAGAAATAATATATATGATGATGATGGAAAAGAAAGCGAACCTCTATTTGAGAGTAAATTGCAAACGCGGGCTTAACTGCCACTGCTAAGGTGGCACCTTATGCTAGTCTGTTGTTATTCCTATTCTGTCCTACTGTTCCCCTATATGGTCGATGCCAACTAATGTTAAATCTCTGCAACATATCACTAACTTCATCGTACATATTGGAAAAAATAGATTGCCAAATCTCCGCAACGTACCCTCTGATGCTGTCTTGTCCTCACTCTCCGTAAATAAACTTGATAATGTTTTCCTTGAAACTGATTTTAACGCATCCTTAGCACTCTGAACTCAACCATTGACTACCCCGACCTTGTTTCCTTGATAAATTTCAGTATACACATCAGGACTCTCTCATTGCTCCAAATGCCTACTCCTAGTTCATCACTCACCAAGCGCTCACTCATTTTTTGCCTCTCTTCTCTAGTAAATTGTCTTCCTGAGAACATCGTTTCGACCTTGACCCTTTCACATTATCTTTCAGCGTCTTCGCTAAACTAGCCATACGTCATTCCCAACAAAGTAATTTTTACTATCTCCCCATGTTGAATAATTATTTTTTACCTCCTTCTTGTTATGTTTTTACGTGTGTCCTTTTTTGTCTGTTATACGCTCACTATAAAATGGCTCCATGCCGTATGTGATATTTTTTTCAGATAAATAAGCATTTCTTTGCCATACACAAAACAAATCGTGTGATTGATTGCGCAGTCTTTTCAGGAGTCGCGAAAGTTGGTTATTAGACGCCGCTCCGTATAATACCCAAATCCTGGAGAGTTGTCGTCCATTTGCTTCTCGGATTCTTCATTTTCGCGATATCCCAATTTGTATATTCTTAGCTATTCACGACAATATCGAATACTAAACTAATTGCATTTATGCATTCTCGATTTTGGAGTTCTTTCCCTGCGGATGAAAGGAATATTTTTCGTCTTCGTAAAGGAATAAAGGAATATTCCGTCCTGAATAATTTTTTCTCGACTCGTCAAATTTACCTCGAGATGGAATTGTACAAAAGAACGACAAGTTTCACTTTGTAGCGCTGTCGAGTGTAAGGCTTGACGGGAGCTCAAATACGATGCCGGATTATATCCTACTCTTACCTTCTCCCGTACTCCGCATCACGACTGATTTCCGCCTTTGTGCGACTCTCGCGCGGCAAATGAACCAGTGACAGCAGAATACACTTCGCTAGACTATATTTTTTCGTTCACTCTCCTATCGTTGTGAATGCTTATTGGATTGCGCTTACGCATTTTGGACGAAAGGTCCTGGGCTTTGGCGGGCATTGGTTGCTTCCAAGAGGGTAGTACTTTTTGAGGAAAAAATATGTATAAAGTATGTTTCACCTTAAGTTTTTTTAGGGGCTTCCTTCGGACCTAGATGCAGAACACCTACATTTCGGTGTGATAATTCCGTCACTATGTACCCAGTGCAGTGGAAGGCCCAATGATTCCTCTTCGAAGAAGTACCTCGGAATAGCTTAAGATAGTTCATTGCCAACTGGGCAAGTAATAAACTGCAAATGGCAGAAGTAAAAAAAAGCAATCCAATTTATCAATTATGAATTAATTCATTGATTTTTAGAGTTTAAAACATTAAGGAAAGTAATTCAATACATAACTTAGTTAAAATTATAAAAATAATGTTTCGAATGATTCATGCAGCGTAGCTATAATTTGAACTTAGCTCCGTGTTTATACAGTATCTCGTAATTTTACATTCACTCGTTCGAAATAAATTGTCATGTATTTAAGGAGGCTCCATTCTTATATTTGACATGCCCTGAGGACGATGGCGGAGGTAATCATCGAAACGTCGGCCAGCAGCTACCTCACCTGGTAGAAAACCCGTGAAGACTTCAGTAGTATCGCGAAAATGCTAAATTAGTGCGTCAGCCTGTGAGTGCTAATGGAAAATCGGGGATGTACAAAAACGGTGGACAGAAGACGGCCCATATTACAGCCTCAAGCCCTGGTCTCCATAGTAGGCACCTTCTCCATCTTCATCTATAAGTAATGTTATACGGTTAAGGTAGTGCGAGCGAGATAGATCCCTAATCATTATAGAGACCATATTCGAATTAGACGTTTTAATTTCGCCAGGTGTGTGACACATGAATTAAATCTTGCTTATTCATGGTGCAATAATATACTATTATCCGACTGAAATTTGTAGTCATCAAATGTTGATATCTAAATAAGTCTTTAACTTGATTATTTTTTTCACTCGGTACGTTTGAACCTCCATCAAACGGGAAGATTTTTCTTGATATCGAAGAAATTACTGCGGTGACAATACGATTAATTTTCAAAAATAGTTGAGAAATCGTAAAAACTACACACTTGATTTTTTGACGAGATCTAAGTGTAGGGAATGCCTCATTTGTTGGATAAGGTTTCTCTGGAGTGCATACACGTGCCATTTCCCATCTAAAAGGGCTGGTATTTTCTAGCAAATATCTCGGAAAGGAGTGTGGTAAGGGGTTGAATTTTTGGTGTCAATGGAAGGGTGATATATTTTTTTTATTAAGACAAAATTAGCCGATTTCTAGGTAAAATGATATTTCGCTTAAACTACCTTTAGAGGGGCGAGGGGTGGATGTTCGGTAAGCAGGGAAGGAAGCGAATATATTTTAGGATGGAATGAAAAAGGGAAGTATGTACTCCGAGATGAAGGAAAAGTACCGTGAAACCTGTATTAAGCGACCACCGACGACCCCGCTGAAAATGGTCGTTAAGAGGGGTGGTCGTTCGACAGGGGCTCAGTTTCTAGGAGTATAATGCAAGTTAATAGGTGGCTAATTTAAAAAAAATGAGAAACTCTTAAAGCTAATATTTTTTAACCTATATAAATGGAGTTTATTTACTCATAATTTAGTTGCTCCTGGGAAACATCAATGCATATTAATTTGATGTGCACATACAAAAAAACCTGAATTTAGCGACAACCGACGGTTCCGCTGAAAAATGGTCGTTGACAGGGGTGGTCGCTCGATTAGAGTGGACGTTAACAGAGGTTTCACTGCATTATCTTTAGCAATGGCCCTGCACATTGTGCAGTGCACATGTCTAACTCTGGAGGATTTTGGTTTCTTCCATTTGAATCTATCTTCACCGGTAGAATTTCTTATAATAACAATAACAGACGGTCACAGCCCTATGTCTCACGAGGCTTTTGGCTCTTAATTCCGCTAAAGACTAAATAACATTAATATATATTAACGGCATAAAGAAAATGTGTAATGCTCTGGGTGTTCTAATACTTCATTATGATAATTAAATTGTAATAGCTCATTTACCGCGCACAATGATAAAGCAGGATAACCCAACTTCGAAAATAATCGTATTACGTACACTAATATCCCCGTAACTCGAATTTCCTGGAAATTCCGGGAAGTTGAACGCTAATTACACAACATCCCCTGTTGGTTTCCTTCTTCGCGGCTTTTCCTCGGAGGAGGAAGTTAGCAAAATAATATGTTATGAATTTGCGCACAATCATCGCAATATTCATCGGAAGTGTGTATAATATTTACGGAATTATTTCAAATTCCGTAAATATTATACACTGGCCTTTCAATAAGAGGTAAGAGAGAGAAGAAAGGCCTCTAGAATTACATCCAAATGGAAGGTCCAAGACCATGCTTTTACCCATGAAGTCCATCGAGGCAACCCGAAAACAACGAGCCAATCAGAAGAAAGCGCGGGAATATGGTTAGGCACTTTCCCTCCCGTGACTCTTGTAGTCTTGTATATTTGAGTAGTCGGTCACATCGAGTAGTCGATTTTTCGATGTTTACTAAAGTACTCCCCACTCGCTCAATTTTCATCGGATTATTATACTACTCGATGTTTTCGATGTTCTGGCCAAAAAACATGGAGTAGTCCCATACGTCGATGTGGCATTCCTACATTACCCTGAGGACGGCTGATGTGTTAGCGGCCAAGACGATGGTCATGGACCTCCCAACCCGGATGGATTCCCGTGAAACCTTTCTTCATTCTATTCACCGGGAAAACCTGAAATCTTATGTCCGATAAGAGAAGTAGTAAGCATTCGTGTATATCCGTACGTTAATTCTACCCTACTCTTACATATCACGGTGGACCCATTAAAAATACTACATTTTGAATCATCCTCCGGTGATAAATCTACGCCTACATGCTATCCTGCGATCGATATTAAGAATCGCTCGGAATGATTGAAGAAGTTTTCGTTCTCCCATCGTTGGAAATACTCGGTCCCTCACCAGATTTTCTGGGATGAGGAAGTGTGGCATTCTCCTCGGTTCTTTAGATTTACAAGTATGTGCTAGACGTGTACTCCGACGCCACGCCATTTCAAGTGGCATGGGTTATCCCATCCATGGATATGCTCCCACAAATGTGGCCTCTGGCAGAAGAACGACCGATCATCGAAGCAGAAGCCCTAGCAGCACTGATGGCAGCCACTCACGCGTGTGTGGTAGCTCCAGATCACGCAGAAATACGTATATATGTTGATAATCAAGCAGTTCTGTACTCCATAAATAAGGGGAAATGTGTTATATTCATATGAAATGATGTTAAGCAACTGCATGTAAACATAATAAAGGAACAGTCACATCATGTGACCTGGTGGTACGTCCCCTCAGCCGACAACTTGGCCGACCGTCCTTCCAGGACCGTCCTACCTCCTTATGCCAGCTCGGCCGTAGATTCATCTTGGGTCGGGCTGGTATAGAGGTGGGACGACGCCCAGGAAGAACGGTCGGTCGAGTTGTGAAGGGATGTGCCACCGGACTCTCTCGGACCGAGGGAAATACTTCGACCAGAAAATCTGGTGACCGAGGGTGAGGTGAGGTTTGAAACATAAGGACTCACACTACGTGTTTCAACCATTAAGACCGTTAAGAAGGAACCGGCACTTCGAAGTTCTATTTTCTTAAAATAAGGTCTCTCTGGAGTGCACACAGGTACCATTCCTTATTTTAAAGGGCTGGTATTTTTCGTCTAAAATTTGGAAAAGTAGTTCGGAAAGGGGCTGATATTTTGGTATCTTTGGAAGTGTAAGTACATATTAACAATTAACAACTGAATTCCAGCTTACAAGGTTTCAGATGAGTTTAATGGTGACTTATAAATCGGATATTCATTATAAATGATCGGAAGGAAATGTTAATCCCCTAGATAACGGCAGTATAACCTTCAAATGGTAAGTCATGCGTGTGGCCTCGAGTGCTTGGCTTGAATGACGATGTTTTGGCTTAAGGTAGTAACAGCGAGATAGTTCCCTAGTCATAATGGAGACCATATTCCATCTATAGGTTTTTGTTTCAGCTGAATGGTGCAATATCATAGTTTTATACGATTGAAATTCTTAATAATGAAATAAATATATCTTTATAAGTCTTGGAATAATGCAATCATCGTTTCATTGCACAAAGGGAAGAGAGGAAAGGCCAAATAAGGGAAAATAATAATTATCGGGCCATTAGTTTATTGAACATTCCGGGAAAAGTGTTCAGCAAAATTTTAATCGAAAGTGTGAGGAATATTACTTCTGACAAGGTAGGGGGTGTGCAGTGCCGGTTTATGCCTGGGATAGGATGCAGTCACCAGCTTTTCGCGCTTCAGCAAGTGATAGAAAAAAGTATGGGCGTCCGGAAGAAAGTGTATTGTGCGTTTGTTGATTTAGAGAAGGCATATGACAGGGTAAATAGAAATTGTGGAAGGTTTTGAAGGACTATGGAGTGAATGGGCAGTTATTGTATGTTATGATGGCGATGCATGTTAACAGTAAGGCAAGTATGAGAGTTAGCCGGATTCTGAGTGATTAGTTTGTAATAAAACAGGGCGTCAAGCAAGGATGCGTAATGTCACCAATGTGTTAAATGCATTTATGGATAATGTGTCAGAGATGCATGTAGTGAAAATGAGGGTGTTCTGATTGGAAATGTAAACTTGCGAGTTCTTCTATATGGGGGTGATGCTGTTTTGATATCATAGAGCCAACAGGGATTTCAGAAGGTCCTAGATAAGTTTTGTGAATCAACAGAGAGAATGGAATTGAGGGTAAATGCGTGCAAGACTAAAGTAGTAGTTCTTGATTAAAAGAATGGGGAGAATAACTGTATGATGAGGGCGAATGGTGAAGTAATCGAACAATTGCATGATTTTGTGTAGTTAGGTAAGATGTTTGCGAAAGATGGACGTATAGATGAGGAGATACAGACGTGCGAATACTGGAAGGAAAGTGGTAGGTAGCATGTGGAGCATATCAAGGAATGGGTGCCTGTCTAGGAAGCGAAAATCGCCGTGTACAAAAGTGTACTTCTCCCCACTTTTTTGTATGTTAGAGGAACATGGTTATATCAGGATAGACATAAGAATAGACTAAACGCCGTGGGTGTGAGTTATCTGAGGAGTGCTTGCGGCAAAAGTAGGATGGATAGGGTATGAGTGGGTAATAAATGAATGGGTCAGGAATGAGTGGGTAATAAATGAATGTGGGTTAGATGCTCCAGTAACAGAGATATATGAAAGGAGTGTACTTCGTTGGTTTGGCCATGTTGAGAGGATAGATGAGAGTCGAATTACGAAACAGATATATAAGAGTGAAATGGATGGTGCGAGAGGTAGGGGTAGGCCGAGAAAGTTGTGGTTGAGGAAATTCCTGGTACGGAAATTCCTGGAAATTCGAGGGGTACGCAACTTCAAAAACAAGTGTACACCGCATTTCCATTTCAGCCATTTTTATCCATTTTTAACCATTTCCATCAATTTCAGTCCATTTCCGACCATTTCTATCCATTTCTGTCCTATTCTATCAATTTTTGTCCATTTCTAACCATTTCTGTCCATGTGTGTAACCATTTCTGTCCATTTTTATCCATTTCTAACCATTTCTGTCCATTTCTATCAATTTTGTAACCATTTCTGTCCATTTTTATCCATTTCTAACCATTTCTGTCCATTTCTATCCATTTCTGTCCATTTCTATCCATTTCTAACCATTTCTGTCCATTTCTAACCATTTCTGTCCATTTCTATCCATTTCTGTCCATTTCTAACCATTTATGTCCATTTCTATCCATTTCTAACCATTTCTGTCCATTTATATCCATTTCTGTCCATTTATATCCATTTCTAACCATTTCGCAACCATTTTTCAACAAGCGTACACCATTTCTCAGAGTTGCATACCCCTCGGGAAATTCTTAGGAAGAGGAATATTAGGAGTCTTAAAAACAGGAGGGCGTGTATGAAGCAGTGTGCGGGGATAAATGAGGCAAAAGAGATTTGCAAGGATAGGTCAGTATGGAGGAAATTATTGAAGCAAAGTTAGATGTTGAAATTCCGAGGGGTACGCAACTTCAAAAAGAAGTGTACACCGCATTTCCATTTTAGCAATTTCTATCCATTTCTAACCATTTCCATGAATTTCTGTCCATTTCCGACCATGTCTATCCATTTCTGTCCATTTCTGTCTATTTCTAACCATTTCTGTCCATGTGTGTCCATTTCTATCCATTTCTGTCCTTTTCTATTTATTTCTAACCATTTCTGTCCATTTTTATCCATTTATGTCCATTTCTATCCATTTCTGTCCATTTCTATCCATTTCTGTCCATTTCTATCCATTTCTGTCCATTTCTATCCATTTCTAACCATTTCTGTCCATTTATATCCATTTCTAACCATTTCGCAACCATTTTTCAACAAGCGTACACCATTTCTCAGAGTTGCATACCCCTCGGGAAATTCTTAGGAGGAGGAATATTAGGAGTCTTAAAAACAGGAGGGCGTGTATGAAGCAGTGTGCGGGGATAAATGAGGCAAAAGAGATTTGCAAGGATAGGTCAGTATGGAGGAAATTATTGAAGCAAAGTTAGATGTTGAAATATGTATTTATGAGTTTAACTTTGTGGCTGTGCCTACCCCGGAAGGGAACGGCATGATTGGTATGTATGTGTAAGTCTTTAACGTGACTCATTTTTTTCACGCAGTGCGATTAAAACTCCTTCACAGCGGAAGGTATTTTGCGATCCTGAAAAGATTACTGCGGTGACAATATGCTTTATTTTCAAAGTTGGTTCAGGAGACATACAAACTGCTCGTTGTTAGTTTTTTTACGAGATCTAGGTGTTGGTAATTCTTAATTTTTTAAATAATGTCTCTCTGGAGCTCATACACGTACCATTTCCCATGGAAGTAATGGCGGGTATATTTACGCAAACATTTAAGAAAGTAGTGTGGTAAGGGGCTGATATTTTTTATCTTTGGAAGGGTGAGATATATTTAATTAAAATGAGACTGAATTCATTGATTTTTTTGGTGAAATAAGGTTTCGTTCAAACTACCTTATACGCGACATGGCTGGACTTCCCAGGTGAGGTTTACTCACGCGTATCAAACCGACCTTCGGTCGGGAGATTGCGGTCTGCGGTCTCTCTTGAGTCCGCGACCTCCCCGTCTCTTGCAAAATCACGCGTGTCCGTGCGACTTTTTGATGCAAGGGAAAAATAGATGGAGTCATTCCGTTCGATAGTACGGGGGAGCATTGGAGGCATTAGACACGCGCTTTAGACCGTATTTAGGTATCTGAAACAAAAGCCAGTCTGCCAGAAAATGAAAACGAAAATGAATTTTATGAGAGTTAATGATGGAGGAAATGTGAATGTTATGACAAATGAGGGAAGAATAGAGCAGGTTAGAAGATATAAATATCTGGGGAGCATGCTGACGGAAGATTGGAAGAGTGAGGTAGAGATTAAGTCAAGAATATCTTTGGGAAAGGGAGCTTTTAATAAGAAGAGGAATGTTTTATGCAGCGGTATGGGCCTAGAACTAAGGAAGAGCCTGGTGAAATGTTGTGTGTGGAGTGTTATGCTGAATGGATGCGAAACGTGAACCTTGGGAAGAAGCGAGAAGGGTAGGATCTATGCTCTTTAGATGTGGATGTGGAGGAGGCTAGAGAGAGCGAAATGGGAGGATAGAGTAAGAAATGAGGAGGTGCTGGGAAGAGTTAGGGAGGAAAGAACACTAGTGAATACAAAAGGGAAGAGAAAGGGAAACTGAATCGGACATTTTTTAAGAGGGAAGGGGGTTGTAAGTACAGCAGTCGAGGGAACTTCGGTGGGAGAAAAGAGAATAGGAAGAAGAAGGCTGAAAATGACAGACTAAGTGAAGATAGTCAGAAGTTACAAGGAAACTAAGGAATGAGGCCCGGGACAAGACGAATTAAAGACAGCTTTGATGTTTGGGACATGCCAGTTGGCAAAATGCCAGTTGATGATTGATGGTAGACCACATTGCAGGCATCAATTACGTAGGCAGTATGCTTCCAAAGATAGCATAATTTGCAGAGTTGCCTTGGTATTTTTTCATTGATGAAGGGGAAATCATTACTTTAATTCTTTTACGGTTTACTTTCATTTTACCGACCCATTTGTGGATGGGTAACCGTCGTTATCAAGATATTATTTTTAAAAATGACGTTTACCCGTTTCCATAGAGGCCGCTAAATAAGAAGTCTGCCAAAAATAAATGCAGTCGGTAAAATACAAGTTAACCTTGGATGAATGTTATAGATAGTTTCCTTTCTTTATTTTTTGCTCTCAGAAAATGAAAATAATCAGAAGGATCAATCCTGTTACTGTATATTTTAAACCAGGAATGATTTGCAAAAGTTGTTGCTGTTGTACGAAGTAGATAGACAATTTAACTCTGTGGTTTTATTATTTCTTCGAGCTTTCATCGTATGTATATATATATACTTCGCTTTCGTGCACCGTGGCGCAATCTATTCTCATATTTAATATGTATCTACGTATATAGTACCCAGCTTGACACCTGAGCGCTGTGGGACAAGCAAAGGTGTACCCAGTAGTTGGCGGGGCTACTCCCTCCAACGGTTGCCGTCATAAAGGGGGCATTTTTACCCAAATATGCGATAATTTTGCGAATTTTTTGTCATTTTTTAGCGTTTACGTGCGACTTTTTCCCCAAAGATACGATAATGATGAGGTAAACAATCCCATTTGCATATCCGATTAGAAAAATGTAGAGCATAAAGAGTAGGAGCTGGAGGAGGAAAATAGATAATTAGATAGAAGTTTGGGGTGCCCCCCCTCCTGTTTTCTTAGGACGTCAGAAACGTCAGGTGCACCACCGGTGGCGGGGAGTGATTTTTCAAACAGGACAAGCATTACACCTTGATCCAGTCTTATAATGTCTTGTCGAATATTTTATTGGTGTGTAAACTGACGATAAATTAAACAACAGTTTGTTATACTTGTGGCAAAGGCAACACCTTGTTTGGAAATTATTGTAGTAAATTTATTTGGCTCTAAAGTATTTTAGTTGACGTTCAAGTTCTCTAGGTCTAGATTTGTGCGTAACATTTGCTCTTATATCTTGTGATCTAAGTAACTTGTGTCGATATCGGTTCGTACGTACTCAATTTTCCAGAGTTTCTCTTTGTACTTCATGAAGTTCGTTAATGTAATTTATTTTACCTTGTCATGAATGCTTGCGTGTTCAAGATGAGTTTAATATTTTTATCCCATTACTCGTGCATTGTTCGTATATGGAAACAAGAGTTCCTTGATATAGCCCCGCAGGTATTTCAAGCAATACCATAGCATTGCATCTAATGTTTCATTGGACTGTCTCTATGCTTATCGATTTATCTATCTATCCTCATTAGACCGTTGAAGTGCTCGGAAATAGACTTGTGCCAAACAGGATAAACATCTTCATTATACCCTGCAAGTTACCTCACCTCGAATACGCCGCGAGCATTAGGGACCCTGCCCGTAAGATTTTACTAAAAAAATAATAAAATTCAGAGAAAAGTGGCACGCTTCGTTAAAAGATGCTACGAGCGAACATAATTTTTTCAGAACACAATCTCAAAAGATAACGGAAACCTGTTTTTTTAATATATGAGGAAGAGGAAAGACAATAGGGGAACAATAGAAGTTTAAAAAAATTAGGATGGAACCCTAATCACAGATGACAAAGAGAAGGCCAATGCCCTCAACAGTTGGTACGCAAGAGCTTTTTCGGGAATAGAAAATAGAATGGACACGATGAATGATGTAACCCAAACTCGGGGACAACAGAAAAAAACGGTATAGTTATTTCAAGACCGATTGAAAGCTCAAACTCAGAAAGTTTTGAAAGAATTAGAAAAATGCGAAAGAATAAGTCAGTAGGACCCGATGGTATTTCTATTGATTTACTGAAACTGTGTGGTTTGGCCCTTTCAAATTACATTAGCCATTTATTCAATGTTACCATGAACAACAATGTCTTACCAAGTGACTGGAAGAAGGCCCAAGTAGTACCAATCTTCAAAGGAGGAGATAAAAATCTTGTTGAAAATTATAGTCTGGTAAGCTTGACTTCCGTAGTCTGCAAGTTGTTGGAAAAGATTGTCGCAAATTACCTTTGGGATCTATGGGAACGCGAGAACTGCTTGTTCAATCGTCAACATGAATATAGGAAAGGCCACTCACCTGAAACTCAGCTGTTAGGTTTTTGTCATGAAATTGCCGACTCTATAGGTGCGGGAATAGAATTAGAAGCAATTATAGTCGATCTGTCAAAAGCCTTTGATAGAGTTGATCACGAACGGCTGATGCTTAAGATGAGGCAGTTACTAATGCAAATAAATAGATGAGTGATCTTGTGGATCAATGAATTCCTTAAAGGCAGGACACAAAGGGTTAAGGTAGGAGATGAATGCTCAGAGACAACGAGAGTAACGTCTGGCGTTCCTCAAGGAAGTGTCCTTAAACCATTATTGTTTTTAATTTACCTAAATGATCTCCAGGAAACAAATAAATTCTAACATAAAGCTTTTTGTGGATGACTTCATTATTTATCGGAAGATTGAAAATCAGATTGATCATGAAGCCCTTCAGGATGACGTGAACAAATTAAAGAATTGAGTCGAGAAATGGGATGGATATAAAGGTAAACAAATGCAAATATGTGAACTTCAGCAATAGAAGAAAACACCGAAAATAGAAATTACGAATTCTCCGGCAATTTAATTCCAAAATCGGAGAGCTGCAAATACTTAGGAGTCTATTTAACTAAGAATTTAGGATGGGGTTTAAACGTGGAACACGTTGTTAAAAAAGCTTTCAAAATGTTACATTGAGTAATGAGAAACCTCAAATGGAGCAGCACGACCACTAAAGAGAAGGCCTTTAAAACCCTGGTTCGACCAACGCTGGAGTACGCATCTCTTGTATGGGACCCACACAAGAAAGGGGAGGTGATGAACGTGGAGAAGGTGCAAAGAAAAGCGGCTAGGTATGTTCTAGGGAAACACAATAAAACAGAGGGCGTAACAGAAATGCTTAGAGCACTGGGATAGGAGGTGAGGAGGAAAAGAAGCAGGCTATGTGGGATGTACAAAATAGTGAGTGAGGAAAAAGCATGGCATGAATTTGCGAAGGACATAATGAAGCCAAACTTTGTGGGAAAAAATGATCACCAGTTCAAGATAAAGTGCCGATCACAAAGGACAAATGTTAAACAGCTCTCCTTCTTGAACAGAACCATACGGGAGTGGAACGACCTACCAGCAAAAATATTTGAGCCCTTCCCAAAAAAATTATATATTTTTAGAAATAGGTTTAAGAAGTAGAAGGTTTCAAAGTATATTCTTTTACTCGGCTGTTTTTAATGTTACCACCAGGCCAATGGCCTACTTGTAACTGTTTGATAGCGACACAGAATATAATCAGCACGCCCCACTAAATATCTAGGTCTGACAGAAGCGATAAAATAAGAGAAATACATTGCCGAACAGATAGGTACAAGAACTCGTTCTTTCCGCACCCAATAAGCGACTACGATAAAAACGGAGCTCCACTAAATACACTCCCATTATACATGTCACCATTTAAACTCCCAAAATCATACATTTTTAAACGACTGGTGACCTAAAACTCCCTGCGACACGCCCATGTGGCGGCTCGAAGCGTAGTATGTAGATATAGAAGGGTTTGTGACGGAGGGTCAATTTTAACCAAAGCATGCATTTAATCAAATATTACAAAATTTTCAGGAAATAGCTTCGCTAGCTGATTATGATGATGCATACACAAGCAAATATTTCCTCGGGTACATCGTAGCTGTATCCATGCAAAAATTTCTCATTAATGTCTAGAATATCTGACATGCTGTTAATATGGGTGGCGATTTAGATAAACTGAGCTTTATATTGGGCATATACTTGGCTTCCTATCGGACGACGTAATTATGAAGTTTTAGCGGCAGCTTATATGATCACCAATCTTTCGAAGAAAAAATCGCATTATAAATCAGTCCGTTTGGTAATCTGACTTTTTAAACATCTCTTTAGCGTATAATTGGTGGAGGTATGCCGGGGTTTGCAAAATGGTTTTGATATCATCTGGAAATGAGGTAGACGACGTACTTACAGATGAGAACTTTTGTACATTTCATCCGACTAGTTAGTGATTCCCATCGTAGTTGTTTCAGTAGGCTGGTAACTTTATACCCCGAGGGGCTAGAATCCTTCGTTATCTCGGAGTAGAGGAAGCTTAAGGTTTACTTCATGTTGAAGTACAGCATGAAAATAAATTAGACGAAGACTAAAATTCTAGTTTGCGGAAGAGGTAAGCTGAATGTAGAAGTCTTTCTCAGAGGGGAGAAATTAGAGCAAGTGGATTCCTTCACGTATCACGGAAGTATCCTCACGTGGTACGGAAGAAGTACAACGGACATCAAGCGGAGAATAGCCCAAGCTAAGAAGGCGTTCATGGGAAAAAGACAACTACTGTACTTAAAGAAGATAGGACAACAAACCAGGATACAGTATGTGAAAATATTCGATGAAGCGTAGCGTTCTAAGGATCGGAAGAATGGACCATTGGAATAGCTGACCAGAATAGACTAGAAGCCTTCGAAACCTGATGCTGGAGGAGGATGCTGAAGATGAAATGGACGGACAAAATAAGAAATGATGTATTGTACAGAAGAGTAGAAGAGGAAAAGACCACATGGAACACCATAGAGAAAAGGAGAACACGATGGATTGGTCAAACCCTGATACACAATGGGTTTGTGAAGAAGATAATTGAAATTAAAGTGGAGGGAACAGTCCCCAGAGAAAGACCCGGGAATATGATCATGGACCGAAAAAAGAGGAAAGATTATAGGAAGAGATACCAGGAGGTAAGGGAACTAGCATTAGATAAGGAAGGGGCGAGGGCTGCAGTCAACCAGTCTTAGGATTGAACAGCCAGTGAATGAGGTTTACCTCCTTTTCATGAGTGATGAACCTGTCTTCTCTGGTATTGCTAATGTTTGTGAACTGAAGAAACATGTTTGCTCTACTTCTTCAGTAAATTGATGGACCTTCATTTTCATCCGAGAGGCAGAATGGAGTAAAATTCTGGCGGAATGCAGGGGCTTTCCTTTGCTGGAGCCTGAATTCTCCTTTGACCTCATGCGAGAGTGTAGGTTATGCATCTGGAAGGGGATGCACTCTCTCATGCACAAGATGATACGTGCTATTTTTAGCGTTCAGTTTAAGGTTGTTAGTAATGCCTTTTCTCAGAGATGAGATCCCGGGTGCTCAGGACGGGAAATGAGCATCTTGCATAATATTCACGTATAGACTTTGGAACATTGCGATATTATATCATAGACCAGAGGCATTGTTACGTGGAATAGGCTATTTATTAATTCAATATGTAATTTGCGAAGACTAACGGGGTAGTGCTTGAGATGGTGGGCGAGGAAAGGAAACTTCTTAATAAAATTCGCGATCGGCAGAGTAGATGGCTGGAGGATGTATCGTAATAAGGGGCGATGGGTAGCTCAAGAATGTGTTAGAGGGAAGGATGTTGGGCAAGCGGGGAAGAGTAAGAAAGAGAATATATTCCAAGGGCGGAATGAAGAAGGGTAGATCGTATGCTGAGGTGAAAATGGATGTACTTTTGGGAGATAGGCACCTGATAGTGAAGAAAACTGGAAGGAGATTCTCTGACATTCATCAAAACCTAAATTTACCGGTAGAATACTGAAAAAATCGGTATCTTGAGAATGAAAGGCTGCGTTGATAGCTGATGGCCACTCTGCAATACTCACGCTGCACGTAAATCGATGGATTTTTTATAGATCGTCTGGCTATTAATGAACGTGCATCAGTTTACTTATTATAGCAGTATGTTATAATGTTGATCCTCAGATTAATTTATGCATGCCATTTTCTTGCTGTATGATCCATATAAATTGCAATTCCTCTTCACCCCGTGGGGTATGAAGATTTCATCTCTTCTTCGAGACATAAGCACTTAATAAAAATTATTATTGGCTCACGTTTTATCATACTTGCGCTATATTTGTCTGCAATAACGACAATAAGGGTATAATTTATTCTTTTATTATTTTATTTCTCATTACTCCTCTAATTTTTAAATGAGTAAATATACGTTTTAATCTATAATATTTTAGATATAATCCATATTAGGCCAATGGAGTCAATCGGTATCATTCAGGCGATTATCGTTATATTTCTCGTGTTCCAATGTTTATAGTGTCTCTGCCAGAAAAATATATGTATGACGGTATGGTGTCAGAATAACAATGAACACTTAATTACAGTTCGGTGTAATGGCCTATTTCAGCATGATACGCCTAATAAATCTGTTCACAGCTTAGCCTGGACCTCTTGTCAGCCTTTGGTGAAGTGCTTCCGCTACGGAGAAACAGTGGCCGACTGAGGAAGAAGGAAAGGGAGCGAGTGTAATGTTCTGGCACTATGGATTTTATGGGTGGAGTGCTTTTCTCATTGTGGCGCAGGGGTCTTTTCATGACAAGAGCTAAGCATTTACCCCTGCGCGCATTCACTGTGACTTGTTCACTTTCGTATCTCGCTGTTTCTGGGGGTAGATACTTCTGAGCGTCAATCTGTGGCGTCCAGGATAAAGTGTTCTGGAGATGGTGGGAAATCTGTGCACCTTGCGGAATAGGAGTCGATTATGGAAAAGGTGAGCGTATTAAACGCATTACATTTCGACTCTTGAGTAGAACAGAGGATGGGATTCAACGGCATTAAGAATGACGGAGAAGTAGTCGCCATCCGTTGTTATTCTCCAAGCTTCACAATATTAGAGCATACTCCGAATATGGTTTATTGAATTTGTGTCCTTCGTTTTAATTTTCTGTATCCAGTTGCTTTGAGACTTTTTTTGTAGAACGTTTTCTTTACGTGAGCTATTCTGATCACTGCATATATTTTTTTTCTTCCGAAATTGCTGATCCTACTACCCAGAGAGCATTACGTTTCCTCCTGCGCTAAAGTCTTTGCCATTCAAGTTGAGAGGTAACTTCGCTTTCTTTATTTCTTGTATTATAGATAATAAACCGCAGTATTAGTTTTCTTAACTTAAATCTTCACGCTGTTTTTCTTCATTGTTTTCTCCATACCAGTCAGCGTTCGTATTAGATCTTCTTTCTTCTCTGCCGGGTCTACTTCCTAGACACCAAAATTCTTCCACTTATACGAAATTTTACTGGCTCTCATCTTGATGTCTTCCAAAAACGATAATTTAGTTTTCTTTACATTCATCCTGCAGTTGTATGCCTTCTTGATTTTGTCCATCAAGTTCATAATTCTTGTCGGATCTTCTTTATTCTCTGCCTAAATGGTAGCGCGATAAGGAAATCGAATTTTACTCTTCGTGCGTGCGTTTGTTCATTAAATTAAAGTTAGAATGAAGGGGAGGAATAAAAAGTAAGATTTTGAATTGAACTGAACAAACTTTATTGTTCTGATGCCAACTGCTCCGTAAGACAAAATACATAAATTAGAGTCTCTCTACTCTCTTATACTCTCAAAACTATCTAAAAAAAATAGAACTCTCAAAAAGGTTACAATGATTAAATGACTCATGACTAAGTGTATAATAAAACAAACAAGTATGCCTAAGAAAACAAATAAACAGAAAAAGAGAAAATGAATTATCAATTTGAGAAAAAAATATTGACTTTTAATTACAATGCATATTAGTATATAATACTGCAATTAATGGAATATATGGACTCAATGAACAAAATTGTGACATGTTTCAATTTATACATGGCATCAACAAATAATAGAACAAATGAATAATATGTGTTTGTTAAGAGGGTGTTGAAATAGAGACTCTGTTTAGAAAAAGGGGGCCACTTCTTTTTCTTTCTTTCGTTGAAGAGGTCGAACAATGGAATCGTCCCGGCCGCAGTTTTTCCTCGCTCTTAGCGCGTCGTCTTCGTCCGGGCATCTCAAGCGTTCCCTCATTCCCTTCCGTCTTCACTGTTCCTCTTGTCTCCCTCCTCTCTGCCTTTCCGCTTTCATCATCTCCTATGACTACTCCCCATTGTCTCCTCTCTTCCTTCTAATTATCTCCAACTGCCTTTTTTGTGCCCAACGTTCGCCCGAGTGTTGGATGCTCAACAGCGTCTCGCCCATGAGTCCCGTTGAGAGCAGTATCGTCTTAGCTATAATAGAATAATTTATTCCATGATTATTTTTATGTTTGTCACTCAGGTGTGCATTACTTTACCCAGGTTGTGCTTAAACTCAAAGGAAGTAATCGTCCGCGGGATAGTTGTCTGAGAGAAAAATTGGTGTTTTCCATTTCGACGTGCTGCGCGGTCTCGAAGAAATGTCGATTTCAGCGCCATCGCTTCATTACGGCGGAGTTAGGATAGCCGATGTTGAAATGGTTTTGGTCCTAGTGCTCTGTATGATTATTTCTGCCATGGAAAACGCCTTGTATTAAGAGGTGTTGGGTGCTTGATGCAGTATTTCAGGACGGATAGAAAAAAGACAGTTCTCATGTGATATATAGAGCGTTCCTCATTTACAAATTTACATCCACAAATTACAGTGTCATTTTTACGCAATAAATAATAATTTCAAAAAATTTCACTCAAACGTATGAAATTTTACCAAATTTTTGTAGTTTTTGTGTTGATTTCCATCCTCTTTAGTAGCTCGATTACAAGCATTTCTGAGTAATGATGTTTGTGTACTTCTTGCTCGTGGTTTTTTTCTTTCGTCGCGATATTTTGTTTTTTTCAATGTTGCTGTTATAGCAGCTACGTGAATAGCATGCTACCGATCAGAGAAAGTCCCTCTTCCGAGCGTGGTGCGTGTCTTCTTACCCGTAGCAGATGTTTCTTGGGACTCGTTTATCTGCTACCCGGCTGCACGAAGAGGGACGTGGCATCTAGTCGTTTTCCACGAAGAGGAGACGGGTCGGTTGGCTCGAAGTAGCGGTCAGCTGGGCTTGATGGTCGAACGTGATAGTTGAAGATGCCTTCGAACGCAGGCCTTGCCTTTTCACCGCAGGCGTAGAAAGGAAACGGATTCCGAGTTCGTCAAGGGCACGTTTTATCGTCACAAATTTGTTACTTTTGTATTCATTCATTCAAGTATTCTACCAACTGATCGTTAAGTTTTTGTACTGCACGTATCCCGATCAGTTTTTTTTTACTACTATGGATGGCCCACCATTAGATCTCTCTTGAATTTCTCATATCGTCTCTCGCCTTACAAGTCGTCAAGTGGTGGTATAACGGAGTGTCAGGTCGCGGAGATAGTTCTCCGAGGTATGTGCAACTCTGAGAAATGGTGTACGCATGTTGAGAAATGGTCGAGAAATGGGTAGAAATGGCTATGAATGGACAGACATGGATAGAGATGGACAGAAATTGATAGAAATGGACAGAAATGATTAGAAATGGGTAGAAATGTAAATAAATTGAAAGAAATCGACAGAAATGGTTAGAAATGGACAGAAACGGACATAAATGGTTAGAAATGGACAGAACTGGATGGATTTTGGTAGAAATAGACAGAAATGGATAGAAATGATCGGAAATGGACAGAAATGGATGGAAATGGTTAGAAATGGATAGAAATGGACAGAAATAGCTAGAAATGGACAGAAATGGATAGAAATGAACAGAAACGGACAGAAATGGATGGAAATGTGGTGTACACTTGTTTTTTAAGTTGCGTACCCCTCGTAGTTCTCCGTACGGCTCGTAGTATCAACTAAATTTGTAACCCTCATTAGCTCTCTACATTTCCTTTGATTTATCATCCATGTTAGGTAATTTTCGTATGGGTTGATTATTCCAGAAAAAAGGCCCGGAATTTATACCCTACACCACTACGTGGTAAGGATATATTACTTTTGTCCCAGCAGAAATGTGATGCATTGAAGGAGGCGTGGCAGGTATGGAAAAGTATATATATAGAAATAATCGGCATCACCTTACTAGTCAATCTAACTATATGTCCGTCTGACTGTATCCTCGCACGATAACTGCCATCACAATTGAGATATCGAGCTGAAATTTGTGCCATAAGCCTCAAGTAGTCCACAGACGGCACAGTTCTAAAATGTGTTGGATCGGACTAAAACCACGTGTTTTTATAAAGTGAAAGTGGCGTAGGGTATTTAAGCTTCGGCAAGGCCGAAGACAATGTCTTTACTAGTTTTAAAAGTATTTTGTTTTATAGTTGCCTCAAAGATTCTCTCGGGAATATAGGCATGGTTTGCATACAGTGTGCCATCGCTGTAGATCGTAAGCGAACCGATATTTCATTCTGAATCAAGTCGAGGTGGTTCGCGGAAGGCGATGAACTTTGTTGACTCATCGTGAACGCGAAGTAATGCGTATGTAATGAAATATTTATGCGGGAGCACCCAAGGCCCTCTCGAATGATTATAGCTGATCTCGTCGCTTATCTGATTTTCCCATATCTTCCTCCGAGCGTTATCTCCTCCGCTTGTCGAAAAATATTACATTCGAGTGTTTGGTTTTGGGCCTCTGTGGTGTTGAAAAAAATAGACACTGTTCGTGGTTATGGGTATTATCTTTACCTTCGAATTGCCTTCGATTACCTTGGAAACCAGGGGCTGGAGGAGGATGCTAAAGATACATAATACAAAATAAGAAAGTGTATAGAAGTATAATGAGAAGAATAATGAAATATATAGAAGGGGAGAAGAGGAAAGGACTATATAGAGCACAATACGGAAAAGAATTAACCCAGATGAAGTGGATACACTCTGAGAAACAATGGGTGTGTGGAGAACGCAATTGAAGGCAAAATAGAGGGAAAAGTCTCCAGAAGAAGACCCAGGAATAACTTCATTGACCGAATAAAGGGGAGAAAGTACATAAGGAGAGATATTAGGAGGTAAGAGAACTAGAATTATATAGGGAAGGATGGAGGGCTGCAGTTAACCAATCTTAAGGATTGAACGACAAATGAATGACTGAATATTATCGTCGTCATTGCATTTCATTCTTTATTTAATTAACCTTATCGGTATATTCTGAGTGTTTCGATGTTCTTAAAGTTAAGGGTCGGTATTTTGGGCAGGATCAATCGTGGAGCTAGCCGGTAGCATGTGCCTCTTTTTCTTTGCTGAGTTTACTACTTCGTTAACTCTTCAACCTCATAATACTAACAATGGAAACTCTGGAAAGCGCTCGACCTAATACATGATTTTATTAGCGTAGAGCTCACGTGGTAATTTGTGTACCTAGATAACTTTTTTATTTAGTAACGCCAGTTAGGGGAAAAATTGGTATGATGAGAAATTTTTGGATTACAGAAAGCGTGGTTATCGCTTGGTGAGGAAATTTGTGAACCTTTTAATATCGATTATATGTATGTCGACTTTCTTTTACTGGAATACATTGAATTTTGGTTATTCCTATGTCAAGAATCCAGCGATTTGTCATAGTGTGACTTTGCTAATAGCTGCAACAATGGTAGGCCATGAAAATTTAGATAACCATGGTCGAAAATTAGTTATGTAAACATGACATTTTGGTGGGAAAATTTCATGTCATCTCTGGTATTCCGCAAGAGCGATTTCGATCACGGAAGTGCCTTTTATGTCGTATTCACGTCTCAAGTACTCGAAGTTCTGGGTTGCTGCTTAATTTCATATGCTCGGAGGTTGGCAAAACAATCTTTTTTAGCGACTCCTTTTCATCAATGATCGTAGAAGTATTTGGCATTGCTGTTTATGATTTGTTTTCTCTTAACTTTTCGGGTTGCTACTGAATTTCATGTGCTCGAAGAATGTAAAAACATTTTTTTAGCCATTAATTTTAATCAATAATCGTAAAAGTCGGTATTGCGGTACGTGATTTGTTTTTTCTTAACGTTTCAATTCGTATACCAGGGGCACCTTTGCATTTATTCTCCCGAAGAAATTCCTGTTGTATTGAGTGAAACGTTGTCAGAAAATGAGCCAAACGCACGCTATATCCGGCAGCTTCTTTGGTCATTTGAATAATGGTTTTATGAATTCTGGGTTAATTCTTTGTTGGATCAGTTTCACGTCAGACGGTCATCTTCGTTTTTCTTCGTGTTCACGGGGAAAAATTCGAGGGTCAGTTGTACCCGTACAAGTAACGTGCATTGTCTGTAACCACGTTCAAGGAATCATAAATGAGACAAAAAGCAACAAGAACCTTAAGAAAAACTGAATGCTTCATTGGAAATAAGTGGAAGGTATAACATAAGAGGGAAGAAGCCAAATCTTATACAATATATGGGGTAGATATAGTTTATATTTGCCCAATAATGCCCTACGTGGCGGAGACTCGGCCAGACACTGCGAGCACAACGAGACTGGTGATGCGACAATGCTACGGACAATCACGGGTAAAACATACTGGACAGAGAACTGAGCGAAAGCACGAGAAAAGCTAGAGAAGTAGAAAACTTTAATTGGATAGAATTTTTGGGGGAGGCGACCGACAGCTAAGGTCATTTGCGCCATAGGGGACAGGCAAGGGAGGAAGGGTGGATAGAAAGCCGGCGTCGGAATTAGCCTGCTCTTAACGAAAGGCACCAAGGGGACCACCACGGCTTAACGTCTCAGCCAACAGACGGAGTACTGCACTTAAGCGTCCTACACAAGACACTCAAGTAGGGATCGGGTTTCCTCTGAAAAACATCCTCCTCTGCAGGGATTTGTACCCTGGCCGCCCGTATGGATAGCCAGTACTCTAGCCACCACACCAACCTGATCCCGAGAAAGCTTTAACTTGTGGATCTTATATAGAAAGTGCGAATGGTTTGTTCGCAGAAAAAAATCGTTTGAGCGAAGGAAGGATAGTAAAAGCAACTCGAGACAACTTATCGATGTGATTTAGAAGATCAAATGTAGATGGAGGGATAATCGTACCGTCGAACAAATGTAAAACGTGGATTGACGAAGAGAGTAAAGATGTGCAAACCCGTTCATTTTTGGGAACTCTCTCACTCTCTACCAGTTCTTTTTGGGATCCGTACCATTTCTCTCGTTCACCGTTCTTTATTATTGGTGGTCATGTATTTTTATTTTTGGCAGTTTATTGGAGCTTAAATAATGTAAAAAACATAGAAATACTAGGTATACCGTTATGTCGGCGTTTAAGAATTTTGGATGAAATAAAAGATGTAAGGTAATCTTACCAATTTGTTACATGGTTTCGTGAATCGGTTTACTTTATATAAAGAGAAAGGTACTGCCAATTACACCGCTAGCATCTGCAGATGAATTTTTGAGGTGTTATAAAGAGCATCCAATCTCACGAATATAGGAGCGAGGATCTAATGGACTGGCAGACTGCAAGGAACGACGGACCGAAAGGACCGACTGATCGAAAGGAACGACGGACCGGCGGACCGAAAGGACCGACGGACCGGAAAGACCGACGGGCCGAAAGGAACGGTCGTTCAATAGAAGGCTGTCCTCGGTCCTCCCGTTCAATCCTTGGACCCGTTCCTTCGGACCCGTTCTTTCGCGTACGTCCCATCTCCAGAAGAGAGAATGGCAGTATGCTTTCTGTAGACATTTAGAAGGAAGAAGACGAATGCTGAAGGCATGATGACTATATGAAAAAAATGTAGTTTCCATTTATTTATGTTTGAAGGAAATGCTAACGACTCATTTTTTGGAAAATAAAACTCCCCAATCCTATCTTTTTATCAATTGATTTTCATTTATACATTGAATTCGATAATGTTCAGGACTTTGGTCGGTGGTATTTCCACCATTTGATTTCTCATCCGACTTATCTATTATAAGTCATTGTTCGTTATTACCGTGGCAGTTAACGGAATGTGTTTTTGACGCGTCACTCTTATCTTCAATGCTATCATTTCCTTATGTGATTATATAGTGTATTACTCCACCGGGGTTCTGATGTCGTAGTAGGTCAGTGGCTGGTGTCTGCAAAAAATTATCAGCAACCGGTAATGAGTTGATCTTTTATTTTCAGGTTGTTGTTAAATTGTTTATCCTATCTAGTGAATGAATTGTACTATGTGTAAACAAAAAGTTTTTTTACGAACAGCTCTTAGAGCTCAATCGATCGGAGAAATTTTATGGGAGTTACGTAGCTCCGTAAAGAAAATAAATAGGACTTCGAATTGATTTTTTTTGTTTACTGGAATCAGCTTACAAAAATAATCTTGGCATTGTTAAGGAAGGTTGATACTATTTGGATTTGAAGTACGAAATTGTCATAAATATGTGCTATTGGTACACCTCGGCGTCTCTGCACTGATTTTTTGTTGCTTTCATTTCTGTTAGTAGTATTAAACCATATAACCGTTTACACAAATTGACTACATAACTGACATATAATCGCGGGGAATCGACCTAAAACACGTGGCTTTAGTTCTGTTTTTCATCCTTGACTTTTCTTACTTCTTCTGTCTACACATCTTTTTTTATACTTATTTTATTAAGTCTTGAAACTTCGTATAGGGGTGAAAAGACAATCGAACTTTGCAGCAATGGTTTTATCTTTACTGATTTTTTTCCTCTTCTCCGATCAAAAACCACATCTATAACAGTTCGCATCACATACATGGTAATTGGTTCATTCGTTGCAGGATGCATTGAAGTTATTCTAAATGGCTTTTTAGGAGATTTAATGATTTTTATTTATTTTCCACAGTCATATGCAATAGCTCGAAAGGCTTTTTAAATTGTAGTAATTAACAAGTACCTGAGTACGAACACATTCCTCTACTCCCTGAGTGGTGAGGAATTTGCACAGGTGGGAACAAGGATATTTTTGGCATTGTAAAGGAAGGTTGATAATATTTAGATATGAAGTACGGCATTGTGATAAATATGTGCTATTGGTATACCTCGGCGTCCCTGCATCAATTTTTCGTAGCATTCATGTCTGTTAGAAGTCGTTACCATTGTTTGTTCAATCATTAGATTGGTTGACTTCTTCCCTCCACCCTTCCCTATGTAACGCTTTTTCCCCTATATCCTGGTATCTCTTCCTATGCACTTTCCTCTTTATTTGGTCCATGAACTTATTCTTGGATCTTCCTCTGAGGACTTTTCCCTCTATTTTGTCTTCAATTATGTTCTTCTCAAACCCATTGTGTCTCAGGGTGTGTCCAATTCATCTTGTTCTTCTTTTTTCTGTGGTGTTCCATATGGTCCTCCCTTACTTCACTCTTCTGTGAAATTCATCACTTCTTACTTTATTTCGTCCATTTTATCTATATTGTCTTCGTCCATTTTCTCTTCTATCTGTTAGGAGTATTAAACCATAACACAGTGCAGAAAAATGGACAACATAACCGTCAAATACTAGTGGGGCTCGAACACGCGACCGTCGGGTTGGCAGATCATCCCACTACATCCGCAGCTAGCGGTTTTCTTTTCGGCATTAGCCTTCGCGTAAACATCGGGCTCTTGATTTGCGATCGTAATTTTCGTTCGTGCAAACAAATTCACGGCGTAGCATGAGTAAACTCAAACAGGACTGAGGAAAGTTTGCACCGAGCTGTATAAATAAATCTGTGTATGTTTTATCAGGCCTCATTGTCATCGGAAGCACCTTTGGAAGCGTCCTCTCCCCCTTTGTAAGTTCTTGAAAGACATCGAGACGCAGGAACAGTGGGAGGGATGAGCGGAGTGGGAGCCGTTATAAATCAACACGCGTGAAATACCGCGCCGAGCGACGCGCAATCACGATAGGTATCGACCGGAAGGGCGGCTCGAGATGAAAAACCCCGTCTTTTGAGTCGGCAATATCTGTGAAAACGTTTTCTCCGCAAACATTTGTCTCGTAAATTACTCCCGCGGTGGGTCGCGGCGGGGAGGCACAATCTGAAAACCGCCTTCGGTCGCTTCGGTCTTTCTTCCTCACTTCGCCGACGTTCGTGATAGCGTGCACTTGCGTATATCGGTGTGTTCCTCTTGTTCTTAAACTCCTCATGTAACACTTTCATTGTGAATGAGAGCAGGAGAGCCTGGCGAAGACCCTTCCAGAGGAATTGTAGGCGTTCGAGGATCGGCATACAGTCTTTCGCCAAGCGGAGTGCGTTCTAAATCCGTGAAAATCGCTGAAAAGAGGAAAACTTTACATTGTTGTTATGTGGAATTCATTCCTACCGTTCCCAAAATAATCATCCGCTCAGAGAGATGACGGCTCAAGGGGTGTGGCCGCGGAGGCAAGTGTCACTGTATTTCGTAATAATTTGACTACATGCGTACAGAATATCTTCTAATTCCCTCAGTGGAAATAGAGAGGCTGGGAGATTGAGTTTCAAGGGAATGGCTAAGGGGATGAGTGCCCCCTTTAACATTATTAACTTCTACTCTGCCCTGCTAATCCACAGGACAGCAACTGACAAAATTACACATTTTGAGGTTATGGTTGATTTTGTTATTTTTAACCTTGAGAATTTCAAGAAACTGAACGAAAACACTGCTTTTGTAGCGGTTTGCCAGATATGAAGTCCAGATTTGACCGTATCTACAGTATAAATCTAAGTTTTCTTGGCCAGATAACTGACTACATGTCTTTCTCCGAGAGAATACCATTACTTTTGTTCCCATACGATTTATCTTCTTTCCGTATTTCCCACTCTGAAAATCTAAGCATCGACTATATTGTAATCTCTTCGAAGATGGACTAGATGAAGACTTTAAGATGATTACTTTGCTATGCAGTGACTCAGAAACAACAATGATGTAGTTACTGCTTTTAGCTTAGCAAGGCAGTACTGAAGGTGGTCGCAGCGATTTTTGTTTTTGTCCAGATTTGCCTGAAACTTTGACTACTTGTTCATTTTAGTGACATCTACCGATAAATGTAAAAAAATGCACCATGCCGATTTGTTTTTTTTATAAATTAAAATCTTTTTAACTTGTTCCCACATAGCAAATGACGTACGGTTAAACCTGTATTAAGCGGCCACCAACTGACCCATAAAATAAAGGCCCCTTATGGAAGTGACCGCTGAAGAAAGGGAAAATTCACATTGTCTTCATGGAAAATTCATTCCATCTGTTCCCCAAAAAATCGGAAAATTACGCTAAAACTACCACGCAGAACAGTCAAAGAAACAGGACACAGAGTATATTCTCATGACGCCTCACTAAATCTTAAAATTTAGCGAAAGATACTACTTCGCTCTGGTTAGGCCACACCTTTAATATGCCGCGAGTATTCGGGACCATGTTCATAAAGATTTACCCAAAAATATTAATAAAATACAAAGGAAAGCAGCGCATTTCGTTAAAGCTGCTACGAGCGTACATGTAGTGTGTCAAAACTTTTAGAGGGATTGAGGTGGGAGCCCCAAGAGACTCAAAGGTTACACGCTAGGCTTAGGTTGCGTGAAAAATTCAAACTGTTGTTTGCGAGCGACGCAGAGAATATTATCATGACTCCTCACTACATCTCTAGGTCTATCAGAGGCGATAAAATAAGAGAGATACACTGCCGAACAGAGAGGTACAAAAACATGAACTTTCCGCGCACAATAAGCGACCACAATAAAAACTGAGCTCCACTGAATACACTTCCATAATACATGTCACCATTTCACCTGCTAAAAACTTACATCTTTACACGGCTGGTGACCTAGCACCCCCTACCACACGCCCATGCGGCGGCTCGCAGGGTATTATGTAGATGTTGATGTAGATCTCTTGGTCTGACAGAAGCAATTAAATAAAAGGGATACATAGCTGAACAGATTAGTACAAAAACATGAACTTTCCGTGCACAATAAGCGACCACAATAAAAACTGAGCTCCACTAAATACACTCCCATAATACACGTCACCATCTCACCTCCAAGAACCTTATCCCTTACATCTTTATACGGCTGGTGTCCTAACACCCCCTTGCGGCGGCTCGCAGGGTAGATGTAGAAGTCACTGTCATAAGAATTATTTCGATTAATCAAGGTTGTTTGAGCGATAATTGTTGATAGAAGTCTTATTACATATCATGCTCGAATTTTTTAAAAATTCATCACCTGAAAGAGGAATGGAGTAAATATTGTTATTCTAATGGGTCAAAAATATTTTTTTATATCGCCAAAATTCTCTGTAAGTAACCGAATATGCATGCGGACGTCTTCCTAACTTGGTCTCATTTCCGTAATGCCGTAGGGTGGAAACTCCTTTACATCCGAGGATATTTCTGCGTTTCTATTAAAATAACTGCTGTGAATCACTGATTTATTTGAAAAAATATTTGAGAAAACTTACAATTCTCCGGAAGAAGCATCAACATGTTTACAAGCCACTTTGCTCCAGCTATACTAACAATGTCCTGTTATGTTATTTGTGATTTGTATGTCGTAGAAATTCCTCTCTTTTATTCCATTCATCAGTTTGAAAATAAAATTCCTTTCGAGTGCTTACCCGTATCATTTCCTGTGGAAAATGGCTGGAAATGTTTGGGACATAACTCGGAATGTATTGCGGCAAGTGGCTAACGATTTGCTATCTTTGGAAATATGGGATGTTTTTCCTCCTGGTGAAGCCATAATTAGTAATTTATTTGTGGAATTATTTCTGGCCTACCTTAAAATTAGTGATCGAATGCACTGGACAAAATTACGATATCATGAGCGAACGAACAATGCAGATGTGTGTTCGCACCCTTGGTCATTTCTATGTTGGCACCTCTAATGAAACATTTAAATAATATAAACTAGATGACCCGAGCGAATATTTCGCACAGTATTCAGCTTCTTCCTGTTTCTTCCTTCTTTCTTCCTGTTCTTCTATCTGTCGAATATTTCGCACAGTATTCAGCTTCTTCCTCTTTCTTCCTTCTTTCTTCCTGTTCTTCTACCTGTCGAATATTTCGCGCAGTATGCGGCTTCTTCCTGTTTCTTCCTTCTTTCTTCCTGTTCTTTTAACTCTTTCTTCCCATGGACAATTATATGTTATTTATGTTTGTGTTAGAGATACATAACGTAAACGTAAACAGTAAATGGTCACACTGATTGCATGTAGAATGTAAACAATCTAACTAAACGATGTGTTAGTAGATGGCGCCTCCTACAGTCTTTTAAGCACGTAACCATAGCCAACATATTAGTTGAGTATATTGTCAGCAGATGGCGTTGTATCATTTTTTTAACAAAAACTTTAAATTTAAACAATTTGTCTATTTTTCATCAATATCGGGGAACATAAGCTTTAAAACGATGTTTGAATCATTAATTTTGATGAATAATTATGGGAGTTACGACGTTGCGACAAAAACACTTAAGAGAAATAATATATACGGATGTTAAATAAACATTTAATAAAACATGTCGGCCCAGGTGGCGACGGGGTAAATGATAGTATAGATGGTAATAGACTTGTCTTCCAATCAGAATTGAGGTGGGTTGGCTATGCAAGTAAAAGCAGAAATTCTTTTTATACGTTTTTTGTTGTTTTAAAGGTAATTTATTAGGAACGTCAACGTTTCATTACAGAGGCCGGACTGTCGAGTGCTACGGTGTGGGCCAGCTACATGACAAAAGAATAATAAGAATTTGAAGACTTCATATGCTTTTTTCATTGAGATCCATTAGTGGGTGTTGTCCGGTGCCGTGAGGGTTAGATTGGAAACATTCGCGACCCGGATGTGGTTCGCGGGCATCATAAATAACCGGCCGCTAATTTAAAAAAAAGTCCATTCGCAAAAGGCTGACCTCTAAGTTGGACGAATTGTCTGGTTTAAACACCTGACCAAGCGGCGACATTCGGCAACGCTGTGGATGCGTAACTAAATGACGTATTGTGTTGTTCCCGCCCCAGATAACCAGAGGCGTCAATCGTTCCCCCGTAGAGTGGTGGTGATAATTGGCGTCACATCCATGCGTACAGCCCCCCTCTTATTGCTAGTATGTCTTTCCGCGACGCCTTTCTCGCGCGAATGAAATTGCTCGGATCCTTGCGTATTTTGGGAGCGGGGATGAAGCCAAAGAGAGCAAATCGCTAGCCCCGTGTTTGCTCCATTGTGAACATCACGAGGGTGGAGTTTTATTTTTAATTGGCTTAACCCCTTCCCCTCCGCCTTGTAGGATATTTCCTTCGTCGTTATTTCTGTCGTCGCATTGGAGAATTGACCGGTGCTATGCCATCGGAAAATCCGTACTCTGATATGAGGCCCAGAGAGTCGTGTTTAATGTAGATGATATTTGTGCACTGCTTACTCGTGGTTTTTGTTTATTTTTTCACGTTATATTTTGTCTTTCTGCTGTTGCTGTTATAGCTGCTACGTGAAAAGCATAAAGCAGAGCAGTGAGCAGTCCTTCTACCGAGTGTTGAGAGAGAAGAATTAAAACTCTGCAGTGAAGAAGAGACGAACTTATTGAGCTTATTTTGTGGCTCAGCAGATTTATTAAAGAGCCTGCTTGAAGGAGAAATTAATGGGAAAAATTACTGATGAAGAATGGAATACATCCAGAAAATAAAGGACGGATGAGTGAAGAATTATGTAGGAATGCAGCGGCTGGAGGAGAATTATGCAGTAAATAAATGTAGAAAACCAGTCTTTGGATTGATGACTACTGACGACGATATTTTACTTTATTCGAACACATAGTTTCCCACTATAGATTTGCTACCGCTTTGTTTATTTTGCTAGGGTAGCGAATATCGCCGTGTTCAAATTTTTTCTCTCCGCGTTATAATAGGACAGCGAAATCTGTCTGCATCAGGATTAGCAGCAAGCGTAACAGTTGACTAAATGCGGTGGAAATGGGATACCTGAGAAGTGTTTGGGGAAAATTGGAATGTATTGTGCTAGAAATGAGTGGGTAGAGAAACAATCCGGATTGGTTGCTCCGTCGAGGGTAATTTATGTTTGGGTTGTTTTGCCGTGTTGAGAGAATGGATGGAATCGAATTATCGAAACATACGAATCATCATCATCGGTCGTTCAATCTTTCCAAACACTTCTCCTATCATCATCCATGGTATAAAAGACTTAAAAAACTGTTTTATCTCCAAATACTTCTACCAAAATGACACCATAAACCTTTGAATTGATCTATGAAATGCAACCTAATTGGAATTGAACAAAGGTATTTCTTGTCATCATTATTTGATGGTAAGCCATTGAATGCTGAGGGGGATGATAAACATGAACATGTTGGGCGAGTAGGGAGCAGAAAAAAATAATGGGGATAAAAGACTGCGAGAATGAAAACAAGGAAGATATTTATAGCTAATAAGGGACTTGATGCAGGGCAGGTGGAGTTTTTTCAAAGGGGATACTTACAGAGCTGCGGCCATTGACGGAAAGGCTTACTGAGCCCCCACATAAGGCGTGGGAGGAGGATTAAAGTCTAAGGTCTTCAAATATTCCAACAAACTTGGTAAAATACTTTTAATGACTATGATCGTTATTCATCTGCCTTGTTTATCTTTCCCCATATCTCATGAAGAGGAATGCACTGCTGCCACCATAATTCTCACGTCAGTTGAGGAATCGACGCGTGTGGTTGACTTTTATAGCCTCTCCATCATTGCCATAATTTACGGGAAATGAAAATAATTCCGTAAATTTTATTGCGATTAAATTACCCGAGAGAATTCACCTGTTATGCATAGTTTTTCGTGCAGTTGGTGACTATATTGATCGAAAAAAATCTATTTTCCTCCCGAGTTTTGCCCTCCCTCACATTTCATCATCTTCATTGGTCGTTCAATCCTAAGGCTGATTGTCTGCAGCCCTCCACTCTTCCCTATCGAATGCCAGTTCCCTTACCTCCTGGTATCTCTTCCTATGTACTCTCCTCTTTATTTGGTCCATTAACTTATTCCTGGGTCTTCCTTTATGGACTTTTCCCTTTATTTTACCTTCAATCATGTTCTTAAATAAACCCTTGTGACTCAAGAGTGTGTTCAGTCCATCTTGTTTTTCTTTTTTCTGTGGTGTTCCATATGGTTCTCTCCTCTTCTACTCTTCTGTACACTTCATCATTTCTTATCATTTCCGTCCGTTTTATCTTCAGCATCCTCCTCCAGCATCAGCTTTCGAAGGCTTTTAGTCTGTTCTGGTCAGCTTTTCCAATGGTACATGCATCCGATCCTTAGAACGCTACGCTCCACACGAATGCTTTCACATACTGTTTCTGGTTTTTAGTCCTATCTTTTTTGAGCAAAGCAGTTATCTTTTTCCCATGAATGCCTCTTAGCTTGGGCTATTCTCTGCTTGATGTCCGTTGTACTTCTTCCGTCCCACGTGATGGCACTTCCAAGATAGGTGAAGAATCTACTTGCTATAATTTCTCTCCTCTCAGGGTGACTTCCACATTCAGCTTTACCCTCACATTTAGCACTATTTAATTTTAAGTTTCACTTCCGGAGAAAAATGTATTTATAATTTGAATTCTGAATACATTATAAGGAACACTGAATACTGATTGGACGAGCGAGTCAAACTTGTTACGTTTCAAAATCATTGAAATATCTGCTTTCTAAGAGGCTTATCCATTTTGTTGCTGTGCTAGACATCATTTTAACGCTTAGTATTGAGTCTGTGGAAAGTTGCGTTTCTTTCGGCGGTTTGTCAAACAATTTGAATAGATGAATGAGTGACGCTATCCACTGACGATGACGTGCCTGGTCGAGCTCGGAAATAGATAATTTCAGCTGTCACATGAAGAAAAAATGGAATGTGAAAAAATGGAAGTTGAAAAAAAAGATACGTTATGAAGGTAATGTTGGAAATACCTTGGGTAAATATTATTAAGTAAAGTATTATTTTAAATTGAATATGTACATGATAAATACATCACATTTTAAAATTAATGTTACTATCAAATAAATTGCAGTTTTTTTAAAATGCTAAAATTGCACTTTAAAAAAACTAATATAGTAGCAGTATTTGTTTCACGCTGATGTTTCATAATACCGTCCATAGAGGGTTAATTGGCATTTAAAAGTTTTCGCTTGAACTAACATAATGGACGTATTAAATTGTGGGTACCGAGTGCAAGATGCCGGGATGAGAATAAGTCAGCAGACAAAAATGTCACTGGGTCCAACGTCTAATCTCATCAGGCCGTCTTTGCTTCCGTCTCTCGGTTTCTCCGTTTATATTTCTCTATCCAATATGTATGTTGGCGCGCTGAACTCTTCTCCTCTTCATCCGATCAACGGCAGCCTGTTGAAGGCGGTGGCTCCGGGCCAATTTGGCAATGGCAGCAGCGGAGGAGATAGGTGTGTGTATGTATTTGAGAAGCGGGGAACCGAAGGGTGGTTGGTCTTGTCAAGGAAGGAGAATGCGAGGGACATGTGGATTCTTGCTTTTTCTCGTTTTATTTCGATCGCGTCTTCCATTTCCCGAGATCTTACCATCCACTTTGTAGTATCGACACGTTCGGAAGTGACGAGAGATTTGAGATTAGTGCTCGTCAGGTGTAAATGTTTGCCTCGGCAAATTCATTGTCTTTGCCTTTTCACTATTATATCGACTTGTTCCCGCGCTAACAATTAAAAACTAACGCAATGAGGAAAGGAAACTTTTTTGTGTAATTCGAGATCGACAGAGTTGGTGGCTGGAGGATGTAATAAGGGGTGAGGGATTGCTCAAGAATGTGATAGAGGGAAGGATGTTGGGCAAGCGGGGAAGAGGAAGAAAGAGAATTGATTTCATGGACAGGATGAGGAAGGGTAGATAGTATGCTGAGGCGGAAAAGCAAGAAACATTCAGCAAAACGTACCTCAACCGTTTGATTACTAAAAAAAACCTGTGTATATTTAGTTGATAGTTGACGTATTTACTTGCTAGAATTGAGGAATAATTGAATTAAAGGATTATATTTTGATATTACTCTTTACGCTTGAGTACCCCGACTGGTTGTCGATTCGCTATCGCCCTGTATCTGCAATCTATATCTATAAGAACACTGCGCCAGAGGTTGGTTGAGAGTTTAATATCTCCTAATTTTGATTATTGTTCAGTTATATACTCCGATATGATGAATGAATTAAGCGTTAAATTACAAAGACTGCAAAACTCATGTATGCGATTCATTTTTAATATTCGTTTCAACGAGCATGTGTCTCCCTATTTGGCAAGGCTGGGTTGGTTAAAATTGAATCAGAGAAGAACAATTCAAAAGGCCTTAATGTTATTCAAAGTACTGAACTCGAAAACCCCTTCTTATTTATATGAAAACTTGATTTTTAATGCCCAAACTAACAAGAGATCGACCCGTATAACAAAAACATTTTACATCCCCAAATACCGCACAACAAAATATGAAAATACTTTCAACATCTCATCCTGTAAATTATGGAACTCGTTGCCTGATAGTATTAAATTTTTTAGGAATGTCTCACAGTTTAAAAGGAGTATGGCTGACTTTTTGTCTCCCAAATGTTCTCTCTCCCTCTATATGAGAAGACAAAATGATATGAGATGATATTGTTACATGTTACTTGTTCACTATAAGCATTTGCTGCTTTTGTCTTATAAAATATTCGTTTGTTTGCTTTTCATTTTTTCTTATTAATAGGTATTACAGATTGTACATTTTTGTTTTAACATACTATTTCAATTATTGATATTGAGACTGTTTTTTTCATTTTCATTTACCTCGCTCATTTTATATCTCTCTGCTGACTTGAAAGTTGTTTGTTTGTTTTCCTTTTTTTGTAAGGCTTTGTATTTTGTCTTTGTATTCCACTCCTCATAAAGGCATGTAAACTAATTCAATGTCCAAAGGGACTTTGTCCAGGACAATAAAATTGTTTTCTATTCTATTCTATTCTATCTTTCCCTGTCTCCGATTTATGTACAGTTCTGCAGAGAGTACCGAATGAAGTAAGGGAATGATGAGGTCTTTCACTGTCAAATGGAGTGAACTGTGAATGGGAAAATTTTAAGTTATTTTGGTGGAATATGATTAAGAAAGGGTAAATTTATGAGAAGGATAGGTCGTATACTGAGACGAAAAAGGATGTACTACAGATAGGCCCCTGAAAGTGTAGAAGGAAATTCTCTGGCATTCAACAAAACCTACTTTAACCGGTAGAATACTTTATTGAATCAAATGAACTTTAAGGAAATGCTTTAAAATTTTATAGATTTGTCTATAAATCAAATCAGTATGAGGCATTTTTTTACTTTTATCGATTGATGTTACTAATGAGAACACGTTTATAAATTTTCGCGAAAATGTGTATGTAAATTAAAATGCCTCCAACAACCTTAAACGCGTCTCAAAATCTTCCGAGTTTCGTATTCCTATAGCGCCCGACGTGGGATGAAGTCTGCATAGTCTCGACCGTGCCGTGCATTATTAATGACATGGCAGTTTATTTTTTCAATATTTTTTGAAACTGGCCTTTGGCATGGTGAGTGCCGTCATGTAATATTGTGAATTTTTTTCCGAACGATAATGTGCGAGCAAATGCACCGCACATTAGCTACATTTTCGCGGGCGGCAGCTTGCGCAAGTGGGTGTCGTTCGCAGCGAGAAAAAAAGGATACTGGGCTGATTTGAATTATAATCAGTATTCAATAGTCAAGCCTCTGTTCCTCCAGTGACGACATCTGTTCTGTATCATTACAAAAACACATTACGCAAGTGTTTTCCACGTCGGAACTATGCTATCAGTATCCTGGAGCATTAATCGTGTGTCATTGACTGCACATTTTAATAATCCTCCAAGTCGAAAAAAAATTCTAGGACCGTAATTCACGTGACTGCATCTGTTTATGCCTCACAACTTTCTTAAAATACAGTAAAGGAAATAATACGTTGATTATATATGATTTTTTTACCATAATTCAAGCGTGCTATATCAAGAGTTTTCGGCTCGATAGTTGAAATTTTTACAAAATGTTTTGAAACATGTTTTCTAAAATTGGACTCTACGTGATACCTTGACATTTGTTGGAAACGATAAAACTAAACAAAATGTACTTTTTCGCAATATGTATATATAGCTACATTTACATATTACCCCGCGATCCACCACGTGGGCGTGTGGCAGGGGGTGTTAGGTCACCAGCCGTGTAAAGATGTAAGGTTTTGGTAGGTGGAATGGAGACGCGTAATATTGGAATGTGTTTCGTTGAGCTCAGTTTTCATTGTGGTCGCTTATTGTGCGCGGAAAGAACGAGTTTTTGTACCTATTTGTTCGACGATGTATCTCTCTTATTTTATCGCTTCTGTCAGACCTAGATATGTTGTGAGACGTCATGATAATATCCTCTGTGTCGCTCTGAAACACACCAGTTCTGAATTTCTCAAGCAAGCTGAGCCTAGCGCGTAGACTCCGAGTCTCTGGGGGCTCCCACCTTAATCCCTCTGAAAGTCGTGAAACACAACATGTTGATCATGATATATTAATATGTATCGTATATTTATACCAAAGAATGTGGTTCTAATCATTATTGTGCGTCAGTCTTGGCCTACAGTGAATATTTGTCCCTCGAGATTTAAGAATTATTTATGATAAGTTATGGTTAAATGGCTTAAATAATGGCTATTAAAAAGAGTTCTTTTCTTTGAAGTTTTGTTTTTCTTGACCCTACTAGTAATTAGTTTTGAGTGTAAGAAATGAGGCCGTAAATGGCTTTATTGATTCCTTCTTGAAGGTAGGTCGTTGGGAAGATCAATTACTGGGAAAACCCTTTTGCTGAAACGAACTGGTGCTCCTTTGACGAACACTTGAACTTGTTCCTTTTCGTGGAATGTTTCATGGAACTAGTCTCTGTGGAAAAGGATGAATTTGAGGAAGCTTAATTGAAAAAAAATAATGAGCTTAGTTAATTAAGATCCAGTTGAGTTGCGAATCGGTAAATGAATTAGCAAGTGTTCACTGCCCCGGGTGTTTGAATTTCGTATCCTCCGATGGAAAGGCTGCCTTCAAAAATGTTATTAGCCTTTCTGTTTACTTCACATGCTTGTTTTCGTTTTGATAGCCATTCGGACGATAATCGTCAGTTGTTTTGTCGTCGCTTAAAAGTAGCCTCGCCAGCCTGCAGTGACTAATTTGTGTGTCGGGACCATCTCGACACGGTCGTTTAACTCGACAGCACCACCAGAGTTGAGTTCCTAGTTTCGATCCAGCCACACGTTGGAAAGAGTTCTGAGGCTTGTCACCGCCCCCCTCAAGAGCTGTCACCCTCCGGATGCTCAAAATTTTAAAATCCCAATTCCCGGCCTAATATCTACACTTTTCCTCAGTAATAGTCGACCTCTACGCGATGCGTCTTAAATTCACCTCTCTCTCCCTCTCTGCTCCATATATCCTGCAAGCCTTCAAGGTTGTGCGCCAACAGGTGAGTTTTCGCCATTCATGAGCTATCACTCATCCTAGAAATGTTAATGATCCCATAAGTAAGTTTAATCGGTCTTCATTTATTTCTCCTTTGCGTTTCCTATAATATAGCCATAGTTAATGGTGAAATGGTGAACTTGGATGATTTGTTGACGCAGTTGTTCAATCGTTCATTCTAGGCTTAGCTTCTTGGAGAATTTCAAAACTTTTCCATTTATTCAATTGTACTGCCCACTTCGCAACAAGACTGCGCAGTCGTTTTTCATTCCTTTTACACTCAGCGCACTCCAAAAAAGATCGAGGGCACAATTGAAGCGCGCTAAACAATAAAAGAACTTCGGTAATCGCATAAAATTCAGAAGTGGTGTGTTTCCGAGCGGCACATAGGATATTATCATGACGCCTCCCTACACCTCTAGGTCTGACAGAAGCGATAAAATAAGAGAGATACATTGCCGAACAGATTCACCTCCCAAAAACTTACATCTTTACAATGCTGGTGTCCTAGCACCCCCTGCCACAGGCCCATGCGCATCATAATATGAGTAGGGTATGATGTAGATATATACAAATTGTGAAATTGTGCAGTTTTTTTAGTTTAATCGTTTCCAACATATGTAAAGGTACCACGTAGAGTCCAATTTAATGAAATTAAACGTAAGCCACCCAATTCGTTGTACCTATTAATGGCCTTATACGCCGAAACCTAGGTCATGTTGTTTTAAATAAACTATAGGATCACAACCAAAAAATTTTTTTTATTCAGAACTGGTGTGCTTCAGGGTGACACAGAGGATATTATCATGACGCCTCACTACTTCTCTAGGTCTGACAGAAGCGATAAAATAAGAGAGATACATTGGCGAACAGATAGGTATCAAAACTCGTTCTTTCCACGCACAATAAATGATCACAATAAAAACTGAGCTCAACGAAACACACTCCCATATTACACGTCACCATTTCACTTCCCAAAACCTTACATCTTTACACGGCTGGTGTCCTAACTACCCCTGCCATACGCCCAAGCGGCGTCTCGCTGGGTAGTATGTAGATTTAGACGCAGAAATGGTTTCAATGGTAGAATGATGAATTCGAAGATCGATTCACTGCAGCCCTCCGTCCTTCCATATCTAATACGTTTGCCAGTACTCCCTGTTAGTCTTTCTTATGTGTTCTCCTCTGTATTTGCTTGTGTTTATCCCTTGATGCTCTCGGTGGATCGATATGTGGCCTAAACCGAGGAATGTAGCTTCCCTCTGTCATCTTTTTATCCGAGAGCCTTCCCTCTTCGCTTGATAAATCCTCGTTCCTTTAATGTTGGGCCGCAGACGTTTCGTGTTGCACCCACGTTAGGTCTGAAGTCAAGGGGGAAGGTACCTTTCTTTATCTGAATTCTTTATATTAAACCCTAATACTTAGAGACGTAGCGTTGATGTGGTCTCTTCTTCATATTATAGTTTTACCTTTTTCTTATGTCTTCGTAAGAGTTCTTCATTGGTAATTTACTACGCACGTTTTCTCTTAATTGGACCTTGATGAAACAACATTCCCATTGCCTTTCGGAGCGTCCAAAAATTATCATTCTGCTTCTAATGCTATTGTTGCTACTTTTGTGGCGCTAAGTGGAACACACTCGAATTTTGTTTGTGAAACTGTGTGGCCGCATTCGAACACCGAGATTTTTATAATACGGAGAAATGCTTATTGAACCCAAACAGGAGTTAATTTAACTGGTTTAGAATACCATTCATTCATACAATTTTATCGTAGTATAGAATAAACGTATATTATACTCTGGTACTGGTCACGTAGAGCAACAATAAGATAGAATGAATCTTGTGAAATCTTTTGGTATCTGCGATGATTCAATAATGATGCGATGATAATCATGAGCTGCGAAAATTTACGAAAAAAGATAGAATGAAATTGCAGCGGGGTAATTGACAAATTAACAAATGATTGTGTTCAATTCAGAAATGAAATGGAACTTAATAACAAAAAAGAACGACAGTAACAACTACGCTCAGTGAAAGACAGTAACTGTACATGCGTTACAGCAGAACTCAAAGATCAATCAAAGATCAAAGGTATAGAATTAATACAAGATAATCGAAGGGTAAAAATACTTAAGGTTTAAGATTAAAAAAACATTAAAAAGCAGTTTAAAAAACATGACCTTACCATGAAAAAATAACATTTCTTTTCTAGTAAAAATTATTTATTAGAATTTAATCCTGAAAAAATTTTTTTTCCTCTTTTTAATGTGTGAACACGCCATCGAAGAGATGACAACTGTTAATAGATGATCAAGTCGGTAACCCCAAAGCGGGAATTCTCAAAGGGGTACCTATATTCCTGGCAAATTTGTTGTCGTTTTTTTATGTAATAACCCATGTATAACTTGTCGTCGTGGAATAAATTCCTTTTTATTATTATTATTATTAATAGGCTAAACTATTCAGGAAAACATAGTTTTAGTAAAATTCGATACAATACAAGCGTAGGGAGTTGTGCTGTGTTAAATGACCGAAATAGGGAATTCGTTTAGCCGGTTACTTATTCAGTTGCTAATTGGTCATTCATTGTGATTTCATGTAACTTTAAAAACCTCGTATTAATTTATTTCATTTTATCTTTACAGGTAAGTGTCCTGATCCTTGCATCAATCCTGGTGACGTGACTTTTCAATTGCCATGTAAGCAAAAAAATATATTTTTTTACGATTCCGTGAGCTTGTCGCGGCAGTTCCTTCACGGAGAAGTGCCTTCAGGTGTGAATAATTTCACAGAGGGAAAAATCTTATTCCTTGACCGGTACTCGAATCCGCATCCCTTGCGGTAGTCTGAGCGAGATAGTTCCGTAGTCATAATACAGACCATATTCGAATTATACGCTTTAATTTCACCAGCTGAAGGTCACATGAATTAAATATTGCATTATTAATGGTGCAATAATATAGTTTTATGTGACAAAAATTATAAGCAATCAAATGAAAATATCTAAATAAATCTTTAACTTGGTTCAATTTTTTCGCGCGGTGCGTTTGAAACTACCTTAAAACGGAAGGTTTTTTGTGACATCTAAGAACCTATCACGGTGACAGTATGATTAATTTTCAAAAATAGTTGAGAAAGCATACAAACTACACGCTGTTAGTTTTTTTTACGACATCTAAGGATTACAAATTCCCCATTTTGTAAATAATGTCTCTCTGGAGTGCATAAACTTACCATTTCCCATTTAAAAGGGCTGGTATTTTTTGGCAAATATCTCCGAAAGTAATGTAGTAAGGGGTTGAATTTTTGGTGTCATTAGAAGGGTGAGACATTTTTCTTAAAAATGAGACAAATTTCATTCATTTCTAGGTAAAATGATATTTCGCTCAAGCTACCTTCATATCATGATGAGTAATTTATACAGCTTCTTCCTTAAGGTATTTGGTGCGATATTTGTTTATATGTAGATTTTCGTGAAAGTTTTGCATACCCATTCTCATATGTGATATCTATTGATAACCGTGCAAAATTGCAAAATACCGGTTTTTGTTTTCTGGTATTTAATGGCTATTTTTACTCGTTACCTTATTGCCCAAGACAAATATATAATATTGATTCGATTACACTTTTGAATCCATATTGAAAATAAGTATTGAACTCTTCCACAGTTATTGTACTCGGACAATGCGTTTCGCAGCTTGCTGCATCTTCAGGTACAATTGTTTATCTTTTATTTATTGATTGTTACGATAGTAACCTACGCTAAGAAGGGTACGATAGTAGCCTTACGCTTTGGACTTGTTTTTTCTTCAAACCTCCCCTTCTTAGCCTAAGGTTATTATCGTAACAATCAATAAACAAAAGATAAAACATTATACCTGAAGAAGTAGCCAGCTGCAAAACCCGTTGTGCTATAACAATAAATAACTGTGAAAAATTACAATGCTTATTTTCAATATGGACTAAAATATGAAATACTTCCACGAAGTGACGCCTGAAGGTGTTACGTTTATTCGATTTCACATGGTCAGATTTCCTTCTAAATGTGAAATTATACATTTATTATTATTAAAAATCTCACCGACAAATATCAAGTGTAACGCGGAGTCACATATTCGAAAACAGCATATTTCGATTTAAGTAGGTCGACATTTTGAATATCTTGCCGAAAACTCTAAACACAACGTACATTGATAAGGAAAAAAAGTTAAAAATAAAATTCTTGAATGCATCCATTGCTGCCGTTATATTGAGTTATAAGGCATAAACTTCTGTAGAATGTGTTCCTAGAATTTTTCTCCGATAACCAAAAAAGAATTTTAAAGAGTGCTCTCAGTGGACCTCGATCACCATTCCAGTCATTCCTCATGTAATACTCATCTCACAGCATTCTTTATTCATGTTCCTTCTCGTTCTTTCCTGAACCTCAACCCTGTGTATGGTCCCAAATTTCAGCTTTCCTCATCCTAGAAAACCCTTTGCTACTGAATTCCTACAATATGTAATTCCCTCGCGGCTAAGTAATTTTTTCTTGATCCTTATTCCACGACCACCACCATCAACTCCTTCTAGCGAGATATTTCAGCGGTAGTGCTTATATTAAAAATTATTATTTTACGAACGAGGAAGTCCTCAGAAGAGTGGGAGAAAAGAGAAGTTTTCTGAAAACCCTAAGAAGAAGACGGAACAGCTTAATTGGCCACGTCATGAGACATGATGGCCTGATGAAGACAATCGTTGAGGGACAGGTCAACGGGAAGAATGGAAGAAGAAGGCCTTGCATGAGATACCTAGAACAAGTGATGAAAGATGTGAAAGAGAAGGAATACAAGAAAACGAAGAGAAGGTACCCGTTGAAATTCAACGGGCGTGAAAAATATTGAACTTATTTTATGAGAAAATCAGAAAGCCTGAAGAATACTGTCAGCGTGGTCATTTGAGGAGTTCGCAACCTATCTTGTACGTTATGTTCGTTGTAGTAGCCTCGCTGACCGTTTTCCAGGTGCATGGAGAGATGAGTGACTCTTGGTACTCTTTCATGCACGGGAAACCGAAAAATGGGTCACGCAGACTCGTTACTTCTTAAATAGTACCCAGGTTGATAGATGGTCACCTCGTTCCTCCGGTTTTCTTGTTGTCTCATGTATATGCAGTGCTCCTATTAGAGCTACTTTGAGAATAGTCATTGAAGAGTGTACCTGTTGTAAATATGCATTGAATTTATCGATTACCCCACGAAGCAATCTGTCATGGGGCCAATGGGACTCTGGGCCCTTCTTATACAGATTTTATTTCTACATGCTATCATGGGCCTGCGGGAAAACGTGATATTTAAATGCTAGAGGCGTGAATATCCTTTGTAAATCAAATCTCTGGTTATCAAGGAAATATGCTAATGTTGATTTCAGAGAAAAATGTGAGATTTTTTTCTGCTAAAAATATGATTTTCAGACAAATACGAAGCGTAAAAGAAAATCGATTGACAGAATGAATAACATAATTTATTCAATCATCCGATAAAAAAATCCCAGCCCTCTACCTTGAGTGAAATTACTTAAAAAATGCAAGATATGAAATCACTGCACTGAACCCAATGCTTAATGAAAATACATTGCACATTGTGTTGCAAAACATTGTAGGATGTTGGCTGGTCCGATAGCGGAAAGTGGTATGATTGTTTTTTTGACAAGTCGTTTCAAGGATCAGTGTCGACCGTCTTCATAGTTGTGTTCTGATCGGGGGGGACATTTTTAAGGGGTGCCACCTTCGTCGACCCAGTCCAAGTTTGAGACGCTGGCATCTCGGAAGGATCCCGGGAAGTACGGAGCCGAGTCCTCCATAGCTCAGGCAAGACACGTGAAAATTCTCCGGTGAATCCATCCCGGAAAGACGTCCACGTCTTTGACCTACTTTCAGGCTCTTCCGAACCTTGTTCGACTTCATCCGATCCTTCCCGGAACCCTTTAAAAACACATTTTTAAAAATCGCCAGGCGGGATTTTACTCTTCGCTCCTCAGGGTCCATTAAATTTCACGGGAAGAGCTCTTGTAAAACTTAGCCACTCGGCTTTATTGGCATCTCTGGTTGGAACAGGACAATGTTCTCTACTTATTTAATCGTGACATTATCTTCTCCACTTAGATATTCAGGCCGTTCTTTACCATTTTTAAGTATTCAACCATTAATGGTATTGGTAGTAACTTGGTAGTAGTAACTCCTTCTGAATAAAATGATGAGTTACTTAACAGAATTTACGCACCTAGTATGAAGGTACTAGTATAAACCTAGTATATTGGACCTAGTATGAATGTACAGGCCTAGTAAAATGAAATGTGTGTTTTACTAGGTCTGCACCTGATTATGTCGCGCAGCGATAAAATCCGGGTTGTAAGAACGTAATTAATCTTTTGTGGAAAACATAGTAATTGATGATTTCAATCCAATATTTTCATGTTTTTATTCATTTTGGTAGATTTTAGGTATATCTGTGTGAGTGTTGTTGTTGCTCTAGCTTCAATACTATTAATTATTATTAAAATAATAATAACGCTGTAAGTTCTATCTTTTTTTGCCCTAAATATATTCATTGCTCCTCACGTTATCGTTTGGGGCTCTTGATACTCTGTTAACTTTGTTTATTTGTCCATATTTTTTTGTAGTACATCATAGCTTGTTGTTTTCAATCCTAGTACTTGCTTTCTTATATTGTAATGTAATCTTATTAGTGCTTACGAGTTAACGCCTTTCAGGACTTTAGGCTGTTATTTATTGTTTTGTTTTACTGTTAGATATCATCATTTGAAATTTTTCTGCTCTTTAGTTAAATTGTAATAACAGCCGTTGTAGACAATCCTCAGTGAGTCATGTAGATGACTTTATTGAGAGCAAAATAGGGACCAAGGGGGCTCTTTTCTGCGTTAGACTCTGTAGACGCACTTGCCCTGAGTGGAGAAAAATCTAGCCAGACTAGACTAGCGCTACCTTATGATTGGAAGACAAGAAATACAACTCGCCGCCACCGATGGCGGTAAGGTGAGAAGGATTCAGAATAAATATTCCTTATGAAATACTCGTCGAATGTTGTGACAACTTTAGAAACACTGAGTTTAATTACTGTCGAAATGAAAGCCAGAAGCAATTTGTTGCGATGTATTCACGACTCCCTCCCTTCTTGGCCTATGAATGTCCTTAAGATATCTCCTGCAGTGATCCCATACGGCCTTTTGCAGTTGAAGCCGACAGCCAGATCTAAGGTGGATTAAAAATATTATGCCTATTGAGATATTGATTCTAAATATGTGGTGACATTGATCGTGTGAAGTAAAGCTTTAAATTGAATCGCTATAATTATCATTTCATTTTCGATGAAATTAAATGTTATCGTTGTTGTTCATATCATCTGGTTATAATTCGTATTTGTCGGATGTCGACGTTCTTTATCCTTCAAATCTTCCTCTTGCGGAAACTGATGAGGCAATCATTGGGAAATATGAGGAATAATACATAAGCATATAACCGCATTTAATGTTTTATGCGCTATCCACTTCTTACAAAGCGGTTTTAATCAGCCTACCGTTGCGGTTTGTCTCCGAGAAATTATGACAAATGAATTTATGCTGGTGATCATTGACCCACAGAATATTTTCACCGGTGAATAGTGTTTCGGATCGCATTTTTTGCATTATTTTCTCATGTAAATAGTCAAACTTTAGGAATTAAATTCAATCAGTTACGTGCCTGTGTGTCACTGACCTCGGGAGTTGCTTGTTGAGGGAGTGTTGAGATTACTAGATAGCCAACGATGCTCTACCCACGTGAGAATCACTCGTCCTTGTTAGTGGGGGCAAGGTCCCGCTTCTTCTTCTGCCGGTGATTTCTCGAAATGATACGTTATCGAGGAAAAAAAATGCTCGTCGGAATGTGGGTGTCCACTAGGCGTCGAAAATCGGAGTCGGGACCTTTGTGCCTGTAGCTAAATGTTTTACGCTCTAGATGATTGAAAAAATGAATGCGATACGGAGATTCAATGGAAGAAGAATAGCTTTTGCGAAACAAGCTTTTAAAAACAAAAAAATACGAATTACTAGCCATATAAACCTGCCGACGGGGAAAGAGTTTGTTCATCTTGCCTAATGATTTGAATGCGAGGCATGAATCCTCAGGAAAGAGTCGTGGTGGAGACAGTGGAAATTTGGGTCTGGAGGAAGCCTATGAAATGAAAATGAAATCAAGCTAGGTAGATGGAAAAGGTATTGAGAAAGTTTAAGAAGTGGAAGAAACTAGATTGCTTTTAAAACCAAAATGGAAAAGTAGAGAAAACCAATTGAACATTGGTTAAGGCATAATCCTTAGGGGTCGTACATAAACTACGTTATCAACTTAGGGGGAAGGGGGTCACCTAAAAATCTCAGGCGGGTAACGAGGGGGAGAGGAGGGGGTTCACTCAATGAAACGTAGCTGTTACAATGCAGCTCTCTCAAGATTCTTCCAATCAAATAACTATAATCCATGATATACGCTAATGACGGGATATTTCTCAGCGTCCGCTTTGCCTGTACATAATTACTTTTACCACGCATTTACCCAGCTTCCTCATTATCCGCTATAGCATCCTACTGTTCATCCATACCATACTGCCAAGTACTTCATCGTAGCTCTTCTCAATGGACGTAGAGGTTTCCTGATTCTTCCTTAAGGTGGTTTGAGTGAGATATTTTCCTAGTCATAATAGGGACCATATTCGAATTATACGTTTTAATTTCACCAGCTGTGAGACGCATGAATTAAATATTGCATTATTAATGGTGCAATAATATAGTTTCACATGACAGAAATTGTAAGTAATCAAATGAAATTATCTAAATAAGTCTTTAACTTGACTCATTTTGTTCGCGCGGTACGTTTGAAGCTCCTTCAAAACGGAAGGTTTGTTTGTGACCCGTAAGAATTTACTGCGGTGACAATTTGATTAATTTTCGAAATTAGTTGAGGAAACGTGACTACGAACTACACTTTGAATTTTTTTATGAGATAGAGGTGTTAGAAATTCCTCATTTTTAAAATAAGGTCTCTCTGGAGTGCATATAAGTACGATTTCACAGGTAAAATAGCTGGTATTTTTCGGCAAAAATCTCCAAAGTAGTGCGGTAAGGGGTGGATATTTGGTGTCATTGAAAGGGTGAGATATTTTTCTTTAAAATGAGACGAAATTCATTGATTTGTAGGTGGCTTTATATTTCGCTCAAACTGCCTTAAACTCAATGCGCTGACGCCTTCGTGAACAGTGAATTTGAAAGAAATAGATGAGAAAAACAATGATAATTTGGGGTACATACTGAGAATCTACATCTCCTTTGATATGTATGCTAGTTGTGATCTTGTAACCATCGACGCATTTGGCGTTTAAGAGGCCAGGCTGGCGACTTCTCATAATTGGGATTCTATAGGTGCATCTTGTGCCTAATTGCGGATTTTATTTATTAATAATTAGAATAGTTTTTAGCATCAGTTAATTGACATTTTCCACGTTTATACCTTTACCATGAAGTTAAATGTTTTTGGTATGTGGGGAGTTATTCGTAAGCCCGCCGAAATCATAGGCAGGTTATCTCCGCGAACATCCTCAAGCGTTGTGCCATATTGTCAGCTGCTGAATTGTTTCGTTTTCAAACTCGATTTAATCATTAAATTAAGCGTGCAATGGCAAAAATGCATGTTAGAAGTTGCAAGTTTCGTGGCAGTTGTATTCCATTCTGCCCAAAAATCTTACATAAAATACGTGGAATTATAGTCGGTCATCTTCTTGTAAGGTGAATCTGTCCTCAGACAGGTTTCCATTGAACTGTCCATTTTGAAGAATAGACAAATGGGAACTTCCACGCAAGATTTATTAATATACCGACCCAGCATAATGAAAAGTTAAGAAAACTTTGTAATTCCACATAAGTAATTTATAATAAATAAAAAGTATTTATGTGGAATTAAAGTTTTCTTTACTTTTCATTATGTTAAGTCGATTTCATGAAGCCACGCCCGAGACAACGAATTATACCGACCCAGGTTTCGACACACCGTGTGTCATTACCTTGATAATGACACACGGTGTGTCGAAACCTGGTTCGGTATATTAATAAATCTCGTGTGGAAGTTACCATTGGTCTATTCTTTAAAATGAACATTCAAATTTTCCACGAAGTTACGCATTCTGTCCTCGGTGATATCCATTGAACTGCTCCCTCCGTGCTTGTCTATCCTGTACCGCCTCTCTCGGCTCTTCGTAACTGCTTCCATTCGTAATATCCTTCAACATATTATTTCTTCATCTTCCTCTCCCTCTCTTTTCCTCGATCTTTCCTTCTTATATTCTTTTCAGCAGGCCATCTTTTCTCAGGACGTGTCCCATGCAGTTTACCTTCCTCTTTCTTATTGATCTGAAAATATTTCTTTTCTAATTCATCCTTGCCTGCAACTTTCTCGTTTCTCACTTTATCACTCCATTTTAATCTTTCCATTCTTCTCCAGAGCCACATTTCAAAACTCTCTAGATATTTCCCCTCTTTCCTCCGGACTGTCCATGTTTCTGCTCCATAAAGCACAACACTCCAAATGAAGCATTTAGCAAATCTTTTCCTTAAGCCTATGTTTACTGCTTTGGCTGAAAGTAGTTGGTTGACTTTACTTATATTCGGTCGAGGATTGATAATATGAAGACTGAAGCAGTTTTCGTCGTTCGTCTTACCGTGGTTTTTTTCAGTGACGTAACCTAACTATCGATTAGAGGCTACATGCCCTAAATTAGGTTGGAGACGTAGCAGGCAGGCAGCCTAGTACTGCGAACTTTAATTACGTTTTCATGGCAACACTTGGAGACACGCGGTAGCGACTCGGCACGTGGCATCATCTCGTTAACTGCCTCAGCTATGTGACGTTCTCGAGCTGTAAGTACATGCCGTGTTAACAAATCGTGTTGAATCGAGAGGCATGTTGTCGAATCTACAAATTGTGACTCTAAATTTCCATATTGGGGAATGTTGCGGTAATTCTCGTGCGTATTTCATCGTTTCACCTATTCTATAACCATAGAATTGGCGAAACTCTGAATTATTGAGCAGAACCTGAGGTATTACGACGATTATGCTAAGTCTTCCGCCTACAAGAATTCATAAAATTTTGGTGAAGAAGAACCGTATGGTAAAATATGGTAAAATTACGTAGGAATCCCGCAAGATACTCTCAAATTCGATAGAAGTGGTTTAAGTTGCTGAATGAATGGAATATTGGCCTAGGAGGTGTAATTCCTTATATCGCAGTAACGCTGTGAGAAATCTTGGAAACCACATACATTCCACCCACAAATAATGCAGAGATAATCATAATTAGTCCTGTTGATGACCGAGAAAGAGATAAATTGGGTACCTGATGATGATGTAGTACATCGAAACCCAGGTCGAAGAAAAATTTATGTAAGTGGAAAATAGCCTTTACTCTCAGTCATTATGATGAATTCTTTCCACCACTTTACCTAATACTTTTCTTTTTGTACGTTAATACGAAGGTTAAATCAGGAAAAGGGAAGAAACTATGTATTGAGTGGCGGAGGCTGTTGTAATGGTTGTTCGTTTGGTCGTTTATGAAGAGGTTGTAAATCATGAAGACCAGGATGTCGGAAATATATAAACTAGGAAAGCTCTGATGTAGTTGGGTCTGAAGCGATTGCTTTTGACGTTCCTGAATGCTGAATGCTTGCAGAAGGTAGTGCATGATCTAGTATATGAAGTCCGTTACTAATGTTTACAAAATATAAACATCTGTGCTTGTATAAAATGTTGCAGTGAAAACTTCACAATTTTTATGAGTTTGAGTCAAGTCGTATTATTTTTTCAATGGAATGACACCGGAACCAACTGAATCGGTTCTCCCGTTTCTCCTATCATATGCATTGACCCTCCCCCCCGGACATTGGCTATTGCCTTATATTAGTGAGCATAATGTGACATGTATCCAGTTTACGACAGCGCATAAACCGACATAGGCTCAGCATAAACTCGCCGGTAGTGAAATATTTTAGGCAGAATCTTGTTATGCATATTATTGATTATCGCTGCGTAAACTGCTTTTCATTGCTAATTTTATTTTGTTTCGTTTCTAGTATTTATTAGCACCAGGATATTTTATTTTTAACATTGTCGACGTAGTTAACGAGAGAGGTACTTAAGGAGATGTCATGAAAAAGTTTTACGGTCTCTCCCGGAAGTCGGGTGTCTCCCTTGTTTCGAAGCTCGGCCAAGTTTCAAGCGGCCCAACTTCGAAGAGACTTTTCCGACCCCGGTTCTCAACTTTGAAATGGTGGCTGAAGCTTTCACAAGGTCAAGGAGTCTTTGCTAAGTACAAATCCGGCAGAGGTAATTAACACTGGCACTTCTTGAGCCTTCGTGCATAGAAATTCGATCAGCTACACTTACCTCTTCGCGAATTATTCCTGCGTGTGCTCTACATGGCTTAATTCGAGAACTCGTGATGAGCTTAAAGATATTTTGTATCATGGGGTTAGATTATGTTAATTTAAAGGTATTTTAAATTCGAAACCCCCAGGAGTGAGCGTGATATGTTGACATTAGGTCCATTATTGTCATATAAACTCGGCGGGCAGCTTTGGTTTGTCAGAGGTCGCCAATCAATTTAGTGTCCCTAAGTTCTGAATCACCGCTCAGTCATGCTGTTGAGGGATTTAACGTTTCATTTTTTACTTCCATATTTTAGAATAAACATTGGTACAATTCCTACACTTTTATTTTATTCATCGACCAAGGTTTCAGCACATTATGACATCATCAGGACCCTGATCATGGCGTAATGTGCTGATCAGGGTCCTGATGATGGCATAATGTGCTGAAACCATGGTCGGTGACCAAAATGAAAGTATGGAAAAAAATATTATATCGAAACGAGAAACTTTCACATGGTAGAAGGATATTATAATGAACACGATTAAATTTTTGACTTCCACGATTTATTTAAAACTTACGACCAGTTTCGGCTGTCAAGCCATCTTCAGGGCTTTCATCAGCATCACCTTCAAAAGTGTGGAAATTGTACCAGTGTTTATTTTCAAGCATGGAAATCCATAGGTTCCACAAAGTTTGTGCCAATACGGTGTCTTATCATTTATTCTTTATTTTATATTTTATTTTTATCTCTAGAATCCGCATTGATGGCGCTCATGCCTAAAAGCTCTGCTGTTTACATTTTTATTTGAGTTAGTCCCTTTAAGAGAAATCATTTTTTCATTAGGCCGCTTGAAAAGTCCATCTTTCGGGTGAGAGAGAGAATGTGTATTATTACGTGGAAGCACTCACCATATCGTTTTCATGCTGACGTCGGTGGTTGAACAAGTAGTTGAAAGTCCGGAACCAAACTGGGTGCCTTAATTTGATTACAAGTTGAGGATAAGTTCTTTATTCTCGAGCTAGTAAGTATAACATGGTAATGAATTTACCTTTTTCATTATGGAAATCGGCCGATTTTAATGTGAAGTCGTCAAATTCTCACAGTTTTGTACAAATACAAGCCTCCGCAGCTGCAAGTCTGAATGCTATTGAGTAATTACAATCAAAGCATTAAATAGGCGTACGTGCACCATTAGCTTAATCTTTTAATGAAATTGCCCCGATTTTGTCCCGGTTTGTGTCACTGCAAAACTAGGTGCGTTCCGGTTTTGGGGAATCAGAATATGGTAACCCTAAGGAAACTTTGTTTTATTCCACCAATTTTTTTGATGTTACAATTAGTTTCGACGAAGCGGCTTCATCTTCAGGTACCTTCAGGTGGGAATGGGACACCTCGGAGCAAGCCGTATCGGCGCTGGGACGTTTCGGCGCCGCCAGCTTTTCCTTAACCACCTGGCTAGTAACGATGCTCTTATGATTTATGACGAGTGATAGTATTATTAAAGGTTTAAATAATAAAAAAGTAACTTCCACCTTATCAAAAACTATGACGGTTAACCATTAGCGAACTTCGACTCGTGCAAAGAAGATGAAAAAGATACGAAAAAGGAAGTTAAGATAGTCTCGTTCGTTTTACTGACCTTTGGCAACAACTGGGATGGCAATCGCTTTTAGACCAACGATTTAAAATTAGAAAATCGTTTATGTAAATTCAAAACCAAATTACTTTCAAACGAAGTTATTAACATGTTACGAACTCCTGCATTCTACGGAATATCATATAATGAGAATATATGAGGGAATAAGACGTCGGTAGCGACGGGTTTATATTTCCTAGGCAATCTTTTGTATTATTTAAACATTTAATAATGTTATCACTAGTCATAAATCATAAGAGCATCGTTACTTGACAAGTGGTTACCGAAAAGCCGGCTGCGCCGAGACGGCCTGCGCCGAAACGATCCTGCGCCGAGATTACCTGCGCCGAGACGGCCCTGCGCCGAGATGGCTTGCACCAAGACGTCCGCGCCGAGATGGCCGCGCCGAGACGGCTGCGCCGAGATGTCCTTGACCCCCATCAGGTACCCTACCTGAAGACGACGCCGCTAGCATGAAACGTCGAAACTAGTAGTGCCTTAAAATAAATTGGTGGAATAAAACTAAGTTTTCTTTTTCATTATTCATAATGAACTTCCCCAAAGTTGAGCCTGAAACCATTGAGATCATGGTAACCCTACTTCGTAATTCCACAGATTCCCTTGAATCGACCATTAAGGTATAAGAAGCTGACTGTGTGGGCGAGGGCCGTTTCGGTCGATATGAAGTCGACTTGAGAGCGACATGACCTTGGTTACTACGTAAATTATATTCAGGTATCTCGTGCAAGTTCCATTAAATGGGATTCCGGGAAAATATGACCGCGTCAAAGAGCCTTTAAGTAGTCCGGCGGCCGTGGAGAAATTCGACTCATGAATAATTCCGCGGGGGTGGTGCGAAATGTTTTCCCCTAGATTTCACGCCGTCCGCTGTCCTCTTACTCACGGCTCTCGCTCATTTGCCCGATCCTTGTCAAAACGGAAGCTCATACACAAGGTCCACCTCGCCCCAGTCTCGCGTGCACGTTTGCTCATTATACGAACATCGCATTTCTTTTTATTACCTCCCGCCCACGCTCCAGGGCCGTGCAACATTACGATTTATCGACTACTCGGCGCATGCGATATCGATTAGCATTAGAATGCTATGCGTTGGCTCGCGATGCGACAAAGTGGAAATTGTTCTCACAATGTTCCATTTGTAAATAGATTCCAGGTTGCATTCATGAGGTGTATAATCGATAGCAATGTGTTGAAACTATCTTGGAGGGAAGAACTACCGAGGATGACCTTGAATCATAAATTTAATCCAAAATGAGAGAGGTTTTGATGTTATTGGTGAAGCATTTACTTGTTAAGAAATATCTAAGACTTTCCCGGCGTATTTTCGAAGTTAAAGGTTACTCGGGTTTTCCAACGGGTCAAACCCTCCATATTGGCCGAAATTACGATAAACGAGTCGTCCATCGTCATCAGGACATCGTCATTACGACTCGTTCACTGATACGTCGACCAAGCTAGAGAGTTTGACCCGGTGGAAAACCCGTGTAACCTTCAACTTCATTTAGCTTGTTGCATTGCTGCTGGAAAAAAATTCGGAGAGATTTGTAAAACTATTTTGTGCTACATTCAGTCGTGATTCGGATGAAGAATATATCTCGACCGTGTAAGAAAAAGATTACACATTATTATCAAGCAACTAGTCGTTGGTCAGGACGTTTTCCCTCGGGCCCTAGTGACAGTTGCGGGTGTTTCATTGCAACCTGGGCATGGATATGTGTCGTCATAATTGGTCGTTTTATTGCATTTTATTGCATAATGGGGTGTTTTATTGCATCCAGGGCATGAATATGAGTCGTCATAATTGGTCGTTCAATCCTAAGATTGGTTGACTGCAGCCCTCCACCCTTCCATATCTAATGCTAGTTCCCTTACCTCCTGGTATCTCATTCTATGTACTTTTTGGTCTTTGGTCCATGAACGTATTCCTGGGTCTGCCTCTGGGACTTTTCCCTCTATTTTGCCTTCAGTTATGTTCTTCATAAACACATTGTGTCTCATGGTGTGTCCAATCCATTTTTTTCTTCTCTGTATGGTGTTCTATATGGTGCTTTCCTCTTCTGTATACTTCATCATTTCTTATTCTGTCCGTCCATTTTATCTTAAGCATCCTCCTCCAGCACCAGATCTCGCAGGCTTCTAGTCTTTTCTGGTCAACTTTTCCAATGGTCCATGCTTCTGATCCATAGAGTTCCATGCTCCACACGAATGTTTTCACTTACTGTTTCCTGGTTTGTAGTCCTATCTTCTTTGAGGAAAGCAGTTATATTTTTCTCATGAACGCCTTCTTAGCTTGGGCTATTCTCCGCTTGATGTTCATTGTACTTCCGATATTTGTATTCATCATAATATATATATTTTTTTGTTAATTATGGTGAAAGCTGTTGGGAGTTAAAGAATTTTTGTCATTCATCTTTTATAGGTATCATGTGGCGATGCCCTGCCGTGAAAGTGAAACTGTAAAAAAAAGTGAAGCTGCCGTCCCGTAAAAAATATTACTATGAGGATTAAATTGTTCACTTTCTACATCTCTTCATGAATTGTTATCCTGTGCCCCAATTCTTCCTTAGTTACATCGCGGATTTCAGCATTTCTGCTGCTTTTGATTGGCAACCCAATCCTACTATTTTTCCTCCCCTTTCATGAATTAAATTCCTTCTCCATTACCTCAACTAGCTCTTTGATGTGTTTCTTTCGATTGTACTCAATATATTCATTACCAAACCCTCATGTACACATCTAATCCTGTCACCCATCCTTCCGGGGTTATAGTTTACGAGTAAATTGCCAGTAGAGAGACTAGGGTAACGTAATCCCCCGAATTCTTTGGCAAACTCCAGAAATTGTGCAGTAATCGTTCAAAATCTTCGCCACGTGAATGCCATCGTTTTAACCGCGTAATTTAGTGAAAACTTTTTAAATGAAACATTCTTCTGGTTGTTACCGTTTTCTCCCGTTTATAATTTTTATTCTCATCGTCATTGTGTGATCTTGGGTTTGTATCTCATCAATGTGAGCGCCAATGTACTAGCTCCACGAAGAGCTAATTATATTTTGAGGAAGTAGGGGAATATTTTGTACTCACGTTTTGAGATTTTACGTTGAACAGTAGTTAAAATCAAACTTTTAAGATAAACGGCTGGAATATCCTACTTTTGGCCTCCAAGGAGGGGAATCTACAGTTATATACTACCCTGCGAGCCGCCGCAAGGGCGTGTGGGAGAGGGTGGTAAGGCGCCAGCCGGGTAAGGGTGCAAGGGATAAGGTTTTGGAAGATAAAATGGTGACGTGTATTATGGGAGTGTATTTAGTCGAGGTCATTTTGTACTGTGGTCCCATATTGTGCGCGGAAAGAGCGAGTTTTTGTACCTATCTGTTCCGCTATGTATCTCTCTTATTTTATTGCTTCTTTCAGACCTAGAGTTGTCGTGAGGCGTCATGATAATATTCTCTGTGTCGCTTTGAAACTCACCCGTTATGAATTTCTCAAGAAAGTTAAGCCTAGCGTGTAGTCTCCGAGTCTCTAAGGGCTCCCACATTAATCCCTCTAAATATGTGATGCACTATATGTTCGCTCGCAGCATTTTTTAAAGCGTGCTGATTTTCTTTGTATTTTATGACTTTTTTTGGTTAAATCCTTATGGCCAGGACCCCTAATGCTCGCAGCCTGTTCGAGGTATGGCCAAGTAAGAGCAAAGCAGCATCTCTCTTTGACTTTTTCATCCAAGGACCTTCCTATTAGACGCTTAACAAAACCTAGTTTCTTTAATGCTGTGCAACAAATGTTTTCCATGTGTGTTCCGCACGATGCATCAGAAGTTAAGGTAATGCAAAGATATTTGACTGTATCTGAAGTTTTTTATTTGCTCCACCCACAGTATATGTGTGGCACTTGTGTGATGACTTTCGCAGGAGGTGAACCATGGTGCATTTACTAAGATTTAATCTAGTCTCTGTGTGGAATTTGGAAATTTGCGAAAATGCTGAATTAGAAGCAAAAGATTATATCTGAGCTAGAGTATTGCAGAATATGCATTATGAGCATAATTTAAATATGTTGCATAAAACAAATACATAACTCATATACGTTATTTAATTTTTTTAACGAAACAATTATGTGTATAATTCAATACTCGGTGGGTATATGTTGTCATTGCAATACACAATAGGTTTGATTGCCCTAGTAAATTTCCCTGAGAGCGTTTGAACATCCCCACCATCTCCCTTGGAAAATATTAGTTGAGTGATTCACGATCCGGATTCTCCGATCCGAAAAATTCAAAATTTGTTATTGCCTTCCATGTGCGTGCACACCGAACGCTTTTTCCTTGTCGCGTGCCGTGGAGGTCGGTCCTATTATTCTTTTTTTATTTACCCGTTCCAAAAAAAATCGGTGCCGTCACTTACCGTCCTACACCCCTTCCCTCTACCCCCCTCCCCTCCACAACCGTCACTTCATTTCGTGCCGAAACGACATTTTGTTATTTTCTTTCCCTTAATTATTTTTTTCTCGGGTCGCAAAAAAATGTAAATACCTTTCGATGAATATGTAAATCTGTTTTCCGCCTGTTTTCTCTCACTCGAAAAAGATCGTTTTTTTTTTTTGGAATCTGTTTTTTTCTCGGCAAATTGTCGTGAGTTATCGTGGGGGAAAAAACATCATGGAAGTGTTTTATGCCCTCAGCGTCGTAATATTTATTTTTCATTCTCGTGTGTTGGCATGCGAAATCAACGTGAAATTGCTCGTTTGAGTGTTAAAATTAATCGTTTTTCTCTCTCCATCCCTCAGTCGTATCGATTTAAAGGCGTCATTGTTTAATTTATTCCGGTTGAAATAATGCTTCGGGTCATTTTCCCTAGTCGTGACTGATAAAATTTATTATTCTCCCGAGGACGGAAATTATTAATATGCCCGCTTTAATTCGATTTTCCTCAGATATTACAGTCTGATTGAGCCCGTCGGCCGTTTATCAGCTCATCGAGGCAGGAAAGAGGCTTATAACGGGGTTTTCCTGTAGGAGTATTTTTTTTCATCTGCTAAATTATTGCTCTCATTCTTATCGAGTAAATAAATAAGGTAATTTACAGTTTCGCTTCTCTGCACAGTGATGACTCGAAGAGACTCGAATTTCGTCCAATTTTGGCCATATCGTTAACTTTTTTACCCGTTTATAAATTATATCTACTCGACGGGTATCAACTCTGAGGTAGTGTAAATGATTAAATAGAATGTGTATTTAATGAATGAGCGTCTGAGTGGCATTGACATGAATTAGGGTATGTTTAATTAATAATCGGCTCCGGTGTAAACATTTCCTTTTGAATTTGCGTGTCGAGCACCCTGGGATATAAATGATCCCCTGTTGACCTAAATACACGTAAAAACCATAGACGTTGCCCCTTTCTTAGTTTGTATGCTTTTATTCATAGCCTTGTGACGTTTGGGTTCTTCTAGAAGATTCCATCAAGAATGTATGTACTCCTCGAATAAATCATGAAATTTCCGCTCTTTCGTTAATTCTCCCTTAAAAATTACTATTGCCACCAAAAGCTCCTAAAGATGAAGGATGTAGGCTTTCCTGGCGGATGATATTATTGAAGATTTCTCGGGAATTGGAAACCGGGTTTGGCTTTCCATGGCCGACGTTTCTCCGACCCACACGCTCATCGTCCTCAGGTCCAAGACCTGAATGCCGAGTGTTGAAAATGTTCACATATACATAACTTATCTCTGCTCATATTTTTTTTATACTGGCCTCACGGTGAGCAAACTCCGGAGACTTGGGATTGATGGAATGAAAAAGGCGCGAAAAATGAAAAGGACACCAACCAATCCCGAGCTGCGTATAATTTTTTACTTGTTTTATTTATTTTTCGTCCCTCCGTTGCCAGTAGCTATTATTTGGACCGCAGTAAAATTTTTTCACATCAATACACGCTTAATTTCTTTTCGTAAGGTAATGAATAATAAACCTACCGGTTTTACATGAACGTACGATCGTGTAAAGGCTATATGTATTCATCTATATTAAATAAAATTTATCGTCCGCGGGCTTTCTTTGTGGAATTTTTCCATGGTTGGAATAAAGTAACTTAGTAATTTTCCACGCGGTTTATTATCCTCGACCGGTTTCAACGCAATAGGTTACAAAAAAACAGAGGTTACAAAACCTCTTTCTGTAACCTCTGTTTTGTAACCTCTGTTTTGTAAACTCTTGAAAATGACGCTATTGCGTTGAAACCGGTCGAGGATAATGAACCGTGTGGAAAATTACTAAGTTATTTTATTCCAACCGTCTAAATAAAAGATACATTTTTTACTAAAATTGAATTCTATAAACTATCGGAGACTCACGTGGTTTACCATTTATTGCTTTAAACTTATGCATCTTTTGATGGCTAAGACAATGAAATTTCAAAGCGGAAAGAATGTTTAAAATGTATGTTATATGACGTAACCAGTTCGTGAACAATTTTTATCGTTTTTGAATTCAATAAGACAAAACCTCATTTGCTCTATTCTTTTGTGGAAGTTGGAAGAGATTATGGCATGCATTTCCTATCTGCTCGCTCCCTCAATGTTGACGTAATGAGGATGCATTCAAAGCGGTCAAGTGACTGCTGCGTGTGTGGATTTTACCCCAGAGACTTCTGGTGGGGAATATTTATCTTTCTTTCTTTTTCTGTTCTACCTCGACCTAATTCAAGGTACAGAGATAGAGGGCCTGAGGAGAGTCTGAATTATAATTGTAAAAATGTGGCTTTTCAATTAGATGGGCTCCACGTTCGACGACTTGATTTCTTCTCCTACTCTTCTTCCTTAATTCTTTTTGTAGGTGCTTCTTGATTGGATGATGTTTTTCGGAGCGCTCACCTCCCTCACGTAGAATATTTTAATCATTGTTTTAATTAGCACGGGGCCGGACGTACGTTTTCTGTTACACTCAAAGTAACTGTTGGGCGTGCTATTTCTGCTGAAGGAAGATAGAGCGTCCGTTTCATGGCACGTGCATAATTGGCATTTCCTTAGAAATATACTTCTTTTTAGTATTTTACAGGGGCGTAATTAGACAGGGATATCCGCTCCGGAACAAATTAGGTAGCCTTCTATTTAACGAGCGCTTTTTGTTTGTTTATTTTTGAGTTTCAATTGAATTTATACGTATTGAAGTTTAGCGTATCAAGCGACATTTTGAGGAAGTGGAGTACAGATGTCATGATCTCACAATGAAAGATGTTGTTCATTTTCCACTGAGTTTTATTCACACCGACCAAGGTTTTGACTTAAGCTATGACATGACGAAAAAGAAAAATCTCTCAGTGAATTCCACACTTAAAATTTTTATTAGCGACCTAGGTTTCGATTGCCTTGCAATCATTTTCAAAGGTCATTTGCAAGGCAATCGAAACCTAGATCGGTAATAAAATTTGGAATATGTAATTTAATGAGAACTTTTTCTTTTTTGTCATGTCTGCAGTAACCTTCCACAAAGTTACGCTTTCAACCATTAATTTTATTAAGCTATGATCTTGAAAATGCTATAGCTTATGTCGAAACATTGGTAGGTGTGAATATAACTCTGTGGAAACTGAACAACATCTTTCATTGTGAGATCATGGCGTCTAAATAATTATATACTGTGGAAAAAAAATATTTTCAAGGTTATACTACGGTACTTATTCCTGTTATTAAGTATTTTCTGTCCTGGTGAGAGTCATGCGGAATATAATGCGATTTTCATTATTTTGTGAAAATTAAGAATATGTGAAGTTGTCAAAAGCGTTTCGCTTACCCCATTTTGTGAAGCCATGGGGTTCAGTAAAAGGAAGCCACGCTACTGTATGGGTGCAAAGAAAAGACTGGCGAAGAGTAATATGGTACGCAGAAAAGTATGATACAGAAACGTGGACTCGGAGGGAATAGGGCGTGAAGAGGCTGCAGGCGTTGGAAATGTGGGCGAGGATGAAGAGAAAGAACGTGTGGTGGACGAAAATGAATACAATAGAGATGGCCAAACTCGTTCATTTTTGGGTACTCGTTCACTCTGGACCGGTCCTTTTTGTGACCCGTTCCATTTCACTCGTTCTCCGTTCCTTTTTGTTGGTGGTCATGTATGTTCATGTTTATCATCTTCTTGGCGTTTAAAGAATCTAATAAAAAAACTAGATATACGTACTTGGTATACCGTAATGACGGCGTTTAATTATATTAGATTAAATTAAATATGGAAGGTAATATAACCAGCTTTTTATATGGTTTCGTGAATAGGTTTAATTTATATAAAGAAAAAAGTACTACTAATTACACTACTAGCATCAGCTGATGAGTTTTCGGGGTATTGTAAGGAACACCCTATTTTCGCTCCTCTCTTAATGAGAGGAGCGAAAATAATGACGGACCGAATGGAACGGTTGTTCCATGGAAGTTGGTCTTCGGTCCTTTCGTTCAATCCATGGAACCTTTCCTTCGGACCTGTTCGTTCTCGAACGACCCACCTCTAGAATACAAGCGGGGAAGTGCTCGGTGTGGTTGGCCAGGAAAGGAGGATTCTGGAGGAGGTTTCGAGATAGTGAGAGCCGAGAGGACGCCGAAGGCTGTGAAAGAGGGGGAGATATTGGGCAAGTAGGGAAGGGAAAGAAAGAGAATAGGTTTTATCGATGGGGTGAGGCAGGGTAGATCGTAAGCAGAGGTAAAGAAAGGAAATTAAAAAATAGTTTCAGCCCTGCACGTGTAAAAACCAGGGGAGAGTTTTCTAAAGGGTACAATTACGAATATAAAGGCGCGAACGAAGTGAAATAATTGGCTTAACGGTACCAATACATTGGCAATTGCGCCGGAGACCTGTTTTAGTGGAAGGTTCCATTACCTACCATGAACCTTAACCGGTAGAAAACCATTATAAGAAATTATAATTTCTTGATGATTCGCTTGAGTTCTGCGAGATTTGGCCAAAAAGTAATTCCCCACATTTTATTATCAGGAACTATTTATTCTACTTCAGTGAAATTTACACGTATAAAAGGATGATGTTTTATCTACTCACTTTTTTCCACATATTCTCGTTCGAGTTCTATTGCCTTCCTCCAGCGATTCACTGGGGTGTGTATGCCCCCGTCGGTACCAGTTCTCGCTCTGGTTATGGAGCCAAGTTTTCACTGTGCTTATCACCTCCTTCTCATCCGAATTAGTAGTCTGGAAAAGTACTCGGAGTCATTATTGAAAATGGATGTGAAAAGAAGAGAAATTACGGAGCAATTTACATTCTTCCGCGTCTTTATTTTGACCCCGACTGATATTTGCGAGCCTAGTCTTGGAGTCTGTACTCCGCAGAGTCCAAAAAATTGGTCTGAGCGCTCAGATGTAAGATACGGCAGCGTCGTGATAACCAGATAAGGGTTAGCAATCAATGGAGATTCGTCTCTCGACGACAGTTTCAACACACTGATTTCTGTTATTATGGACTTAAAAAGAATGAAGGTGGCTCATTACTGTTTGGGCAACCCTCGTAATTATACGCATATGAAATCTGCATTTATTTGCTTCATTTGAGTGATACAACGTTACAGTTGTTCATTAGAAATAGCTTCTGGTCACCGTATTTACAAATGCAAGAGTGTCAAAATGATATGAATCATTAATTCCACACCGAAACTGAATTTCTGGCTCGGAGCTCTCACTTTTATGATCTCCTTAGCTGATGAATCCTCATTATTACGCTTAACTTCTTCGTAATCTGTAGTTTGGAAAAGTCCTAAGATTTTTCAAGGAACATATTGAAAATGAGTTACAATTCCATGCCAACGTTATGGTGTGAGTCATGTGTTATCTTTTGCTCTGCGTTTTTAGGACTTCAATCATTTCTGAAGTTTGAGGTCAAGAATCAAGGCGGAAAATTATGATGTGGGAGATAATAATTTATTTATGATCAATGTTTTCGTGGAATTAGAATGTGTGTATCACTTTCTTTACTTCAATTGACACCATGGAAAAACACCTTTGGTCATTACAGGCAAGAGTACAATTAAGTAATTTGTACTCATCGAGCAGGATAATGTTTGCGAATGGTAAATTTTGGACGATTTCTTTCATTCCTTTCAAAATCTGTGCCGAGTTTTATCGGCGTCTTTGAATTCATTCTTTTGTTCACAGTCTTTCCTCGTGTGAGCGTCATCCACTGAGAATTCAGCTGAGAACTGTGCATGTGACATCCCTATGATTAAAGCCATCAAATCATTGTGGTGTGCATATTTTCCTATCGAATATGAACAGAGAGGTTTTTAGGCAGTAAAAGAACTGATAGCGCTTTGAATTCGATGAAGTTTTTTTAGGTGGGCAATATTCAAATTTTCCTGTTTTGAATTTCAAATACGCGCGCATAAAAGCCCCTTTGCTTACGAGTGCTATCTCCACCTCTGGCACCACGCTCTTCATATTTAATCGACATTGTTCTTTTCCCGACGTATTTCATTCCTCAGAGGCGACAGCCGTGGTGCTAGCCAGTATGTGGGAGTATGAATTGTACGTGTGAGCGATCGTTTTTTTGTAATGACTCGACTTTCGCCCAATTTCTCATCGTAATTTCGCGTAAAAATATTACTCTAGTGCCGTTCATGTGTTGTAGTACTTTGGCTGATGCTGGCTAATTCAGTAGGAGAGCGTAGGGGAAGCTTTAGCTTTGTCGTTTACTGGTAATTTGCTAGTTAATACTTCCGCATGAATTTTTCCGTGGGTAAGAAGGTTTACAAGGATAGGGTAGTATAGAGGAAATGTGTGCTCAATTTCCATGTCGTTCTGTGTGAATTGCGGCATTGGACGGATGTTGTTGGCGTTGTACTGTGTTCTTGTGATGCTTTTTAATGCTGTACCTATACATTATGTATTAGTTCGTTAACGATGGCAACTAGTCATAAAAAATCAAAGGCATATCAGTTTTAACTGTTTATTTACTCAAAATAAGACTAAGCTCGTTGGCTATGACAATTATTAATACAAATCAATGCCATATGAGTTTTTACTCTCTATTTTATCAAAATTGGACCAATTTGACGCGATGCATTTCTCATCTTAAGTTTTCATTCTCTCTTTTGCCTCTCTCGGAATCGTCTTGAGTTGGTCGATCAAAGGTTTCTGGATATTCCTAATCGAGTCGAGTCTCGAGTCTTTTGGCGTATTTTCACTTTGGGACGAGGAAATTGTCGGCTTATTTTCACTTTTGAGACAAGGAAATAGTCCGTATGCGACAAATCTTGTTAATAAGGTGATTGGTACTACGTTAAGACATGCTTTTTAGTGAAGAACTGCCACTTCAATGCTGCCTATTAAGCCAGGATGCCGTCGCACTTCACGAAAAAAAATCGCTCAAGTCGCTCATGAATGTGATTGAGGGAAGGATGTTGGGCAAGTGGGGAAGAGGGAGAAAGATAGTGGGTTTCATGCGTGGAATGAAGAAGGGTAGATGGTATACTGAGGTGAAAAAGGAAATACTAGAGGTAGATAGGCCCTTGAGAGTGTAGAAAGCTGGGAGAAATTTCTCTGGCATTCAACGAGACATACCTTATTGGTGGAATACTAAGAAAATGCAAATTCTTTTTAATCCTTCCTAACCCTTGTAGGGCCTTATCGAGACGCCAGCCCAAGACCGCGACGCTCCCCTTCCCTCAACGGTAATGCTTTACTAGCAGAGCACTCTAGCGGTCAGGCGCTTCCCAACCACGATAACCCCGCCTAATTTAAACCGAAGCACTGAAACCTTGAGCGATAGCTTATAACGTGACCTCTGCATTCTTCCGATATTCGTCCAAATGATGAAAATTCACGAGGTCTCCTGAAATTCGATATTGTCTCTTAGGTTTGGTACATAATTTCCAATGAAAAGAAACCAAATGGAATTCACAGAAACTTTATTGTGGAAAATGATACTAAAGGCACAATTTACATTATTAAAAAAACTTCAACAGACACAACAACGTGCAAAAGTAAGAGAAGGCTTCGGTCATAACTGTAAAACATCTAACCATCTGATTCACACCGTACTTACCTCGCTAAATCAAAAGTTGAAAAAATGCAATTATTTTGTCTAACCTGCAGCCAGAAAATTATTGCACCACCTGGGTGAGCAATAATGCCGCCCGGATCGCTTCTCACATTCACGACTTGCCTCCATGATTGTTATTTTGATACGGACCATGCAGGCCCTGTGACTTTTTCCTAACGAAAACATAACTCAGTTTTTTGTTAACAAATTCAATTAGTATAAACAATTAAAATAATTATTAATAAGTTAATAACCTATTAGCGTCTTATTTAAAGATATTTTTTAATTTGCGCCTGAAGTAGATGACGCTAAAGTCATTACATACTATATATCGCAACAAGCGAAGCGCCTTGCGCCAGCCCCTCGGCGATGGAGTCTTCCCGCCCGGCTACGGGGTTAATCGCGGCGGAAGTGGTGCTTCTTCGAGCTGTTTGACGTTTTCCTCCTCTATGAATCAATTAAGGTTAGAACGGTCTTTCTTCTACTCGAGTATCTGCTCACCGCGCCACGCCCCCCTCTTCACGGAGCGGCCGAGTGCCGACGTCACCCACCGTCGAGGGAAAAAGAGGGCGCTCTCCCCGAGCCCGGGGCTCGTCCTTTCTACCTAAGTGGTGGAACACTCTCGTGCTTGTAACGCGCTGGGATACTCGAATGCGCCCTTGCCAGGGTCCTTGTTTCCCGTCCTTGGTTAGGACTCGAGCCTTGCCCGCGCAGAAGTTGCCATGACAACTCGGAACTGGGGCACCGAGCGAGGAATTTATGCTCGGGAGCCCCTTTATCGATATCTTTTGGTGTTCTACGAATTGATTGGCGGGTTTATGAACAACCCCTAATTTACACCATGTGATGAGGTCATGATGTGGTATAATTTACCTTTCATGGCACGCACAGAATCCCTCTGATGTAATATTGTAGGTCTTGGGAAACAACTCGAGGATTCTCGTGCTCTTCCCACGTTTTTTTCATCCGTGAGGACAGGAAGCTTTTAATAAGGAGAGAAATGTGTTATGCAGCGGTATGAACCTAGAACCGAAGAAGAGACTTGTGAAATGTTATGTGTAGAGTGTTATGTTGCATGGATGCAAAACGTTGACCTTGGGAAGAAGAGAGAAGGATAGAAATACTTTTGAGATGTGGGTGTGTAGGAGGCTAGAGAAAGTGAAATGGGAGGATAGAGTTAGAAATGAGGAGGTGGTGGGAAGAGTTTGAGAGGAAAGAACACTACTGAAAGCAATACAGGAGAGAAAGGGAAACTGGATCGGACATATATTAAGAGGGAAGGGGATTTTAAATAGAGAAGTCGAGGGAACAGTGGGAAAAAAAAGAGAAGAGGAAGAAGGCTGAAAATGAGAGACGAAGTGAAGATAGAAAGAAGTTAACGAGGAAACCAAGGAAGAGGCCCAGGAGAGGACGAATTGGAGACAGCTTTGGTGTTTGGGACCTGCTAGTCAGCAGTTGATGATGATGATGAGGGCATCAGTTTCACGGGAATTTACAGCCAGCATCTTCCAGTCCTAGGAAATACCCAGAAATTTTCGTGTCACATAAATACCGCTGAAGCACACTTAGCAATTTTCGATGGATACAATACAATGTCATTGAGGTAAGCGAGAGATGCTGCCTTAGCTGTATTGTCACGACATCGTGACACGACATCGTGTATTGTCACGACATCGTGACACTGATCTAACGTTGTGTAAGGGGCCTCGTAATATTCACGCAAGACGTTGTTGGAGTGTTGAAGTAAAATGTGGTGAGGTGTGGTTCGCCTTACTACATTTTACTTCGGGGGCTAATTGGGTCCGATACAATCTAATGTAAGAACTTAATTGGTTCTTACATTAGATTATATCTCCTTATATATTATATTTTTATTTAAATTAATAATAATCCGTATTTTCGGTGAAAGCTGTGGTAAATTCGATTAGATTCCAAATATCTAAGTAACCAATGTATGTTTCAAGAGTTACTTGCCTCAAATGTCAAACTGATGGTGGATATTCTTGCATTACATCCGTGAGTTCCGCAGTGCTAACTATAGGAAAGTAAGGAAAGAGTCATCATCATTAGTCGTCTGCTTTCGCAGGTCCTTGATGCCTCCATCTCTCTCTGTCCTCTGCTCTCCTCTTAAATTATCTTTTTTTTTAGGACTCGATATTTTCATTTCCTACTGCTGCGGCAATCACTGCAAGTTTTGTATAGCTTAATTGTCCATTTCCACGTTTACAATTTCCTCATGGATCATTTTTCTCACCAATTGTGCAGAAGTTATGTAAAAAGCTTCCTACCGGTAAAGGTAGGTTTTGATGAAAGTCAGAGAATCTCCTCTCGGTTTTCCGCACCTTAAGAGGTTTAACTACCTCTAGTATTTCCTTTTCCCCTCAACATACGATCTACATTTCCTCATTCCGACCATGAAACCTATTCTCTTTCTTTCCCTTCCTCGCTTGCTCAACATCCTTCCCTCTATCACATTCTTCAGCAACCCATCGCCCCTCATTACATCCTCCAGCCTTCTACTCTGCCGATCTCGAATTTCATTCAGAAGTTTCCTTTCCTCGCCCACCATCTCAAGCACTTCCTCGTTAGTCTTCCTCTCCGTCCACCTCACCTTCTTTATCCTTCTCAATACCCATATCTCAAATGCCTGCAGCCTATTCTCGTCCTCTCTCTCATTCTCTTCTTTATGTTCTCGCTACTTTGCCCATTTTCTTCTAGCGTACTACCTAGGTAATTAAAATGCTCTACTTGCTCGAGTTTGTGTCCTCCAACCCTAATGACCAACCTCACTTTCTCTGCCCTAGAGAATCTTTTGTTTCTTATAGTGTAGGTTGGTTAGGAAAGGATTATGAGAGGAATGGAGGAAGGGTGAAGAGAAGAATGCATCGTCATCAGCCTGCTCGTAACGGAAGCCGCCAAGAGGTTGAAAGAACCACGTTTTATCTGGCGAATGGAGAAGTGCACCTACAACTATCACCTCATGGCACCCGAATAGCACAGAGAGTATTGATAGTGGCTACGTGGAAACCACTGAGGTAGATGGAGAGGGTATTATGTCATCAAACTGTAGCCTGACAACCGAAATAACAGCCAAATTGTTTAACCCTACTCTTTCCTTCTCTAGCCCAAGTTCGTCACTGTCCAAGGTCTTTAGTCTTTCCATATCTAACTTCTTGAGAGTCGCTGTTAGCATTACCCTTTTCAGCCTGACTTTCCACCACTGCCAGCAGAATTACATGGTCACTTCTGAAGGCAGAAGTTCATGAGAATCGGGGAAGATGACAGAAAAGGATAGAGAGTTTAGAAATGTGGATTTGGAGGAAAGTTTTCAACATCAAGTGGTCTGATAGGGTTAGGAATGAAGATGTGTTGGAGAGAATAAATGAAGGAAGAAAGCTCTTAAAGACCATTGAAGATAGGAAGAAGAGCTGGATGGGACATGTACTGAGAAGGAAATGTTTGTTACGAGAAGTAATGGAAGGAATAGTGGATGGAAACCGCACAATAGAAAGAAAGAAAAGAAAGATTTTTGATGACCTGAAGGATGGAGGGAGCTACAGATAATTTAAGAGGAGAGCAGAGGACAAAGAGAGATGGAGGCACCAAGGACCTGAGAAAGCAGACGACTAATGATGATGACTCTTTCCTTACTTTCCTATAGTTAGCACTGCGGAACTCACGGATGTAATGCAAGAATATCCACCATCAGTTTGACATTTGAGGCAAGTAACTCTTGAAACATACATTGGTTACTTAGATATTTGGAATCTAATCGAATTTACCACAGCTTTCACCGAAAATACGGATTATTATTAATTTAAATAAAAATATAATATATAAGGAGATATAATCTAATGTAAGAACCAATTAAGTTCTTACATTAGATTGTATCGGACCCAATTAGCCCCCGAAGTAAAATGTAGTAAGGCGAACCACACCTCACCACATTTTACTTCAACACTCCAACAACGTCTTGCGTGAATATTACGAGGCCCCTTACACAACGTTAGATCAGTGTCACGATGTCGTGACAATACAGCTAAGGCAGCATCACTCGCTTACCTCAATGACATGGTATTGTAGCTTATTGACCCCCCAGCTTATTGACGTTGGTATCCTATCGTATATCGTATTCCTATCGTAACTCAATAAAAATCATATAAAATATTGTACCTGAGGATGCAGCAAGCTGCGAAACGCGTAGTACATTAATAAATATTAGTGGAAAAGTACAAGGATTGTTTTAATATGGATTCAAGTATACCATTTCAGTCCGCATTATGAATACTAAGTATTTTCAATGCATACGGAGAGTTCTGAATGCGCCGCTTATTTGCGAATTTGATTTGATTTATTTTTTTTCTTCTTGTTAGTGCTCTTTTAAATTCTTCCACTTTTTTATTTAAATGAAAGTGCTTCTACTAATCTCCTTTAAAGTACATCCACGATGATGTTTCCAATATATTAATATTGGAACTTCATTTAGCTTTTACGCTAATAAGATTATAAAGTCCTTTTCCTAAGGACTTTGTGTGTGGTATCTGTGAAATTAAGCTTACAATTGGGAAATAGTTGAAATATTTAAGTATTTTAATGAAGTGGTATGTGATGACGGCTGTTTAACGAGCAAGTCATTAGAGTAAAAATAAATTTTGAAAAAGGGCCAGGGATTGTTTTTTGTCTCACCATGAGGTCGATGTTTTTAAATGCATATTTGTATTTTCTTTCAAAAAAAGTTTATAATTTGCAGTGTGTGTTTTGCTCGTTAGTGTTCATTAAAAGAATCTTGTACTCCCTTAATCTTATGTGGACATATTATGTTTTCTTTGTCATGACTTGTGATTTGCCGCGTGTTACTATATCTGATATAGTTATTGGTATATTCTTCTTTGTATGACTAGCAATGCATGTAATTTTAGTAATAGTTGCTAGGTGTTTAACCATTGAAGCTACCTAAAGCTTCTTTCGTAAATTGCTCATTTATAAAGTCTGCATTTCCATCTTTATAATTAGAGAAATGAATTCATTCATTCAAAGTGGAAATTCAGGAATACTTCTCGATGCGTGTGATGCTATACCAAAAAGATGGCACTTATACCTACCCGGCGAAACAAAACTAAATCGGCTCTGCCGTTTTCTCCATCACTGACATCGCCCACTGCGGCTTTGGACATTGACTTTAATTAGCATAGATTCTCATCCTTATTCTTCATGTGCTACGTAATGTATTTATTTCTCCTGGGACAGGAAGGTGAGAGTAACCTAAGTGGAAATTGCCTGTGGCTCACCCCGAGCGGGCGGTCACAAATTGTAACTCGTGTAGAAACCTTTCCGCCCGTTTTTCGTGCTCCAACAAATCGATGGTGAAATGGGTGATTTTCTTCCGAGTGTGTTTTCACGCCCTTTAATCTTTAAATTTCAGAGTCAGCGGTTGCCGTGACCGCGATAGCACTCCTTAAAGGCTCAAAGCCCACTTAGCGGGGAAAAAAAACTTGGTCTTTGATTCCCTGAATTATTGAGTCGATAAAGGCTATGGTCACTGTGAGAAGAACACAGAGATAGGAGCTTGGGAACCCCACGAGTTAAGAGCACGGTGTAATTTGAACCGCACTCGGGAAAGGCAGAATATTCGGCGCGCTCACTGAGCAGGGCAAAGCTTTCTGCTTCTTTAGAAGTTTATCGCTTTTGCCCCGGTGGTCATTGGGAATTTTGCCGCCAGTCCAAATTGTAATGGATTCCGTTGAAGGAAAACAAGGGCGAAGATAAACTGTGGGCGATCTAATTTAAATATATTGACGTGCATGATTCATGGGACTTTTTTCTACGAACCCGAATCGTTTGACTGGATCGAATGCATTAAGTACCCGAGGAAACAAAGAAAAACGTTGGCAGCCTATGCGCTGTGTGATCTCAGCTCCAGACAGTATCTGCTTTGTAACGAGAGGTGGAAAAACTCAACATTTTGAATATACATGAGTAAACTGCGTATGCTCTTTGTAGTTTTCTCTTTGATTTAGAAGAAACATTAGATAGCAAATAGGTATTTAATGATCCAGATATTTCGTTTTCGCGACCTTTTATTTCGTATGTAATTATTTTTTTCCGGAGATGTAGATCCCAAATTAGTGTAGCATTAAACAATTCAATTAGGTTTACATTTTCGTCGGTGAAGTTTGATGTTTAAGTACGTTATACGTGAAAAAAATTTATTTATGCACATTAATATACTTTGAAATGTTCATTTATGTCAGACTTACCAACGAAAATGTAAACCAGGATGAATTGTTCAATAGCTTGCAAAATTAATTTTCCGTGTAGCCCGGGAGAAGCATAAATTAACGTGAAAAAAGTCGACGATAGAGGTATGTAGCAAATTTTGGACCTATGTATCCAGATAAAAGTATTTCTATCAGTGTATAAAATTAATTTTTAGTATTTTTAACTATGTACGTGGACCAAATAATTAATTTTAAATATCGTTGCCAGATAATTCGTTGTCACGACCTTTTAGATTTTTTTAATAATTATTTTTTTCTGGAAATGTAGGTCCCAAGTTAAATTGGCATGTTATTGAACAATTCGATTAGGTTTATATTTTCGTCGTTGGTGTTTGATACACAAGTACGTCATGTGTAAGAAGATTTATATGCATGAGGATATACATTAATATACTTTTTAATGTTCTTTTATATCGGACTTTACTAACGCAAATGTAAACCAGGTTGAATTGTTCAATAGCTTGGAAAAGTAATTGTCGTTGTCGCCCCGGAGAAGCATAAATAAATAAACGGAAAGTCGGCGAAAGTGTTACGAAGTAAATTTTGGAAGAGGTAATTAGCGGACCCGACAGACGTTGTCCTGCCCAAACGTTGTCTTGCCTGCTATTGCTGCCGGGTCCGGCAAACGTTTTTTCGATAAACTGTGTACTAAGTGACATTTGACATTGAGTTTTACTTTTCAATCTTTTCGTTTCGTCAAAACAACGCCAAACTACGACGCAAGTGCGACGACTTGCGCCTGTATTGATGTGTACGTCAAATACCACAGAATTCGACATCAGCGCCACCTATGGTGCGGAACACAAACATAACTATAAATTATTCTTAGATGGTAATTTATTCATGAACTTCTCAGAAGGTTTTAACGGTCAATTGTCATAAACTTATGATTTTTTTCATTTTATAAAATATCGGGGGGTTGAAGAGGGGGGGTTAAATTTTGGGGCTGTGTGTTCTGATATGCGAAAATTCTTTTTAAAAAAATATCGTAAAAAAAGTTTGCTTAAAAAATTTCCTAGAATCCGATCGCAGCGCCACCTACCGAGTCAAATTGTGATATTAAACCATCCAGGGACCCACTCAAACAAACACAAAAAATTTCATCAAAATCGGTCCTGCCGTTTAGGAGGAGTTCAGTGACATACAGACGTACAGAAGAATTATTTGTATATAAAGATAAAATTAATTTTTCATATTATTAACCGGGCAAGTGGACCATTTCGGAGGTAAATCCATTTAGCTTTCTTAAACATGACTTCAGTCATTCCAAATGGCTTAAATTAACACTTGGCGCCCGGGGTCAGAATAAATTAAGTTATTCTTACAGTTTTGGTCGTTCAGAAATGGGAACTTTGAAGTTGAATAATTTCACTCTCTGGATCCTTATTTTCTCTCTACTCTCATGTATGTACGAAGCCTTACTGAAGTAATAAGGAGATCCACGAGTAGCTGTAATCCTAGCGGCCGATGTAATAGATTTTTCTTCAAGTGAAATGCGTGGTATAGTTGGTGAGGGAAGGAAATGTCTGCATGAAATTAGGAGGCAAAGTTGGTGGCTGGTAGAGGTGATGATTGGGGGAGGGTTTTTTTAGGTCCAGATGGAGGGAAGGATGTCTTCATCTACATACTACCCAGCGAGCCGCCGCATAGGCGTGTGGCAGGGGATGTTAGGACACCAGCCGTGTATAGATGTAAGGGATAAGGTTTTGGAAGGTGAAATGGTGACGTGTATTGTGGGAGTGTAGAGAGTAGAGATTAGTTTTTATTGTGGTCGCTCATTGTGCGTGGAAAGAACGAGTTTTGATACCTATCTGTTCGCCAATGTATCTCTCTTATTTTATCGCTTCTGTCTGACCTAGAGAAGTAGTGAGGCGTCATGATAATATCCTCTGTGTCACCCTGAAGCACACCAGTTCTGAGTAAAAAAAAATTTTTGGTTGTGATCCTATAGTTTATTTAAGGCAACATGACCTAGGTTTCGGCGTATAAGGCCATCAATAGGTACAAGGAATTGGGTGGCTTACGTTTAATTTCATTAAATTGTAACCTACGTGGTACCTTTACATATGTTGGAAACGATTAAACTAAAAAAATGCACTATTTCACAATTGGTATATATCTACATCATACCCTACACATATTATGCTGCGCATGGGCCTGTGGCAGGGGGTCCTAGGACACCAGCCTTGTAAAGATGTAAGTTTTTGGGAGGTGAAATTGTGGCGTATATTATAGGGGTATTTAGTGGATCTCAGTTTTTATTGTGGTCGCTTATTGTGCGCTGAAAGAAGGAGTTTTTGTACCTATCTGTTCGGCAATGTATCTCTCTTATTTTATCGCTTCTGTCAGACCTAGAGGTGTAGGGAGGCGTCATGATAATATCCTCTGTGCCGCTCGGAAACACACCATTTCTGAATTTTATGCGATTACCGAAGTTCTTTTATTGTTTAGCGCGCTTCAATTCTGGCCTCCATCTGTTTTGGAGTGCGCTGAGTGTAAAAGGAATGAAAAACGACTGCGCAGTCTTGTTGCGAAGTGGGCAGTACAATTGAGTAAATGGTTAACTTTCAATATTTTGTATTGCGTGCCTTATTTATATGCGGTGAAAGAACGCAGTCTCTGGGTATTCGGTTGTGTCCACCTCTAGAATTAGGCTTGTGCGATGAACGAATTTTGCCCATCGAGGGTCGATGAAAAAAAAATCATCGAGATGATTCGGTTTCGATGATTGTCAACGACGTCGACGTCAATGAATTTATCGCCGTCGATGAACTCACCGACCTCGAAAAGTCGATGAATTCATTCTTCGCCGACAGAAAGGTCGGGATAGGCACGGGACAGGCAACACAAATAATTATCATCTAATGGGGATGGATTCATTGACTCATCTATATCGGTGAATTCATCGACTCATTGACGTCAGTTAATTCATCGACTCATCGACGTCAGTTAATTCATCGACTCATAGACGTCAGTTAATTCATCGACGTCTTTGAATTCATTGACGTCGATGATCGATGACATTCATTGTCATCGACGCGGTTCATCGCAACGCGATGATTAAATTCATCGTCGATGAATTCGATGAATCGACTCATCGCACAAGCCTATCTAGAATATTCAATGGGCAGAAGAGAAGCTACCCAGGACTTACCTTCCCGCGCTGCTGAGGTTTATCGGTGACGGTGATTATAGAGGAATAATTAATGGGGGAATCCCGTGGCTTACATGAGGGTGCTTGGGATGCCTATCCCTCATAGCCTACTCTGAGAAGACTCTTAGCTCCTCATACCAGCAATCCTCCTTGAGAGCAACCTGGAGAGCGGATCTAGAGTCTTTGGAAAGTTTCCTCGCCAGAGTTGAAGGGTACAGGGCTCACTTTTTCACGGAAGGGATTGTAACGTTCTTGAAGTAGTTAAGTGAAATATCACTCCACTAATGAAATTCAATGGATCGGGTCTCATTATGATGAAAGTGATCTCATCCCTCAAATGATACCAGAATATCAGGATAATAAGAATGGGTACGCTCAGCCAAGCAAACGCTAAGCTATTTAAGCGAGCAGCACTGATGTATTCATGCTAGGTTCGGGTGAACTCTCTGCTGTTGCCACGGGAACGACATCATAACACCGCGCATATTTGAAAACAGTTACACGTGGATCAATTCACGCTTGTAAAATGGAAATCGTAGCTAATATTTTATGAAACGAGTTGTAAGATGATGATAATGACAAAATGTCGATTGTCAAAACTTTAAGATTAAAGAGAGTTATATAACCTAGCCCAACCGGGAGCTTCACGGGAAAATATAATTAGCAGAAGAAAAAATGCATGATTACCGGACTCCATCAATGGAAGCAACGCCGAAGATATCTTTGTCTGATACTTGTTTCCTTCAAGTCAGAATTCAAGGTTAATTAACTCTTTTTCTGTCATTGTGCATTTACTAATTGCTTGAAAATGCCTTTGGAGTTGTTTTTAAATATTTGAAAACAAACTCGTCTGCTCTAAACACACCTTAACAACCAATCAGGGATCAGCGCTGATTCCGCGAGCATCGAAAAATTTCGCTGTTAACAATGGCGTCCGCTGGATCCAGCGAACTCGTTAGCGGAGCGGTCCGTGCCGAGTAGCGCTTTTTGCTAGCTTAGCGCTTGCTTGGCTGAACGCACCCAATGTTAAGAATAGATTGGCTAAAACTTTAATATGGGGTATAGCGTTGCATGGCGCAGAAACCTGGACTCGGAGAAAGGTGGACCTGAATATACGTGCGGGCTCTTGAGCTGTGGGTTTGAAGGAGGATGGAGACGGTGAGGTAGACAGAAAACAGGAGAAATGGAAGGTGCTTGTTATGGTGAGTGAAGAGAGGAAACTTCTGGATGAGATTAGTAAGAGGCAAGGTGGGTAGTTGGAGGGATAATGAGGGGCGAAGGGTTACCTATAGTAAGGGCTTAAGGGTGTGATGGAGGGGACGATGTTGAGTAAGCGGGGAAGAATAGAATAGAATGTTATTTACTTCCGTCTGCTGAACATTGCATTAAAAACAATGAAACAAATCAACGGAAGCTTTTGATGGCCTCCTAGGTCAAGACCTGAATTGACCCACCATCAATATTTAGCATGTAAGACTTAAGGCTTTCCCGGCGAATGCTTAGAATTTATAGCTCTCGGGTTTCCAACTGTGTGATGGTTGTTTTTGGCACCGACGTTTGGAAGGCGTAGTCTTCCATCGTCCTCAGGGTGATAATTTTGGCCAGGCGGGTGTCACTTTATATATGCTCTGTGGAAGGGCTACCTTGCTTCTGATTGGCCCTCTTTTCCCGCTCTTTTTCTTATGAGACTTGTGATTGGTTTCCACGCATTACTGATCTGAAAACCTCTGTCTCTGTTGGTGTTGTCTCTGTGGCTGTTGATTTCCACAGCCTCCTTCACAATCCGGTCCCAATAACTTGAAGCGCGGTGAAGGATCTCAGTCCCTTTGAGATTTTGACTTTGAAAACACCGCGCTCCGAGCTATTGGGACCGGATTGTGAAGGAGGCTGTGGAAATCAACAGCCACAAAGACAACATCAACAGAGACAACATCAACAGAGACAGAGGTTTTCAGATCAGTAATGCGTGGAAACCAATCAATAGTCTCATAAGAAAAAGAGCGGGAAAAGAGGGCCAATCAGAAGCAAGCTAGCCCTTCCACAGAGCATATATAAAGTGACACCTTCCTGGCCAAATTGTGGCCTGGCGGTGGTTTTAGCGGGTTTCCCACCGTCCTAGGGCGAATGCCGGGCCAATATCTTCCCGCACCTGTAAAAGCATTCCAGTGACTTCCCTGAAGAGGCGACAGCCTAGAACGGGGTCCACACCATTGTTTTTGTTATTTGTTATACTTGTATTTGTTTCGGTGTGGAAATAAACATATTTTGACTTGACTTGACTTTGGCCAAAATTATCACCCTGAAGACGATGGCAGACTACGCCTTCAAAACGTCGGTGCCAAAAACCACCATCACCCGGTTGGAAACCTAAGAGATATACATTCTAAATGTTTAGCATGTTCTCTTCACATTCGGTTAGCAGTGAAATCATGTACTTCTTGTTTCAGTTACACAAATTCAGGAAATAATACTTAACACCTTGATGAAACAGAGACTTTGACTATTTTCAAAATTTCAATTTTCATTTGGTTGCGGTAATATAGTGAACTGTTAATTCAGTAGAATAAAAACTAAAGACATTTTACCACTTAAAAAACATCCAGGTTTTCATTTGGCAGAAAATTTCTTTAAACATTTTACAAAATTTTAATTTGCATTTGGTTAGCAGTTTTATAAAACACTTTCTAAAATCAGAAAAATGATTCAATGTTTCTATAAGACAGTGCCCATTCTTTTACCATTGTCAAAACCTTTTTTTTCAAAATGGAGAAAGAAAGAGTGAATTTTATGATAGAAATGAATGATAGGACCTCTTCTGAGACGGATAAAGAAAATAATTTCAGTGGATGGAGCCCTGCACTTGTGAAAGTCGGTTGGTTTTTTCTTCCGTTCTATATACATTGCCTTACTTATAAAAATTCATTCATGATAGGTCAATATTGAGCAAATGTTTTAAAACTTCATTCTCCGTCGTCATATTATTTTGACGGGCCCTGCATACTGCAATGGAAATTTGAAAAAGAAATACGTATAGATTTTTTAGAAATGCTGTGGTTATACTACCTTTGAAAGTGGGGTTGGATTACTGAGATTTTCGTGGATAACGGAGGTATTGAGGCAGTCGATTACGTGGAAATTGCCTCGAGATTAATCCCACCTGGACCTGGAATCGATCCACTGACCTTTGGTTTGCCGAATAAATGCACAAACCTCTACGCAATCCTGGATAGCGTAGTGGTCTCCGTATTATATTTTCTGGCTAATGTCAATGCTGTTTCTCGCTTTTTAAATACTCAGATTTTTCGTGGTTTGCTGGACCAATGCGCAGACCACTACGCTATCCAGGATTGTTATGCAGGATAGCATAGTGGTCCGGAAAACGTAAGGCCTGTGGTTCGATTCCGGTCCAATTCCAATTTTCGATTCCCGGTCCAATAAAGCCGAATTTTTCTCGTAGCAATTTCTACTTGTTTCACCTGCTATGTTTGCATATTTTCAGGCAGTAGGATGTTGACTATTTATTGAAAAAACAACGCTAGGGAAGTTGGCTAGAGGAATTTTGTAAATAATAATCTTGGATTCCTTATACAGCAATGCAAGAAACAAGTTGACGAGTGAAGTATTACCCATTTGAAGGGTTTTGTGCCGCGCTGACTTGTGTTCTATATTGAGTGTGGACCCCGAAAGCTTAAGAGTAGTAATTTGAAGACACCCTTTCCGAGCCTTTCTCGCATATCCCTGATTTGATTTCTCCCCGTATCTTATGGGTGAATAGACAATATTTTTCAAACAGGTTAGGATGTAATCATCTGTGTCTTTTCATCCTCATCGTAAGTATATTAATAATAATAATGTTTTATTACTCCGACGTAGAATGCTTACAACATAATGTCTTTGGTTAATTCGGGTAGTAACTTTAGGTAGCCATGAAGGTAAACCTCAGTGATGTCTACCGTAGTTTACTGAATGGGTTATGCGCACATACATAAGGGAAGTAGAGCATTTTGAAATTACAGTACATGCATCACATAATATTACATTATTGAGAAAACATCCTCTAGACTTTCTTTAGCAAACAACCGAGATCGTATATTTTCGTGTCGATTTTGTTTTCGGCCGTATATTTCATTGTCGTGTTTAAGATTTTTGAATTAAATCATGAAACAGGTAATAAATTACGCACTTTAGGTCGTATGTAAAGGAGACGTCGTTTGAATAACGTCAGGTTCGGCATGGGTGAGAAAATCCGCGCTTTACGTAGGATGTAGGGAGAAGGATTGTACAATAATTACCCGATGTTACCACTTCTTACGTAAAACGACGATAAGCTTGATAAATAAATAGATGTTTTACTATCTCATCTTTTATCTTGGACGTCCTTATCTTTTGTGAGCGCCAGTGCTTTTTATTGCTAAAATTGCCCAAATTCGATTAAAGTTGGCCTTATGTTCGTTTGGACGGCCTGGGTGCTCTGCAATCTCTCACGCTTCCACCCCACTCTTGTGTCCTCAACTCATTTATCAGCTGTTTGAACACGATATCTTCTGTTTTGCTGAAAACAATAGCGTAGGACTTCGGTTGTTTGCTTAGTATCTAAGGTCTCTAAACGACTCCTGTGTTGACTGAAGGAGGCAGGTGAGAAAATAAGCAGGTGTAGTAGACATTGTGCGCTTATTTTGTGATTGTTATCGGTTTGTATCTTGAGCTAGTTCATAAAGAGTGGGTTTAACCGCGTTTTTTCTAGCTACATTGTATCCCGTGCCTTCCTTGTTCATATTCTTTGGACACTGTAAATACCGTTTCTCGCTTTTTAAGTACTCATTTTTTTCGTTGCGTAAAAGGAGTTGAAGATTTTATACTTCGCCGTCGTGGGTGTTGGATATTTTATAATAGTAATAATAATTTATTTAACACTTACAGGTAACCCCAATTACATGTGTTATAATAAAAATACAATAAAATAAATAAATGCGTACATCAATCAATCAGGAAAAAGAAAAACAACTGTTTAGGTTCTATTAAAAAATACGAACATTTTCTTTTTTAGGGACACTAAAGGGTCAGAAATAAAATCAGCATCTTTATAATTATTCAAAAATTCATTAGCCGTGCGCATCATCCTATTAGCGGTTCATATTTACAGACATCCACCCGACTAAAGTGGCATCTGTAGAGTGGAGTGTGCTTAGTCCTCCATGGAGGCGCATTCAGGTTGATTAAGCCAAGTAGATGGCTGGAATCCACATCACCCATCATAATTTTACGCAGGAAGATTGCATCTGAAACCCTCCTTCTGACTCCAAGTGGAGTGAGCGTAAAAAATTTACATAAATTGGGGTATTCGAATGCTGTATAGACAGGACCATTATCCAGAGAACAGCCATTTCACAAATCGCATCTGTATTTTTTCAAATGTCCTCTCTAACGTGACATGGTGTGGATTCCAGATCATACGACCGTATTCTAAAACAGGTCGGACGATCGTACAGTATGCTCGCACAACAGTTTTAGTAGAAAAATTGGGAATGCAATTTCGTTTTAAAATCATGTTTATGTAACATATTTGTGGAAGAATGGTGAGCATGGCGTTCAGTCAGTTATATATCGCTCATGTGCCGATTCTCCTTGAGTCATTTTGTCATTGCCTGTAATGTAAATAATAAATTACATGCCTTAAGTGATCAATATCGTAAAAATTCATGAGGCTTGGTAAACTCTGCTTCGTCTGAAGTAGAGTATATCAAGCTAGGGAATCTGAAGAAAGATTTAAGTTAAAAATACAATAAAATACATAGGGTTGCTTCTCGCTTTGCTAAAACCTGCTACGAGCGAACATATAGTGTTTCACAGCTTTTAGAGGAATTAGGTTGGGAGCCGCTAGAGACTCCGTGGCTACACGCTAGGCCTAGAATTTCAGAACAGGTGTGTTTCAGAGCGACACACAGAATATCACATTGACGCCACACTACCTTACTAGTCGATCCGACCGAAGGGATGAAATAAGAGAGAGACATTGCCGAACAGATAAGTACAAAACTTCGTTCTTTCCACAAACAATAAGTGACTTTAAAAAATAAGCTCTACCTTATCCTTTACACGGCTGGTGCCCTAACACCCCTAGCCACGCGCCTATTCGGCCGTTCGCAGGGTATAATGTTGACGTAGAAGTGGAGCTGAATTCGTTCAGTACTTATCCTTTGCACTCACGAGTTCTATATTTCTCGCTAATCAGCAGCCCATGGCTCCTCTGTTTTCTCTCTCCGGATGGTGCGTTTCCAGAACCCAGCTCACCAAACTCCGGATAGTGTCTCACAACTTTTCGAGGGATTAAGGTGGGAGCCCCTAGATACTCAGAGGTTGCACGCTAGGCTTAGCTTGCTTGAGAAATTCTTAGTTTTCTAAGCAAGTTCTCAAGCAAGTTCTTGCGTGGGCCTGGTGCTTTTTTTTAAGTCATCCGTGGTTAATTATGTCGGAAGAAGTCATCTTTCAACCGAGCCGAACGTATAGATTTTCACAACTTTTGGAGGGATGAAGGAGGGAGTCCCGTGCGACTCGGAAACTGCACGCTCGGGTTAGCTTGCTAGAGAAATTCAAAACTGGTGTGTTTCAGAGCGAGAGAATGTGTATCAAGATGACGCCTAACCACAAAGTTTAAAGCCAAATACCGCCTATCACATCTATGAGAGCACACTTTTCCGTTACTCTCAAATTTATATTTTCCATCCAGATATGTTTAAGGTGGGAGTCCCCAGAGACTTAGGGGCTACACGCTAGGCTTAGCTTGCTTGAGAAATTCAGAACTGGTGTGTTTCAGAACGACACAGAGAATATTACTATGACGCCTCACTTCATCTCTGGGCCTGAAAGAAGCGATAAAATATGAGAGATACATTGCCGAACAGATAGGTACAAAAACTCGTTCTTTCCGCGCACAATAAGCGACCACAATAAAAACTAAGATCCTCTAATTACACTCCCATAATACACGTCACCATTTCACCTCCCAAAACCTTATCCCTTACATCTTTACACGGCTTTTGTCCTAAGACCTCTTGCCACACGCCCATGCGGCGGCTCACAGGGTAGTATGTTGATGTATCATGATGTAAACAGGGATGGAAACTAATATATTGAGCTGATGGGGTCGAAAGCTGACCATACAACGTCTAAATATGACCTTTTTTAGGAGGGCGTACTAGTACTGAAATAATGTATTGCCTTATGAATTTCATCCAGCGAAACCAATGTTGTAACAAATGATATCATCTTCACCCCACATTCCTTAAAAAATAGACTAAGATTTGTTCAATCCAGCTCATTGTGCCATAATTAGAGATCATATCCCAGTCAGGGTAGGTTAAGATCAAAAAGATTACCTCGCAGGGTAGTATGTAGATGTAGAACCGTATTTTCGTTTTTTTCTTTCACTCACACACTTTACAAAATATCGATTTGCTGGAGAAACATTTATTTTGTGGCGGTGGTGACGCGCTTTTGAATGGCTTGATAGATTGAAAACATTTACCCCGCCTAATGTTTAAGAACGAACTTCTCTTCGATGTGTGAATATTTTCTTTTCCCTCACTTTCTCTCTCAAGAAAAACTACTCCTATCCTTCCGTGAGTGTTGGGTGAATGGATCGCCTGGAAAGTCGCCAGCCTACCTTGGCTTCGGAGACTTTTCTTCGTGCGCGGTGGTCGCTATTTGTCCGTGGCAGCGACGGCGGATGAAAAGGGAAGCCGGGAAGGATATATCGACACCCACTGAGTAAATTCGCCCGGGGTCTGAGATCGCTCAATCGAAGAATCTTTGTTGGTGGTCCCCGCTGGGCGCGAGAGGGTTATTCACGTGTGAAAGTTCCTTGATTCAACGCCTCTTAACGCTATCTCTTCCTTTGTATCCGTCCCTCCGAGCCTAACATATATCAGGCTCGCCTTCTACGTTTGACTTTAGTGTTTGAACATATCTCTAAAAAGACACACTCTTCACGATTCTTATGCTTAATGACCTCTTCTTCTTTTTGTTAGTGCCAAAATAAAATATAGTAGTGGAGTTTTAATGTGCCTAAAAAATGAAAAAGTGTAAATTATCCCTGCCGATAGTTTGTCATTTCCATGTTCAAATATTTCCAAGAACATTATCCGCACTACGACACGCAATTTGAGTATTTGTGATACTCTCATCGCCTTTTTAGTACATTAACTCGGCTATTATTAAGTCAGACATTTTTTTTTAAACTACCGCTTTTTATGCTTTCAAATGTGAAAGATGAGCATTCTTTCCATTTCTTCTTTCGGGATTCGGCTGCGTCGTTGTTTTTCTGACTACGTTTCTCCTCCGTTCCTGGAGGTGTCTTCAGGTCGTAGAAAGAAGTCTTCGACCTGAAGATGCATCCAGGAAAGTGGGAGAAACGTTGTAGAAAAACAACGACGCGACCGAATCTCGGAAGAAGAAATGAAAAGAATACCTGCTTGCCGCGGAAACATAAAACATGAAAAATTATTTATTCATAAGCGGGGATTATCAGGAGGGATCAACGTTACGCCTAGATGAGATACAGGAGATGATATTTACCATTTTTTGTCCTACGAACATGGGGTCGCAACTGCTTAGTAACGGCTATTGTTTAGCGAGTAGTTTGATGTATAGCAAGGCCAACATTATGTGTGACGCATTTTTCAGTTACCGTGAAACCCCAAGAAAGAATGGATTGTACTGATAGCTATAATGTAACTCTTGTCTAGATTTTTTTAAGGTCTCTATCTTTCCCTTTGCCGCCGAAAGTTTTTGTGTACAAGTTTCCAATATTTTGTAATTATGCTTCCAATTTTCAAGATGGTATCCGGAATCATTACAGAATTTCCTTCCTCCTATTATTATCAAAATTCACGAAAGTTGCCTTGTTAAAATATTACTTTTTATTTTTGAGATATTCGAAAAACTTGAATGATAATAATAAATTTGATGATTCTGTCTTATTTCCGTGATTGGTAGAGTTATTTTCATATTTTAATTTTTGAGGGGATGAACTGTTAGTTTTGGGATTACGTTGGAATTTAAGATCAGTGACCTTGGCAGTAAACAACGCGTCCAAAATGTGATGCGTGTCGTACGCACTTGAGTTGAATCTTAAGGTTTAATATTCATAATAAATCCCACTCCTCGTTTTTATCTCGTTCTTTTGTGGTTGTTCTCATTTTCATTCTCGTTTGTCGGCCCCGGTGGCGGTGGGGCAGGGACCCTGCCTGGGTAGAGGGTCGCGGGTTCGAGTCCCGCCTGGGTAGAATATTATCTGCTCAGGACATGGGTGTGTGTGTTCATCTATTGTTAATGTTAAAACACCCGATGTAAAAGGCCTTTGTTGTTCTGTTTTCGGGGTTGTGAGTATAAATAAAAAGTAAATAAATAAATAAAATAATAATTAGAAATGAATGGCTGGAGAGCGAATCATTGAGTACACAACTGAGGAACGTCGGAGAAATATTTTAACGAAATTATCATTGTCATTTCATCTTTTATCATCTTCCTTTAGCCTCATTTGCATAGATTTTTATGAAAATTGATTCTAATTATAATTTTCCTTTAGTGAATACTTTGTTGATTGAAATGTGTCAGCACTCTTGGTTGATTACTCTGAATCTGGTTCCTATATTTAAAAATATCTTTTTTGCGTTCCACTGTTTATTGACAGAGATGTATGTAACTGTAAGTGCTTGTTTATGCTGAATGTTCCATGCTTGCTTGTATTAACAAGACTTCCATGTAGAAAATGAATTTATAATTGTGGCTTCAGGTAAGAAATGCTGTCTTACAATCGTTAATGGGAAACGGACCCCGCCATCGACGGTACACGTTCAGTAATATCTTTTCCTTCATTCTCCCGTTTGTGTTCGTCGGTGACGAGTTAGAATTTGCAACTTGTTCACGAAGAAAATTGGTTTCATAATAATCCCAATCGCAAAGCGCATTGCGCAAAAGCGCATTGTACAAAGCTACAAAGCTCGAATAAACGGCGTATTCTGGTAATTTTTCAAGTGTTCACTACTTTAACTGAGGGTTAATTACACTTAAGAAGTAACATCTGACGTCACTTTGTGAAAAATTTTTTATGCTCATGATGAACAATAAACTTTTACTATTTTCACAGTTTTTTAGTTCCAATATTTTAAAATCTCTTGTTAGCGTTTCACTGTCTTACGGCAGGGATGTGTCTAACCTTTTGATGTATCACCTTGATAATGGCGCTCTGTGTTGAAACCTGGTCGGTGAATAATAGAAAAGTGTGTAAATGGTAAAAATTTTGCTATTCATAATGAACAGGGTTAATTATCTCAAATAATCCAATTTAGTCCTCCAGAAATTCGCCGCCTAATCCCCAAACTCCGTCTCCACGAGATGAAAATGCTCGAAAGCGAGTTTCTTTTTCGGGCTCAGGGAACGGGAGGATGCGATAACCTCAGAACGTGAGAGGGTTTTTGTAATGGAAGGTCCACCCGGATGCTTTCGTATGGGGTGAGAGTAGGAAGTGGGGCAAGCAGGAAAGAAATCGATGCTCCTTTTCTTTCTCCTGGGATCATCTTTATGTTTCCCACTCGCGAGTGTGTGTGGTACTGAGGGTTGTAGTGTGAACGATCTTCCGCGCAGATGGCATCGATCCCCTCCTCCTCGAATTCCCTGCAGATTTGTTCGCCGTAGATGAACCGAGGGCTATCAACCCGTCTGACTCGAATGGACACGCCTCCTCCTCCCAACTTTTATCTCCGGAGTCACCGTAGGCTGCTTCTGTATCTCCGAGGCCCTGTACATTCTTATCGGTTCCCTTGCTCCGTGTCCCCTATGTGTTAGCATCCTCTTGTAGTTTGCACCTTTAAACTTAATCCTCCAGAAATTGCCATGAGAAAAATTCGACCTGGACCGGGAATCGAACCATGGACCTTTGGTTTTTTAAATGCCGGACCAATGCGCAGACCACTACGCTATCCAGGCGTTCTAATTCCCATGGCAATTTTTGGTTTAACTAGATGTGAGGCTCTAGCGGTCCATCAAAGATGGCTACGCAAAGGAGAAGAGGGCTTCAAAGAAGCCACAACCAAGAGACAGTATCCCTCACCAGCACTTATGCCGTGCTTAGCCATTTGAAAATATTCAAACATGGCGGGTGAATTTTTTTGAAGGAGTTGCCATGAGAGAAATTCGACCTGGACCGGGAATCGAACCACGGACCTTTGGTTGAAAATTTCACCCGCCATGTTTGAATGTTTTTTAATCCTCCAGGTTTAGCGGCGGAGGTGACCCAAATAGTGGCTCTATTTTGGTCCTGGCAATTGGTTGATTTATCAATACTACCGATACCTAGTTCCTTTAATTTATATGAGTAATCGGGTGGAGAAAAGATGATTTATCAAGCGAGTAGTTGAAAGAATCTCCGATGAAAGTTGACTGAGAGATTCTACTGTGCTCCGGATATCTATATGTACATACTACCCTGCAAGCCCCCACATAGGTGTGTGGCAGGGGGTGTTGGGATACCAGACGTATAAATATGTAAGGGATATGGCTTTGGGAGGTGAAATGGTGTCGTGTATTATGGAAGTGTGTTTAGTGGAGCTCAGTTTTTGTTGTGGTCGCTTATTGTGCGCGAAATGAACGAGTTTTTGTACCTATCTGTTCGGCAATGTATCTATATTATTTTTTTGCTTTTGTCAGACGCAGAGATGTAGTGAGGCGTCATGATAATACTCTCTGTGTCGCTCTGAAACACACCAATTCGGAATTTATCCAGCAACCCAAGCCTAGTGTGTAGCCTCCGAGTCTCTAGGGGCTCCCACTTTAATCCCTCGAAAATTGTGAATCACTATATGTTCGCTCGTAGCAGTTTTCAATGAAGCGTGAAGCTTTACTTTGTATTTGATTAATTTTTTCGGTTAAATGTTTATGACCAAAGTCCCAAATGCTCGCGGCGTATTCGATGTGTGGCCTAACCAGATCGAAATAGCATCTCTCTTTGAATCTTTCGTACGAGGACCTTCCTATTATACGCTTAACAAAGCCAGGTTTTTTTAATTCTGTGCCACATAGGTTTTGTATTTGTGTTTTCCACGATGTATCAGAAGTTAAGGTAATTCTAAGATATTTAACTGAAATGGAAACTATTGTAAATTAACGTTGGAGGTAACCCAAAAATTGACTATTTTTGTCCTCGGAAGTGGTTTATCCCTCAATGCTCCCTAGTTTCTTTAATTAATATGAGTAAATGGTTGAATAAATCAGGATTTATCTAGCGGATAGTTGAAAGGATCTCAGATGGAAGTTGATTGAGTGATGCTACTATGCTCTGATCATGCTACATCTCGAAATCGTTGCGAGCATTTTTATGAGAAATTTAATAGGTGAAATAAATAAAACTCAAAAGGAAGCCTCACACCTCCACAAACGCGGACGTATGTTGTGGCAGACTCTTCTCAGTCACAGTTCTGGCGACTGGCTCTACAAATGCGAGAACACTGACTTTAAGGTAGTTTGAGCGAGATAGTTCCCTAGCCATAATGGAGGCCATATTCGTATTATGCGCTTTAATTTCATCAGCTATGGGAAGCACGAAGCGAATATTTCATTAATAATGGAGTAATAATATACTTTTATGTGACTGGAATTCTAGATAATTAAATAAATATATCTGTACGCGTCTTAAATGGGTGGATCTTGGTAGAGGAGTAAGGCAGGGATGCTGTCTGTCGCCAACCTTGTTCAATATATATGCTGAGGACATGATCCATAAATCTTTTTATGGGAGCGAGGAAGGAGTCAGCATTGGAGGTAGGAAGATAAGAAGTATAAGATTCGCAGATGACATGGTGATATTAGCAGATGATATGCAATCACTCAAAGGTTGATTAAGGTTTTGGAAGAAGGGATGAAGGAATATGGGATGAAGATAAACCTAGGAAAGACAAAGGTGATGCCAGTAAACTGTGAAAATAAATCAAGGTGTAATAGGAAAAGTTCTAAGCTACCGGTACCTAGGAACGATGGTGACAGACGACTGGAGAAGTATTGCAGAAATAAAAGCAAGGATAGCAATGGCAAAAGAGGCCATCAGCCAGAAGAAAAACTTGCTATCAATAAAAGCCTGGATCTGGAGCTGAGAAAGAGACTAGCTAAATGTTATTCATGGAGCGTTTTCATGTATGGATGTGAAGCGTGGACATTAGGTAAGAGGGAAAGGAATAGAATAGAAGCTTATGAAATGTGGGTGTGGAGAAGGATGGAAAAAGTAAGATGAGAAATTAAGAGGTTTTGAGCAAAGTAAAAGAAGGAAGATCGCTCCTAAAGGAAATAAGGAAAAGGAAAGGCAACTGGTTGGGCCATGTGATGAGAGGGAAAAGTATAATAACTGTGGCACTTGAGGGTTCAATTGAAGGAAAGAAAAAGAGAGGAAGGAGAAGAATTAAATTGGTGGATCAGGTGAAGAACATCAGCTATGATGAAGGAAGCTCGGGACAGAAGCGGATGGAGACAGAAGTGGTGTACGGGACCTGTCAGCAGGCAGAACACCAGATGATGATGATGACACGTGTTAAACATGACTCCTTTTTTTCGCGCGGTACTTTTAAAACTCATTCACAGCGGAATATTTTTTTATGATCCTGAAGAAATTACTGCGGTGAAAATGTGATTCACCGTATTTCTCCGAATATAAGCCGCACCCCGTTTTTTGGGGTCTCAAACGGGGAAAAAAGTTAATTCGCGAATATAACCCGCACCCTTTTCAGTGCATCCCATCAGAGTATAAAAAGCAACTAAAAGACGGCATGAGAGGGTATTATTCGTGCCGTCAGTGTTGCGAATTGTTTACAGCCATTCGGATCGCGCCGCAAGTCGCCCTAGACATACGACACACTGCTACCTTGCCCCAGCACTACGTCCGACGTCCGTCCGCTCCCCTACGTTTCCCGTCCCGCTCGGCTTGCTCCTGCCGCGCTGCAACAGTCCCCCTCGGGTAGTCCGCTCTGCTCTCGCGTAACAAGTGACAAGATTCGACAGGCTCTGGTTTGTGGTGTGTGGTATAGGTGATCAGTGACAAGTTTGTGAACTGAAACAATGAATGAGGAGCAAGTGGACGCGGTGTGACTCCGCAAAATCGGGGACTGCAATGAAAAAAACAGTACGAAAGAGGATATCATGCACGGCGAAATTTAAGAATGGAGTGATTCGGCACGCTGGCCAGAACAACGTCTCAAATCGTGCTGCAGCCAAACATTTCGGCTTGGATGAAACCTTGGTGCGCCGATGGCGTAAGCAAAAGGATGTGCTCGTTCGCTGTGAACCCCTGCGGCGCTAGTTCTCGGGTCCTAAACAAGGGCGCTATTCCGAAATCGATGATGCTGTCCTCAAGTTTGGCAGAACCGTCGCAAGGATACCCTGACAGTTACCTACGGCATGATGCGCCTCGAAGCAAACCGTTTGGCCAGATCTAAGGACATACCAAGGACTAAATTTAAAGCTACCCTTGGCTGGGTGGGGCGTTCCATGAGGCTTAAGTTTGCGACGTCGCACGACGGTGTGCCAAAAGCTACCCGCCAACTTCGAAACTCAACGGACTAATTTCCAGAAGTTCGTCACCGAGCACCGAAAGCAAAAAGAGTACCTTCTCGGACAAGTCGGTAACACCGGCGAAACACGCGTTTGCCTCGATATGCCAATGAATTACACTGGAGGCGTCGGGTTCCAAGCAAGTTCTACTGAAGACGAGCGGCTATGAAAAGATGCGAGTGACCGCGATGCTGGGCGGAATGGCAGACGGCCGAAAGCAGCCCCAGAATATTATATCTGTTTTTACAGTACCCATGTAACTGTGACACAATGTTGCCCATATTATCCTTTAATATATGAATAAATTGTGCACCAATTTGACCTTTTTCGGCGTTATTTCTTACTTTCCCCGTGGCTTAGGCAAGTTTAGCTGGTGTCCGCGTGAATCTGAATGGCTGGTTTGCTCAAATCCGTCATTTTTACGATTTTTTAAGAATGTTCTCGAATTTAAGCCGCACCTCGAATGTAAGCTGCACCCCGATTTTTAGGCCCCAAAATCGGGAAAATGTGCGGCTTATATTCGGGGCAATACGGTATGTTCAACAATAGTCGAGAAGCCCTACAAACTACATTCTGTTATTTTTTTGACGAGATCTTAGTGTTAGAAATTCCTCAGCTTTTAAACAAGGTCTCTTTGGAGTGCATGAACGAGCCATTTCCCATTTAAAAGGGCTGGTATTTTTCGACAAATATCTCGGAAATCATTTCGATAAGGGGCTGATGTTATGGAATCTTTGGATACATGAGGTATTTTTCTTTAAAATGAGACAAAATTCATCGAATTCTATATGAAATGATATTTCGCTCAAACTACCACAAAGAAAAAGTATAGTCTGACAAACGTTATCAGCATTTTTCTTACCGATAAGAGAAGCAACGGAATCAGTATAGCGAGATCGCACGTGCTCTAATGATCCGTAATATTGCCCCTGATCGTCATTCATCTGCAAATAGCTTTATTTCTGAGATTCATCATCATCGGCGCTACAGCCCATGTAGGGCCCTGGCCTTCACAACTTTCCTCAATTCTTCTTTGTTCTCCGCTACTTTTCTCCACCTCCGGACCCCCAGCTTCCTCAAATCCTCTTCTACATCCTCCACCCATCTTTTCCTGGGTCTTCCTCTACTTCTTCTTCCTTCTGGTTTTCCTTCAAAAACTTGTTTCACTATTTCCCCACCCATTCTTTGTACATGCCCTGCCCATCTACTTCTCGATTTCTTAATATCTGTTAACATTCCATCTTCCCCATACCACTGCTGCAATTGTTCATTCCTTCTAATCCTCTATATTCTTTCTTCATTGACTGGCCCATATATCTTCCGAAGAATTTTTCTCTCCCATCTCTGTGACAAATTCTCTTCTCTCACCGTCAACGTCTATGCCTCCGAACCATAGGTGACTGTTAAAATAGTGGAATTTGAGCCAATCCAGTTTAAAAAAATATTTTATTCAGCCTAAGTTGATTTTTTGTCATCAGTTAAGACGATTCCCTTTTACTATTTCCTCCGAATTTCGTTCCATCCATCTTCCTAGCGAGAAAAAAGAGATCAGTTTGGGACGCCGAGGTCTTGATTAAATTATCGCGCCAATGACCTTATTTTCCCTCTAACGATCGCTCTAGCTTATCGTGATCATGGCGAGATAAGGCGCTCCTTCTCTCCCCTGCGTTTTCAGAAAAACTAACCTCTGGTCTTGACGCATGGCAAGGCAATTACATCATCCAGTTGAGTGGGATCCCCTATGTTCTTTTCTTGCTGTAAAACATGATAGTTAGTCCGTAGTGCTTGTAATGGATGGTAGAAATTCTGAGACTTGATTTAATGATGGAGAAAAGTGCGTGTCTGACATGTTGATAATGAGACGTGTACTAAAGTGGGTTGAGTAAATAAGCATTATCCCTCCTAAATTCATATTTCATTTTTTGGTAAACTCTTTTTGGGTCGCTGTACTATTTGATCCTCAATTTGCTTGTAAATATTACTCTCAAACATTTTAAAATTTTAAATGGATTTTTTTAAAGATTGGTGGACTTCATGCTGGGGTTATTATTTCCTATCCGTGTCTTCATTTAGCTAGTTATTTAGGTTTCCTCAGCTTTTTTTTAAGTTCGAGTGATATGGCCGTAAGAGTACGACCTCCTATATTTTCTGAGAATGACGATGGACGTACTACGACGTCCTTGGAATATCTTTATTGAGCGGCAGTTGGACGTAATGGTATGGCTGTAGTCTTTCTGGTAGACATACATACGACCACAAAGTGCTGAAATAATATTAATGGTAAATAAAAGTTCATAAACCTAGATTTACTAGTCTTCTTTCACAAATGAGATAAATGTGTCCTTTTTTCTGTGAGGTCCTCAATTTAATGCCCAGACGTCAAAGTAATATAGTAATAATTGTAATAATTTAATGCTCCCATAATGTACGTACATTAAAACAACAACGATATAGCAAAGTGATAAAGTAATTAGATTTTTATGCTGTTTTGTCGTTTGCAGTGGTAGAGTTTTGTAACCGATCATCAGATCACCGAAGGAAGGAATTTATTGCTTAAAATTTGGAAAAATACATTCTTATCAGATGTTATACACCTATTAAAATGCTCGTCGGTTATTTTGAAAATTCTCTCAATCAGTTCCTGAGTCTCAGTGGCATTGTCGAGGTGAAGCATAGATAAAGCAAAAGAACATCTCTCCCTTCGTTTTTTTTATCCGATTATCTGCCTACTCTTCGCTCTGTAGAACTTAAATTTCGCTGAAAGTGTGTTTATACGGGCAAGTTTATTGCGCAGGTTTCTTGCAGCATGCGATTTTCGTCTAAAATTGCAATTGCAAATGGATTTGCTGCTCCGCTTGCAGAACTTTTTAAAGTTTCGTCGATTCGCTGGGAGACTCGTATTGTTGTCAGTGTTAACGGCCGCCAGTCTGGCACTGCCGTGTCTTCGTGAAAAAATTTTCGTCGGTGGAAAGTTCTTCGCAAGCCCTTGCAGAAGAAACTTGCAAAAGTAACTTGCCCGTGGTAACCCACTATAATGCAGTGCTGTCATAGCGGTCACCCTCCGATAAGTCTGAAGTATTCTTGATTCCCAAGTATATGGCTTTTTCTGATACGTTTTAATTGACGCCTTTCATTTCATACATTCGGCATCGAGTTTCCGTGGGAAGCGCTCTATGTGCGCAAATAATTATGCGTGCATCGTGACCAAACCCTAGAACTCTGGAACCTTAAGTGCTGGAAAAACAAAATTGGCACTTAATATTTAGCCGTCATATTCCGCTGTTAATTTTTCAAAAATTTTTCTCTCTCTTTAAAGTCATTAAAAAAATCCTTTCCATTATTCTCGATAAGAATAATTCGTTTCTAGACTAGATAACTTCGTACATCAGAGGTGCTTGAAGCATTGAAGCATGTCAATTTGGACTTTTTACTTGGTACTATATCAGCGATGAGATTTTTCTGTGAAAATGAATGGACTCAATAGTTTCAGGCGTGACCTAATGGAATTTATAATACATTGTAAATGAAGTAACTTTGTTATTCCACGTCGAAACCTTTCCCGTCGTATTAAATAAAATTTATGTGGAATAGCAAAGTTACTTTATTTTCAAAATGAAAATTGTTTGTATAATTACCTCTCATTGAAGCATAAAGATTCTAGCATTCTCTTTTTTATTATGCACGACCTACGGAATTTAAAATGCATTGTTATTATCGGACCATTAGTGAAAGTGACCCTTCGTAGCCGTGATGAAATTAACACTAAACAACACTCTTACGACGAAAATGTAATTTCATAATTGGATATCAGCTGATCATCCCCGTCTTCTGGTATTTATATACCGTGATAGATACATATTCATACATTATCCCTGCCATTCTCCTGTTGCAATTGTCTATTACCTCTTCTTCACAGTTTCGCTTTGGTTCCCCCCCATAATTAATAGCTGCAGATAGATGTCTCAGAGTGCTGCCAGTCCACTTTGTATCTCACCTTATCCTAGATCTCCTCGTCCGCTCGTGGAAGAGGGAACAATTGTCGAAAAAAGAATCGCTGGACCATTAGGGAAGAGTGTCAGAGTTAATCTGCCGCCAGTCGCCGTAACCGTGGTTGCCATGGCGACTCGATCGATGCCCCGGAGCCGAAACAGTCTTGAGCGCCTTAAATCGTGCGGAATCTCATAGGTATGACGTCGTCTTTTGCTCCTTTTTTTCCTTCCGTTATAGAGGATGCTGGAGTATTCTCATACGGACGAAAGACGGGCTTCCCCCTCCTCCTCCTCTTCTTCAGCATCCCGTTCTTATCTCTGGCGGGTGGATTTGGCACTCTTCGAATGCCCTGATGGGTATTGAAGGGTTTTCGTTCTATCTCGAATCGTCTGTGCGGCTGTGTGGAAGATGGAAACTCGACAGGAGGGATTTTGGTGATCTTTAAAATTGGGAGATCCAGAACGCTGCCAAGTTATACGCTTTGAAAATAAATACCTTTCTGGTTATGATTTATTGTATTTCAAAGTAGTGCGGATTTGTAAGAGTTGAAAGATAATACGTGGGAGACGTGTGGTGTTTGGAAACATTTAATGGAACAGTGAGACATTTTGGAAAAGAAATTGATGGGTTTCGAAATGTTCTAGGATTTAATGGGAGACTGAATGTTAGGGAGTCAAAAATGAAAGGGAAGAGAATAGGCGTCCTGCACGGTGTGAGCATTGGTTACAACCACACGTAATAAATCCACTTCAGCACATTACCAGGAGAGTATCCACTGGTGTGCGTGGGATGATCCGCCAATAACGTATTATTTTGTGATTTTTTAGCCTGTAATGTGTGGTTTGTATGAAGCTTAGCACTCTATGGATCGGAAGCATGTTCTTTGGAAAAACAGACCAGAGCCGACTAGAAGCTTTCGAAACCTAGTGCTGGAGGAAGATGAAGATAAAATTGACGGACAAAATAAGAAATGATGAAGTGTATAGAAGAGGATACGACCATATGAAACACCATAGAGAAAAAAAGAACCAGATGGATTGAATACAACCTGAGGCACAATGGGTTTTTATGGAGAACGTAATTCAAGGCAAAATACAGGGAAAGGTCCCGATAGGGATACCCAGGAATAAGTCCATGGACCAAATAATGAGGAAAGGACATAGGAAGAGATGCCAGGAGGTAAGGGAATTAGTATTATGGTAGAGGGCTGCAGTCAACCAATCTTAGGATTGAGCGACCAATTAATGAATGAATGAATGTATTGTTTAATTTCAACATTATCTGGGCTAATAAGGGTCACTGAATACTCCTATACGGAACGTGGTGCTGAGTGGGACGGAGACTTGGCCGCTGCGAAGGGAGGATGTACGTAGACTTGAGTCGTTTGAGATGTGGGTGTGAAGGAGTATGTAGAGGGTGAGCTTTGTGGTGAGAAGGACGAACGAGGAGGTATTGGATATGGCTGGAGAGGAGAGGAAGCTAGTGACGGAGGTTCGGAGGTGGCAGAAGAAATGGATGGAGAATGTTTTGGAAAGAGAGGGAATGATGAAGAGAGTTATAGAGGAGAGAACGCCGGGGAAGCGTGGAATAGGAAGTAAGTGGATCGGAATTTTGGACGATATAAGTGGAGGGAGACGATATGAGGAGCTTAAGGGGTCTGATGGCGGATCACGTATGGGAGGACAAACGGAGCGGTGTGTCAGAATATTCGAATCCATATTGAAAATAAGTATTGTACTTTTTGACGGTTATTTATCGTTAACATACCACGCGTTTCGCAGTTTGATGCATCTTCAGGTACAATTATTTATCTTTTATTTATTGATTGTCTCGATAGTAACCTTACGCTAAGAAGGGGAGGTTTGGAGAACAACATAATTTTTGAGAGGGAAGGCAGGAGAACATAGATTATGGGCTTGTGAGAAGGGAAAATTTCTGAGTACAAGATGGATTCGAATATAAAATACTTCCACTGAGTGACACTTGAAGGTGTTAAGTCCGATGTGTCAGAAATTAGGACGTTAGAATAGCTACTCTCCAACAACCTACCAACCAGCTGGTAGAATACTCAAAACGAAAAGAAGGCTCACTGTAGCTAATGATCCGGTATAATCGATGAAGTTTCCATGTGAAAGGAGTGTACTTAGATTTTGTCCACGCTGTGAGGAAGGATGCGAGTCGAATTATGTAAGGGATACGTGATTGCAGTAAGTGTTGCGAGAGGAAGGGATAGACCGCGAAATTCATGGGTGAATATAGTGTGAGGGAATCTTAAGATGAGGAATATTAGTAGTCCTGGCAAAATCAGAGCTCGTATGGAGCAAAGCGTGAATGCATTAGTCAATTATAAAGAAATATTGTATTCAAAATTTTCATTCAAACTATTCACAAGAAGCGAAAAGTCCTGGAAAATTAAATAAGATTGAATTAATGGCATCTTACCTTCCCCTTTTTTGTTAGTTATGGGCGAACTACCACTGCAATTCTGCCCTGCTAAGCTATAACACAGTAACTGTATCATTGTTGATTATGAATTGTTACATGCCAAAGTTTTCATCTTCAAGTCATCGATTATTCATCTTCTCCATCTTCGATGAGATGACAATATAGTCAATGCTTAGATTGTTAGTGTGGAATTATCTCTGAGAAAGACATGTAGTTACTGTTTTCTGGTCTAGAAAATGGAAATTTTTGCTGTAGGTACGATGAAAGCTGGATGTGATATCTGGAAAACGGTTTTTTGTCTAGTTGTTTGAAATTCTCAAGGTTGAAAATAACGAAATCGGCTCTAATCTCAAAATTTTTAAATATTGTCAGCTACTGTCTTTAACATTGGAGTTTCCGGCCCTGTCCAGCGGAATGACTTCATTCCATTGCGAATTCCACTTATTACTCAATCCTTTAAGGTAGTTTGAGCGAAATATCATTTTACCTAGAAATCAATGAATTTGGTCTCATTTTAAAGATAACATCTCACCCCTCCTAAGATACTAAAACATCAGCCCCTTACCGAATTGCTATAAAAGATTTTCGACGAACAATACCAGCCCTTTAGCATGGGAAATGGAGCGTGTATCCACTCCAGAGAGACGAGATTTTTCTCTCATGAGAAAATTTACAGTGCTTTGTATGCATATTTTGTCTACGATTTTTTAAAGTAAGTCATCTTGTCACCACGGTAATTTTTTTCAGAATCACAAAAAGACCGTCAGTTGTGGAGTTCTAAACGCACCGCGCAAAAAAATGACAAGTCAAAAAATGAGTCAAGTTAGAGACTTATTCAAAAATTCGTATTTAATTACTATATATATTGGTCACGTAAAAGTGTATTGTTGCTTAATTAATAATGCAGTATTAAATTCATGCTTCCTACAGCTGCTGAATGTAGACGTAAAATTTGAATATGGTCTTCATGATGACTAGGGAACTCTCTTGCTCAAACTAGCTTAACCCTCTATAAACATATTTTTCTTCCGCCATGTGCAGCCTTATCACATGTTACACCACTAGTGGGAGAATCAGGAACTAAAAGTTACGAATTAGATGTGTACTTTCTTTGCCAAGCTGTTCAATTGATGTCACATTGTTGTAAATAAACCTAATCTGAGGCAAAAAATCAACTCTTCTTTATGTTACCTCTAGGTCACACAGCGTGATAGAGGGTAAGAGGGAAACATTTTGGTATTTCGTGGTTCCAAGGAACGTGGTTGAAAGATTTCTGGGAACAAATGTGTTAGAAGAGTCATGCGGCCTGTCCCCGTTATCACCACCTGCCTTTTCCTCTCGCCTCGTCCATCCCGTGATATGCTGCGACCTTGCGGTTCAAGGTTACTCCTGTTGGGGGGCAGGTGGCGGGCAGGGGCGGTAGGTTGGAGCGGGGGCTGCACACGCTATAATTCCTCCTGAGTGCGGACTCTCACGCTCATGGCAATGGAGTAAACTGCTTGCCAGTGTTCCGGCGTGAGGTAAGCAAGGAAGAAGTGAAGGTTCAAGCTATCCTGAATTCCGCTGGGACTCTTCCCGCTATGAAGAAATTCATTAGGGGGGAGAGTATTGCGTGTCTGGAGTGGAATCACCCTGTGCCACACATTCTGGGGATGGCTCGCGCGTTATTTCCTAAATGCGATAGCGAAAGAAGCGTTTTGTAGTAAGAGGGAGAAATTGACGTTGATCTTGCGCTTGGATACATAGAACAGGCTGGTGAAGAACTTAAAGAGTGTAGCGCTGTTTGGCGTTGAAACGTGGACTCCTGAGAATAGGCTGCCCTGAGGGATTGTGTTTGAATCACTCGAAGAAATTTCTATCAAGTAACTAAGGAATTTCAAAGAAAGAAACTCTCAAAGAAAGAAACTCTCAAAGAAAGAAGTATTTAAACCTCCCGTAAAAGTCTCAGCCTTCCCGATCGAGTTTTCTCCGCGATGATATTGTTGAACGGGTTGAATAGCGCGAGTAGAGAGACAATAAACAACGTGTTACTCTGTTCATCCTTCCGAATGGGTGAAACCATTGGATTGTATGGATAGGGCACTTGCTACTCTGGCCAATGCTAGAAGCTGAAGCCAGTACGCCATCTTCATTTACGCTCATTTTCCTATTGCGCTTGAGGGGTAACGCACCAATTTTACAGTTTAATTGTGTTTTCCATCGATAACTTACTGGAAATCAGCATGCACTTACTTCCACAATGTGGATTCCCCTTGCGCTTTTTTTATTTATTTAAATTAAAAATTATCTGCATTCCGGATGAAAACTATTGTAAATTTGAGTAGAATCGATAGCACTAAGCAGCCAATATTTGTTTAAGGAGTCGCTTGCCTTAAATGTCAAACAGATGGTTGATATTCTTGCTTGTAACAAAACAACTATGCTGTGAAGGGTGCTTTCGATTTGGAATGGCGATCGCCGGCGATAGACGGCAGTTGCGCAAATCGATCTTACTTTGTTCGGCCCTCCTCATAGCGGAGAGCCACCGATAGCCGGCGATAGACGGCTATTCAGCTAAATCGAAAGCACCGTGGCGTGGCGATCGCCGTCTATCGCCGACTATAGCCGCAAATCGAAAGCACCCAAAGTAATTCATTAGTTATTTATTAGTGAATTGAAAGTGTAAATCATGGCCCTAGAATGCGTAACCAGGGAAGCGGAAGAAAAATAAATATTGAACAGTGAAAAAGGGGGATGAAGAGACGGCTGCGAGTGAGGGGACGCAAGACGGTGTTTTGAGTGAGTGTTACATAAAGTTTTTCTTTGTTATTGTGAGTAGCAAAATGTTCTGTGTAGAGAAGCGAGTGTTGTAGTGCAATACAAAGTATTCAGTGAAAATTAAACGAGTGTTGTGATATATTACGAAATATTCTGTGATAAATAAAATGAGTGCGTTACATGCTTTACATTCGCTTATTCTTCCATTCCGCCCTGATATATGTAGGAAAATAAGAAAAGAGCATGGTTAAACAATACGGTTGTTATTTCGGCTGTTAGGCTTCAGTCTGATGATATGGTGCTCTCTCCATATATCTCAATAGGGAAACTGATCGTTCGGTGTTGGGTTACAGTAGGATATTATCATTTCGCCAGTTTTTGTCCGATGGCCACCAAATTTAGGATTTATCACTTATTTTACATTCTAACAATACTAGATATGGACGAGAGCGCTACAACAACAATTAAAATATGATAAATACGGTACTTATATGGATTAGGGATGGGTAACTCGTTTACGTCGGCAGCCATAACAGACGACAATAGACGATCGATCATAAGAATTCCCCTTTCTATTTTTAATTATTTTGCTTCATTTAGAAGGGAAAAACTTTGCTTATTTAATATTGTTGAACGGAAAAGAAATTCAGTTATTGAAATTAACATCATTTGTGAACAACAAACACTCATAATTGATTTGTTTTCTAACTCAAGATTAAACTTACCGCATGTGTATAGTTAGTAGTGCAACTAACTGATAGATGTCGCCTAGCCGATTGTTGATTCGATCGTCTATTGACGTCTGTTATGGCTGCCGAAGCAAACGAGTTACCCATCCCTAATCTAGATTAGTACCGTATTTATCATATTTTGTTGTTGCAGTGCTCTCGTCTATATCTAGTATTGTTTAGAATGTAAAATAAGTGATAAATCCTAAATTTGGTGACCATCGGACGAAAACTGGCGAAATGATAATACCCTACTGTAACCCGCTGTTGTACCACGTGGCTACTTATTAACGCGGTCGGGGTTATGACGAACGGTATTTAACGGAACGGCTCGGAAAACAGGCGAGGAAGTGCTTGGAACGTGGGTCGCAGTTCCTCACTCGCCCTTTTTATTCATGCCGGCCCCGGTGGCGGCGGGGTTAAGTCCTCGCCTGCTAATCCGAGAGTCGCGGGTTCGAGTCCCGCCTGGGTGGGTTTTTCAAGTTCTGTATGTCCGGTCCCTGGAAAACCTGATGACAGGCTCAGCAGCCTATCGGGATTCCGGGTCAACAGAATCGTCCGGCAAGCAAAAAAAAATTATTGTCCGGTCCTTCGTGTCTTCAGATGTTAGCTCTTTCTCCTTCAGGTCTTCCACAATGCGATCTATACATCTCCCCCCTAGGACTTCCTCTGGGTCGCTTGCCGTTCACCTGCAGGTCCATAATTCCCCTCAAGACAGGCCCCTCTTCACTTCTCATCACATACCCATATCTCTGTAATCTTCGTTCTTGTACTTTCTTCGAAGCCTGCTCTCTAAACTTCTCATTCCATACCCTGTCTCTTCTTGTATTTCTCATAGTCCATCTCAACATCCTCATTTCCACTACGTCCAATTTCTTCTCTTGCATCTTCTTCATGGTCCATGTCTCACCGCTGTAGATTAGGGCTGGTCTCAAAAGTGATTCAAAAACCCTTCTCTTTGTACTCCTTCGTCCGTATGGTTAGCCAGTACTCCTGTACTCCTGATGCGCGTAACGCATAACACTCCGGTTGTCTTCCTCCAGTCCATCCATCGTGATTGAGCTCCGTAATTAATCTCCCAATCGAAATCTCCGCCTTCTGCGATGTATGACCCAAAGTGCTTAAAGGTCGCAGTGGATGCATCGTTATGTCTTTTATACCCAGTGATCGTGGTGTAAACAGAATCCACCTCCTTTACCTCCGATACGAAAGACGGCTGTGTGGCGAGGCCACCGCGGAGAAAGAAATGCAGAGAGAGAGAGCGGCAGCTTAGTCCCTCGCGTGGAGGTGATCGTGACAAACTCCCATTAAGTCGATCTTGAGAGGAGATAGCGAATTCAAATAAAGTGCTCTGTCTTTTGACCGACAAAATGTGAGAAACTCACTCTATCCTGGCTCTTTTTAAACAAGCCTCTGGAATTAATTATTATACATTAGGGGCATCCTACCATTTAGTCAGGTTTTCATTTAAACTATGAAAAGCCTTAACTCACTTTTCGGCAGTATCCGGTCATAGTAGTGGCGAAACATTGTGGCAGTCATCTACGCGAAGCGTAACGTCGTAGAGGGAGAGCTCGTATGCAAGAGGTCGGCCAAGGAGCGTAGGGGAGAGGATAGTACTTTGTGGGAATTGTTGCTACAGTACCTTCCACATTTAGTTGACAATATTCGGTGTTGTGGAGATTAGTTTCCCGTGTAAATATCCACGAAGTCGGTGTTGTGATGTTGCCGATAGCTGCACAGAATGATCATCGTGCTACGAAGTATACTATCAGCATTGAACAAGTTACTTTATTTGAAGTTGCTCTTACGTGGACATTCTGCGGAAGTAATTGAGAATACATCTGTTATCAGTGCTAATTATCAGGGGGCATTAGATGATCTGGAGAGACGCAATGGGAGTAGAAGTATTCTTTCTAATTTTCACATGAGAAGTTTATTTGAGCTTTGAGCTCCAGCCTGCACAAAAGCCAACTTCAGTTCAACTGAAGAGAGTTTTGGATCAGTTTCGTCAAATGGTTAGAGCATTTCAAAACCTGCAAAAACCGATTGAACAATGGGGCGAATTTTCGTTTTTCCAGATTTTGAAATGCTCCAATCATTCGACGAAACTGATCCAAAACTCTCTTGAGTTGAACTGAAGTTGGCTTTTGTACAGGGAAGAATTCAGATAAACTTCTCGTGTAAAAATTATGAAGAATCCTTTTACTCCAGCGTATCTCCAGTTTATCCTATGCCCCTTGATGATTAGCACTGGTAACGGGTGTATTCTCAATTACTTCCGCAACATGTTTGCGTGAGTGCGACTTCAAATAAAGTAACTTGTGCAAGCACTTTATTATTCTGAGACAAATTATTTTTAAGGTGGTTGCATCGGTAATCGCGAGTCATTGAGTGCATATTTTAATGCATTGTCAAGTATGTCGAAAACTATTCTTGGACCACATGTCACTTATGCTAGTTAGAATGAGATAATTCCCTAGTCATATTAAGGACCATATTCGAATCATAAGTTTAAATTTCATCAGCCGAAGGAATGATCAATTAAATATTGCATTATTAATGGTTCAATAATATAGTTTTATGTGACAGAAATTGTAAGTAATGAAATTAAGATATCTGAATACGTCTTCAACTTGGCTCATCTTTTTCGTACGGTACGTTGAATCTCCTTCCAAACGTGAGTTTTTTTGTGATACCGAGGAAATTTCTGAGGTGACAATATGATTAATTTTCAGAAATAGTTGAGAAAACATACAAACTACAGACTTAATTTTATTGACGAGATTTTGGTGTTAGCAATTCCTCATTTTTTCTCTCTCTGAACTTAAACTCTCCCTGGAGAACATACACGCACCATTTCCCATGTAAAAGGTTTGGTATTTTTCGTCAAAAATCTCTGAAAGTATGTGGTAAGGGGTTGAATTTTGGTGCTTTTGGAAGGGTGTGATATTTTCTTTAAAACGAGACCAAACTCATTGATTTCTAGGTGAAATTGTATTTCGTTCAAACCACCTAAAATGAAGGAAATAAAAATATACCTTAAATTTCCCAAAAAATGTATATTCCTCTCATTGCCAGATTTTGCCACCAAGTTCCTTCGAGTAAGGAAATGGGAAAACTAGGAAAGAGAGGATTTTCCTTCGATTAATCTTTTAAATGTTTGCTTTTCATTGGAGTTTAACCCTTTCACTACCTCCTACAACTTGGGGAGAAAGAATCATTTTTTCCTCAATTTCGTCCGTTATCTCTCTCTCCCATCTCTTCGATGCAATTCCGTTGTTTGCAGACGACGCAAGTGTTTGCAGCCTACCGCGGATCCACCGACCTAATGGATGCATGAGCGAGAAAAAAATACATAAAAAGGAAACGTCTCTGCGGGAAGTTTTGTGTGCTCCTGGTGGGAAGGGGGAGGAGGGCGAAGCGGAACTGTTAGCGAAGTTCCCGGTTGGAACTAAGTTGGAGGAGGGGGAGGAAGGAGAGAAGGATTGGGGGTAAACTTGAGGCAAAAGGAAGCTTTACTTTAAATTCCCCCGACATCGTCTTCCAGACTCCTTCGAAGGCCGTGGAGAAAATCCAGTCCGCAGAACTCTTTCACGTACCTCGGCCTGCGGTAATGCCGCGCCGAAAAGGTGGTATTATAATAATCTGACTGGATGGAGTCGGTAAATGCCGGAGTTAGAATAAAATTCGTGACTTTTTTCCCGTGGCTATCGACTGGATGGTGACTTCTCATCTGAAGATCTGCTGGGGATGAAAGAATGTGAGTGGGGAATCACCAAAAAAATGGCTCTGCTCTTGGGAGAAATTTCTCGTGGTAAAGTCTTATTATTCTCTTATACTAATTTGGAAAAAATGTAAAATAACGCTCTAAATCTCCTGTTATGATTACTTTTATGGGTAGTTTGTATGGGCAGTAGTAGTATGCCGATCAAAGTGATCTTTTCATGTGGTAATGGAAAGAAGAAGTAATTAAGTGTAGGAGTTTTGCTATCGACTCGTTCACTTCTCGCGTAGAACGCTGCTTTTTTTGTTGGTCCATTTTTACGGATTTCGTCGCATTTGATGGCTTTTTAGAGAGTTGTTTCGCCTTCAATCCTGGAGATGCTTCTGGTCAAAGTGTCTTTTGCCGTCAAATCCTCTTTTATTTTTCTCGTTTCCTAGTTCAGCAACATTCTGCTCCTGATGGCCAACTTTGGAGCCCATTGAGCCATGTAGAATTTCATGCAGTCAATTTCCTTCGTGCCATGATATACCTGTAGTTGCCAAGTTTCTACATGATCAGATCGGTTCATCCGCTATGTGGTAACGAAGGAAGCACCAATTTGAAGCCATGGGGATGATCAGCACTCCTCCATAACTTCTGAGCTCTTGTACCTTCTTCTTGTAGTTTTAAACGGGTAATGTATTTACGTCAGGATGTGTGCGAAGTCTTAGTCTAGCAAAATTCAATAACTCCATATTCATTTGAGAGATTTAAGCCCCATAGGGCCTTCCTTTCGTGATCCATGGCCTTGCCAGCACCATCACTTAACTACGTGGAGAATTTAAATTTAAATGACAAGTTTTAACTTTGTGATTCGACATAAGGTTTTTTGGAACGACCCAGGTTTCGACGTTCAACCTCATCTTCAGGTCATCTGTTCATAAGCACCTGAAGATGACGTTGAACGTCGAAATCCGGGTCGCAACAAATTAGTCATGTCGAATCTCAAAATTACTATTTATCATTAATATGCTAACCAATTCCACAAATTTACGCTTAAAACCAACAAGTTTAAATATATTTTGCTCATCCGTATGCCAATTATGAGGTGGCAATCAAACATTTTTATAGCATGAAACAGGTAGTAGGAATATTGTGGATTATACATATATTGTGGATCAGTGACATCTAACGTGTGGTCCATGTTGTGAATGTAATTTGTTTCAATGTGAAATATCATGTTGCTTGCGATATTATTTTATACGTGATATAAATCGGAACATTCCGTATTTTTCCTTACGAGATAAACGTTGCAATGCGTTACTGCAATTAGAATACTGTACAGCCATAGAAGTAGCTTTTATATCCATCATATGGTGAGTAATATTTGAAAAACTTGAATGCGTAGTTGTGTGAATCTCATAAACTTAATATTTAACCTCCCGAGCTGTGCTGTAAATAAACTAAATTCGAAATTAATGTACGGACAACTGCACAGAGCTCACCAAACTCGGTGACCGCGCTGATATCCAATCTTATCCATGTATCTAACCATTTCATTAATCCACTCCGGGTTTCATGGGCACCTGTTATTTGGATCTGCTATCGATCTCAGTATTGAAAATATACGTTTGTTTGCCGTTGAAGCGATGCAGTAGATTGCTTTCCAATCAACTCGAGTAGATTAGCGCTTGCCGTATTTCACGGAAAAGTTTACGGAAGCGGCGGGAGTAATCTGAGCACACGTGTTTGCAATCTCTGGCTACATCTACATCTACGTGATACCCTGCGAGCCACCACGAGGGTGTGTGGTAGGGGGTGAAGATCACCAAACATTAACCATTGACATGCAAGTAGGATATTTAAGGGAGATATGCTAGATAATAGGGTCGCATGGAGCTAGGTGGTTAGTATCTACATAATAAGGAGGGGGTTATTGGTTGTTATTACATGCATGATACACTACAGACTGCTCTTACTATATTTCACCTACCTATCCCTTTGCTACGCTGCCTATTGTTCTCTCTTATAGTGCGAGGGAAAAATGACATTTTAAATCTATAGGTACGACAATCTATCTCTCTAATCTTGTTAATATGATCAAACCTAGCATAATACGCAGGGGTTCTCAATATATATCTAACGTCATCTGTGAACAAATCGGTTTAGAATTTACTTAAAAGGTTTAACCTAAATTTTAACCTGCGTTCTGATAGTAATTCCCATCCTAGTTCTTCTATTAAGCTCGTAACACTTATACAATTATCATAACGGCCTTTAACAAATCTAGCAGATCTCCTTTGCACGCGCTCTAATTCTTTAATCATACCCTCCTCGTACGGATCCCATATACTAGCGGCACACAAACATTTAGAGAAACTTAAATTTATATGAAGCTTTACATTACATCCACCAGCCACCTACTCAGCCGATCTTGAATTTCATTGAGAAGTTTCCTTTCCTCGCCCACCATCTCAAGCACTTCCTCGTTCTCCTTTCCTTCCACCTCACCTTCTCCATCCTTCTCCACACCCACATCTCAAATGCCTGCAGCCTATTCCCGTCCTTCTTTCTGAGGGTCCACGTTTCTGCGCCATACAATGTTACCTGCTCCATATCGAGCTCTTCACCCGCCTTTTCTTCACATCCTTACCCAAGGTCCCCGTCATCAGCCCCCTTCTGTTACTAAACGCCTCATTAGCTAGCGCGTAACTCTGTGCAGTTGTCAACATATTCACTTCGAATTAAGTTGATTTACAACACAGTTCAGGAGGTTAAATGTTAATTTCTGAGCTTCACATAACTCCGCATTCAAATTTTCCAAATATTCCTCTTCCGTATGTCTTTGATACTTTATCCCTTTTCTTTTAGCGTACTACCTAAGTAATTAAAATGCTCTACTTGCTCGAGTTGGTGCCCTCCCAACTTTAATGACCAGCATCGCTTTCTTTGTCCTAGAGAATCTCATTTCTTTTGTTTTATTATCGTTTTCTTATGTTTACTGCTGGATATTTTCATCGATTTTCAAAAGGTGTGTATAGAACTCTATTTACTAGTGAAGTGAATAAATAAAATAGTGAAGTTCCCGGAAAGAGGGGCAAAATTGAATGGCCGTTTTCTCGAGGAATGAATCGCACTTTCTCATCAAGTAGAGTGGATTCAATTGCGATCAGTAGTGCTGGGTAATTCGTACGATTCCAGATCAAGAAGTTATTTTTTTTTTTTACCTCTCCAAGCGTTGGAATGCTAAAAATTCCTACGGTTTGCCATGTGGTTCGAGTGGAATAATCTAATCTCGCAAGTGTCCAAAATTTAATTTTCTCCCTTTAGCATTTTCCAGACCTTTCCGTGTTACACCGCAGTCACGAAAATTCCTTCCTTCCACTTGCTTTTCTCAGATATAGTGCATAAACTCTCCATCATTACGGCGGATGGAAATTACTTCGCTCTTCTTGGCTGTGTTCCACTTGTGTTGCAGTGAGTGATTCCACAATAGCTATCAACCACTGAATTAATCCTTGCGAGAAATTGAGCTATAATCGATAATTCGATTTGATTCAGTTGGTGAGGAGAATATTATTTCGTTGCTGTAGTGAAGTAAACGTTTTTTTCTTTATAGTCGTTGGGGATTATCTTTTCCGTTATGGATTATTTGGCATGGTGCGAAATCATACGTTTTTTTCTATCGCAGTTGGGTCTGCAGTTAAGAGAATCTAATATTTTTCATTTTATCTATTATTTAAGTTTGTATATTATTATATTTATAGTCGAATACTCGTTTTAATTCAATCGATAGAACAATTGTATTTCGTTGCTGTAGTGAAATAGAGTTTTTTTTCTTTTTAGTCATATGGGATTACTTTTCCCGCTATGGGTAATTTGGTGTGGTGGGAAAGCATGCGTTTTTCTTCACAGAGTTGGGTCAACAGGTTAGAGAAGCTAACAGTTTTTAATCTATCTGTTATTGTATTTTGTATAATATATTTATAGTCGATTACTCGTGTTATTTTAATCGATGACAAATAATATTTTTAGCTTAAGACCCCTAGGGCCTCATGTATCACAGTATAAAACTAGCCTAGGCTGGCTAAATCTTTGTAGCCGTAAAAATATGTATTAAGGATCCTTATTTTTAATATTTTTAAGGAGAAAATCCCAAATTACCTCACAGAAATGTTTTAAGGCCAGGTCAGAAACTACCCAGATGACATCTTGTACAAACGACTGTTCCTTACGATATCTAATTGCTAGAACAACTATTAATAAGAATATATTGGTGCAGTTAAGTAGGCATTTTTATCTTTATGATCATTACGGATTACCTTTCCCGTAATGGATTATTTGGCGCGTGTTGCGAAGGTATATGTTTTTCTTTTCGGAGTTGGGTCAACAGTTTAGAGAGCTATAATTTTTTATCTAATCTATTACTGTATTGTTTGTGTTATATTTAAAATCGATTACTCGTTTGAATGCAATCGGTGAGAAGAATATTATTTCGTTGCTGTAGTGAAGTATACATTTTTTTTCTTCATAGCCTTAAGGGATTACCTTTTCGTTATGGATTATTTGGCGTGGTGTGAAAGTACATATAAGTTTTTTTATCGGAGTTGTGTCAATAGCAAAGAGGAGCTAATATTTTTCATTTGATCTATTATTGTAATAAGTTAGTGTTTTGTAAATCGGAATGAAACATTTTCGTGACTATCAAGATTAAATTCCGTCCAGCTTATCATGTTAGATAACTCTCCAAGTTACCCGGAGGAAAAAATGATATATTTCTCAATTCAAAATTAACGTGTTTAATCCCGTATGACGGGTACTATTCATCGTGGAGGAAATAAATCACTTTGCAATATCTCAAAAATAAGATACAAGCTATAAGTGTGAGAGATAATAGTGTTTCTTTTAGGATTGATGAAGACTTTTTCGATGAGAAATTTCATTTTCGCTTTCCTCAGCGCTCGGGATTTAAAGGGCGGCATCAAACGATCTCCAGAGAATACCTTGCGAAATTGTACACCAGGAGTAGCGATGTATGACTTCGTGTCAAGTGATTTTTTTTTACTATTTGGAAAGAGAGTATTGATTACGACGAATAATTTGATGAATTACGAGCCTAGCTTGTACCCGTCATTCTTGGAGGAGATAGTAATGGTTAGATCTACATCTTATACTTCACCTCGCGAGTCGCCGCGTATGTGACGTGGAGTATTAGGACACCAATATTGAATAAGGGAATAAGAGGGGAAGGAACTTGGAAGCCGGAAATGACGTAAAATGTAACAATCATTTTGACGGACTAGTTTCTTGCTTTGCTTTTTTTAAGGTCTTCAGTGGTTAATTGTGTCGGAAGAAGTCATCTTTCAACCGAACGGAACGTATAGATGTTCACAACTTTTGGAGGGATTAAGGAGGGAGTCCCGTGCGATTCGGAGGCTGCACGCTCGGGTTAGCTTGCTAGAGAAATTCAGAACTGGTGTGTTTCAGAGCGAGAGAATGTGTATTAAGATGACTCCTAACCACAACGTTTAAAGCCAAATACCGCCTATCACATCTATGAGAGCACACTTTTCCGTTACTCTCAAATTTATATTTTCCATCCAGATATGTTTGACCCTCTTAGTGCGGCGGGCCGATATATCGTCTTTGGCATCTCGGACGAAAAGTGCGGCGGGCCGATATATCGGCTCATAGGCAAAAAATTGTTTCACTTTAGCACACAAATATAATTACAATTATTTTTTTGTATGATGTACAAGTATTTTTTATTATTACCTAATTCAATGTATAAACAATAAGAAAATCTGCGTATGGATATTTTAAACAATAACTTTATAATATTTATTTTCCTAGAGTGATACATATTTCATTAAGTTACCCTCCGCATTTTTCACTAGAACCGCTGGCAGGGGTCAGCACTAAGAGGGTTAAGGTGGGACTCCCCAGAGACTTGGAGGCTACACGCTAGGCTTAGCTTGCTTGAGAAATTCTGATCTGCTGTGTTTCAGAGCGACAGAGAATATTATCATGACGCATCACTACATCTCTAGGTCTGACAGAAGCGATGTAATAAGAGAAATACATTGTCGAACAGGTGCAAATACTCATTCTTTCCGCGCACAATATGCGATCACAATAAAAACTGAGCCCCACTAAATGCACTCCCATAATACACGTCACCATTTCACCTCCGAAAACCTTATCCCTTACATCTTTACGCGGCTAGTGTCCTAACACCCCCTACCACACGCCCATTCGGCGTCTCGCAGGGTAGTATGTAGATGTAGATGTGGGTATGCTTGCATTATTCTATTTAAAACGTTTTGCAAATGGAGAAATCGTCATTTTCGATTGTTTTGTCTCCAAGCCTGTTTCCTCCACGTACAGATACCCATATTTGTGCTCATAAGTCAAAGTGTTGATGGGAACATGCATGTTACCATTTTCTAAGTTGCCGCCATGGTCGCTCGGATTATAAATCAGTGAAAATTTTGTGACGTTTTGACTGAATCTTGAGTTAATCCCGAGTCTCTGTTTCATTTATTGACCACATGGCAATGTCATCATGAAATTAGGAAACATTCTCCGCGAAAATATTTGCGTGAAATTTACCAAGATACATCTTTTTTTTAATTTTACAAGATAAGCTTGATGAAACAGACAGTGGATTGCTTTATCGCTCAAGGACGTCGATGGTTTTGTAACAAATGAGACCGTTCTTTCTATGTTCTCAAGATCCCGCCCTGGCTCGCGTTCTGTTATCAGAGGGCCGATGTACGAGAATTCTGCAGTTCATTAGCTCCCCTCAAGGTCACTTGGCGCCAATTTTAATGTTTCAACAGAGCGATTCTTATTTAGCTCACAGTATAGCCTCTTTTGGAGGTCCATGGCCAGTGTTTATTTCCGCTTGACAGTACGTTCGGATGAAAAAGTATAAGAGAGATGCTATTTTTCTCTGGTTAGGCCACATCTTGAATACGCCGCGAGCATTTTGGACCCTGGCAATAATGGATTTAACCAAAATTAGAAATTAAATACATAGGAAAGCAGAACGCTTCGTTAATAATACATACGAGCGTATACATAGTGTTTCACAACTTTTTGAGGGATTGAGGTGGGAGCCCCTAGAGACTCGGAGGCTACACGCTAGGCTTAGCTTGCTTGAGAAATTCAGAAGTATTGTGTTTCAGAGCGACAAGGAGAATATTATCATGACGCCTCACTACATCTCTAGGTCTGATGTAAGCGATAAAATAAGAGAGAAACATTTCCTAGAAGATAGGTACAAAAACTCGTTCTTTCCGCGCACAATAAAAACTGAGCTCCACTAAATACACTTCTATAATACACGTCACCATTTCACCCTCAAAACCTTATCCCTTACATCTTCACACGGCTGGTATCCTAACACCCCCTGCCACACGCCCATGCGAAGGCTCTTAGGGTAGTATGTAGATATACGTACTATGTTGCCTATAGCTGTAGGAAAATTAACATCCTAACGTGTTGAGTACGAGCTGCATTTGATGCAGCCATTCGTCATAGGTTATTTAATCCTAAAATTGAGTGGCTTCAGCCGTCAATCCTGCCCTGTTTAATTTTAAGTCCCTTGCAACCTGGTTGTTCTTCTTAGTCACTTTCATTGGTCTATATATTTCTCCCCTGACCTTTGGAATTTTTCCTCTATTTTTCCTATAATCTTACTTCTCACCTCCTGTGTACCTCTGCCAATGGTGCTCGAAGAGAGGGTTGGCTACTATCATATTTTTTTATTGAAGAACTCTACCAGTCTTTCTCCCGTGGTATTTCTTTTGCCCAGTCCGAAATATCCTGCACAATTTCCTTCTTTTCTCTCTTTTACCTCTGCTTTCCAGTCTCCCATGATGAAGAGGTTGTATTTGTATCTGCCCCAGTTCTGGACAGCTACAGTCCAGAAATCGTTTACAGTTGTTGCCTCAAAGCTGTGGAATGACTTGCCTAAACTGGTAAAAGACAGTGCATCACTGGTAATATTCAAGAGAAAGGTTATCATACACTTACTTTCCGGAATGCTGACCATCTAACTCATTTATCAGTTCATTGATGTGATTAATGTCCATTGATGATTTCATTAGTTCATTGATGTGATTTTTTCTCCTTTTCATTTGTTAAGCTAAATTTCCTTTTTAAAAGTTGTGTTATTTGTTTATTGATATGTTTAATGTTCGTTTTTCTGGTAGAAGAAGAAATTCAGTTCTTTTTCCACATTGCTAAATGATAATGTTGTATATGTCTATTTTTAGCAATTCATATGGCAACTTCCTCGAAGTTTTTCCTGAAAAAATGAATAGAATTACAGTTAATTTTGATATTATCTAGAAGGAGAAAACCTTAAGAAGGTCGCTAATTTTAAATAGCATGGTAGCTGTAAAACATCTGATGGAAGATGCTCAGCGGATGTGACAAGCAGGATAGCACAAGCGGAACAAGCTTTTATCAAGAAGAAACTCTCTTCAAAAGAACTCTTCTCTCTCTCTTCAAAAACTCTTCAAAAAACAAAAAGAACTCTTCTCTCTTCAAAGAAACTCTCTAACTTCAAAAAATGTCTCAATACAAACCCGTCAAGAATTTGTGAAAAGCTAAGCTTGAAGGGTGTGCATATGCAACTCAGAAACTTGGACCTTTAGAAAAGCAGAAAGGAGCAGATAGGAGACATTTGAAATGTGGTGCTGGAGAAGAATGTTAAAGATTCCATGGGCAGAGAGAGCTACAAAAATCGAGGTTCTGGAAAGAGTTGGGTGGGGGCGAACATTGGTAGGTTCAATCTCAAGAAGGAAAGAAGAATGGATTAAACATCTGTTGCAGTACTGTAACTGGATGACTGCTTTGATGGAAGGAATGGTGGAGGGACGTGCATGAATAGGAAGACCTAGGGATTCCTGAATGGGATTAGAGGAGAGTGGAGATACGCAGAAATAAAGAGACTTGCTAAGGAAAGAAAGATTTGAATGCTCACCAGCCTTAGGGTTGTGGAGAAGAAGAAGAAGATCACACTTGGCTTTATGAGAAAATTTTAATAGCATCTTACTTAGTTTCAGAGAAAAAATTTAACACCATCGTAGATAAGTAATAGACTCAGGTGTCACTTGGTGAAACTCTTTCCCATCAAATATCCTTAAATGAAAACAGCGTTTTATTCCACACTTTTCTGTACAACTCAACTCCGACTATGGTTTCAGTGCATATGTACCTTTATCATGGTGATACCGCCTTGATAATGGTGCACATGTTGTAAGTTGAATTATAAAGTGTGGAATAACGTTGTTTTCATTTCAGTGTTTGAGCATCGTACACCATGAAATTCAATCAGCCTTTTAGAACTGAAAATTAAACTGTGCATGTTATATCATTATTCATTTTTTGATTATGCAAGAGGAGAATTTGGTAATATGTACGTGTTGCGGTTTATTCGTTGAGAGTAAAGATAAGGAAGATTAAAATGAGATCCCACTGGATAAATTCTGCTTTGCGGTGAAAGAAAAATTGTGAGCGCGCCGAGATTATTTTCACTTTGTGACAAATGTGTCCACAATCCTTGTGCTCTACTCTTGCAAAGTGAATTGTCACGCTTGATGTCTTATCGATAAGTCAACGTTCAACCTGGAGTACCTTATATCTTTAGACTCGAGTGTTTTTTTTCTGTTACAAAGTATTATATCGGTTATCATATCCATTTCACTTTCAACTGGCTGCTGTGAGATTAGTAATGACCTTATATCATGGCTAACTGCCAGCATTTTAAATGACTTTAAAACTCTAATTAGTATGCGTGACTGCTAATTGTCCATCCATTCCTTTCTATGCTTATTTTATCATTTCTCTTTAAATCAGTAAGAGTATTTATTCATTGCCTCGAATGAAAATTAAGTTCAATTATGTTAGCCAAAGTGTCCGATCCGTATTCCGCATGTTTTTCCTGCTCTAGCAGCAGGTGTAAAATCTCCCGGAAATTTGATTTTACGGTCAGCGTTCAATTATCATGGAATGCATTTTTTTTGCAGGAAACAGTTTACTTTAAATTAGATTGGTGTATGTGCTGGCGCTAGAAATAGCCGCGTAATGAGACCCGTGTGATGAAATTCGCCGCGAGGAGGAAGGAAGTCACTTAACCTGGTCGAATATTTTTTTTCTGGAATGAAAAATAAAGAAAAATCTTTCCCCGGCTCGTAAAGTTGATAACACCAAACGCCGACCAGCGTCTTAAGGTCCGAGTCACGTGCGGCGATTCATTAAAGTCTGAGGAGGAATTTCATTTCATTCGTCAGTATAAACTTGCATCAAGACTTCTTTTACCGCTGGTCTGTCTCCCACCCACCTGCGTGTATATCTACCATCTCCACGTTAACTGGAGAAGAGTTAGGGCTGCCCCGTTACCTCCGGGGTTACTTACCGTCTCAGATACTCACCTATACCGGTTCTCTCGATACCGATACTCGGCATTTCTCTTGCCGATATTACTATACTACCGATCCGATGTGCTTATGTGCAAGAATAGATTTTATATCAATGAAACACAATAGATATGTGTTGTTATACAATGTGTGTCATTTTTATAGGGAAAATACAAATCTGTGAGGAAATGTAATATATTTACACTGCTGAGAGAAATTTTAAAACAAAAATACGACCGTGTTTGACACTCAGATTTTGTACCCCGGACAACACGCATGTGTTTACGAGATTTCAATTCTCCCTGTTGTGGTAACCTGGTTGGCCGAAATAAACCCAATGAGAGTCAACATTTCTTACTTTGGATTTAAATTTTGTTTCCAGTTACTCTTCAATTGCGCTCTTCTTGAATAATATTCGCACCGTGGTCGGTACGCATTATGAGCGTGTGGAAATTTACTACAGAGCTTGTATTCTCACAATTATGAAGGTTGAATTTTTCCACAAAAGTACCCCTGAAACGCCTTGATATTTCTTTAGTGACTAAAAAAGTATAGTAAAAACAGTACATAACTGTGTAAATAGTAGCTCTATTTTTATTTTATTATAGTTTTTATTTGATAAATGATCAATCTTTCCTAGTAGTAATTGATTTATTTTACTTTTCTATTAATTTTTACATCAATATGAAGTCAGTTTGTGCTGGATGTATTTCCCAGGATGATAATCAAGTAAGTAAAATGTGGTTCCTAAAAATATCGAATAAACGGATACCATGAAACATTCGCGGTATCGGATTCTATGTGGATATGTATCGGCCAGAGCTCGAAGAAAAATGTTAGCCGAGGGATTTCATCTCCGTTGCGTGTGCGTCTAAAAGACTTCTCCTTTCTCGTGATAAGTCCGCGTGTCGCGTGTGTATTTCGTTTTACAGTGTGGCCGTCGGTTTATTTCTTTCTTTCCTGTCACGCACGCTTCCGTTTTTCGCAGCTCGAAGGCTCAATAAAAAAAACTGCATGCCTCTCACATTTCCCTGTGCACCTTTTAACCCCTTCCGCACCTTTTACTGGAGAATGCCGCCTTGCCAGTGCATTCCTGGGCGTTTCCCCCTATACTCCTGCTATTTTGTTAATGAGCTTTCTCAGGCTTCATTAACTTTGTACATCGTAATCAGAATTTGTCGGGTACTTCCGCTTTCATATTAAAAAACAACGATTTAATCTTGGTACCAGGAGTGTCGTCTGGTAAATTAAGCTTAGGAAAAGATGAATTACGGGCGTCCGTCTACCTATGAATATACATAAGCTCCAAAGACGGTTGAGGCATTTTTGCCTTGTTGGGGAAAAACTTCAAACTTTTAAGAAGCTTAGGGTGCGTTCTAATCGCGCATTTGGTCTGATCTTTTTAAAACTGTTCCGGGTTTTGGTAACGTCATTTATGCAGCGCAGATGGAAACACCTCCGGGCCTTAGTTAGCTTTGCGCTGGCAGACAACTCTTTCGATTTTCGGAAACTGCTAATAATAGATATCCAAACACTACGCGTCTAGTTCAATGAGATGATCTCTCATAAAATTACTCACCCAATGTTTATATTTTTAAATTACTATTTTTTCTGTCTTCCACTAGTGTATGAAAATATCTTTTTCGCGCTATACGTTTATATATTCTAGTATAACTTGGCGAATATAAATCTTAATTAATATTTATGTTTCAATAGGTAAATTCATAGAATTAATTTAGAGTTATATAACGATATAAAAAACTATTCGCGGCGATTGTTCCGCCTTTCTGGAGACAAGGACAGATGCGTTCCAGTTGTCTATTATAATGTACGCTCATGTGTTCCTGTCTGATGTGTTGTGTTCTGCTCAGAGTGATTAGAAAGTACCCTTAAACATAAGAGTATCAAAAATAAATAGGCCAAGGGGTTACAGCCAGTGATGAATGTATTTGACCTGGGTTTTTCCAGGATTTGTGTGTTTCCTTTAAGTTCTCTTTTGCTTTAAATGACTCTTCTCCTTAAGTGGTTCATTTCTGCTGCTGTTATGTTTGTAATCTGCCAGCTTTCGGAGACATAGGTTAGAACATATATATATAAATAGTATTGTTTATCTCTTCTGTTTTTGGCTCTATGTCTGTCTTTCTACAAGTGTGTTTTTTTTCTTGCGATCTTACTTCAAAAATAGCAAAATATTTAATGTTATTTCTTTCCTTTCCTGTTATGTGGTTTCGGTTGAGCTTAGTCTCTGTGATAATAGGCCTATCGCATTCGGTTTCCCTTCCTATCTTGGGGAGTTTTTGTTTTGTTTGTCGGTTCAAAGCGTGCGGCAGGTGTCAAAACTTTGTTTGGTTTAAACGAAAAGCGATTTTTTGTCGGTGTTCCCGCGTGACATGTTCCGGCAGCTGATGTTTCATCGTATCCATATGCATCTTCAAAAAAAATAAAAACTTGCAAATTTTGCCGCCCCGTTCTTCCAGCTGAATGGCTCACGCACTGATTGTTTTCTGAAGTGGGAAAAAATTGAATGAAGATCCTTCCACGCGTGCATGATACGTCAAAAGCCGACACTTAGGCTGGTGGAACACCAGAAATATATTTTTTTAAATTGGGGGAAACGTTCAGCAACTTTTTGTTCAACCTCATGAGACGTGCCATTATTAGTTTTAGAGACAGTCTGACGATTGAAGCGTCTGGAGCGGTAAAGGCCGCATTACACGGAATATTTTTTGTACAAACGTGTGCATGAACTCTTTCATGAGGAAAATTGTACCGTGCAAATCGGCAGATTGTATGAATGTTTGAATGGCTGAACGGTAAATAGAACCTGATGTTAGTTCGTAGGTTTTCGCGGCGTTGATCAAATGATTTCAACATTTCTCGGGTTGCATCCGCGTCAGTTGTCATTCAGCACAACAGTTTCGCCAGCTATCCTGCTGGCGTCCTCAGGTGAAGGATGAAGGATGAGGACGCCAGCAGGATACCTGGCGAAACTGTTGTGCTGAATGACAACTGACGCGGATGCAACCCGAGAAATTTTGAAATCGATAGAACCTGATCTTAATTCCATTCTTTTTATTGTGTGCACATTCTATGATGCATTTTTTTACAGTACATATTTAATATACAAGTTGCATCTGTAAAGTGGCCTTAACTGTGGATAGTTGAGCGTGTATTTCCATAATTTTTCTAGAAAAAATCCAAGGACCACACGTCATTGAATTACCTATATCTGTTTATGCATTGGAACTCACCACACTTGTAGAGATTATGTGGTGCAGGAGTTACACTTCCTTATTTTTATTTTTATTAAAACTTGTTTTGACTCCATGTACCTGCTTTGAGGATCATTGGAAAATTATAGGCACTATAATTTGAAATATAAAATTTAAACCAGTATAGTTGTATTTCCATGTACGTTGATAGACCAGGTTACTCTACACAAAATGAACGGGGTTACCTGTAATCACCTTAATAATGATTTAGTACTTTCCCGGCGAATATAATGTGTGAAATCCTCTCGGGATTTCCACCGGGTTGAATTTATGGCCGCTGCCAACGTTTCGATGGATAACACTTCCATCTGTTATTATATATATAAGGGCATTTTTAAGGGAGTTTCTAAGGGAGAACACAGGCGGCCCGGGCATCATTACCCTGATGACGATGGGTGTGCTATTCATCGAAAAGTAGGCAGTAGCCAAGAATTCAACCCGGTGTGAATCCCGAGAGAATTTCACACAGTAATCATCTTTTTTATTGTCTTGGAAATGGAAAAATTATGATCGGCACACGTTTTAATATTTTTTTGATTTACGCAATAATATCTCTAGGTACCAACAAATGGGGTTACCATTTCCAATTGAAGGTAGCAAATGATTAAATGGTTTCTATTTTTTCTTTCAGGTAAGTGGATTGAAAAAATCATGTAGCTGGGTTATCTTTTGGAAGCCAAAATACACCGCAAGTGGTGGTAAAAATCGTGAGTAACCTACCATTCTTTTAGGGTAGAAGAACCACATAGAGATGTGAGAAAGTGCTTGAAGAGCACCTACTGGATTGAGGTTGGGCGTAGTTGCTTGTGGGTCTCTAAATTGCTTCCTATTGATTACATTTTGAGCAGTACAAACATTCATTTACGTCCTCGTGCCTCCTGGACATCCAGGGTATGATCGATTATGTACGTCTTTCATATTTGCGCTGGAGCAGTAAAGGCCTGCGTTCACGCCTCCCATTCAGATGCATTGTGACATGTTTTTCCGTCTAATCTGGTGGCTGGTGAGCCCAATTATCGCTTTCAAGTGTGTCTCTGAAGAGTCCTGCCACCTTTTCTATTATTCTTCTTTCTACTTTCAGCCTTGAGTACGTGCATACCACATTTAGTTGGTTTCTTGACGGAAGTTATTGAATTCAAAGCTGGTTTTGGCCCTGTTTTAAGTTAATATTTTTGGTCGTATACGACAATATTTAGGATATTACTCAGTAAAATTGTTGTATTTATGTTGTTTTGCTTGACTATTGTATGATCTTCTTGTTTTCATTGATTGTATATCAAGCAAACTTGAGTTCAAGGTAGTGAAATTGTAATCGGAAGTAATTTAAATATTTAAAAAAACTCACTCCTGAGGTCAGAGAAAGCGAAAAAAACTCATTACTCAAAGGGTTAAGGTTTTGCTTGTTTGCATTGGAGTAGCCCATCGGATAGCCGATTCGGCTATTGTAAAACGTCAGACAAACTGAATGAGATATAATGTGAGGTGTGCGATGTTTTTAATGCACACAGAAGGTAGTTGAAAAAAAAAGTTATTTAACACTCGTTGCCTTTTCGCCCAGCTTTATATATACGACACTGCTCATTTCATCTACGTGGTTGCCATCATTCTGTCCGAAAAATTAGCAGTGATCACTGTGGCCGTTCGATATCTCAATCTGCCTCCCCCTCCAAATCGATAAAGCCACATATTTGTATCGAAACAAACGATCATGGTGATGACAGCAATGAGATTAAAGACGGTTATTTTAGATGGTTTCCATTTGATTAATTGGCTGATCATGTCGTATGAAATTCGATTAGTCAGAGAAAATCATAGCGTAATGAATAATCTATTCTTTTTATTGTTGGATTGTGTAATCCTTTAGATTATATCCCGGGGTCACGTTGTTCAAAGTGTGCCTAAGTGATTATAAGGCATTTTAAAACTAAACCACCGTTTAGCCAGCTTGAATCATCCACCTAATGTTAAACTTTCGTTCCTGATTAGTCGCATTTTTTCCTTCATTTTTCTCTGATTTCATTCTCAGTCTCAATTGAAAGATATCAGCGGCTTTTGTCACTATTTTCAATATCCCTTGTGTGGTTTTCATTTTGGACTCAGAAAATAAGTGTTTCCTTTCGATTAGTTGGGTATTTAAGTCGTATGGAATGTAATTAGTAATAAAAACATAGCAAAATGTATAACCACGTTCCAATCTATTCTTTTTTGTTGGTTTTTGTAATCCTTTAGCATATATCCCGGGGTCACGTTGTTCATATATAAATAATTATAAATAATTAAAAACTAAACCACCGTTTAGCCAGCTTGATTTGTCCAGCTAATGTTAAACTTTCGTTTCAGATCAGTCGCATTTTTGCCTTTCATTTTTCTCTGATTTCATCATTATGACTCTCAGTTGAAAATAATCAGCGGCATTTGTCACCAATTACTATATCCGCAGTGTCGTTTCCATTTTGGATTCAGAATATAAGTGTTTCAATTTTTTTATATGAATATCCACTGGTTTTGAATTTTCTAAATGTCTGATTTTGAGTGGTGGGACAGGGATTAGCCACGGATTAAACTTTACGGAGTCACCCGCAATGCAAAATTGTGCGAAATTCCACAGAGGAAAAATCATCCGCCATAACCAGGATTCGAACCGGGATCCCTCGACTTCCGGCCGACTGCTATAGTGAGTTAAGCTGCGTTTCAAGAAAATTATTTTCCGTTAATTATTAGTGTACATCAGAGTAGCTACCATGGCGTCCTCTTCCCCTGTAAATTTTTGTGACCTTTACGGGACCAGATGTTGTCGACTGCCGGGCATACTAGGTAACAAGCTGTCGCTTGTCGTGCGTCAAGTACCACGGCTCGAAAGGTAAGTGCGTACTAGGAACACAAGGAAGTGTTCGCTCTTTAGACTGATTTTGATTCATTCACGTATTAAGTAAATCGTTTTTGGGGATGGGAGGGTTGGGATCATTTTGCATTGCCTTATGTAGGGGAGTAGGGGGCCTGGAACCAATTTACGTAAGATGACCGTCCGTCTGACCGTCATGACGATGTCCGTCTTGAAACATTATATCTTTTCCGAATGTTATTTAGCAATGACATGGAGCATTCGCTCTTTAATGGCATATTTTCCTTTATCTCACCGCTACAACAATGCTCCTATTTTGTCTATAAAATATCTACCGCCTTACGTAAAACTGAGGGTCCGGGAAGGGGGGTGTAAGGAAAATCTTACATTGTCTTACATAGGGGGAGGGTCAAAAATGGCATAAATCGTCTTACATACTTGAACGGCCCCTTACCCAGGACTAAGTATTTCAAGGTTTTTACAAATCAACTAGTTTCGAATTTTCGAAATGTCAGATTTTGAGTCACCCGGGATTAGCGGACTAACCTTACGGAGTAAAATCAATGGTTGGCGAATTCACTTTGTGGAAATTATGATTCATCTTAATGAGTTGAATGAATGAAATGAAAATACTTAGTTTTTTCCACCAATTATTTAAAACACAAATCAACCGGTTTCGGTCTTTTCAGGCCATTATCAAGATTACAGAGTAAAGCCTTACGGAGACTAACCTTACGGAGTCACCCGCAATGCACAATTGTGCGAAATTCCACAGAGGAAAAATCATCTGCATTGACCGGGATTCGAACCCGGATCCCTCGATTTCCGGCCAAGTGCTTTAGCCAGTTAATCTACCGAGGCCCTGTTATTTTGACGCTCGCAAATATTGCTGTTCCTGAATAATTATGTCAGGATAAACAAAACTCTCTCCAGTTACTTTGTGATGCTTCATATTTTCACAATATTTTATCGGAAATAACTTTTAACCTTTAGCACATCTAACGCTAAAGATCTTCCCTTAAGTGTGGTCTTTGAAAAAGCTCTTTTCGATTAAATATTGTGAAAATTTTGTTAGGAGCACGTACCGTGTGGAAAAACGGCGGATAATGGCCGATTTTTTCACTGGATGAACGTAGAGTGTGGCAAGTTTTATGACTCTCCCAAGCCTCCATTAACTTCTAAGAACACTACCTCATTATCGGTGTGCTGCAATTTATGGAATCTGTCGGGTAAACTTGATTTTTTTCCTTACTTTGCTCTATAAGCTGCAATTAGATCTGCATATTTTGTATTATTCCTGCAAGGGGAAGTGAAAGAAAATATGCTGCCTGGTAAAGCTTAATTTCATTTCCTGAGGCGCATTAAGCACAGTTTCAAATTGCTCTCCGTATTAAGAGGTGCAATGTTTTTTAACAATTTATTCATGAAAGCACGCATATAGAAGCCTGTCTTGATTTTTTCCATGAATGTCGAGCTAGTCGCCTTTACCGTTTAAATTACTCCAGACACGAAGGCACTGTTTGCAAGTGAAGCTTTGAGTATAATACAATTAGAGATCCCAGAATGATTTTAAGTGATGATGAGAGAATAGTGCCACGTGAAGCCAATGTTTGTTTGTCTTTTGCGACTCGTTAATCGAGTGTCAGGATCAGGCAGAGAGAAATTTTGGTCGTGCTGTTGTGCTATGACACTCGAAGGAATGCCAACATTCATTTGTTTTTTTGTCTACTGGTTAAGGTAGGCTTAAATGTAAAAATCGTTTAGATTTTTACAGGAGCCGGTCCGTAATTAGTGAACTCAATCGAGTTTAGATTCTTCATCTCAGAATACATCCTGCCTCTCTCAATGCCATCCATAAAACACTTCGAATCCCTCGCCGTTATACCAAGTCACAGCAATGCTGCCATTCTGTATTGATGCGAAAATTTTTAAATATAATTCTCGCTTAAGGTAGTTTGAGCAAAATATTATTTTACCTAAAAATCAATGAATTTGGTCTCATTTTAAAGAAAAATATGTCGCCCTTCCATTGACACCAAAAAAACCCCTAGCCACATTACTTTCTGAGATATTTTCCGAAAAATACCGGCTCTTTTATACGGAAAATGGTATGCGTATGCATTCCAGAGAGATCTTATATTAAAAATGAGGCATTCTTTACACTTAGATCTCGTCAAAAAATCAACTGTGTGTATTTTCTCAACTATTTTTTGAAAATTAGTCATATTGTCACCGCAGTAAATTCGTTGGAATCACAATAAACCTTCCGTTTTGATGGAGTTTCAAACGTACCTCGTGAAAAGGATAAGTCGAGTTAAAGACTTATTTAGATATTTTCTTTTGATTACTTACAATTTCTGTCATATAAAACTATATTGTCATAATTAATAATGCAATGAACAATTCGTGTGTCTCACAGCTGGTGAAATTAAAACGAATAGTTCGAATATGGTCTCTATTATGATTAGGGAACTATCTCGCTCGTGCTACCTTAATTAGTATTGCTATAGGTAAGTATCGTATTTTTTAATAAATATACTTATGTGAAATGTGGTTCAAGAATTATTTTTCGGCTTTCTTGAAAAGTTATTACTTGACGAGCTTACTTGAAAAGTTAAAATGTGCCCTTTGAAAAAATGGTATAAAATTAGCGCTCCAACCACTTTAAGCCTGGTATCCCCAAATTCGTGACGAGAACGGGAAATCTGATCGGACCCCGGTGCTCAGAGCGCAGAGATAAATGACTTCGTTTCTATCTTCATCTACATACTAACCTGCTAGCCACCTCAAGGGTGTTTTGCACGGGAGGGGAGAATTTTCGAAAACGCAGAGTTACCTCGCGATGAAACACACAGCATCCGCCAAGACAGCACGCGAGGGAGGAATGAATGGGAAAACGTTCCGTCCGATGTCGGATGTACTTCGCAAGATTTCTTTCCTTTTCCTCGCCGCCTTTCTCCTCGGTCGAAGTTAGAGCTGTGCGAATGCTTCGCAATCGATTCGAATCGGCTCGAATCAGGCTTAATTCGATTCGATTCGCCTGCGAATCGGAATGCTTCGAAACCGAATGATTGGAAATATTCGACTCTGATAGATTCATCGAATCGTTACAGTCATTCAAACATGGTCCTCATTCCAAAAATGGTGCGCCGTCCGTTTAGATGATGTTTTCCTCACGCGAAAATAATATTTAAACGACGGCATGTTATTAGGTGCTATTCTTTGTGCCACTATAGATATATAAGCTAATTTAAAGCCCGATTAAAAAAAAAGTTCGATTCGAAATACCTTTTGGGAGATTCGATTCGGTTCGATTCGAAATGATACGCACAGCACTAGTCGAAGCGTTGTGTTCACTCGCAGTTATACAGCCCGCCCACTCGCGTTCGCTGCGGCGGAGGTCGACTTGGCCGTGGTGAGTGTGTTTGCGTGCATAAATTCCCGCGGGAGATGGAGACGCCGTTCCGCCAGAGCGTTTCGGATGCGCGGTCGCCGAGGCAGGAGTGAAGGTCGTCCGTTCACCACACTCGTCGGTTGCCTTCCTCCCTCCTCTACTTCTTCCGCATCCTCCTCCTCCTCCTGTCTCATTTCACTCTCCCATGCTCTTTCTCGCTCACTCCCATAAAGGCTTTTCTGGGCCCCGCACAAGACTTAAGGTAGTTAGAGCGAAATATTATTTTACCTAGAAATCAATGAATTTCGTCTCATTTTAAAGAAACGTATATCACCCTTCTATTGACCCCTTAAATTCAACTCCTTACCACATTGCTTACCGAGATATTTTCCAGAAAAAACAGCCATTTCACATGGAAATTGGTACATGTATGCACTCCCGAGAGGGCTTATTTAAAAAATGAGGAATTTCTAACACGTATATCACGTCAAAAAATCAAGTGCGTAGTTTGTATGTTTTCTCAACTATTTTTTAAAATTAATCATGTTGTCACCGCAGTAAATTCTTCGGGATCACAATAAACCTTCCGTTTTTATGGAGTTTCAACGTACCATGTGAAAGAAATGAGTCCCGTTAAAGAATTATTTAGATATTTTCATTTGATTACTTACATTTTTTGTCATGTAAAACTGTATTGTCTCCATTAATAATGCAATGATTAATTCGTGTGTCTCACAGCTGGTGAAATGAAAAAGTATAATTCGAATTTGGTCTCTATTATGATTAGGAAACTATCTCGCTTGCACTACCCTAATATGCTACCCGCTACTTGATATTAAGGACGGAAACCAGTATGATTGGAGTCTTTCCATGAGGCTTCACACGATCATTGAACTTGCGCTTGCGATTAATCGATGTTCTCATTCATATTTTTGCGCACGTTTACTATAATTTTAGATAAATAATCGATCTCGTTTGGCAGCAGGCGACCAAATCTGTCGGGACGCTTTTATTTGTTTTTCATTTCACGGCCAGAAAATTACAAATTCCCTCGGGGGTATCGTTTAAAGGTTGGTCGTTCTTGAACGAATGGGTTTGAAGAAATGGGTTCATAGATTGAACGGGAGGACCGAGGACCGACTTCTATGGAACGACCGTTCCTCTCGGTTATTCGTTCCTTTCGGGCAGTCGTTCCTTTCGGTCAGTCGGTCCTTTAGGTCAGTCATTACTTTCATTCCTTCGCTCTAATTATTGTAGAGATGTTCTTTATAACACACCAAAACTTCATCTTCTGATGCTAATGGTGTAATTATCAGTACTCTTTTATTTATATGAATGAAACCCCTTTAAGAAACCATTTAAAAAGTTTGTTATATTACCTTCCATCTTTTATTTCATCCAACATTCCTAAACGCCATCATTGTGGTATAGAAATTTAGTAGTATTTCTAAGTTTTTTTTACATTTTCCAAACGCCAACAACATGTAAAAAATAAAAAACATGACCGCCAATATTAAAGGAAAGGTGAACGAGTGAAAAGGAAACGGTCCCAATAAGGAACGGGCCAGAGTGAACGAGTTCGTAAAAATGAACGTGGTTGCCCTTCTCTAGCATAGTTGGCACTGATTTCTTGAAGCGAAGACCAAACAGCGTCTATAAAAGTTAACGTGAATGGTCTATGGCTTGTTGGCAGTAATTGAAGCCAGTAGCAAAGTGGTTCCGCGTCAGTTATGAAATCATGTTAAGTAGCTCAGGTAAGTAGCGATGATGCTTACTAACCAGTATGCGTGAGAGAAGGGATGCACCCACGCTTTGACCAGAATTGGTCCGAATTGACCCTCCCTGGGCCCGGTGGTCCCCGACTCGAGGACGTACTCCGGCAGGCCGCACGGCGTCAACCCTCAAAGTGAGCCAGGGAGATACCTAATCCCAATTCTTTGGGCAACGGGCTCTTTCGGCTGTCAAAGATGTGCGGTAGGTTTTTTCGCAAAAGCGAGACCGGCGGCTACTCGTCTCAGTTGTTTGGGTAACCAAACTAACACGAGCACTTCGGGGAGGCGGAGGCCCAATTGACGTCCTTTTGACCTCAAGCCGCCTCATTGGCGTCGGCCTCGAAGGGGCTGTGGCTCGCTTACTTTGCCTTCCCATCCCTGTCCGTCCTCGCGCTACCTTCCACGCTCGGATATAAGCGAAAGCTTCCTGCCGAGCCAGAGGTAGTTACCCCGCTGGTGTAGGTACCCGAAACCGCTGCTAACCAGTATGCTGGTTCTCTATCACACGTTATTTGAAAGTGATCGTTCTATCAATTTCATGGTATCGGCGTAATTAAGGTGAGCCCACAGGTAGTTCGGGAAAGATTGCTGTGCCTAGCACACGGTTGGAGCCTGATTTAGTGAGCTCTCATCAACCGCCAACCTCTGCCTCGTCGTCGCGCGAGTTCTTGAGCCCCGAGGAGCCAACGGCGCACAGGATACTTGACGAATATGCTCCTGAAATGTGGTCAATATGCCCCTGAAATTTAGTCACCATGAGAAATAGTTATCATAGAAAAAATAAAGGTACGAATGGCCGTGATGCAATTAGTTGTGCATGTGCTTTTGAGGTTTTAGAAAACCAGCCTCGTGCGAAATATACACAAAACTTTTTGCCAATCTATTTGCACTTTCTTTTATTATCTGCCATTATCATTGAGCTGCAATAAAAATAATAATGCATATGTTCGATCAAAAACGAATGTAATGGAAAATTCACGAAAACAGCCATTTTAATTATTAGACTATCAAGTTTATTACCTTTATACCTCTCTAGTTCAAAAAATTCTCATTATCTTTTAAAATCATTGAAGTAATGGAATTTTGAGCAAATGTCTAACCGAAAGTTCCATTCCAAACGCGAGTTTTCTTAAATTTAGCATTCGATTCTATATTTTCTTTGCTCATTTGGACAATTTTAACTATTTAATTTTTTCACTGGACTAACTAAATACCCGTCGCTCCCTGGGTTAGGGGAGTGCCTGGAACGGTGAGCTATGGTGACCAATCTGGCTTCTGGCTCCAATGAGTGTGTAGAGACACTCCCCGAATGGGTTTGTTTGATCACTCCGTGAATAAAGATAGCCCAGGTTTTGCAAGCGCGTCCGGCCGCTCTAATTTGCGGTCGGGTGCCGGCAGATCCTTCTGCGGCCTATTCCCTTACCCTTTTTCCATCCCCCCAGCAGGGCTAATTAACTGGGTTGAAAATTTAAATATTCTAGTAATGGTCCACTAATTAGATTTATTCCTTACGACCCGGGTTTCGTCACATAATGACATCTTCATCTTCTGAACCTGAAGATGTCATCATGTGAAGAAACCTGGGTCGTAAGGAATAAATCTATTTAGTGGACCATTACTAGAATATTTTAATATCCGATGTGGAGAGGTTCCACATAGTCAAACCTGAAGTTATTAGTTATTACCGGGTTGAGTTCAATTGCAGGCTCTGGCCTGTTGGCTTACCTTCGCGCGGTAGACGCCTTTTATTCTTCTTGTTCTGGGCCAAGTGTCCTGTGATTCGCAAACATGCACAAAGAATCGGGGAGCCTGGTTGCGCATTCCCCCAGAAATTCAGAAGTCCGTGGTACGATTCCCGGTCATATGTTTCGGACCGAGTTGAAAATCTCCAATTATGCGTATGCCGTGTTCAGAACTTTCTCGCAATTGATGGAGATATATGCGAGAGTCAGTCAATCAAATGAGGATTTTCCAAGCGTTCCCAATGAAATTTTTACATTTGATACTGATGATGAAATGCTGACGTATGCGACTTATTTATTGAATTACCCTCGTAATACAGTTTATATTAGTCTCATTCTTGCTGAACTGCCTACAAAGCTATACGTTACAAAGTCATACTCACCGCCTACAAAGTTATACTTACACACAGGATTGGATTGGATTGTTGGGGAGGTAACCGACAGCTAAGGTCATTTGCGTCATAGGGGATAGGTGAGGGAGGATGGGTGGATAGAAACCCGGCGTCGGCATTAGCCTGTTCTTAACAAAACGCTCCAAGGGGAATACGGTTTAACATCTCATCCGACAGGCGGAGTACTGTACTTGAAGTGCCCTCCACAAGACACTGAAGTAGGGATCGGGTTTCCTTTGAAAAATATTCTCCTCGGTAGGGATTTGAACCTTGGCCGCCCGTATGGTTAGCCAGTACTCTAGCCATCACACCAACCCGATCCCCACTTATACACAGGTATGGTTCAAAAACCACCTATGACGTTTGGTTAAAGTTTAGCAAATCTGGCGACACAATGTGGACAGTGGTCATAGATATCATGATGAAGATACTGACGCGAACAAATGCTGACATTTCCAATCAATTTATTGACCTACCGTCGTACTCCCTTGAACGTCTTCCAACTGTACCTAGTCGACTGGCGCCCTTTCCAAGGTTCTGTTCGCTCCGCATCTCCAGAAGTTTGGGCATCGGAGATAGCCAGGCAACATCCCCCCCTAATGGGCGGTGAATAATTCATACCTCCGTGAAAACTTCCATACTTCTGATCGGGAATATTATTCACGGCATCGCGTGATGCGCTCGCGCGAATCACATGCATTGAGCCTGTCCTCCTCGGCGAGCGCTCTTTTCAGAACGCATATATTTTCCGCGGATCAAGACTGGGGATTTATTGTTCACACATTCTTTCCTCGGCATTTTTTGCAATTTCTCGCAGAGAAACTTCTGTTTTCTTTTTATCTCGCTGGGTTGGTTGAAGCTATGATCAACATATTTCCCTGAATCTCCCATAGATGAGACTATTTCATATTCCTGCCTCTTTTTTCGTCGGTATTTCATCCCACAGCGATATTTTGCATCGTTGTAATCGACTGAAAAGAACTGGGTGAGAGTATTAGTTAAAACTCAGCGGCAAAAAGAAAAACCTAGAAATGTTCTGTAGAATTAAAATATGCCTAGATAATATAACATACCTGCATACATACATACATACCAATCACACCGTTCCTGTCCGGGGTAGGCAGAGTCACCAAGTTTCAATCATAAATACATATTTGTACACCTAACTCTGCTTCAATAATTTCCTCCATACTAACCTATCCTTGCAAACCTCTTTTGCCTCATTTTCCCGCATACACTGCTTCATACACGCCCTCCTGTTTTTAAGACTCCTAACATTCCTCCTCCTAAGAATTTCCTCAACCAAATCCAACAACAACTTTCTCGGACTACCTCTACCTCTCGCACCATTCATTTCACTCTTATATATGTTTCGTTATTCGACTCTCATCCATTCTCTCAACATGGCCAAACCAACGAAGCACACTCCTTTCATATATGTCCATTACTGGAGCATCTAACCCACATTCATTTATTACCCACTCATTCCTTACACAATCCATCCTACTTTTTCCGCAAACACTCCTCATATAACTCATACCCACGGCGCTTAGTCTACTCTTATGTCAATCCTGACATACCCATGTTCACTACCACACAACAGAGTGGGGAGAAGTACACTTTTGTACACGGCGATTTTCGCTTTCTTAGACAGGCAATCATTCCTTGATATGCTCCACATGCTACCTACCACTTTCCTTTCAGCATTCGCATTTCTATATGCCTAAAAATAAGACGAGAGAAATAAGCGAAGGACCTAACAGTGGTAAACCACATATATATGTTGCAGTCACCTGTTTAAGGTAGTTGGGTCAATTAATAGTTAAGGAAGTAATCATTTCTCTTAGAAATAAATTTATATGGCCTCATTTTAGAGATCTCAGTATTCCAAGTAAACCCAAATATCAGCTCCATAACGATCTGCTTTCCGTGATTTTTGACGACAAATTCCAGCTGTTTTATTTGGTAAATGGTACGTGTATGCACTCCAGAGAGACCTTATTTTAAGAATGAGGATCTTGTCAGAATTTTCAAAATGTGTAGTTTCTATGTTTTCCTAAATATTTTATGAAAATTAAATCATATTTTCACCGCAGTAGTTTTTTTCCAGATCAGAAGAAACATTTGGTGTGTAGAAGTTCGTACCGCGTGAAAAAATTAAGTCAAGTTAATTACTTATAAAGATATTTTTAAAAAATTATTTATAATTTCAGTCTTATTAAATTATGATGTAGCATCATTAAGAATGCAATATTTAATTCATGTTTCTTACAGCAGCTGAAATTATAGCCTATAGTTGGAATATGGTCTCCTTTATGACTAGGGAACTATCTCGCTCAAACTACCTTATGCCGCAAAATCATCATTTAACCGAAGATCTCGAGGCCACACGATGGCTTCCCATTTAAAGCTTATGCTGCGGTTATCAAGGAAGATTTCCTTTGTCTCTCATAAAATAAATGTGCCATTTATGAGCCACCATTAGATTCATCTGAAACCATGTTAGCTGGAATTGAGTAGCTAATCGTAAACCTGTGTGCTCATTGAATTTGAATTTTAAGGATAAATCATTTCGTGCCACTCTTAGCTGAAAACTCATCTCTCCTCACCTTGATTCCGTGTATGTAACTTCATGTATGTCTATAAAATACACCTGTTTCCATTTTTTCGTGTTAGGGTAGTTCTTTTTAACGTATAGTAGGCGTTGTAACATTTGCGGTATTTGTTTAGGCTAGGCTTCTCATTGGAAAGAGATTACCGTGCATTATAAATATGCCCCGTCATGCGGTGTCGCCCCACGTTGCTCGTGACTTCAGCGTCGCCGCTCTGCTCAGCGATCCATGTAAGTATGCGTAATTCGATATTTTCAATATTCCATCAATTTAAATCAATAGCAGAGCAGTGCCTCATTAATGACAGCTAATTTTCCTTATACGCTGTCCTGACCAAACAAAAGTGTTTTCATAATCATGTTGTATCATTAAGTGTTGGTGAATAGAGGTTACACAGCGTTTGAACTGCCAAATTAGGGTTTAATTAAGGAACTTCATAATTTAATACCTGCGACTAACTCAACATCACATCAATAGAACACCGAGCGATACCTGCTCCCTTAGACGTTATCTATCCATGTAACGTTCCCAAATAACCCATTCATATCTAAACTTGGGGACCCAAAAATTCCCAAAAGGCGGAATCATATACCCTCCCTAAATGTTTCCATCAACTCTACCCTAGAGAAATCGATCAAAATGGAGCAATTTTCGTCCTCCATCACTCATATTCCGTTCTCTACCATTCCTCCTCACCACTCACCAATAGAAGCCAACTATTTTCAAAGAACCAGAAGGAACTAGCCGCCTTGCAACTTAAACGGAGTCATCCGATAATATTCGCGCAATTGTGTGAAATTCTCTGGCCAATTATCATCAAAGAGATTCACAGTGGAAGAGGACGCCTAGGTAGCTCGATTGGTTAGAGCTCTCGGCACGAAATTGAGGGATCTAGGTTCGATTCCCAGTCCAGGCGAATGACTTTTCCGCTGTGACTTCCACACAATAGTGAGAAGGAAACTAGCTCACCCAATTGCCCCGGTTCGTACCCTTGCAAAGAAAACGAAGAAACTATTATTTACAAACAATTAAAATATGTATTTAACAAATTAGACAAATAAAAATATATTATATTATCCTCATACTATTTCCATCTTTGTGTGTACGGTATAGTGTATATAAAGGAAATCACAATAGGTACACTGAGAAAACACTTTGGATATGATTATCGTAGGTTTGGATGTCACAACCAAACCTGAGGTGAAGGAAAGGACTTGCCCTTACATTTGGATGTGTCATCCAAACGGAATTGGTGATGAGGAGTTGGATGTGCCACCTACTCCTTTGGGTGCTGCATCCAAAGGAAGATGGACGAGTACTTTGGGTGTGAGAACCAAAGTGTTGGGTGGCTCATCAGAAAAACGTTTGGATACCGAATGAAAGCTTTAGATGACCAGCCCAAATACATGTGCCCCTACCCCTCCCTCCCCCCTTAAACTCCTCTGCCCTAATATTTTTCTTTTTCAACCCCTTTGGAAATAGGGTAGTAGGACGGTGCAACTAGAAAAACGATAAAACTGGGCTCTGTGGTTGTTATGATAGGTATCTATTATCACGTAATTCGTCAACATATCACAAAAAATGCACAAAATATTTCAAACCATTATAAATTAACACAATTATCAAAAATTTTGTCAACAACATAAAAATATTATTAGAATACAATCATAACATAATAAAAAATATGATCTGAGAGAGAACTTCGTTTGTTATAAGCACATATAGATAACAATGGGAATCTGAAAGTGAACTCATAAGCAATGGCTGGTAATGTAGGCATGAGAATTAACACGTAATGGCCGCGCAATTTTAGTGCAACTTACAAGCGAACACCTGGATTTAGGCTCCAAGTCCAGCCTTCAATAGGAATTTCTTCGTCCCCTCTTCCATATCTCTTCGAGCAGCAGGAAAACAGTGAAGCAGACGTGGCAGAAGGGTCACAACGAAATTCGCCTGTTTCGCCAGAACAAGTCCACACGTGTCGACGGCTTGCACGACTGAACACGGAATGGCGGATGCTAGAGCTTCCTGAGACTGCCACCTGAGCGCGCAACTATAGATTTTGATTTCGCACCTAAATCAGTAGACTGCACCACCTACAACTTTGTGTCTCCCATCCAAAGGACGTCGACTAGACGTGTTTGGTGTGACACTCTTTGTCTTTGGTTCTCACATCCAAATAATTAGTTCTGACGTCGTATCATTCTTGATGGCGCATCCAAACCTCCCCGCCCAAAAGAGTTTAAGGTGTTGCATCCATACCTGTTCTCTCAGTGTAAACTAATAATTAAAAAATTTTGATGTATACGAACTTATACTCCATTATATTCTCCTCTGTATTCCAAAATCGTCCACCCTGAGCTCCCCAAATGATTGTGCTCTACTCATAATTCGCCAGTTGTGTGTGTGGCCCGGGGTGATTCCACACCAGGCATGCAACACTCATCCCAGGTGAAATCAGAGCCGCGCACGCCTGCCCGGATGCCGGGCGCAGGCCAAAAGCAGTCACAATGACAATACGCGGTCAGACCATACACTAGGAGAGTGCTACGTAAACGAGCATGCTACCATGCAGTGTACTATTCACAATTATTGTTCATATACAACAACTGGTTAGTATCGTAAATGCGACTAAAGAAGAGTAATACAAGGTACTAAGTCATGCAGGAGATAAATGTTGCCGGATATTTCATGCGGGGTTAGTAGCTAAAAATTATGTTAAGACATTATGCACACGTGCAAAACCTCCTTTACTCAGTGGGGGTCAAAGTAGCCTAGAATTTATCTATCGCCACTATTATGGTCCATTATCGTACTTGGAAAAAATTTCATTTCAAATCTATTGGTTCTAGAGTCTATTTCCTGGATTTTAAGCCAGTGATAATTTCTACCATAGTAGTTTGGCTCTAAATGAATATTTTGAACATTCAGCAAAAAGTCTACATCAAGCTTTCGTCAAAGATTTAATCCATATTTTTCCCTTCGATCAGATAGAGGTTCACATCCTAATTCTCTCAGCAATTCAGTGACACTACTATGCTTATGGTAACAGTTATTCACAAATCTTGTTCTCACCCTCTGTATTCGATCAATATCTGAATTAGACCTACTTCGTAAGGGTCCCACATACGGGGAGCGTAGACGGCGAGTGGCCATTCCTTCAAATGGTAAATATTGTTAGTAAATTAAAAAAAACCTTTGGTCTGCACCAGTGGTTCTAATTTACTGCCATTTTTACATATAGATGTGATATGGCCAAAATATATGTAGATTGCTTCTTGGATACCCTGGATCAAATGTTCCTTACGTTCACCGAGGTGTGCGAAAGATCCCCAAGCCCTGCTCGAAGATTTATCGTCGGGCCCCTGTAAAGGATTATGATAAATTGTTTTTCTCGAATTAATTTGACGTCCGCGAATTATAGGTTTCGGAATTGGGGATTTCGGGAGGAGAGCAAACCTTGGCACGGATTCCCTTGCAGGATCGGGGAACTTTAGGCCGTATACTCTCTTTCAGGTAGGTCTCTCGGGAAATTAACGCAAAATCAACTTGAGGATTCAGTGTGAAAGTACTCCAAGTTTGATGGCATACATGTGAGTAATTATTTCGGCTTAGCTTACGCCATAGGCTTCGGTTATTTCTCGAATACTATGTGTTGCTCGTTTTTGGGATTAATGTCTGTATAAATAATACCGTGAACGCTTTCATACGCGTTGTCACTAGCGATGTGTATTGGTAAAAGTGAAAAAACATTACTTAGGATTACATACCTTAGTTACCGCTTACAATCGCTTTCAGACCGTCGATTGAAAATTAGACGCAACGTTTCATGTAAGTTCAGAAACGATATATTTTCAGACGAAGTTATCAATATCTAACGAACTCCAACATACTACGGGAGATCAGAGAATGAGAAATGAGAATAAAATAAGGGAAATAGACTGTAGAATAGAAAGGTTGAAATGTCGTTTTTTCCCGCGATCGATAATAGATCATAATAGCTGCGTTAAAACTTTGAAGTAGGTTAGTTGATAGGTAGAGTGGCTGATTAAGTCATATACCCCCTAATGAATGTTTCTTAATCTGCTGATTAGTGCTATCACCATGATTTGTATGTTCCTTGCATGAATCTTGTGTCTACATAACGTTTACATAGTTACCTTATAGATTATTCTAGTAGTTTCTAGTTTATTTGTAGCATACCGATAGTGTGGTGCTTGTTGGTGAAAGTATATTTCTTCACTGCAGTTCATGTTGGTGTCAAGTCATTCTCTGCCAAACACCCTTATGGTGACCAGCAGGGTAATATGTAGGTGTAAAAAATATTAGCGTGCAATGCCTAGTCAAGGACTCGAAAAAACATTTTATTTTAATTTCTGCCTAAATTTCTATTACCTATTTCTAGTAAATTCTTGCGATGAAGCGCTTAATTTCTCACAGAAAATGTTAATAAAATCATTTTATTTCCATTATTGCCTCTTAGGAGTGAGTTTTGCCGCATTAACAGGTTAAAGTAAATGAAGTGAGATCTTTTAATTTTTATTAAATATATTTGAAAAATTATTAAAATGTGCACTCATGGGCTCACGAGTACCGCTGCAGTCATCTTAGTTATTGCACCATCACCGTTATTGCAAATCCAGCGAAATCCTCCTCTAATTTAGCCATAGCTTATCGTAGACGACACATCAAGCTGTTCCTTAGGACGCCACTGAAATTGGAAAGTCGTCGGAAACTCTCGATAAGTCTACGCTAACTTTACTTTTTATGATCTTTTTTTGCAAGGCAGCCATTATAGGGAAGGACCATCTTTTTTCAAGAGCAGCGGCTAATTCCCTTCACCTCCACCGCTCTCTTGTTTGCTCGAAGGGAGCACAATACGGCAAAATTTATTGGGCATATCGACCGCCATTTGAAAAAGGATATGTGGGTCATTTAGCATCGCGTTATTTTATGGCCAAGACCTTCTCGTTCGTCTTCGTCCCCGTGGAGGGCGCCTTTGGGTAAGAGAACGTATCGGTTATCGGATTTGTTTAGGCATTCTAAAATACGTTCGAAGAAAACGTACGCCTTTCATTTTTACCTTTTATGGGATGGTATTTCCCTCTGAAAACAGCACATTTGTTGTTTAGGCTATCTCTGATAATTCATTCGGCGTCGTCCTTTGATTTAGTATTGTAATGGATTCACATTTTGGTGCATTCCATCCATTTCAACTCTGACACTTCTATCGGTGACAGAGAGCTCAGAAGTCGGAGCACGTTCCATGACGACGGTCTTACATCATCTACATCTACGTCATACCCTGCAAGCCACCCAAATGGTGTGTGGCAGGGGGTGCTTCCACACCAGGCATGCATGAATGATACGGTAGAACACCGAAACTACATTGAAACCAGCGTACCACATATGCAACGCGCCAATTAACAATCTACTAACCAAGAAACATTCTATCGTCAATCGTTCCAACGTGCAAGGGGTACAAGGACTACTACTACATATTCAAAATATCATGCATAAATAAGAGCATCAATATTTACATCATGCATAAATAAGAACGTAGAGAATATAAAGAAAAAGATTTACTGTCTGCCTATTGTCACAATTCGAACTGTTCATGACGACGATCACAGCTGTTATGGTCCCGAATAGTACGCGGAAAAAATGACATTTTATACCTATCGGTTCTACAATCTATCTCTCTAATTTTATTGGCGCGATCTAATCTGCCGTAGTACGAGGGGGTTAATAGTATGCTTTTTACGTCGTCTGAGAAATGATTTTCCTGAAATTTAGTTAGGAGGTTAAGCCTATAATTTAATCTACGCTGTGATAGCGATTCCCATCCTAATTCTTCTAACAGTCCAGACACACTAGCCAACTTATCGTAGCATCGTTTCACAAACCTAGCTCCTCTTCGCTGCTCGCAATCTAACTCTGATATCAACCTCGTTTCGTATGGATCCCATACACTGACAGAATATTCCAGATGAGTCCTAACGATTGAAAAATAACAACGTTCTTTCACTTTCTCATCACATTTTCCGAGTACTCTCTTGATAAAGCCTAGCTTCCTGTATGCTTGACCGTATATTTCCCGAATATGTTTTCCCCAAGATATGCCGTGATTAATTGTGACCCCTAAGTACATCAAATGTCTCTGTGCGACTCAGTGAATGCCTTCGGTAGTAATTAACACCTTGCCAAATCTATGTGTAATTGGTCGATTTCCATAGCGGTTGCTTTAAATTAAGGTTTATTAAAATGAGAAACAGATCGCCAGGTTTATCCTTTTTACTCTAAAAAGAAAGAACGGAAACTGACCCAAAATTAGTAGGTAGGCTTTTGCACCCACGTGACTTACTTCGAGGGTTTAAATGAGGCAATGACAATAAACTTTTCAAAAAGAAAAAATGCAGTCATATTTAAAAAAGCATTTTTGCATTTTTATTAATTGGTTAGGTCGCTTTCCATCTGCATGAATAATATTATTAATCGCCATATGACGAGAGGTAAGTAATTAATATCAATAAAGTCAATTTAACTACGACTAATGTTCTCTCTGTGTAAGAGAATATGCCAATTATGGAAGGCTGTGGTGGCCATCCGGCTTTCAAGAGAGTATCTTTCAATGGGTGGATATTTCATTCAATGGAGATATTCCAGTAATTCATTAAAAGTCAAAACAATCCATCGACTGTTATTTTGGATGCTTAATTACTTCCAGTGATTGAAATCAGATAAGGGAAAAGTGTGGCTGAGTTGCTAGATGCATATCATTTATGTAGACTCAATTGTTAATAACTAATGGCAAAATTCTTTCTATCTCATGGCGACCTTACACATTGTGTTGATTTAAAGATCGAATCTTTGGAGTTCTCACACACCCGTTTCACATGAAGTTGCTCATTGAAAAAAAAAATTCAGCAATGAAGATTTGAACACCGCCTCATTCTCCGCTGTCACAGCGACCATGGACTTAGCCACCGCTATTTCTCCAGTCCCTCAGACCTCAAAAACGGTAGTTTCTAAAATGAAAATATAGCGAACTGCGAAGTCGAGGCGAAGCCCGATAGAAAACGCAGCGATCGGCTCCGATGCGTGGAAGTGAGTTTCTTGAAGGCATTCATTCCGCTGGGGCGTTTACTCCGGAGTATATTTGACTCCAGTTTCGCTAGCCCTGTTGCTACTCGCCCTTCCTCGTCGTCTCTCGGCGGCGTGAAGCTTTCCCAGCAGAGGCCGCAGCCAGCACTGTGTGCCAACTACAAGATTTTTCCAATCCGGCCCAATTCAATTAACTGCGTAAAATGGGGTGGGTGTAACGATATTTTTGAAATCAATAGTACATGAACAGGCATCAAATAGTCCTTCGCAATATTGACGTCCAAGGCGGACGAACACTTCATTTAACGATCAGATAGGTATCCTTCCGCTCGTCATTACATATGGAACTCCATTTAACTGAAAGAGCTCCTTCGCCACGTACACCTCTGAAATATGAAAAGTTAAGTGAAGTGATAAGGAAAAACGTATTTTTTCACCTATTTACGTAAAATACAACATGTATATCTCTCACTTCGAAAATGAATTTACACTTGGTCAAGTGTGGAACCTTCAAACTGAAAAGTAAAATTAATGAAGGTTCCCCCAATCGACGTGTGAAGGACATAAATGTTACTGTCGCAGGACCATTGACGTTAATACTTAGATTCTTCTCCGTGTAAAATGTATGGAGGCGAAAAAATGTTTCTCGCCGTCTTTTGGTTGGTTGACTTTTCGTGTTTTCGTTCTGTGAGTTTCCTTTTTTCTGAGCCCGCGAAAGGAAAAGAAAGGACTTCCAAAGTCCTTTTTCATTCATCTTGAAAGGTCTCTCGTCGGTTCCTTTTGTTTGAGTTGTGAACGGCCTTGGATCGCTTACGTTTAAAAAGTCCTCTTGGCACTTCGTTTTTATATACGTATATAGTTTGCTCTCCACCTGTAACCGATGCCTTTCATTTCTTTCAAGCTCGCCTCGAGAATTCTTCAGTGGAGTTTGTTCAACTTGTTGGCTTGCCTCGTTTAAGAAAACTCTTCACCCAGCATTCGGAAAACTCAAACATCTTTTGTTAGTAATTTTAGGTTTCTTTTGTGTAGCCTCGCCATTGAAGTCTGTCTTTTGCCGAGAAGAAATGATATGCCAATGAATCAACCCATTCAGTCTTTAAGTAATTCTGTGCAAGGAAATAATTGGAAGATTAAATTTTCAGTACAAAATTGAAACTATTGAGACAGTTAGTCGTGCTCCTTAGCACAACGAGGAAGGGAGAATTATTAATGGAACAAAATTAATAGTTGAAGGCGTAACTTTGTAGAACATTGTCACAGACATGACGAAAAAAATATCTTAATATATTCCGCACTTTATTAAATCCACAAAAAATTAGGAATATACAAAGATTTTTCTCGTCGTGTCTATTATTGGAACGTTTCAAATTCATACAACGTTATCTAAGGTGCATCCGTTGGGCGGCCAGCGCGAATAGCACTCGAGGCTGGCAGGCGGCTGGTAATGTGTCTCCGACGTGGGCTTACACGCCTCCAGAATTGGAGCTGATTTTCCCCATAGCACGTGCCTTTACATCGTGTTTCTTTTCTTGCGTCTTCATAAAAATACTCTAATTCAAAAAACGGACTTTTTTTCACCGGTAAAAATGAAACTCTTGGCCTTGATGCCGCAAAAATCGTGTAGTTAGAATCTCCCGTCTGTATCAACCCTGAAAAAGCAATTCCATGAATTATTCAGTGATTTTTTTACTGTTTCAATTTATTAATTCTGCGCACATATTACCGAAATGGAGACATGAAGTAGAATTAGCGTGTCCCCTTTTCCCGTTTTCAGCCAAACGTTTGGAAAAATAAAGAAATTGGTTCTCAGGTTACCGCGGAGCTGCAATATAGATCTCTGAATTTCTTTCGCGTAAGTTATTTTTGGAACAACAGTTTCGCTAGCTGTCTTGCCAGCGTCTTCAGGTGGAAGTGTTTTGTTTGACCTGAAGGCTTTTCTGAAGATGTTTCGCTGGCAGGATAGACAGCGAAACTGTTGTCCCAGATACAACTTACTTGGAAGAAAACCCGGAAAATATGCAGAGATCATAACATAACAATTTGTTTCTAACTAGATCTGGCACGGTAATACTTGCAGTGGTTTTTGTGAGAATTGTGCAGTAGAATTTCCAATCTGTATGATTGGAATGAGCCATGATTCAAATGTTTATGTGGTTACTCGGCTATTCCTGGACAACTCTTCGATAAAAAAGTCATAGATGGATCTCAAAATAACATTTAATTTGCAAACAATTTTTATTTAGGCGTGCCGACCTAGGTTTCGAGACAACCTATATCATTTTCGATATTACACAGGTTTTTACCTTGAGAAGGACATCACTTTGAATATAATTGACAAGAGTTTTGTCGTAACCTAGGTTGGTGTCTTTCGTTAAAACTTGAGTGGAAATTTGACTAATTAACTGTTATTATGAGATCATGTTATCTATACATATGTCCACAAGGTTTCTCCGGATTCGCTAAATGTAGCCAAACGTGAATGCCTCTCCATTTTTCGGGTTTCCACCGCGTAGGTTGTTTATGAGCCAAAGTTTCACTCATGTTCTTACAGGCGTCTTCAGGTCGAAGTGTTGGGGCATCATTTTGGCCGCGTTTATATAGGCCATCTGTTTCTCTCCGTGCTCTGTGATTGGCTCTCGTCTTCCCGCCAAATCCTCTTCCATGTCCTGAATAGGCGGTAGCCATATTCTCTGTTAAATGTATCCTTCGCTTCAGTTATTTCAATGCATTCCCTAATCAGCCTAGGATAATATCTATCTTTGGCGGGAAGACAAGAGCCAATCACGGAAATCCGAGAAATGGAGCAATCGTTTGAACGCCGCGGGAACTTGTGATGGAATATTTAAGGTAGTCCTAGCGAGATAGTTCCCTATTCATAATAGAGACGATATTAGAATTATACGTTTTAATTTCACCAGCTGTAGGACACATCAATTAAATATTGCATTATTACTGGTGCAAATTTATAGTTTTATATGGCAGAAATGGTAAGTAATTAAATGAAAATATCTAAATAAGTCTTTAACTTGACTCATTTTTTCGCGCGGTGCGTTTGAAACTCCTTCAAAACGGAAGGTTTTTTGTGATACCCAAGCAGCTATTGCGGTGACAATATGATTAATTTAAAAACATAGTTGAGAAAACATACAAACTAATCGCTGTTAGTTTTTTTACGATATTTAAAGTTTAGAAATACCTCATTTTGTAAATTATGTCTGTCTGGAGTGCATACACGTACCTTTCCCATATAAAAGGGCTGGTATTTTTTGACAAATAACTCCGAAAGTCATGCGATAAGGGGTAGAATTTTTGGTGTCATTGGAAAGAGGAGATATTTTTCTTTAAAATGAGACCAATTTAATTGATTTCAAGGTAAAGTGACATTTCGCTCAAACTAGCTTGAACAAACGTCATTGTGGTTTTTGAACCAAATCTGTGTGTTAGTTTCACTTTGAAGGCAGTTCATAGACAAGGAGGCTCATATAAAATTTATTACTTTCTGATTTTTTGGAGCAAAAATATGCGTACTAAACTGTAAATGCGGTAATAGATTCAATCCTGCTTTTATTGATGGCAGTCGTAATTTTATTCTTTATATTCACGATTATGGCCTCGGCTCAGGTTTGGTCCTTTTTAAGAAATTCTCAAACTGTGCTGAGCTAAATGTCCTCCAAATAAAAAGCTTGTTCCTCTTCTGTCGCAAGTTCCTTTGCCAGCCATCGACCATAAAACTCCATCCCCCCTAAAACTTCGATAGTCAGTCACGCAGGTAAAGTAGCTTCGAATAAAGGCTCACTCACACACATACAGTCGTTCCGAGAATTCGACCCATAAGCACGTGCGGGAAAAGCACAGTTCAAATCGATACGGGTCGATACATATGTTGGGATTATTGGGGAGTGTCCAATAAAAGTTATTCTCTCCTCTCTTTCTCACTGAAATGGAAATTTTGTTGATAGGCAACGATTTTTCAGTCGCTATGGGGCGGAATGACTTTTAAAGAGTTTAAGATGTAGTCTGTTGGGAGTCTGTGAGGTTTCATGAAACGAATTACTCTTTTCCATCCTTGCGGAATGTCATGTTTTCCATTATGAGGACGAAAAATTATGCTTCAACATCTTATGTATTAATTGCACAAGAAATCACTATCACCTTTTTGTGCATGTGCATTGCACATGTATCTTCCTTAAAGAGTATTCTGGACGTTGGACGGGACTGGCGGATGGAGAGGAAGACAAAAGTGCTTGAGATGGTGGGCGAGGAAAGGAAACTTCTGATTGAAATTCGAGATCGGCAGAGTAGCTGGCTGGAGGATGTAATATGGGGCGAAGGGTTGCTCAAGAATGTGATAAGAGAAAAGGATGTTGGGCAAGCGGGGAAGAGGAAGATAGAGAATCGGTTTCATGGATGGGATGGAGAAGGGTAGATCGTTGTAGGCGAAAAAGGATATACTAGAGCGTGATAGGCCCCAGAAAGTGTAGAAAACCGAAAGGAGATACTCTGGCATTCAGCAAAACCTACCTAATATTAAAAAATACTAAAAAAAGAGAATTCTAGGTATAGATATAAGAACTACATACGGTGAAACCTGTATTAAGCGACCACTGATGGTTCCACTGAGAAATGGTCGTTATGAGGGTGGACGTTCGACAGGGGTTCAGTTACTAGGAGCACGTATTATTCAAATGAACGTGTGGCTTACTAGAAAAAAAATTGGAAAAACTCTTGAACCGACGGTTTTGTTAAAACCTATACATATGGCGTTTATTCCCTCATAATTTAGTTGATCCTGGGAAATTTCAGTGCAGTTAATTTGATGTATGTACACATACAGTGAAACCTGAGTTAGGTGACTATCGACGGTTCCGCTAGAAAATGGTCGTTGAGAGGGCTGATTGCTTGATAGGAGTGGTTATCATGAGGAATTCCACTGTGTTCCCAAATTCACAAATTATATTAATGTACATTGGAAGGACTGTTATGGATAATGGAGAAGCAATCATAAAAATATATTTCGCGTATAATTGGTATTATGTAATCTACATTCATGAGTATTTACCGGTGTAATTGAGCATCCACCGCGAATACGCCGCGAGCATTTGGGTCCCTTGTCCTAAATATTTAACTAAAAAATTAATAAAATACAAAGAAAAGCTGCACGCTTCGTTTAAAACTACTACGAACGAACATATTGTTTCACGACTTTTAGAGGGATTAAGGTGGAAGCCCTTAGAGACTCGGGAGCTCCTCGCTAAGCTTAGATTGCTTGAGAGATTCAGAACTAGTGTGTTCCAGGGCGACACAAAGACTATTATCATGATGCCTCAAAGCTTCTATGCGTCTGACAGAAGCGACAAAATAAGAGAGATCATTGCGAAGCAGATAGGTACAAAAACTCTTTCTTTCCGCGCACAATAAGCGACCTCAATGAAATTTGAGCTCCACTAAGCACACTTCCATAATATTCGTCACCATATCTCCTCCCAAAACCTTACATTTTTACGCGGATGGTGCCCTAACACCCTTTGAAATATGCCCATTCGGCGGTCCGGAGGGTAGTATGTAGATGTACATTGGTTGCCGCCGATCGCTTGTATGGCCGAAACTTATTCAGGTTTCTGGACCGCGTCTCATAGCGATACATATCTACCTTCTATCGTCTCTTTTACCGGGTCACAGTTTCTAGAAATCTTTTTAATATCATTCGTCTCCGGTCTTGTATCTGTCATATAGGTAAGAATTGATCTGAGTTAGTGTTGCTTTGTGTATTTGGAAGACGAGAACAATAATGAAAACCCGTGGTCATTTCCGAAATGGAAATATTCGATTCCGAGTATCCAGTCATCAGGATCGGAAATTGATGAGCAAAGTTAAAGATTTGTTCTTTGTCGCCATTTCCGTGAACCTCTATTATCTCCGTCTGTCATATGTTATGGCATTTTTATGAGCTGTAAGTCCTTGGAAATGGGTCACGGACGAGCCCATTTATCTGTTAAATGCTTTCCCTCCTTATCGCGAGGAATTCATGATGGGCCGAGGAATTCTAAAGCAACTGATGCAACGAATCGAATTCTTTACATACGCTATTGCTTATAGCGTCTGTTTTTTACTGGATTAAGGTGGCTCAGAGTCATTAATTCCAGATTTTGAAAGGTAGCATTTTTGAAGTGCATTTTATACAATGGAATGAAAGTCAAATGGGGTTTCCAGGCTAATTTACTGCAATTCACCCTTGAAAGTGGAGATTTGAACTTCGGCTCTTATCGAGATTTGAAAATCTTCACTTTAATTTTAAATGAGAATCCTTCTTCTCCATATACGCCTTTCTAAACCTTAGTTAACCTTATATAAAAGATCATTTTTGTATGTCATTTTTTATAAGGCATTTAATTTTTTGTCTGAAAATATAAAAGGAGAGAAAGTTCTCAAAAAATTCCTCATTTGGTGAAATCATGGCTGTTCAGTCAGCACAATATTGAAACTCTTGTTGTGCCACAAAAGTATAAAGTGTTTGATTATATACGCTCATTTTTTCCGTTTGTATGAATAGTAAGACTCATATTGGAGGTGGTTGTTGCAATATGTCTATTTTTGTTTGACCAATCGTTGATTATCTATCTGTTGGACACGCATATCTATGTTAATTGAAGGTAGCCTACACACTGGTACAGCCTTTAAGGCTACCTAACGCCGCCATTTTTTAATGTTTAATGGAAGTTGTTTGAAGAAATTATTTCTCGGAAAAATAATTCTGAATCTATTCCTTCGCGAATCTAAATCCCGATTATTTTTTATCTGAAAACATTCTCCTAGAACCAACGTTTCGTGCCCCTTCGACTTTCATTAGTACTTAGGAGTCATTTCTGGCTGTGTTAACCGACGCTCAAAGAGCAAATAGATATCATGACAGATTCCAAGTTTGCATTGGGAAATATACCCCAGACTTTGGCTCTCGCTGAGAAAAAAGTCTGCTGAGTTGTTATTGACTACTGATATGAGTAGGCAAAATAATCATACCTACGCCCCCACCCAGAAAGTGTAATGAGTTTATTTGCCAATATATGATAATGAATGCTTGTTTGTTCGTCTTGTATGCGTTCCAATACAATTCATCAGATTACGATGAAACTTTGGGGAGTTGTTGTGCGCGCGTCCGTAAAGGTTTCATTAAATCCATTGCACAATCGGTGGAGCGCGAATCGTTTCAACAAATGTGTGTAGGCAAGCGAGCTTCTCAACAAGCGAGGAACGAAGCAGATCGTTTACGAGTTGCTCAATTACGTGCGTCAGAATCGTATCAGTGAGACATGTACGTAGAATAAGATATGGTGCAGTGGTTTCTTTGTTTGCTTTTTTTGGATTCTTGCATTCGATATAGGTTAACGCTTCGCTTTTTCCTAAAATTGGATTTTTAGCTCGAAAATCTTATATTTTTGCACTACTTCAACAACAAAATATTTTATTTTCTTGGAATCCGCATCATAGGCATGGAATGGAAACTCATGCCATCATTTGTGCGTAACGAATTCCTGTGTAGGTACGAGAAGTTCATTGGAGGTATTGCCACGTATGCCGGGCAAGGCTAGTTATTAATAAAAATAAAATTCAAGAAGTACAAAAGATGACCTTCAGCTTTGCTACGTTCAAGCATGTGGACGTGGTTTAGATTACTTAAAAGTCTCATAGTGTTGTGATTTGAAGATGTTTTTTTTCTTTTCTTATGTTGTAAGTGATAAACATTAATTTTGGGCCAACGCACTTGCATATTGCATATTGTATCGTCAAAGTAAGCCTTTTCGCGAACCTATGCAACGCATTTTCCGCTTTGCCGTCGGCGACGCTGTTGTCCGATGCGTGGTAGAGGCGCTGTATTATCAGAGGCTGGCCAAGTCGTTCACTCGTTTTGTATTGGCCGAGCGCTTTCTACCCTAGCACCCCTATGGCTGGACTCCATGATTTGTCAGTGATTCACTTGTTTTACACTGAAGTGTGTTGAAGGTTATTGCTTATCTGCAATTCACGGACACTGTCAAGGTACGTACGTCAAAATTTTTATTTAATTTCTTAGAGCATCTACTATTGAATCTATGGAATATCTTTAAACGCGTTTTCCACGGTGTTTTCTGTGCTATTGTGCTATTTCTAATGGAGGGCCTCTAATGCGTGGAATGAATACAGTTCTGCATTACCAGTTCTGTATTATTCCTAGTGCTGAACTTAAGGAATGGAGGGGAAGGCGATGATCTCTCCTTGGCTGCGGCTGAAGTTGGAACTAAAAGGGACTTTTTGGCCGGAGTATACAGCCCACTTAAACTTTAATTTTCTCCTCAATTTTTTTCCACCCTTTCGCTCCGATGACGGAAACCGCACATCCTTCGACCGCGCAGTTCAAAAGCCGTCGCGGATGTCCCTGTCATATCTCACGCCCGCCAGAAGCTTTCGCACTCGGCTTGTCAGTGCTCCCCTCCCTCCCTTTACTCCTCTCTCTCCCTCTGATAAATCCCCTCCCGGCTATCAATATCTCGTGAGCTCTCCACCCCGCCCCCTGCACCGCCTCATTTCTCTCTGCTTGGCGACCCGACCCCTCCTCAGCAGAGGTCGGACGAATTAATGACTGCGGATCGTGTCGTCACTCTAGGTTTGCGACGACGTGATGCGGGCGCATTTAGGTCTTCGTTTGTCTTCAGAGGATCCGTCGCGTAATTCTGAATCGACCAACGGCGAGTTTTTCGCGGTCATGGGTCGAGGCTTCTGACAAATGACTTTTTTGAAGTTAAGCTCCAAAAAAAATCATTCGTGTCTTTTTGTGGGTGTGTGTTATCTCGCGAAAGCCTAGCGTCACGAGGCACCAGACTACGACTGTTGAGTCGTTGTGTGGTTGTGTACGTACAATCGTTTCGAATAAATTTACTACACGGTCACTTAAGGGGTATAAATATGATCGTTTGCTCGATTCTGTATGATATTGGGAGCTTTCCGGAATCGGAACATATACATACGCGCACTTTAGCGTTCGCGATCAGCGTTGAAAAAACGATTTGCGCTCGCGAAATATTTTTTAAACCCGGTAGGTGGCATTCTGTGGGTGAACAACCGTTACGTTCGATTGCTTTGCGTGAAGTCGTTTATTCATTGGAAATAAGTATTTCTAAACATAAGATTTTCATCACGAAGTGATTGAAAACTTAACAATATGTATTTTGGATTCCTAAAATGGAAATCAGCAAATTTGACAGCAGTCACGAATAAATATATCGACAATATAACTAATAACTTCAGGCTTAACTTTGTGAAACCTCTCCATACTTAACGGAAATTTAAATACACTTTGTATAGGTTCACTAGATGGATTTATTGAGAACGACCATGGTTTCGTCACATAATGACACCTGGCAGGTCCTGAAGATGTCATTATGCGACGAAACCATGGTCGTTCTCAATAAACCCATCTAGTTAACCTATATTAAGTGTATTTCAATCCCCGTTAAGAATGTACCGACGTTCTTTTGTTATTTATCGTACAACAACTCTTCTTTTAATCTGTTTTGAAGTGCACTAAGTACTTCGCAGGGTCCGTGTTGAATTGAAAGCAACTGTTTTACGAAGTGAATAGTGTACTAAAGCGAATGGAATGCCCCCTTTCACACCACGCGTTGCGAAAGGCGAATTATTCGAGACGCTGCATCAATAGTTTTCAATTAAGTTATTCTTACGAGCACTTAGAAGCAATCGTTGGAATAGTTATAATATCAATGTGGTTTAATTAGTCATGTTTATTTATCTGTAATACAGTGCATTCCGAGCCAGTCACACTGAGAGGAGAGAAATTAGAGTTGGTGGATTCCTTCACATATCATACATCACGTGGGACGGTAGAAGTACGACAGACGTCAAGCGAAGAATTTCCCAAGCTAAGAAGGCTTTCATGGGATAAAGACAACTGCTGTGCTCAAAGAAGATAGAACTACAAACCAGGAAACCAAACTTTCGTTAATAACTGTTACAAGCGTACATATAATGTCTCACATCTTTTAGATGGATTAAGGTGGGAGCCCCTAGATACTCGGAGGCTACACGCTAGTAAGCCTAGCGTGCTGCTGCTTGATAAATTCAGAACTGATATTTTTCAGAGTGACATGGAAAACATCTTGACTACTCATTACAGCTTTAGGTCTGACAGATGCGACAAAATAAGAGAGATACACTGCCGAACAGATAGGTACAAAAACTCGTTCTTTCCGCGAACAGTAAGTGACCACAATAAAGATAGAGCTCCACTAAATACATTCTCATAATACATGCCACCATTTCATCTCCAAAAAACTTTCACCTTTACATGGCTGGTGACCTAAAAACCCCTGCCACACGCCCATACGGCGCCTCGCAGGGTATTATGTAGATGTAGATATGTGAAAACACTCGTGTGGAGCGAGGCACTCTATGGATCGGAAGAGTGGGCCATTGGGAAAGCAGACTAGAACAGACTATAAGCCTTAGAAACCTGGTGCTGGAGGTGGATACTAAAGATGAAATGGACGGTTAAAATAAAAAATGATGACGTTTATAGAAGAGTAGAAAAGGATATGAACCTATGGAACATGATTCGGAAAAGAAGAACCAGATGGATTAGACACGCTCTGAGGCACAAGGGGACGGATGTCGGGCTGCAGTCAACCAATCGTAGGATTGCACGACCAATAAAATGAACTGTGTATTCCCTACTGCCAGTCGTATCTATATTCATTCGTCCGGCGACGGCAAAGCCTTTTTTCCTACCTACCCTACCTTTTATGGCGCAGTTATTCATTGAATGGTCGCGCGAAGGATTTAGAGAGTTGCAATGCCGCGACAGGTTCGAACCTCCTGGAAAATCCTCATGCCAACATTGTGGAACAAAAATTTGCTCTTTCTCTTTGCTTGATATTTCTATATTCTGTTTCCATTTCTTTCTAACTTAACGGGGAATATATTATCGACTGTAGGACTGTGGTTGCAGAAACTCTTTCAAATTTTTGGCACTAAGTTATTGAACTTCTACTATTTGTGAACACTGAAAGATTGTCGTATTGGGATCCATATTTTCGTTTCAGTAGTCTAATAAGTTGCACAAATCTTATCATTTTGAGTGAACTTTCTTTTAAACCTACCTCTACCGGTAGATCACGTCATTATTCTTAAGAATGACTTAAGACAGAATCCATAATCCTTTCCTCGAAGTTCGAAACTTTTTGCAAGGTGTGTAAAATTAACTGTGCGAGCACAGACCATCGTTTTTAAGGGGGAAAATTGCTTGGATTATTTTTCATTTTTTAAAAAGTTATTGAGATAAACCCTAGTATGTGTAAGCTGTGCATTAGCAACTACGAGAGAGCACCTATTTGCTAAAATGATTGCTGCGTTTGAGAAACTCTTTCATGTCTTGATAAACAGTATTCTCAAGTGGCAAAACCGGTGAGCGTCGAGATAAGTCAAATCCCTTCTATTTTATCAAAGCACCCATTGTTTTTTTGAGTTTTTTTGCTCCCCTTTGAAAATAATCTTTAAATCGGGGCGGTAACCTAACGCCCGAGTCTCGGACGCCTTTCTGGAAATCTGCCAATCGAGATGTAGATAATGAGCCTTAGATGATGGGGATCTACCGCTCCATCCACGACATAAAAGAACTAGGATTCTTTAAGAGTGTTTAATGGTTGCTTCGCGTAGGTATGTCCTAACCCGTCGCTGAATAAAACCGTTCTGAATACGCAAGCCACGAAAATCATTATTTTCGTATTTTAATTTAAAGAAGAGTAATATTTTACCGTTTCGTTTCTACTTCACGTCCGATACTGTTCACTTTGAGGAGGAGGTAGCCACATTTCGAACGCCTGCAGCCTATTTTTGTCCTCCTTTCTTGGAGTCCACGTTTCTGTCCCGTACGGCGCTACACTCCATGTCATGCTCTACGCCAGCCTCTTTTTAATATCTTTACACAAAGGTCCCCGTCATCAGTTCCCTTCTAGTAATAAAAAAATCTCATCGGGAAGTATAAAATTTGGGAGTTTTTGACTGACGGGAAAGTTGTTTTTAAAGTACCCATATGCGATATTAAGAAACACAGTATCTTATACATTTGCGCCGGTAAGAAATCTAAAACGAGAGTTCGGTTGTTAAAAATTATTAATTCTTCATTTTAATTAGTCGGATTTCTATTTTTAAGTGTACTGAATTGAGAACTGTTTACCGTCCTCTGATATGCAGAGCGTAATAGGGTCAATAGTCTAAATTAGGTTACTCTGGCAATTAATTACCCTGGTTATTCTCAGAATGGGAGTTTGGACGTTATTTTCATGTATAGACGACTATGCTTGGCCGCTTGCGGAAGTTTTAAAAGTTTCGGCGAGTCGCTTGTAGAAGTGAATTTTTGCCAGTGCACATGGTAACAAATCTGATCTCGCTCTATCTTGTGAAAACTTTTTCGCCAGAGTGGAATGTCTCGCAAGCTCTTTCAGAAATAAACTTACTGAAGTGCACTTTACTTGCCTGTGTAACCCCAACCACCACCCACCCACGTTTCGTAAAGTAAGTTTATCACGCAGGTTACCTGCAAAAAGTGACTTTGGACGTGATATCCACGTGTTAACGGCTATTTTTGGCCACTTGCAGAACTTTTAAAAGTTTCGACCAGTCGCTTGCAGAAGTGTATTGTTGTTGGTATATATGGCAACGAATCTGGCTCTGCACTTAATTGTGTAAACTTTTTTACCACTGTGAAATTCCTCGCGAGCTCATTCTGAAGAGACTTGCAGAAGTGCACTTACTCATCTGTGTAAATCCAGCCTTATGCATGCGTTTTTTATTACTTGTTTCATTGGCGTTTTATTTCTAATCGTACTTGAGAAGCGAGAGATAGTCCCCTTCCCAACACCATCTTATTGATTCCTCTTGTTATCTCAAATGCGACGATCAATCGCTAATCAAACGCCTCGCATAGCTGCTTGATTGCGGCGGTGTTAAATAGCCCTTCCTCTCCTTCCCAAGGTTCGCCGGAAGCGTTAACACGAGCAGCATCCCAGATTTTGTCTTGACTTCCCGATCCCATAGAAATGCTCCGGCTCCGAGTTCATGCGGGTGCGAGGTGAGCGCAATTACTCCGCCGAGGAGGACGCGGCTGATTGCCGCTTTCAACAGTTAAGATACCCCCGGAAGGGATCCGAGATACCCTGGGTACTCTGGGCGGAAAGGGGAGGGGGTTAGGAGCGAGCAACGAGATGTAATGGATGGGGCATTGGATTGATCCTGCGGCTTCATGTATTGCACCTGCGATGACGCCCCTTGACTGTGCGCTCTTGATTCGGAGACGGCTTTGATTGCTAGGTGAAGAGTTCTAAATGTTTTTATCCTCCGTGATGATCGGAAAAGTTTATGTTTAGTTTTATTGGTATAGGAGACTTTGTTGATGCAATAGCTTCAGCCTCAACATTATATAACTTTTCCATAATGCTCAGGAATTAACAAAACTTTGTAAGCTTTACCACGGAGTATACAGAGGGCTCGCCCTTATGGGAGATATGCTACGCCTTTTTTCCTCTCTACTATTCTCCGTTAGATGGCGTTGATGTTCCTAAAAGCCTTCTCTTGATTCTCTCGAGGACAAGTGCACATATCTACCCTACCCGTGCCCGGCAAACGTCGGCATCCCCGACTTCGAAATGCCGAATCCTCACACGCCAAGTCTGAGTAGATTACAGCTCGAAATGAATTCAAACTGGCCGCGCGACCATGGAACTTGTAGACTGCTGAGCCGCCGTTAGACAGTTCCAGAACTTCTTCAAAACGCATATGCTCTGTAGCACGGGATCGAGACCTTTATATTATTACTCTATGGTTTTACGAAGACTAATTTACGTAGAATCGTGTAAGTCGAATATTTACGCAGAATCAGGTCTGATGATGTCGACTTTTCGACGAAGCCAGTCGTCCGATAACAATTCTACGTAAAACGTACAAAGTTGTATTAATTCCTGGTAAGAATTTAGTGACACTAACATGGATAAACTCAGATGCCAAACGACTTCTGGCTCCGAAAATTTATCTGACATTGGTATCTCAGGCTGCGGAGTGGCATGCCTATTGGTCTGGAATGCTGGATATTCGTAGTTTGATTCCCAGTCACTGAAACTTTTCTTTTCTCAGACTACTAGACAACATACTTTCTATTAATATGAAGCCTTGATTACGTAAAAATTATATACGATAATCCTCGAAGTTGATCTAGGCACATAAAGAATTTATGTGGGATTGTCTTTTTTTCAAGTGAATGATGTTATATTTTTTCATAGTCAATAAAGAAGACCTGTATTTTCATTCCTTAAGATACTTTCTTTAAAAGATGTTTCTTATAAATGTGTCCAAAAGTATACAATCAACTGCCATTTAGCATAAAATCTAATAGCATTAGTTTAATTCAAATGGCCAGAGAATGGTTATTCACTCATCCAGATGCAAAAGATTTATTTAATATCATTGTATAAAGTCATTGGTAAGTTTTGTCTATATTTTTGGCTGGTAATTAGTTGATGAGGTAAAGTGTATTATACGCCTTTTATATTAAATGAAATAATACTCTTTTCAACTTTGTGGAGTTCCATGTTAATGAGTAAAAATAACTTTTACACTCCACTGGTCATCCTTTATTCCTCCTTATACTCCTTTATAGTCATTTCAGTAATGGCTTGTTGTTACTGTGAAGGTAGTCTCAACTCATTTTTTTCTTATAGACTTCTTAAAGGATTCCTTCTTTTTGTACCAAGAAACTGTTATTTGAACTTTGTATTCGGGAAAGGAAATAAATTATTTTTATTATATAAGAGTTTGACATTACATCATTCCGATCTTCGGAATGGCTGCTGACGATTTTGAGTATAGCTAGTGGTTCTTAAAAAGAGGATTTTTTGTCAACGTTAAAAGTTTGACGAACTTTAACCACAATGCCAAATAAATGATAAAAATGGTCTTTCATGCGCCGGGCTATGGCACGTGGCTAATTGCATGTAAGCTAAATGAAGGATAAATAAATTGGGGTCTGGAAATTAATATCAGAAAGACTAGAAATATGTGCAGTGGAGGAACACAAGAGAACAGAGTGCTAGGATGGACAGGATATACAATACTACCTACTACTACAATACTAGGATGGACAGGATATACTATACAACTACTTGGGTGTTAAAATTACTCAAAATGGAACCCTGGACGATCCAATTAAAGGAAGAAATTTGCAAGGAAATGGTGCAATATCCACGTTGAATAGCATTTTATAGGACCAAAATATATCTAAAGCTAATAAAAAAAAGAATATGTTATTCAACTGTTAGAAGCATTATCACATATGGGAGTGAGATATGGCTGATGAAGGAGAAAGCAAAACAACTACTAAATGTTACGGAGATGGATTACTGGAGAAGATCTGCGGGTATATCCAGACGGGAAAGAATCACGAATGAGAGAATAAGAAGACCCCAGAAGTCAAGGGGTCTAGGTAACAAAATCGTTGTTTTGAGAAAACTTAAGTCAAAGTTGAAAGTATTTGGTAGAACCCACTAAGTAGTTAACAGGCACTACCCTAGATAGCATCACCTGTCAAGAAATTCACTTGGATCCATTTACCACCTAAAAGATTTATATTTTCACATCCCATTCCTGTATCTAACTTTTTTTAATGTCCTTTAGGCCCCTTGACTTCTGGGGATAATGAGAGTCACCTACACAATAGTCGATGGCATTACAAAAACATATTGTGTTGTATGGTCACATATAGCGTACGACGAACGAGAGCTTACCTAAACAAATTTTAATGTTGAATCCACAAGGTAGAAAAAACAGATAGGCCCAAAATTAGATGGAGAGAAGGCAATAGAAAAGAATAAGAGTAATGTAGTTGCCTGAAGGTCTATGGATGAATAGAGAGCAATGGCGGTTGGGCATCGGATAGCGTCTTAGAACGTTAAAAAACCGAATACATATGTTTCATCAGACGATCGTGCGTCCGGCAAACCCTCTTCGCTCCGTGGGTGTTGGAAGTGTTGCAGTCGACCGGTAGTCAGCGGCGAGGCTCCTGGGGGGCGATGCTCTCACTCCGTGAATATAGCCCTCCTCCTCTCCAGGGGAATCCACGATTTTTTATTTTTTCTAATAAGAACTTCCGGTTTCACCGGGGTGTGACATTCTGTAGCCTGCCAGTCCTGGCTTATTTGCTCGGATCTGATAAGTCTCCCACTCTCTTTCCCTGGGTAGTCTTGGAAATTAGTCGGGGGGCGGCGCTGGTTTTCATCATTTTTTAGTGAACGAAGAGAGGGATCCGGATTCTAGGATCTTTCCTATGACGCCTTTTGCATTATCACTAAGTCAGGTCTTCATATTACATTTTTTAAAATAATAAACGGAGACCTATCAAGGAGCAGAATATAATTGCAACCAACGTAAATAGAAGTTTATAAATTAATTAGTTGTGCTTCAGGATTAAATATGTATGTTGAAAAATATATACCCGTCACGCCGCCGTTTCTTATAGAGCTAGACAAAAAGATTAACTCTCGGTAATAGGCCTGAAATGATGACTATGAATGCATAATTTTGTCCATACTTCCCTTTCTTTGCATACCTCTCTTATCTATAATAGACTCATGTATTCCTTAATAAATGTCCTCCTGATATGAGGACTTATAATATTTTCCTCTTAAGAGTATCTACATCTACTTGTTACCCTGCAAGCCGCCACTAGAATTTTTGGGGGTGACTTATCACCAAAATGAACTACAGGGAAGAAATTTACTTTCGCCAACAGGCACCACACTATCGGTCTGCTACAAATGCTACAGAAACTACGAAAATCATATATAATGTAACTATGAAAATGTGAAACAAGAGTCATTCAGGGAACATACGAAACATGGTGTTAGCACTTCTCGGTAGATTTCGAAACATACATTAGGGGGAATATAAATAAATCAGCTACACTATCTGTCTATTAACCTACTTCAAAGTCTAAACCCAGCCATTATGGTCTCTTATTGGTCGCGGGAAGAACGTCATCTTACTACTTCTACTATCTATTTCCCATATTTTGTACTCATGATCTGATCTGCAGCATAGTATATCGAAGTATAGTTCAACACATCCATCCTTGGCTTTCTCAGACTGCGTAACAAGTACAGCGTAGCGAAGCGCAAATTTTTATAATAAAACCATCTGGGTGTTCTTTGGCAAATAACCAACCATTTACTTTTGCAAAATCATTTATATTTTTATTAATAATGAGTGAACTTGGAAAACAAAATAGCATATTGCATAGCTCCCTATGTAATAGCTTTTTTTCAATCATTTATCGATTAAAATTTTTTTTCCGTTACACTCGTGGTGGTAAATGCGAAGAATCTCTAGTCACCATTTAACGAGGGTGATTCAAATTAAAATTGTGTCTTGTTAATTTTTGAATTCGACACAATGTGAACGTGATTAAAAAAGTCAATTGTGAGTCTCCATGTTTGTTTGAAATCCCGCGGGGAAGATTTGGTGACGTTCATTTATTTTTTTCAGGCGCTCGAATTCGCCTGTTAATGTGGTTGCGGAAACGAATGCAACGCGGGCGATTTTTCGAACGCGAGTGAGTTTAATGTGACGTCCTCGAACAGAAATCGGCCCTTGGGTCTGAATTTCGCGCTTTGTGATGATTTTGTTACTCGCTCGCTAGTACCTATTCGCGGCACGGAGCGACCAAATCATTCCGTTTGCCCGATAGCCATAAATTGCATTTTGCTGTCAAACCGTGGTCTCTCGTTTTTGACGAATGCATACGGAAATATCCGTAAAACTCTGAGACTGCAGGCAATTCCAGGTGAGTGGAAAAATAGCTGGGTGCTCGCAAAAAATGGAGAAGAGTTTTTTTCCTTCGTGAATGATTTGGAGTTTTTCGTTTGATGTCGGTGTGTATGCTTTTCCAAGAAAATTTCTCAGTCGCGTTTGTATTACGGGAAATATTCTGGTCAAACGGTTGCAAGTTGATTCGAATGGTCTGTATAGATATAGCTTAGTTCTCGTAGTGTATACCCTGGAAAGAACTATACGTCTTGTATCTCTCTAATGTTTTCCGTTTAATTTTGATTGAATAACGACCTGGAAGATGCTCTTTCCTCAGTCATGGTCACTATATTTATTGGTCGTTTCCCCCTTTCACCATCGTTGTGATGTCTCTTTACAGTTCTTGAAAATATGATTCTTTTTTTATTCCGATATCGACTATAATGTTGCAGGTGGAGAATTATCTTATCTTTACGCCCTTGACGAGATCTTGTAGAGTCCGAAATGTTGATACAAGTCACACAAATGTCTTACCTACACTGTGGGTGGACTAAACATGAAATCTTCTGATACAGTTGAATATCTTGGAATAACCTTACCTTGTGATAGATCGTGGGGAAAACACATACAAAACATATGCGGTACAGCATTAAAGAGACCGGTTTTGTTAAGCGTATACCATAAAGGACCTCGGATTAAAAAATAAAAGAGATATGCTGCTTCGCTCTGGTTAGGCCTCACCTCGAATACCCTGCAAGCATTTGGGATCCTGGTCATAAAGATTTAACGAAAAAATTAATAAAATCCAAAGAAAAGCTGCACGCTTCGTTAAAAACTGCTACGAGCGGAGATATAGTGTTGCACTACTTTTAGAGGGATCAATGTGGGAGCCACTAGAGACTCTGAGGTTACAAGCTAGGTTTAGATCGCTGGAGAAATTCAGAACTGGTGTGTTTCAGAGGGACACATTGAATATTATCATGACGCCTCACTACATCTCCAGGGCTGACAGAAGCGGTTAAATAAGAGAGATACATTGCAGAGTACAAAAACTTACTCTTTCCGCGCACATTAAGCGACCGCAATAAAAATAGAGCTCCACTAAATATATTCCTATAAAACACGTCACCATTGCACCTCCCAAAACCTTATCTCTTTTACTTTTACACAGCTGGTGTCCTTAAACGAGTACCTATAGTTGAATAAAAAAGAGGGTGTCACATGCCCATGTGGCGTCTCGCAGGGTAGTATGCAGATGTGACCTTTTTTATTCAACTATATTCGTATACCTCTTTTGCATACATGCATTTATGAAATATTTGGTTGTTGGGAAGGTGTAAATTTCCAAATATTTTCATACCATTTCTTCAATTTTGTACTGATAATGTTTTGTAACTTGTAGAGGTACTGATATTTGTTTCATTCCCTCAGGCTTCCTTAAGTGGAAGCCAGGGATTAGGGACAGCTGAATGAAAGAAATATGAAACTCGCGGAAGTATAGAAAACATTTGAACCCATTTTAAAAATCTTTTATTTCGCTTTGCACCCAGTGTTCAAACCTTTCTTTTAGTTTTTTTCCGATAGTACGGGAAAAGTAAACATAGAAATATAATTCTTTTCCTCAAAAAGAATACTAAATCCAGTCCGTTTTCTAATATCACGCTCCATTTGTTTTGATCCGAGGAGCCCGTGGTAAATATCCTGTGTTTTTCTGCTCTTTCGCCGCGGATTTTGTCACCGAATCGTGTTGCCTAATTTTGGCGTAAGAATGTCGTCGTTAAAAAAATAAAAGATTTGCATCTCTCCAGTTCGGCGGCTCTTATGGCATTTCGTACATAAGATTTGAATTCGTTTCGTGCACGGTTATGGATTTGCATGGGAACTGTTCTCAGTGAGTGTAGTTTGTAAGTGTATTTTCCACTCCAATAATTCTTTTTAGGTATCGTCGACGTTATGGTTAATATTTTTCGCGATCGTATTTTGACTCATGTTTCCAACGATTATTTTTTTATGAATCTCACGATGGAACTAAATAGTTCAACTGCGTATCTAACATTGTGACCCGGTGAGCGGAACAGTCCCGGGAGACACGACCTTAATGCTGGTGGTCCGACCATTGTCGACCGAAATTTGTACCGTGGTACATTGTGTAAACGCAGCTAACGATGCCTTCTCTCCCATGAGGACGCAAATTGGCGACCTCTGTGTGTTTAGTTAGGGAGGTTACCATATTGCATTGTTGCTCATTTAATTTTTAATGTATAAAAACAAGTTTTAGCTTTCGCAGTTAAATCTTCGCACTGATCAGCCGTGGGTGTGCTCCTAGTACAGCTGCGGAATCGTTACCAGCGTGGTACATCTACATATTACCCTGTTAGCCACTTCAACGGTGTGTAGCGGGGGGTGAAAGCTGCGGATAAAGCCATGGTAGTCGGAATCAAAGCGGAGGTCTTACTACTGGACAGCAATTATTTGAGAAATAGTTTCAGTCGTAACTTTGTTGAAAAATTCAATGTCCATTCTGGTAAGAATGAAAAGACGATAGTAAATTTCCACACTGATTAAATAAGTACCGACCATGGTTTCTACACTTTATGTCATTCTCAAGGTCCTTAACGAAATTAAGTGCATTTGATAGAATGATAATTTCTACGTTTATTTATGCATGTAGAAATTTATTCCTATCCGTAAGTGCACTTTTACGATATTTTATTCGAAAAAAGACGGTAGTAGTGGAATAGTATTTGACTTGCAAGTGTCTAGCCGAATGCCATTGCTCTGTGTTCATCCACAGCCCATCTGGTGACTACTTTTCTCTAATTGGCTTTTCTATCCCTTTTCTTCAAATTATTATGGACCTTTCTCTTTTTTGTCTACCATGTGGATTCCATGTAAAAATTTGCTTAGGTAATCTCTCGTTCGTCATACGTTGAATGTGACAATACCACGCAAGCTGTTACTTTTTAAATGTCTCCGACTATTGTGTGGTACCCCCAAAACTATTTCTTATTTTCTTATTGGTGATTCTTTCCCGTTGGCTTATTAAAACCGTAAAAATGTGCAATAACAACATCAGAAATAAAGTTATAGTGTATAATTACAAAAGAGATTTGGGAATGAACTCAAGAATTAGAAACCAGTTCCAGGAGGACCGCAATAAAAATAGAGCTCCACTAAATATATTCCTATAAAACACGTCACCATTGCACCTCCCAAAACCTTATCTCTTTTACTTTTACACAGCTGGTGTCCTTAAACGAGTACCTATAGTTGAATAAAAAAGAGGGTGTCACATGCCCATGTGGCGTCTCGCAGGGTAGTATGCAGATGTGACCTTTTTTATTCAACTATATTCGTATACCTCTTTTGCATACATGCATTTATGAAATATTTGGTTGTTGGGAAGGTGTAAATTTCCAAATATTTTCATACCATTTCTTCAATTTTGTACTGATAATGTTTTGTAACTTGTAGAGGTACTGATATTTGTTTCATTCCCTCAGGCTTCCTTAAGTGGAAGCCAGGGATTAGGGACAGCTGAATGAAAGAAATATGAAACTCGCGGAAGTATAGAAAACATTTGAACCCATTTTAAAAATCTTTTATTTCGCTTTGCACCCAGTGTTCAAACCTTTCTTTTAGTTTTTTTCCGATAGTACGGGAAAAGTAAACATAGAAATATAATTCTTTTCCTCAAAAAGAATACTAAATCCAGTCCGTTTTCTAATATCACGCTCCATTTGTTTTGATCCGAGGAGCCCGTGGTAAATATCCTGTGTTTTTCTGCTCTTTCGCCGCGGATTTTGTCACCGAATCGTGTTGCCTAATTTTGGCGTAAGAATGTCGTCGTTAAAAAAATAAAAGATTTGCATCTCTCCAGTTCGGCGGCTCTTATGGCATTTCGTACATAAGATTTGAATTCGTTTCGTGCACGGTTATGGATTTGCATGGGAACTGTTCTCAGTGAGTGTAGTTTGTAAGTGTATTTTCCACTCCAATAATTCTTTTTAGGTATCGTCGACGTTATGGTTAATATTTTTCGCGATCGTATTTTGACTCATGTTTCCAACGATTATTTTTTTATGAATCTCACGATGGAACTAAATAGTTCAACTGCGTATCTAACATTGTGACCCGGTGAGCGGAACAGTCCCGGGAGACACGACCTTAATGCTGGTGGTCCGACCATTGTCGACCGAAATTTGTACCGTGGTACATTGTGTAAACGCAGCTAACGATGCCTTCTCTCCCATGAGGACGCAAATTGGCGACCTCTGTGTGTTTAGTTAGGGAGGTTACCATATTGCATTGTTGCTCATTTAATTTTTAATGTATAAAAACAAGTTTTAGCTTTCGCAGTTAAATCTTCGCACTGATCAGCCGTGGGTGTGCTCCTAGTACAGCTGCGGAATCGTTACCAGCGTGGTACATCTACATATTACCCTGTTAGCCACTTCAACGGTGTGTAGCGGGGGGTGAAAGCTGCGGATAAAGCCATGGTAGTCGGAATCAAAGCGGAGGTCTTACTACTGGACAGCAATTATTTGAGAAATAGTTTCAGTCGTAACTTTGTTGAAAAATTCAATGTCCATTCTGGTAAGAATGAAAAGACGATAGTAAATTTCCACACTGATTAAATAAGTACCGACCATGGTTTCTACACTTTATGTCATTCTCAAGGTCCTTAACGAAATTAAGTGCATTTGATAGAATGATAATTTCTACGTTTATTTATGCATGTAGAAATTTATTCCTATCCGTAAGTGCACTTTTACGATATTTTATTCGAAAAAAGACGGTAGTAGTGGAATAGTATTTGACTTGCAAGTGTCTAGCCGAATGCCATTGCTCTGTGTTCATCCACAGCCCATCTGGTGACTACTTTTCTCTAATTGGCTTTTCTATCCCTTTTCTTCAAATTATTATGGACCTTTCTCTTTTTTGTCTACCATGTGGATTCCATGTAAAAATTTGCTTAGGTAATCTCTCGTTCGTCATACGTTGAATGTGACAATACCACGCAAGCTGTTACTTTTTAAATGTCTCCGACTATTGTGTGGTACCCCCAAAACTATTTCTTATTTTCTTATTGGTGATTCTTTCCCGTTGGCTTATTAAAACCGTAAAAATGTGCAATAACAACATCAGAAATAAAGTTATAGTGTATAATTACAAAAGAGATTTGGGAATGAACTCAAGAATTAGAAACCAGTTCCAGGAGGAGCCCCGAAAGGAAAAAAAAATAGAAAATGGAAAGAGCTTAAATAAGAGCGTATAGACCTCCGTAGTATGGGCCGACATATAATCCCTAAGAAAGTACATGAGTTGTGTGTAATTCTCTATGAAGTAATCATTCTTCGGGTCTGGGATCCCAATTACTGTGCGGCCAGTTCCACAGTTCTTTGCATATGTATAAGTAAACATCTTTGTGTTTAAAGTAAGTCTTAACCTATGAAAACAAAGGCTAGTAATCTTTTGTGTGGTAAAAAACTATTTCTGCGTAGTAAAATTTTCAGCGTGTTTGTACTATTATAAAGATTTTTGTAAAAAATTGAAGAGTGCCGAGAAAGTTTAGCGATTTGCCGCTTGTGGTAAAATATAGACATTCTGATAAGACATGTGGCTTAGAAGGATATCTAACGTTTATGCAAATAAAGGTATTGAATCAATAAAAAAACACAGATACATCTCAGCATTGACTAATGCTTAAGGTAGTCCGAGCGAGATAGTTCCCTAGTTATAATAGAGACCACATTCGAATTATACGTTTTAACTTCACCAGCTGTAGGATACATATAATAAATATTGCATTATTAATGGTGCAGTAATATAGTTCTATATGACGGAAATTGTCCGTAATTAAATGAAAATATCTAAACAATTCTTTAACTTGACTCATTTTTTTCGCGCGGTGCGTTCGAAACTCCCTTAAAACGGAAGGTTTTTTGTGATACCCAAGAACGTACTGTGGTCACAATATGATTGATTTTCAAAAATAGTTGAGGAAACATACAAACTACGCATTGTTAGTTTTTTTACGACATCTAAGTGTTAGAAAGACCTCATTTTGTAAATTATGTGTCTCTGAAGTGCATACACATACCATTTTCCATGCAAAAGGGCTGGTATTTTTTTGAAAATATCTCCGAAAGTAATGTGGTAAGGAGTAGAATATTTGGTGTCATTGGAAAGTTGAGATATTTTTCTTTGAAATAAGACCAAATTCATTGATTTCTAAGTAAAATGAATTTTCGCTCGCACCACCTTAAGACGTGTTTTTGGCAGGAATGAAAGGGAACAGCTGAAGCTTTAAAAAAAAAACTCCATCCATCTCACTTTATCGGTCACATCACACCTTAATTTTCCAAAGCTTTCATCCGGCGAATTTTTGTGGGACTCTGATCCTTTTTCCTTTGAAGTCGAGCCAAGTTTTTTTCTCATGTGACAGATTTATACGAGACAAGAAAATAACTTTTTAATGGCGATACAAACAAGACGTCGTATTTATTCAATGCCACTAATCACTGCCCACGGATACCCGCGGGCAACGAATGCAATATCGGGAGTAAATTGTAATTCCTTCTGATCAAATCCGCGGTCAAAATAATGACTGTAAATGGAATGAAGACTAAACTCCGCACATAAACTTGGATAAGGAGACGTGAGCACAAGACATTTCCATCGAAGAATGAGGAGTCTCTGGGAAGGATAGTTGTCAGGCGCCGTTGATAGCTCAAATTTCCACACCTGAAAACACTTGTTAACTCCAACCAAGTTGAGTTCATTCACATAACTTGAAGATTATACAAATTTAATTCATGAAACGTATACTACATGAATAACAAAATTAGCGGAGTCATTTTAATTTCCATTGCTACCAGTGTGAAGAACAGAAGGGAGCTGATGAAGGGGGTGAAGCACCTCCGTACCCCTGTTAAGGTGCGCAGTGGCAAATGTCAACTACCTAGCGGCAGTTACTACTTTATTTACCGCGAAATATAAAAAAGCTCTAACAAAGTAGACTTAAGTTTTTCGCTTTGGGGAATTTATTTTAAGCATAAAATGCATATTAAGGCTAGAAATTTGATATTTTTACGGTAATTTTCTGGGATAATGGAATGTAATGTGTTGAAAAATTCCTCTAGACTATTAGCTGTTGTGCATGTATTAATTCTCTTTTAAGCTTTAGGGGTGTTTGATGAAGAGATATTCAGGGTTTGAAAAATAGGCTTTGCATTTGAAGAAAGATTGTCAATCATTATTCTTTTAAAACACTCTTTGTTTCTCTTTTTAAGAGTTTTAAAAATCATTATTATTTATTGTGGATTGTCTGTACAACTGTGTGACTTCAAATATCAAACCAGTTAGCAATTTAAGCGAAAAAATCCCTAACTTTAAAAAAATTTTTATTAATGCCGTTTGAGAGATGTGTGGTACTCACGTTTTAAACCCTCTGTTAAAAACAAATACTCTATTTTGGAAAGTTTTTACTACATAAACGATAAATCTGGAACCAATATTTGTGTATTTCACGAAATCGCTGATAAATATCATTACTTGGGCAGTATTGACCAAATAATCTGTAATTACCTAATCTTCACCGGCACCTGTGTTTGTTTATCTCATTTGTTGTCATGAATGGTGTACGTGGTGTACAACATGAATGTTGTCCGACATGTACGACAATGGACACAATAAATGATCCATGTTTCCAGTATTCCCGTAAATATTACATGTCATCTGACCACGTGAGCTAAATATATATTTCTGGTTTGTAATAGTGATTGCGTATATTGGAAAGAGAGTAGGCCTAATATGTTAAAGGTGCTTATTATGATACTTCTATGGAGGGAATCATTGAACATGTCGGTATGTCTATATTTTTACTTATACCCGAAAGTCGAATAGTTCAAAGTTCAAAGTTCAAAGTTCAAATTATATTTTGCTCTGATTAGGCCACACCTCGAATACTCCGCGGAAGGTGGGAGGCCCTAGAGACTCGGAGGCTACACGCTAGGCTTAGTTTGCTTGAGAAATTCAGATCTGGTGTGCTTCAGAGCGACACAGAATACGTATTATCATGACGCCTCACTACATATCTCAGTCGGAGAGAAGCGACAAAATAAGAGGGTTACATTGTCGGACAGTAAGGTATAGAAACTCGTTCTTTCCACGCACAATAAGCGACCACAATAAAAACTGAGTACCACTAAATACACTCCCATAATACACGTCATTATCTCACCTCCCAAAACATTATTCCTTACATCATTACCCGGGTGGTTTCCTAACACCCCCTGCCACACGCGCATCTCGCGGCTCGCAGGGATGGTCGTAGATGTAGATGTAAATGCGTGATGATATTTCATTTGAGTATATACTACAATACACTGATGACGAAACTGGTAGTGCGTGTTTAGTGCAAGTTACTCGTCTTTACTGAATTCGTTATGTCCCAAGCGTATATTTCTACCCTCATTCATGTTTGCGACAAACCGTAGCACTTCTCTTCCTTTGAGTTATTCATTAAGACTTTTCTTAAGAAGACATTGCTATTTATTCTATTATTTCCAATTAATGCTAATAGCTTTACGTTTAACGACTCATTTGATAGGAAAATAGTCCCTCTCCTAAGGTTTCTAGTAATTATGCGTAGTTTCCCTTGCTTCAGTTAACTGCCGGCGGTGAGTGAATTTGAATGCGAATGCCGTCGGCTAACCTCTTTTCCTTAATTGAATTTTTGTAAATTAGGTTTTTTTTCTTTCTGCCTTTTGTTACATCACAGTGATCTCTTTTGGAGTTAAATGAGTTTACTTCGGTGAATGAGTACTCTGAATTTTCGTTCTCCATTGATCTTCATTAAGAATTCAAGTCTCTGAGCGGTCAATTAATTGGTCATTTTTTTAGGGGAGGAAAAAAAGTAAGTGCTTGGCGTGAATGGGTCTACTAATGAAGTTATCATCCGGAAGTGTTGGAATTGACCTTTGCTTAATATGGAGGGTATGAAATAAATTACAACCCGGTGCGATTGATCTGCGAATATGCAAAGGACTTTCGCAGTCCCTTGCTCGTGACTGTACTTCGGTCCGTGATAATTAATCTCGTTCGCCCGCACGAAAAGAGTAATTTGAATATTGACTTTTTTGATTTCAATTGAACGGAACTGCAATTAAATTCTAAAGAGAGGCCTTTTAAACTTCGATTGCTCACGGTGGCTTACCTCGGTATGGAAATGGCAGAATAAATTACTTCTCGGAAAAGTGATTCCGAATCTATTTTTCCACAAAACTATTTCCCGAATTCTTTCCTTCAGCAAACATTCATCTTGAAGCAACATTTCATGCCTCTTCGACTTTCAGTAGCACTTAGGAGTCATTTCTGGCTATATAAACCGACACTCACAGAACAAACATGACATGACAGATTCCAAGTTTTCATTAGGAATCATACCCAAGACTTTACTTCTGATAACATCATGGGGATTACACATGCAAAACATGTGTGGCACCGCATTAAAATAACTAGGTTTTGTTAAACGTATAATAGGAAGGCCCTCGAATGAAGAAGTCAAGAGAGATGCTACTTCGCTCTGGTTAGGCCATCCCTCGAATACGCCGCGAGCATTTGGGACACTGGTCATAAAGATTTTGCCAAAAAAATTAATAAAATACAAAGGAATCCAGCGGATTTCATTAAAAACTGCTACGAGCGTACATATAGTGTCTCACAACTTTTAGAGGAATTTATGTGGGAGCCCCTAGAGACTCGGAGGCTACACGCTAGGCTTTAGTTGCTTGAGAAATTCAGCACTGATATTCTTCAGAGCGACACAGCGAATATCATCATGACTCCTCACTACATCTTTAGGTCTGACAGATGCGACAAAATAAGAGAGATACATTTAGGTAGAAAAACTCGATCTTTCCGCGCTCCTTAAGTGACTACAGTAAACATTGAGCTCCACTAAATACACTCCTAAAGTACATGTCACCATTTCACCACCCAAAAACTTACATCTTTACACGGCTGGTGTCCTAACACCCCCTGCTACTCGCCCATGCGGTGGCTCGCTGGGTATTATGTAGATGTAGACGTAGAAGACTGCCTCTCGTTGAAAAAAAGAAGACTGCTGATTTTGCTATTACTGATCTGAGTTTATGTGAAAGATCATTGAGGTATATGGAGAGGGCACTACGTTATCAAACTGAAGCCTGAAAACCGAAAGAACAACCATATTGTTTAACTCTGCCCTTTGCTTACATTCTGAATGGACGAATTAGCGGATGTAAAGAAAGAATACCAACCATCTCTTTGAAGTGTAAGGCAAGTGACTCTTGAAACAAATATTGGCTGCTAAGCTCTATGGATTCTACTCGATATCACAATAAATCTACATAATACCCTGCGAGCCGCCGTATGGGCATGTGGTAGGGGGTGTTAGGTCACCAGCCGTGTGAAAATGTAAGTTTTTGGGAGATGAAATGGTTACATGTATTATAGGAGTGTATTTAGTGGAGCTCAATTTTTCTTGTGGTCACTTATTGAGTGCGGAAAGATCGAGTTTTTATACCTAAATGTATCTCTCTTATTTTTTCGCATCTGTCAGACCTAAAGATGTAGTGAGGAGTCATGATGATATTCTCTGTGTCGCTCTGAAGAATATCAGTTCTGAATTTCTCAAGCAACCTAAGCCTAACGTGTAGCCTCCGAGTCTCTAGGGGCTCCCACATCAATTCCTCTAAAAGTTGTGAGACACTATATGTACGCTCGTAGTTCTTTTTAATGAAACGCGCTGATTTCCTTTATATTTTATTAATTATTTGGGTCAAATCTTTATGACCAGTGTCCCAAATGCTCGTGGCGTATTCGAGGGATGGCCTAACCAGAGCGAAGTAGCATCTCTCTTTGGCTTTTTCATCCGAGGACCTTCCTATTACACGTTTATCAAAACCTATATGAAAGCATGGTTATATATACATGGTTTTCTATAGACAATATTGAAAAATATTTTTAAATATTGAACTACAAAGTGAAGTGATTAATGTATATTTTGTAAACTTGTTTGTATGTAAATACTCTGGTAAATGACCATTGATAATTAATGTTTTTTGTTGTTCTTGTAATGAACACATGATTTTTTTAAAATACTGTTTCTTGACTTTATAAATAATCAAAGTTGTAATGTTCTGTTTTTGGCCGAACCAGCCAGCTGTTTCTTTTTCTTTTCCTTCTCGTCAAGATAACTTTACATGGTGGCAAATCCAACACTGGTTGTTTACCACAGGGGTGCCTTTATTCCACCATATGTTAATCTATTGTCAAAATTATGTTTAGTAAAATTTAGTGGAATAAATATTTTCTATCTGTCTGTATAAAAATCTTCCTTTCGCGTGGTTGAATATCAAATAAGTTCTTGTGGGCGTAAGAATCCACGCGATTGGAATCGTGCTCTTTCTAGGTGGCATTCTGGAATTTTGATAATTAATAAATTGCAATCTTTATTTATCATGTAGCTTTTATCATTCCAAAATACGAGAACTAACAGAGTTGACAAGGAATCACTGAGAATTCCCAATGAGATACGTAGTACACAATTATCATTGTATGACTACGTTAACTTTAATATTAATTATTATTAACATCTTAAACATCATTGAAATCCTTTTTTGGAGCTCAATCTTAGATCTATGATTGCGTTGAATAGATTTAAGGTCATTGCTTAAAGTATCATACGCAAATTGTGAGATCCTTTGTATATGTGCGCCCTGAAGTATTTAGCGCATTACCTGAATCCATTAAAAGTGAAAATAAAACAAGAAGAAATTTTTGAAATTTGTAATGGATATTGCCTCGTAACAATGTTGATGTTTTTATGCTAGATCTGTAAAGTATGTACATGTACCTTATGTTATAACTTACTAAGTTAACTAACTATGTAAAATCATTCTCCTCATCCTTGATACTTTGTTTTTGACTATTCTGCCCTCAGTTTCGATATCTTAGGCCTTTGAAACTTTGGGTTACAGGGTATGGCGTTGAGTGAACTAGATTTTCATATCTTTCTATCCTCTCGAAAGTCTGCGCTACTGTGCGTAAGCGCACGATTAAACTGGTTCTAGGTTCGAAAATGAATATCAACGGATGAGGTACCGTTCAATTTGTTTTGCAATTCTTCTTTACTCTCTACAGATTCTCCCTACACGGTTTACTTAACAGGATTATGTTGTTTGGAATCCACTCGGGAGCAATTTCTTTCCGAAATTTCACGGGAGAGTCTGCTTTCATGGGTATTAATCAATTCGCCGACGGCGCCACAGGGAACTGGGCAGCGTATGCAAATTGCTTGTCAGGGCTTCGCGGTTCTGTAAATAGGGAAACTTCGCGGAGAGGTGTTATCGCCTTGGAAAGTCGTCCTTATTTGCCCGCCTACAGCGACGGCGAGGCTCAGCACGTGAAGGGAACTCTTATTCTGCCTTGTCGCGTCGAAAATCGGAAAAAAAACAGCCGTTTCTTCGCCTATTTTGTTCCTGGCTTGGATGGAGGAGGAGGGGAATGTTAATCGAAGATTCTTTATGTAGATTCTGTGGGAAAATGTGTCCCAGTATCAATGAGAGGATCTATTCAAAGTGTCGAAGATAGCTCAGAACGAAGCACATCAGCGCTCTTCGGCGCGCTCGAACGACGTTGAATGGAACGGTGTGTGCTGGCGAAACTATCAGTTGTGTTCTGTGGGTTTACAGCAGTCGCGGCCAAATACTTTATGTGCTACAAATTTTATTTTACCAAACTTTTACAATTTTTAAAAAGTATTCTACCGGTGAAGGTAGATTTTGTTGAATGTCAGAAAATATCCTCCCGGTTCACTACACTTTTTGGGGCCTATCTCGCTCTAGTATATCCTTTTTTGCATCAGCATACGATCTACCCTTCTCCATCCCGTCCATGAAACCTATTTTCTTTATTCCCCTTCCTCGCTTGCCCAACATCCTTCCCTCTACCACTCTCTTTAGCTACCCATCGCCCCTTATTATATCCTCCAGCCACCTATTCTGCTGATCTCGAATTTCCTTAAGAAGTGTCCTTTCCTCGCCCACCACCTCAAGCACTTCTTCGTTAGTCCTCCTCTCCAATCACCTCACCTTCTCCATCCCTCTGCACACTTACATCTCAAATGCCTGCAGCCTATTATCGTTCTCCTTTCTGAGGGTTTAAGTACCATTTACCATGCAAAAATGGCTGGCATTTCTTGACCAATATCTCGGAGTGTGGTTCGAATTTCTTCTTCCGTTTCAACCGTTGAGTTGGTTGGCAGCAGACCTGCATTCATCCCTCTTCTCAGCTTTTCGTTTTAGTTTAAAGTATGTTCTGCTATTCATATCCTTCATAATTTGGCTCATGAAGTCTAGTCGGGGCCTTCCTCTGAAGTTTTTTCCCTCAATTTTTCCTTCAATTATCCTTTTCACTTGATTATCGTGCCGTAGTAGATGTCCAATATGTTTAGCTCTCCTTTCTTTAATGATTCTTACTATGCTTCTTTCTTCTTGAGCATTTAAAAGATTTCTTTATTTGCTCGTGTAGTTCGATAAAGGGCTGGTATTTCGGTATCTTTGCAAGGGTGAGCTATTTTTCTTTAAAGTGAGACCAAATCCATTAATATCTAAGTGAAATGACATTTTGCTCTACTACCTTGAAGTAGAAAGAACACAGAGGTGCTCGTGACTGCGGACACTAATCTCTGTCCAAATACTCTTCTGTTTGGTGCCGATTTATGCTATGAGCTGCGGTAAGCCAGCAATGACAATAATCAATCAGAAACCTCGACCGCTGAAATTGAAGGTCCCTTCGTATTGTCGAATGCTTTTTGATTCTGGCGTGGTTGTTAATTTTTTGGCAAAGACCTCTCCCGATAAGCTCACCTGACTGAGCGGGCAGATTCATCTCCGGCGGTCGCGATAGAGGGAACCCTCATCCATCCGGCTAGGACCATTTCACGGATGGATTATGTTTTGCCCACCCGTCGATCACTGCGATGTTTAGCCATCTCGACGCGAGCCTACTCTCCGCCACGTCAGGTCTCATGTGTCTGGCGTGACGGCTTATAGGCGAGAGAGGCCTATCGCTGTCGCATCCGATCATTAGCAGAGAGCAGCGCGATCAAGGGTGAGATTGTACGCGACGAAATGGTTCCATTCCCTCTAAAATCGTTACTTCATTCTTTCTATTGACCCAGGAACATATCATTAAACTAGGCTACCTCGACCCTCAGGTCCTTCCTGGACTCTTATGAAAAAAAAATATAACTTTCTATGAGCAGTTAACGGAAATACACTCGTATTATCTGATTTTAACAACATTATTGAAGAGGCTGATTGAGAGACGCTGTCGATGAACGTTTAACTACCCCTCTAAAAAAATTTCCTCTTTCAAACCCCAAAATTGATGCACGCAGGGGAAAGACAAGTGGGATTAATGTGCCCTGATGATGAGATGACGTGCCGAAACGGTTGGTTGATAAATGTGTTATAGTACAGTGAAACCTCTTTTTACCGACCGCTCCTATTAAGCGACCACCCCTTTCAACGACCATTTTTCAGCGGAACCGTCGGTGTCGCTTCATCTAGGTTTCACTTTAAGTACACATCAAATAATATGCGTTGACATTGCCCAGGAGCGACTGAATTATGAGGAAGTAAACTCCATCTATGTAGGTTTTAACAAAATCGCCGCTTCAAGAGTTTTTACGTTATTTTTAAAAATCATCCTCCCGGTCATTTGCAAAAAAAGTACTCCTAGGAACAGGCTTTTTCGGACGACCATTTCATGTCGACCATTTTTCAGCGGAACCATCGCTGGTCGCTTAATACAGTCTTCCCTGTAATAGAACCAGTGTAGTTCGCTTTTTCATATATCATTGAGGGAGTAATGGCTAATTAAATAAGTAGTGCATGAGAGAAATTTAGAGTATAGATAAGACAGTAAACGGTAACCGAAGTGTACTTTTAAAAAAATATAACATGCAATCAACGCTCTCAATCAGTGGACCTAGAATTGTGGAGAAATGGATCCGGTGTAAGAATTCCATCTTCTCCTCGTTCCCGGAAATGGTATAATTTTTTGGGCCTTTTACGTCATTAACTTCAAGTATCTTGGAACGCATGTGCCCAGAGAGATTGCAAAAATTCACCCCCTAGGGAATCGAACCACCGACTCCCGTTATTAGGCGGTGTTCTTACCACACCGCCAAGGGGCCCGACAAAAAATAACCGCCCCCGGGTGGGCTCGAACCACCAACCTTTCGGTTAACAGCCGAACGCGCTAGCCGATTGCGCCACGGAGGCTCATGTATGCGAGTAGAGGGTTTAGAAATCTATATAGAAGAGAAAGTAATAAGATGCCTTTCCGGGATGGTCTCCCTCACCGCCGGCGTTTCAACGTGTGACCCGCTCATCGTCTTCAGGGCATCGACTGACGATAAGTATGTGCCCCACATCGAAACGTTGATGTAGTGGGGTCTGATCTGGCGACCCACAAAGATTTCGCTGGTAGAGAATCAGCTAGTACAGATCATCAACTGTAAGATTTTTTACATAAAATTTTTTACATAAAATTACACCCAGATCGCTGATATCACAACTTTTTAGTGATCCGAAACAAGCCCTGTCACACAGTAAATTATTTTGGTGATTTATTCATGAGACATACTTCATAAGATCGCCTGTATGTCCGAGGGGGGTGTTTTGAAACCCTCGAGAACATTTGGATCTCGTAACTAAGGAGTCACGGGCATGTATAAGCGATATTAGGAGGACGTATTGGTAGATAACGCGTTGAAAGATATTGTACTGTGATCGTTCGTGATGCAAGGCAGACATTTGGAAAGCGGGTTAATATGTTGGGAGTGGAGCACTAGGCCTAATGGGTGAAATAAAGAGAATTGGAAAATAAAATACCTGTAGAATAAATTAGTTTTGGGTCAGAGGTGTGTAGATAGATAAAATTATGTGCAACTACATATCGATAACTGCATCCTTTATTTTAATCCATGGTATCACAATTATAATACTGTTGTTTCTTGAGTAAACTTATCTTTATCTCTCATCGTTATCTGCATTGGGAATATTGTTTTCAATGGTCTACTAACTTTCAGAATGCAAAACAAACGGAGATGAAGATTTATAAAACAGATAAAGACTTGTTTTTCTTGAATAGTTTTTCCAAGTTTTTACATCGAGGTCGTACGTTGCATAACCTTGAGTCTCTCTCTCTTCGACTGTTCTTTTCCTTCGTTTTTCTCTGTCATCTAATCTGTTTGGGAAAATAGGATTGACTGGCAGAGAGGCTAATGAATGAGTACGTGACTTGGTATGGTATGACGGGCAGTCCTTGGAGGACGCATGTGGATGAAGGAAAGCGATAGTGACAGTGGTACATTAGTGTCCACGGTAGAAGGGTCAGATAAAATGTAGAGCAAACGCGATAGAGGGGCGGGAAGGATATGCGTTTTCATCGGGTTATACCCCGCTCGCTAGCTCGACTTGCACCCGTTCGTTAGCTTTTAGATTGATCTCTTTATCAGGTTCATTCTATCTTCAGGTAAACAGCATCTTCAGGTAGATGTCCAAGTTCTTTCCGAACTTTTCCGCGGATATTTGTGACTATTATATTATTGAGTGTTTCGTATTTTTCGTTTCATTTCAGTTTCGTTTCATGGCAGTATTGCATTATTTCAGAGACAGCTTTTTACTGCTACTTCAAGTAGTCTTTACAGCATCTTCAGGTAGATCTCCAAGTTCTTTCCCTCAACTTGATTCGTAGTTTCGAAGGGGAAGCTATGCACAGTTTTCTTGTTCCATCCGTTTTAGTGTTATCTGCAACAACAGTCTAGTTTTCGGTGACAATGCTCCTGTATTTGCCACTTGTAAAATATTACTGGCGCATATTCCTGTCGGTGGTTGTGATTCAGAGAATGTGTATTAGGTACTTTCCCTTACTTTCCAACGTCCGTTCGTGGACATTTGTGAGTTTTTTACGATGGATATTTGGTTATTGAGTGTTTCATTACACGGCAGAAATGTTCATATATGTTCTTTTCAGAGATGTTCTTTCCCTCAACTTAATTCATAGTTTAAGGGGATGCTATGAATTGTTTTCTTGTCCCATCCGTTTTAGTGTTTCCAGCAACAGAGAGTAAAATTTCAACCAGGGGCTTAAAATAGCTTGGACGAGATAGTTCCCTAGTCATGATAGAGACCACATTCGAATTATACGTTTTGATTTTGGAAGCTATAGGAAGCATAAAGTAAGTATTACCACAGAGTATACTCTATGGTATTACATTATTAATTTTGCAATAAAATACTTGAAACTAATGAAATTCTAAGTAATTAAATAAACATATTCATACAAGTCTTTAATTTGGCTGATTTTTTTCACGCGGTACGTTTAAAACTCCTTCAATACTGCAAGTTTTATGTGATTCTGAAAAAAATCAATTCTGACAATATAATTTACTTAAAAAAATAGTCAAAGGAACGTAGAAACTACACACCGATAATTTTTTGACGATATCTAGGTGTTATAAATTCCTTATTTTTTTAATGAGGTCTCTCTGGAGTGCATACACGTACCATTTCCCATGTGTGAGGGCTGATATTCTTCGCCAAAAATCTCGGAAAGTATTTCGGTAGGGGCTGATATTCTGGCATTTCTCAAAGGGTTCGTTATTCTTCTTCAAAATGAGACCAAATTCATTGATTTCTGGGTGAAATGATATTTCGCTCAAACTACCTTAAGGTTAGACCCTGTATAAATAATAAAAGACCGCTGTTTATTTATAATATTTTAATGGTTTTCTTCATGTCAAGCGAAGAAATTAATACTTGTAAATCATATTAGGATCGTTAAAGGACATGCGTATCGATCTACTGTATATACATTCTGGGATTTTTCTTTCAGCGATGGGTCTTTGGTTATAGGGGGCGGTCCGGAGAGGGGATAGGGACCGCTTCAGCCTAAGGGAATGTCAGGCGGAAGGCAGGGGATGTCAAGACGTGAAAGGGAAGGAGGAGGAATGGAATCTGGGGAGTTCTCTCTGGGCTTCCGGTGTGCATTTCCGAATCCATTAGCCTCACTCCCCCTGCACTATTTACGAAGCGAGCCTGACTTAGATGGGACTCCGGTGTGGGAAAGAACTTCCTCCTTTATCTCGCTGTCTCGTCCAGCACGACTTATTTCCCGCTATCGATCCTCCGAACGCCCTACAGAGCGGCGGTTCTTCGATGTTAAGTGAAAGGCACTAGCGTGGAAATGAAAGACGCTGGGCTCCATTCTACGTACCGTTAGTTCAGTCAAATTGGACATAGACTCCGAATTATTCATTAATGCGGAGTTAATAAAAAATAGTGAATTGGATTAGGGAATTTCTCAGTGATCGGAAACAATTATGTAGTAGTTATTGATGGTTTTAGCTGAGATATGCTTGGAGTCACATCCGGTGTTCCTCAAGGAAGAGTGATCGGCCCTGTTTTATTCATTATTTGTATTAATGACCTAAGTTCACGGGTTAGCAGTAAATTAAGGTTATTTGCAGACGATACAGTTATCTACTGTGAAATAAGCGAGGACGCGGACTTAGAAGTTCTGTCATTAGACCTAAACAACGTTCATTACGTGGTGCCAGGAGTGGGGGCTATTTGGGTGTTTTAGCTTAATGAAATCGGTATGATTTTATTTGTGGTGTATTGCAGGAGAGAAAAGCTTTGATTATTGCGTACACAGTAGATGTTTATGAATTGATTTTTCATTGAACCGTCAAATATGGAATTTTTAAAGTTTTTATTTTATTCTGCAATGCTGGTAATATTTTAATTTTTAAAATGATTAGTTCAAACGGCTCCGTTCACTACAGGTATGCTTGTTCAAAACGGTCGTCACTAGGTAAGTGCAGGCAGACTGTTAAGTACCTGTCGACAGGTAGCAAAACGTTTCGCCAACTTTTTGTTTCGTTCGCTAACTTAAGCACTTTGAACCCGCTAAGTCTCCCTGTTTTCTTACACTTGCTGTCCTGCGCCGCATCTCATGCTTTTGGTGTCTCCTCTATCATGTTCACGAATAGTAAGAATGTAGTTTGGTGTGCTTTTATTTTCTTCGGGGTGTTAATTAATGGGTTATTCCATCGGTTAGTGCGTCTGTACTTCTCCGAGTGCTGAGTATCGTGTTTTCCTTCGCCTTTGAAGCCGCAGAGCGGATGAATTACATTCTATTTCGCCCCGTTTACTTTTTCCGTTAGCGTCTCCGTAATTAGTGGACCTCCCGACGGCCTCCTAAATTAATTGATCTGGCCTTCGAAGGACGTCATCACGTTACTCTCGCAGCTAATCCGACTTTTCTTGATGGCTCCAGTGCTTGCAATATTCGCCAGCTTTTAAAATGAGACCCCTCATTTTTTCAAATGCGCGATTTCAGTGATCTTTCTTCCTCGCTATCTATATTGTCTAACAGTTGTATTCATTCTACGTGGAATTTTTCGTTGGATTATGTAATTTCTGGCTCATGAGGCGCATTTTTTGTGTGATAATGTGTTCTCAAATCTGTCTGCGTCTTAATAGCTCTTCAGAAATAGTAAAATATCATGCAATTACCTTAACGTCTGTATGTCGTGGGGAACACAAATACAAAATATATACGGCACGGCATTATAGAAACTTGGTTCTGTTAAGCGTATAATTGGGAGGTCCTCGGATGTAAAAGTAAAAGAGAGACGCTACTCCGCTCTGGTTTGGCCACATCTCGAATGCACTGCGAGCATTAGGGACCCTGGCCATAAAGATTTAACCAAGAAAATTAATAAAATACATAGAAAAGCTGCGCGCTTAGTTAAAACCTGCTACGAGCGAACATGTAGTGTTTCACAGCTCTTAGAGGGATTAATGTGGGAGCCCTGAGTGACTCGAAGGTTATCACTAGGCTTAGCTTGCTTGAGAAATTCAGAACTGGTTTGTTACAGAGCGACACAGGGGATATTATCATGACGCCTCACTACGTCTCTAGGTCCGACAGAAGCGATAAATAAGAGATACATTGCCGAACGGATAGGTACAAAAACTCGTTCTTTCCGCGCACAATGAACGACCACAATAAAAACTGAGCTCCACTAAATACATTACCATAATACGTTTCACCATTTCGCCTCCCAAAACCTTACATCTTTACACGGCTGGAGTAGTATGTAGATAGCCATAGCTGAAGCTATGTCTGCATTGCCGCTGGAGGTGCCCAACTTTCTACGTTCACGGAAGGCTTCGTTGCAGCAGTGAGTTAATGTATACCCTCCCTCATTCATTTGTGTCTAGTACTACGACGAATAACTTAAACCCAGTTCATATTTTGGGAAGTTAGTATTCTCATTCTTTTTATCTAAATTGTTCTTAATAATGGACGCCAAATATAATTTTTTCTAATGAAATCAAACCCTTGAAAATCACAGTACATTCTATCAGGTGTGTTATAATATTTCCCCTGCATTTGTGAAAAATCTGAAGGATTTTTACTCATTTCCATTTGAACCAGTCTTAACCGGTAGATAATCGAAAAATAACCATTTTGGAACCGTACATTATGCATTAGTCAGTCATTAGTGAGAAACATAACTATTCACGCTTTTATCGAGGAACTCTCACTTCGTCGCTCGGGTGACAGAATGACTTAAACACGTTGACTAATTCGCGAAAAAAGGTGGTATTTTTTTCATTGTATATGTTTCTTGGATCCGGAATTCGATTAACGGCGATTCAAATTCTTCAACTGTGCTTAATTTTTGCTTTTAAATTTTGTCCCTCATCGCTTCGGTAATGATATCAACATTCAAGGCTATGACAGATGGAATGATGCTGGATAGGCGGGAATGTTAGGTTTTATTTCAACGGTGAAGAGAATGAATTAATGAAAATGAATTTATTTTTATAGAACATAAAGATCAGGAAACGAATTACAATTAAGTAAATGATGGAAACAACTCTATACACTCTTAATTTTTGTGAGGAATTACTATATGAACACAAAGGAGTTGAGTCCTTCCAATGCACGAATAATTACATGATTTAATTGATAATGCTAAAAACATATAATGCAGCTAGGAAAAAATTGTATGGATATCAATAAACAAATAACATAAAAATCAAAAGAAATATGTAGAAACCATTACAGACTATCAGTTTAGAAGAAATGTTTTTAGATGTCTGAAGAGAGGCAAGATGTATTTTGGTAATAGCAATTGCGTTGGTGGGTCGAGGTCTGCTCTTTTAAAAACTGGAGGATTTTTCATCTCTTCCGTTTAATTCTACCTCAATTGGTAGCTAACTCAAATAATGATAAACACATATTTTCCTGCAATTCTCGTTATTCTTGATTTTTTTATCCAAAATGTTACTAAATTTGTCACAGTTTTTACATCTAGCTCTTACGATTCAATGAGAGCTACATTAATTAGAATTCGATTCCCAAATATTTTTTAAAAAAACTTACAAACATATGCTGCCATCCCGTCGCTCAAGGTTTTACTAACTTGTTATCTACCCCGTGTGATTTTGTCTTGACCCCGAAAAATTTTCTGAGCATCTTCAACTTCTTGTCACAAGTGTTTGCTTACTGTCATGCGTCCTGTTGGAGCATGCATAATAGATGTGATTTCGACACGTCGACTTGAACTTGGAATGAATGCGTCGTCAATTCGTTGCGAATCTCATTATCTACCATCCAAGGACAAACTTCAAATAGGTAGTGGTAATATGCTGGACCTGAATTATCGCTCATTGCTTTCTTCTCTCGACCGAATTTTTTTTACGAATGGAATGCAAAGTCACTTCATATTTAGTCAGTTGAATTGTAAACACCTATAATGAGCTGGGCCCGTAACCATGTGATTGATATGGGTGTCAAAGATCAGAGCGACGGCGAGCTGTTTTTATTGGAGGTGTTTGACGTCAGTGGTGTTAAGTATGGCTTGGAATATGATTTCCACATCGAGTTCCACGTTCAAGTTTCCTAGAGTACGTGATTGATTTAAAGATAGAGCATTTCTCAGTTTATCGCCTCAATACTGTGCGATAATTTGTATCACTGCGGAACGACGGGGTTTTGCTTCGATTCCGAGATGTGACTCTTTTGTGCGGAAAATTATTTCGTCAAAAATGGCATCGTTTATGATAAAAAGTAATTATTCCTGAGTTGGGATCATCACCAGCAGTCAACTATACGAAGGTTGGTTTGCTGCAGCACTCATAGCTCCTCTAGCCGCTTCATTCCTACTAATTTCGTCACTCTTCCTGTTTGGATTCTCCCGATGCATTCCATTCATGTTCTTCCTCTTCTCATGTATTTATCCTTCCATTTCCAGAATTCCTATCCTCTCTCATGCTTCCCCAGTGGGGAGAACCCTGGGGAAGCGTGGGAGAGGATAGGAATTCCGGACGAAATAAGGAGAGGAAGACGATGTGAGGATTTTAAGAGGTCTCTAACTGCGATTCACTCATAGGAGGGAAAGTAGAACGATATGCTAACAATTAGGAAGTTAGGATAAGTACTGTTCAAAAATCTACCCATTAGCTGGTAAAATTATGAAATGAATATGATTTATAACGTCTACGAAGCGCTTGATGAGAAGCATTGAAGCCGTTGAAATGTTTTCATTCCTCTCTGTCCGTCGAGCTTGGCTGAAGGACAACAATTCTAAAGTCGCGGCGTCGGCACTCTGCCCTCTGGTTTTTGGTCCAGCGCTCAAGAGATCCTTAACCCTAAAGAGGGTGTCTCAGAATTCAGAACTTGACCGTAGCGTCTCATTTCGTGCAGCAGGAACACGAGACCACCATCTCTGTTTTCTTTCTTAGATTCGCCCTTTTTCTTTCTCTTTTTGTACATTCTGTCCCCTTTTGCCACACTTCTGCTACCGCTCGGTAACACTCTTGGCCTCCTCTTATCCCCTCTTCCAACAAATCTCCGATCCCGCCACCGAAACGGCCGCCAGTGGACGAATTAGTGGTACAGAGATGCTACTTCGCTCTAGTCTGGCCCCATCTTGAGTGTGTTGCCAGCAATTTGAACTCAGGGGGAAAAGATTTAGTGCGCGAAGGAAAAAAAATTCCAGATTATTCCGAACACACGCACACACCCACAAAACATGTGCGGCACAGATTTTAAGAAAGTAGGTTTTGTGAGGCGTATAATAGGAAGGTCCTCGGATGAAAAAGTAAAAGAGAGATGCTACTTCGCTCTGGTTTTACCACAACTCGAATACGGCGCGAGCCTTTGGGACCCTATTCATAAAGATTTAGCCAAAAAATAATAAATTACCATTAAAAGTTGCACGCTTCGTTAAAAACTGCTACGAGTGAATATATAATGTTTCATTACTTTAGAGGGATTAAAATGGGATCCCCTATAGACTCGGAGGCTACTCACTAGGCTAAGCTTGCTTGAGATAACTTAGAACTGGTGTGTTTCAGAGTGACACAGAGAATATTACTATGACGCCTCACAACATCTCTAGGTCTGAAAGAAGCGATAAAATAAGAGAGAGACTGCCAAAAAGATAGGAACAAAAACTCGTTCTTTCCCTGCTCAATAAGCGACTACAATACAAACTGAGCTCTGCTAAATACACTCCCATAATATACGTCTCCATTTCACCTCCCAAAACCTTGTCCTTAACATCTTTACACGGCTGGTGTCCTTGCCACAAGCCCATGTGGCGGCTTGCAGGGTAGTATGTAGGTAGAATATAATACTATAGGGAGTAAAACATGACCCTAAGACTTTTTTCTTTGAAATTTATAAAAAAGGGTCATATTATTTACGTAATTTTTCAACCTGATCTATTTTTAATTTCCGCATAATAATTACCCTCTTTATTTGCACACTATAGCATCAGAGCATGACCACCGTATTAATACGCAATCCAGCGTAATTAGATAGACGGGAAGTGAAACAATGCCGAATCATTCCGAATAAAGTTCAACGCAGAATACAGGGTGTTTAAGGGGTCTATTTTAATGTTTATACATAGTTGCTGAATTCTGTATAAATATTTGCGTTAATGAGCATCGGAGCATTTTCATAATGAAGGAAGGGCCCTTTTTGTCCTATGGGTTGTCTTGTTTCACTGATTTACTGTCGATATATTAAACGTGTATTTTTACCTTTGTTTTTTTATATTATGTAAGTGGAAAATTGCCTTTACTTTTATTCATTATGATATGAAACCTAAAATCTCGACTTCTTTTTTACCTGAAATTCATTTTCCTTCAGTAGGAGTTATATCCTGGATCTCGGAAAAATAAAAGATCGTTTTTGCTTCATCGTCAGCGTGTCGAAGTTATTGACTTGCCTCTTATGGGCATATGTGAGTTTACAGTATTTACCAGGAGTTTCTAATTCATATCTAATGTTATGTTTCATCATATTTACTCACAGAAATCAGTAACCCTTTAATACTTCTTTCAAAAGATAGTATATTTATTATTTCAATACTTCTTATTATATTTTCTGTGGATTATTTTACCTTCATTAGGTTATTAAAGTACTCTTATGAATGATTCTCATTTTTCTCGTTACCAAGTTATTTATTTTGCTGCAAATTCATTGTTACTCTGCAGAAGAAAATGTATATAACTGTGAAACGTTGGTGATGAGAGAGTTCCTTGACCTTTCTACTCCATTCTTTCCCCTAAACCTTGGTGTAATCAGCTGAATGAAATGGATTCCGTATGATTTCCCATCCCCATTCTAGCTCTGTTTTTTTGAGCTCCCCCTGCCTATCGCCTTTGCGGCGGCCAGCAGGGTAGTACTTGGAGGTATCCTCCAACCATCGACAGCGCGCCTCTCTCAAGATATCCTTCTTCACCCCTCCATCTTTTCATATCTCCTCCCCTCTCTCAGCTTCATGCTCCCACGCCACCCACCTCATCTCATGTGGCCAAGTCCTGCGACTTTATTTATTTATAGTTCTCTCCGTGAGGAAGAGGAGTTCTTGGGTGCCACACTTCCCTTCCTCCTCCTCGCTCGCTGATTCCCCCTCCCACTTCCTCCCCCACCCTTCACCCTCCACTCCCCCGCATATTTCATCCGAATATCCTCACAGAAGTCGGGTTCGCGTGCAGGAGCGCCGCGTGTTGTACGTGCTCGTCGTTAACGTGTGTTATCTTCACATTTATGTATGACGAAGTTTCGGTACTGCTTTTTCCACTTTCATGGTTTTGCTACTGAGTAACTCGAATGATGTACCCGATGCTGTTTCATTAGTTTAGTAACTCACAGTCGCAAGCCGATTGTTAATTTCACTATGCTAAGTTGCAGCTGTCGCTGGTTGCGCAAGTGTCCGTCGGCAAGTAAAACTAACCCGCCCATTGGGGTATACTGGTGTAATAAATTGTATTTTATATTGACTGTTCCTTTTTTTTGAAGAACGGAAACTTCAAAACGTTCGTTAAAAACTCCACGCTATTCATTGAAATCATCAAAAGAGGTAAGGTGACCAAGGATGATATTCTTGTAAGCTTTGATGTGGTTTTCCTTTTTACCAATATACCTACGGATGAAGCGGTAGAAATCATCAAGTCTCTCACATCCAACGAGACTCCCAGAAGACGTCCCAAAAATGGTCGAATTTTGCCTAAATAACTCACATTTCCTGTGGAATAAAATCTTCTACAAACAGAAATTTGGAGCTGCAATGGGTTCTCCTCTTTCTCCCGTGATAGCTAACCTATTCATGGAGGTTTTAGAACAAAAAGCGCTGCAATCTTAAAAATCAAAAACTATTCGTAAGATACGTGGATGATACTTTCGCTATCTGGCCTCATGGAAGAGAAGAGCTGAAAAAGTTCCTGCAACATCTAAATGGACAAGGCAACTCTATTAAATTCTCAATGGAAATAGGAAAGCACAACCGCCTTCCATTCTTAGACGTTATGGTCCAGAAAAAAGAAGATGGGACATTTGGTCATTCTGTGTACCGAAAAAGTACCCACACTGATCGCTACCTACATGCCACATCGCACCACCACCCTCAACAGAAAGCCTCAGTCATGAGAACGCTGTATCATCGAGCTTTTATGATCTCTGACGCCGATTCCATCGCCGGCGAAAAGTAGCACTTATTAAGAGCATTTGAGAAAAATGGTTTCCGACGTGACTACATCTTAAAAACTGCACGGAAAGAAGAAAGAAATTCTCTCGGGGTCCGAAATAAAAATCCCACTGACCCGACAGAAAACAGAGAGAAACCAAAGGCATATGCCACTCTCCCTTATGTGTCTGGAACTACGGAGAAAATCTTCCGAGTTCTATCGAGGTACAGCATAGTTAGCAGATTCACATGCACAACGAAGACGGGACGTACTTCTGAAAACCAAAGACCCGCTTCCACGGAACCTCTACTGAGGAATATATGAAGTTTTGTGCAGCTGTGGATAACCAAATGTAGGCCAGACATGCAGAGCCCTAAAAATACGCCTCCAAGAGCATCAACGGGCAATTAAAAATAATAATTACCGAATTTCTGCTATAGCCGAACACCATCTTAGCGGCCCCACTCATAATTTCAACTTTGAGGAGACAAAATTAATAGCTAGGGAAATACGCTATTACCCAAGATTAATCAGGGAGGCTATAGAAATTGCGAAGAGACCGGAGAACGTCAACTGAGAAGACGGCTACAAGCTGAGTAGCAGTCTAAAACGAATTTTTTCAAATTTTAATTCCGGCAACAATGGGAGTCCAGACTCATATATATAAAGACGAGCGAGACTAAGAAGTCAGTACAGATAACCTGATGAAGTTGGCAGGAGGACCAGCGAAATATTGTTGTTTTCTTAAAACATACATCGCGGAATGAATCCCGAAAAAGGGAACAGTCAACACTGCATCCGCGGAAGCCTACGAGCTAATTGTATTTTATATTGGCGGCCACGTGGTGGAAATGATTGCGAAGACCTATATCGATACAGCTTCTGATACATCGAATTGAACGACCCAGGTATATCCCTGGACTGCTCTTTAATATGGAGCCAATTTTAGCATACTAAATGGGCTTCATTGCGGTGTTGATTATTATTATTTAAAGATCGGTTTTAGGCGAGGTTTAGATCTGATGGAGAGGTTTAGGCTGGTTTTTAAATGGAGGTCAGGGAAATTCTCTAAACTTTCACTTGTGCTGGGCCTCGTCCAACGATAGTATTTCTTCTTCATCGAAAGTTCTACTCGTCTTCATCCCGTTCATGAAACCTTGTCTCTTTTTTTTCTCTTAATCCACTCAACCAACATCCTTCCTTCTCGTGATCCCTTAAGCAACCCATCGCCCCTAATATCCTTCTCCAACCATCTGTCTCTTCTTGATCTCATCCAGAAATTTCCTATCTATACTCACTATCCACTCCCGCTTATCTCGTCTTTCCTTCTCAGCGTCCAAGCGTCTGCCCTGTGTAATGGTACTACTACAACCCGTACATAGCTATTCACCATTTGGTGCTGGTGTTATTTCGTATGGGTTCTGGCCACGGCTTTTGAAATGGGCTCTGGCTTTGGGCTCAGAAAAGATTTTTTTCCAATGTCGTTTTCGCCCGATCGATAAGAGATCATTCTTACTGCCAATGACTTTTTTTGCCGCGTTTGTCGACAGGTAATGTTGCTAATTTCTTGATTTTTATCCCTAATTCTTGTTTCTCAATGCAACGTAAAACTTACTGCAGGTTTCGCATGCTCCCTGCGTACTCTTGTATTTCTATTCGTTTGTGTTGTGAGGAAAATCAGTAATAAAACTAGTTTCTGTAACTTTGGTCGCATACATATAGTGTGGTTCACGTTGGGGTAATTTTTCCTCCTCACAAGTGTTTTCGGGCTTTTGAAAGTTCATTAATAGTCGGTGTTTCGTTCACTTTATTATGATACATTGTTGTGCGTGGTGGTGAATACACCCCCCATACCGTACACCCTTCATCTACATCTACAAAATACTGTGCAAGCCACCACTAGGGTGTGCGGCACGGGGTGATTCCACTCCAGGTATGTAATCCTCATCCCAGCTAAACTCAGAACCGCGCATGTTCCCCCGTAATGCCAGGCGCTGGCCAAAAGCAGTCAAGACAACAGTGCGCGGTCAGACCAGAAACTAGGAGGGTGACGCACAGACGAATATGCTACCATGCAGTTCACTACCTAAGATACGACTAGTGGTTATTAGCACTGCGAAAGATAAATAGTTCTACAATGTCATGTGAGAAGAATATCATGCCGGAAATAGCATGCGAGGTTAGTAACTAATGATGATGTTAGGATATCTAGCACACGTGCAAAAACCTATTTTACCTAGTCAGGGGGAAAGTATCCTAGAACTTATCCATCGCAACTATTATGGTCCCTTATCGTACGTGGAAATAATGACATTTTAAATCTATCGGTTCTGCAGTCTATTTCCTTAATCTTATGCCTGCGATCGTTTCTACCATTTTAACTTGGCTCTAGCAAACCCTTGAGGTGGGTGGCAGGGTATTTTGGATATTTTAATGTAAGGTATGCTTGTGTTTCTCATGTTATACTCGCTATACAACCCGCTCGTAAATTTATTTTCCTTTTCCTCCGGGAAGTGAGAGCGCATCGTTTAATGCGTGCTCTGAGAGCCTTCTTGCGCACGCGTGCGTGTCCAGCGCCCGCTCACGAGGATGATGAGGGGCGGGAGGAGAAACTCCCACCCGCTATACCCCTCATTCTCCTCCCTCCGCCCCCCGCCTCCTCCCGCCTCCTTGCTTGACTCACCGGAAAGCCTTGCCACGGTCGTCCTCCTGGCTTCCGTCTTAGCATCGGAGTCAACACTCTCGCCTCCCCGCTCCCTCTCCAAGCGCCGTTGCGCCTCTTTCTCTTATCTCACGACGGTCGAGGCGGGAGAACCGCTGCTGGATAGGGAATTGCCGCGGAACGCCTCGAAGCGAGTGAAACGTCTTACTGGAAGATTATGGCTCTTATTTATGCATGATGTAAATATTGATGTTCTTATTTATGCACGATATTTTGAATCTTTAGTAGTAGTCTTTGTATCCCCTGCACGTTGGAAAGATTGACGATAGAATGTTTCTTGGTTAGTAGATTTTTAATTGGCGCGTTGCATGTGTGGTACGCTGGTTTCGATGTAATTGCGGTGTTCTGCCGTATAATTCATGCATGCCTGGTGTGGTAGCAACCCTGCCACACACCCTTTGGGTGGATTACAGGGTATGATGTAGATGTAGATGTATGGCTCGAAGAAGACTGCACTCATTCAGTAGGGGAAGAAGAACACTCTAGTTTTAGGTGCTCCAACCTCTAGCGTTTTGTCGCACTGTCTAAACTTGATGCATTTTCAGCTAGGTATCTCACAAAATTCGATATATTTGGCCTCATAACTAACGATAGGGTCGAATCTTTCTGATGATAATAAAATATTAATCACTTGCCTTTGTACCTTTGAGGAATTTGGTGTAGAATACCTGCCTTTCTCCATGAAAATGGTACGATACAAAATTTCTTATTCAAACCGACATTATTCAAGGTCCAAACTAAGTTTAATAAGGTTATGGCAGTCCCTTCAATGTTGTTTGGTTTAGAATGTTGGGCAGCAAAACAAAAAGAGCTTAAACAAGTGGAGTCATCTGAAATGAAATTTCTTCGAGCAGTGACGGAGTGTACAAGAAGAGATAAATTAAGGAGTATATCTATAAGAGAGGTACTAGGTATTCGGGCGATCTCAGATAGGGTCGTGGAGTACAAAAATAAGTGGAAAGAGCACGTACAGCGAATGCCTAAAGAAAGGTTTCCATAGCAGGCTTTGGAATATAAGCCATAAAGGAAAAGGAGTGTTGGGAGGCCAAGGTTGAGATGGTGATGTGAAGCCGGAACAGGCTGAAAACCTAACCCTGGAAGGAAGAAGAAGAATTGTTAAAGGCGTGTGTTGTAACCAGTGGTAACAATAGCGTAGCCATGGCGAGTGAAGCGACATTAGTGATATCATATTTACATCGTATCATATACATATACATACATCGTATTTATATCTCTAATTGGGCAATTTTGTTTCATCTACATCTACATCATCTACATACTACCCCGCAAGCCGCCTCAAAAGGCGTGTGGCGGGGGGTGTTAGGACACCAGCCGTCAACAAAAAAAATCAAAGTTCCGCCTAGCATTTATTAAAGTCCTTAATTGTTCGGGGGAAAAACGAATTCCCATACCTATCCGTTCGGCAAAATATCTCCCTTAATTTATCGATTCTGTCGGACCTGGAAATATAATGTGGTTCTAATATGATGTTCTCCGTGTCGCTCTGAAATATATTCATTCTCAATTGCTCAAGCAATCTAAGCCTAGCGCGTAGCCTCCGAGTCTCTAGCAGCTCCCACCCTAAATCTTTCAAAATCTGTGTAACGCTTTCTGTACGGCCGTAGCAGTTTTTCACGAATCGCGCAGCTTTCCTTTGTATTTTATCAAGTTCATGGACTAGGTCTTTCTCCGCCGGATCCCATATGCTCGCTGCATATTCAAGGTGTGGCCGGACGAGTGCGAAATAGCACCTCTCTTTCACTTTATCATCCGATAATCTTCCCACAACACGCTTGACAAATCCTAACTTCTTCAGGGCTCTGCCACAAATATTTCTTATATGTGTCCCCCACGATAGGTTCGAAGTTATCGTAACTCCCAGGTATTTCACTTCATCTGTCGCATTTATGCTAACGCCATCCACAACATATACATGGGGATAGTTGGACGACCTACGCAAGAAATGCACCGCCGTGCATTTGCTCAGATTAAGTTCTAGTCCCCACTCTTTGCTCCACGCATGAACGTTGTTTAAGTCCGATGACAGAATTTCAAAGTCAGATTGATCACTAATTTCGCGGTATATGACAGCGTCGTCGGCAAATAAACGTATTTTACTGCTAATTCGGGAGCAAAGGTCGTTTATATATATAATGAACAAAAGTGGGCCAATAACGCTTCCTTGCGGGACACCTGATGTCACTTTAACTATATCAGAGCTAATTCCGTCAAGAACTACTTTTTGCTTACGATCACTCAGAAAGTCACGTATCCAGTTTACTACTTGTTCGTTTAACCCGCATGACTGTAATTTGTATAATAGTTTTCTGTGAGGTACCGTGTCGAAAGCTTTCTTAAAGTCTAGAAATAGTGCGTCAACTTGTTTTTTCGATTCACCAGATTTGAGAACGTCGTGAAGAAAGAGCGCGAGCTGTGTTTCGCATGATCTACCTTTCCGGAACCCATGCTGACAATTATGCAGGAGGTTTCGACTGTCCAGAAAAGTCATGATGTTGCTAACAACGATATGTTCGAGAATCTTGCCTGTAATCGATGTTAATGAAATTGGTCGATAGTTTCCTGGGTCATGTCTGTTTCCCTTTTTAAATATCGGTGTAACGTTTGCAGTTTTCCAGTCCATTGGTATCCTTCCTTCAGATAATGACTTATTGAATATTATCTCTAAGAACGGTGCGATCTGTGGTGCTAACTCCTTGAGGACGCGCGCGGGTATTCCCTCCGGACCCGGAGATTTATTACTTTTTATCGATTGTAGCTGTTTAGTTATCCCATCGCGCTGAATTGTTATTTCTTTCATCGGTTCCTCAATGTATGGAATGTCTAAATTACACGCAGTGTCGTCTGTAGTGTAAACACTTTCAAAGTGGGAGTTTAACACATTAGCTTTATCAATATTTTCTGTGACAAGTTTACCATCTTTATCAAATAACGAATCTACGGTAGAAGATTTTCCCTGAAGTTCTCTCGCATATGACCAAAAAGATTTTGGATTTTCTTCGAGTAATTTTCCAAGTATTTTTTTCTTGAAATTTCGCAGTGCAGCACGCAATGTTTTCTTGGTTTTTGAGCGTTGCGCAAGGTAACTCTCTTTTGCTTCTAGTTCCTTCGATTTTTCATCAAACGTAATGGTTTTTTTGAACATGTTGTACAGTTTTCTCTGTTTCCTAAGGTCTCTCCTAACATCGTTATTGTACCAACGAGGTTCTTTGCTATCACTTTTCAGTTTTTGCGGAATGTGTTCATTGATTCCTTGGCGTAAGATTTCTAAAAAGTATTTCCATGACACATCGGTGCTTTTATCCTCTGTTTTAGCTACGTAGTCCGTGTATGAATCATTAAGCATCTCGCCAAATTTAAAGAAGTTACATTTATCAAATAAATAAATATTGCGTTTTGGTTTTTCGGCTGACTCCACTTCTGTCTTTAAGGTTGCAAGAATTGCTCTGTGATCACTTATACCGTCGAGAACATTGATATGTTTTATCAACTTAGGATGGCTTACTGCTAAAAGGTCTAATATTTTATTACCTCTCGTAGGCTTGTCGACTACTTGGGATAGCGAGTGATTTGAGAGTACGTTGAGTAAGATCTCACTGATTTTTCTATTCCTCGAATTCGGTTTTACCGTGTAAGAATCCCAATTTATACATGGGAGATTAAAATCTCCCCCAATAATTATTACACTTTTACTATCTCTCAAAGTAAATGCGGATATTTGATTTTCTAATTGGTAAATAGTATCTACTTCGGAGTTTGGAGGTCTATAAAAAGAGCAAACATGTATTCTCCTATTGTTTTGTTGTTTAATTGTACACCATACGCTTTCTATTACATTGTCGGTTATTTCGTGAGCGGTGCTATGTAAATGTGATTTAACCGCTAGAAAAACTCCGCCACCTGTTCTATCGCGTCGATCGCGTCTGTAGATTTTATATCCTGGCGGGAAAACTTCGCTGTCGCTTATATCCTCCACAAGCCAGCTCTCTGTTCCTAAGACTACATCTGCGTCCTGAAATATATGCTCGATTTCTGCGTGCTTGTTTTTTACGCTACGGCAATTAACTACGACAAAGTTAATGTCGTATTTCGTAAGGTGAGAGTCGGTTGGTCCTTTTTTCAAGCTTACGTGTATTAGGTTGACGATTTACACTGGAAGTCCTAATTACACCTGATTTAATATCTTTCTCCGGATTACGCGATTTGGAAATATTTCCGCTATTTTCCGGCATAACCGCGCCTAAGTTTACTTTGATGTGGAGGTTTTCGCAAAGTTGATTTCCTCGGAGGCTACGTTTGATTAATTTTTTACGAATCCCACTAGATGACCTACCCTCTAGTCTAAAAAATACCTGCAGTTTTGTTTACTCGGAATGCGACTGAAACTTCCGAACTTTTCACTTGTTTACATACCGGATCCGTCGTGCTTCAACTGATCGATTCGATTGTTCACTATTGATATTTTCAGTCCCTGTTGGTAAACCAGGCGATCTGTGCCATTTCTTCTGAGAAGTTTTTTCTTCCAACACTCATAGATACTTAAACATTACCAAAACCAAACCGATATCAAGTTTAATCAACGCATTATATGTCATGTTTCAATCTGGAATTATATTTTGATTAAGTTTGATATTTGCTTGGTTTTTGATAATTTTTTACATTTTTTGAGTGTTGGCAGTAGAAAGTTTCATGGTACAAAAAACAGCACTGAATGCCCTGAGCAAGAATTAACAATTATCTGTAACGTCAACAAACATTAAAATATAGTTTTATTATTCACAACAAACCTCAATTTGAAAAACTAAAGAAGACTAGTTAATATAGTTGTCTTGAAAGAAAATAGAAAATTTAAGTTTTATGTTTTATTCTGTCGGTGTTCTTTTGCTATTTTGCTACTTCTGAGATTGTTTATTTTTTCTCTTTCCAGGTAAGTGATATCCGCTGTACTTAAGTCATCATTCTAGTTTTGGACGGGAGCAACGGTGGTACCACAGGATTAGTAAGTGTCTCTGTTAATAATGACTTCTTATAGTCTCTGGTGGAAGTGTTGTGTACTCAGGTTGGGACTACGTGCAGTACGTACTGGGTTTTACTATAGCAGCTGAGGACCGATTTAATCAGCCTATGCTATGCAAATGATACGTGCGCTTCTTAGGGCGCTATCCTTAGTTTGGTCGTAGCATATCGATCCATCCATCCATCCATCAGCATTTATTTCACGAAATCTTATTCCACAACTCGCGATCGCCCACCATTCACCGTATCTAAACCCTGTAAGACTCCCGTAATAGAAATTTGTATAAAATATTTCAATCTCCCATAGTCCACCTACTCCCATTTATTTAGGGTTTCATTGCCATTTGCATTAAATATATGCATCATATTAGTACTTTTAAATAGAGAAAGAATCTCACGTTATTTACATATATATTAAATACGCAGCATCCTTATTACACAACATATTAAATAGCAGTTGCTCTGAGCTTCCAGAATTCAAATTTATGGAAAACTTGGAACTTTCCTCACAGAATGAGGCTACTAGACTTTGAAACCTCGTGAGTAATTTTCAAATACACCGACTCGATTGATAGCGGCGTTACGTTGCGGAACGACGAGAAGGAATGACTCATAATTATCACGAAGTACAGTTCCACTGTGTTTTAATGCTGTCCACGGGTTTCGACATCTATAGCGTCATTTTTGAAGACAGGGAGAAGGAAAGTTACAAAGGCGAACCTTTTATACTAGCTCAAGTAAAAAAGGATGGGGGAAGGGAAAAGGTGGGAGAGGAGGGGGTGAGTTTTCCCCCAACTTCCTCTTACTGGAATCAGTATAAAAGGTTCGCATTTGTAATCATTCCTTTTGTTTGTCTTGAAAATGACGCTATAGACGTCGAAATCGATAGACGGCATTAAAACATTGAGGAACTGCACACCGATTTCATTATGAGTTATTCAAATACACCGTTGAAATAAATATTCCAATGCGATATCGCTTCAATACATTCTACATCTACATACTACCCCGCGAGCCGCTGCTTGGGCGTGTGGCAGGGGGTGGTAGGTCACCAGCCGTGTAAAGATGGCAAAGTTGTGGAGGTAAAATGGTGACATGTTCTATGAGAGTGTGTTTGGAGGAGATCAGTTTCCATTGTGGTCGCTTATTGTGCGCGGAAAGAACGAGGTTTTGTACCTATCTGTTCGGCAGAGTGTCTCTCTTATTTTATTGCATCTGTCAGGCCTAGAAATGTAGTGAGGCGTCATGATAATATTCTCTGTGTCGCTCTGAAAAATATCAGTTCTGGATTTGTCAAGCAGCCTAAGCCTAGCGTGCAGCCTCCGAGTCTCTAGGGGCTGCCACCTTAATCCATCTTACAGTTGTTTAACACTATATGTTTGTTCGTAGCTAATTCGGGAACAAGGGGCAAAATATAGAAACGTATCTATTTTGGCATGCGTCCATTTTGTTTATTGGTATATTAGCTGCATTATAGTTACAGTAATGTGTTTTATTACAGTAGTTCAACCTTAATATGCAAAAAGTTTCCCCATTCTGATACAGAACATATTGGCGATGCTGACGTGTATTTTTAAAATTTTCTTTGGTTAAATTACACATTCGTGCGAAGAAAATATGGATGTTTTTTTAAACAAATGTAGCTGTTTAAATGATTTAATGGTGCCGAAATAATTATTCTGGCTGTGAGCGATAATAGATGAATTTTATTGCAATGAACTTTCCTCGGTATAAAATGGTGACCAGTGTGGAACCTATTTTCCATGTACGTACTACCGTGCGAGCCGCCGTGTGGGCTTGTGGCAGGGGGTGTTAGGACACCAGTCGTGTAAATATGTAAGGTATAAGGGTTTGGGAGGTGAAATGGTGACATGGGAGTGTATTTAGTGGACCTCAGTTTTTATTGTGGTCTCTTATTGTGCGCGGAAAGAACGAGTTTTTGTACCTATCTGCTCGGCAGAGTATCTCTCTTATTTTATCGCATCTGTCAGACCTAGAAATGTAGTAAGGCGTCATGATAATATTCTCTGTGTCAGTCTGAAACACACCAGTTATGAACTCCTCAAGCAAGCTAAGCCTAACGTGTCACTTTCTTGTCTCTAGGGGCTCCCATATTAGTCCCTCTGTAAGATGTGAAACACTATATGTTCTCTCGTGGCAGTTTTTAACGAAGCGTGTAGCTTTTCTTTGCTTTTTATTATGTTTTTGGTTAAATCTTTACGACCAGGGTCCCAAATGCTCGATGAGTATTCGAGGAGTAGCCTTACCAGAGCGAAGCAGCATATCTCTTTCACTTTTCATCCGAGGACATTCCTACAATACGATTAACAAAACCTAGTTTCTTTAATGCTGTGCCGAATATGTATTGTCTGTGTGTTCCCCACAGTATATCATAGGGTAAGGTAATTTCAACTGTATGTGTAGATTTTATGTTTACTCCACTCACAGCGGTGTTAGGCATGGCGTTACTTATTTCTCGTAGGTAAAATCTAAATCGTCAAGGTATCGCTAATTTTAAACTATACCCCAGCAGCAGAATTCATCTCGCGTCTGATTATCTCCACTGTAGCTTTTGCCTTACTCTTGCCAGCTCAAAAACTAGCGTTTTGGCTGAGAAATATATGACTAAACTCTGAACTCGGCAGAACCTAAAAGCCAATCATTCTCTTCTCTGTTGTAATGGAAGCTATCATATAATTGAGAAAATGTATCCTGAGGATGAATCGCCCGGCTGAAGATTACCTTTTGAGCTCGCCCATGAATATTTCCGTGGGCTAAGATAATTCATTTCCATCTCGCGTTCATGATTATCCCCTCATCACGTATAGCGACCTTTGAATCCGACTTCCTTTGCTCTTGGATTTTTTAACAGGTATCCTTCATGTTGATCTGGCGGTTATCATAGGTGGGCTTACGATGGACGCGGTTAAGGCTAAATGGCTGTGGCTATATGTAGTCATGTATATGTAATTCCCGATCTTGCTCTGACGCACATGGAGGCTCGTCATCATCATTGGTTATTCAATCCTTGGATTGGTTGACTTCAGCCCGCCACCCTTCCCTACTTCTACATCTACATCATACCCTGAAAGCCACCCAAAGGGTGTGTGGCAGGGGGTGCTTCCACACCAGGCATGCATGAATGATATGGTAGAACACCGAAACTACATTGAAACCAGCGTACCACACATGCAACGCGCCAATTAACAATCCACTAACCAAGAAACATTCTATTGTCAATCGTTCCAACGTGCAAGGGGTACAAGGACTACTACTACATATTCAAAATATCATGCATAATAAGAACATCAATATTTACACCATGCAGAAATAAGAACGTAGAGAATATAAAGAAAAAGATTTACTGTCTGCCTATTGTCACAATTCGAACTATTCATGACGACGATCACAGCTGTTATGGTCCCGAATGGTACGGGGAAAAAATGACATTATATTCCTATCGGTTCTACAATCTAGCTCTCTAATTTTACTGGCGCGATCTAATCTGCCGTAGTACGAGGGGGTTAATAGTATGTTTTTTACGTCGTCTGAGAAATGATTTTCCTGAAATTTAGTTAGGAGGTTAAGTCTATAATTTAATCTACGCTGTGACAGCGATTCCCATCCTAGTTCTTCTAACAGTCCAGACACACTAGCCAACTTATCGTAGCATCGTTTCACAAACCTAGCTCCTCTTCGCTGTACGCGATCTAACTCTGATATCAACCCCGTTTCGTATGGATCCCATACACTAACAGCATATTGCAGATGAGGCCTAACGAATGAAAAATAACGACGATCTTTCACTTTCTCATCACATTTTCCTAGTACTCTTTTGATAAAGCCTAGCTTCCTGTAGGCTTGACCACATATTTCCTATGTAATGCTAGTTCCCTTACCTCCTGGTAACTCTTCCTATGTACCTACCTACTTTACTCTTCATTTGATCCGTGAACTTATTCCTGGGTCTGATGACTTTTCCTTCTTTTTTGCCTTCATATATGTTCTTCTCAAATCCATTGTGTCTCAGGGTGTGTCCAATCCTTCTTGTTCTTCCTATCTGTACAATATTTCATTTGTTCCTTTTCTCTTCCGTACATTCCTTAGTTTCTTATTTTGTCCGTCCATTTTTACTTCAGTATCCTATTCAAGCACCAGGTTTCGAAAGCTTCTAGTCTGTTCTGGTCAGTTTTTCCAATGGTCCATGCTTCCGATCCATCGAGTGCTACGCTCCACACGAATGTTTTTACATGCTGAAACGCGTCATTGTGTTAAAAATTACCCGGAGGCTTCATTAGACCATTAATTTTTGTTATCCGGATACACGTAGCAATGGTGGAATCCGTTTTGTTCGCTTTATAGCAGAATTTATGATTCCGTTTCATTTAGTAGGAAATTACTCAGGGTGGCTTTTATTTACTGACTTAAGTACAATTATTATTCACATATGCATAATTATACTACGTGATGACGTACATATATTTTTTGTTCACCACAGACGTCCAAAAATGAACTCTGCGCACCCCCCTCCCCCACCCGGGACATACTTTATATTCCCACTCACTGAGCTACTAGACTCCATAACTCCTTCTCGGTTGAAGCTGTAAAACTATGAAAATCCTTTCCTCAACATATTCCTCGAACACCATCCATAAATTCTTTCCGGTCAAAATAATTTCAATATCTCCTCAATATTCATATGCTCAAATTGATAACATCTGGTCCTAATGCAGTTTAAGATTGTAACATAATAAGTAAACCGATAAGCATTATATTCAAACTCTGATATTGTTACATGTGTTATATTTCTTGTAAAAGTATGTTTGGTAGATATGCAATGTTATTTTAGAGAAGGGAAATGTTCAGTCAATCCAGCTGTGCATTTTTTGTTTTTTTTTGTCATATTATTTATTAAGGTGCCCCTCAAGGCCTAAGTCATGGAATTCACAATGTATTATTATTCATTATTAGTCATTACTTACATATTTTATGCATTGCGTACTTGAACCTAGGGGACATGAGATCCCAGGTTCTACATAAAGTTTTCATTATTATTTCAATGCTTATTTATATCAGTGTAACACTTGGCACCTTTGAGCGTGTCATACTTCGTATATCAAAGGGTGACAAACTCAGTGTAAACATTAATGCAGCGGAATGCGACTGCCAAATGGACTAGACTGCGTATCCAATAAGATTCTCCGCATCCGACAATGCAAGAGACTGCGCATCCGACAATGCAAGAGACTGCGCATCCAACAATGCAAGGGACTGCGCATCCCAGGTTCTAAATAAAGTTATCATTATAATTATGTTGGTTGAATCGCAATGTTACTTTTTTCATATTTATCCAATATAAATGGAACGTAAACAAAACTATTTTGATGAGTTCAGTTTCGTTCTCGCCGTCCGGCGTATTGCCCGCCTCTTGCAATGTACTCAGTAAATAATAAATACATCTTCGGCCGGGGGGGTGCACTTCAAAGAATGCATCCGCTTCTGACAGTGCTTTCAAGGGCTCTCTCTACTTCTCCGCCTGCCACCGCTCCACTTCGTCTGGGAGTCGAAGAGTCAATAGAAAGTTGAAAAGATATTCCGTTGAACAGGAGGCTCACAGGAATTGCGCTCTCTATGGTGCAAGGCCATTGCTCCCCATAAATATTTAGTTCTTTGTCGTGTGCCGAGGAATCGAGTCTCCGCTCGTTAAAGCATTTTTCTCTCTCGCTTGGAAAGCTTCCAAACGCACTTCGCCGCTCGATATTATCTGCTCTTTTGTGGCGCGTGCATTTTTGCGGAGCTTTTAGAGAGCGGTAGCTTTATTTAGGAATCATCAGGGCATGTATAAGTGTTTCTCATGTCGAGGGAGTAGAGAACTTCCGTTCAAGCTTCAATGAGGATGCTGACCTCCCCGGAAGTTTGAGGTGTTTATTTTTAACTCATAATAAAAACGGTGAACTGTTCCACTATTTTTTAATGCTGTCTACCGGTTTCAACGTCTATAGCGTTCAAGACAAACAGAAGAAAAAATTACAAATGAGAACCAGTTTGAGCCATTTAAGTATTACGTAAGACGTTTTTGGGTGTGGGAGGGATGGGATCATCTTACGTTGTCTTTATGTAGGGGGAAGAAGGGGTTCTGGAACCAATGTACGTAAGATTTTCGTCCGTCTTTAAACAGTGCCTCGTTTTTAAGTATCCTGTGATTGTTCACAACTTCTCTAAAGATTTTTTGTTTATTCTACCCACAGTATAGGTATGGCATTTGTGTGATGATTTTCGCAGGAAGTGAACTGTGGTGAATTTGCTGATATTTAATTCTAACCCGCACTCTTGGCACCACAAAGACCTGGTATTAAGAGCAGGCTGATGCCGGCGCCGGGTTTCTATCCACCTTTCCTCCCTTACCTGTCACAAATGGCCCTAGCTTTCGGTCGCTTCCCTAAATCTTTCAGATGATTTAATGGTTACATTTACAAAACCACAACTTAAAAAACACACACGACCCGGGTTTCAACGCTTGAGCGTCATCTTCAGGTCTTCGTCAGCGGCTTCAGAGCGTCATCTTCGCCTGAAGATGACGCTCAAGCGTTGAAACCCGGGTCGTGTGTGTTTTTTAAGTTGTGGTTTTGTAAATGTAACCATTAAATCATCTGAAAGATAAAATGGAATACCACAAAGTTAACAAAGAACTTGTATTATTTATTCGCTTCCCTAAATATCCAATCCTGACGGAAGCGACAACTTATGAGACATTGGTGCTCTCCCGAATTGATATTAGTGACAATTCCTTCTATCTGCGCTCCATCAATAACTTCTTGTAGAGCTAGAACTGTGAGAGAGACTAAATCCCGTTTCACGTGATACTTTTTCCAGACTTCGTTTGTGATTCCCTCGGTCCTTTAAATCTTCAGCATTCTTTAATAGCTCCATCTATCCATTGCTTTATATCTCTTTTTCTTTGCAACTTTAACTGCTGTATAAAATTATGCTCCAAATATATGTTTTAACCTTACTTCGAATCATTCATTATTGGGAAATAAACGGAGTGCTTGCATTTTCGAACAACGTGGAATAAACACTGCGTTATGCTTGTGCTTTGGTTCTGAGAATATTAACGCGAGCGTCTCAAGTAGCAGAGACCACAAGAGCAAATTAATCTTGCTCCACGTGCTCACGGCATCGTAACAAAGCAAGCAACAACTCAAGCGCCCTGTGGCGTTAATTTTGCAACTCCAAAGGCAGTCATTATTGCTACGAGGTGATTGAACCGGGAAGATCCTCGCGGAGAGAAACAAAGCGAGCGGGCCTCAACCAGACTGATGGGGATAGTAGTTATCCGACCATCGAGGAGAGGAAAATTGCAACCCTAAAAATATATATAACTGTAAAGCCGTGGAGATAATTGAAAGCACCCTTCCCTTTAACGATAGTTTGCGAAAAAATTTGGTCAAACTCCAACTTGGTATCCTTCATTTCTGAGAGGGGTTCGTTTTCCTTTCGTATGTACTGTGTGTAGTATTGTTCTAGTTTTGATAAAGCTTCTGCGTTCGTTGCTTTTTACATATTAGCTCATTATTGCAAGCCTTTTCAACTTCTTTGAGCTGAACTATTTCTTTTCTTTCTGCTCAATTGTGTCCTCTTACGCTACATTTCTTACCATGATTTTCGCTAGACGTTTGAAGTATCTTTTCTTTAATTTAGTCATTGGTTGAATTGAAATTTTTTTTCCATCATCCACCATCTTTTTCAGACCTACACAATACCTTGAGTATGTGGCTGGGGTAAATTATATGTAATTGAATGACCGAATTTCCAATGAATCGCAACCAGTGAGCTTGTATCGGCTTGCAAGCAGGGAATATGCGTGCCTCAATAAAAATTGAAAATTGCCAGCATAAAAATATATAGTCAACTATAAAACTGCTGAGATCGTTGAAAACACCGTTCCCTTTTCATTGAAGTTTACGAAAGATGTTGGCTTAGCTCCAACTTAGTATCCTTCATTTCAGAGAAGAAATCAAAGTGTTGTTCTTTTCGTATTTTCTATGAAACAGTTGTAGGTTTTGTTGCCTTTACGTATTCTTTCGTAGTTACAAGCCACTTCACCTTCTTTGAAGTGAACTCTTTATTTTCTCTCAGCTCAACTGTGTCGACGTTCGCTACATTTCTCACCATTCTATTCGCAGGATGTTTGAGATATCTTTTCTTTAATACAATCGCTGATTAGATATAAATTTTCCATCATCTGTTATCTTTTAACACATAAAATACCATGAAAGTAACGTCAAGAGTGAGTGGCAGGGGTATATAATATATATACATTGAGTGGCCGAATTTCCAACGAATCCCAGCAAATGAGTTTGCCATGTATCGTCTTGCAAGCAGGGAATATCACGTGCCTTCTTGGCGAAAAATATATATTCGCTGCCTCTATTTAGTATCAGTCAACGGGATTACGTATTCTTCCATAATTGCGAGCCACTTCACCTTCATTGAGGCGAACTCTTTCCTTCCTTAAGAACAACTATGTTGTCCGTCGCTACATTTCTCAAAAACATTTTCGCAGGATGTTAAAAATACCTTTTTTTATGCAATCATTAGTCAAATTTAAAATTTTCCATCATCTTTCATCTGTTTTACACCTCTCTAATCCCCTGGAATCCGATTCTATACTGTGTGGCTGGGGGTACGTTATTACCATCATGCACGATGCTATACCTTAATAATGTTAATTTAGCTACAGCTATTAGTACATTAACAAAAACCGGCCAATACTTGTCAGAAGGTGAGATTTCTCAGTGAAAGAATTTGAAATACAGTTAAGCTACCAATAGTATGGTAACTTTCGTACTTCGCCTCTACAGAAATGGACGGATTCAAGTGTTATATAGGTAACGTGTAGGACGAGCTATTAGTTCTTAGCAGTTAGCTATGTAGTTAGAGATGGCAATATTTAATAATTCGGTGGAAGTAATAGATTTTTCTCATTCAATTAATCGATTAATTATATGATCATAATTAACCAATTAATTGCATTATTAATCGCCTTTTAAAATAATTGATCGGTAGAATTAAGTATTTGCAAGCTGAAAGAAATAATAAATTACGGTACATTTATTTTTTGCTTAAATTGGTGCTTCTTCTATATAATAAGTCCTTCATTTGTTTGGAGTGAAACACAACCAATCAGAACGATCACAACATAATAGAAGTATGCATTAATTGGAATAATAACTGAGAATTAGCATTTAAACATTTTGAAGGACGCTGTTTGTGTGTTTACATGTGATTTGTATCATGTCGCCGCTAAAGAGTATGGCATGGAGATATTTTTTTAAAACAAATTCGTGGTGATGTTCAGTGTCTCTTGTGTAAGAAATTATTAAAATGTAGAGGAAACACTTCTAATACGCTGCTGAAACACAAAGGGAGTGGGAATGCGATAATGAGAAGACAGGTTCAGAGCAGAATCAGATGGAGGTAAATATCCATTTTTATTATTGTGGTACTTTATTCCGGTAATATTTTAGTATAACCTATGTTAGCACATTTTAAAGACCATGGTTGGTTTGTCTGCAAATGAATATAATATAACTTAACGTAGAAGACTAAGGACTAGGCATTAGGGAGCAAATCAACTTATTCGCTACAATGCCTATTTTCCAAGCTAGTTCAAAGTCTGTTGCTAAAATTACGGACGAGTTTTGCAAATTCCCACGCGTTCTATTTTTCTTCAGTCATGGTCACGGATTCTGCATACTTTATTTTCACTTAGCTGGAATAGATCTCTCTTTCTTTCGTACTTTTTAAACTTAGAATTTATGGTTTGTTATGATTGTGAAAACTTGTTAGAGGTCTATCATCTGTGTACTTACGATTCTGTTGCATGTGCATTTAGACCGGCCACCCATCATGTTGCGGAAAGGAAGGACTTATTGAATGAATTTTGCACTTTCATGATGCGCCGACGTAGGTCAGTTTCCGTTCCTCATCTTCTTCATTGGTCGTTCAAACCTAGGATTGGTTGACTGCAGCCTTCAATCTTTCCTATCCAATGCTAGTTCCTTTACCTCCTGGTATCTCTTTCTATGTACCTTTCTCTTTATTTGGTCCATGAACTTATTCCTGGGTCTTCTTCTGGGGACCTTTCCCTCTATTTAACCTTCCATTATATTCTTCACAAGCCCATTGTGTCTCAGGGTGTGTCCAATCCATCTGGTTCTTCTTTTCTCTATGGTTTTCCATATGGTCATTTGCTCTTCTACTCTCCTGTACACTTCATCATTTCTTATTTTGTCCGTCCGCTTTATCTTCAGCATCCTCCTCCAGCACCAGAACTAGAAGGCTTCTAGTCTGTTACGTTTGTCTGTTCAGGTTTTCCAATGGTCCATGCTTCCGATCCATAGAGTGCTACGCTCCACACGTATGTTTTAACATACTCTTTCCTGGTTTGTCGTACTATCTTCTTTGAGCACAGCAGTTATCCTTTTCCCATGAACGTATTCTTAGCTTGGGTTATTTTCCGGTTGATGTTCGTTCCTCATATCGCCATCTGTATTCACGCTTCGAAACAAAGTCATATTACTTTTTCCAAACGCTGTTTACCTCCTGGTGCGTTATATAGTCTTCCCGTATGAATCGGGTTCAGCTTAATGACTTTCTCAAAGTGTCTCACTCCGAGCGCGTCATCATTTCAAAGGTCTGTTTAAGTTCGTTCGAAGTCGTTTCAGTTGGCGAATGTGTGATGCTTCCGGCCATTCCCACGTCTTGGTCTTATTTTGTTGACGCGTTCGCAATGTGCGTCACTGCGCGCATCTGTCCACAATTGTTTCCCATTGCGCCAATGGACGGTAACCTTGAGATTGCATTCACGGGAATACCGCTCGCATGTGTTGGTCTTTGTGTTTATTTGTCGTCTACCTGATGAGTGACGGTATATTCTATTACTGCCTTACGTGGCTGGGCATAGACGATGACATATCTAGCCATTCGAAATTGTGGAAGTTGGAGTAATGGTGATTTTTATTTGTATAAATTTCGGATTTCTTTTGGGATACTCCATATATGTGTTTCTTTTGGTTAGGAAATATTATTAAATAAATATTATTGCAATGGGATGAAGGAAACTTGAGCTAAGTCACACTCTAACTTTTGAATTCGCCTGAATGCCACTCGCAAGTGTTGGTCTTTATGTTTATATGTCGTCTGCCTGATGAGTGATGATATATTTATTATTTCCTCACGTGGCTGGGCATCGACCGTGAAATATCTAGTGATTCGAAATTGCAGAAGTTGGAGTAATGGTGATTTTAATTTGTTTAAATTTGGATTTATTTTGTGATACCCCATAAGCGTGTTCTATTTGGGTAGGAAATACTTTTTGATAAATATAACAGCAATTCTATTGAGGAAAGCTGTGCTAATTCTCCCTCAAACTTTGGAAATGTCGGCGTTTTTAACTGTTTGCTGGTTATTCCTGGTAAACAATAAGTAATCATTATTTTCATTTGAGTATTCTACCAGCTGATTTGTAGATTTTGGACAGTTTTTATCCTACTGGTGCTTCGTTTCGCTTTGCCTCCAATGGGTGATCCGCCATTTGATCCCTCATAAATTCCTCTTTGTGAAAACATTCGTGTGGAGCGTGGTACTGTATGGATCGGATGGAGGGACCATTGGAAACGCTGACCAGAAAAGACTAGAAGCCTTCGAAAATTGGTGCTGGAGGAGAATGCTGAAGTTAAAATGGACGAAAAAAATAACAAATGATGAAGTGTACAGAAGAGTAGAAATGGAAAGGACCATATGTAATACCATACTGGCAAGAAGAAAAAGATGGATTGGACAGACTCTGAGGCACAATGGGTTTCATAATGAACATAATTGAATGTAAAATATAGGGGAAAGTCCCCAGAGGAAGACCCAGGAATAAGTTCATGGTCTAAATAAAGAGGAAAGTACATCAAAAGAGATACCAGGAGGTAAGGGAACTAGCATTAGATAGGGAAGGAAGAGGAGCTGCAGTCAACCAATCTTAGGATTGAACGACCAATGAATGAAATTTCCCTTGTCGTCTCTCTCTTCTTCTTTCATGCGGAATCCCTATCCCCTTCCTTCCTCTTCTCCTATTTCCCTTTGTTCTCTCATTTATTACTCTCTTTAACATTCCCCCTCCTTTCATAGCGTCCTCCATCCATACCTTGCTCCATCCATGTTACTTGTTCACTATAATCATTTGCTGTTTTTCTGTCATAAAATATTCGTTTGTTTGCTTTTCATTTTTTCTTATTAATACATATTACAGATGGTACATTTTTGTTTTAACATACTATTTCGATTATTGATGTTGAGACTTTTTTCATTTTCATTTACCTCGCTCATTTTATATCTCTCTGCTGACTTGAAAGTTGTTTGTATGTTTTCCTTTTTTTGTAAGGCTTTGTATTTTGTCTTTGTATTCCACTCTTCGTGAAGGCATGTCAACTAATTCAATGTCCTAAGGGACTTTGTCCCAGGACAATAAAATTGTTTTCTATTCTATCTTCCGAACCTTCTCTCCATCCATCCCCTCCTAACCTCCACCACTAGGAATAACTCATAATAAATTAGTTGTACAGTTCTACTATGTTTTGATGCTGTCTTCATGTTTTGATGTCTATACATCTACATACTGCCCTACGAGCCACCGCGTGGGCTTGCGGCAGGGGCTGTTAGGTCACCAGCAGTGTAATTATGTAAGGGATAAGGTTTTGGAAGGAGTAATGTTGACGTGTATTATGGGAATTTTTTAGTGGACCTCAGTTTTTATAAAATGGTCGCTTATTTTGGCGCGGAAAGAACGAGTATTTGTACCTATCTGTTCGGAAATGTATCTCTCTTATTTTATCGCTTCTGTCAGACTAAGAGATGTGGTGAGTCGTCATTATAATATTCTCTGTGCCGCCCTGAAACACACCAGTCTGAATTTCGCTATGCGTCATTTTCAAGACAAACGGAAGGAAAGTTATGGATGCGAACCTTTTATACTTGCTCAAGTAAGAGGGGATGGTTGAGGGGGAAACATGAGATAGTATGAATAATGCAAGTTTACGGGTTGAGAGAAGGACAATGAAGGAAGTGGAAGGAAGATCAGATGATGAGGATATGTTCTATTATTGCCTTACATGCCATCTAGTTTACTCCGCCACTAGTTTCCTCTCCTCTCTGACCGAATTCTAAACCTCCTCGTCCGTCCATCTCGCCACCCAGCTCACCCTCGCCATCCTTCTCCTCACCCACATCTCAAACGCCGCGAGCAATAACGTATATCCTCTACATGGCAGCATTTCTATTTGCTTTCCTTATATTACCAACAACTTAACATTTGATGTGTTTCATAACGAATATTTTCCATTCATGCTCGATAGTCCCCGAGATACAGCCCCGAGAGTGAGCGCATGCCACCTAAGTTGCAGGGTGCGCCCCCAACGCTCGCTGCGTGCCAACGCTCGAGTTTATGAAGTCCGCTGCCACGTGTGGCATTGTCCTTTCTCTTGCTCGGGTAATTGTGTCACTATTCGGTCCACTTGAATATGATGGTAAATAAACTGCTTATTTTAGATAGTTTTATGGGCTTTTTAAAATTTTATTGATTTCTTAAAAATTCTTCTCAGTATTTCCTTCGTAGCTGTCTGGAGAGAAATAAGAAAAGGGAGACGATGCGAGGAGTTAAAGAGGTTTCTAATCGCGGGTTATCAATAGTAGTGAAAACGGAAAGATATGCTATCAATGAGGACAAATTGTAACTTTCTCTACCATTTATAATGCATTAAACTGCTAGATTCTATGACAAGTCGGCTATGAGAAATATATTGGTGACCGCAAATCAAGAATCTTGTTCATATATAAATTAGGACGTCAGAAGAAATTGTTGCATTCTAAAATAAGGCAGTCTATAAGAAAATTTTATTTTTTTAAAGAAATGTCGTAGAAATAAATCTGGCGAAATCGCTATATTTTGCATTGATACACTTATGTTTGCAACATGGTTTCGTTTGCTGTAAAGGTACATTTAAAAAATTAATAAACCAAGTGAGAACTACCCGAAATCATTTTTTTTTCAAATAATGGTACGCAAACCAAAAAAAGATATATAGATTATGGATAAATTATATATAAATTATAGATATATAGATTATAGATATAAAGATATATAGATTATAGAAGGCTCTTTTCCATTATATATTGAATTAAAAATTCAACCTTTACAAAATCGTTTTGTTTTTAAAGTGCTAAGGTTGTTCTATATTCAAAGCGGGAATAGTGGAACTGAAAATTTATTTTGTAGAACAAGAAGTAAAGATAAGTTACATTTCAAGAAACCTAAGATTAATATGTCAATATTTAAGACCTCTTTTTTGTTATTAGGACGGATGTTCTTTAACAAATTACCAATTGAAATAAAAAATGTAGCTCAGTTAATCTGTTTAATTATGCAATTACAAATTGTTCAGCTCTAATAAGAGGTGTAAATACTTTACTTAATATTTTAGAATTATGGTTCAGATGAAATAGTCCAATCAATGGTAACATTTTGGTAAATTAATTGTTTTTAAAGGATGTTTTGAAAAAAATGTCGTAATTATTGTAAAAGTTATAATGGTAAGTTTAAAAACGCTGCAGGAAGTGACATGAGTTATGTAAAGAAGTCTGAACTCATTTGTATTTTTTACTTTTCGTTTTCTGTAATGACTTCGTTTTTGTACGACAAAAATTTTCTATTGTGCACTGACCAGACTACTGAAAAACGTGGTCAGTAAATTTCCAAGGTTTTTTTTTGTTTTTTTTTTGTTACCAATTTTAAATGGTAGCTATATTTATGGCTGGAAATGAATTCATTAATTCATTCGATTTTTTTTTTTTTAGATATTCAATTTTCCTTTATTGCATTTTTTTAAATCAGGACCTTCTAAGCCACATGGCTTGTCAGAAGGTTCCATAGAGTCATACCAGCGGCATGTTACATAGTGGAAAATAATATTAACATACATAAAACAGAACTCAAAACACATCTCATTGGAGAAGAGAAAAAAAAAAGAAAAACTTAAAAAACCTGTAACATGAATACATTTGCCATAGTATAACATAATATTGCAATGATATAAGTAAAAAAAATCACAAATGATCACAGAAATGTAACATAAGTACTGTCCTAAAACTTGCCAATCAGATGGTAGAATACTGGAATGATAGCATGTTGGTGATAGCCCGCGCCCTGATACACACCCTTGAGGTGGCTAGGAGGGCATAATGCCGATGTTGGACTCCAATTTCAATCACGAGCTTTTCATTAGTTCACCTAGTTTCGACCTTTCGCCCCTGGGATAATTACAATGAGATGCGCGAGAAATTCCTACTTTTCAAAAAAGTCCCGTTCTCGCCACATTCCTCTTTGGATTAATGACAATCCATCTCCGTTCCTGCGTTGCCACGGGCGTCGCGTGCATTGTGAAACGGTCATTCTCTCCCGGCACTCTTCGAAAAAGTGATCCGTTTTGGGGAACCGGTGCGGATTGCGAATCACGAATGCGGATTCGGTGAATTTCCCGTCGACGCGAATGTGCGAATTCCAATGCAAATCATTCATGCATGCTCTCGCGTGGCCTGTGTCCCCGTTGCGCATCAATTATTCCGTCTAGCAGTTCAAGGAATGAATGGATTGGATTGGATTTTTGGGGAGACGATCGACAGCTTAGGTCATTTGTGCCATAGGGGATAGGTAAGGTAGTAAGGGTGGATAGAAACCCGGCGTCAGCATTTGCCTGCTCTTAACGAAAGGTGCCTAGGGGACCACGGCTTAACATCTCATCCGACAGACGGAGTACTGCACTTGAAGTGCCCTCCATAATAAATTCAAGCAGGGATCGGGTTTCCTCTGAAAAACATCTGCAGGGATTTGAACCCTGGCCGTCCGTATGGTTAGCCAGTACTCTAGCCACCACATCAACCCGATCCCCTCAAGGAATGAATGAATCGGTGACAATTTCCCGAAACATGAGGAAGTGAATGGCAAGGATGCTGGCTGTCTCACCCGCCGATTGTGACTTTTTCTGTTTGAAAATTAATGATTCGCCATTCTTATTTTTTTCGCCTGTCAATTTTATGAGTCACTCATTTTATCTTAGCGCAAGCGGCAGATCGATATTTGCAGTGAAATTATCGTGAAAAAAATCTGAACGTGAAAATATAAATTCGAAAATACGCGGTTGTAGACGATTGTACTTTGTGGAATTAAGACATAGTGAAAGAAAAATTCAATCATCCAAATCAATTATTCGTCATCCAAATAAAGCCATTGCACCTGCACTTAACACATGACCTCTGAAGATGATTCGGTAACATCAAAGCCGGTCAGGTAGATTAATAAAAAGTGTGGAAAATACGAAGTCATATTTCATGTTATATAAATTCGAGTTTAACGGAAAAGTCTCTTTTATGCGATTGGCAGAACATGGCTTTCATTTCAAAAATGAAGGGTGGGGATTGATTTTATATGTAATAAATATTTCATTCATTTTTTAATTACGTTTTTAAATAAATAATTGCTTTTATTTTAACAGATTTCGTACTCCTCCCAGGTCAAGGTCGAGCATCACGCGCTCTCCCCGCCCCTAAGTGCAGTGGAGAGAGCGCGACCAAGCGAAAAACTGGGGTAGTGCTATAGTTATGCATTAGGAAATATGAAATTTTATGATTAAATTTCTCAAATATTACCTCACTTGCACAGAAACATGCTTCATTCGAGCTTAAAGCGTGCTTAGTAGTGCAAAATCGGAGTTCTTTGGCTCATTAAAAGCCGCTAATGTGCAAGCGATAATTCACTTCTCCACTCTTTATAGACGTGATCATCGTCTGTTACCTTCTCATAACGCACAGCCATGTTTGTATTAAAAAAAGTCTTATCTCGATGGCAGTAAATGCCTTCTATTATGCCGTTGTACGTTCAAACTCTCCGATACCCTCGAGCCGAAAATGACGGACGCGCTAGCAGACGACGAAGTTGACCGTACTTTCTTTATACAGAACTTTAGGGAGTACTTCGATAGAGAGCATGCTAGCATGCGATACAAGGGGTAGTATTACTAGTAATTAGTATTACTTGTACTATTCGTTCTAAAACACCGCGAGATTCTGATTCACGCAGAAAACAAAATCATCGCAAGAAAACAAGAATTTTCAAGCGAGATGAGACGATGGTGATTGCTGTCATTCATTGAATACGTACAAAATCTAGGAAGAATGAATTTCGGTTTTGGAAATGTTGGATTTTTTTAAGCGAGATTTTTCCTCAATAATAATAGTGACCATGTTCATATTGCATTTCTTTCATTTGGTTGCTGTACTTATCATGAAGTCAACATTTGAATGTACCAATTACTCAAAAATATGGTTTTATATGACCAATTATGGCCCGTTGAAAGAACATGTAGTTATGGAAATTCAAACATGGCGGGTGAATTGTTTGAAGAATTTGCCATGAGAAAAATTCGGCCTGGACCGGGAATCGAACCACGGACCTTTGGTTTTCCGGACCAATGCGCAGACCACTACGCTATCCAGGCTTCCTAATTCTCATGGCAATTTTGGTGGATATAAGGCAACTAGATCTTAGGCCCTTGCGGTCCATCAAAGATGGCAACGCTATGGAATTTCTAATTCTTAATTTTTGATGTTACAGCATCATCTTCAGAAATCCTGTGTTAAGTGCAGGTGCAATGGCTTTATTTGGATGACGAATAATTGATTTGGATGATTGAATTTTTCCTTTACTGTGTCTAAATTCCACAAAGTTATAGTTATGGAATCAATAGTAATGAGATCCATAAAGTTGTAGATCTCATAATTAGATTCGGGTTGAAGGAATACATCTATTAGTTACATAACTTATTTACCAATAGTTAATAGATTCGAATATTTGATCTAATCTTCTTCCGCCGAATATAAATTATAAAATTTCAGCCTATGAATAATCGCTAATGCACATAACAGTTAGTCAGCTAGAGTAATCATGCTGGTCATCTGTCTCAAAGCAACTCTTTAATCTAGTAATTAAGTCTCCAAGCGGTTCATCGCGCATTTGCCGTATTGGCTACTTATGGAACTCATTACTCAATGCCATAAGTTATGAAACTAATAAACTTATCGAATGTTTCTGCAACACTTATTGAATGTTTTTCATGGCTTATGGGTCTCATTAGTGTATGAAATATTATGTGTCGTTCCTGCAACTAACCATAAGACTCTTATTAAGCTACTAACGAAGCATGAATTAATATTTTGCTTAACTCATTTTTTTCGTCGCACAGCGTAAACATAATCTAAATCCGTGATTTTTTTGTGATTTCGTTAAAATTACCTGGGTAAGTGATTGATTTGTATTTATTAATAGTTGATAATGAATGCAAGATACGCTTTCCTGAACTTCTGATGAGATTAAAGCGTTAGAGATTGCGGATTTATGAATAAAGTCACCGTGGAGCGCATACTCGCATAATTTTCAATGGCAAATGGCTGGAATTTATTGGGAAATTACTCGTGATGTGGGAAGTGGCTAATTTTTAGTCTTTATTGGTCACCATCATCAGTCGTTCATTCCCAAGATTGGTTTACTGCAGCCCGCCATCCTTCCCTATCTAATGCTCGGTCCCTTATTTCCTGGTAGCTTTTCCTCTTTATATGTACTTTCCTCTCTATTTGGTCCATGAACTTATTTCTGGGTCTTCCTCTGGGGACCTTTCTCTCTATTATGCCTTTAATTATGTTCTTCACTAAACCATCGTGTCTTAGTGTCCAATCCATCTGGTTCTTGTTTTCTCAATGGTGTTCCATATGGTCCTTTCCTCTTCCATTCTTCTGTACACTTCATGTTTTCTTATTTTGTCCGTCCACTTTATCTTCAGCATCCTCCTCCAGCACCAGGTTTCGAAGGCATCTAGTCTTCCCTGGTCTACATATCCGATGATCCATCCTTCCGATCCATTGAGTGCATGTATGTTGTTACATTGTTTCCTCCCTCTAGTTTACCTTCAGTTATGTTCTTCACAAACCCATTGTGCCGCGGGGTGTATCCTACCCATCTTGTTCTTCTTTTCTGTGTAGTGTTCCATATCTCAGAGTAAATAGCCTAATATCTCCTCTTAAACTTGAGGGTCCTCAGTGCGCCTTAATAGAAATAATTCAGTCGAAATACACACAAAAATTATCACTATGACTAAAATGTGCCGTAATGATAGTCTCGTTACTGTGACTGACATCTTGCAAAAACTAGATTTGGAATCGCTATCAGACCGTCGATTGAAAATTAGACTCAATCTTTTAAGTAAATTCAAAACAAAGGTATTTTCAGAAGAAATATCCAATATCTCACGAAATCCAACACACTGCGTTAGATCAGATCATGAGAATAAAATAAGGGAAATAGATTGTAGAACAGTTAGTTTTAAAATGTCGTTTATCCCGCGATCGTTAAGAGACCATAATGGCTGCGTTGAGATTAGAAGTAGGTTAGTTGACAGGTAGTGTAGCTGATTAATTCATATGCCCCGTACTGCATGTTTTTAAATCTGCCGATTAGTGCTAACACCATGTTTTGCATGTTCCCTGCATGACTCTTGTGTCACGTTTACGTTACACAATTATTTTAGTTATTAATTAGATGATTTCTGTACCATTTATAGCATACCGATAGTGCGGTGCTTGTTGGTGAAAGTGAACTTCTTCACTGTAGTTCATGTTGATGATAAGTCACCTCCTTCCAAACACCCTTGTGGTGGCTAGCAGGGTAATAAGTCGATATAGATGAAATCCCAGGTGAAAAAATGGCAAACGTAGGTTCCCCCCCCCCCGAAATCACGTGACCTTCCCCCACCCCGACGATTTCAATCTTGACCATGCGCAGGAACGCAAAATCGCTCTCCCCTATCTTTACTCCGAGTTCCATATGTTCCTTGAAAGGTTTAAGCCTGCCAAAGGGGCGTGTCAAGGTCGATTGGCAACTGGGTGGAGTGCGGAAACGTTGAGCGGCCGGGAATTGGCCCGGAGGCCACAACTTATACCCGGGTGAGCGTGCCGTGGCGGCCGCTGTGTTGACACTCGGAATCACCCGAGTTCCTCTCCGCTCTGGTAAGCGCTTCGTAAATATCTTCTGGGGAGTCCCAATTAGTCCGTGAGATAGTCTCGCATCCTCTTCACCCAATCTCGTCACTTCGTTCTTCGCCCCTCCCCTGGCCTTCTATGCTCGGGATTAGTTGAGCACAGCTAAGAGGTAGCCCCGGTAATGTTGGGTCTGCACGCTGCTTAATTAAGGGTTTCTTTCATGAAAGAAAGGAGTTTCATGGAGCGGACTTTCGTAGTTTGAGCATCGTCCATTTTGTTTGAAGAGAGCAATTTTTTGATAAGAGTTACTGGCGTAGTCTGCTGATTAAGGTATTTTAGAAAATGTAAAGGACCACCTCTAATTGCCTTTTATGGGTGAAGGTCCCGATATAATATCACGAATTTATTCATTAGCGCGGAATACATGCTATCTCTCCTAATTTTATCCAGGAAGCCTATTCCCTATCTTACCCTTATCCGATACTATAAAAATTGGAATATTTGAAATGTTTTAGTAAAATACTAAATGATTTTTGGATCAGCACAAAAGAAGAGTTGATGGGGAGTCAAGAAAATGTAGAATCAAATATACTGATAAATTAAGAAACAGTAGTCCTCTTTACAATCACCAAGAACCAGATGGTTAGGTCACAATGCGCATGGCAAGGATGATTTGGACGAAGCGAAATCATAAATGGCCACGAATTAGTAATAGTACCACCTTTATCTCTCTAAGAGCTGTGAAACATTATATAGTGTGGTAGAAGACATTAGATTGAAGTTGTGAAGCACTATATAGATAGAAGATGGGTGAGAACCGTTGAAGAGGCCAAAATCCAGTCGTAGCAGCAGCTTCCAACGAAGAAGCAGAAGATTGAGGTAGTTGGACCGAGACAGTTCCCTAGTCGTAATGGAGAACGTATTCGTTATAATACGTTTTCATTTCATCAGCTGTAGGAAGCATGAATAAAATATTGAATTATTAATAGCGCAATTATATACTTTAATGTGACGCAAGTTCTGAGTATTAAAATAAAAATATCAACATAAGTCTTTAACTTGAATCTTTTTTTCGCGTGTCACGTTTGAAACTCGGAATGTTTCTTGTGATCCTGAAAAAATTACTGTGGTGACAATATGATTAATTTTCACAAATAATTGATAAAATATAAAACTACACACTGTTAATTTTTGACGATATCTAGGTGTTGGAAATTCCTAATTATTTAGATAATGTTTCTCTGGAGTGCATACACGTGCCATTTCCCATTTTGAAAGGCTGGTATTTTTCATCAAAAACCTCGGAAAGTAGTTCGGTAAGGGGCTGATATTTTGATATCTTCGGAAGGGTGAGCTATTTTTCTTTAAAACGATACCAACTTCATTGATTTATAGGTGAAATGATATTTCGCTCAAACTACCTGAAGTGTTCAGTGTTTGAAAAACGCTTCTTGTCTAAATTCCGTTGTCTCTGTTCTATGACGATGGCGTTAAACGTGAAAGGGAATCTGGATAGTTTTTCCATTGAGTGGTTAATTTTGTGCCGCCAAATCCCCTGCGCCCCTACATTCCTTCTTGCTCTGATCCCGAAAGCGGAGATAACTCGGGGAAATGTCAAAGCCTTTCCTTTTTGTGGAGCGCATCGGTCGGTTTCGTCCTTAAATGTCACGCCCGCGGCGGCGGCTGTCGCGTAATCCTCTCTTGGGTGCGAAATATCTCCCCGCTCCTCATTCCCTTAAGAGTTTCCGATCGAGCGGAGGCGGTGCTTTTGATCATGCTTCAGTAATATTATGCTATGCTCGAATTTTTCATACGTTCCGAGAGAACAAGAGGATAGGCTGTTTTGCATGGGAATTAACTTGCGGATAATCATGGATAAATTCCTTTCATGCCTGGCGTAAAACGGGAAATTCCACGCATGAGAAACCTTTGGCGTTGTCATTTGAGTAAAATTAGAGCAGACTCGTTCTGTTTTTGATCGGATGATGGAAGCGCACGTCGTCCATCTTGGTTGATTTCATCGAGTAAATCATCAATGCCATTGAAGTACTGCGTTTTTTTTGTAAAATACTGTCTGTTACAGTTAAGTTCAAATTTACATCATATGAGATACTGATTCCGGCGTAAATCAATGGAAATCCGTGATGTTCTTCATAATGAAAAGGTAATTTGGTCGGATTCCACACTTTATTTTCTCTCACCGACCCAGGTTTCGACAAATTATGCCATTTTCAAGGCACTCCTTCATGCATTCCTTCTTCTCCTGCCATTAGTTTTGGAATCTTACTTTTTTCACTCCACCATTAATCCTCAGTGTCTCATCGACGTAATTCTTGTAGGAAGTGTGACAAAACAGACTCCCAATTGCCAATCGAGGATTTTATATTTGTTTATTACGAAAGTTTGAAGGGATGGCTTCCGCCATCGGCGATGTCATAGGCCTGCAATCATTCGTTATTGGTTCTGTTTTTCATCGCTAATCATTAAAAATAGCCTTTGTTATCATCCGCTCATACTCTTCCTTACGTCCATTTACCCTAATGTCATCCAATTATCACATGTAGTCATCCGGCCGAAGATTTGGTCGCGGCCGTTCTTCATTCAACTCTCCTCTCTGCCGACCGCGTCCATCCGACATTACTGTTTACTTTAACGTCCTTAGGGATTTCATTAATGCATTGCATTTCTGATCTTCCCCTTAAAGTCATGTATTTCATAACTCATTTTTTATGTCGGCTACCCTTTTATGGAACTCCTTGCTGTTGCATATAAAAAATCCCTCCTCCCTTCGTCTATTTTTAGAAATTGTTTTTTATTTATTGAAGGAAGAACAATTCCTAGTGATATAAACATGTTTCATCACTTGTGATGTTTTTATCTTAGTTAATTTCGTTTTGGGAGTAGATGAGTAATGAGTATTTTCTGAGTCTATGTGAATTAAAAATTCTATCATTATTGTTATTACAATTTTTTTGCTTCTTTATTCCATTTGTTAAATTGCTTACTCTGTTATTTACAAATATTGATATTAAGTTAAATGCTAAAATGTTGACTGTTCTCTTTTATTTATTGTTCATTTTCGCTTTTTCCTGTATTTTTGTTCCTTCCTCTAAATTCTTTATTTGCATACATTTTTTACATATAAAAGTTTATTTTATTCATAATTATCAATCATCTCAATGTTCTAATTTATTCGAGAGTTCTTTTCTTTTATTCCGTGTTTTTCTTCTTACGGAGCAGTGATTCAGAACAATAAATCTTATTCATTCATTCATTCATGATTCCTCCAATTTCTTTCTCTTTCTTCTAATGCTTTGCTTTTGGCAGTTGAGTCGCAAAATGTCTTTTAAGTTCATTTTTACTTCCTCGCAGAGTTTTCATTTCTTTTCCCTTCAGCTCTTCGTACAATTTACTTGTTGATTTCTTTAAACTAGGAACTTAGGATTTCTGGGTAGCGTCTGTGCATTAGCCCGGAAAGACAAAGATGCGTGTTCGTGGATTTTTTTTCCCGCGTAAATTACTAGGTTTTTTAAACCGAAATCGCTTCTATTGTATGGACCGGACCCTTTTCTTCTAGAAAAAAAAACTGGTAATTTTTCCATGATCGAATTTCCAACGAGGGGATTGAACCGGGTAGATCCTCGCAGAGAGATACAAGCGAGCGGGCCTCAACCTCACTGATTGTGATAGTAATTATTCGACTATCGAGGGGAAGAAAATTGCAACCATAAAAATATATCCGTGCTAATATATAAAAATGTAATGGTGCCTCTTTATCTGTCTGTTGCTCCATCACTCAAAACTACTAAGCCAATTGAGCTCAAATTTGGCATGTAGACACAAAAGTCATCTTTTTGTAACATATTCTATATTAAAAATGCCTGTAGGGCCCCCGAGTACCCCCTCCAGTAGTCCATGATAAGTATTCGGTTCGGTGAAGTGGTTTCATTTTTTTGCTTTTTAAAAGTACTTTCGCACAAGATAGAAGGTTGGTATTTTCTTTATCGGATGGCTGAATAAATGAAGTTGCTTATTCTTTCAATCGATTTTCTTTTACGCTTCGTATTTGTCTAAAATGCAATTTTTTAAGCGAAATTTCCTGCATTTTTCGCTGAAATTAACAATTGCATAATTCCATGACAACCAGGGATTTGATTTTCAAGGAATATTCACGCCCCTAGCATTTAATTATCACATTTTCCTGCAGGCCTATGATAGCACGTAGGAATAAAATCTGTATAAGAAAGGTCCAAAGTCCCCAGGGCCCCATCATAGATTGCTTCGCGGGGTAATCGATAAATTCAATGCATATTTACTATAGAAAGAGGACCAAGAGTCACTCACCTCTCCGTGCACCGGGAAAACGGTCAGCGTGTCTACTACAACGAACACAACGCACAAGATAGGTTACGAAATCCTCAAATGATCACGCTGACAGTTTTCATCAGGCTTTGTGGTTTTCATAGAAAATAAATTCAATGTTTTTCAAACCTACTGAATTGCAACGGGTACCTTCTGCTAGTACAACTGTAAAACTGTTGAGATAATTTAAAAAAGCGTCCCCTTTTAACGAAAGTTCACATAAGATGTTGGTCTAACTCCAACTCAGTATCCTTAATTTCAGAAAGGGATTCAAGGTGTTGCTGTTTTCCTATTTACTATGAAAAAGTTGTCAATTTAGTTGTCTTGTGTGTATTCTTTCATAATTACGAGCCTTTTCGGCTTTTTTTAGCTGAACTCTTTTTTTTCTTTCAGCTCAACTTTGTTGTCTGCCGCTACATTTATCAGAGTTGTTTTCACAGGATATTGGCTCTCTCTTTTCTATAACCCTCTGTGGATGAGCTAGTCAAATTTGTTAGGTTTCCAAATCATATATGTTCTTTCTAAGAGATTTTCCGTTTAGTTGCTGCGCTAAATAGAATTGTAACGCTTCGGATAAAGGGTATCGATAGTTGCGTCTCTTTCGGTGACTTGTCAAACAATTTGAATATGTGATGCTATTCACTGACGATGGCGTGCCTTGTGGAGGTCTGACATAAATAGTTTCAGCTGTCATATGGAGAAAAAATTGGGACATTCAAAATAAGTTACATTATGAAGGTAACTTTGAAGTATGCCTCGCGTGAATACTATTATGTTAAGTATTATTAAAATTAAATATATACAATGCAAATGCGTCACATTTCAAAGTAAATGTTATTACCAAATGAATCGCAATTTTTTAAAATGCTTAAATAGCACTTCAAAAAAACTGATGTAGTAGCAGTATTTTGTTCATACTAATGTTTCATAATTCCGTCCATATGGGGTTAATACATGCTTTGGTTAAATTTAAATTTTTTCAATCATCCGTCATCTTTTCAGACCTACACAGTACCCTTAAACCTATCTATAGAGTGAGTGGCTTGGGTATATAATATATAAATTAAATGATCGAATATCCAACGAATTCCGGCAAATTAATGTGCCATGTGTCGGCTTGCCAACTCAGCAGGGAATATCGCGTGCCGCCTTCTTGGCGAAAAATATATACACTGCCTGCTTTGCGTATCAATCAAAGAGATCGGGATCAAACTTGGAGAGGAAATCGTTTGCCGCCCATTTGTTTACCCGTTAGCTGTTAGTGCTATGTATGAGCCGAACACGAATAGCTCTCGCGGCAGTGCATGAGGCGAGTACGATGGCCAATGAACATTACTCCACAAATATTGATCGCGAGGCCTTGTCGCGTCTCGGGGAGGCTCGCGCTAGAACAATATTCGTGACTCGAAGCGAGCGATATTCGTGACTCTCTTGTATTGACTTGTAAATAGAGTGCGGGGGTTTACCTATCCGTTGAATTTTATTCTCACCTCCCTCGCGAAATATCACCTTTTCCTCCCGATGGAGCCATTACGAGCCGTGATATTTCACGTCTCCTATGTCTTGCATGAAGTGGTTGCTCTAAGTGGAATTCCCGACTATTTTTCGTTACATCCATCGTCTTACTTTTAAACTTGTCATTGTTTCAGATAACTTTCAAAATCCTCTAGAATGACGAATATTATCTTTGTTTAAGTATTCTACCGGTTGAAGGTAGGTTTTGTTGAATGTCAGAGAATCTCCTCCAGGTTTACTACACTTTAAAGGGCCTATCCCCCTCTAGTATATCCCGTTTCGCCTCTGCTTATTATCTACCCTTTTTTATCCGGTCCATGAAACCTATACTCCCTCCTCCTCGCTTGCCCATAATCCTTCCCTCCATCACATTCTTGAGCAAAAGTTTACGCCAGTCTCTAAATTTTAACCTCTCGAGTCAACGTTCGACTTTAGGTGATGGCGCCTAACGACTTGAGGGAGAAATTTGAACATGCGTAGGTTTAATTGAGAAATGTATTTCCTACATCCCCGAAAGCGACTTATAAGGCCTTTAATACCGGTTATATCTATAAGTTACAACGGGAAACTACAAGCAGTCGTGCTCTTTAAGTGGTGAAGAAGCCACTAGTCGGGACTCGAACCTGCGACCCTCAGATTGGCAGGTGAGGAATGTATCCCATCACCCCCGGGACCGCCATTTAAGTGGTTGCAAAAATATTTTGTGACACCATATCCTACTTATAAGTTTGAATGCCTAATATTAGGGGTAAATAGAGCATATTCCGTGCTAACAGCAATCTTTGGAATATCAGCGACACTGAAAATCTTAGGGGTTACTGAATTGATTCTGCAAAATTCAGTACAACATAATACATTAACTTGGAAGGAGCATGTTGCTTTCATTTCCAACAAAGTGTACCAGACATTAGCGCAGATGAAACAATTTAAACATTTAATTCCATTTGAGCTGCGTAAAAAACTCATTAATCATCTTTTAATTCCTCATATCGATTATTGTCTCCTTGTAATTGTTCATTTAACTAAGGAATTAAAAAATAAATTACAAATCTTGTTTAATGCCGGAGTAAGATATATATGTAATACGAATATTTACGAACATGTAACTCCTTATTGTGTTAAATTGAAGTGGATGAAATTGGAGCGTAGAAAAATATTTAAATTTTTTGTGTTCATCTACAAAATATTATCAACTAAAACGTCTGATTATCTGTATAATTATATTATTGGAAACCAAAGTGTTCCAGGGAGACAAGTAAGAGGAAGAAGACGATTTAAAATTCCACGGTGTAGAACTAATATGTATCAGTTATCCACAATAAATTGTGGCCTAAGAATATGGAATGGTATTCCTGACAATATTATAAAATCAAACAATGTATATAAATTTAAATCGGAAATGTTATCTTTCTTGTATAAAAAATATTATTGTAGCGCAGTGTGAATTTCATTGTAAACTTCATTTTTTTTTAATTTCTATAAAAAATTCTCTCTCATCCTTACTAATTGTTTATATATTTTATTAGCTTGCACTATAGTAATTGTAAATATTATTGTATTAATGAATGTTCTATGCTTATTGAATGTTCATATTTAAAACTGTAGTGTCCTGAAAAAATACTAATTTTGCCACAGAGTTTTTCAGTTAAACTGTACTTTGTTTCAAAGGGTATGTAGTCCTTGAACGATAAATATTATTATTATTATTATTGAATTCTTCACTTCTCAGCCTTTTTAAGGGCTGGGAAACATTCACATATCCCGGGTGCAAAGCACCAAAGGGATTAGGCTCAAGTACTGTTTTAATGTTCATTTAAAAATCTTCGTACTATGGAGCACGCATTAATTATTGCGGTTTTTTGAATTTTCATGTACAAATGATTTTCTATTCCTATTGTTTCCAAGCTTTTGAGCAGGCTTTTAGGTATTACACCAGTCGCGGATATTATTATTGATACAATTTTTACTGTTTTTTGGTTCCATATTTCTTTTATTTCTTCAGCCAGAGGAATATATTTCTGTATTTTTTCTTTGTATTTAGCCTCTAAATTTTCTGTATTTGGAATGGATACATCTAATAAGTATGTTCTCCGATCTTGTTTCAATTATTATTATTTATTATTATTATTATTATTATTATTACAAGCGCTGATCTATGTTTACCTATTTCCAATTCAAAACATGGGTCATTTGGCAAGAATCGGTAAAATTAGGATATAAATAGATAGTATGTATCTGGAGTGAAACCGGCTACGCGGCGTTGGCAAACGGAGTTTCCATTTTGGCAAGATTGGGTTTAAGCAGTTCATGCTGTGACACTGAAATTACCGAGAAACTAAATGCAGTTGACAGAGATATTTTTGAATTGAAATATTTCACGGCCTACAGTTTTTCTACTGATAACACCTATGTAGTACTTTTCTAATCAAATCACAGACAACGATGTATTTTTAAATAAAAATTAAAGTTATTTTGCTGCGAAGTTGAGCCTCTCATGTAAGAGAACATGTTATGAGTCTAATTTTCATGTCGTTTGAGCGAGGTAGTTTCCTGGTCATAATGGAGAACATATTCGAATTTTTCGTTTAAGCAGTTGTGAAAAGCATGAAGGAAATATTGTAACATTAATGGTGCAATAACATCCTTTTACATGGATGGAATTCGTAGTAATTAAAAAATAATACCTGTATAGGTCTTCAATTTGACTCATTTTAATCGCGCGGTACGTTTATAACTCCTTCACATCGGAAGGATCTTTTGTTTATAAAATAATTACTTTGGGGACTTAACGGTTTATTTTGAAAAGTAGTTGAGGAAACAGAAACTATTCACCATTAATTTTTTGACAAGATCTTGTTTTTAGGAATATTAGAATTTTTAGAAATTCCTCATATATTTAGTAATGTCTCTCCGGATTACATACCGTACCATTTCCCGTGGAAAATGGGTGGTGTCTTTTGGCAAATGTCTCGGATAGTAGTCCGATTAGGGGCTTATATGTTGGTATTTTTGGAAATTTGAGATTTTTTCTTTAAAATGAGACTGAATTCATCGATTTCTAGGTGAAACGATATTTCGCCCAAATGAAATGGTACCTATTTAATTTTAGGTAATATGAGCGAAATAGTTCCCTTGTCATAGTGGAGACCATATTCGAGTTATGCGTCTTAATTTCTGCTTCTGTAGGAAGCATGCATTTAATATTGCATTATGTATGGTGCAATAATATACTTTAGTATGACTAAAATTGTAAGTAATCTATTGAAAATATGCATTAATGTCTTAAACTTGACTCATTTTCTTCACACGGTACCTTTAAAATTCCTTCACAACGGAAGGTTTTTACGGTCCTTAAATATTACTGCGGTAGCTTTATGCTTTCTTTTTAAAAATATTTGACAAAACTGATGATTTTTCGATAAGATCACAGTGTTTGAAATTCCTCATTTTTTAAATTAGGTCTCTCTGGAGTGCATACACGTACCGTTTCTCATGTAAAATAGCAGGTATTTGTCGTCAAAAATCTCCGAAAGTTGTTCAGTAAGGGGCTGATACATTGATACCTTTGGAAGGGTGAAATATTTTTCTATAAAATGTGAATATATACTTAGTGATTTCTTGGTGAAATGATATTTCTCTTCAACTGCCTTAAGGAAGTGGTTAGGCAAACATTTTATGGAGAATCAATTAATTTGGTTGTTGCACGAGGTAAAACTTTATTTCAAACGAGCTCTGTTGCAATTTTCAAATTTTTCAAAACAACTAAATACCCGTGACTGGCTTTCTTAAGTGGAAACGTTGGTGCCCTGTTGTGCCTTTGGTATTTTGGAAGTTTGTTAGATACCCGGAGACCGCCGCTGGGAGTTAGTCCTGTCGTTTGGAGTTTGCGAAACTCGTCCAGTTTCGCTGGCTCGAGATGGCTATTCATTTTCCGGGGCTTTAAATCCTTTACGACCTCTCTAAATTCTTGGGTACTAAGCTCTGCCAGTCTCGGAGTAACAACTCGAAATGATTTGACCCAGATTCCTCTTACCACGTTCTTCATACTGAAATTATGTGTATAGAAAGTGGCAACATCCAAGTCGATAAATTATGCAGCCTTGATCAGTATTTACTTATTCCACCTATTAAATATTCCGCTTAACTCACGACGTACTTAGCCAAGTTACCCGGGATAGAGAGCCTCTTATTTTTCTCTTAGTTTTTACGAAAAAATCCTGTATTTCTATGGCGGAAGCAGTTAATTTTCACCGTGACATCACCTGAACTTGACTAGGAGTCAACTAGTCAATAAAGTCGTTTTCATGCTTTTATGTAGACATGTTATTGGTACATAATTACTATTTACCTCAGAAAAACCAATTTGTATTAGTTTTGAATCAATTTGAAATTCCGTGATTTCACAATAAAAGTTTTTGTACGCTTTCCACAGAATTTTATATAACCGACCTAGGTTTCGACGTGAACCATGTCATTTTCAAGGACATAGTTCATGTCGAAACCGTGGTCGGTTAAATAAAATCCTGTGGAAAGTTAACAAAAACTTTAATAGTGAGATCATGGCATCTGTACCCCATTTCACAAAATATCGCTGGATATGTTTAACTCAATTTAAAATGTTTCTTCTCGGGAATAAATTAAACTCGCGGACATGTTCATAAATTGAAAGATTAGGGTAAAAACCTTTCCAGAGATCGATCAGTTTGCTGGTAGAATACCCTAATAATATTGTGTATTTTTTAAATTTGGAATTTCTATTGGTGCTCTTATCAAAATCCAGATATTTCAAATGTGTGGAGTAGATTTGCCTGACGAAAGGAAATCATCAACTTAGCTAGGAAAACCTCTCTTGCTCAATGTTTATTTTTAATTGGTGTTATAAATTTGAACATTTCATTTCATATAACGTAAGTGTCCTTAGGAATGGAAATTCGACTAGACTCATCGTCTGCATCAACATATTTGGTGAAAACTACTCAAAACGCTACACCTTCAACAGAAGCATTGGGATATGCTAGCTGAGATACCTGTTGAAACGTATATACAAAGAACTCATTATAGAATTCATGCATTCGATTCATTCTCAGACTTCGTAGGGACGAGCACATGTCCCTTTACAGTGAAAACCTCCAATGGCTGTGTTTATTTCCTAGGAGGAAATATCTGCTTTGTTCCTTTTCATTTTCTTTATTTGAAAATAAAAAATCTAAATATATCCTTAACCTTTTTTGACGCCTTCCTGAAACTAGAAGCATGCTAACTAGAAGTGACCATCCCACCTTAATTTACTTGCACACAGAACCACACCGTTTCGCAAATACTTCGTCGTCAGGGCTACTGTTATATGGAACGCTCTGCGTACTGAGTTAAAAAAATGTAATCATTTGCGATCTGTTAAGAATAAATGTTATAATTTCCTGTTCCATCAATAACTTATGTAGATACACTAAAAATGGCAACATATCTATTTTCTTGTTTGAATGTTAAAGTTATCGTAACATTTTTGTAACACACTGTTCTTTATTATGTACAAACTTCATGTACGTCACAATGAACTATTCTGTTGATTTTAAGGGTTTTGTACCCAAAGGATTGAAATAAACTTGTTCTATTCTACCTACTAATTTCTAATGATTAAATTGCTATCTTATGAAATTCATTGAAAAAATGATCGTGCTATTTGGCGCCATGTGTAATCGTCCTAAATTCGTAGATAAGTGATATTTCTGACAAAGAAAACGAATGCATTGCGGTATTTGTAGCTCGAGCGCGTGATGTGTGCAGTAAATACTTTTTTCAAGTGATTTACTTATTGCTATCAATTCTATACCTCATGCATCTCTTTGTATGTGGCCTCCGCAAGGTTATCTCACCACAAGCATATAGATAGGACTGTCGCATGCTGTTTTCATGCACATCCAGGAATAGTTGGGCTGCAGTTGAGGCTTTGAAGTGAATGGCGGGTTTTTTTTATTTCCGCCGATCGGAGCAGGTGTTAGGCACACTTAAACTTCCGCGCTTGTGGCGATTACTCGGTGTGTGGCGAAATGCCAACCACACACTGGTGTGGCTGTGAAAGGCGACGACCGGGAAAAAACATATGTGCGTGCTGCGGAATGGTTGCCGCAACCGAGTAACACTCCACAGTTGAGTCGGGGTAGCCACCGAGCTTCAACCGCTTCGCCTTCCCCTATCGCGGTTGCTGCAATGATATGAGTTTACCACTGAAGATGGTTGAAATTTGATAAACACATAGTCATTATTTGTTTACTCATGCTTTGCATAAGTATTTGGATTTTTATTTTATTTCAAGTATTCAGTATTCACCGCCCAAAGTAGAGAAAAGATAGTTGACTCAAGATAATTCCTAGATTGGGCTTCTCATAATTAGGTAAATTCATGTCTTATATAATGTTGACTTATGTTTGTCTTCTCCGGGATTTATTCCATTTCTGGCCAATATTATTTGCCAAATCCTAAAAATAATGGTAGGCTCTCTGATATTTTATTTTCAACCCTGACATTGTGGAAAAGAAGATAATACATTTTGGATTAACAGTTAATCAATTCATACTTCATAATTAAAAATTGGTCGATAAATTGTTCGAAATCATATTGTCTTGGAGTAACTTAATACTATCTTCCGTGTACACAGTGTATCGTACCGCGTAATGTGTTTTCCTTGTTCATTATATTACCTTAAACTATCCGCTGTAATTTTTGTTCATTATGACTCTAAAGTATCCATTGTTGGCACAATAAAACCTATTCAGAAAAGACCAATTAGAGAGTTCTTACTCTCTGATCAGCTGGCGCTTTGGCAAGAACATAATGTGTCACGTCGCGCAGTAAATCCTTACTGAACATTGCGCGCGCATAACATTTTGGTGGTAGAGGTGGGAGTTTCTGAAATCCTGTCGAATTTCGTGATGAGGTACTGCAAGAGGATTGAAACGCTCCTCGCAGGTGTCGGTGTTTCAGGGGTGAGACATTCTTCTTGTGATTTTCGCGCTTAATTTATTAGTAACGGGGCTTGTACTTTTAGTACCTAAATTTTCGGGAGGAAATGGATGGTGAGTGGAGGACTTTTTCTCATCTTTCGAGGCTACTGCAGAGTTGAGCCGATGGTCCGAGCGCAATAAATTTTTAGTCTTGAAACTTAAGACTCAAGGCTGTGCGAAACAATTCGTGAACTTATGTGTTACAGATTTAACTTGGGAATAGCTCAATGAGTTGCTGTTAGAGAGTTTCTCATGTCAATCGGCCGTCTATAAGTATTTTCGGGGACTTATAAACTGCCTACAAAATAAGACTGAAAGTGTGAATTTGCCGACCGATAACAGAAACTAAGGGACAGTGCACGAGTAGAGGCAACATCTCTCACCCAGCAATGCTAATGCATATTCTGAGTAATAATATCCCACTTATATCCCGCTCACAATGCCATAATTGAAGAATACAACTTGTAGTTTTCCACAGATTTCATTTGTACCGCTTTAAATAAAATATTTGGATCAATTAGATTTCTTAAATTATGGATACAATAAACTTCCAAGAAGTGTGACCAGAAACTGTAGAGCGTATGACTGAGAAGAATTATAAATTTTTCATCGTGGGAAAAACTACTGAGGAAACAGCGTAGTTTTATATAGAATAGACTGACGCACGGTTGCCGATTCAGCCATCTATACCGCACACTCTCGCTCGCTTTCTCGGTATCAACTTCACTCGGAAATGTCGAAACTACGCGTTCTTTACGTGCTAAACGCACGATGCGACGATTGGAGAAACCGCGTGTCTTTGTTATTTTTTAACCTTTCTTTTCCTCTCGCCTGAGGTCTCATACCTTTCCCCGCCAAGCATTAGAGAGTAAGAGAGAGAAGAGATCTGTGCTAACTTACCTGCTCTCTCTCTCTCTCTCTCGAAGTTAAACTCACGGGAGATGGAAGCGAGGCCGGTGGTGAATACGGCTGAGTGACCTTCCCCCAGGGAAGGGCAGCTCACTGGAGCCTGACTGACTGTCCGGCGGAATTCACCTATAATTGGAGCCCATAAGATTAGCATCGCTCAGCGATGACCGGTATCAGGGTCGAATTGCGAGCTAGCTCGGAGATGGTGCTTCTCGGACGTAATAATTTGGCCGCACGATGGTTTTTGAAGACTCGCATCGGCCAGTTGCTCGAAAATATCTCAATGGTCTGAGGACTGAGTGCGGCACTTAATTCGCGGCTATTTAATGCGCACGTAGATCCCCACAGGTACATGGATGAAATAAGAAATGAAGAAGTATACTGAAGGATGGAGGAGGAGAGAACCGCCATGGAACACCGTGTAGAAATGAAGAACCATGTGGATGTGAAAACATTCGTGTGGAACGTGGCACTCAATGTATTGGAAGCATGGACCATTGGAAAATCTGGTCAGAAAAGAAACGTTGTTGTGTGTTGGAAGTGTTGGAAACCTGGTGCTGTAGGAGGATACTGACGATAAAATGTACGGACAAAATAAGAAATTATGAAGTGCACAGAAGAGTAGAAGAGGAAAGGACCGTATGGAACACCATGCAAAAAAGAGAAGAATGATGGATTGGACACGCCGTGAGGCACAATGGGTTTGTGAAGAACATAATCGAAGGAAAATTAGGAAAAAGTCCCCAGAGCAAGGAATAAGCTCATGGACCAAATAAAGAGGGAAGTATATACATAGGAACAGATACCAGGAGGTAGGTGAACTTGCGTTAGATAGGGAAGGGTGGAGGGCTGCAATCAAACAATCTTAGGATTGAACGACCAATAACGATGGATTGGGAAGGCTCTGAGGCACAATAGGTCTGTGAAGAATGAATTTAAGAGATAAATAGAGGGAAAAGTCCCAAAGAAAGGCCAAGTAATAAATATATAGACCAAACAGAGAGGAGAATGCGTATGAATTGCAAGGGAACTATCATTAGATAGGAAAGGCTGAATTCAGCCAATCTTAGGACTGAACGACCAATGATGATGACCCCCCCCCCGTGCCACACACCCTTGATGTATCTCGCAGGGTAATATGTAGATGTAGATGATAACATACCCATCACGCCTTTCCATTTCAGGGCAGGAAAAGTCAAGAAACATAGTTATTGCTTTTTGGCAAACGATAGCTGGCTGTTTGAAGAAGCGCTCTACTATTGAGGTCATTTGCCCTATTGAGGACATGAGGATTGTTTTTTAAAGGAAGAATTATAGGGAAGGGGTGGAGAGAAACCCGGCGTCGGTATCAGTCTGCCCTTGACCTCGGTATTCCGATGAACCGATTACTATTCGTGGAAAGTTGTGTTATTTTCGTTCGTATCAATTTGAGGGCGCGTTTTTCTATAGTTAGCCAGAGTCCCCTACATTGCGCCAACTACACTCCTTTTTCGTATAATTGTAGCAATGTAGACTCTCTGAGAACTCTGCAAGTAGCCTGCATATCAATATCGTTCAATATTGATTGTGTTCTTCCTTCGATGAGGTCTTCGCAACGTACATAAATCCGCCATTAATGTGCTTATTTTTCTGTATTCTCCATAAGCAGTGTATAGGTCCTAAGACGTTTTTGTTGATTTGTTAGTGCATTTGTATTCGAAATGACAACTTGTGTCGCATATTCGCAGCATTTCTCGGGTGTGTTATGGCAGTAAATGCTGAAACATCACATTAATGGCCGACTTGTGGTGCATATGGTTGCGAAGACTCTTATTGAAGGAATAATACAATCGATATCGAACAACGACCTTGCCTGCGTATGTTTTAACCCCTTACTGCATAGTGGGTCATATATGGCATGAACCAAGTTTTCAAATCTATCACTAAAAATTAGGTAATCTGCTCATAAATAAATATCTCTATGTCATTCTGTGATGGTATTTTATTTAAATATCAACTTTCATTGAAAAAACTGGGAAGTTAAGGGTTTTGTTAAATTTACAAGTCAGTAGCACCAACTTTATTGGGAATGGTGAATCAATACAAAGTTAAGATATAAATATCATGATTAATTTTTATATATGATGTCTCAAGAATGTTCAGGGAAAAATCTTATATTTATTTATTTTATGGGCAAAAAATTAGTCATGTTGGCGAAATATTTGTGATGATATCGTAAAAAAAGAGGAATGTGCCATATTTGACCCACCATGCGGTTACTAGTACGAGTAGTAGGCAACAGAGGGATGCATGCTTCATTGGAAGCTTTTCTATTTATCAAGAGAGAAGAGAATCCCTTCCATTGTTTTGGTGCCAAACTTCGGTGAATCTATTTGTAAGAAAGAAATACTGATTACATTGCCATTCTCTCCTGAATATACTCTCTTTGTACGCCTACATGAATTTCCTCTTGAGCGTCCTTAGCATTGTAACAATACACGAGGGAGAAGAATTGAGTGATTATCTGGGAGCATAAATTCTCCTTCAGTATGATTTGTTTCGCGTGTATAAGTGTATGCTGCAACTTAGTAGATAAAGAATTCCTAATTAACGCTCGGAGTCAAATGTCCAAATGTTACAATGCCTGCCAAAGAATAATCCTACGTTATCCAGTCTCTTTCCCCTACTTGGTCGTGCGGCTTCGTTTCTGCGGAAGAGTACCTAGCAGAGGATGAGCAAATTATTCCTACCAAATGTAGATCATCTTTGAAGCAGTACAACCCAAAAAAAACCTCATAAATGGGGCTACAAAGCATTTGTCCTCAGCGAATATCGGGATTTAGTTATGATTATGAGATATTTGCTGGTGGTCAAAGCAATGTCGTTCCTTCTGGTCCTCCTGATTTGGGAGATAGTAGCAATGTAGTTGTTAGACTTGTTCAGACTGTGCAGCGCCATGTGAATCATAAACTATTTTTTGATAACTGGTTTGCCAGTGTCCCTCAACAAATTTATCTTCAGAAAGAAGGGATATTATGTATGGGAACAGTGAGAATGAATCGAGTCCCTGGCTGCAACATGCCGAAAGAAGCGGAGATGAAAAAGAAAGGAAAGGGTAGTGTTGCTGTAAAAACCACGACTATTGATGGTATCACCCTATCTTTAGTTTCATTGTATGACAACAAGGTGGTAAATACCCTCTCTGCGTATGCTGGTAGTCAACCATTGGGTGAAAAAATGAGAATGTTCCAAAAAGAAAAACGCCGTAAAGTCATACCTTGTCCAAACTTTTTTATGGTTTACAATGAATACATGGGCGGTTTTGATTTGTTAGATTCAATGCTAGGATATTACAGGATCCAAATTAGATCAAAGAAATGGTATTTAAAAATATTTTTTCATATGCTTGACCTTGTTTGTGTAAACAGTTAGCTGCTTTGGAGACGGAACAATAAGATGTACATGCCACTTGTAGATTTTAAAGTAGCAATTACCGATGCCCTCTGCAATGCTGGTAAAATTTTGGGAAAGAGGCGTGGGCGACCTAGCTCTTCTCCAGAAAGAAAGATAGAACTGAGAAAGAAAAAGGGCCCAGCCGCAGAACTACCGCAAGCAGATGTTCGGTTGGATAAAATCGATTACATGCCGGTTTGGGTTAAAAACCGTTCACGCTGTCAAATACTTGACTGTGCATTCAAGTATTTCATTTTTTTGCCAGAAATCAATGTGGCATTATGTTTAAATAAGGAGCGTGATTGTTTTTATGATTTTCATTCAAATTAGCATTCACAATTTTCAGGGAATGTAAAGTAATGTATGTGCCAAATATGACCCATCATGCAGCAAAGGTTGTGATCTGATGTGACTACACATAGTGTATTGCATGATGTGCCACATATGGCACAAACCTAAAATTGTTCAATAAATCATGCCAAATGTGCATACGATTTTCTTGAATATTTTTCCCAGTCTCTAATCACTATAGCCTATGCCCTGAAATTTTTTCATGAAAATAAAAAAAATCATGCAGTAAGGGGTTAAAATGCGTTTAAATTGTATTGCGGTAGATCTACCTGAAGTATGACCAAGACTTATGCTGAGTATACTGCATATATGGTATGCAACGAGGTATAATACTTGAATTGGAACATGGAATAAATTTCACGTCGCGTCGGTATGTTTGTCTAGCTGAATAAGGACCGCAGCTTGAGGTGTGTGGACAGTATTTGGCCATTTGCAAACGTTTGCTTTGGTAAACACCCAAGAGGGGGAGCATCGAGAGCTGGTGTGGTTGAAGGGGGAAAGCGGTATTTGTGAAATTGGATAGCCGGAGGGAAGAGAGGAAGAAGTCTTGTCATGGATCGTATGCCCGAGAGAAATCAGGTACATGGACTCGGCTCCTCTGCCCTCCCGCGGCTTACTTCTTCCTGGAGGGCTTTGGACTCCTTCCTCGACTTCTCCGTGTTGGGCTTCGATGATGGAATACGGACTTGGAATCCAGTATTCAGGCTGTGTCGTCCTAAAAGAAAGCTATTGCTAATGTGTGCTCCTCACGTTTGTGTGTAAGCTTAACGATATGTGAGGCTAAATGCCGTGCAAATTCATCTAAATGCCCAGGCTAAATGCCGAATCGAAATTTCCTTGACAACCAAATACACAAACAAAAATAATCGTCACAATCCTTATTGATTACTCCTAAATGAAATAAACGTCATAATTCTTTGTCTTTTACAAATCCAATCCGGTCTACATGTACAATATTGATAGTGTATATCGTTAGATCAAATCCTATCGCTATGAGTATCAACAAGTCAGAGGGGAGATCACTTTTCGTGGTTGGTAATAACATAGAAAGTCCATGTTTTTCGTACGGCCAACTATATATTGCTTACTCCAGAGTAGGTACGCCAGATATTTTATTTGATTATGCTCCAGATGTACAAACTTAAAACATCGCGTTTAGTCAAGCATTACAGTAAAAGATTTCAAATAAATGACGTTTCACTGTTTATTCTCAAAATCTTCGTCAGTTGTGGAAGAAATTAAGAATAACAATTTTTGCTAATTTCATTGTTTTTTTTTATTTTACCCTGTTAATTTTTCTAATTCGGTCCATTTTTGAGTCATTTGACTTTTTATTAACATTGTTCAAGGGAGATTTTGTCATGCTTTTTACTTTTTATTGTCTGACAATTGTTTAGGATCTCTGCAAAAACAAATTATTAAAATAAATAAAACAATTTATAACACTGTAGCCTGTTTTCACAACTACTAACTAACCCCTATTCTTTTATATTATGAGTTGTGAAGGAAGTATGATCCCGAGCAACGCCAGGTAATTCAGCTAGTCTATCTATATGTATAAAAAAACAATGTTTGTCTGTGTTTCTGTGTTCTATGCAAATTTACAGTTTTATTCCCATTGTGCTGAAATTTTACAGACTGATAGTTCAAGGCAGGAGGAAAATTGTAGGCTATTTTAAAAGGATCTCAGGGCTCCAAAAGGTCCCAAAAAGGGGTCCTTTGGCGGTCGGCACTACGTATTGGGTTTTGTGCTGTGGTTTCCTTTTTTACTTTTTAAAATTACTTCCGCTCAAGATAGAAGATTGGAATGTTTTTATTGAATGGTTGAAAGAATGAAGTTTTTAATTTTTTGGATAAATTATCTTTTCTTCTTCGTAATTGTCTGAAAATCCTGTTTTTCGCTAAAAAAACTCACATTTTTCTCTGAAATCAACAATATCATATTCGTTTGACAACCAGATTTCGGTCTTGAATGAATGTAAAATTCATTTGCTTATTAAAGCTGATTAGGAATTCTAAGGATTGGGTTTTGTACAGCTCCGCTCTCCTCTTAAATGATAAGTTGTGAAGGAAGTATGATCCAGAGCAACGCCGGATAATTCAGCCAGTATTATAATATAATTCACATAGATGAAGGACATAAGTGAAGACAAAATAGAGGGAAAAGTCCCCAGAGGAAGACCCATGGACCAAATGAAGAGGAAAGTACAGGAAGAGATACCAGGAGGTAGGGGAACTAGCATTATATAGGGAGGAATGGAGGACTGCAGTCAACCATTCTTAGGATTGAACGACCAATGATGATAATATACGTAGGCTCCAAGTTCATCTTTCCCCGGAGTACATTATAATTTTTTTTACTTCTTTCCAAGTGCTCTTCCCTTGGAGTTTCTGATGGGGCTTATGCATGAAGCTATTTCGTTTTGCCCATCGCCCGCAGCCCGTCAGCCTCGACGGAAGCGAAATAAGAGGGGAGGTGATGATCCAGAAGTGGTGCGGGAGGAAAAAAAGGGGCGTTAAGGGCAAGGGAGGGCGAGAAGGCGTGGCTTATTTCCTTCAACGTATCCTCATCCCCACTCCACATACCCTTCGCGGTTTTACAAAAACCGCAGCGATGCTCGCGTTGTTTTATTATTTTGACGGCACCACGCCTAAGTGGTGGTCTTGAGGTGTTTGGAGCGACTCTTGTTTGTGTAAACATTTGCGTGAAATTTGCTTACGTGTTCTCATTATTGATTCCTTTTGGTAAAAGTAAAAAAATACCATTTTACAGATATTTGTTTTTTTATTAAATCAATTCCATTTAAACTCGTGGGATATATTAAATAATAATTCCATTACATATGCACATATATTTGGAGGAAAATATTGCATTTCTTATTATCACAATTGTTGCTATCAAATATGGAGGTGTTACGCTGAATCCAGTATTCCAAAACGACAAATTTCATTTTAATACCGTGTGGATTTCGTACTTTCCGTGTTTCCACTCACCTGGAAGCCTCGATAAGGCAGGGAATCAAAACCCAGATTCTGTGGCAACTCTGATAGAGGATGTGACAGAAATATATCAGGGAGCTTGCACAATGTCTATTGAAGTAGATGGCTTGCGCTCTCATCTTTTCTTCCGTCTCCCCCACTCTAAATCTGGCGTTAATGTAAATGAATATAAGTAATTATTGACAATGACAGTAGATACAAGTTAGTTAACTCTTTTGTCTAAGTGTCCATAATACTGGCATTACAGAGCACGCAACGGTCTCACTAAAGTTTTATTCCCGTTATTCACTTCTAGGTTCTTAGAGTTCTACTCTTTTTACTAATTTCGTAATTTTTGTTGTAAAAACAAATTTTTTTCAGCAAAATGTGAAGAAGAAACCTGACTTTTCCGCTTCAAAGTCACTAGTTATTTGGGTGAAAAATAATAGAATATCAAGCGCTCAAACATGAGTAATATATTTTAACGCGCCAAAAACAGTGAATTCTTTTTTTTTTGCTTTCCGGACCTGCCGGTAAGTTAAACTTTACCCCGCCGGCCCCGGTGGCGGCGGGGTAAAGTTTAACTAACATAAACTAGCAATTAGTTTTTTGGAAACAAAACTAATTGCTAGTTTTGCTTAGGCGACAAAAAGTTTTGCTATGTGTATGAATAAATCTAGACGTGAACAAACTATTGGATGCCTTTTACTGCTTTGCATTATATTTCCATATTTAGAAGAAAGAACTACTCTAGACTCGGGTATCTTGACTTTTATTTTCAGATTGTAGACATACAGTAGTAGTGTAATAATGATTATAATAATAAATTTTTGTATAATTGTTGGAGTTTTCCACCTTTAGAACAAAGGTTTTTTTTACACTTAATTGAACAACAACAGTAAGAAAAGAAATATACGGTATTCGCTTAACCAGGAAACAAAAAATTGCTTAGAAAATAATCAAGAATAACTCATGACAATAATGCTGATTACATATTGAGTAGTTATATAATAAAATGGCTGAATTGCTTCTTTCTGATGTGAAAATGGGCAGCAGAAATGTAAATTTAACAACGTAACCACGCAAAAAATAATGTGAAAAAAACTAAATTGCATATTCAAGCACGAAAAAGAATAGCAAAGATATCGATAATCGAATAAATGAAAAACATGATCAGTGATGAAGAATCACTGGAAGGTAAATGTCTGAAAAGTTTTCTCTTGCATGTTTTCAGTGATGCACTGTCTTTGACTTTTTTCGGCAAGTCATTCCACAGCTTTAAAAAAACAAAAGACACGAAAAAGAACAGCAAAGATATCAATAAGCGATTAAATGGTTAACTGATCATGAATCACTGGAAAGTAAATGTCTGAAAAATTTTCTCTTAAATATTTCCAGTGATGCACTGTCTTTCAGTTGTTTCGGCGTGCCATTCCACAGCTTTGAGACAACAACTGTGAAGGATTTTTGAAATGTGGATTTCCAGAACTGTGTAGTGTGGTAGAATTGGAGAGATTATGGATGAATGACGGAGTAGACTGATGTACTTGCGCTCGAAACACCCAAAATGGTAAAAATGAAAAACTCGATAGTAAATTCCCACACTGTTTTAATGAACACCGACCATGGTTTCGGCTCTTAAATGTCATTATCAAGGAACATAATAAACTCTATTTCGATTCTATATATACCCCTTAGCAAACCAAAGTTAGGTGGGTGAGAGGGTTAGGTTCTGACGGTGGAGAGGGTAAGGTAGGGAGAGGAGGTGTTCATACAGAGGAGAGGGGGTATTCAAAGTGACGTAATTACAGGTAAACAATAGTGGGGAAACCAGATTAAGGGAGAAGATGGGTATGTCGACTGATGTTTGCAATTTGTACACATTGAGTGGTAGTATGATGATAATAGATTTATTTATTATCTGTTTTCCCTTCCTTTTATCAAGTTTCCCCCACTATTGTTTACTTGTTATTACATCACTTTGAACCCCCCCCACCTCTGTATGACCCCTCCCTAACCCTCTCCACCGTCAGAACCTAACCCTCCTTCTTAACTTCGGTTTGCTGACGGGTATATATAGAATCGGAAAGTTAATTTTGTACCTTGATAATGGTCGGTGTTCATTAAAGCAGTGTGGAAATTTACTATGGAGTTTTTAATTTTTTTCCAGTATGGACATTGAGTATTTCCACAAAGTTACGCCTGAAACTCTTCCATACGCTTGAAACACCGTCGGGAAACGGAGGTCTCTTGACCGTCTCAAAACCGGCTTCCCCCCTCTCACTGCTGGTGCGTCTCCGCATCCGCTCAAGAGTGATGACCGTTCCCAGACGGGGAGACGTGGTAGTGTTGCGAACCATCTCCTCGAGACTAGTTCATCGAGGTCGACCTCTCGGCGGGACTAGTTCCGAAAAAGAAGTAAATTCCGCGCCGTTCTGTGCCAATTAGGGCCCGCGCGCTCCTCCCGAGATGGCGACTCTATCGCGCCGGAAGCTAACGGGACTTTGTCTCGGGAGTTCCTCGTCCTCCTCCCCCCCGTTACTACTGCTACTGTTTTTTATATACCATCCAAATATTGGTATGCCATCCAATCCACTTACTTTCGTCAAAAAATGGACGAGAAGCTTTTATTGGAAAGCTTTAATTAGAAAAAGCTGAAAGCTAAAAACCTATTTTATGTAAATTTCATCTGCCCCGTCCTTAAAATTCATCAGAATCTGACGTTCTTTGTTTTACTCTCGGGGTTGCGAAGTGAGAAGTCCTTCATCATTATTATTTTTATTCCAACTGCGTTGTATGAAATATCGTACGTTTATTGTTAAAATTTATGGTAAGCATAGTTAGATGCACTATGAAATAATCAATCGTACTTTCCATATCGCAGTTCCGAGGCCGATTCTGAGAACTTCACTCTCGCATGCTCATTGTATGTTGAGGTTAAAATAGCATAATCTTAAGTTGGTTAGGCGATCGTCAGGTGCTTGTATAGCGTAAATTTACCCACTGACCTTGTGTGCAACTGGATTATATCGTATTAATTCGAAAAAAGTTTTTTCATAACTACATTTTATGGAGGTAAACAATTTGATTATTTTATTCTGAATGCAATCTAGAATATACATTCTTGGAGATTTCCGTTAAAGGTGTTGAAATTAGTGCGCACCGGATCATATCAGCGCACACGAAAGACGAATGGAACCGTTTGCTCAGGCAAAACTTTTGGTAACCTCCCGGATGGTAACTTTTCATAGGTAAAAAACAGTCGCGGCCGAATGCTTTGCATGAATTTGTTCATTTAGTTTAAAACTAGTATGTAAAAACGCCAGCTTCTCATCACAGGGTAATTAAAAACCTTACAATATGCATGTTCGACTGAAAATAGATGAACTTGGCTACAATTACGAATGCCATGATACGTGAAGGGCTGTTATGATAGTCTCGTTAGTGTTGCTGACCTCTTGCAACAACTTGGATGGGAATCGTTGTCAGTCCGTCGGTTGAAAATTAGATTCAATCTATTATGTAAATTAAAAACCAATTTATTTACAGACGAAGTTTTCAATATCTCACGAACTCTAACATACTAAGGAGACCGCATCATGAGGAGAAAATAAGGGAAATAGATTGTGGGGGAGAAAGGTATAAAATGTCGTAGTTTCCGCGATCGATAGGATACCATAATGGATGCTTTAAGACTCTAAAGTAGGTTAGTTGACAGGGAGTGCAGCTGATAAATTGCTGCTGCACACTTATGTATGTTTCATAACTGCCAAGTAGGGCTAGCACCATGTTTTGCATCTTCCCTGCATGACCCTTGTGTCACGTTTTCTTAGTGGCATTGTAGATTATTTTTATTATTGTCTGTAGCATTTGTAGTGTACCGATAGTGTGGTGCTTGTTGGGGAAAGTAAATTTCTTCACTGTAGTTCATGTTGGCGATAAGTCACCCTCTACCAAACACCCTTGTGGTTACTTGCAGGGTAATAAGTAGATATAGGTGAGCCATTGTCGCCGTTCTTTTGAGGGGGTTAGCGCATACAAACTTTCCTCCTGACCTGATTTTGAGTGTGTTAGGTCTGTAGCTAATGGTAGGCATGTGCGTTGTAGTGTTGCGAAGTGATTAGCGTACTATAGAGAATGGGAGATGCTAAATATTCGCGCCGGCAGTAGTTTGCCGCCTGACTTCCACGTTTCAAGCTTAATTCGCTTAAATTTTATGAGGAGAAAGAAAAGAGAGTGGGCCCTCCCCTCTTGAAGGTCGCCGTTCTCTTGATGGATGTGCGGGTTTTAGGTACCACTCAAGGTCTTTCGAATCCACGTGGACCTCTTTTAGTTTTTTTTAAGCGATCTTCCTTCGCCTTCAATGGGTATGATTAGAGGGGAGAGGAGCGGAAACTACGCAGCGCGAAAAAATGTGGGCAGTGGAGTTGGTGTTCAGACTTGAATACTGGCTGTGATCCCTATGTCCCATGTTTGAATCCCAGCGTTTATGGATGTTTTTGAAGTGGAATGACTTATTCCTTTTTGAGTGTATTCTGAGGAGAACTTAATTGTTAGTACATTCTAGGTCCAAAGGATGGTATAAAACTGTGGAACTCGTAGTGCATTTTGTTTTGTAGATGACAAATACCGAATTAAGCTAATCTGAATGGTTTGGCAGTATATTACGTTGAACGTAGTACAATATACTGTCAAAGGACAGATATTGTATAAACTAATATTATTCCAAACTCTCTTGTTATTCTCAAGGTGACTTTTTATTTTTCCTTTCCCCTAGTTGTGGAGCTAAAATTCTAAAGCTTCAGCCTTGAACTTGAGCAATCTAGTCGTTTACTTTATCTATTTTACAACTATTGAGGTGCTAGTGCTTTGTCAAGTCCGGTATATGTTTGTAACGTATTTAGTTTCTGTAAATCTAACAAAACGAATGATTGCGAGCTGGGACGAAAGGGTTTCACATTTGTATTTGGAGGATTTCGCTTTTTCATTTCGAATAATGTTGCATTAATTGCTAATTAATCATAAAAACGAGTTTTAAAGCCTTACTGATCGCCTGTCAAGGCCTTAGACCAAATGCATATCAAATTATTTCGGAGGTGGTATTGAATTTTTACCTTTAAGTAGCTTTCTTTAACCTTTCAAAGGTCATTTAAATCATATGTAAAGCCTTATCTGCTAATACTATGTTAATCTCTCTTCTTCATAGGAATGTTCTTCCTGCTTGTTTTCAAAGCTTGCGTATGCCGCAGTCATGTGAAAACATTAGACTATTCGTTAATTTCAGTGTAAAACACAAAGTTTTGTTCATATAAGTATGGAGATATTCCGATAAGTCAGATAATGGTATGATTATGTTTGTATTGAAAAAAAACGCCTACCACTAATGTAGGGACGGGACGGAAAACTGCTACTCTTGAAGTCGTGCGGAGTATATTGATCACATTAAAAATTAATAGTACTATTGATCTTTAAGTCCTGAAGTTTCTTTTAATTTTCAACTCTCAATCATCTCCCCAATTTTGATGCGCATATTTTACTCGTGGCGTTCATTTTCTAATATATTAATTGTTCTCTTCATCATTTTCCAAAATATTCCCCAATATTGTTATTATTATAATGTATTCTAACAGTAAAGGTAGGTTTTGTTGAATGTCAGAAAATCTCCTCCCGGTCTTTTACACGTTCAGGGGCCTATCTCCCTCTAGTATACCCTTTTTCGCCTCTGCATAAGATCTACCCTTCTTCATCCCGTCCATGAAACTTATTCTCTTTCTTGCCCTACCCCGCTTGCCCAACATCCATCCATATATCACACTCTTCAGCAACCCATCACCCTTTAATAAAACCTTCAGCAATCTACCCTGCCTTTCTCGGATTTCATTTCTCCTTTCTCAGGGTCCACGTTTCTGCCCCGTACAACGCTACGCTCCATATCAAGCTCTTCACAAGCCTCTTCTTTACATCCTTACCCTATGTCCCCGTCATCAACTCCCTTCTATTGCTGAACGCCTCCTTAGGTAGCGCTATTCTCTTCCGTATCTCACTGCCACAATGACCGTGATCCTCCAGCGTGCTACCTTCTAAGTTATACAACTGTTCTACTTGTTATAGCTCATTAGTTTACGTACTCTCATTTTTACTCTTTTTTCTTCTGGAATTTTCATATTTAGTTTGATTATCAGAAACAATTTGCAGTTATGATAAAGTCTTAGTCCAAAATTTTCACTTTTTCAATTTGTTTGCATTAAGTTTTTTTTTATCATCACTGAGGAGGGCGTGAAAATTTTGTAGCGCATTTTCATATTAAGTTAACCCTGTGCAAAATTACGGCTGAAGCTCCTTGTTTAACAATATGGATTTCCTTTGCTTCTGGCGCGATGACGAAAGAAACATACTTATTATGTTATATCAATTCATCTTTGTTGCTCATCATGTAAGTGTCGAGCGAATTATACTTCTGTCATAAGCCGTGTTGTCTCCCATTATTTTTTCCTTCTATTACTGCTTCCATTGACGCTGGTTAGTGCCTAGTATGCGGTTTGCAAGCAGGCCAGAAGGCACGAAGGGATAAAAAGCTCATGCATGGACTGAGAACAGCGGTGTCGGGGGAGGGAACCTTCTGGCACTGGATGCACTCATCTTAGCAGGGGGGCCAGATGTACGCCGAAAGTATATACTTTAAAAGGGGTCCGTAAAAATGTATATTTAGCCCAGTGGACCATTTGGTGGCCTGGTTGCGGGTCGCGGAGATGAAACCTCGGACGTCTAAGCATCCACGCTCTTACTGAAGGGGTGGCTTTCTTCTGCATTTTTAATCCTGGTAAATATTCAACTCTCACCGCCCTCTATTCGTGGAAGTTTTGCAGTAATGTGTAATTGTAAAAACTTAACATTTATTTCGTACGTAATATTCTGGCCTGACGGAATCCCCATGGCATTTGTTACTTGCTAAGTGACCAAAATTAATGAAACTTATTAAATAATATATGCTCTTCAGTCGTCTCCTCATTCGTTTAGGAAACCGAAAGCTGGTAAAATAAGCCAATGGAAATGATAAAAAAATTCGTGCTTTAGTAAAACAGTTATTTAATTATTACATTTATAGCTAATGATCATGATTAAAATCTAAAGAAGTACGAGAAGAAATAAGTGAGGACATGCTCGTGGATTGAGGTGTTTATAAGCCTAAGCCTATGGAGAGAATGAGAATGATGATGAAATCTCAAAGTGTTTCGACCGAGAGCAGAGAAAATAAAGTAATTGGAAAGGGAAAATATTCTGGTCCAGGCTGATGGAGAAATCTTGATGAGAAGATCAATAAGAGGTGGAATGAGTATTGGAGAAGATAGTAATACTTACGTATTATGCTACTGGTCGTGGTGATTGAAGATAGAATGTAATGCTGGATTACATGTTTAATGAAAGAAGTGGTAGTATTTAATCATTGCATTTTTTTATTTCAGAAGGTATATAGAGCAAACGTGGGCAGAGATTTTGAGCGAAAGGACGATAAATGGCGCGTATGTTATGTAAAGTTCAAAACTTGATGCAATTTTCGTGGATCGAAAGAATTCATCATTATCATTATTGTTTATTTTGCCTGGGTTGGATGAGACGGAACCGTCCCCTCTTCCCCCAACCCAGTACAAACACAAACACCCATGTCCTGGGCAGATAATATTCTACCCTGGCGGGATTCGAGTCCGCGACCCTCGGGTTAGCAGGCGAAGACTTTACCCCGCCGCCACCGGGGCCGACTCAACGCAACTTCATCGCAATGACGAGTGATTTTTTTTTAAAGAGAGCCTTCTACATCTACATACTATACTGTGAGCATTCGCATGGGGGTATAGAAATGGGTGTTAGGACAACAGTCGTGTATAGGTGTAAAAGATAAGGTTTTGGGAGGTGAAATGATAAAGTGGAATATGGGATTGTTTTGAGAGGAGAACAGCATGGCCACTTATTGTGTGGAAAGAGCCTTATAGTTGGTAGTTGAGACCTTGTTGGTAGTTGAGCATTGTTGATAAAACCACCAGTACGTCTAGTAGGCTATGAGGTGCCTAACTACTTCTACATCTTCATAAACCCCAGCGAGCCGCCGCATAGGCGTGTGGCAGGGGGTGGTAGGTCACCAGCCATGTAAATATGTAAGTTTTTGGGAGGTGTAATGGTGACATGTATTATGGAAGGTATGTAATGGAGCTCAGTTTTTATTGTAGTCGCTGATAGTGTGCGGAAAGAAAGAGTTTTTGCACCTATCTGTTCGGCAGTGTATATCTCTTAAATTATCGCATCTGTCTGGCCTAGAAATGTAGTGAGGCGTCGTGATAATATTCTCTGTGTCGCTCTGAAACACACCAGTTCTGAATTTATCAAGAAGCCTAAGCCTAGCGTGCAGCCTCCGAGTATCTAGGGTCTCCCACCTTAATCCCTCTGAAAGCTGAGAAACACTATAAGTTCGTTCATAGCAGTTTTTAACGAAGCGAGCTGCTTTTCTATGTATTTTATTTAATTTTTGGTTAAATCTTTATGATCCGCCGCAGGATACTAAACTACCCAAAGCGTTCAGCATTCAAGTTTTCGGTTACTACTAGCCATTGGTGTTATATTGTGAGTTTTACCATTTGTCTACAATGGACCTGAGCCGTAAGATGTAAGCCGTAAGCGAGCCGCTGGGCCCTGTCGTAATCCGCAAGGAAGATGGTCAAGTACCATCTTTACGTCTTACGGCAGGCGAAATGTCAGCCAAACAGAGTTAGTCATTAATACTGCCGGCATCAGTCGCGGACCACTGCTTTAGAGGAAGTACTTTTGATGTTTGAGGATGATATCGGATATTTGCCAATATCATAGTGATAATTTTAGAAATTATTTTCGAAACAATTATATTCAATGAATATAGTTTTCGTGACTCGCAGAAACTATTTATACTCTCATTTGACTTCAATATCTATGTCCATATGCTACGGCTTACTGCAGCATTGAAGAATGACTGCCTTAAGGAGATCGTTACGACTTAAAATTACGGCTTACGTCCATTGTAGAATGGGCGTTAGTTTGCAAACCGTTTTGGACGCTTATCGAGGCGTCTCTTTGGGTAGACCATCCAATCTGGTACGGCGAGCGTTGAATTTATTAGTTATATGAAGCTTAAACCCCTTTGGACGAGCGAGTCAAATTTGTTACTTTTCAAAATCATTGAAATATCTCCTTTCCAAGAGGCTTATCAATTTAGTTGCTGCGCTAGACAGAATTTTAACGCTGCGGACTGTGTGTGTAAAACGCTGCGTCTCTTTCGGCGGTTTATCAAACAATTTGAATAGATTGACTCTTTGAGTGCGTCATGACGTGATATCACGTCATGATTTTTTTACGCTGGTGCTGATGACGTGATATCACGTCATGGGTACCGTGAGGGTTCCTGCTTTCGCTAGGGGGCCTTGTGAAAATTCCCTAATGAAAGCTGGAACACTCACGGTACCCTTGACGTGATATCACGTCATCAGCACCAGCGTAAAGACAACCATAACGTGATATGACGTCATTCCGCACTCAAAGGGTTAATGTGTGACGCTATTCACCGACGATGGCGTGCCTGGTGGAGCTCTGAAAGAAATAGTTTCAGCTGTCATTTGAAGAAAATTGGGAAATTATAAAAAAGGGTACGTTATGAAGGCAATGTTGAAGTATACCTTGTGTGAATATTATTATGTAAAGTATTATTTCAAACTAAATACATAAAATACAAATACGTCACATTTCAAAGTAAATGTTATCATCAGATCAATTGCATTTTTTAAAAAATGCTTAAATAGCACCTTTGGAAAAAAATGTAGTAGCAGTATTTTTTCATGCTGAATTTTCTTAATTCTGTCCATAGAGGGTTAAGTTCAACGTCTGAGGTTGATTGCGGTTCTCGGTGTGCGTGTGGAAGGTTTTGTCGAGTCCGTTTTGGAGATCGCTTCGAGGTCAAGGCGGAGACGCGGAAAGACTTGATTTCGTCTGTTGCCCAAGGACGTTTCTCTGCCTTCTGTTTTGGACTTGATGGGTGCGGCTCGTCCAGAGCTTCAGCAACGGGTCCATCGTCTTTGTGTTCTTTTTTTCGTTTCGAACTCGTGTTTAAGGTAGTCCGAGCGAGATAGTTCCCTAGTCACAATAGAGACCATATTCAAATTATTCGTTTTAATTTCACCTGCTGTAGGACTCATGAATGGAATATTGCATTATTAATGGTGCAATAGTATAGCTTTATATGACAGAAATGGTAAGTAATTAAATGAAAATATCTAAATACGTCTTTAACTTGACTCATTTTTTTCGCGCGGTGCGTTTGCAACTCCTTCAAAACGGAAGGATTTTTGTAATCTCGAAGAATGAACTGCGGTGACAATATGATTAATTTTCAAAAATAGTTGATAAAACGTACAAACTACACGTTGTTGATTTTTTGATGAGATTTAAGTCCTAGCAATTCCTCATTTTGTAAATAATGTCCCTCTAGAGTGCATAGTACACGTACCATTTCCCATGTAAAAGGGCTGGTATCTTTTGGCAAATATCTCCGAAAGTAATGTGGTAAGGGGTTGAATTTTTGGCGTCATTAGAAGGGTGGGATATTTTTCTTTAAAATTAGACCAAATTCATTGATTTCTAGGTAAAATGATATTTCGCTCATACTATCTTAACTCGGCGCCATCATCATCGGTTGTCATCAGCCGGACTGATGGTTTGGTGCAGTGCTCACGAACCTAACCTGTCAAATAACCAAATATGTCTTGCCGGGGTTGGTGCGATTTTCGTGAAGCTTTACATACCGACATGTATTTATTAGTTACATGTATAGATTATAGTGAAAATATTGCATGATACCGATTTAGTTTCTTGGCAAGTTTACACTATTTTCACGCGTAGAATTATGTATTTTGACGTGTATTTCAAAATTATTCGATTACATTTGCTCATAACATAGCCGGTGATATTCGTTGCTTTTACTACGAGAGATATTAGACCTGGACCGGGAATCGAACCACGGACCTATGCCCAGACCACTACGCTACCGAGCGTTCCTGATTCTCGTGGTCACTAGAAATCGGAAGCCTGGATATCGTAGTGGTTTGCGAATTGTCCCGCAAATCAAAGGTCCATGGCTCGATTCCCGGTCCATTCCGAAATTTTCACAAGGCAATTTCAGTGAAAATTTACATATCATATTTTTATAATGGTCATTCTTAATTATTAGGTTATCATGCCGTATAAGTAACACTTATTTCACTTAACACTAATAACATTACTCTCACGATTTCCACTGAAATGTGGTATTCCGTAATTTGGTAACCTCAAGCCATTACAATGCTTTAATTTAGACTAATCATCTGAAATATGATTCTCGCATCATTAATTATTATACATGTTTGGTCTTTCCTGCATATAAATAGATTTACTAGAGTGAAGTGTCTTCCAATAATTTTTTCGACTTGAAGAGTTATTAAAATGTGCACTGAGCGATTCACGACTCGTGCTCCGACCGCCTTAACTTTGACTTCCTTTGTAAAATACCTATGGTAGCTGGTGTAGTAAACGTTGGTCATTGAGTGAAAATACTTTTTCAGGATAACAGAGAAAAGTAGGAGAAGAGTACACCTGTTTATATAGTGGAACTCATCATACATGCCGCATTGGAAATTATACAGGTGTCATATTTTCCATTATTTACGTTAGTTAAATCATGCTATGACCCGGGATTTTGATGGGTTTTCTGAAATTATGGCGTAAATCTAATTGATATTATATTTTTATAGCTGGGAATTTTGGACTTAGCGTGGTACCTTAATATTTTTAGCAATTATTATAATAAAACCATGATATTGATGTTACACCATAGAAAATAGAACAAGATGGACTGGACATACCCTGAGACACAATGAGTTTGTGAAGAACATAATTGAAGGTAAAATAGAGGAAAAAATCCCCAGAGAGAGAGACTCAGGAATAGGTTCATGGACCAAATAAAGAGGAAATTACATAGGAAGAGATAGATACCAGGAGGTAAGGAAACTAACATTAGATAGGGAAGGGTGGCGGGTTGCAGTCAACCAATCTTGGGATTGAACAACCAATTATGATGATAATAAAACGAATCGTTAAGAACCTTGTTTAGAAGAAAATGTGTTCGAAAAAGTTTTTTTAGCGAAGTTTGCGAATTTTTCTCTCCGATAGATTTTACATCAAATTTACAAAAATTCGTTTTCCCCATTGCCCCATCTTTGAACCTTTACCTGCTAGAATACAACGATGGTCGTGAAATCTCAGGATTCTGAAAACTCTATTTCTGATGTTGTTTGAACCCCTGTTAATGTCTTTAATCAATCGTCCCAGTTTTTCTTTTTATTCATTCCTTCTTCGAATATTGTTATTTATTGGAGGATATTTTGTTGTATATGTGTCTAACAGTTTTGCTATGTATACTTCAGTGTGTTCTCAGTGGATATTTCCTCGTGGACTCTTCATGAGACTTGTTCATTGGGGATTCCTTTCATTCATTTACTCTGTGGCTTCCAACCCTGTCACCCACCTCAAGGGTGTCTGCCTGGAGAAACCATTCATTTAATATTATTCATTCTTCGGAGACACCATATTTATATGGCTTCCACACTTCTTTGTTCTGCTGCTTCCATTGTACTCAGTTCCCTGTCATGTAAGAGAATGATCCAAATATACCGAACGTCTTTCCTTAGGTGGTGAAATAAAACGACGCCAGGTTTCTATCCACCCTTTTTCTCTTACCTGTCCCCTATGGCGCAAATGACCTCAGCTGTCGGTCGCCTCCCCAAAATCCAATCCAATCCGAACGTCTTTCCTTAAGGTGATGAAATAAAACGTGTCTGAGAACCAGCTCTTGGAGCATAAGCGATTCGTGGCGTGTGTAGTAGACTTAATTCAATAAATCGAGATGTTTTTGAAATATTACTATCTTGTTTTCAATAAATTGTCTTGCTACCTAATATGTAACAAACTCTTTTGAATAAGACTTGACGGTTGCAAATATGTCTTAGATTTGTCTGACTGGTTAATATCGTGGAAGCCAAAATCTTGCACTATGGATTGGCTATTGTCTGGGCTAATTCTGTTGTGGATCTCAGGTTTTTCTGTTTGGTAATATATATCATCATAGTTTTGTGTTAACCTTTTCTAAACGAAAAGGTGTTCGTAATTCGTCAAATTACTACAAATACTACCTATGTTGTTACCTTGTATGAAATCAGATTTGGCATTTATATTGCCAATTATGCTAATTTACAGTTTCTCTGTAACCTATATTATTCGTTAGCTTAATTTAAGGAACCGTTAAACTTGCAGTGTGACTCATACATACTTAGTTATGAAAAAAAAACATTTTTACCCATTGCTTATATCATTGTCGTAGCTTTTGGTGGACAGAGTCATCCCCGGCCGGTACTTCTTAGGGACATCATTTTAGCCATTTAAAACCTTTTTAAAATACTTAAATGCGGTAAGAAAAATAAAATTATCAACTATTTCCAGAGTTAACAAGCATAATTAATTACAAAAGTCGAATCCATATTATCTGTAGAATATTTGCCCTTAATCGAAAAATATTTTGGAATGATCAAAAATAATTTTGCTATAGATAGGGAGAAAACCTCATTATTTATTTATTCGTTTCTACTGGCAGAAACGTAATCAATATCAATTTATAAAAAAAATAAAAAATTTCAATGTATAGATCAAGTTTTTTTATTGAAATTTATTTTCAAATTGTTTTCAAATTGGTGTGATGTGTATTACGTATAAGAGAATTGCAGGATTTTGCAGTTGCATTGGAGAATTAGTGCGACACATAAGGAAAGATGATAAACTATCTTATCTGCCTTATTTATGGATAAATCGTCCAAATTTAGTATGTATATATATTTTTAGAAAATTACCGAATGTAAACCTGTCTCCAAAGCATGTTAAAGTCGTTTTCAACTATTTATATCCGAGGGTTTCTTCGAAGGAAGTGGAGTTTCGGGCAATCCCGGAGTTATTGTCTCGACTCTTCGTGTCCGGACGTGACTCTTGCGGTCGCAATAATTCCAAACGTTTCCATATTTCAACCCGGATCACGAGTCGTATTAAGCTTTTTGCCATCTTCCCCAAAAACGGTCCTCAGGCACGCCATCCTAATTAATATGCCCACTTATCTGCCGGCAAATTTCCCCTCTGCCATCGTCTCGACGAATTTCTATGCATCTTATTATTTATTTCCGGATTTCTCCGTTCTTTCGTCGAAAAATAAATGTAAAACTCGAATGCCTCTCTTGAGCAGTGAAGACTCACGAGCTTCTCCAATTGTTCGTTGTGACGACTCGTATGCTTCCGGATGGTGGTTTGTCGGCGGCAGCACGGTCGCCCCCCCTGCCGAGCCATTCCGGAGAGGGAATTTGGCTTCTGTGCAAGAACCAACCTTGGCGTGATTTATGATGTCTCCGCACGTGAGATTACAACGTTGTCACTCTAGTATACCCACACATCTTCCGTACAAGCGACGAGTGCTCCACTGATTTAGTGGCAGAAGCCAACCGATTGAGGAATTTTGGCGCTTGTTGAGGACAGTTTTGTGGCCGTCTTTACATACATACCCTTCATAACATTCTCAATCGGGGTTGGAAAAGTCAAAAAACTTATTTAATAATCATTCATGGGTCGTTCAATCCTAAGAATGGTTGACTGCAGCCCTCCATCCTTCCCTATCTAATACTAGTTTCCTTACCTCCTGGTATCTACCTCTTCCTATGTAATTTCATCTTTATTTGGTCTGTGAACCTATTCCTGGGTCTTCCTCTGGAAATTTCCTCTCTACTTTACCTTCATTAATAATTTATTCTTATTTTATTTTTGCCTTCAAGTTTGCTAACAATTTACTCTATTTTGCGTTGTTGGCATATAGAGATACATCCCATTAGTCCTTCTACATTCTTTGGAACATTGATGACAAATTTTATTGGAATTCGCAGTCTAAGGCATCCAAACAAACATGAGTTTTGAATTTATTAATATTGAATACCTCTAACTGCCACCAGAAAAGAATATAGTATTGATAAGATCCGCAAAAATATAAAAAGTTGGAAAAATAAAATGAAAAAATAAACACCTGGTTCTTCTTTTCTGTGTGGTACAAAAACTCGTTCCTACCTCGCACAATAAGCGATCAAAATAAAAACTGAGCTCAATGAAGTAGACTCCTTTAATACACGTCACCATGAAAGAAGGGAGAATGTTAAAGAGAGTAATAAACGAGAGAACAAAGGGAAATGGGAGAAGAGGAAGGAAGGGGATAGGGATTCCGGATGGAAGAAGAAGAGAGAGACGATAAGAGAAATTTCATTCATTGGTCGTTCAATCCTAAGATTGGTTGACTGCAGCTCTTCTTCCTTCCCTATCTATTGCTAGTTCCCTTACCTCCTGGTATCTCTTCCTATGTACTTTCCTCTTTATTTGGTCCATGGACTTATTCCTGGGTCTTCCTCTGGGGACTTTCCCCTCTATTTTGTCTTCAACCATGTTCATCAGAAATCGATTTTGTCTCCGGGTGTGTCCTATCCATCTGGTTGTTATTTCCTGTATGATGTTCCACATGGTCCTTTTTCTTCTACTCTTCTGTACTCTTCATTTCTCATCTTGTCCGTCCATTTTATCTTCATAATCCTCCTCCTGCATCAGATTTCGAAGGCTTAGTCTTTTCTGGTCAACTTTATGGTCAGCAGATAATGATTGTTTTATGTGAAATTCTACCTGGAAAACTGTTGGGTCCATTGGCTTGACAAATGTGTCCATTGAAAATATATTCGTAGAGTTATCTGCATATTTCGTACCCTAATTTTGTTTTTCATTTGTTACCCTTTCAATCAGCTAAAGGGTGATTTAAAAAAACTGAGTCAGCAAAAATGTGTAACCTAGTATTTGTCTTTACTCATATAGTCAAGCCAGTGGCTGAATGCGTAAATTGGCTTATTCTCGCTTCGAAAGCAGTTCAGTGAGCGAAAGTGGTAACCAATCACGGCACACCATTGCCACAGTCGATGTCGTTATCGATCTACGAGACCTATCGGTAGCGTTTGTTTCGAGAGTTATCTTTAGCTCCCTCGAAAAGGCTCAGTTGAATTGTATATCAAGAGTAAGTAGTGTGGTAAACCTTAGGAGAATTAGAATGGAAGGTTTGTGGCATGTGTACGTTATGAATGTAGATTGAATGTTATTAGTATGAAGGTCATTTGTTCACTTACGATATACATGGTATTCATTTCCGCTTTAACGTGTCCGCAAGAGACTCACACCACGACAACACCACGGATTCATTATTGCTCCTGGTATAGTATTCGATTGCTGCCCGATTATCGATATCAAGCCAGGCCCACTGGACTCAGAGCTCAGTGCTGATATTCGCTGGAGCTCAATTCCAGGCAACGCCATGCCAAGTTACGCCGCGTTCAGTCGTGAACTGTCAGGTGATATTCTCAAGGGCCCATATTCGGCGTTGAGCCGAGTCAGTCTAGTTTTGCCGAGTAAAAGTGTTGAGTACAGTCAGTCTGTTGATGAGAACGGTCAGAGAATCAGTTGTTTTATTGATATTGGGTACACTTGACTTTCGTGGCAAGCACGTGGGACTCTTTCCCCTTAAGCATCGCCTCGCCCTGTCACACAGAGTAGGTTAAGGTTGAGGACGAACTCTTACACACACATATAGAGTGTCCGCGGATTAACGTCATGGTGAGTGACGTCAGTCCTCGACCCGAGCGAATTCCAGCCGCCGACGTCGAGATAAGACCGCGCAGCAAGACGGATCGACTCTTGGACTCAACGGTTCCGGAGGGAGGAGAACGCCGATGGGAGACGGCAGTTGCAACTTCCGCCCAAGGTCAGCCGGACTGCAGGAGTATTCGTGATGCATCTCTTGTTCTATTTTTTCCCCGTTTGGTTTCATTTTTGTATTTTTTTATTCCTGACCCAGACGGAGCGGAGGTCTGCGGTTTTTGTGGCTCTCTTTCCATCTCAAGGACTTGCGTGCATGGGCTTCGACGTGGCAAACGGAGAACGAAGCCAATATTTGCAGGGTGCCCATGGAGGATGTCTGTGAAGCTCTTGTCTTTATCTGTCGCTCTCTGTCCATTGTGTGGTTGGAATTTTACGATGGATCAAACGGACGCTTGTTTCCCTTCATGGAGACGTACCCGTGCCGTGTTAATGCGCAAGTGCACTATGTTAACATTCAGCCTTGCCAAAATATCACTTCATGAATTTATTAGTTTTATTATTATTGTTATTTAAGGGAGTTGCAAGGAAAGCTGAAGCCTCTGCTACCCACGAAGTCGCGTGGAGTCCATTGGCCTCATTAAAAATGCATACAATTTTTCGTCTTAAGTCCCTCCATTTCTTCAAATTTTCAACTCTCTATTATATCCCCATTGGTTTATCCCAAGCCTCTTTTGTTTACGGTGTTCATATACCCTTACCCTAATTGGTCTCCTCATCATCTTCCAAAATATTCCCCGATTTAGCGCACGAGTCTAGATACCCTCACTTGTACTCGTTTTCTACTGGAGTTTTCCTCTTTAGTTTGCTTAACAGAAAAAATTCGCGGTTACGGAGTCTTAGTCCAAAATTTTCACTTTTTCAATTTCACTTTATTTTTTATCATCACTGAGGCGGACGTGAAAATTTTGTTAGTCATTGTCATATCAAGTAAACACTTGGAAAATCACGGTTGACACTCCTTGATCATCAAGATGAATTTCCACTGTATCTCGCCCGAGGTAGTTCTTTTCTCTCTTCGTCGCCACATTTATTTTTCATGTTTTAAAATCGTTTTCTTTATTTTTAGTCATTTTTTATTTGTTCAGATCCTGTATTTTATGGCTCGAGGATCGCCAGAGGAGGAGGGACAGGCGTCAGGAGTGTCGATCCAAAGGGGCTGGTTACCGCAATCTCTCAATCCCTAGCACCGCCGCCGAAGAGTCCCTCCATCCAGGATCTGCTGGGTCCATTGTCAGTTCTTCGTTTATTTTTCAAAAACTTCTTAAAACAATTTCTGCTTCAGTACGAACGTTTTCTTCTCCCCAGAGTTTCAGAAAATTATTCCAAGTTCCGTTTTCACACATGACGAAGAATAAAAATCTCGAATGGCAATCGAAACCTTGGTCGGTAATAAAAGTTTTAAGTGTGGAATTCACTAAGAGATTTTTATTTTTCGTCATTTCTGCGGGAACCTTCCACAAAGTTACACCTTCAACCATTAAGTTCATTCCGTTTTCTCGGCTGATAACGTTTTTCTAATTTCAATTTCTTTTCAAGTTTTTTCTTAAGTACGTCGACATAATACACCTCTTCCGTCTCGCCCTTGTAGATGTGGGTTGCGTGCTCATAAATGACACTCTTTGTTTTGTTGATTAAGAAGTTACTCAAAAGCTGGATATTATTAGTCTTTTTCCGATCTTCATCCCGGCGTATAGGTCGTCTTTGGCGATCCTCGTTTTTCCAGTGATTTCTTTGATGGCCGCGAAGGTCCTCTTCCACTCCGTCTTTGCTCTCCAACAGTCGATGATTATGTGCCACATATTATGATTTGCGAGCATAAATTGTGCGATAAGGCTTCATGCTGAAATGAAACTAGAATTTGATAGTAAATTCTGCGCAAAAATAATTACTCATGACCTGGATAACCTTTATCTTACAAAGTCACCAGATGTTGTGACCTCGGAAATTCCAAGGCCGTCAATACTGAATTTATATGAAAATAATAATGGAGGGATTAGTTTGGGAGCCGATAGAGACTCGGAGGCCATCCGCTTGGTTTAGTTAGCTTGAGGAATTCAAAAGAGATGTGTTGTAGAGCGACACAGAAATTATTATTTTGACGCCATACTACAATTCTAGGGTCGACAGAAGCGATATAATAAGATACATACTGTTCCGGACAAATAGTTTCAAAAATCCGTTCTCCGACAATATGTGACCATAGTAAAAACTGAGCTCTACAGTCCCATAATACACGTCACCATTTCACCTCCCAAAACCTTATCCTTTACACAGCTGGTGTCCTAACAGCCCCGGTACCGACCATGTGGCGGCTCGCATTATAGTATATACATGTAGAATACCAAGTAATGATGATGTCCCGGGACTGATTTCGTGGAACTTAAGCAATACGAAAGAAGAACCCTTTGCAGTTGTCCGTTATGATAAGAATTTTAAATTGAACGGTTTGGGTATTTTGCATCTTTACTAAGTCTTAGGAATGAAAGATCTTAGATTTTCCCCGGAAATCTTCTTCCACTGCGTTAGCAGCTCCATATCTCTGGACGTTTAGGAAAACGACTCGTTCTCCTTCTTCAGGGGTTGTGAATGCCGTCTCCTCCATCTGGCCGGTGTAAATTCTTCCCTCCTTGGGGTCAGGAGCCATCCGATTGGCCCCGGCGTATGCGCGTTTTCCGCAGACGCATACGCCATAGCCAATCAGATGACACCTGAGCCCAAGGAGTGGAGTATTTATACCGGCCAAATGGAGAAGACGGCATTCAAAATCCCTGAGGATGAGAAAAAATCGTTTTCCGAAACGTCGGGAGACATGGACCTGCTTACCCGGTGGAATACTCTAGAGACCTTTATCCAAGTCTTCAGGAGCATTCCAATCTAATTGTTGAAGTTCGCGGGGATGGGAACTCATCAGCGCACTTGAGCGCATACGAACAACATTAATTTGAACGATGTGTGCTGGTGAAACGTTTAGTAACCTGCCGGTAGGGTGAATTCTGTAGTAACATAATCGTCACGGTGGATTGATATGTATCTCACCATTGAATCTGTGGAAATAAGTATTTAAAAACGTTAACTTTTTACCAAAGAGTAAATTGAGCCTAAATAAATTTATGTCTGATGCCTTTACGTAAAAATCAACCCAAAAACAACAATTGCGGATGCTATTGTCGTGTTTTTCTCTTGTTTAGTGCACGTGAACTCTGCTCTAGGTATGTTTCCAAGTGCGCTGCCAGGTCTACAGGATCTGTAACTAATGTAAAACAAAATTTTGTACCGTGAAGTAATTAGCACCCTTAAAAGAATGGGAAGCTCGCTTAATTGCGTGATCGAAATCATCGCTAGCAGTCAAAATCCTCTCCAATTTGCCCTAGGGACTAGCGTATTTTTTCCCTCCTCTTAGAAGCCGCATTCGTTTAAGTTAGTATGAGCGAAATAGTTCCCTAGTCATGATGGAGACTATATTCGAGTAGTGCGTTTTAATTTCAGCAGCTGTAGGAAGCACTAATAAAGTATTGCATAATTTTTTATACAAATCTTTACTTTTATATTTCTAAAATTCTTGGTAATCGAATAAAAATATGTACATATTATGGTCTTCGAACTTGACTTATTTTCTTCACACAATACGTTTAAAACTCCTTCACAACAGAAAGGTTTTTACGATCCTGAAAAATTTACTGCGGTAACTGCATGCTTAATTATAAAAATAGTTTATAAAACATAAAAACTACGCTGTCAATTTTTTGACGATATATACGTGTTACCTATTTCTAATTTTTAAACAAGTTTATAACTACTACACAACGGGTAGTTTTTTATCATTCTGAAAAAAATACTGCAGCAACTTTATGCTTTATTTTCAATAATGGGTGATAAAACTTTAGCAATACGCACTGTTAATTTTTGGACGAGACCTAAGTGTTAGAAACTCCTTACTTCTCAAATAAGACCTCTCTGTAGTGCATACACGTAACATTTTTGATGTTAAAGGGCCGGTATTTTTCGTCAAATCGGAAAGTAAATCGGTTGGGGGCTGAGGCTTAAATCCATTTACTGGGGCTGCAGAAAATTTGACCTTCTCTTGAAGCCCCGTGTAAGGGTCAACCCTCAGTTAGCTGGACCCGAACTCTGAATCCGAGCCTTGGCATCGACCCCTCATCGGTGGGCAATGACACCAACTGACCAGCCTCACTATGGTTTATAACTTTTGCAAGTTAACAATAAATGGAAAAATTATGTTCGTATTTGTATTGCACTATTCGCGCTGACGAAAATGTGTTTTTAATCGCCGTTGTGCCAATGATATTAACCTTTGTACGTGCTCAAAAAACCGAAGCCGCATAAACATGCGTAACCACGTAACTTAACACTTATTCCAGTAGTTCAAAAGAAAAGAACAAACAAAGAACCGGGGCTGATTTTTTGGTATTTTTGGAAGGTTGAGATATTTTTCTTTAAAATGAGTCCAAAGTCCTGTATTTCTTGGCGTAATGATATTTCGCGATCTTAAAGCGAGTAGGTTAAGCCGACACGGAATGGACCACTGTCGGGACACCGCGAAACCATCCGGCTGGAGGGAGGGTGAACGGTTCATCGCACCTTCCCGTCGGTGAGCCATCTGTCCTTCTCCCTAGGCAACGCGTTGAGTATTTATTCACGTTCTCACTTCCGGTTACACCACACTTCCTTCCACCCTCGCCCGCAGGCGCGCTAAATAACCCAAAGGGAATGGGAAACGAAGCCAAGTTCTTTAAAATGAAAACGAAACGAAAATAAATTAAATTATTTGAAAAAAACGTACTCCCGCGACACCTATTCCCACCGGAAATTAAGATCCATGAGTCCCCGGTGACCTGGCAGTTTCTGCTCAGTGAGGTCTCGGAGCGACTTCTTTAGTCAAAGATTATTTTATTTTCGCCGGTCAAAAATTCTGAACTTCTATTCCTGGGAAACCCATAAAACCCGTTCTACACGGAGCATAAAATTGTATGATATAGCGCTGCATTCTTTAAAATGTTAAGAAATTTCTACGGCTGTAATGGTGAGCTGGAAAAGCCCAGGGCTTGTATATTAAGATTTAATCATGGTGTAGCGATTCCAAGGCCCAAAAATGAATTATGCAAACGGTGACAATTATCTGGGACCTAAAATATTCCACTCTTTACCGTCTGATATCTCAGGCATTAAAAGTTAAAGGAAATTTTGTAAAGTAATAAAAATTGGTTATTAGAAAATAAAAGAGGTCGAATGTTTGTTTTTTTGTACATAAAATTCGGACTGGACCGGGAATAGAACTACGGACCAATTTGGTTTGCTGGACCAATGCGCAGACCAGTACGCTATCCAGGCTATTCAGTGGTCTGCGCATTGGTCCAGAAAACCAAAGGCCCGTGGTTCGATTCCCGGTCCAGGCCGAATTTTTCTCATGGCAATTTCTTCAAAAATCTTCAACCGCCATGTTTGAATTTTTGTACATAGATAAAATATTTGCCACTGGCAAAATATACACTATTTTGTATGATTTTGTTTAACTTTGTTTAATTTTTAAATTGTGTTCAAGCTATATCGCCAAATTTTCTTTTTTTAGTAATATCTTTATGTTCAGAAGTTAAATGACACAGGGTAATATATTGACCGAATTGTGTATTGACTGTGAAGAGTCGGCAATTATGACGCAGGACAGTTTCCCTAATGGGGTACCTATAAATTCCCTATATTCCTGTACATGGTGTGTGTATTGGAAGCTGTGTATCTAGGAATGTTGTTGTCGCTGCCGATGTTGTTGTTGTTATTATTGTTTTTCTCAATCTGGCGTGCAATAGTTGCTGAAATATAGAATGTACTATTTTGCCATCTCTCGATCTCCATTCTCGCATGCATTCTTGCAGTATACCGCTCTACACGGGATAATTTGCAATGCTCGTCTACTGTAAAAGATAAATATTTAAATATCAATGGGAAGAAGCATGAGGGCTGTAATAAATTCTAGTATTTGGGAGTTTTGGTGACTATAAATGATGAAATGAAAGAAGAAATAAAAGCTAGGATTGCAACAGGCAATAGAGCTTATCGAGCCTGTTTTAAAGTGCTCAAGTAGTAACTCAGTAGGAACTTAAAAACATATGTTCACTGAACTGTGATTAGACCTGTGGTTGTGTATTGTTCCGAAACGTGCACCATGACCTATGCGGGTAAAGATCTTCTAAATGGGAAATGAAAGTGCTTAGAAAGATCTATAATGAAGTAAAGGAAATTTTTAAAAAATTGAAATTTTATTTGCCTTTTCATCTTGAACACTTACTTAGCTTGGACTATTCTACGCTTCATGCTCTCTGTATCATCGGAATTCCGTCTCTTATCATGTAACTTCCGAAGCAGGACGTTTTTGATCCTTAATTTCACCGTTCACCTGTGAAAAAGTCCGCAAAACCGTCTGCAAAATTGAAAAAAAGAAGGTGGGAAAATAACGCAACTTTAGTTCAAGCTGTACATAAAATGATTATCATATACTCGGGTAAAATATGACAGTAAAATACCTCAACGCTATTGCTGCTCACAGACTAAAATTGCATTACCTAAACTATCGTTTCTGGTCGCAAGCTATTCGGAATGAATGGTCGGAAATTGTAATTCATAGTCACCGCCAGATCGCCTCTCTGTCTTTCCCCCAGTTGAATAAAAAACTAGACGAAACTTCAGGACCCTCCAATTCGCGGAAGCTGGGTCAAGTTTTTCTAACCATTCCACCCTCCCAACTGTCCCAAGTCTCGAAGCTTGTTTGCCTTCCCTGACGAACTTGCCCCCCTTCAATCATTTGCATCCACCAGAGTTTCCCGTGGACGGCCGCTTTGTTTGCAGTGTTTTTTGTACCCGTACCAAAACATATAGATGGCAAGGCTGCTTCTCCGTTTTATTCCAAATTCCTCCAAACCCTTTTGGTCTCTTACGGAGGTCTGGATGCAGTTGTCCCAGTTTCTCGGCCACTCAAATCGAAACAAGAAACGGCGGATTGTTACACGTAAGACATCAAATGTAAGAACTAATTATAATTTTACATCAACATTGGTTGTCCAATCCTAAGATTGGTCGACTGCAGACCTTCACTCTTCCCTATCTAATGCTGGTTCTCTTACCTCCTTCTATCTCTTCCGATGTACTTTCTTCTCTATTTGATCCATGAACTTATTCCTGGGTCTTTCTCTGGGTATTTTTGTCTCCATTTAGCGTTCAGTTATGCTCTTCATAATCCGTTGTGCGTACAAATGTTTCCAATCCATTTGGTTCTTTTTTACTGTATGGTGTTCCATATGGCTCTTCCCATTTCTACCTTTCTGTGCACTTCATAATTTCTTATTTTCTCCATCGTTTTTATCTTCAGCATCCTCCTCCAGGATCAGGTTTCGAGGGCATCTATTCTTTTCTGGTCAGCTTTTCCATTGGTCCATACGTCCGATCCATAGAGTGCTACGCTCCACACGAAAGTTTTCCCATACTGTCTCCTATAACACGAATATTTAGGTTTAAATAATTAACCTCCTATTTTCATCGGTGCACGTGACTGACCTACTGTGGTGTATTGTGCATCGTATCCAAGTGAAAGTTGTGATATTTACTTTGTTTACCAAATTTCTTAGTAAACAACTTCAAAATTAGACATCTAGTATGCATTTTTACTTATTTTAAGCCTAAAGATAATTAAATTTATCTCTCAGCTGGTTAAAAAATCATTATATCAAATCCTAGAGAAACGAAATGGTGGCTAGAGTCAGTGCAATTACTGGTTTTAGTCGCGAGGCTAAGGCTTCGGTTTAACGCTTTGTCCTAAAAGATATGGCCCAAACAATTGAAATTCAGAACAGAGTTTCCTGAATACATTTTTTCAAATTTCAATTGCCGCGTTCTATCATCAACGGTATTGGTTAAATAACCTGGAAATAACTTCAATACAATGTCGGTCCAGATAAGAAAAAATAGGAATGAGACTCTCTGAAACAAATGCGAAGCAAGTCTAAATCTTCATTTACATACTACCCCGCGAGACGCCGCATTGGCGTGTGGTAGGAGGTGTTAGGATACCAGCCGTGTAAAGATAAAAGAGATAAGGTTTTGGGAGGTGAAATGGTGGCGTGTGTTATGGGAATGTATTCAGTGGAGCTCCGCTTTTATTGTGGTCGCTTATTGTACGCGGAAAGAACGAGGTTTTGCACATATCTGTTCGGCAATCATTTCTCTTATTTTATCGCTTATGTCGGACCTAGAGATGTAGTGAGGCGTCGTGATAATATTCTATGTGTCGCTCCAAAACATACCTATTCTGAATCTCTCAAGCAACCTTAGCCTAGCGTGTAGCCTCCGAGAGTCTTATTGGCTCCCACCTTAATCCCTCTAAAAGTTGTGAGACACAATATGTACGCACGTAGCAGTTTTTAACGAAGCGCGCTGCTTTTTTTTATTTAATAATTTATTTTGTGAAAACAATTTTTGAATAAATTTTGGTCATAGACGGAGGAGAGCTGAAACTGGAGCAAGTAAAGTATTTGAACTATTTAGGTTGAATGCTAGACGACAATGGGCATAGTAGCAAAAATATAAGGAGGAAAGGACGGAAGTGTTCAATAATCGAACGGAGCTGATTACTAAGATTTGGGTAAGGAAGGACCTGGTTTCATTTAGAATAAAGTTAAAAGTGAATAAATTTTTTGCGAGCCTTTTATTTAATCAAAGATCACCGTAGTGGGTACTTCGGTGTAATATTTTCCTTCCTCACACGACTTTGGGCGTGAAGGATCTCAGATTTTCCCGGCGTATCTGCTGAATAAAGGTTTCTCGGGTCTTCCACCGGGTAAGCAGGTCCATGGGGCCCAACGTTTCGGAGAACGACTTGTTCTCCATCTTCAGTGGGTTCAGCTTCCGAAGCTATTCGGAAGCTGAACCCACTGAAGATGGAGGACAAGTCGTTCTCCGAAACGTTGGGCCCCATGGACCTGCTCACCCGGTGGAAGACCCGAGAAACCTTTATCCAGACGTTGGGCGTGTCTACTAATTGACTTCATTTAGAACTGTCCTCTGGGCTATCTTGTACGAAATTTTGTGATAATTGACTCTTTATTAGAGCTAAATTTTATGAAAGTGCATTTTATATGATATGGTATACTCGTTGGAGAATGATGAGGCTGTATGCCTGAATGATATTACTGTGGGAACATGTATTAGGTAAATATAGAAAATGTGTGTTTCGTTGGTTAAAGCGTCAATTTATTGAGGGTTTAGAGTGACTATCCCATTTCTTTATCGAAAAACGCTGTAAACATTTACTCAGCGGTGTTTTAATTGGACTTTAAAATGTCACATCTGTGAGGAATAAATCGATTGTTTTAAACTATTTGGAAAACATACCAAGAACTCACCTTTACTCTTCCACGCCATCTATGAGCCTGAAAGTTCTCATTTTTTTTAATGGTGCACAAAGCCGTATCAAAATCCTATGAAAACAGCCTGCATATTTTCCCTTAGATCTCATAAATTCAGCCATATTTCGTGGATCTTATACTATGGATCATCATGGTAGTCTGAGATGCGATCATTTTTTTCATAACGATGCCAAATATTTTAATTAATTTGCGCTAGTCATTTGAGCGAGATTTTTTTTCCATGTAGAGATCACATTCTATTTTTTTCATGATTTTTAGCAGTTGCAAGAAATGTAAAGTAATGTAGTGACATATATGACGCAAAAATTGTTTTTTCAGTATTTGTCATTATACTAAGGTAGTCTACCGGTCAGTGTAGGTTTGAATATAAGTGACTGAAAATCCTCTGTAGTTGAAGGGAATAGTTTACCGGGTGTTCTGCCGCCTTCATCCATTTTTTTGGGCATTCTAAGGCAGCACTAAGCGTGGATTTACTTATTGCAGCAAATTATATATATCTTACCTAAACGGTGCTTCGAAGCGGAAATTCCACCTTAAACCATGTTCTTGTGCTCAAATTGACCTGGCCTTGACGGAGGTCACGCTGGATTTGTTCCTCACCGCGGTCTCGGCGACCCGGACAAACCGAAGAGATGTGTGCTCGCTCTGCGTTCTCTGTGAGCGGCGACCGAATGGGGATCGTTCCGTCGCGTTTTGTTTGACTGCGGGGGGTAGGGACGGTGTAGGGGGTGGAGGTTGGACCGTGGAGAGAGGGGCTCTGTAATCAAAAGCTATACAATCAAACCCGGCGGAAGTTCTGGCATCCGTTCGCGCGGCTTTGGGTGTCTTCGTTCGCGAATGAGCCGTGCTTTGACAAGATCTCCTCGGGGACCTCTGTCTCTCTTTCTCGCATGGCGGTCATTGAGTCTTCAATAATCCACTGAACACCATTTCACAGAGGATCGTACTGTAAAATTGAATGAATTCCTTCTCTTTCTTACTTTTCACATGTGCAACCTTTATTTTTAGCATACCTGATCATCTACCTTGACTCAAACATTAATTATAAATTCAGATTTTTTAAACTATCGAATGCTATAAAAATATAACAAGGTTATTGGTCATATAACGAAGATACATTGTTTTATAAGTGGAATTTTTAAGTCTTATTGCCAGTGTATTGGCATTTCTTCTAATGCCTTTTTAATAAGGAAGAAAATTATTTAATTTGTTGACAGTAATCTCCGTAAACCACTTACTTGTATGTGTCCGACTAGTGCTTCTCATGAACTAGGTTAGCTCCACGTCAGAAAAATCCTAGCCGGTAGAGTGAGAGAGTACCGTTTATGTATTGTTTGAGTGTGTGTCACACTTGTGATTTGAATCCCAGGCGCGGATTTTTTTACCTGTAAATCTCTCAATCACTATCCCTTTCCCCCTAATTATTATCCCGGAAAGGTTTTTATTTACGGCTTTTGGAGTTTCACCCTTATTATTGCCTTTTTAAATCTCTAATTCCGTCCGGTTAATATTGTTTAATAACATGCCCTCGATATTGAGACACCTAATATATGTTTTCAGGTCAGGTAACGGAAATAGATTGGTTTAAAAGTGATGAATTCTTGCGTCTTAATAGAAGTGCGACGGCATCCTTCACATGAATTTTTGAATTTCGATTTTCGCCTGGTTAATATTATTTAAAAACTTGTATAACATGCCCTAGAAATTGATGCAACTATATATTTTCTTCAGCATAGGTAGCGAAAATAGATTGGTTTAAAAGTGGTGAATTCTTTCCTCTTAATGGAAGCGCGATGGCATCCTTCACATAACTTTTTAAATTTCGATTTCCGCCCGGTTAATATTGTTCAGAAACTTGTATAACATGCCCTAGATATTAAGGTACCTGAAATATATTTTCAGCATAGGTAATCAATAAAACAAGAGAATTTAGGCTAAAATAACAGACCCTGTTTTCGTCGGAGCGTGTCGCCGACTACTGTGATGAATCTTGCTAGATTGCTTTGTGCTGTTTACATTATTTCTCCATATACCTTATTTCAACATTGGCTAGTGGTCGTATAACACGAGTAATTAGGTTTGAAGACATACTTACAGTTTTCGTTTGAGCACTTTCGTTTGAGCCTACAAACTGCGACCTATGTGTGACGTTGTCATTGGAAACTTTTGCCGTTTACCTAATATCTTCGGAAACATGTTTTTCTAATACACATGTGTTACAGACTACAGTACATATAAAAATTAGGAATTCAATCTTCGTTGTTAATTGTTTAAAGCCTTAAGTTAATTACACTTTTCCCTCAGTTCGTTAACAATATCATGATATCGAATCCTCCCGAAAAATCAATGAAGGCTGTAGTCAGTATAATGACTGGCTTTTGTTACGAGGTGAAAGCTTCGAATTGACGTCTTGTCCCCTTAAGATTGTACCCAAGGGAGTACTCACGTGGAATATAAAAAAATTACAAGGCTGCTTTTAGCCTAAATTACCAATCACAGCAAATTTTATACATCTTAAGAAAACGGTATTTCGAAGCGCAGGTTCAAGTCCACAGCTCGCCGGTCCCAGTGGCGACGGGATCAATTCCTCGTCTGCTAATTTGAGAGTTGCGGTTTTGAATCAGGCCTCGGGGAAATCATCGCCATTCAGGGTATGGATGTTTGTATTCGTCCGTTGTTGTTGTTATTCACCGGACATAAATTGGTCAAATTTGCTGCGTTCGGGGTAGTTAGGATTTAAAAAAAGCCGGTTTCTCGCAATAAATCCTTTTGCAAGTCAATTCAGGAGTGACTCATGGAACCACACGACCAATGATTGGAATACTTGTGGAGATAGTGGCTTATTAGAAGGTCATATTTTAAAACAGTTGAAATTATGCAATGAGGTTGGTAATTAACGCATCGTTTATTAGAGCGAATTGTCGATAGTCCTCCATCGAATATCAGAAGCAGAATTATTTTGGGCCAGCATCGATAATGAAATCACCTGCTGTAATTTTATCGATAAATAACGCATTAAAGAGGAGAATTATCTCGTGGGTTTTGAAATGTGGCCATGGATAAGAATGGAAAGATTAAAATGGAGTGATAAAGTGAGAAACGATGAAGCGATGGCAAGGATGAATTAGAAAATGAATATTTTAAGATCAGTAAGAAAGAGGAAGGCGAACTGAATGGGACACGTTTTGAGATTAGATTTTCTGCTGAAAAGAATATTAGAAGGAAAGATCGAGGGAAAGAGAGGGAGAGGAAGACGAATAAATAATATGTTGACTGATATTATGAATGGAAGGAGTGACGAAGAGCTGAAGGGGGCAGCTGAGGATAGATAAGCATGGAGGGAACAGTTCAAGTAAAACCTGTCTGAGGACAGATTCACCTTAGAAGAAGAAGAACGCCTTAATACTATGTTAAGGTGGCTTTGGCCGCAAGTCACTAATTTCAGATTTTCTAAGTACTTGACTATAAAGAAGGAGAAGAAAATGTAGTCGACAAAAAGTAGTCGACTGTAGAATGGAAATGTAGACAACATTGTTTCACGAAATCACTTGTTTCAACGAACTACGCGCGTCCTGCGGCGTCGAAATACTATATCATTGGGAAATATGGTGTATGGCGTCACGAAACCGTCTTGCTGCAAGCAATCCGAAGTAATTTCATGTGAATTTCAACTGTTTAATCATCATGGATATGTATACTACTGACATTACATTTTTTCAAAGCCTAATCTAATGTTCCTAATATTTCGAATAATCAGAGAAGAATTTGTCAAATATGTTCCATAGTAATGTATAAGGATTATTAGGAAGGGCGAAGGGCCTCTGGACCCCAAATATGGGACATTTTAAATCAACTTTTACTTCAATACGAAAAGCATTAAATTGCGTGGTGAGGTTTCTTTTTCTGCCATTTCAAATTACACTCAAGATGTATGCTCATAGTTATTAGAATCTTATGACTAAAAGCGCAAAGTTTTTAACTCTTGCTTTTGAGTTCCGTATACACTTCGTTCTATCTTATAATTTGATTTTTAGGAGTTAGAGGAGATAGAAACTAGCTTCGTGAAAATCTTTAATGAACCCATAAGATACCGTTGAGAAAGTTCCTCCTGAGAGGACGGATACAAATCCACCAAAAATCAGTTTTGGCATCGGCAAACTTCTTGGAAGAACTTCGGTAATCTCATTTTCCTGGAAGACCACATGGGTGCGGTTCGATTCCTTGTACAGAAACCTTTTCGTCTCTGGCAATTTTTTCATTGAAATATTATCGGCATTCATCGCAGTTGATTTTAAAAATTTTACATTAATCCTCTGCCCAACCGAATACAGCCGAACTTGAATCCGAATGACATAAGCTCGAAAAGGAACCAATTAAGTTGTGTCATGGTTGACAATATTATCCTGGGTTGATCCAAGTATAAAAAGAAGGCTATGGATGCTATCTTGGTAAGCAAAAGTGATCGAACGTAACTAAGTAGTCAAGAGCTACAACATCGACAATTTAAAGCATTTAGAACGTTTTCACCGCGTGTACAAATCTAACGCATCCTTTATGACCAAGTTTTTCTCATCGGGGTATTGTTGGGTCGATTGGATATGTAATGAACAGCACTGGACGCTTAAGGTAGTCCGAGCGAGATAGATCCCTAATTATAATAGAGACAATATTCGAATTACACGTTTTAATTTCACCAGCTGTAGGACACATGAATTAAATATTGCATCATTAATGATGCAATAAAATAGTTGTATATGATAGAAATGGTAAGTAATTAAATGAAAATATCTAAATGAGTCTTTCATTTGAAGTATTTTTTTTCGCGCGGTGCGTTTGAAACTTGTTCAAAACGGAAGGTTTTTTATGAAACCCAAGAATCTATTGCGGTTACAATATGATTAATTTCCAAAAATAAATGAGAAAACGTACAAACTACTCGCTTTAGTTTTTTACGACATCTAAGTGTTAGAAATACCTCATTTTGCAAATAATGTTTCTCTGGAGTGCGTACACGTACCATTCCCCATGTAAAAGGGCTAGTATTTTCTGGCAAATATCTCCGAAAGTAATGTGGTAAGGGGTTGAATTTTTGGTGTCGTTAGAAGGGTGAGATATTTTTACAATGAGAGCAAAGTCATTCATTTCTAGGTAAAATGATTTTTCGCTCAAACTACCTTAATTAATCCGTTCGAGTGAATAAAATCAGGATTACGATCGACATTTTCTTACGTGACGTAAACGGACGGTAGCGTTCCTGTTTTCCAACGTAATCCCATCAAGTGGGAGAGTATTACGATAAAAGGAGTAAAATCGCAAACGGTTAAAAGTTTTTGCGAATGGAATTGCTCGCGGTTGCAAGGTGACTTTTTATTTTCATATTTTTAAACCAAAATAAATACAATCCCCATACTACGCTGACAAAAATGCTTCATGGTCTCTTAAGTTTCGGTATGAATGTGAAAAATTGCACGGGCAATTTGGACAGGAAATTTTATATGGTTGGTAGAGTGCCTCTGATTGGCTGACGTTGGCGAGGCTTGACGGAAAAGTTAGACTTGGCTTAACCTTATCGCATCGTCCTTAAACGGTGACGTCAACATTCGGCCATCGTACTCGACTTCACTATACAGCAATTAACGAGCTTCTCAAACGCCAGCCTGTATCCGTCACGTCAGGAAACGTTGATCGTTATGCCGCCGTAAAACACCAAATTTTCAAACCGCTAACAGTTTTACCACGTGCATCTTAATCACGCGATCGAAATTACTCTCGCTTGGCTCAAATACAACCATCAGTGTGTCGCGTAATGAGCAGCCTACCCAGTCCTGGCCTCTCAAGCTAAGGTAGTTTGGGCGAGATAGTTCCCTAGTCATAATGGAGACCATTTTCGAGTTCTACTTTTAAATTTCAGGAGCTGTAGGAAGCCTGAATTAATTATTACATGTTTAATGGTGCAATTATATACTTTTAATTGACTCAATATCCGAGTAATTAATTAAAAATACCTGTATAAGTCTCTAACTTGACTAATTTTTTACTCTTGGTGTGTTTATACTCATTCACAAAGGAAGGTTTTTTGCGAATCTGACAAAATTAATGCGGCGACTATATAATTTATTTTAAAAAATGAGAATTCATACACATTACATGTTAATAACTTTTTGACGAGGTCTAAGTGTTAGAAAGTCCATATTTTTAGATAATGTATCCCTGGAGTGGGTTCACGTATGATTTCCCATATAAAACGGCTGGTATTTTTCGCCAAAAGTCATAAAAAGTAGTATAAGTAAAAGGTAAGGGGCTGCTATTTTGTTATCTTTGGAAGCCTGAGATATTTTCTTTAAAATGAGACCAAATCCATTGATTTCTAGGTGAAATGATATTTCGTTCAAACTACCTTGGGAAAAGAAGACGAGAATAAGCTGCAAGCTACCTTAATTGCAGTCATGTTGTTAGTGTTCTCATCCATGTGTTCTCCTTACCCCTCCGCTCATATACAGCCGCATCCACTCCCGAAACACGCTTTGCGTGGACGACTGCCCCCAAGTAATGCCAGCCATGTACCACTCATTCACCAGCAGCGACAGGGTCACAGGAAAAAGATCTTTCCATTCCCGAAATATTGCTCAGCTCATCTTCCCTACGAGCTACTGCGAGGGACTACGACACTGAGTTGGCCGTTAAGGAATCGTCGCCTGCTAGGAACCGATTCGTGGTGTGAATCGGCGAATTTTCTAGCGAGGTGGAATGGAAGTCGCAACGATTTCTTCTCCTTAGATTGGAATTCAGGTCAAGGCTGCTGATGAATGAATTACGCTCGGGGTCAATGACCTCAGGAAGTTTGGCTTTTCCAACTGGCTTTCTTGTCTTCTTTCCGTATGGTGTATCCACTTGAGTACATGAGTCAGGACAAAAATGGAAGTGTCATGGCAACATGCCATTAGGCATGAAACCAATGAATTTATCGAATGTTTCTGCAACGTTTACTGAATGGTTTCCATGGCTTATGGATCCCATAACTTTTGAAAATTTCTACAGATTCAGGCGAGATATCGTGGAAGTTCGTCATATTAAAACTGAAACAACAATTGCACTATTCCGCAGGGTATTTATTACGTACGACGCGTTTCAAGTCACCGAGCCATCATCAGATACAAGACTTAAGTAATGCCAGCCGTGTACCACTCATTCACCAGCAGTGACAGGGTCACAGGAAAAAGATCTTTCCATTCCCGAAATATTGCTCTGCTCATCTTCCCTACGAGCTTCTGCGAGGGACTGCGACCTGATGTACATGATGATGGCTCTGTGAGTTGAAACGCGTCGTACGTAATAAATACCCAGTGGAATAGTGCAATTGTTTTTTCTGTTTTAATACTTTTTAAAATACTTATGTGTCCTTCCTGCAACTGGCCTTGAATCGAATTTCTAAGCAATGTGGTTAAGATGAAGCCTTCTCGATCCTGTGGTAGTCAGTTTTGATTCAATGCTTGTTCTGATTCTTTAGGTGAATTTTTGTTGGATAACATTTATATTGCGGTACTTGATCTGCAGTAAATTTTGCTATCACGTAATGATTTGGCAGATTTTCTATCGTTTCATCTGTCCTTGAGTATAGTTTTTTATTCTGTAAATGCTGGGAATTCCGAGTGTGGGTCCTCAGAGGTGTTTTTGTGAGTGCTTGGCGATAAGATAATTTAACCGGTAATGTCCGATACGTTTACCAGATCGTATTAAGTCGATTAGATACTGTTGATGGAGTAGTGGATGAGATGAAGTACACAAAGTTGAAGTGGGCATGGAAAAGCATTTTTACCCAGGAGTAGCTCATCTGTGTAATGCTATAATGAGTGTTCGAAACTGATTGTCAGTATTTATGGATTACTAGAGGTATCATTTACTACCATTGACTTTTTTACGCTTTGGACTCTGCTTTTCATCTCGCCAAGCGTCTTCGTATTTCCCCCTGACCGGTGAGCGTAATCTGGCCAGAGATAGGTGGGTGTGTCACAACTGTGCTGGTCTCATGCCAGCCGCGGTAAGAGAACCATGAGTAATGGTCAATCTTGGCTTAAAATATTCCAGCTGCATTCAGTGGGATGCCTTTAAAGTGCGAGCGGGGACCGAGGGTAGCGTGCTGAGATCTGTGATGCGGCCAGGTGAAGAGAGGGGTCCATGAGGCCGGAGCACCCCCTCTCCCCCCCACCCTGCGAAAATTTGAGTTTAGTCCAATGAAGGGCACTCGAAGTATTTACAATGAAACATTTAATTGACTTTATTACTAATTCTGAACAACTTTTTCAATTGATGTATTTGTTATTTTCTAGCATGAAAACCGTTCTTTCACGTTAAAGTTAAACTAGCTGACCCGTGCGAATATTTCGCACAGTATGCAGCTTCTTCCTTTTGCTTCCTTCTTTCTTCCTGTTCTTCTGCCTGTCGAATATTTCGCACAGTATGCAGCTTCTTCCTTCTTTCTTCCTGTTCTTCTACCTGTCGGATATTTCGCACAGTATGCAGCTTCTTCCTGTTTCTTCCTTCTTTCTTCCTGTTCTTCTACCTGTCGAATTTTTCGCACAGTATGCAGCTTCTTCCTGTTTCTTCCTTCTTTCTTCCTGTTCTTCTACCTGTTTTTTCCCATGGACAATTATATGTTATTTATGTTTGTGTTAAAGATACAAAACGTAAACGGTAAACGGTCACACTGATTGCATGTAGAATGTTAACAATCTAACTAAACGATGTGTTAATAGATGGCGCCTCCTACAGTCTTTTAAAGGCGTAACCATAGCCAACATATTAGTTGATTATATTGTCAACAGATGGCACTGTATAATTTTTAACAAAAACTAATTTTAAATTTTTGAGCAAAAACTTTAATTTTGAATCATTTGTCTATTTTTCGTAAATAGCGGGGAACATAAGATTTAAAACGATGTTGGAATCATTAATTTTGATGGAGAATTATGGTAGTTATGGCACTGTGACTAAAAACACCTTTGAGAAATAATATATATGATGATAGAGTTATAACGTAAACGACGTTACCAAAATCAGCTTGTGTGTTATGATCACATACAACGTATGACGAACGAGAGATTACCTAAATAAATTTTCATGTGGAATCCACAAGGTAGAAATGAAAGATGAAGGCCCAGAATTTGTTGGAGAGAAGGTATCAAAAAGGCAATGAGAGAAAACCAGTTGCCAGAAGGCTGGTGGGTGAATTGAGATCAATGGCGGTTGGGCTTAAGATAGTGATAAAATAGTGAAAATAAGAAAAATCGGCTGTTATATTGCTGTTGCAATTTCCTCTTAACTAAGTCCTGTTTGCGTCATTGACTGGGACCTCTTTTATTTACCCTAATTCGAGGTGCCTTAATAGATTTCTTGTAATGTCATCCAAAATGGTTTGATTGAAATCCTGTGATCTCGTAAGTACCTTTTTTTTTAACATTCTAGAACATAATATGCTGCACTTGGTGAGGCCTTATAGTCACGTTTTCGAAGGATGTTAACATATTTACATAATAATCATTTCTTCAAGTTCCCTACAGTTCTCGCATAGCATTCAGCTGGTGTGACGGTGACGCACAGTTACCGGATTGAATATTTTTAAAGAAAATTTTGAAGTGGTCGAATTTGTTTGACTTTCCTCGGGGAATAATTTTCCACCATGCGTTCGTTTCCACGTGAGTTGAAGCATTTACCCCGTACTGTGCTCTGTATATTGGGAAACAAAACGAACTTTATGATTACATGTCAACGTCACAGGACTACAGTTAATTGGTAGCGCTTGTTCGTTGAAACACGCCCATTACACTCGAAGGTAATTACTGTAATCGGCGTGTTTACACACGTCAATTCCTTCCCAGGCGTTTTAGGTTACCATTTAGATGGAATCCTATAGTAAAAGTTAATGGTGTACTCGAAAGTCAATTGCCGCTTTCAATTATTGTTTTTCAAACGGTTTTTTACGTTCAGAAAAAGGATAAAAAGTATCCTGCACCCTCAAGTTTGTTTTTCTTGTCAAAATTCGTATATATGGCACATCATTCAGTGGAGAAATCTGTGCCATTGGTATTCAGTGTAACTATTTTAGATTCGTATATATGGCACATCATTCAGTGGAGAAATCTGTGCCATTGGTATTCAGTGTAACTATTTTAGATTTTTGCTTAGCCAACCCAATCTAGTCATCGCTCATAAAACAATTTGCCACATTTCCTAGTATTTTATTAATTATTTAAAGTAGAACTTTTTGTGAGTGTGAAATAAAGACTAATTTCAAGAGTTTTGGCACAAACATTGTGAAACCTATGGATTTCCGCACTTTCATTTTCCGTCACCGACCATGGCTTCAGCACGTTATGCCATCATCAGGGTCTGGTGGCACATTATACCATCATCAGACCCTGATGATGACATAATGTGCTAATAATAATTAAGTGTTTATTATCAAATATGGACGACTAATTTCATATACTGTCCGCATTATGACGTTTTATTTTTCTCCTTGGGGCTAGATATCAGAACTGGGTGTGGTAGATCTTACTTTGTTCCGTCCTTCATCTGCTATTTAACTAGAAAGATGGCGTCTTCCTTGTGAAAAATATCAGTAGACAAGGTCATTGTTGTTGGTAGCCTTGGTATACATTTTTCCATTTTTTCGAAGAGCTTGGCATTTACGTGACTTCAAAGTTTAGGACAAAAATGCATGTCTGAATCACCAAGCAATTTTTAATCTCTTTATGCAGAGGAAAATGTAGCCATAGGAGTTATTCAAGTCTATAACTGCCATTCCGGAAGTTCTTAAATTTCTTTTAAAGTTCTCTTTGCTGAATTTCTGAAAAGAGTTGATTTATCGGAGTACTTGGATTGGTTTTAGACTGCATTCATTTACGGTTGGATTTATGGTTTAATGTATTTGATAATATTATTATTTTAGTGCCACATATTATTTATACTAAGCTACCAGGGGCGCTCAGTATTCACACTGGAGTACCATCACCAAGCATCGTTAGTTCATGATTTCTTTTCGTGTTCATATTCTTGTGTGAACTCATAAAGTTGTTTTTAGAAGTAGTCCATGGTATGAATTTGATAGAGGCATTCTAATTGTTTTAATTACACTGAGATGCGTATTTGGCCTACAATGCAATAGACCGTTATCTCTATTTCTTATTTGTTCAATTTCTTTCTCGCAAACATTTAGTTGTAGCAATCATTTGATAACTTTTTAACAAACTGAGTGTGCCATTGAATGTTCTTCTTTTGTCTCTTTAATTTAGCTCTTTAATTTGTACTCTCCTATGAATTTACAAGTATTTTTTTTATTTTAGGTAAGTGCCTTTTCTCGTGCCGTACTTGGAGCCAGTGTGACAACAACCTGTGAGTGAGTTCATTATTTTATTTTTGAGATGGTGTTAAATTTTTAATGAACGAGATGGTTGTATGAAAAAAGCCCGGAGATATGGCCATAGAGTTCTACATAATGACGGTATCCTATTGTGACAAAAGTCTTTTAAAAAGTTCTCCTTTCCTAGTGCCGTGTCGTTCACGGTGGTTAGTTTACGCTAGGAATGCCCTGGTAATCATTGCTATTCTGTCACGCAAGGAATGTGTATTTCTAACCGCCGACCAAACCGAATTTCCAAGATCTAGCTATTATTGGTGGCCAATCAGCAATGTTATTTCGCTAAGTTGCCTATTTCAACGGGGATCAGCGTCCTGGAGAAATGTATTAATGTTCCTGGAAATGTGTTTTCGGTTGCTAGATATTTTATCAAAAGTGAATTTCACACACCAATTTCTGGTCATTACATTTATAAATGATGTGGTACGAAGTCACTCGCACGGGTGAATATTCACGTAGGGTTAAAATTCGCCAAGGAAAGAATCATTTCACTAACGTGAACAAAATCGCCATAAAAAATCATTACTCTAACCTTGCCATTTGTCATTGCCATCATTTGAGTAGCCATTTGCCGGGAAAAAATCATTTGACTAGCGTGAAAACCTAGTTCGTATAAACCCCCTAGAAATTATAGGTGTGTAGAAGGTGGTGTATATGGAGATATTGGAATAGAGAATCTGCTAACATTGCATGTTAAATCCTTTCCCGCCAAGAAAAGCATCATTTAACAGAAATAATAGTAACCTTCGTGGAAAGTCTCACAGTTCAGAAAAATATAAAAATTGCTTTAATTGATAAAATTAAAATAGTTAATAAACTGATACCCTCCTCGGAGCATGAAAAAGCATGGTTGCTGAAAGACTTTTAATATTATTTTATTGTATCAATTTGTATTTTTTTGCGTTGTCTAATGACCATTTTTGAATATGCTAATGGATGTAACATAATATGATGTTGTTATGAAATAAAAACATTGGAACCACACACCTGACCGGCAATTGGGAGATTCGGGTTCGAATCCCGGTAATGTCAAATGATTTTTCATGACGAATTTCAACCCTTGATTTACTCACCAAACTGAATCATTCTTCCAGAGGATAATGAGATCCAAAACGTTCAGGGGTTAAAGAGTTTAACCCAGTTTCATTGATTTATCCATGCCGTTAATCTCATATGCCCGGTTATTTCATATCGAAGAGCGCCAACAACGTAGGGAGCAAGGGTAAGATTAAGATTGATCGCTTCCATTGCGGCAGAGTGCACTTGCGCTCGTCGCAATGGCATTCATTTCAACGCGGTGAATGCATTCGAGTGCTCCTGCACTTGAAGCACTACCCAAGCCGCTCGCATTTGAAATGTCAGCGTATCGTCTTGTTGACGAGTCTTATCTGAGTGAAACAACTGAGGAACATATTTCCTCTGGCATCCTTCGGCGGTAATCTTTCTCGTCAAATAAACACGGAGTGTTTCTATGGTACCGTTCGTTTTTCAGCCCTGTTTTTTTTATTTGCAACGAATCAATCGGTAAAATTTTGCCGTGGCCTGAAGTAGATTTCATGAATTCGACGCAACATTCATTGGTAGTTCAATCCTAAGATTGGTTATATATAAAAGCGTATCAGGCTCAACTTTGTGGAAGCGATATATATCCATTTCAAAATGAAAATCAATTGTAACTTTCCACACAGAATTTTTAATCTTTGCCGACCATGTTTTCAGCACCTAGTGCCATTATCAAGGGCTTTGAGTTTTGGGTTTATCAAGACCTTGATAATGGCACTAGGTGCGGAAACCATGGTCGGCAAAGATTAGAGATTCTGTGTGGAAAGTTACAATTGTTTTTCATTTTGAAATGGACTAAGATTGGTTGACTGCAGCCCTCCGTCCTTCCATATTTAATGCTAGTTCCATTACCGTCCTGTGTACTTTCCTCTTTATTTGGTCCATGAACTTATTCCTGGGTCTTCCTCTGGGGACTTTTCCCTCTATTTTGCCTTTAATAATGTTCTTCAGAAACTCATTGTGCCTCAGGGTGTGTCCGATCTGTCTTTCTCGTCTTTTCTCTATCGTGCTCTATATGATCCTTCCTCTGTGTACCATTTCTTATATTGTCCGTCCATTTTATGTTCAGCATCCTCCTCCAGCACCAGATTTCGAAGGCTTCCACTATTTTTGAGCAGCCTTTCTCATACAGTGTGTGAATGCCAAATTCTATGGAGTGAGACGCAACAAAGGAAAATTTCGCTTATTGTTTAAATAAAAACTAGAGTCATTCAGCAGTGGAAACCTGGTTGACGTACACCTTTGGATGAAATGGTCGTCATAAAACATTCTGTGAAATTTTACAAAGGTTTGACATGTATAATCACATATGATTTTATGATTCCTCTGCACTCCTCGCGGAAAATTTCAGTGGGGGAATTACAGCGCTTTTCTGAATAAGCGTTCACGCACCTGGGCCGCATTTGCCTAGCGGAACTGAAAACTAATACTTATACGTACATGTGGTCGAAAAATGCGTCAAACCTTGGCATTTCTCGTGAAAACAAATGAAATTTCACCAGAAAAACAATGCTTATCAGGCTATGGAGGAACATTCACCCGTTCTTAAACATAACTATTGCGCAAATTTTAAGCTATCCGGGACTAGCCACGGAGTTTCACTTTTACTGAGTCACCCGCAATGCACAAATGTGTGAATTTCCACAGAGAAAAAATCATCCGCCTTGACCGGGATTCGAACCCGGATCCCTCGATTTCCGGCCGAGTGCTTTAGCTTGTTAAGCTACCGAGGCGTCCTCTTTCCACAGGGAATCCACAGGGAAAGAGGACGCCTCGGTAGCTTAACTGGCTAAAGCACTCGGCCGGAAATCGAGGGATCCGGGTTCGAATCCCGGTCAAGGCGGATGATTTTTTCTCTGTGGAAATTCGCACATAACTATTGCGGATTAATTAACATCTGCATTCAAATTTGGTCTTAACACCTCTCCTTAAGCTCGTGACCCCTGTCATAGTGGACTCCGTGGTGAATTAGTACAACGGCCGCGGCTGGCTCATGAGAATTTGTGCTTATAAACCCGTTCCAGGTTTTTCACGGTCGTGAAGTTTGTCCAAATGACGGACATGTGACATCACTTCCTGAACATGGAAAAAATTAAACACGGCTAAATTTTAATGGAATTGTTTCGTAATATATCTCTTAGGCCAATATGCTCTACGCTCAAGTGCTTTTTTTCTCTTTAATGCGTTAAACGGTATCTCTAGGTCATCTTAACCCTTTGAGTGCGGCATGACGTGATATCACGTCATGATTTTCTTTACGCTGGTGCTGATGACGTGATATCACGTCATGGGTACTTTAAGCGTTCCAGCTTTCACGAGGGGGCCAATGAAAGTTCTCTAGTGAAAGCTGGAACACTCACGGTACCATTGACGTCATATCACGTCATCAGCACCAGCGTTAAAAAACCATGACGTGATAACACGTCATGCCGCACTCAAAGGGTTAAGTTAAGTTTTTTTATTTTTGTTGTTTATAAGTGTACGTGTTTTTATGTTTGTTGCAAGTACATTTTCAATCAGCAATGTTGTTGTATATGGACAATTTTTTTAAATAAGATAAATAAACAAAAAATGTATCGCAATAAAGAACACGTATGAACATTTAATCCAAATCTGTGCCTAAAAGAATACACCAGTCACCGTATTGTCCGTAAAATTTTGTGATGTATTACCGATTCGTTGATTCTTTAATAGCCTCATTTTAAAAATATACTCTGTAGCGATTTTTCGATAAAGTGCACGCATACTCTGCGCTGATATAAGCAGTTGCCCCTCGAATCGTCCTTCCCGCAACCCTCTAGCCGTGCGCCGTGATTCAACAAGGCTTTTTTTACGACTCGTCTGTCGCCGACGCGCGGCAGCGGGCGGGAAATGAATCGTTAAAAATTGGCATTTGTTTAACTCTCCCTGTATTTCGAGTGGCGCTCGTAATCCTCGTCGGATGGAAAGTCGCGCAACGGTCTCCACGTGTTGATATCCCTTTTGAATGAGCATCGCTACGCGGCGTATTGTTCGCACATTCGGGTCGCTCTCCCGCTGTAGCAAGGGTCATACTAAAGCAGAACTCGCGGGAACTCGCTAGTCCTGTACTCTAATGACGGTTGTGAGGTTTTAAGTTTATTTGAAGGAATTTTCCTGTATCGAATTCCCTTGTGATTCACCGATCTAAATAATTTTGTATACATGCATACCAATCACGCCGTTCCTTTCCGGGGTAGGCACAGTCACAAAGTTTCACTCGTAAATACATATTTGTCCACCTAACTCTGCTTCAATAATTTCCTCCAAACAGACCTATCCTTGCAAATCTCGTTTGCCTCATTTACTCCCATACAGTGCTTCAAACGCGCTCCTGTTTTTAAGACTCCTAATATTCCTCCTCCGAAGAATTTCCTCAACCACATTCAACTACAACTTTCTCGGGCTACCTCTCTTACTGACCTACCCTTGCAAACCTTTTTTGCCTCTTTAAATAATTTAAAATTTCAAATAAAACTTGTGCCTAAAATAGTTCTCTTTTCTGCGGGCAATGATTATGAAATGTCCCACAAATGAGTCCCTTGGGTATTTCTAATATACCTCTTTCATCATCATTTTCATTGATCGTTCAATCCTAAGATTGGTTGACTGCAACCCTCCACCCTTCCCTATCTAATGTTAGTTCCCTTATCTCCTGGTATCTATCTCTTCCTATGTAATTTCCTCTTTATTTGGTCAATGAACCTATTCCTGGGTCTTCCTCAGGGGAATTTCCCCTCTACTTTACCTTCAGTAATAATTAAATCTTATTTCATTTTTTCCTTCAAGTTTGCTAACAATTTACTCAATTTTGCCTTGTTGGCAAAATAGAAATATATCCCATTAGTCCTTCTATATTCTAAGGAACATTGATGACAAATTTTATTGGAATTCGCAGTCTAAGGCATCCAAACAAACACGAGTTTTGAATTTCTTAACATTCAATACCTCTAACTGCCGCCAGAAAAGAATATAGTACTGATAAGCTCCGCAAAAATGTAAAAAAGTTGGAAAAATAAAATGAAGAAATGAATACCTGGTTCTTCTTTTCTGTGTGGTACAAAAACTCGTTCCTACCTCGCGCAATAAGCGATCACAATAAAAACTGAGCGCAACGAAGTACACTCCTTTAATACCCATCACCATTTCATCTCCTAAAATCTATTCCCGTACATCTCTCCTCGTCTGGTTTCCTAACGTCCCCTGCCACACACCCATGCGGCGTATCGCAGGGTAGTATGTAGATTAATGGCCAGTTGCAAGAAAATTTAGTTATGGAATCAATAGTTACGAGATCCATAATGTTATAGAACTCATAAATATATTCGGGTTGCAGGAACACATCTATTAGTTACTTAACTTATTTACCAATAGTTACTAGCTTCGAATGTTTGTTCTAATCTTCCACCGCCGGATAAAAGTTAAGAAAGCTTAGCCTATAGTAATTGATAATGCACATTATAATTAGTCAGTAAGAGTAAACAAACTGGGCACTTGTCTGAAAACTACTCTTTTATCAAGTAATTAAGTTTCCAAGCGGTTCATTGCGCATCCGCCATCTTGTCTACTTATGGAACTCATAACTCCATGCCGTAAGTTATGAGGCCAATGAATTTATTGAATGTTTGTGCAACACTAATTGAATGGTTGCCATGGCTTTTGGGTCCCATAACTTTATGGAATACATATGTTACATTCCTGCGACTGGCTATAAGGTGTCCTGCGTAAACCGCCATAAGGTCGGAATGCGCTGTCCCCGATAGCAGAAGAACTAGTAAAGAAATTATCTTCGGCCTTGCCGTAGCTTAAATACCCTAGACCGCTTTCAATTTGGTAATTAAAAAAACGTGGGTTTGGTCCCATCCAACCCATTTTAAAACTGTGCCGTCCGTGGTCTACTAGAGGGTTATGACCCAAATTTCAGCTCAATATCTTTATTTTTACGGCAGTTATCGTGCCAACAGACAGACAGACGGACATAGTTGGATGGACTCATGAGGTGAAGCTGATCATTTCTACATTTACTTTCCCATACCTGCCACGTCTCCTTCAATGCGTTACCTTTCTGCTGTGACAAAGTTAATATACCCTATATATAAATATGCCCTACATATAAATCAATATATTACACGGAGTAGCGTTTTAAGGGGTGGAAACCTTGACCCTTAAGAAAAGAAGACTAGAAATCGCCGTAGACTTTCGAGATGTAGGTCTTGAGGAGCATGGAGAAGGTGCAGTTGACAATTTTACGGATAATTAATTAAAATAGACTAGCTGACCCGTGCGAATATTTCGCACAGTATGCAGCTTCTTCCTGTGTCTTCTTTCTTTCTTCCTGTTCTTCTACCTGTCGGATATTTCGCACAGTATGCAGCTTCTTCCTGTTTCTTCCTTCTTTCTTCCTGTTCTTCTACCTGTCGAATTTTTCGCACAGTATGCAGCTTCTTCCTGTTTCTTCCTTCTTTCTTCCTGTTCTTCTACCTGTCGAATATTTCGCACTGTATGCAGCTTCTTCCTGTTTCTTCCTTATTTCTTCTTGATCTTCTACCTGTTTCTTCCCATGGACAATTATATGTTATTTAGGTTTGTGTTAAAGATACATAACTTAAACGGTAAACGGTCACACTGATTGCATGTAGAATGTTAACAATCTAACTAAACGATGTGTTAATAGATGGCGCCTCCTACAGTCTTTTAAAGGCGTAACCATAGCCAACATATTAGTTGATTATATTGTCAACAGATGGCACTGTGTAATTTTTAACAAAAACTAATTTTAAATTTTTGAGCAAAAACTTTAATTTTGAATCATTTGTCTATTTTTCGTAAATAGCGGGGAACATAAGATTTAAAACGATGTTTGATTCATTAATTTTAATGAAGAGTTATGGCGTTGCGACAAAAAACACCTTTGAGAAATAATATTTGAGGACCCCAGAAGTCAAGGGGTCTAAGTAACAAAATCGTTGTTTTGAGAAAACTTAAGTCAAAGTTCAAAATGCTTGGTACAAACCACTAAGTAGTTAAGAGGCATTACCCTAGATAGCATCACCTGTCAAGAAAATCACTTGGATCCCTTTGCCACCTAAAAGATTTATATTTTCACATCCCATTCCTGTACGTAACTTATTATTTTTAATGTCACTTAGACCTTTTGACTTCTGGGGTCCACATATATGATAATTGTTCCCAGTGGCAATTTTTTCAGATTTCCCGTGTCCTAACACCCCTTTCCACGCGCCCATGCGTCGGCTCGCAGGGTAGCATGTAGATGTATAATAAGTTTACGCATGCAAAGTTTCACGCAAATCTCTATATTGTGGCCCCACCTCATTGACTTAAATGTCCCGGGGAAGAACACACAGAGAAAACGAGATAAACTAGTGTTAATTGGGACTACCGCCGGCTGAACGAGAAGTTGAAGGGCATTGTCAAAAAATAATAGCACACACACTCGGGGAAGTTGCTTTCAAACGGTAAATATATTTTTAAAATGACAAAAAATACAGTACTTATCCACCTTCGTAGAAATTCTAGCTCCTCAAAATAAAGTCGAACAAAAATAATTTTTCACACACTTCCTTAATTGCAGCTTTCAAAACAAAAAGAAGGAAAAGAAACGAGCCCTCCTCCTTTCGATACACGTCCTTTTACATCCTGGCAATCCGCCAGCGCCGCCAGTGTCCAGCTAAGCAGACGAAACGAACGAGGGGAGCAGAAGCAGACGAAAACGAACAAGCGACGTACGGACCCCGCTGCACGATGCCACAATATAGACGAACATCATTCCGACCACCTTAAGCCTTCACTTCTACCCTTCACTAGAAGATGACGCAATGTGTTGAGACCTTGGTGGTAATGAACTAAATAAATTTATTGGAATCTACATAAATGGTGCTAATGTCCCACTCGGAATCGATTTCTCACCGTCTGAAACAGTTAATTTTTTTTAGAATGGTCGATTTTTTTATAGAATGGTCGTGGGTGTATATTGTCGTGTCTTTTTTGTTCGTTCTTTCCAATCCGTATCTCCCGTGTCCTGGGTGAGCGTCGCGTGGAAGCGGGTCATTACGCGTGATTGCTCCCTCGTGCAGTGGCAGGAGGCCAGGCTCGTTGTGTGGAGAGACAAGACCCCACACGCGGTAGGCTAAGCAGGACATTCTCTTTTAGAGTGGGATAGGTCGAAGGTCTCGAATTGCGTGTCCCTTAATGTCTCTTCATTTCTCCGCCGCCCCACTCATTCATAGTCTCACCTTCGAGCCCCACTTCCAACCCGACCGACTTCCGGTCCTCAGCCGCTGCACTTGTAAAGCGCGTGGAACTCTCTCCGTTGGAGTGAATCGGAGGCTTGTCCGTGCGTTTCTTTTCGTGGATGTTGACGAGTCTTTCATAATGATGTTTTCCCTCGTTCATTATTTATCTACATCTTCGAATTACCGAGCACGCCACCACTAGGGTGTCTGGCACGGGATGATTCCACACCAGGCATGAAGCCCTCATCCCAGATGAAGTAGGACCGCGCACGTTTCCCCGGATGCCAGGCGCAGGACAAAAGCAGGCAGGACAACAGTGCGCAGTCAGACCAGAAACAAGGAGAGTGATACGTAGAAGAACATGCTACCATGCTGTACACTACTCAAGGTACAACTACTGGTTAGTATTATGAATGCGACGGATAAATAGCACTACAAGGTACTAAATCATAAAAGAGTATATCATGCCGGATATTGCATGTGAGGTTAGTAACCAATAATGATGTTAGGATATTTATCCCACGTGTAAGAACCTATTTTACCTATTCAGGGTCAAAGTATCCTAGAACTGATCTATCGCGACTATTATGGTCCCTTATCGCGCGTGGAAAATATGACATTTTAAATCTATCGGTTCGGCAGTATATTCACCGATTCTTATGCCTGTGATCGTTTCTACTATATTAGTTTGGCTCAAGCAACATATGTTGAACGCCTGGCAAAATAGATCGTTCGGTTTGTCTGGGAGGCTGACAGATCGATTTATCGTGGGATTGCGCTTGGCTGGATCGAGTACCTTCGAATGTACGTCCACTTTGCAGGATTATGTATTATTATTATTTAAATGATTTATACTCAGTGGTGAGTGATGAAATGTGGGCCTGAATGATGTAAACATGGGAATTTTATAACGATTAGCGTTATAATTATTTACTTAAATATAGATGACGTGTATGTTTCGTTCGTTAAAGCAGCTATTTTGTGTGGATTTAGTTTGACTTGGCTATTTCTTTCTCGAAAAACGCTGAAAATGTTTTCTCAGCGGTGTTTTTATTGAATGTTATAACTGTCATTGCTGTGTGCAATAATCAATTGTTTTAAACTACTGAGATACCATACCAAATATTCACCGTTACGATTCCACGCCATCTATGAGTCTGAAAGTCTCTATTTTTGTAATGATGCACAAGCCGTATCTGAACCCTATGAAAACAGACTATATTTTGTCTTAATTCTATCAAGGTTTACAATTAGTGGCAGATTTCACATTCTAGATTATTATGGATGTCTGTGGTCCGATCAATTGTGTCATAAAGATGCCATTTATTTTAAATTATGTGCGCTAGTTATTTTGAGCTAAATTTATCTTCTATGTAGATATCATATTATATTTTTTCGTTATTTAAGCAGTTGCAATAAATTATAAGTAATTTTGTAACATAAATGACGCAAAAAATTGTTTTATTAGTAGTTGTTATCATACTAAGGTGGTCTACCGGTCAATGTATGTTCAGATGGAAGTGACTGAAAATCCTCTGGAGTTGAAGTGAGTGGTTTTCAGTGTGCTCCTCGGCGTTCATACGTTTTTGTGGACAATTTTTCGCCAGCGTTCTAGCTGGTTTCTTCAGGTCCACTGAAGTGTCGATTTAGGGTATGTCCGTCCTTTTATGCTACTCCGTTTTCGCGCCTTCGGGTATAGGTGTTCCACGGCCAAGAGCATGATATGGCCGTGAAAAGTCGACAACTCCGCCAGTCGGCAGTCACAAAACACCAGTGGAGTGAGCCCACACGTAAAATTGACTTTGAAAATACCACATTCTAGACAAAAGAAGCCCGCTCTTTCCCTAGAATCATGCGGAAGTAATAGAAATAGCGAAAATTCAAAAAAAATGTACTGGAAAGGACGGCTACACTCTCGCCACCGCGTGGAAACGGCTCTTCTCAGCAGAATGGACCAATCACGACACACCTCTACCCGAAGGCGCTGGAACGCTGGCTTCTTCAGGCGAAATATTGTCCACAAAAATGGATAAACGCGGAAGAACACCCGATAAACCATTCTCTTCATCACAAAGACTCAGCGAAAGCCTTCACGGAAAATCCTTTTGGAGTTTAAAATGTGCAATTCCTGTCTTCTTGCGTAAATTCTTTCTTCATCTCAGCATCACCCAGTCCTGAGACAACTAGGACAATTAAATTTCGTACAAATCGACTATTTTACCTTAGACCACGCTTTTTCAAAGTCAAAAGATGACGAATTCTATGGTTTATGAAGGCAGTAAAATATTTTAGTATTGGTTTATTTTTAGTTATTGAGTTTATAATCCCAAATAGGGGTTTATGCTTGAATGAATTCTTTCTTCGTTTTAGAATACGTCCTACATAATCCTATAGTGTTTCCCATCCTAAAGACTAGCTTGTGTACCGTAAGGCTTCGTGTTATAATTTCCATTGAATTATAAATTAAATTAAATGCGATTCAACTCTGTGGACACTCCACTGGTGAGTTCGCAGGTCAGGTTATTGCACAATCCGGATTTCGATGCCTGACATCATCTTCAGGTGCTCTCTGACAAGTAAAGCAGGTATTGCGAAGGCTTATATTGTAAAAGAAGGTGGATTGGGGGAGAATACGGGATGGGAGAGCTATAGGAAGTAATCGTAGAAGTGGGGACGGTGGTTGGAAGAATATCTATCAAGGTCTATTTCGAGATGTCCGGCTTCTTTACTTGTCAGTGAGCACTTGAAGATGATCCCCGGCATCGAAATCCGGATTGTGCTATAAATTGACCTGTGAACTGCCAGTGGAGTGTAAAAGTTATTTTTATTAATTATTATTGAATTAACTATAAGCCATATCGTCAAAATACATTTTTTTCGGTGTGATCTATAGATATCAATAAGAGAGGGTATGCAAAGTTTCACGCAATTTGTTCATAGACAAAATTATCCGCACCCACTTTACGTCTCTCCAGAAGGTATTTAAGTGAGTAAGTAAATAATTTACAGACCCTTAAGAGCAAAAAACACAAACATTTGTACACATATATGCATGTTCATTTATGACACAATATGGATAAACAGTATATGTATATATAGATTGCAAAAAAGGTGCTATTACATATTGAGAAAGAAATTTTACTTTTAAATTTTCAATTGATGTAGTGTTTTTAATATTTAATGGCAATATGTTACATTATTCGGTTGGTTTTACAGCAAATGAATCACTGAATTCGGTGATGCGATGAGGAGGAAAATAACGCATTGAGGAATTGCTTCTATTTATGACCCTACGAGTACTAGGTACAGACTTAAAAAATTGGGACAGATAGTCTTTGAATGAGAACAGCTGATGCAAAAACACAACTGCAAATACAATCGTCTATTTTTTACGGTTAGTCACTTTAATTGGTCTCTGTAGGGGGAAATATGATCTTGGCGGTGCAATCCAAAGATGTACCGTACACATGAGTTTTGTACACGTTGTAACATAACATTTAGTTTATCAGGCTGATCTTTGAATACCAGACAACAATAATCCATATGAGGAAAAATTAATGTAGAAACTAATAACATCTTGGTATGTACAGGGATTACAGTATTACTAGGTATGTACAGGGAAGGTACGAGAAAGGGAGAGACATGGCAAGTTACGAAGGCTGATTATCGCGATGGACACACGATTACTTCATCTTGCACTACCAGTGCACATTTGAACGCCACTGAGTCATCACGCTGTTCCCTCAGGGTCTCGCCTCTATGATTTCCCTGCTCGCACCGAACGGAAATACAGGGTTGTGTCCGCTTCGGTTCGCTTAGTACAAAAAAATACCTCCTCAACGCTCAACGGACTGGGTCATTAATTTAACCGCATCTTTTTTCATACATATAATTAGAGTGCGCCATAATTTGACGAGATGTGTAGCAGTGAGGGTTATAAAATATTACGATCATAGTTTTTGCTTTAAAGAAACCACAGCCTTGTGGTTTGCTTTGACGGACTGGGTTATAGCACATCCGCAGAGCGGATTAATGTTGTGGCTATACTGCTGGCTTTCGGATTATAGGAGAATCGTTTCAATCTCAAATGGCTGGGTGCTTCTCAGAAGAGCCATGATCCTAATGATATGATCTTGATAAAGCCTTTCAGAGAAATCCATCCTTGAGTTACTTGTGGAAAACACTTAAAGTGCAACACTCCGTCTGTCGGATGAGGCGTTAAACCGTGGTTCCCTTGGTGCCTTTCGTTAAGAGCAGGCTAATGCTGACGACGGGTTTCTGTCAACCCTTCCTCCCTTAGCTGTCCCCTATGGCGAAAATGACCTTAGCTGTCGGTCACCTCCCAAATATCCATCCATCCTGATGAAGCCGTAAGTCGGCGATATGCATCGCCGAAATATGAATAATTGGTGGTTATATGTTTGGATTTTTTCAGACAAATGATAAAAGTCATTTCGAGAGAGTAAATAACTTATTTTTTTCTTCCGTGATGGATAACCTCCACAAATTCAAGCCCACAACAGTTTCCTTGGTAAAATGCGTTCCATTTAAGCCCAAAAATGAAAATATGATTTAAGATAGAGGAGTTCTGTGTGGATTCAACCGTATCTGGCGACATGTAGTGGAATAACATTTTGAAATTTTAATTGGATGGGGAGTTTGCTGAAAAAGAGCTGAAACTGGGACCGTAACAGAAAGACTGTGAATTAGAGTAACTGCTGAAGAAATGAAGTTTTTGAGAAATATTGTAGGGAAAAGTGGATTAGACATTATTAGAAATACTTACGTAAGAGAAAAACTGAATATTAAGGGCGTGATGCAACATATAACTGATTAAAGATTTAAAGGGATTGATAGATAGGAACAAGTTTATTGATCTAGGGCATGCCCTGTGAGACCAAGTACATTTGGTGAAAAAACAATGCTCGGTTTTTAAAAAAATTGTTACAAAAACTAAGAAAAAATTACAAGTCAGTGGTCGTAAATGCCATTTAACTAACATATTTTCGATTTCTTGATTACAAACATAATTTATATTGACTTAAGTGCACATTTTTTCATAATTTTTTTATATTAATAATTAATATTTAGGTGTTATAACCAAATACCCAACTGCAATTGTTCTGTTGTCGCATAAGATATTCGTATAATTTGGTTTTTAAGGATTTAACTGATGAACATTATTTCAAGAATATAGGGAGTTCCAAAATTTTGTTGAGGTTTTGGTGAGGAATTGGTCACGGATAAAGAATAAGTTATGCCATAATGACAAAAATGCTGCTGGAAAAAAAAGAAGAGGGTAAAAGAATTGGAAGAAGACCAAGAAGACGTTGGATGGATGAAGTGAAGAATGAAATAGAGATAAAAGGGTATTTTTGGGAAGAAACCATGAGGCAAGAACCGTGGAATTATGGGCCTCGCTGGCGGCGCTTAGTCAACGCCTGGATCCACGAATGTGGAGCACGACTATGATATGTATAAAAAGAGTCATTTCAGGCGTGATATGGTGGAATATTATAATTAAATTAAAGAAAACTGGCAATATTCCACAATATTAACTTTAATTCGACCTGTTTTAATGATCGACATAATCATAGGATGCCTGATTTTAGAAAGGTTCCTGAAACAGGAAAAGATACATCATCAGGAACCTGTAACTTGGAAAAAATGCTAATTTTCGTTAATTTAACTGCAGTATGTACGTATGTGTGAAAAGTTAGTGCTGTCCACTGAACGTTTTAATAGGAATTTACCTTCAAAAGAGTTTCATCGGCTAAAAATTAGGTGCCAGTTGGGGGACTATCGGTAAAAGTTTTGATTTGAAAAAGAAAGATTTGAAAAAGAAAGAAGAAAAACATTAATGAAGCTAAATGATTAGATAGATTGGTTTAATAAATTATCTCAAAAATTGAATCAGTAAATGTTCATTAGTGGCTAGATTATTCTAACAATTTTACTGCAAATATGATGAAAAACTGCTGGTATTTATAATCCCAAAATTTTTGTCTCAGTTTGCGGTGAACGATTAGGCCATAATTCCAGGTTTAAAAATTTAAGTTATGAGTCTTATTTAATATACAGCCTGCTTAAGCTGCCACTTTCGGTGGCAGTTAATCCCGCGTTTGTATTTTACTCTCAAATAAAGGATCGCCCTCTTTTCCCTATTCATTACTTCTTCGCTTGTGAATAACCTTTTGGTTAACATTTGGTTAATATGGTTGGGGATATAACCATCGATTGACATGCTCCAGCGAAATCACACTAACCACTCCGCCACCCACGCCTTAGCATCTCACTCTTACTTTTAATTCTCTATGCATAAATCAGGTGTTGCTACATCTCGGTCTCCTGTACTTTGTGCGTGAAATTCCAAAAATCGTCCCTCCTATGGCTCAAAACTAACACATCTATCAAGAATAATTACAATATACATCGACTCACTCGCTACGTCTCAAGTGTGCGCTGATCCAATGCCCAAATACTATTATGGATGTGTGGATTGGATACTATGGTCCAACCTAATATTAATGACCAATTGGCTATATCATTATCATTCATTCAACCTCATTCTACGTCCCTGTTTTTCCTGGGAGCGTCTAAAATTATTTTTCGATCACTCAGGTTATGCTTTCCTTACGGCAAAAGTTACCCATTATTCCCTATAGATTTTTATAGGCCTATATTTTCCCTATAGTTTAAAGTGAGACTCGAGCTAAACAGGTTTGACGGCCGTCAAGGGAACGGTCCACAAAAATTTGTAATTTCGGACAATTTTATGAATGTTTTTTGTTTTAATGTGACAAATTCGAAAGAAAAACGGAATTCGGTTTAAATCATATGAATTCTTATCATATTTTCTTTCGATTTTAATACGGCTGGACTATGTATGGTCAGTATTTCTTATTTAATTACGCGGAAGAATAAAATGATGCAAGCGGTGAAGTGCGCACTTATGTTTGCGGGTACAACATGACGTATTTCAAAACTTGGCGAGTTTTTACATTTTTCTACATGCCAAAGAGTTAAATCAGACCCAGTTATAGAAGTTTCCACTTCAAAAAGGCGTGTTTCGAGTAGCGTCTTTTAAGAGTTCCTTTTGTCCTCCGTGTTGTTACCGAAGGCGTGGCCTTCGTGGCTAAGGTCCTCAGTGGTTACTCGTCATCTCGCGCACAACTCTATTCTTTGTTTTCTCTGGTATTTGCTTTCAGTGTGTCGCTACCCGGCTAGGAAGTAAGCGCCGCGGACACTGAAAGGTTCGGGAATAGCTTTTTATGGTTTGCATGGTGCTTTTATGGGTGAGGTTCGAACTTAAGCGGCCGTTAGACCCAACGGCGTGGAAAATTGCCACATAATCGGTCCGGGTTCTTTCTTTTTCACGACACGTATGCGGTCGCTTTTTTATATGCCATTCTTTAGCTCGCTTTTCCATGGATCACGGAAATGTATGGTTCCATGGTTACCACTTCATTTTACCTTACATACTTACCTTTTCATTCATCCAAATTTGTGAATCGAGTTAGCAGAGGAGTTAAGCATCCAACTCACGTTCTATGTGTAATCATAGTCGTCACATTGAGTCCACAAGCTGGTGAATTTTTTTTTCTAGGCAACAGTTCTTGTTTTTTAATTCCTTGTTAATAATTTTTTATGGAAACAACTTGTTGTTTTATAAACATTTTATTGACGAGGACTAAAAAATGAAACGAGTTTTTAAGCATGCTTTTCTAAAAGAAAGATGGAATAAAAATCTATAAAAAATATCTTGACATCGTATAAAAAAAGAAAAAATAACATTTTCTCAAGTGAATGAAAATTTGGCCTAGTTTTGGGAATAATTAAATTCAATTCAAGGAGAGTAGCCTCACAATGACAAGACCACAACGAAAAGCATGTGGCGCGACCTCATTTACATTTCGCATCTTACCTTAAGTTCATTTAAATTTTTTCTAGAAATTGTATATTGAAGCTCTCTATTCCGTTTAATACCAAAATCTTCATGTTTCATTAATTTGTGTTAATATCGAATATGAAAGAGCGCCACGTGCTTTTCGTTGTGGTCTTATCACTGTGTGAATAATTTCCTAGAATTGAAATCAGTTATTTACCCAACTAGGCTAAATTTTCATTCACTTTAGAAAATGTTATTTTTTCTTATTTAATACGATGTTAAGATAATTTTTTTTAGATTTTTAACAACTTTTTTTAGAAAAGCGCGCTAAAAAATTATTTTTTCATTTAAATTCACCTCGGGTTGCCGTCAAGCCAATAATTGTTTCCATGTCTTGGATTTTGCAGAAATCTGAGACTCGGATACAATGGACCAAATTTTTTTTACGTGTGAGGGCAATATTTTATATAATTCATAATTTTTTAAATTTTTTTTCCCATTTATTATAAGTAAACAAACACGGTCCCTCTAAGTCACATGGCTTGTTAGAAGGATCCACTTATATGCATACCTTGCGGCAAATAACAAAATAATGTATACAAAAAACACTTTAAAAAACAAGTAACAACAATTTATAATATTTCAACTTGAGAGTATTAAACATAGCTAATAGATTTAGGCATTCCATTTATTTGAATACACAGGTATTTATGCCAAATATATAGAACATAACCAATTGTGTGTATTTATTATAATTACAGGGTTTTATGAAGCTTAAAACGTCTAAGAAATTATTGAGGGGGATATTTGTGGTAAAGAATTAAAGTTGTGGAAGTCTTGCGTATACATAAGCCGGCAGAATAATTCTCGTGTGTGGAAAATCCTTGGATTAAAATGAACGTAGCATGTAAGCCCAGGACATACTTTCTCGGTTGGTATTTAAAATCCATCCAAATTAAAGCGTTTCGGATAACGGCGTGGATCATGAGGAGTAAAGGCTAGGTTACGAGAAGGAGATATGGTAAATAGGCGGGGTAATCAATGATTTATTGAGAAAATTTGAAATAGATGCAAAATTGATTGAGGAAATGATAAGAAGGATTGAAGGTGATGATTGAAGAGAGAAGTGGAGTTCGGCTGAAAAAAGAGAGATAAGTGTGAGGTAATTTCATTTGGTAGAAATTGGCGGAGACGATGAGAACGGTTTATGTTATTTGTGTAGCTAGATATCGAGGACTAAAATCCTAGTATGCGGAGGAGAAAAGCTGAATTCAGAAGTCACGCTGAGAGGAGAGAAATTGGTGGATTCCCGCACCTATCTCGGAAGAATCATCAAATGGGACGGGGGAAGCACAACGGACATCAAGCTGAGAAGAGCCCAAGCTATGGAGGCGTTCATAGTAAAGAGACAACTGCTGTGCTCAAAGAAGATTGGACCACAAACTAGGAAGCAGTATGTGAAAACATTTGTGTGGAACGTAGCGCTCTATGGATGGGTAGCATGGATCATTGGAAAAGCTGACCAGAACAGACTGGAAGCCTTTGAAACCTGGTGCTGGAGGAGGATGCTTAAGATAAAATGGACGGACAGAATAAGATTTTATGAAGTATACAGATGAGGAAAGGACCGTATAGAACACCATACAGAGAAGAAGAATCAGATGGATTGGACTTACCTTGAGGCACAGTGGGTTTATGAAGAACATTATTGAAGCTATAATAGAGGTAAAATTCACCAGTGGAGGACCCAGTCATTGGTTCATGGACCTAATATAGAGGCAATTGTATAGGAAAACCTACCAGGAAGTAAGGAGACTAGCATGAGATAGGGAAGGGTGGAGGGCTACAGACAACCAATCTTAGAATTGAAAGAATAGTGATGAAAATGTAGATTGAAATATGTTACGATTGATCCAAATCGTGCCGAGGGATTCACTAGACCGGGAGCTAGTTATCCGGATGGCCCGAGTGCTGCCGTTGCGTGGTGTGTTGTATTGCTTTTTTTAATTTTCAGGAGCGGAAACGGCTTGCGTTTCACTTCAGCTCAGGTTAGTTTGTAAACTCGTTACGAGGTACTTGCAAACTCAGGTTAAGCAATATTTCTCGTTTAATCCCCATCGTCTTACGGCTAGCTATTCTTTAATTGTGTTTAACGTCGTGGGTCTTTAATTACCGCGGAGGATTCATGTCTGTGCGGATTGTAACTCGATTAGTGCTTGTATGCAAAGCTGATTGTATTTCGCCATCTACAGCATATTTACGAACTACTGGGTTTAATTGGCTTAACAAGGCAATCGTGTTAGGTGTGCTTATGATCGCGTTATGCTGTCAAAGGTCTGTAATCTGAATGCACTCCTAAAAATTACTAAACAATTCCGACGTGATCAATAAATATATTCGTATTGCCGAAAGCCAATTAGCACTCAGAATTTGAATGGACATTCTTAATTTTAGAGAAATGTCCGCTAACTCCGAGAGACAATATTCTGAAATCAAGAGGACTCATGCTAAAAAAAATTACTCTTGGAATTGAAGCAGAAATTCTTCTTAGAGATCCATCCCGATGATTTTTATGCATGTGAGACCCGTTGAAGTAATTGAGTCTTAATAACGCAAGCAAAAGGTCGGTTCAGAGCATTTCACATTTATCAGAACACTTAAGCCTTCTGGGGAACTCTGTTGCCAAAATTCCGCTATCCGATATAAAGGTAATTCCAAGATATTTAACTGTATCTGACGATTTTGTCTATTCCTCCCACAGTGTAGGTATGGCATTTGTATGATGACTTTCGTACGAAGTGTACTGTGAGGCATTTACCAAGATTTAATTCTAGCCCCCACTCCTGGTAACCCGAGTAAACGTTGTTAAGGTCCGATGGCAGAACTTCTAAGTCCACGTCTTCCCTTATTTACGGTATAGAACTATATAAACTGCCAATAATCTTAAATTACTGCTAAAACTAGAACTTTGGTCATTGATATAAATTATGAATAAAAGAGGGCCGATCACGCTTCCTTGAGGAACACCGGATGCGACTCCAACCATATCAGATCTAAAACCATCAATGACTACTTTTTGTTTTCGATGACTGAGAAAGTGCCTTATCCAATTCATTTTTTTTTATTAACTCCGCATGATTGCAATTTATATAGGAGTTTTTAGTGAGGAACCTTGTCGAATGCCTTCTTGAAATAATGAATATCGCGTCGACATGCTTTTTTGATTCACCTGATTTTAGGATATCACGAAGAAAGAGTCAAGCTGTGTTTTGCAGGACCTGCCCTTACGGAAGTAATGCTGACTGCTATGTAAGAGGTTACGATTATGATTATCCAGGAATGCCATACTATTGATAACGACAATGTTTTCGAGGATCGTGCATAAAAGTGATGTTAACGATATAGGCATGTAATTTCCTGCGTTATTTCTATTTTCTTCTTTAAATATCGGTGCGACGTTGACTATTTTCCAGTCTTGGGGCATATGGGAACACTTCTATAAGTGCAGTTAGTACACTGCGTTGTTTTGGGCTAAATTTTTATGCTTCTATTGGCAACATCGTGCCTCCTGCCTTCTGGAGGTCTAATCATAATATTAATGAATATCTATTAGAGCCCTTGATTTCAATTAAATTTAGATCGCCCGATCATTTTTTTCAGATGCATCATCTTTGTATTAACGTGGCATATATAATTTTAGCATACGTCTCTCGTAGGGACGTTGTTTTCTGGATAAATAAGTATGGGATATATTTCCATTCTGCTCCTTTCAATTTTGATGTTGAAATTTGTCGGAATACTATACCACTCTTGACTACTACTAGAGCGTATTGAGGCATGTATTCTACCGAAACAATCCTCACTAATCATCGCTTTTCTCCATCAGTACCTTTGTTGCTTCCTTCCATTGCTATTGTTTTAACGCTGCACTGCTTCTCCCACACGCCCTTGCAGAAGCTCGTAGAGTTACACGTAAAAATGCATATAATATATACCCCATCGTCATCATTGGTCGTTCAGTCCAAAGTTTAGTTGGCTGCAGCCCTCCACCCTTCCCTCTCTAATGCTAGTTACCTTACCTCTCGGTATCTCTTCCTATGTACTCCCTTTTTAATTTTGTCCATGAACTTATTCCTGTGTCTTCTTCTGAGGACTTTTCCCTCTACTTTGCCTTCAATCATGTTCTTATCGTAATTGTGTGTACGTCGAATCTCTCTGTTTTACATTTTCCCGGAGAGCGGATTCTCGTAGGAATGAGGGGTATGTCGTTTATTTTTCTCATCCCCGCGTTATCTTTCCCATCTTGAGGAGAAATGGATGAGGGACATGGAAAATGAATATCTCCTTATAGGTTAAGGAAAGATTTTTCCCAGGAGTCGTCATTTCAAAACCTCTCAACGCTCATATCGCTAGTACGGAGTATATTTTTGTGTATCTGTCGCTTGTTTCGCGTGAAAGCGTCTTCATTGCGATTTGGTCTCGTGAATAGTCGTTTTCTCAGCATGGTCGTTTTATTTTTCCAATTTTCTTGTTACCTCCTTCAGAGAAATATGTTTTTAAAATAAAAATAAAAACAGAAATGAACACGTACATCGTACATATTATGACATTCTTATCTTTTCTTAAAATATTCCCGACATTACAACTATTTTCCTATGGCTGATCGACAGGGTAAAGGTTTAAGAGGCAGCTAATGTTCTCTTATATTTTTCTGATAAACTTGTGAGTCGATCCATCCAAATGATTCATTAGAGATGCGCCGTTTTCGGTATTTGATTTAATCATGATCATTGGATATCATAAGAGCTGATTGGTTGGTTATGGGCCTGCCTCACGGTGGGCTGAAATCGGAAAAATCTGGCCAAAACCCTCTGTAGTCGTCTTCACTGGTAAATGGTTGTACTTTTTTAAGGGATCACTTTTTGTAGACGAAAGTTCAGAGTGATATGGAGCTGGTGATCTTCAAGAATGGCAATGAGAGCGAAAAATGTGGGGAGAGATTTGCAGTTCATGACAGGGAAGGTCTTAAGTGGTAGTATTGATAAGATACGAGTTTAAAGATTTATGAGAGAGTATAAATTGAAATAAATTGATGTTGATTGCAAATTACTTCGGAGTGTTGGAACATGCAGTTATGAGCGATTGTTTCCCGATAACTGAGGAAAATATTACATTAAGTTTCTAATTACTGATTACTCGAAAACCCTCATAAGCTACTCTAACTCCTTTTAAACATCTTCAGACAACATTTTTTTTTTCATTTCCTCTGCTCAGCCACAAAATATTTTTTAGGTTTTTCCCATATTTTCCTGGTTGGGTATGTCAGGATAGACATAAGAATAAACTCAACGCCGTGGATATGAGTTATCGGAGGAGTGTTTGCGGCAAAAGTAGGATGGCAGGGTCAGGAATGAGTGGGTAATAAATGAATGTGGGTTAGATGCTCCAGTAACGGACATATATGAAAGGAGTGTGCTTCGTTGGTCTAGCCATGTTAAGAGAATGGATGAGAGTCGAATAACGAAACAGATATATAAGAGTGAAATGAATGGTGCGAGAGGTAGAGGTAGGCCGAAAAAGTTGTGGTTGAATGTGGTTGAGAAAATCCTTAGAAGGAGGAATATTAGGAGTCTTAAATACAGAAGAGCGTGTAGTGTATGGTAGTGCATGAAGCAGTGTATGGGGGTAAATGGAGCAAAGGAAGTTTGCAAGGGTAGGTCAATATGGAGGAAATTATTGAAGCAGAGTTAGGTGTACAAATATGTATTTACCTATGAGTGAAACTTTGTGACTGTGCCTACCCCGGAAGGGAACGGCGTGTTTGGTATGTAAGTAATGTCTTACGGACACTTCCGAAGCACAAGCATTTAAAAAATCCATTGTTAGAAGTAGTCCGTGGCAAAAAATTAGGAGTCGGTGGTATGATTCGTGGCAAGCCATTAATGTTTTCATTGTGAAATTTTCGCTATACCTTCTGGTATGTATATTCCATCCGTCTCCCCTGTTGCCGCCCGAAATTTCTATCTAATTCCGTGCTGATTTACTGCCTCAAGTTAATCTATTGCCGTGTCGTCATGGATTTTGAAAATTTATGCGAAAATTCACAAAATGTTTTGTAAGTAGTTGGTAGTAAAACGAATGGTAATGAAGGAGTTGTCTGCATTTTCAATTCATCTGACTAATGCGGATGATTTTTTCTCCGTGGAAATTCGCACATGTGTGCATTGCGGGTGACACCGTAATAGTGGAACTCCGTGGCTAGTCCCGGATAGCGTGAAATTTTTCAAATAAGAGTGAACGCCTCTCTGCGTTCAAAGTTCGATCTTTCCTCGTGGGCAGTGGCGCTAAGCGCTCAATAGCGACTGATTGTTGCATTGTATGTCCGGCAGTCGAGAACATCTAGTCCCGTAAAGGTCACAAAAAATTCACAGGGGAAGAGGACGCCTCGGTAGCTTAACTGGCTAAAGCACTCGGCCGGAAATCGAGGGTTCCGGGTTCGTATCCCGGTCAAGGCGGATGATTTTTTCTCTGTGGAAATTCGCACATGTGTGCATTGCGGGTGACTCCGTAATAGTGGAACTCCGTGGCTAGTCCCGGATAGCTTGAAATTTGTCATCTGATTAACTTGCGCTCTTACATTCATCAGAGAAATCAGAGAGGTTTTTAATCATTTCGAGTGTTACAAACAACTGGGATGTATTTCACGAGAAAAGCTGCTGGCTATGCACAAGAGGACAGGGAAAGGAATTAGGATCTGGAACATGAGATTTGCATGGGAGACATTCACAAAACGACACCAGGACAGAGATCATTGGTTGCTGAATCCTAAGACTGGTTGACTGTAGCCTTTCACCTATCTAATGCTAGTTCCCTTACATCCAGATATCTCTTTCTAAGTACTTCCCTTTTTATTTGGTCCATGAACGTATTCCTGGGACTTCCTCTGGGGACTTTTCCCTCTATTTTCCCTTCAATTATGTTCTTCACAAACCCATTGTATCTCAGGGTGTGTCCAACCATCTGGTTCTTCTTTTTTCTGTGGTGTTCTATATGGTGGTCCTTTCCTTTTCTACTCTTCTGCACACTACATCATTTCTTATTTTGCACGTCCATTTTATCATCAGCATCCTCCAGCACCAGGTTTCAAAAGCTTCTAGTCTATTATGGTCCGCTTTACCAATGGTCCATGCTTCCGATCCAAAGTGTGTTACGCACCGTACAAATGTTTTCACATTCTGTTTCCTAGTTTTCAATCCTATCTTTGAGCGCAGCAGTTGTCTTTTTCCCATGAACGCTTTTTTAGCTTGGACTATTCTCCGCTTGATGTCCATTGTACTTCTTCCGTCACACGTGATGGTTCTTCCGAGATAGGTGAAGGAATCCACTAGCTCCAATTTCTTTCCTCTCATGGTGACTCTACATTAAGCTTCTCTTTTCCGCATTTTAGGATTTTAGTCTTTGTCTTATCTGTTTTCATGTTGTTTTCTAAGAGAACTGGTAGATTCACGCAAGTGATATCCAAATAAAAATGAAGAAGGTTGTTACAGGCTTGGTACATAATGATTGTAGATAGAAGAAAATAGTTGTTTACTCGCTGATTGGTGGGTTTTTGGGGTATCTCCTAATTTCTATTTTTCTGGGTCATAGTGTACTCATCTCTACTGTAGGGCTTAGTGCTCGCATACTGGTACCTCTGGCGTCATATGTACGGTATCTGTGAGGACAACTTGCTCCTTAAAGCCCCCATGAGATTCAAAGTGGAAGAAGACGTCTGGGTAGCTTAATTGGTAAGAACACTCGGCGTGAAATCGAGGGATCTGAGTTTAATTCCCAATCCAGGCAAATGATTTTTCCACTATGAATTTCACACAGTCATTTTAAAATGAATATGTTCACTGTTCTAGTGCAGGACACAATTTTTTTCACTGGAGATCATTTATGATAACCGTGTGAGGAATACACGAATTGGGAGAATTGGACGAAAAAGAGTGAAATGACGAACCTAAAAGTCTTTCCTCAGTGAAATCCGAATTGAAGCGGGAAAGTATCTCATTAAAATAGGTGTTGATGACAGATAAAGTTATAAGAAAATCTCTAAATTAAGAGCATTCATTATTATTTATCTTACTTATTACAGCACTTATCATTGCTGGCTCGCCGTCAGGTCTCCCAAGTTTCCCAATTCCTTTGGCTCTGCGTAGATTGACCGAAATTATTCGCTTATTTCTTATTCTACAACTATTCCCCGTTGTTCATCCCTCAGTCACATTATTCAGCATGCCGTCGCCTCTCGAAAGCTCTTCCATCCACTTTTGCTCAATACAGTTGCATTGTGTTAGTTAACCTTTTATTATCCCCAAAACTCTTGATGCGCATGTCTTCCTAAAATTAAAGGTTGTACTTCTGTCTTGACTTGATGAAAAGGTTTCCACGTTTCTAGAACTCCTTGTGCGGACGTGAGCGGAACATATTGCTCATTGTAAGGCTACCCATGGTTAATGAGTAGTAATCAGGCTTTTTTAAAAAGTATTCTACCAGTTAATATAGGTTTAGTTGGATTTCAGAGAATCTCCTCCCGGTTTTCTGCACATTCAGGGGCCTATCTCGCTCTAGTATAACCTTTTTCGCCTCAGCATACGATCTACACTTCTTCATCCTGTCCATGAAACCTATTCTCCTTCTTCCTCTTCCCCGCTTGCGCGACATCCTTCCCTCTATCACAATTACTGAGTAATCCCTTGCCCCTTATTACATCCTCCAGCCACCTCTTCTGCCAATCTCGAATTTCATTCAGAAGTTTCCTTTCCTCGCCCACCATCTCAAGCACTTCCTCGTAAGTCTTCCTTTCCGTCTACCTCACCTTCTCCACATCCACATCTCGAATGCCTGAAGCCTATTTTCGTCCTCTTTTCTGAGGGTCCACGTTTCTGCCCCATACAACGCTACTCTCCAGACTTATGGGGCATAACCAGGTTTATGGGGTGTGTTTTATTTTGGCGACTGCTAGAGCGTTTGGTTTCATAAGGGAGGTGAACATTTTATGCTGTTTTATCACGTCAAAAAATCTGTTTGAGAAGGAAATATAGGTACCAACTAGATCATTGATCCATGAAATAGTGATGGACACGATGAAAGCGTAATGTGTGCATGAATCGAGTATTATGCGGCCGCGAGATGTTGATATTCGCACCGTTAACCGTGATGAAGTCGGCTAGCGGGGTTAATATGTTACAAAGCGAAAATCTCGATCTTGAAGGGATTGGTAGACTAACTAATAAGGATGATAGACTACAATACGCCGCGTCGGCTGGCCCAGTTCCTGGACACTTGTCAACTCCAGACAGTGTTTAAATTACAAATCCGAGTTTCACCTTCAGTTAGCTACATCTTTGCCTGCAGTGTTATCACGTTATCACTATAACGTCGTCAAAGCTCACTTGTACCGTCCTGGGATGTAACATCTCCAAGTTAGTATTTTTACTTGTTCAAGAAACTATTTGAAAGCTATAATTTTTCCATAAAAGGTAAATAAATGTTTTATCACTTTTTTGTTGTGTAAAAGGTCTAAATAGTGTAGGTAATGGGCAAATATGGCACAGCTTTTTGTTTCTCACATGAAACACTGAAACAATATCTAAGTTTGAAGTTCCAGAATATTTCATTTAAAATGCATAGAAAATGTTGTAATTGGTAATCTTAATTCTTGTGCCTTTATTGTTGTTCCAGTTATGGTTTTGAATTTAAAATAAATGATTAGTTCTAATTTTCAATCTGAGGTCTCAAAAATGACGTGCGATAGAGAATAGATCATAATTTTTGTAGGAAAATCAACCACTCTCTATATCCCTTGATTTTAGTCTTTTAAAATTTCTTTTCTCTCTATTTGCGTTCTTTAGACAATTTCATGAGCAAATGTGGGAGAGCCGAAACTGCAGACAGGAAGTGAGAGGACTTATATTGTTACATAAAATCTCCACCCTAAATAATCTGTGCCTGCGTTTTGAAGATCGTTTTCTATCAAGTCTCTCATGTTCTTTTTTGTACCACATATTTTTCTGGGAAAAAGCTTAGCGTTTCGGGTTATCCCGAATGAAATTAATTTGAGTGGACCCACGGAGTTTTTCCATTACAAGTTCTCGATGTTGTACGCGGGATTGAGATCGTGATGCGCATGAGAGGAAGGACGTGCTAGTAAAATCTGAAACTTGGAGGGTAAAACTTTTATGGTTACTCAGCATCCAGAAGTTGCACCAAAAGATTCAACTCCAGATGTAGTATATAAGTTAGTAGCTTGAAAAAGAACGATTTAGTTCATTTCCAGTGGTAGAAAAAAACCTCTTGGGGTTTGGGTCTAGCCCTGAAACAACAACTAAGTTTGAAGTTCCGAAATAATCCATCTAAAACGCATAGAAAATGTTGAAATTGGCCATCTTAATTCTTTTGCCGTTGTTGTATTATATATTGTTTTTCACATTTCAAAGACTTTTGTCGCTGGTGATGTATTTTTTGTTTTTTCTCTTGTCTGTAACAGTCAGTTCCATTGTGAATGCCTTGGTGAATAAACGTGTTTTCAGTATCCGTGGCGTTCTGGTTTCCTCAACCCGAAATAAGCTGTAATTCCATTAAACTGTAATAAAAAAGACTGAATCGAAGGGAAAGAGAGCAGACCGAGAGATATTTAACGAAATGTGCACCTAGCCTACGCTGATGCAATTTCATCGCGTTGCATTCCCTATGGAAAACCTCTTTGAACAACTTGAGCCAAGTCATCAACTTTACGCTTTATCAGAGGGATCTGCGCCGATCTAGAGCAATCATATTGTTGATATGTAAGAATAATCATATATGTGGTTAGACGCAGCTATTGCGGTTTCTTATCGATCGCGGGAAAAACGACATTTTAAACCTTTCTGTTCTACAATCTATTTCCCTTATTTAATTTTTATGATCTGATCTACCGTAGTATGTTGGAGTTCGTGAGATATTGATAACTTCGTCTGAAATAATTCAGTTTTGAGTTGACGTAAAAGATTGAGTCTAATTTTCGATCGACAGTCGGAATCTGATTCCCATCCAACTCAATATGCGTTTCTCTTTCGAGTTAAGTCGTTTTTAATCCATTAGAGAATTGTATTGCATAAAAATGATTGGAGTCATTGCATCTCTTAATTTAGTCGTAACGCCTCATTTGATTTTGATTTGGTGGCCGTGTTTAAATACGTTTTGAAAATTCTCGAATCTTACCAATGTTGTGTGTGTGTGTAAGTCTCGCTGATGTCTAAATTATCATTTTCCTCTTGTGGACTAACATTCCTCTTCTGGTGGTATCCGTGGAAATGTATTTATAAAGATTTACATCGAGTTTTTCTTTCCCGTCGCGGTTTTTGTATTCGTCAAGCAGCCCATGTAATGTGAATATCCTTGTAAAGGCCTCAGCGGGTAGTGGTATAAAATGAGGTGGTTGCCTTTCCATTGTAAAATGTTTAAAATTCCGTTGAGCGCAAGTTCTACGCACGCCTGGTTCGGTGGTGACGTAATTGTTGACTGGGCATTAACTCAAATAATAATAATAAGAAGCGTTTAGTAAAAAAAAAACTCGTTGAACACAATTTTCAAATAATGCGATTACACATATGAATGCCGTCAAGAGTTGAAATTTAATGTCCTTTCCGTATGAAAAAAATATAAAGCTCAAATACTTGGCTGCGCAAGTTTTGACGCTTTTCTCTCGTTTCCGTATGGATAAATGATTAGTGAAAGCGAGATAAAAGTTGTTGTTTTATCACATTTGTTTTAGACACTTATGGGTGGCATTGTTTTTTTCCGGTAGAATACATTACCTCCTCGTTTTATGCGCGTGTTGAAATAAAAGCTTTGTGAACAGTTTCCAAAATATCTATCCTCTGTGTGAAATCTCCAACTAAAGTTCGTAACGTTTCTGTCAGGCGAGTAGATTCTTATGGTATCGCTTTAGTTAATAAGTTCTCCAACTGATTTCAAATTTTACTGTCAAACTAATGAGCGTAAATGTGGTTAGAAGTTAGGAAGGAGCAAATAATGAATTATAGCAGTTGATATTTTTATTAAAGGGAAATTTTGACCTCAAATGTGTGGGCAGGGACTGAGGAGAAATAAGAAACTGGTGACACGAGAGTTGCCTCTTATTGGGCTTAAAATAAAAGAGTGGCAAACCATATGTACTTATTTCTATTAGCTCCAAGACTCTCTTTACGGCCAAGAGGATATTTTATGATGTCATCTGTATTTAATTTTCGTTTTCGAGGCGAGGTAGGCGCGCTTGTATTCATTTTGGTCTATTTATGGCCTTGATATTGGATCCCCTCTTCCGCGAACGATAAATTACGGATTTTATCTGCAAAGAACTCCGAGCCTCCCGCGATGAATATGCTCTAGAATTGGTTAGTTTTAGATGCGCATGCTATTATTCATGTTCGAGGCTTATTTTTGCCTCTTGTCTCCCTTTATATCTTCCTCGGTATACTCGTTAAGTCTGCAAAATTGCGCTCCCACTCGTCTATGGATTGAGATGGCGTCATAAGAGTATGCACACGTGCGGTCTACATCAGTGGAAACATCTCGGGTGAAAATAATTGTTTCTCCGCCTCTCCGTCTTGCGAACACATCGTAAAGTGTGTTGGGTTCATAAATGCTTTCTAAAAATGATACATACCAACGTTGATTTTCTGCCTCGACCTACTTCCATGTGGCGTCAAGTACACGCTCGTTTTATTCATATGGTGTGGTGAAACGTCTCTTTTCTTATGCAAATATTCCCTGTTTTGTGTATAGGTGGAAGTGTGGAATAGGTACAAGTGTGCAAATATTCACTGTTTTGTGCATTCATTCATTCGTCGCTCAATACGAAGATTGGTTGACTGCAGCCCCTCACCCTTTCTTATCTACTGCTAGTATCCTTATCTCCTGTTATCTCTTCCCATGTACTTTCCTCTTTATTTGGTCCAGGAACTTATTCCTAGGTCTTCCTCTGGTGACTTTTCCCTCTATTTTGCCTTCAATTATGTTCTTCACAAAACCCATTGTGTCCCAGGTTGTGTCCAATCCATCTTGTTTATCTTTTCTGCATGGTTCTTTCCTCTTCTACTCTTCTGTACACTTCATCCTTTCTTATTTTGTATGTCTATATATCTTCAGCATCCTCCTTCAGCACCAGGTTTCGAAGGCTTCTATTCGTTTCTAGTCAGCTCCTCCAATGGTCCATGCTTCCGATCCATAGAGTGCCGCGCTCCAAACAAATGTTTCCACTTACTGTTTCCTGGTTTGTAGTCCTATATTCCTTTAGCACAGCACTTGTATTCTTCCCATGAACGCCTTCTAAGCTTGGACTATTCTCCGCTTGATGTCCGTTGTGCTCTTTCCGTCCCACGTGCAGGTACTTCCGAGATGGGTAAAGGAATCCACTAGCTCTAATTTCTCTCCTCTCAGGGTGGCCTCTTCATTCAGCTTCCCTCTTCCGCTCACTAGGGTTAAATAAAAAAGTACATTTTTGTACTTAGGTAGTAAAATTATCTAAAGTAAAGGTAAGGAGGGAAAATTTCCGTTGGTTTTTTTAGGAAGACGACCGTCAACTGAAATCATTGGTAGCATTTAGGCCAGTTTGATTGGACGGTAAGGAAATAGTTATTTACGGAACGGAGGAAGAAAGTAGAAAAACCCGGCGTCTACAGTAACCTACCAACAACTAATGATGCTCTGGGATTATCTGTTTTGCGTCCCATCTGACCGACTGAGCTTTGCCCTTAAAGTTTCTTTCGAGTAAATACAAACCAGGGGCGTTATTACGAGTTATAATGGTGTCTGTAATCGCTTAATAGAGTTGTTTGTACCTCTGTAATTAGGAGTAAAAATTCGTTGATTGTCCTTCAACCTACGCTTGTTCTTAAAAATCTCTGTTCTCACATTCTTAGAGTGAGCCACGAAAACTTTTATCGCGAACATTTAACAACAATGAACGTTCGCGTTTTGGACATCAGTAGTGACAATTGGAAAGAGCTATGATCGCATCTTGATATTGTGCTAGAAAGCCGTCACATATTTCGGGATTTGAACTCAGGCCCTATGGACGAGAAACCAGGTTCAGAGTACACCTGAGTGTACCTGAAGATGACGTAACTATCAAAACTATATTTAGTACTTTTTATAATAAAACTGTGGAAGATACTGAGTTTTATTCATAACACCTGTGCTACCTTTAGACCCCGAAGCTATGGAGTCCGTCGTGAAGAATTTTGCATACATAATCTGGTGGAATTACTCCTTTTCCACCACTCAAGGTAGTGGGAGGTGGCCAAGACTGATATCGTTTTCCCCGACCACCGCACACGCGCGGTGTTTGTGATTGAGTTTTCGGCTCCCGCTGAAGAGTACACGGGCACGAAAGAAATAGAAAACATGACAACTCGGTAATGGTAAATAACTAAGTATCAAAACCTGCTGTTTTAACTTCGGCCGATGTGCCCAGAACACTCTGCTAAAGTATTTTGCTTCTTTAATAGAGATGCTCGGTGGAGATGAGGGCTTGCTGCTATATAGCATCAAGTGTATTCCGTCCTACGTGGCCCAGGCGGGAACACTTAAAGCACGCATGACGAAGTCCATCATCTGGTAGCCACTCCGTCTGCTACGTACGCATGAGCTGAATGCAGTAATGCCACCTATCCGATGGGCGTCGGTCGTGGCGGCGAAAACTGCCAAAACCTCCCCGTATATCCAGCCGTTATGACGGCAGTGAAATCTGGTTCTTGACTGGAACTAGGAGGGGAATATGACAACGGTGACACTCAAGCATACATTTTTATTTGTATTCAGAATGTTGGGATTGTATATTGGCTAACCTTTTAATATCCATTTGAAGCCCCGATGAAGTATTAAAAATATGATGGAAACTATAGCAAACTCTTTGATGAGTTTTAATTTTGGACGAAGTCATCAATTAATGTATATTAGAAAAATTGTTATTGACATTGACAAAAATGACAAAAAGAGATGTACATTTACATGCACGAAATACCGTGCAACCTACCACTAGAGTGTGTGGCACGGGGTGATTCCACACCAGAGTCCTCTAGATTGCCGATAATACACTACAGAGTGGACTACCCTATGAGAGAGAAGTGTAGAGAACGGCCTTCCAAAGGACTCTGTTCCACACCAGGCATGAAGCCCTTATCCCAACTGAAATCCGAATCGCACAAGCTCCCCGAATGCCCGGTGCGGGCCAAAAGCAGTGAGGATAGCAGTGTGCGGTCAGACCAGAAACTAGGAGAGTGATACGTAGAAGAGCATGCTACCATGCTGTACACTACTTAAGATACGACTACTGTTATAATTACTACGACAGATAAATAGGTACCTACTAAATTATACAGGAGTATATCATTCCGGAAATTACATGTGAGGTTTATAACTAATAATGATGTTAAGATAGTTAGCTCAAGTGCAAAGTTCTATGTTACCTAGTCACAGTCAAAGTATCCTAGAACCGATCAATCGCGACTATTAGGTATTGTCCCTCATTGTACGTGGAAAAAATTATGTTTTGCATCTATCGATCGGGCAGTCTATTTCCTTAATCTTATGCATGTGGTCGTTTCTACCATAATATATTGGCTCTAGTAAAATATGTTGAACGTCCGGCAAAAATAGTCTGCATCAAACTTTCGTAAAAAGATTTAGTCTACATTTTTCCCTTTGATTGGATGGAAAGACGAAGAAGCATCGTCGTGTGCAAGAACCTCTAAGTAACACCTCTAACCTACAAAACCGTAGGCTGACAATTGAGATGGTTTGGTAATGTATGCCGAATGGGAGAACGGCGATGCCCTAAATAAGCTTGGAAAGGCAGACCTGAAGGAAGAAGGGGGAGACCCAGATTGAAGTGTAAGGTTAATGTGTGGGCGAATGCAGACAGCAGTGGAGCAATGTGGCCCAGAGCCAGGGTGATGGCTCTTAACTGAATGACGCGCTCTTTGCAAAACCTCAACGCCCTACGAGTAGAAGAGTACCAACAGAATTTCTAAGAATCCAAACGTGATAATTTTGCTTTTATGCTGCCAGTAAATCGGCCTCAACGTATTGTATTTCCTCTTTCTCCTTTAAATCCACCGCGTCTGCCTCTCCTGCAGATCTCGGAACTACTGTCGGTGTAAAAATTATGTAGACTCGAGTTTGGACACTGATTAAAAATGAACCGTAGTACCTATATGGATGCCAGTAACTTGAAACTTTAGGTTGTTTAATTTTACGTTTAACCGTGGTTGCCGGTTATTTTTACAAAACACTCGATTTTTTTGCGGTGAGAACAAAAAAGTACCGGTTTTTTTTCGTTTTCGAACGGAACGCTATCTTTTACATTGAATAGTGAAGATACGTGAAGTTTAATCGTGATGAACCTGTAGTATTGTGTAGGAAAAAATGTTTAAATGTATCTTTAAACATTCAGTTCTGTCTAATTTGCCATAAGAAAGTTTTTATCAAGCTTACGAAAAAAACTTTTTCTTGGTTATGAAAAGTAGTAGAAGCAAGGTCTCACTCTCACAGTAGTCTCACTTCCTCCTTTTGTGTACGCGAGGCCGCGTGTCGATACCATCAGAGGGTCTTATTTAATTTAGCGCCGCATAAGGAGTAGCCGGGGTATTACCCTATTCACTTCGCGGTCGCTCACCGAGCTCGTAGGCTTTCGAGCGCCGGTGCGCATGGGATCAATTCATTTGTCGCCATCAGCCTTGACTAGTTTGTGCAATTACTCCATCCTTAAGGCTTGTTGTGTCAGTTTTCCCCTCTTTAGTTTAATTCTCCAGTGATACGCATCGACTCCTGCGTATCAACGCGTTATCATTCTATCCAATGAGATAATATGGAATACGACTGTCCGTCATCAACATCTACGTATTTCCCTGCGGGTCATTTCAAGGGTGTGTGACTGGGGGTGAGTTATAATGATATAAAATATGAGATACCATAACGAATACGACGACCCTATGACTAATAATGCACTTGCAAAAGCCTACAAATAACTGCCAAAAGGGTAGCTTTCAGCAGAATGCACTGCACTGTTGTCATGCCGCCATTGCTAGAGACACTATTATTCATTGGTCGTTCAATTGTAAGATTGGTTGACTGCAGCCCTCCATCCTTTCCTATCTAACGCTGGTTCCCTTATCTCCTAGGTTCTCTTCCTGTGTTCTCTTCTTTATTTGGTCCGTGAACTTATTCCTGGGTCTTCCTCTGGGGACTTTTTCTTCTATTTAACCTTCAATTATGTCCTTCACAAACCCATTGTGTCTGAGGGTGTGTCTGAGGGTGTGTCCAATCCATCTGGTTCTTCTTTTCTGTATGGTGTTTCATATATATGTCTGGGAAACTTTTCAGGTCTTAATGTATTTGCAATTACCTCAACGAGATACAAGATAAATGGAATTGTAAAAGAGTATTTTTTATCAAGGTGCATTTCTATTGTTGTTTTTTTGCCATAATTTTTGCTTTTATTGTTTTATAATGGCGCATTTCTGTCGATGTTTTCGTAAGTGTATGAGTCTGAGCTGCTATAGTTTGTTGGTAAAAGAAGAAAAAGTTATATTATTATGTTTAATTCTACATATGTCCCGTCGACTGGCATGTGCCTGACGGATCATCGATGTTAAATTGTTGAAAAACAAATGAAATGAAATGAGAGTCATCCTAGAATTATACGAAATGTGACCTAAATACTACCCTGCATATTAAGAAACAAGTATTAGGGAGACAATTAACTTATCAGGTACAATACCAGTCCACTAACCTGCTTCAAAGACTCATTGGCAGCCATTTAGGTCTCTTATCGTTCGCGGTAAAAGGAAATTTTAAACCTTTCTATCCTTCTTCTTATTTATGCTTAAGTACATAGTGAATTCGTACAGGTTTCCTTCATAAAACTCTCTACTCTCCGCTGTGAAATCGCTCGATTTGTGTTGAGAGTAGTAGGACCGCTTCATTTGGACCGGGTTTCAAATTGTATCTCTGCCGTTAACTCATTTTTTGCACAAAGGAGTAGTGGAGTATACAAAGTTTTATTTAAGTTAATACTCATTTTTTTATTTATCTTTTCGCTAAAAACTCTGTTCCCGCCTGATATGAGTCCTATGGCTCTGGGATAATATTATCCCAGAGCCATAGGAAAAAACTACGAAAAATCCCGACGCCGGTCATTTTGGATTGAGTGGTCACACCCTTTCGTATGCACGGTGGATATTTTTTGAGCTCTTTTGTTTTCTCTGAAAACCAATTAAGCCATTTTAGTATTTCTGGCTACTCAAAAGCGAATAATAGGAAGGTACTCGGATGAAAAAGTGAAAGAGAGTTGCTCCTTTACTCTGGTTAGGCCACACCTCGAATACGCCGCGAGTATTTGGGACTCTGGTCATAAAGATTTTACCAAAATAATTTATAAAATAAAAAGAAAAGCAGCGCGCTTCGTCAAAAACTGCTGCGAGAATATATAAAGTGTACATAACTTTTAGAGGGATTAAGGTGGATGCCCCCAGAGACTCGCAGCCTACACGCTAGGCTCAGGTTGCTTGAGAAATTCAGAGCTGGTGTGTTTCAGAGCGACACAGAGAATTTTTCATGACTCCTCACTACATCTATATGTATGACAGATGCGATAAAATAAGAGAGATACACTGCCGAACAGATAGGTACAAAAAACTCGTTCTTTCCGCGCACAACAAACGATCACAATAAAAAACTGAGCTCCACTAAATACTTTCCTATAATACGTGTCACCATTTCACCTCCCAAAATCTTACATCTTTAGATGGCTGGTGACCTAACACCCCCTGCCACATGCCCATGCGGCGGCTCGCAGGGTATTATGTAGATGTAGATGTAAAGCTCCATTTATCATATAATAACTAGCATAATGAGAAACGAAAATAGGTGGAAATGGTCCTAGTACAATAATTTGAGACTGTACAGGAGCATATTTTTCGGGCCATGTGCAATAGCGTGCGCTGAGTTGGACAGTATGCTCCACGGTCACTTGCTCACCATTCTTCCATCATCATGCCCTTATGCTCTTTCGCTTGAAATCATGCATCATAATTGCTCGCTACATTTCGCTTGCATCACTTCTCCGAAGGTAATCCTACGTTTTAGGTATGATAGCTTGCAAAATAATCAGCGTGTTAACTTGACTAGCTGCAGGATCATATTTCGGTTCAATAGTCCATGAAACCTTAATCCTTTGACAATTACGATCGCTGAATTCTCGTCCAAAAGCTTGAATCAGTCGCTTTGTAGTTTACTCCGAATGGTGGAAAGGGAATGACCTGGTGTATTTGCGCTTTATTTAAGGCAGTTACTTCTGCGATATTAACCTCCTCAGGCCCTGGGGAAAATTTTTGCGCGATAATTGAATTGGAATCAGCCAAGTTAACTATCACCACAGTGCATCAAGTATCGAAGGAGTACACCAGAATGATTCTACAATATTCATCTTTAAAAATGTATTACACTGTGATTCAAATAATCAATGGAACACCCAGGGATAAAACAAATGAAAATACTTTTTTTTAATGTGACTTAAGGGATACAATGGGAATGAGGAGGATAAGCCTTGCTATCAACGAAGGTAGCTCTACGTGATTAAGATTTCGAAGGATCTGGTGGATTCCGATAATGATAACTCAAATGTTATTTATATGATTTACATGGCATAACAGCTTCAATGATCGCAACTCTTTGGGCCGACGTATCACTGATGACTGACTAGGAGACAAGGCGCCGAAACACGTGGCAAATCAAACAGAAAAATTTGACTTTCTTAGTCACAAGAAACACCAGAATAACGAAATTCACTTTCTAGGCGGAAATTCAAATTGAAAAAAGTCTTCCTAAACGGTAGCTTTATCCATCTTTGACGAAATAACAGAATGCGTGGTACTTTTCTCCTTCTCTAAGTAATATTTCATTAAAGTTCAGTGTATCGTTATGAAATGTAAGGAATTTACATTTATGTTGCTGAAATTGAGGAAAATGACGATTTTGAAACAAAAACAAATTATTTTAGCATAAACGAAGTGTTTAGGAGTATTTAACGCAAGTATTAAAAACTTTTGACAACCGGCTAGTAGTAAATATTTCAGCATTAAACCTTGAGATTAAAAAAAAAACAAAAAAACCTGCATTTAAATTAATGTTTTTCTTATGATAGTAAAAAGTTCAAATTTTTGTAGGCGTTTGTTACTTTTTTTTGGGTCGGTTTTAACTCACCACCTGTATTCATGCCAACTTATACAATTTTCTGGCAGCCTGGATGTCCTTTAAACTGGCGAGACTGACTGAGTTTTGTGGAAAAGTTATAGTTTTAGATGGTTGACAATAATTCATTCGGAGGCAGTCCACCTGGATTACACCTTTAAAAGAATTCGAGGTATGTTGCTCGTTTCATTTATTTGGCTCAAAATTCTATGATGACTGTCCAAATGCGAAGTCCTTCAGCTCTACTCGAAACGCCGGCTGGCCAATTTTTTGCGATATTCAATTTCCGCCGAGCCACAATGTTCAGAGTGAAGCGTCGCTGTTACTCGTTCCTCTGTTGCCCTTTTTGATTAAAGCGAAATTTTGACCCTTCGTCGTTAAACCTTCCTCCCATCATCCCTAGATGAAATTTACTCCTCGCCCGCGTGTCGTATATTTTTTTAAACTCGTAATCTCTCGCTTTTTTTCGACCTCTCCCTCGACGTTCATATTCAGGTCACGGCCGGATTTATTGCTCGGTGTCCACCGGAACTTTCGGCATAAAATAATTTCTTCGAAATAAGGTCCAGCTTGTGGTATTAGATCTCGGCATTGTACTCGGCCGTGGCGAGCGGCGAGTCGGCGTTGAAGGAATCAGAGGAACGGATGACATTTCATTCGGAGAAATTCTTCTTTACTTTTTGTCTCGGGGTGGTGTGCCAAGCCTGAGAATCAACTCTGTTCTGCTTTTATATCGATATCTTTTCTACGATCTTTAGAAAACTGACTCCGTCTCTCATCTCAGAACAGCTCTCATCGGTTGCCAAATACTGCGGTACCAAGCTGCTGTCAACCATTTGAAACATGTATCACAAAAGAAAAAGTATTTCATAAATGAAAAATTGTGTAACAAAAAAAAAAGTAAAATCAAATCTGACCCAAACTCTGTAATGAGAGCCGTGGCCGAGGGGAAGAAGGGGCCGTGAAGAAGGCCTCATCTGGGCCACGTAGAATAAAACAAAGTCAAAGTCCGTGACGTCGACCGAACGGTTTATTTCCATAGTAAAAGAAGGGTCTCGGACAATTCGGCGCGGCCGTTTGGGCGCGAGCCGTTTTGGTGGAGGCATATTTCGGTACTCAGCTGCTAACGATGATTTTATGATGTATGACTTTTTATTTACAATTATGTTTTAATCATAAAAGGATCGTTACCAGCCGAGTGTTCGCCAAAATGTCCCTGCGCCCAAACGGCCGCGCCTAACTATCCCATTCCCAAAAAAGGGAATTTCTTCTCAGGTTTTCGCTGTAAGGTGGATTTTTTACAATGAAATATCCGGTTTCCAGCCTTCGTGAAATATTTTAAAATCATCAACATCCCATAGCCTTTGATGCCAAAGTTGGGACTTGGCTGCAACAACAACTTATGCTCTCCGTTGCTCCCAGCCTCTTTCTTCTTCCTCTCTATTAATCCCGAATGAGGGAAAGTGATTTTTTTCATTTCTGAGATCGTGCTTATTACTTTTTATGATTATTGTCGTGTGTTAAAATCGTACTTTATAGGATTATCACCCCAGTGATACGCTGAATGGATGAAAACTTTAGAAAAAAATAGGATCAACTCTTTGCTTTCGCTAGTTTTTGAGGTATCGCATTTTTAAGTAGATAAGGTGATTAAGTGAGAGACAGGTAGTCTCCCTTCCAGTAATTCAGCAGTAATTCCTGGACCATGAGCTCTAAAAGTTAGCTTGTAATAATTCCATCGCTCTTTTTCGTTAACGACACGCGGTCGACAAACTCCGTGGCTGATATGCTACGAGTATACTTCCAAAAGGTTGTGTAATTTTTCGGAGGAAATGAATCGCATACCCGTAGCGATTATGTTGGCATCGACTGCTCTCTTGCTCTGTTAGTATTTTCGTACTCCACTGTTCATGCCGCCACTTCCTTGCGATATCGAAGAGACCAATGCGATTGAACGTGCGTTTAAGGACGCATGATGAGTATAACCTCGGGAGATTTTTTTAGATAGATATGTGCTTCTATGTACATATTGATGAGCCTGTGACTTTGTTCTTGCATTTCATCCGGTTCATATTTCAGGCTGTAATTATTTCCTCGTAATTACTGCACTTTGGCTCGTAGACTGCTGAATACTCTTTGCTATATCTTCTTTTCGTCCAAAGTACACTATAGATGTCATAACTACAAAAAAATCTATTTCAAGGCGTCTACCGATCAGCGCCGAATTCTAGAATTTTTTTCTACATCTAAATACTACCATGCGAGCCTCCTTGTGGGTGTGTGGCAGGGGGTGTTAGAACACTAGTCGTTAAAGATATAAGGGATAAGGCTTCGGGTGATGAAATGGTGGCGTGTATTTTAGGAGTGTATTTTGTGGAGCTCAATTTTTATGATGGTCACCTATTGAGGACGGAAAGAACGATTTTTTGTACCTATCTATTCGGCAATATATCTCTGTTATTTTATTGCTTTTATCAGACCTAGATATGTAGTGAGGCGTCATGATAATATTCTCTGTGTCGCTCTGAAACACACCAGTTCTGAATTTCACAAGCAAGCTAAGCCTAACGTGTAGCCTCCATGTTTCTAGTGGCTCCCAAGTTAATTCCTCTAAAAGTTGTGAAACGCTATATGTTCGCTCGTAGCATTTTTAAAGGAAGCGCGCAGCTTTTCTTTGTATTTTATCAAAATTTTTGTGGTTAAATCTTTATGACCAGGGTCCCAAATGCGACGTATTCGAGGTGTGGCCTAACCAGGGCAAAGTAGCATCTCTCTTATACTCTTTCGTTTGAAGACCTTCCAACTATACGCTTAACAAAGTCTAGTTTCTTTTTCCTAAAATCGAGTCATGCACGTTCATGAAACTCGTTCCGCGAATATGGATGTCATTTATAAATTTGCGTCAACATTTACCGTGGGACAAGGAATTTAGATTTATTTCGCATGGGCCACCTTTTCGTCTAACCATCGCTGCGAAGTCGTGGTGCCAGTCTGGCCAAGTGACTGGATCATAACAATGGGTTTTTAAAGGATGTGGTCGAAGCCCTATCAAGGCGAATCGGTAGTGTCATTCGTCGGCTCTCGGCGGAAAAATAAATGCGCAGAGCAAAGAAGTGAAGGGACGTGGGCGAAGCGGCGAGAATGCCAAAACAGTCTCGTTCGAGCACCACGCGTCCCGGTACCTTTAAAATTCATCGGGCATCCGTGCTAGCCGTGAGCGTGCGGGCGTGATGGACCGCGTTCGGTGGCGGAGAGTTCGCGAATAGCCCTGAAGGGGCGACGCTCGATGCTTAGTGCTGGGCGATATTTTTATGCTTAGTTAGCAATAGCTGGTAATTAAAGTGGCTTTAGCTTGATTTTCCCCTTGCCATTTGGAGATAAACCACAAGAAAACAAAAATAATGAGGTTCTCGAAGACTAAGAAAGCTAGACCGGTCATTATAGTTGGAGGACACTAACTTGAGCAAGTAGATAATTTTAATTTCTTTGGTAGAAAGCGGGATCAGTAGCTAAGACATGCGGAAAAGCATTAACTCAGAAGGCGTTTAGTAATAGAGGGGAGCTGATGACGGGGACATTAGGTAAGGTTGTGAAGAAGAGGATGGTGAAGACCTTGATATGGAGCGTAGCGTTGTATGGGGCAGAAACGTGTAGGAAGAGAAGAGGCTGAAGGCATTTGAGATGTGGGTGTGGAGAAGGATGGAGGTTAGGTGGACGGAAAGGAAGACTAACGAGGAAGTGCTTGAGATGGTGGGCGAGGAAAGGAAAATTTTGAATGAAATTCGGGATCGGTAGAGTAGGTGGCTAAAGGATGTAATAAGGGGCAAGGGGTTGCTGAAGAGCGTGATAGAGGGAATGATGTTGGGCAAGCGGGGAAAGGGAAGAAAGAGAATAGGTTTCATTGACGGGATGGAGTAGGGTAGATGGTATGCTGAGGCGAAAAAGAATACACTAGAGCGAGATAGGCCCCTGAAAAAATAGAAAATAGGCCGAGATTCTCTGACATTCAGCAAAGCCTACTTTAACTGGTAGAATACTTTTTTTTTATAATGGAGACTATATTTGATATTTTTTATTCAACAGTTGTAGGAAGCATTAAAATATGGTAAAAATCTGAAATGGCCATCAGAATGAGTCTACACCGTAGAAGTTTTTATTTATACAGTAAGATTTTAACTACAAAGATAATATCTTAGTAGACAAAAATAAGAATGTGCCTCTTTATAATTCGCCGATTTGTTCTGTATGGTGCAGAAATGATGAACCTGAAGAAAGAAAGGGAACTTACCGTAAAGGGATGGAATTAGCCATGAAAAAATCATATGACTTGAGCGGGAATCGAATCCTGATATCCCAATTGCCGGTGAGGTGTGGTAGCCAGTTACACAAGCAATCCAAATCCAGTCTTTCGAAAACAGCGTTTTAGGAAGGAGGCGGTCACCTTCTTGAGCGGTCATTATTTAATGGATAAACTCCACTTTCTCAGGCGAGATATCGTAGAACAGCATAATGAGTAATGAAGCTCAAACAATTTCGTACTGTCTACTAATTTTTATTTCACCTCTTGCTACACGTGTTTTGACTGACTAGCAGTCATCATCAGGCACGATGTCTTGACTGATGATGACTGCTAGTCAGTCGAAACACGTGTAGCAAGAGGTGAAATAAAAATTAGTAGACAGTACGAAATCGTTTGAGCTTCATTACTCATTATTTAATGGGTCCGGTGGTGACCACTTAATACAGTTTTTACCTTATAGCGAAAATTATTCTGGAAAGTGGTTGATATTTTTCTATCATTGAAATTTTGAGATATTTTTCTTGATAATGAGATCAAATTAAACGAGTTTAATATGAAAGAAGGATGACTCGCTCTAGCCCTTTCAAATCCAATGCATATGTTTCAGTTGTGACTTGCGTTCGGAGAAGAGTTAACAGGGACATGTTAGCGGCCCTCATTGCGAGCGAAGTCGTTAAAACGAGCGGGCGGGAAAAGCACGCTTTGCGGTGCTGAGCCACAGAACCCTATCCTTCTCTTGTGAAGTTTCCCCCTCGTCTCTTTCTAAACTTTTCTCCCCTCCATCCTTCTCCAACCTCCCCTCCCCCCCTTCCTCCCGCCCCCTCCTTTGGTCGTCTCCCGCAATGCACATCGCGAACCGTAATGAGGGAGAGGCGAGGGACGAGGGGAAAAATTAGAAGGGAAGCCTGGAGGTTCCTCTCTCTCTTTTCATGAAGTCGCACGTGCCGTTCCAATGAGTGCTTGCGGATGCGTGTGCGCTTAAACCTCTGTAACCCACCGTGAGGTGGGGTAACGTATCATACAAACGTGCCTATTCTCTGTTTACACCTCATTTCCCCTGGATACCATTGTAACTTATGAGTCACAGTGCCTATTTTTGCAAATAAATGTTTCAACATTAATAAAAAAAGTAAATTTTTATGTAAAAACGAATGGATATCTATGCTACATTTTATGTTTTTTGCAGAACAAACAAAAACTTGGGGTATAGAGGGTTAAAGTAATTTCAGTGATGTGTCATGTCGTAAACCTTTCAATTAATTTGGCGTCATCGTATAGGAAACATCTCTCAATATTCCAAGTATTCAAAAATATTATCCACTTAACACACCTCTTTTGCAGATATCTGCCAAAAAATACCTGTCTTTTTCTATGTTACGGTTCATGAGAGACTTAATGTAAAAAAAATGAGGATTAAATGCCACGTAAATCTCGTCTGAAATTTGAAAGTGCGTAGTTTTCAATATTTTTGACTGTTTTAAAAGTAAACCAATTATTTGCCGCAGTAATTTAAACGTAATCGCAAATAAACTGCGAATGCCAAATTTTAAGCTATCCGGAAATTACCACGGAGTTCCACTTTACGGAGTCACCCGCAATGCACAAATGTGCAAATTTCCACGGAGAAGAAATCATCTCGGTCAAGGCGGATGATTTTTTCTCTGTGGAAATTTGCACATTTGTGAATACCAAGTGAAATACATAATATAATAGAGTTGGTGCACTTTTTATTCGGCTCAATGTAATATATATTTATTCAATTTATTTATTGACCTTTATTTTATTTGTTCGATTATAATATTTCCTTATTTTATTAACATATTTATTTTTTATTTATTTTTATTTATTTATTTTATTTTATTATTATTTATTTATTATTTTTAATTTTTCTGTAGTATATAATGCACCTACCCTTTTATTATTATTTCATGTGTATTTTATGCATTGTTTTTGTTGATGTCACATTAGCTTTATCTGTCTGCAGGTTTTTGCTGGTTTTTCTCACTCCCCTTCATGTGTGGGTTTTTTCGTCAAGGATATCCCTTCTTATTTCCTTACGTTTTTCCCACCAATGTATATATCTGTCTTCGCACTTATTTCATGTATATTTCTGACGAGGGGTTTGGTGGAAGAAGGGGCCGTATCAATCTCGACCCAACGAATATGCATTATTATCAACTCATTACTCAACTTATTACTCCTCAACTCAACTTATTACTCCTGATGATGTCGCCTATGTAACGAAACCGGTCGACCTGAAATAAAAACTGTGAAAAAAGTACCATATCGCATTTTAATTCTTTATTATTATCATATCCGGAAAAACCTGCCTTTTTTTACTTGCGCACGCTGTTTTCATCGGCCAAACTTCAGGAAATCGTACTTTTACGGGCCGTATGGCACTCCTATTTGTGGAACACCCTGTGAACCGATCTGAACGCGTAGAAGTACATCTTCACCCCCGCAAACATTGTGTGGGACGTGAGATTAGTCCCAACTTCACCGGATAGTTTTATTAATTTTCGACTTTTTATAAATCGACCAATTATTTGCCGCAGTAATTTAAACATAATCCCAAACAAACTGTGACTTCAAAGTAAAACACTGAGTATACGAGAACTCGTACACTTTTTATTCGACTCATTATGATACATCCTAAAAAAACATGCATTTTTCACTTGCACAGGGTATTTTCATCGGCCAAACTTTGGGAAATCCCGCTTTATGTAGGACGTATGGCACCCCTATTCGTGGAACACCCTGTAAACCGATCTGAACGCGTAGAATAACATCGCCACCACCGCAAACATTGTGTGGGACGTGAGATTTCTCGTTCCAACTTCACCGAATAGGTCAGCAGGGGGTGTGCTCCGAGAAACCCTCACCCGTTTGAGTCGATGACTGGTGCGGGGGAGTCAAAATGGTGAGGAGGTGGGAGTAGTGGAAGGAGGGGTCTGCTCTCGATATCCCTTTTTGGAATCTTATCACTCGGTCCATCGAATCCTTCGCCTCCTTGACGTTCTTGACGCCCAGAGAAGGCTATTTCCGTAGAGATCCCTCAAGTGGGTGGGATGCGCGAAGAGGTCTTTGAGCTTCCTCGTGCGAATCGAGGCTCCTCGTTCTATGCCTGAAAGTCTTCATCTCCTCTAATGGTTTTAGAAGTCCTATATGTTCATATTCAATTTTATTTCTTGACCTTTGTACTGTCTTCATTGAGTTTTTTCAGGTTTTTGGTAAAATATTAAAACATGTATTAATGAGTACCAACGGTTCAGTTTATTTTAATCCTTCCTCACGGCATTCAATGCTGTTTATCGTATCATGAAAATTTCTTCTACCAACACTCATAAAAGTGAACAATACCCAATCAAATTAATTTCAAACTCAATCAACATACAAAGCCGGTCAATCAGCTTTTCGAATACTCAAATGAAATGCCATATTATACAAATGAATGAAAGAGATTGGTTTAATCTGGCATTTTCAGGTTTATGGTGAAATAATAAAACTATGCATTAATGATTACCAACGATTCAGTTCATTTTATTCCTTCGGCACGAATTTCAATGCTGTTTATTTTATCATGAAGTTTTCTTCTGTCAGCACCCATAAAATGAAAAAAAAATTATTACGCAAACACATGAAAATTACGCAAACTAAACCCATTTAGAACTTAATCGACATATTGCGTGCTAGATTAAGGCAAGCTTTTTAATAACAATTGGTTTAATATGGCATTTCATTTGAGTATTTGAACAACTGATTGGCAGGCACGCGCGGAAAGCGCGAATAGGTCTTTTGGCTTACACGTACGAATCCAGTCTCCTCGTTCCGTGCCTGAAAGTTTTAATTTCCTCCAATGGTTGTACAAGTTCCATAAGTTCTTTTTGTATTTTACTTTTTGACCTTTGTTCTGTCTTCATTGAGTTTTTTTCAGGTTTTTGATAAAAAATAAAATATTTATTGTTTGCCAACGTTCCAGATATTTTTTTATCCTTCACGGCAAGCAATGCTGTTTATTGTATCATGAAGTTTTCTTCTGCCAACACTAAAAAAAACGTGAAATTTACCTCAACCAACACAATGTCGAACTTAATCAACATACAATGCCAGATTAAACCAAGCCAAACCAACAAGGCGCGCGCAATTCATATGCATGCATTACCGGGGCATATGTACAACAATCTGTCATCACTTATTTCTAACCCTGTCCCTCCCACTTTTTCGCGAGCATTTCTCTGATTACTCATCTCCGCTGCATTTTATCCTACTCGAATATTTATCCTGACAGACCTAAGTGTCGCTGCTACACAATAAAATGGGATTGAGTACTCTTTTGTGCCTTGGAATTTTACGACAAAGGTAATAATTAGTTCCTCATTTCTTCGTAATAGACTTCAGTTATTATGCATTTGCAATATCTCTACAGTTTTTGTCGGTTGTGGAATTATTATGGCATCTTCAACAAGACATAAACGCTGAATTTTTTGTAGAATGACTAGTTGGTCTATATGTCATGTAATGAAATCATTAGGTATTCTGTAAGTTTTTCTTCGAATTATGGTTGAGGTTTCCTGTTTTTTTTACAGAAGAAGAGCGTTTTAAGTTCGGTTGGATAAATTTATCCCATCTCCATCAAAATATGCATAGGGGTTAAACTGAAGACTTACAATTTTATTTTTGTGACCAGAAATAAATTGCTTTGCTAAATTAAAGTGCTTCGTTATCGGACACACGTTGTTCCATATGAAATGACCTTCTGTTATATGTATTTTCCGGACCTACAAATCAAAACTCAAATCGCGTCTTGATGTTTTATATGTCAGTACAACACTCCAACTTTCGCACTTGGGATAGAAAAACTTGCATTGCTATTTTTTTATTTTTTGATATGCTGTTTGTTTAGCATTATTCATACTTTGCCATTGTTCCCAGGTAGTTAACAATAATTGGAACGAAACGAAAAAATGCTATTCATTCTTGCATATTCCCAATAGGCCATCGCACGGTCGCTTTGGTGCATCATGAACTGTCATATAGAATTGTAACGAAACCCCGCGCGATAACGTTTTCCAGGAAAAGTTGTTGCTTGAGGATGAAAGGAAAATAGGTCAAATGGAATCGTTACCATTCATTCCGATTAAATTTTATTACCAACTCGGTGTTTTCCTCCTCTCGTTATCGCAAGCTGTGAGAGGCGCAAATTTTCCTAAATTTTGAAATAATCCACATTATACTCATTCCCATTGTTTCCGCTCTGGTGTGGTCACCATACTACAATAATGTCGGCTTTGCACATGGAAAATAACTTCTGTGGAAGTATCGAGTGTAGCCATCTACATATATGAAATACCGTGCAAGCTACAACTGAGGTGTGTAGCACCGGGTGATTCCACACCAGGCAAGAAGCCCTAATCCCAGCTGAAATCCGAACCGAGCACGTTCCCCGGCAAAGCCAGACCCAGGCCAACAATGCACGGTCAGACCAGAAACTAGGAGAGTGATACGTAGAAGAGCATGCAATCATGCAGTACACTACATACAGTTACTGTTATAATTACTGCGACAGATAAATAGGTACTAAATCGTACAAGAGTATGTCATACCGGAAATGCAAGGTTAGTAACTAATAATGATGTTAAGATATTAGCACAAGTGAAAAGATATATGTTACCTAGTCAGAGCCAAAGTATCCTAGAATCGATCTATCGCGACTATTTTGGTCCCTCATTTTACGTGGGAAAAATGATATTTTGAATCTATCGGTTCTGCAGTCTATTTCCTTGATAGTCATGTTAAAGATAGGAGTGCAAGTAATGACGAACCGAAAGGAAGGACAGACCAAAAGGAACGACGGACCAAAAGGACCGATGGACCGAAAGGAACGGTCGTTTCATTCAAGTCGGTCCTCGGTCCTCCCGTTCAATCCATGGACCCATTCGTTCACGAACGACCATCCTTTAATTCTGAGCCATCTTCATATGAGCCCATGTTAAGGTAGTTTGAGAGAGATAGTTCCGTAGTTACAATAGAGACCATATTCGAATTATACGTTTTAATTGCACCAGCTGTGGGACACATGAATTAATATTGCATTATTTATGTTGCAATAATAGAGTGTAATGTGACAGAAATTGTTAGGAATTAAATGAAAATATCTGAATAAGTCTTTAACTTGACTCCTTTTTTCGCGCGGTACGTTTGAAACTACTTCATAACAGAAGGTGTCTTGTGATCACGAAGAATTACTGCGGTGACAATATGATTAATTTAAAAAAAATAGTTTAGAAGACATACAACGTACATACTGTTCATTTTTTGGCGAGGTATAGATGTTAGATATTCCTCATTTTTTATATGTAGTCTCTCTGGAGTGCATACACGTACCATTTCCCTTGTAAAAGGGCGGGTATCTTTTGAAAAATAACTCAGAAAGTAATGCGGTAAGGGGTTGAATTTTTGGTGTCATTGGAAGGGTGAGATATTTTACTTAAAACTGAGACGAAATTTATTGATTTCTAGGTGAAATAATATTTTGCTCAAACTACCTTAAAATCTAACCTTTAGACACTGAATTACTTGAGGAACTAGCCCGGAAACCCTATTTTATTTTCATTTTAGATTATAAAATGTCTACAAAGGTGTTATATTCAAGTTTTCAGACAACCCTGAGGCCTGAGCCACCTTAATATTTCGTCCCAGCCCAGCTTCCGCGCGGTCCACCGCGATGAATCTCGATCGCCTTTAGTCATTTATTCCATCGAGCCGCATCATTCAAAACTGCTCGCCTGCGTACCAACGGGCCAGAACAAACGGCTCTGCGGGCGACAGGCGTGGGGAACGAGCGTGTAACGGATGATTTAACCTTTAACCATCGCCACGATTTGCGACCCTGAGCGTGAGAGAGCTGTCGCAATGCACCCGTTTGAATCACGGTCGACGCGAGCGACAATGCAGGGCGGACGTCGATGGGAGGGGTAGTCGGTTTCCACGGCATCCCGACATGCAACTCGCATCAATTCATACGTGCGCATCCAATTTTTATTCATTCACCCCCCCCCCCCTCAGCGTCCGCACTTGCCTTCCTTTGAGCCACACGTATTCCGTCCCAATCTCGCTAATCCTGTGCCTTTTCGTACAGTGGGTAAAAATGAGGTCAATATTTTCGTTCTGCAGGCCACTTGTCCTTGTCCCTCCCCCTCAAATGGGGTAAATAGACGGACTTCCAGTTGCTGGGGTTGGGTCATCGTTTTTTAACTTCGCGGAAACAAATTGCCCGCCCCAGTAATGCGATTTTTGAAAGCGCCTCTCTTTTGTAGTGAGCTCCACAGTCGGTATACTTACATTTATAACAACACGATTCTTGTATTGAGGTCGCTTATGCAGTGGAAGTTCGCCATAATAAAAACTACAATCGCACTAACCGGCAGAATAATAATCAGATGTCTCAGGAAAGTTGGTACCAACGATGGAGACTGATTCACAGTTTTGTCAGTGGAATTTTATCCTCCTCCAAGAAAAATCATAGGAATTTCGTTTACTTTTATATCCGGCTATTTCGTTCTTAGGAGACATGTATAATGAACGTTGAGCGTGAAATGTTAACATCCATGTTGTATGTCTCAAGGATCACTTGGGAATGTACGTGCTCCTCACAATGAACGCAAGGTGAGATTTAGAGTGGCCTGAAAAATCTCCATCACCGGTAGAATTCAAACCCATAAGAATGAGAGGGACAACTAATAATCTAGCGGCAACTTAAAATTTGTAAACAACCCTTGTTTTCTAATATTTTCAGGATATTTCATTTTTATCAAACGACCTGGACTAATACTTTTCTCTTAAAAGCCATTTACGTTTGCGCTTCAACATATGGTCTTAATTCAAGTACAGTTGCGCTCCATCTGCCGTTACGATTATCAACCGCATTTGTCATTAATATCAAAGCTGTAGCATTAAATTAACCCTTTGGCTTTCATTGCGGTACCATTTTTTTTAGTAATCCAACCAATCCTACGATCGCATTATTCCCCAAGTTTTAATAACAATTCGACGCGTTTCAGCTCACAGAGTAATCATCAAGTACTAGACTCGGGTATCAGACCTAGTACCTGGTGATGAGTGATGACTCTGTGAATTTAAACGCGTCGTATTTTTATTAAAAATTGTGGAATAGTGCGATCGTTGTTTTCATTATGTACAGAGGTATAGGTAAAAAAGTTACGGCATAAGGAGTGATATCACTATATATTCCTGGCTTTCAATCTCCTTATTATTGCAAAGCCCTGATAATGCCAAAATATTTGGTGAAACGCTGTGAGAGTAATGCATAAGTGACCTCAATTCAAGAATCTTGTTGTCATTAAGGTACGTTATAAATGGTCAGACTAACACCATTCGGAAAAAAATTCGCGCAACCTCTAGGATTAGTTGGATTACTTAAAAAAATAATGGTACCACAATGGAAGCCAAAGGTTTTTTTTTAATTTGGCAACTGTGAAATTAATGACGAACACGGTTGAGAATCATCAAGGCTGATGGAGTGAAAACTGTACTTATATTAAGAGCAAACGTTGAAGCTACCTCATACTCAAATGATTTTTAAGAGTAAAGTATTAGTCCTGGTCGTTGGATAGAAATGAAATACAATGTAAATATGAGGAAACTAGGGTTCTTTGCTAATTTTATGTTGCGGCTAGAGTATTGGATGTCCATCACATGCTCTCGGGTTTGAATTCCGGCGGTGATGGAGTTTTAAGTGATGGAGTTTTAAGCGTTCACTGCGAGGAGAACGCACATTTCAAAGAGATTCTTGTCGTTTACAACATGGATGTTAACATTTCGCCATCATTGTTCATTGCACCTATCACCCATGATTGAAATAGCCAAATATAAATGTAAGCGAAACACCTATGTTTTTTGCTTGGAGGAGGATAATATTTCGCAGCAAAATTGTAAATTAATCCGAACGTTGGTGCCAACCCTCCCATCTGACGTGTCTGCGGAGCGATGTATGGTGCTTATAACCTCGGGTCCTGGGCGACTCAAGCTGCCTCTGCCGTCATAGCGCTAATGTTATGTGGTAGGTCGACTGCTCGAGAGAAGTCCGCTAGGGTAAAGGATTTTAAGACCTCTTAGTTCAATGTGGCCATTCCAAAGGGATGTGCAATATTTATTCTTAAAATATGGGGCCAACTATAGCTCTTCCTGGTGGACTGCCTCTCGCTAGATGGAGACTCGTATATTGAAAGGAGAGTTAATAGTAGCGCATCGTGGGCTTAGTCACCCTCCTTGCATCTCCGTGGACTGAATGGCTTTTGGAGTGGTTTACACAAGGTTTGGAAAGGCTTCCTCGTTCTTGCGTCGGTTTTTTTCTTTCACCGAGGGGTTAAGCTTTGCGTAAGTGAGGCTATCAAAAGGGTTGAATCGCCATCGTCCCGTGATATATTCATCGGAAGTGCATCTCTGGAGTGCTTGCGTTTCCTCCTACTTCCATTCCGAGATATGGGTTTGGTAAATGCCTTGCACTGAAAGTAAGACTAACGAGGAAGTGCTTTTTAAAATGCCTAAGTAGAGGAAACTTCTGAATTTGATTATGGAAGGCTAATTAAATAGTTGGGAGTGGTTATGATAATAATAATAATAATAATTATGTCGCTCGGTGGAATCAAGGGCTCGCTGATACAGAGCATCAAGTGTATTCCTGCTTGCGTGGCACAGGCGGAATCACTTGCAGCCCGCATGCAGAAGGCCGTCCTCTTGGGGTCGCTCCGTCTGCTTCGTTCGCACGACCCGAACGCAACGTAGCCACTGATCCGATGGGTTAATCGGAAGTGGCTACGAACTCTGCACCGCCCCTCTCGAGTTCTCGGTCATTATGACGGCAACGAAACCCGATGCTAGCCGGGGACTCGGAGGGGAAAGTTACAGAAGTATAATAATTATGTCGTCTTTATTGAGCGACATTAGGACTGTGTAGTCCTTTCTTACATATAACTCATTTTACGTCACACAAACAACCATGTCCTGGATGGAGAAAAATCCTCACAGGTGGAACTCGAACCCGTGACCCTGGGTTAGCAGGCAAGGACTTAACCCTGCCGCCGCCGGGGTCGGCATGATGGCTGAAGTGTTGATTATGGCAGTGAAAGAGGGGAGGATGTTGGGTAAGCGGGAGGGGGGAAGAAAGATAATAGTCTTCATAGACGGGACGAAGAATTATAAGATGTTCCCTGAGATGAGGAAAGACTTATTACGGGTAACTAAGTCCCTGTACGCTTAAAAATCTGGAGAATATGACTCACTTCTATTAAAAGCTACCTCAACTGGTAGATTTTCTACATGATAGTATGTACCCTTAATTTATTTACTTTTCCTTTCTTGTTATTTAATTACTTTTATTCTCTTATAACTTTTTTAGTTATTTTTAACTTTGCAGTAATGTATAAATTACCCTTTTTATGAAAGATCTAAGGTTTTCCCGGCGTATCTGCTTGATAAATGTTTCTCGGGATCAAGTCGATCGGAAAAAACCACAGGATTCATTCAAGTTTCAGGTTTTGCCAACACGTTTCGCAAGCGAGCGTTTGCATGAATGGATGTTCTCAGTGTTACAAGTTCGGCCGTGTCGTCCTTGACCCTCCGAACATGAATACCTTTCGAAACTCGTAAATTTTGTTCGGCGGCGATCGTGTTCGTGTCGCCTTGTCGCTTCCATACGTCACGCCACGATTCGCGAAAATAATCGGTCGATTAAAAAAATGTGTGCAAGATGGCTCGCGTGACGAATTGTGACAGGAGGGGACTAAAATGCCTTTTTGCGCCCTGTAATTTGGTAGGCTGGTTAATGATAGGGGAATGTCAGGCAACGCGTTAGTCTCGCTTAAAGCATGCTAGTTTGACAGAATTTTCCGTGTTCTAATTTTAGAGTCGTTTCCCGCCTATTAAGTCTTGCTAAAACCTTGTTTTTTCATCAGATGTTTTGCTGCTGGTAATCCGACTTTCATTTATTCAAGTGAAATATCTGTCATTTGTGTTGCAATTTATCTTTTCTCTCTAGGAAAAATTTCGATAGAATACAATTATTTAATAAAATAATTTAATTAATTCCAATAAAAATTATTTCAAAAAATTACCAGGTAAGTAATAAATAAAGTCAAAAATAGTTACGATCAGTTATAGCGTTTAAAGTCTATGGTAAAATTGCTATGGTATGACTTTAGAATGTCATATGTTAAACAGCATGAGACGGGGAATCGGGTTGGCTAGTTTAAAATTAGGGAAGAGTAGGTGGGAAAGGAGAAGAAATGATAGGATTTTGAGCGAGATGAAAAAGGATAGTACGTATGCATCGATGAAGGAAGAAATAGTATGTTCCTGCATTGTTATAGTTGGGTTCTGCTCATGTAAACATTGAGAAGTTTTTAATCATTTTAAAATTTACGAACAATCCAAAAAAAACCTTTACAATTACGTTTACCGGTTTATTACCTGTGTAATAAAAATGCGCTACACCTTATGAAAATCCAGGGGACCACAAGTGTACAAATTTTAGTTCATGAAGAAACTTTCTTCTATATAGCACCGTGTTGGTAATGGTTTTCTTCATGGCATAGCATTGCTGTAGTCTGCTTATATAAGTTACGTTTTTTTCCGTGAATACAGTTAGAGTCCTTCCTTAATTGAAACCCTCACTGCGGCCTTCCGCATATCAAATTCTTAACCTCGAACAAGTTTTTATGACTTTTTTCATCTAATTCTCATGTATTTCCCTTTTTCCATACTATCAATAGCAAATTATCCTTTGTCATTGAATCCACATCGTCTTACGCAAGGAAAAACTGTTAAGTACCTTATTGCTCCCGTGTTCACAGGTCCGTTTATTTTCCGCAGCCCTTATCTCTCAAATCTGTCCAACAACTTCACAGACTTGACTATCATTGTGCAAGATTCACCGCCGTAAGACAAGTGTTCACTTCAACCTTGCGTTGACGCGACGCGTTACCTTCGGTTAGCTGATTAGGGCTACTATGTAGCCGAAATACGCGTATTTGACCCCCTCACTCGTCCGGTCCTGTTGTTGTAGATTTGACCACGCTCTTTTGGAGCCGATTTTCCAAGAAGTTGGGCCCATTTGTGTGTGTGAGTGAGTGATTTTGTGTGCTTGTGAGTGTGCTTGCGTAAATAACCGGGCATCCTTTGCGGGGTCTCATTAGCCCTGTGAAGGTTCCCAGGTTATAACCCAAACATTCTTAGCGGGGTCCCATTAGCCCTTGCAAAGGGTCCTATTTGGGTTGCGTGGGTGCGTCTGTGTTTGGTCCCTGGCGAGGAAGTAACATTCCCGTAAACCACCACAGAGGGGTATTCTTGGTAGAGAGGCTGTGGTTGGTCGTTGCTGTGGTTTTCCAGCATGCCAACACAGTAAGTTTGGTGCTTTCTGACGAAGGGTGCCAATTGTTAACGGCTTTTCGAGACTTTCTTTGTTTTATTTTAATTAGCCGTAAGACAGTGTTGCACGGATGAGTGTTTAATATAACAGAAGACTATGATATTATTACTTTGAGGTTTTTAGAGAGAGATAGGTAAGTTCATTTTACCGAGGACAGTAGTGTTTCACGTTAAATCAGCCACGAAATGTACTTTGAAATCCGAATTTGCACCACTGTAAGCAAAGGATTCCGCATTTATTTTGCCTGGGCTGTTGGATTCCACAGGAAGCGAGTTGAAAAAATGAAAAAATTAATACAACAGGAACATTGGAAACATATGCTAGATTTTTCCCTCGCAATCCCTGCCCGTTGCTCCAGACGCTTCGTACGGGATATTCTCCGCACTTTCATTTGCATGTTTGAACAATCGGATAAATATTGAAACGGGAAATTCCGCGAGGTAAAAAAATGAGCTCTCATCTCCAAACTCACGGCCACGAGGAACTTTCATTTCCGGAAAGAGCACAGAAACACAATGAATGGAAATGTTAAGCACTCTCTTTCGGCCGGAGAAAGCTTTTCCAAATGTTCTCCACTCCAGTATTTTTTTTACTTGCCAAGTTTTTCCTCGATGGAAGTAAAATTTTAATCCCCCGCTGTCAATGCCTCCCATTGGACGAGGAAAACAGCAATCCAGAGGTATCTGCAGTATTTTCCTACTCCTTTGCAAATATACATTTCATAACCGGTTTACATTTCTGATTGAAAATTGGAAAAATATTGGGTAATTTTCTTTTTGTGTTTTTACAGGAGTTTATTTTCTTTGAAATGTATAATTTGGCTTCTCTGTTTTTTTTGACTTCACATTAAACAATCAATGATAACTTTATCGATCAATGTAACATATATAATAATAAGATTCTTGAATATTTGGTCAGTTATGTATTTAGCTCACTTACGAATATATTTATTACACTTTTTGTAAAATTTGTTAATGGTTTTTTTAAATTTAATTTTGGTTGTTTACATATTTCTCTACTGTTTGGAATTGTTATTTCCATTGTTATTGTTAAATATTAAGCGAAATTGTAGATCAATTTTCAATTTTTCAACTTTTGTACTAATATTTATATAATTACGTGGCTAAATGTCTTTTTGTTTTGTATTGCAAAGCCCTGAGGATGCCAATATATTTGGCGAAACGTTGGCTGTGTGTTAAATTCATGAATGATCAAATATTCTAGTATCTTATTATTAGTTACATATAACGTTTCGTGGTCTCTGCTGGGCGTTTCGTTAGGAATAGCCCAGCAAAGGACGTGAAACAATTAATATAAGTTGAACGAACGCAGAGTTATACCCCTATAACCAGGAGTTAAGAACGCAAATGTTGGATCAATTCATCTTAGATTAAAATTCATGGTAATTCCGCTAAAATTTTATTAAAATGCAACCCGGATTTCGTTCCTCAACGTCACCTTTAAATCGAACCCGTTTGACCATAAATTGATGATACGCATCAAAACCCGGCTTCGTGATTTTAATATTTGTTTAGTAACTCTATTAAGGTACTGAATCTCATTATATGATAAAAATACCGTAATATTTTGGTATGTCTTATTTTTCCGAGGCCTTTTCTTCAATGATAACCTTAAATATTGGCAAGACCACCACAAATTATTAAAACGTGACCCGGGTTTTGATCTATAACATCATCTTTAAATCAAACCAGTTGGGCCTAAAGATGAGTTCATGCATCGAATCTTAGCTTCGTGTTTTAATAATTTATCAGTTAAATTTTTATTTATTTTATCTTTAATATCCCAAATACAGCATATTTGGCCAAATTAAGTCGGGTGATTAACAAAAACAACAGCGGACTCCTTAGAGGTGATAATTCCACTCAGGCGAGGTTAGAACCCGCGACCCTCGGCATAGGAGGCGAGGACTTTACCCCGTCCGGGCCCGGGGAATTACAAAGTTTTAACATTATTATGGAATAGAAAACCCAGAATTAATATAGTATCCTCAATAACCCGTTTTGGTATGTCTTATTTATTCTGGGTTTTATGCTTACTAATATAATAAAATGTAATGGTGTCTGTCTGTCTTCCATCGCGCAAAAACTACTGGACCGATTGAGCTGAAATTTGGCATGTAGATAGAAAATATATCTGGTTGTAACAAAAGCTAAAGTAAAAGGCCCTCAGGGCACCCGAAGGCCCCCTTTGGTGGTCCATATAAGCATTGGGTTCGGTTTAGTGGTTTCATTTTTGTGCTTTATAAAAGTACTTTCACTGAAGATAGAGGGCTTGAATTTTTTTATCGGGTGGCTGAATGAATGAAGTTTCTAATTCTTTCAATCGATTTCCTTTTACGCTTCTTATTTGTCTGAAAATCATGTTTTTAGCTGAAAAATCTCACATTTTTCATTTCTGAAATCAGCAGAAGAATATACCTATGATAACCAGGGATTTGATTATCAAAAGGTATTCACACCTCTAGCATTTGAGTATTACGTTTTCCTTCAGGCTCATGATAGCACGTAGAAAGAAAATCTGTATAAGTAGGGCCCAGATTCCCAAGGGCTCCATGTTAGATTGCTTCGGAGTTCGATATCGCTAAATTCAATGCATATTTACAACAAGTATACTATTCTCAAAGTAGCTCTCATAGGGGCATAAAATAAGTTCAATTTTCTCCCACCCATTGAATTTCAACCGGTCCTTTCCGCTTGTCTTACATAAAAATGTTTCATTAAAATTTTGCGGAAAGGTCGCATGATGTTTTTTCTCTCGTGCGCACTCGACCGAAGATACAACTTATAGGGTTAGTCTTGAAAATTCGAGTGCATTCCGCTTTCTGTTTGCCACGGAATTTCATTTTGCAGAGCGACAGTCGATTTGTCCGTCCCTCCCCTTGCCATATAGGCCGTAGTCGGAGTCTCCCAAGCCATCAGCGTCCCCTTTCGCGAGGATGGCCTCCGCCTTCCTTCTTCTCCGTCTCCTGCCCGGCAGATGGCCAACCCCCACTCACCTCCCCCCTCCCAGTATGAATAGCCGCGGCTTTCTGCATCAAGCCAATTGACCTGTGTGTCAATCACGCATTGATCCCGGCTTAAGGTATTCATAGGCAAATGGAAGGCCGCTGAGGTCGTGCCAAGGACGCCTGTCGACGATGCGTTGCCTAGTTGCAGTTGCTCTCCGTTCCGTAAGGGACCCTATTATTGTGGAAAGAGTTAAGATGAAAAAAATTACTTCAGTTTTTTTTGTTGATAATGGGACCACATTCTTGTTAGGTAGATTGAGCGATAGAGTTCCATAGTCATAACGGAGACCATATTCGAATTTTTCGTTTTTATTTCAGCGGCTGCGGGAAGCATGAAGTGAATTTGGTAATATTAATTTTGAAATTATATACTTTTGTATGACTTAAATTCTAAGTAATTAAATGAAAATATGTGCATAAGTCTTTAACTTGAAACATCTTTTTCGCGCGGTACGTTTAACGCTCTTTTACAACGGAAGGTTAGTTTATGATCCTGAAAAAATAACCGAGGTGATAATATGTTTTATTTTCGAAAAAAAGGTGAGGGAACATACAAAGTCCACGCTGTTAATTTTTTGAAGAGATCTAGGTGTTAAAATTTCCTAATTTTTTAAAATAAGTCCTCTCTGGAGTGCATACACAATTTCACATGTAAAAGATGTGGGATTTTTCGTCAAAAATTTCGGAAAGTATTTCGGTAAGGGGCTGATATTTTTGTAATTTTGGATGATTGACATGTTTTTCCTTAAAATGAGACCAAATTCATTGATTTCTAGGTAAAATGATATTTCGCTCAGACTACCTTAGGTTAGACTCAGTGTGTACAATAAAAGACCGCTGTTCATTTCATAATATTTTAATGGCTTTTCTCGTAGTGCTATTCAAATGCTGCTTAGGATAAATGTGGACATTTGAAGGAAATACGAAAAAATAATAATGTTGGTTTGAATTTTCTTATTTATTTCAGGCAAATTACTCATATTGAGTCGTAGTATGTTTTAGATTAGGGATAGGGTAAAGGATGAGGTTTTCGGAGGTGAAATGGTGAATTGTATAATGGGTGTGTTTTGAGTGGTGCCTAGGTTTTATTGTGGTCACTTACTGTGCGTGGAAAGCACGAATTTTTTTGCCTATCTGTCCGGCAATGTATTACTGTCATTTTGTCTTGATCTTATCTACTAGAGTGGATAGGACCCTGCAAAAGTGAAGGATGTTTTTACTAATATACAAACGTCTGAACTACCACGCAAGAAATTTATGTTTTCATACATATTACTTTCGTGGACAGTGATAATGCTGATAATCTTTTATTATATATCCATATTGGAATAGAATGTTTCTATCCATAGGAAAAGAATGTTTCTGTTATAGCTCAAAAATGCTTGCTGAATTATGACGACGAAAGATGCAAATTGGGCTACTGTTTCAATTAGGCAACTAGCAATCATGTTATTCAAATGCGAAGAAGTTATGAAAAAGGAAAAGAAAGCGAACTTTTATTTGAGAGTTAAATACAAACGCGGGCTAACTGCCACCGAAGGTGGCGGATTAAGCTAGTTATGAACAATGTTATCGATTTCCACCAAGTTAGGCCGGAGTATCTATGTAAATCTATGTCTCATAACCTATATATGTTGTCATAGGTCAATATACGTTCCAACAGTTTCGTCGTCAAAAGTTATCACCTGTTGATGCTGCCCACCTGACGAAAACGGACGTACATTAATTACAGGTTTAAACTTTTAAAGAGCTATGAGACCATGGATTTCTACAGAATTATGCCTGAAAAATTTAGAAACCACCACATATATCATGCAACTTCAAGCACTGCCGCTTCCACAATGCTGAAAATAATACGGGAATTGTCTCTAAAACCGGTACTTTTAGCGGATGAATGCTACGATTGCGAATCAAATGGAAGATATTCAATTAATGGATTCCTTAGCCCAACGTAGAAAATCGCGTCTGTGAGGCTTCGAGATAACGAGTTACCATACTTCTGAGATGAGAACGTGGGGTTAGCGCAGGAAGACTAATGGTGCGAGATCCTGCATAGGCCTCGGGTTTAACTCGACTGTCTGCACACGCTAACTCTCTGTATCCGGAGCCCAAGCTGACCATCAAGGGGTCACAGGACACGCAATAAGCTGTTTGAAATCATTCTTGTTACCTGCAGAAAGACACTTTTCCCGTATAATAATCATCAGTCGGAGGATAATTTAAAAGGGCGTCACAGATGCGTTTCGGAAGCAACCTAAATTTGTCGTTCTCAGGGCCAGGTGCGCTCTTTGAAGAATTTCGTTAAAGGACAAAGTTAAAGCTGGGTCAATTCTTGAAAAAAGAACCGTTTGGGATTTGAATGCAGAGAATTTTATTTTACGACTTTGAATTGTGATAAAATACTCTTTTTTTGTACAACGGATATCAAACGGAGAATAGCCCAGGCTAAGGAGTTCATGGGAAAAACACTTCTGCTGTGCTTGAAGAAGATGAGACTACGAACCAGGAAACAGTATGTGAAAACATTCGTGTAGTGCGTAACATTCTACGAATCGGAAGCATGGACCATTGGAAAAGCTGACCAGAAATGATTAGTAGCCTTCGAAACCTGGTGCTGTAGATAGATATTTATTTGATCAATGCACAAAAGGACTCTCAGTCCTACGAGAGTACAATACAAACATTGAAAGATGTAAAAATATAAAGTAAGTTCAGTTCCATTCGCATATAAGAAAAATTAGTCAAAAAATAATTAATTAAATGCACCATAAATGAAAACAGAAAAAAAATCAAAAACAGTATAACAACATAATCAACAGGAATCTAGAGACATAAAATATTTTCGAGCATGGAGTTGGAAGGTTTTGACAGAGATGCAGTTAGTGACTGTGGATGGTAAACGGTTCCACAAAATGGCAGAGAATATCCAGAAAGCACCTCTTTCTTTATCAGTTCGGTGTTGAGGGACTCTTAGTATATCTGGATTCCTGAGAGGGCGACTGTGAATGGTGTGAACAAAAGAAAGCTTATTGTACAGATAGGAAGGTGTCTTAGTATACATTATCTTTTTTAAGAGTAAAACAGCCTGATAATCACGTCTGGGGTTGATTTTCATCCAATTTAAGGAAGCAAGGTGTCCAGAAATGTGGCAGTCACGAGGCAGGTCAAGGACAAATCGAGCGCAGGCATATTGGAAACGCTGGATACGACGGTTTGGAGACGCTGTTGGGGGATGTTGAAGATATAATGGTCGGACAGAATGAGAAATGATGAAGTAAGCAGTGGAGTAGGAGAGGAAAGGACCATATGGAACACCACACAGAAAAGAAGAACCAAATGGATTGGACACACCATGAGACACATTGGGTTTTTGAAGAGCATAATTGAAGGTAAAATAGAGGGAAAAGTCCTTAGAGGAAGACCCAGGAATAAGTTCATGGACGAAACAAAGAGGAAAGTATATACATACGAAGAGATACCAGGAGGTAATGGAAGTAACATAAGATAGGGAATGGTGGAGTGTTGCAGTCTTAGGATTGAACGACCAATGAATGTTCTCTTTTATGGTTAATTGGTGTCGAATAAATTAAGTACGATCAACAAAATGAATATAGGACTTGGATTACATTGTTATTTTCAGCGGTACTCGAAAAAAAATTATTTGCTCCATTCTTTTGCCTTCTCTGTGAAATCGATTAGAAACATTACAAACTCAGCGAAGATCGGTCTTGTGATACTTGGTTGCGAATGTAGATGCTCATTCTTTAATGGCCTGCCGGAATATTTGCGCCTTCCTTTCGTAAGAAACCAACAAGCTTAGCCATAGACTGGTGAACAATTTTCTCCTTAGCCTTTTTTCTCGCTTTCAGGTGGAGTGAGCGTTTTCTACGCTGAATAAGTGGAAACTTTTGATTTTCCTGTCTCGTCCTTAACGTTCCCCCATCGGAAATCCCATTTGGCGCCCACGTGGAATCGATCGGAAAGTTTGTTGGGGCGCTGAGGCGGTGAAAAACTTGTGTTTGCCTTTGATCTTGCCCGCGAGGGCATTACAGGAGGCCGGATAATTAAAGCCGAAATGCATTTATTAGGAGGCGAACGAACGCTCCTTGCAGCGTCGACAGCAGTGGGAAGTTGGGTCGATAATCCGGAGCCACGGTTCGGTGGTTTAATTGCACGCTCGTCGAGAATTCTCGGATGACTTGCTTATTCGCTGGCAGCGCGTACTCCAGGGGTTTGTTTGGGTCCTATTGTTTTCTACATTTCAGCGTTACTGAAAGGCGCACATTATTTATTCGTGTATATGTATGTCCCGGGCATGTGAGATGTGGGTGTGGAGAAGGATGGAGAAGGTGAGGTGGACGGAAAGGAAGACTGACGAGGAAGTGCTTGAGATGGTGGGCGAGGAAAGGAAACTTCTCAATGAAATTCGAGATCGGCAGAATAGGTGGCTTGAGGATGTAATACATGATAATATGAACCTTATAATTATTTACATTTAAGGTTTCGTGTTCTCTGCTGGGCGCTTCGTCAGGAATATTGTAGCCTATAAAGGACGAGATGCAGTGTGGGATATTCGGAATGAAGATATTCCATGATTAAACAAAAGTAATGAAATTCTCTAGGACAAAGAAAGCGAGGCTGGTGACTAAATTTGGAGGACACAAACTTGAGCAAGTGGAGCATTTTAATTACTTATGTAGTACGCTAGAAGAAAACGGACATAGTATCAAAGACATACGGAAGAGAATAGCTGAGGAGGTGTTTGGTAAAAAGGGAGCTGATGACGGGGATCTTGGGCAACCACGTGAAGAAGAAACTGGTGAAGAGCTTGATATGGAGCGTAGCGTTGTATAGGGCAGAAACGTGGACCCTCAGAAAAGAGGACGAGAATAGGTGGCAGGCATTTGAGGTGTGGGTGGAGAGAAGAATGGAGAAAGTGAGATGGACGGAGACTAAGACTAACGAGGAAGTGCTTGAGAAGGTGGGTGAGGAAAGGAAACTTTTGAGTGAAATTCGATATCGGCAGAGTGGGTGGCTGGAGGATGTAATAAGGGGCGAGGGGTTGCTCAAGAATGTGATAGAGGGAAATATTTTAGGCAAGCGGGGAAAATGTAGCAAGAATAGGTTTCATGGACAGGATGAAGAAGTGTAGATCGTATGCTGAGGCGAAAAAAAGGTATACTAGAGCGAGATAGGCCCCTGAAAGTGTAGAAAACCGGGAGGAGATTCTCTGACATTCTGAGAAACCTACCTTAAACGAGTGAAAACTTTTAAAAATAGGTATGTGACGTCGGTTCAAATATATGTACCCTAATCTGGAGGCATTACTTCCGAAAAAAAATGAAAATCAAGTGATTTGCGCTAAACGTATGATCAGCTGAATTTTGAAAGTAATTATGAACGATAATAAGGGATGGCATGTACAGCTTTCTGCCGCCGATCAATGTAGAAATTTACGTTCATATTATTTGCCTTGTCTTCGGTAATTCAGTACCATAATTTTCATATAAGACTTGTATTTAATGTTAACTCTTGAAATCACATTATTACCCCAGTTTGTTTAAGATTCACGCAAAAATCAAGGAACCACTTCTACCTTACGACTTACGTTTCTGTAAATATTACCAGACGTCGTGGGAAGATAGGAATAACTCTGGTGTATTCGTGTGAGGATAAGACACAGGGGATGAATGATTAGGAGGTTGCTGTCGACATCGCTGAATACTCGAGTGAGACATTGTTTATCGATTTGTGTTATTCCTGTGATTAATTCTGTTAATTTAAGCATATAGCTTACCAGCCAGTATCAGCACTCGCAGTACGCTTTCAAGCGATGAAAACTCGATAAATGCATGACTGGGATGATAGCGGCTGCACTCACTTTAAATTGGGGTGCGCCCTCAATTTAAAGCACCCTCTATTTTAAGCTGTATTGACATATTCTGAATCTGCACTTTAACTGCAGGTGTTATTTTAAGTCTTATTTATGTTGCGGCTGTAGGTAAGACAACTGGTCGCTTCTAGTTTTGATAATTTGTTTCGGTGGCAGATTTCGTAAGGAGGATCAATTTGATATTGAAAATTACAGACTTGGCAGTATTATTTAGTGCAACCCTATGCAAGTTTTTGCCCGTCTTAGCGTCATCATGTGCTGCACATGACAATACCTAGTAGGAACCAGTCCAACTTGAGCAGCAAAAATTGCCCAAGTGAAGAAATTTTGCTACCTGGAGTGAAGGATCACCAGCGATGGGAGAAGCAAGAAAGTGTCCAGTGCTGCGTCCGGCATGTGGGACGTTTGACCGCATTACTCTTGGCACCTTTCGTTAAATGCAGTTGAATATCGACGCAGGGTTTCCCGCGATCATTCTTCCGTTCCCGAGTTACTTTCCCCTCTTAATACCTATCCGATTTTACTTAGGGCCGGTTTATCCATCTCCGGGTAAACTTCCCGGTAACTATCCGCCGGATATTGCTACCCGCCGGATAAATCTTATGTACCGCTTATCAATCATATTTTATCCGCCGGATAGTTACCCGATAGAAAGATGTGGCAACGCTGGTATTGTCAACTCAGAGTGAAGGTGAATTTTGAAGCGACCGTTGTGATTGGCCACTGTATGCTCTGAACAAGAGAATTGCGCTATTCGCAAGGCTCGGCACAAGCTCGTTTTGGATATGAGTGCGTATATCCTTTCCATCTGGTTCAGCAAATGTTTTTTCGATATTCGAATTTTCGATAAACTACATGACATTTGACATTGAGTTTGACATTTCCATCTTTTCGTTTCGTCAAAACAACGCCAAGCTACGACGCACGTGTGACGACTTGCGCCTGTATTGATGTGTACGTCAAATAACACAGAAGCAATCAGCGCCACCTATGGTACACAAACATAACTATCAATTATTTTCAGATGGTCAATTATTTATGAACTTATCAGAAGGTTATAACGGTCAATTATTCATAAACTTATGATTTTTTTTCTTTTTAAAATATTGGGGAAAGGAGGGGGATGAAATTTTGGGGTTATGGTACCAACACCATCTACCACCTGGAGAGGGCGACGGACTTCTCGATTTTGACCACCGAAGATCGCGCGACCGGGAACGATGACCTTGTGAAACCGGCAGCTCCACGACTAATCTTGTCAAACCCTCGGCTAGGTACAGCTTATCATTCGTCGATATGCTGTTGGACGAAACGGCATCGACGGCCATATGAGGAGTTGACACCTCGATGATCTTGTCAGCGAGCTCCCACAGCTTGTCTAGGGATAACTCCGCCTGGGCAGTCAGGATTCCTTGGACGTGCGGGGGCAATCGCCTTAACCACAGTTGCCGGAAGAGGTTATCCGGAAGAGCGGTCGTTCCGGTGAGGGAGAGAAGATTCCGCAAGAATTGGGAAGACTTGCGATCGCCGAGGTCCTCGTCCGACAGTAACTGGCGAACGCGCTGCTCCTCAGAGGCTGACAGACGTTATATAAGCTTCGATCGTAAAGTCGAATAAGGATTCTGAGACGGAGGATTCGTGATTATGTCCTCAACCTCACAGGCCACGCGAGAATCTAAATGTGAGGTAACGTAATGGGACTTCTTTACCTCGCTTGTGATCTCCGACAGCACGAACTGAGATTCCGCCTGTGAAAACCAAAGACTCGGTTTCTCGGGCCAAAATGGTGGTAGTTTCACGGCAACGCGACGAACCGCAGGCGAGTTCTGCTCGGTATTTGTGTGGCTGGGTCTTGAATCAGAATCATTTAGTTGCTGATGGAGCTGGGCGTTTTCTTCCCGTAAGCGTTGAAGCTTGTCGTCGCGCGGCAAAAAACAATTTTCACCAAATGTTGACTATTTATTCTCCTTGTCGGGGTCACCAATGTGGAGATGGGTAAGTGAGGAGATCTCCACGTTTATCAAATCAATTTATTAGAGCATTTACCGATGTCCACTACAATCTCAGTCCTCTGACTTACTTACATAAACATCAACAAATCAGCAAGGCCTCCTTGGCAACAATATAGAAGATGATGGCACCATTTACGGTCGCCACAAAAATGTCGTAAAAAATTTCCTAGAACCCGATCGCAGCGCCAACTACCGGGTCCATTTGTGAATCTTAACCATCCAGGGACCCAAATACACATATAAATTTCATTAAAATCGGTCCAGCCGTTTAGAAGGAGTTCAGTGACATACACGCGTACAGAAGAATTATATATTTAAAGATAACCAATACATACGTTATTTGTCGGAGTTTGTTTAGGTAGTAATAGACATTAAGACGTCCAGCTCTGTTAACATTCACTTTTTAGCGTTTTTACGAATCTTAAGTACTCAAGGACTGTTCGTTGTTAACTAAAATTAATGAATACCATTCCGGTGGCCTGAATATAAAATAATTTGCCACAGAAGTTCTCCGCGTCGCTTTGTCTGTTGACATATCTGACTGCGGAGCATTTGTGAGCGAAATTCGCAGTTGTTGAGGGATCTTTTAATCATGAAGCGGGAAAGTTACATCCCTTCACGTAACGATTTCATTGCTCTAAACTAATAAACTAAAGACTTTAAATATTAAATAAACCAAAATAGTGCTCTAGAAGACCATAAAGTGAATGTATTCATACCGTAAGTCGGTGATCATGAAATACCGTCACTATCGCGCATTCCCAAATTTTTTAGGGGCTTTACGATGATTTCGGCCAATTACATCATCTTAAATCGACATAAAAATGAACTTTGATGCTTCAAATTTATTTAAACAAAAAGCACCATGAGCATTCCATTCATGAAATATTCAAATTCCTTTTCATTTCGTAGTATTGTAAACAGGAGATATGAGAAATTTGAAAAGCTATATAATTTTTAAAAATTACGGCGATTGATGCCACGAATTTCTCTTAGAGCAGTAACTAGGATTACTGAAGAAGAATTCCATGAGTAAGTATAGATTTGCGTCCAAAATAACAGTTTAAACATGCCAGATGATTGCGACAAACATCTTGAAAATGGGTTTATCCTCCGGATAAAAATTTATCCGGAGGAAGAAGTAGCGGGTAAATTTATTGGACGGATAGAGCTTAAACGACGGTTGATAAACGCTTTCCTTAGGTTTATCTGAAGGGCAAGCTATCCGCTGGATAAAATCGCGTTACCCGGAAATGGATAAACCGGCCCTTAATGACGCAAATGACCTCTGATGCGGTTCGCCTCCTTGATAACGAAGCCATTTTAACCCTTTAATTTAAATATTCATCATTTGGTCTGAAGTAAATTTTTGGTTGATTATTTTTCAGTAAAGCTGTACAATTACTTTAACGATCCAGGTAATTTTAAAGTGTCTACCGTGGATGCGCGTTTTCATGATATCAAACCAATTTTTTTATTAATATCATGATCTCAAAAAAAAAAATATGGTCTATTTCCGCACAGTATTTTTTAACACATGCTAGCCTGGGATTCGACAAAAGTATGTCATTTTCAAGGTTTTTTCATTTCAAATTGTGCGGAAATTAGAAATACTTGTCTTTTTGGGATCGTGATATCTGTAACCAATTTCCAAAAAGTATCGCTTAAATCGTAAAAGTTTATGTTTTATTTAGTTTGACCTCTGTTTTGAGTCAACTCCTCTCACAAACAATAAAGCTGCTGAAATAGCTAATGGCAGTATTTTTCACAGTTTTAACAGCAATATGAAGAAATTACTGTAGATTATATCTAATCATATAGCTCCCGGGTTTCGAGCTTGGGGCAGGTTTAGTTTTAAGTACTTGAAACAGGAAAAAGTTTAACAAATGATTCGCAATAGAACTTTCTAATTCACATTACACTTTCGAGAAGGGCTCCCAGCTACGATCAGCTGGTACACTGGGGATAATTTATTCTCCTTTGTTCTCCCTTCTGTCGTGTGATTTGGCGTCCATTCAGATTTCATTTGTTTCCAGGAATCGTGCCAAGAGTGTTTTTCGAACGGTCTTAGGATTGTCTCTCGTTGTCGTGTTTGTTTACATTGTTCATTTGCTCGTTTTGTGTTTTCCAAAACTTCATGCGCGGATTGGGAGTAATTCGGGACGGGTGCCAATGTATCTTTTAGCGAAGGGACTACTCAAGGGCAGATTGAGTCAATAGCCTTTTGTTTGCTACCTGTTTCGAGTCCTGTGTTTTTTTATTTCGAGGTAACAGGAAAGTATTTTTTATAGTGCGGTGGCAAAATTCCTCACCCTATATCAATTGACCCTGCGTCTGTGAAATTCATTCGCGGTTCGAATGTACACATATTTGATTTTTAATCCGCTCAAGAGCTCGGATTTCAGGTTTGATTGCTTGCACAGCGTATTTAAACAATTTGATATCCTGACGTAAATATATTCTATGTTATTTGGTGAGGTTATTATTAAAGTAACCATATTTCTCAAGAGCTTAAAGGGGAAAAACTATATGTTTATCTGAAGCGTAGACCAATTTCAATGCACAATTATATGTTCAAATAAAGAATTGTAAATGCTTGTAATTTCTACACGACTCCACAAATGGGAATACGTCTCTATATTAAATTACCGCCAAGATTAATGGAATTGAAAACTCTAGTTTTCATTTCTTTTAATCTTGGCGGTACGGTTCACCCCCGTCACCGAACCAAACCCCGTTCGGTGACGGGGTTTGGTTCCATGACTCAAGGACAAACTTCCCAATGTCAAGACTCTCCTTCGAGTGCTGGCAGCAGGAAGATTTTTTGAAAGGTATACTTTCGGTGCATTGCGGTTACTAGTTCATTTAATATACAGTTGAGTCACTTATTAGCTAGGAAGTTATATTTCAGTATTTATGAGTATTTATATATTTCTAAATGACATTTGTTTGAAGTGATACGTTTTATTTTGTACAAATATTGTGGACTGTTTGTAATTTTTTTATTTTTATTACCTGAAAAATCCTATACTATATCTTTGTAATGATTTACTGGAGAATGTATGTATTATTGTTAGTATTATTATCCCATTTGGTGACGGGGTTTGATTCGGTGACTCAAGGACACACTTCCCAATGTCAAGACTCTTCTTCAAGTGCTGGCAGCAGGAAGATTTTTTGAAAGGGATACTTTCGGTGCATTGCGGAAACCTTTGGGTTCATTGGGAGGATTTTTTAAATTTGGTGTACTGCCTATGGTATTGGACAATAAACGGAATATCCTTGCGCCGTACATTGGTTTTAACTAGCCTTAGACGTCGGGTGCCTCTCCACCCTTTATCCGTTTTCTTAATAGTCCTACCATCAACCCCCTACTTGCTGATACTTAATCGTGAAAGTGACCTCCGCTTTCTTTCTTTCTTTCGCCTGTCTGCATAACTTCTACCGAATGCTTAACCCGCATTTTCATACTTTTACGGTCGGTTAATTTTAGTTTCTTAGATAAAATCCAGGGTTTTGGTATATATTTGAACGCATTCATTTATCGTATCCGAACTGAGTCCCAGGTATTACTTCATTATGTGTGCAATAATATAGTTGTTTACTGAAAATGTGACGCTTTTTTTAAATTCTAATTCAATTACTTTTCTTTTCAGGTAAGTGTTTGCTCCGAGCCCGAAATCCAACTCTTTTGGCGAAACATCCGTGAGTAAATTACAGTTTTTAATCGGCAAGTCTTTAATTGGAGGAGAAATAGTTTGTATGCGTCAACTGGGTTGAAATGGGAGATAGAATCATCAAAACTGGTGCCAAGGGATTCTGAATTTCTTCTTTTTGATTTTTAGTGCCAAGGCTCCGACTTTGAAAACGGATTTGCGATGAGAGAGGCAGTCCTATTTGCGTACATTAGTAGCTCAACACAATGCTTTTCTAGATCTGCTGGGTTATATCCTAATTTCTTGACCTGCCACTTTTCCATTGGGCTCTCCTATCAATTTTAACCGTCGCCATCGATACGTACCGCGTTAACAGATTCAATAATAACTCTTGGCCAAGTGGCCATCGTCCGCAAGTATAATAATTACTATTACGGGGCCTAACTTGCCCATAAGTACCTAACAATTTCCTTCGACACCCATGGCAAATAAAATGAAAAATGTGTGACAATCAAATCGCTCTGCCAAGAACGTGTGGCCAAGTTTCAACACAACTTTTTCAACGTGTAATTATATTTTTCACCGCTATGGTTTCGTTACAGAGTAACTTCATCAGGTGAAAGCATAATCTTAAATTATAGAATAACACTTGGATAGATCAGTGATGTAAATCTGTCTAACTCTCTAGGCATGAAGGATTGCGTGCAAGTTACACGCAAAAACGTTTCAAATCACAATTAATAAATTGTGTTTGGAGTAGTTTTCACATAATCAAGTACGGTAAAACACAATCCGTAAGATTGGAGTAGTTTTCACATAATCAAATACGGTAAAACACAATCCTTAGGACATATTTAAACAATACGTAAAGAAAAATTTTCAGATGGAAAAATAATGAAAATTATATAACCATTATCCCAAAATATCAGAACCATCTTGGTTCACCATTGAACTGGAAATGATCAACGATATCCTGCGACCTCATTTGTTCTTAAAATGGGAAAGAATCTAAAACGTTTAAGTCAAAATGGATTAATTAGCATAAAATAACCAACTCAAATGAAGTTGCATGTTAACCATATAAAACACATGCTTCCTCACATATTTTAATAGGAAAAAAGGAAATTTTTTAGATCATAATGTAACCATTATTACAAAGTTCGATATTCGATGTAACTGATGTTCGCACATGTGACGTGATCTTGCATCATCCTACTAGGAGACAAAAGTAAAGGAATATAACTATCCATTATCTTACAACATCACAGTCAACTTGATCCGCCGAAATTAATGGTCAAATATTAAGTTATTCGAAGAAAAAATCACATACTTTGTCCCAAAATATTTGAATACTACAATTTGTGTGAAGGAATAATATTAAAAATATCTAGTGTTTCCCAAGCGTTGAAATTGTTTAATGTTCTCTTCATTGGGGCGCCATGGTCATAAGAAGTCCCATGGTTGTTATTCGCGTAAACGAAATTACTGTCTTCATCTTCACTGTCAGCATTGATTAACCCGATGAATAACGTGCTGCAGTTCTCCATTTCATTATATTTGCTTTTTATCGGTTATTAACTTTCATAATGATTTGTTTGAACAACTTTCATTTTTTGCCTCGAGGGCTTCATTCTCACCATAAGTATCGTTCGGTAAATCTTTTTACTTGTTGTTTTTAAATTGTTGAGAGAACTGAGTCTTCCTCCGATTTTGATCTACGAATGGAGCGATCTTAGAAAAGGGGCGGAAATATATTCAACAATTAAAAAGAAATGGTAAAACCCATCTCTTGAAAGATGAAATTCTTTGTTATCATTTATTTTTTGCTTCCCAGAATTATCCCCTACGCTGTTTTTCTCAAGGGGCTCCATTAAAACACTGTTTTTTGCAGAAATGAAAAATTTACCATTATCCCCAGGAATAAATGTTACTGCGACCTAGGTTTCGATGTTTTTACATCACCATCAGACACATCATTCAACATCATCGGATGATGACGTCAAAACATCGGTCGCAGTAGCATTTATTTCTGTAGATAATTTCTAACTTTCCATTTCTGCAAAAACATTTCAGGTTTTAATGAAGCCCCCCCACAAAAATAGCGTAGGGGCTATGTCTGATGATGATGTAAAAACATTGAAACCTAGGTCGTAGTAAAATTTATTTCTGTGTGTAATTGCAAATTTTTGATTTCTGCATCATACATAAATTCCACTCAATATCGCAGGGATCTCCGGAATTTATATCAAATGTTTTTACCTAACGTACCGACGCGACGCCGTTATAGCAGATATGACGTCTGCTCTAATGGTTGAAATTGGGCGAGAAGTTGACTCTTATGGTGGAATGCCTACCATGCCTCTAACAGGGATCATGTAGGAACCGAAGTATATAGGTGACAAATCTTGGTGGAGCTTGCTTGTTAAGAGCATGACCCAAAGGAGAGAATGTTACGCCAAATATTTGGGATAATGTGGGTTAGTCATCCTCCTGAGATCCTTCCTTCGGTACATTTGCCTGTTCATCAACGCTTGGTTCTCCGCTAGTGAATGATACCACCTTGTTCTGTACGTATAGGTGTTTGATGCAAAACATCAACATGTGTTTGATGCAACACATGTGTTTTTCTCGAAAGTTTCAAGGATTCTGTGCAGGCCGTTTTACGCGAGGTACATAATTGCGTAATTTTATGCTCAGAAATTGCACGAACGCGGGCCCGGATTAGAGGAGCCATTATTTTCCAATACATCGTCTTTGTGTTGTATTGCTTATACCTTACACCAGCCAATATAGACGTTTGCAGTACGCATTCACGCGATGAAAACACAAAAAAACGCACAACGATCTAATAATAATCGCCGCACTCGCTTTTCATTGTGCTGCGCCCTCACTGGAATGCACCCTCACTTAAGCCACCTCGACATAATCTGCATCGGAACTTTAACTGCAGGTGTTATTTGAGGTCACATTTAAGTTGCAGTTGTAGGCAAGGAAATTGGTCGTCACTAGTTTTAATAATTTGTTACCGTGACAGATTTCGTTGGGAGAATCACTTGCTACTATTTGCAAGTTTATTAGAAACCCTTATTAGGGTTATATTACCCGGCAATAATTATGTTCTGCACATGATTATTGCCGAGTGGAGAAACTGTCAAATTTGAGCTGCAAAAATTCTAGCAATTAAACGCTTTACTAAGTATATCCACTTCTAACCGATTGTTTGTAATCTCAATATTATTTGCAAATCTTGTCAGCCCGTCTCCAAACTCTTTCTTCCGCCTCTTTCATTATTAATGCAGATCGTCAATAATTATATCCGCGGGTTCTCCCTGTTCGTATCCGGGAATCCTGAGTAAATATTTAAGTTTTCCGTGCAGTGTGAATTATTTATGCCCGTGCCAATTTTCGGAGGCCAAAATAAATTATTCCTCAAGGCTTTTCGGTAGTTTGCCTCTCAACGGAATCAGTTTTGGGCGAATAATGATGCCCAACTTCCAATAGTGGCGCAAGAACGTTAACCTTGAACTCAGAAAAAAAGAGGGAGTTACATCTGATTGTTTCTTTTGGCATTATGGATTATGGAACCTTGGATACCTCGTCTTTTTTTCTGCTCGGGCTCTTGGGGTATTCGTTAATGCTACGCAATGCAATGATACCCTTTTTCCTCCTGATTAAATGCCTCTTTAACTTGTAGCTGACGGTTTGTTAGGTCAGCTAGCGATTGAAGAGAGTTGTGTTAAGTTTCACTGTTGTTTATTGTTCCGATTTCGATACAAGACTGGCTCGTCGGGCCAAGGGCTTCAGTATTTATACTGAGAGCGGCCATTCTAGAATATGCTGTACAATTTCAGGAAAATGCCAGATCAATGTTCTAGAACAGTCCAAAAATTGCGAGAAAAAAGCATTCATTAAACTCCGGGACCGGGAATCGAACCCGAACGCCAGAGGCGCGCTAGCCCTGAGCCACTGAGGTCGGCCAAGTTCCCTGAAGTCGGCCAGGCAGTAACCGAGAACGCTACTTGTTTCGCTGGCGCACGGGCGGTGTGGAAGCGCAACGGTAGACGGGGTTTCCACAAACTCTTAGGAGGGTTCCCTCGCGACTGTATAAGCTTTTAGTCGTTTCTATTCTTAATTGTGTTTAAACTGATGTCATGCCCCCACTACTGACTGAAAAAATTAAGGTATTAAATGTACAGTTATTCTACTATTATTTTTTCATAGATTATGACTTTTTCCTTATTCCCACATGCCTTTCTTGCTTTCAATGAAGAAGGCGTTTCACTTGAACAAATTGGCCTGAAAGGAGTACTATATGGTTGGCATAAGCCCTGACTGAGTGTTTAGTTTCATTCTCAGGCATCCGCAGGCATTCGCAGGCAGACACATTTCTGAAAAATCATAGCATTATGCAGCTACAACTCATTCTCTTCAAGAAATTATACAGTCATCCATTACTCAGGGTTACGAATGTGTTGTTCAGAGAATAGTGAATTTCTTAGGAAAACTTCATTGATAGCCGCATATAATGGGGCGGACGATTATCCTTTCACAAGATGCTGAATTCCAAATGTATGAAACAGGGGCTCAACTAGTCGCTTGGAAAAATACACTCATCCATCATCTGTTGGGGTTCACTGGCTACATGGCCGTGGATTGTGAACTAATCTGTGAACAATTGTTCCTTAAGATGCAGTAAGTTGCGAAACGTGTTGTACTATTACTATAAATAGTTATGGAAAAGTGCAAAACTCATTTTCTATATGGCTTCGATCTGAGCATTATTATCTGCCAATATGTATCATGAAATAATTTAAATCCATTCTTGTCATCAACACCTAATTAGTGACGTGAAAAATGCTTTAGAAGTCTATTTATTTTTCTCCTTGTCGTCGTTTAATGATTGATAAAATGATAGATTATAAAGTATGCTTATGTAATGAAAATTATAATTTTGACAGGTGTGGCCTTTCGTTATATTTTCGGGGGCCACACCAGCTTTTCACAAGATCTCTTTTATCACTCGTTCCCGTTCGCAAAACGTGACCTTTTATAAAGCGTGAAGTGGAATTTCTGGTCTAATTTCAGCATATCCATCAGTTGATCCCAAATATAAATTGTTTTTAGAAGCAATTGACGTATGAAAGCTTAGTCCTTTCGAGCTGTCATAAAGTTATCAATTTGATGCTTTGGTCAAAGAGGGCGAAATAAAAACGATAGTATATTTTTCATAACGAATTTTCTGGATAACAAGCTTTCAACACTATGATGAACGTCCATCATGGCTTAAGCAGATCTTTCCACTGAAAGATACAGCAAAATCTGCCATTTTTAAGGACATTTTCGAAATGGGGATGGCCTTTGAGGATTTAAAATGGCTGAGCGACTGAAATGAGTTTTTACCAGTGACGTTTTGGGAGTCAGCGAAATGAAAACTTAAAAATTTCAACGCTTGACGGCTTCTTTTTCCATTTACTCCACGATTTCTTTCTCCTCAACGGACGTTAGCTTACGGAATATTTTTTACGTGAACTTGTCTGATAAAGAATGGTTTTTTTATTTATAATGGATAGGTACTTTTAACGTATTTTTTTCTGATATTTTATCCTCACCTAATAGCAACAAATCTGTATGTTCAAATAGATTCTCAAATGTCTTCGATAAGCTCGATACAAACTCTTATTCCATAGGTATGAAACCCCGTAATAACCGTTGATTATTACGGAGAGTCGCAGTTAGATTTTATGTATTACTATATGTCAAATATACTTCTTTGTAACATTTTAACCTCACCTAAAAGCAGAAAATCAATGTTCAAATATTTTCTACATACAAATCTGTATGTTCAAATACATTCTCAAGTGTCTTCGATAAGCTCGATACAAACTCTTATTCCATAGGTATGAAACCCCGTAATAACCGTTGATTATTACGGAGAGTCGCAGTTAGATTTTATGTATTACTATATGTCAAATATACTTCTTTGTAACATTTTAACCTCACCTAAAAGCAGAAAATCAATGTTCAAATATTTTAATGAATATCTTCGATAAAAGGTAATTGCTCGATACAAACTGTCTTCATCCATGGGTATGAAACTCCGTAATAACCGTTGATTATTACTGAGAGTCACAGTCAGATTTTATGTAATTCTGTTTGTCAAGTTTTCTTGAGTATTTTGTTTAGTTATTAATATAATATAATATAACAAAATTTTCTGTTTTTTATATTTTCGCGTATTTGGGTTTCTGTGAGCCGGAACATTACTGTCTTCGAAGTTATTGCATCAAACTCATATTGGGATGGTGACATTACAAAAAGAATGAGCTATGCCTGCGGCAACGTACTCTGCGGTGGAGGGAATCCTCGCAACAGACTCGGCGTCCATTTTCAAGGTGATCCAGTTTGATGGATGACGTTCTCGTCCGAATGATAAGACCGGGTGGAGGCTGGCGTGGTAATGTTTTTCCTGCGCTCTCTCCTGTACGTCCGATGGGGAGGAAAAATGCTCCTAGGTGGGAGATATTAGTCCACTTTGTCGTGATAAATCTCAGAGGAAAGCTATTGGAAATAACGTCTTCGCTTGGTTCCAGACGGTATTGTTTTTCTTCTATTTCCTTTCTTCATTTCCTCAAGAGCGCTGGCTAGCGTCTCTACCCTTTATAAAAGTCTCCGAGTATTTTTTCTTGTCTCGCTGTGGCGGCAATGGCAGAACTCCCTTGGCGCTACCGCTCTACCCTTTTCTCTTTCTAAAGTTAAGATAGTTTATTATCTTCTGCCCTTTTAAAGAGCCTTAACACCTTCTACATCTTCATAATACCCTGCGAGCCGCCGCATCGGCGTGTGGTAGGGGGTGTTAGGACACCAGCCGTGTAAAAATGTAAGGTTTTGGGAGGTGAAATGGTGACGTACATAATGGGAGTGTATTTAGTGGTATTTTTTATTGTGGTCGCTTATTGTGCGCGGAATGAATGTTTCGCGGAATGAGTTTTTGTACCTTTCTGTTCGGAAATGTATGTATGTCTTATTTTATAGCTTCTGTTGCACCTATAGATGTAGTGAGGCGTCATGATAACATTTTTTGTGCCGCTATGAAACACACCAGTTTTGAATTTATCAAGCAAGCTAAGCCTAGCGTGTAGCCTCCCAGTCTCTAGGGGCTCCAGCCTTAATGCCTCTAAAAGCTGAGAAACAGTACATGTTCGCTGAAAGCAGTTTTAAACGAAGCGTGCAGCTTTTCTTTGTATTTTATTAATTTTTTGTCTAGATCTTTAAGACCAGGGTCCCAAATCCTCGCGGCGTATTCGAGGTGTGGCCCAACGAGAGCGAATAAGCACCTCTCTTTTACCTTTTAATCCGAGGATCTTCCTATTAAAAGCTTAGCAAAATCTAGTTTCTTTAATGCTGTGCCGCGTATGTTTTGTATGCGTTCCTCACCATATATCAGAAGTTAAGGTAATTCCAAATGCCTTCAATGGATGCCAAAGTTATCTAATTTTGTGCCGATTTAGTGTTTTCGTATGTTTTTTTTCTTACCTTGCCTGCCTCTTTTCCTATGCGCATCCCGTATTTTATCTTTTATTTTTTCCATTTAATATCTTTATTTATTTCTCATTTTGTCCCACCTCTCATATTTTCGGTCTGTTTACGAGAAGAGGAAATTATGTTCAATATTGAATGTTGACGGCGTTTTAATGGGTATGCCACTTATTTCAGGCGGGATTCATTCGAATTATTGTCTATAAGAAGAGATGTTGACCGGAGGTACATAACTTAGATGAGGTTGATAGAAAGAAACCTTCCTCCGCGGCCATCTCCCTTAAGCGATCACATCTCTAAGCGGCCATTTTTTTCGGAAACGGAATGAATTCCCCATGCATATTTTTTTTAGTATTCTATCGGTAGAGGTAGGTTTTGTTGAATGTCAGAGAACCTCCTGCCGGTTTTCTACACTTTCAGGGTCCTATCTCGGTCTAGTACATCCTTTTTCGCCTCAGCGTATGATCTACCCTTCTTCAGCTCGTCCATTAAACCTAGAGTCTCTTTCTTCCCCTTCACTATAATTAGCCACTCATCAATAACTCAGCGAATCCTTTGGTACCACGCATAGTCAGTGAAATTTTCTTCACTCTAGTCTTTCAATCTCTTTTGCTGATATCTTCTTCTAACGCTTATCTGGAGTTTACAGTTAATATGATTTTCGCTCAAAGATGATGCTGTCTTTACCCCCTGATATCAGTGGACACTCACAATTTTTTACTTGCAAACTGACAAATCCTATACTAACAAATCCTTTGTATGGTCCTTCGAGAATGAAGTATTATAATTAATGTATCTCCTTTATATCCTCAGTAGTGCTGGGTTATTCAGAGGTACGGGTAATATACCAAGTACTCCCCGAAAAAATTCATTCAGTTGTTTTACCAAAATTTAAGAATTTCCTTACCTTATGGCATGTTGTTGTAATGACAGCCTTTTGAATTTGGATGTATATGCTGTAATGTAATTGTAGTTTTTCCAGACTTTTTCGAAGTTGTTTTGGTATTATTCCGGTGGTTGATACTACTATGGGTGCAATCTCAACCTTGTTCATTTTCCATATCCTTAATACGTCATCTGCTAAATCCTGACACTTGCTGTTTTTCTCCAGTGTGGTCTTTTCCATATTATCCGTCAAAGGAACTGCTATATCTATGATGTACACAGTTTAATTTTATTTGTCAACTAATGTGATATCAGATCTATTGTGTTGTATTCCTTCGTCGGTAATGATAGCACGGTCTAAATATAATTTGTGATTTTTGTTCTCAAGTACAGACTCAGGATTATAATTATAATTTGATGGACAGTTCTCATCTACTAGTTGTTTTATTTTTATTTTATGTTCAATAAAGTTTTCTTCATTGTATTCTTCAATTTTTTTGTTGACATCTTCTCGTAACGCTTATCGGAAAAGTCATCAAAAGCACCGTAGAACTGGAAAAAGACTCGGCGCATTGAATGCTTGAAGCGAGTTGTTTTCTCAGGTGTCGTTTCCCATCCGCTCGGACATTAGCAAGTGGCCGCAGATAAAATTGGTTCGCTTCGTTGCGCCTCCTAGTCAAAGCGATGTGAATTCGAAACGAAGCGGGGACGTGGGCGATCTTCTTTTTTTTTCCATCGCGTTTGTAAGTTTCCTTGATGGTGGTATTCCACCGAGTCATCAAAGAAATACCACCGGCGTGGCGGGCTCGGCGTGGGTGCCGTTCTCATCTTATCGTCCTTCTGGCTTCCCTTTTTCTCTCCGTCCAGTCCAGTCGGGGACGCGTCATGTTTGTTTGGTCAGCGCGGGGAGAATTGCGATGGTCATTTGGAGAACGCCGGAGAAATGGGGAAACACGTAGCGTAGCTCTCGCTCAACCCCACTCTTCCGACGCAAACTGCCGCTCATCAATCAAAAGACTAAGTTTCAATCGATCTATATTCCTTGTTTTCTTTCCCTCCCCGCGTGTTCTTCATACTGAAACACCCCCTCTTTACTAAAAAGAGTCCATACTCATCCTGTTCTGTGATAATGTCTAGTTTGAAGTATCACAGTTTATTAACCCTCTATGGACAGAATCAAAAAACTACAGCATGAAAAAAACACTGCTGCTATATCAGTTTTCTTAAAGTGCTATTTAAGCATTAAAGAGGTTGCAGTTGAATTGATAATAACATTTATTTAAAATGTGACGTATTTGTAAGCGACTACAATAAAAACTGAGCTCCATTAAATACACTCCCATAATACACATCACCATTTCACACCCCAAAACCTTATCCCTTACATTTTTACACGGCTGGTGTGCTAACACCCCCTTCCACACGCCCATTCAGCGGCTCGAGGGTAGTATATAGGTGTAGGAATGTGCAAAGGCCCTTAACCCTCTATGGACGGAATTATGAAACATCAGCATGAAAAAAATACTGCTACCATATCAGTGTTTTAAAAGTGCTATTTAAACATTTTTTTAAATTTATTTCATTATAAAATTTATTTTGATAATTTAATTTATATGTGTCGCATTTGTATTGTATATATTTAATTTAAATTATACTTAATATAATAATACTTACACAAGGTATAATTCAACAGTACCTTCAAAACGTACCTTTTTTAAAAAAAAAACTTTCCCAATTTTTTCTTCATATGACAGCGGAAACTATTTATTTATATTAAATGGCAGAGAATGTCCTTCCGGTTTTCTACACTTTCAGGGGCTTATCTTGCTCTAGTATATCCTTTTTCGCCTCAGCATACGATTTACCCTTCTTCATCCCGTCCATGAAACCTATTCTCTTTCTTCCCCTTTCCCGCTTGCACAACGTACTTCCCTCTATCACACTCTTCAGCAACCCATCCCCCTTATTACATCCTTCAGCCGTCCACCCTTCATATCCGGGATTTCATTCAGAAGCTTCCTTTCCTCTCCATCCTTCTCCACACCCACATCTAAAATACCTGCAGCCTCTTCTCCTTTCTGAGGGTCCACACTTCTGCCCCATACAATACGCTCCATATCAAGCTCTTCACCAGCTTCTTCTTCACATCCTCACCCGTTGTCCCCGTCATCAACTCCCTTCTATTACTAAACGCCTCCTGAGCTAACGCTTATCTTTTCCGTATGTCTTTGCTACTATGTCCGATTTCTTCCAGCGTACTACTTAAGTCATTAAAATGCTCCACTCGCTCATGTTTGTATCCTCCAACTTGAATCACCTATCTTTGTCCTATAGAATCTCAATGAAAAAAGTATTTTCCACAGAATGCGAAGTAAAAAATAAATTTTTTTTCAGATGTAGAATGCATTCATTCATTTATTTAAGCGTATACAATCACTGGTAGAAACTTCATAAAATCTTAAAATTTCACTGTAATATGTTGTGAAATAAGGCAGTAGCGTATATTTTGGCATTTTAAGATTTACCATGTCAATGTTGTAACATTAGTGCGTAGCATGTGTGCATCAAATAGAAACTTTCCATTCATGTTAAAAAACAGGGAAAGAACATGCTTTTAGAAGGGCAGAAAGTGGTCTATGTTTCATGTTCTGTCATCTTAGTCCCCGACTCTGTTCAATATCAACTGTAAAGGAGTAAAAATGACGAGAGAATAATTGACTGAGTTGAAGTGCATATGCTGATGGAGAAAAGGAGGTCTCTCTAGCGATACCATGTTTTTATTAAAATGAGCTCTTATATGAAAAAGAATTATATGCACTCTCAATTGTGTAGCATCCCCCCTTTAAAAAAAAGAACCCATACTCATTATAATGTGTACATGTACAAATAAATCATTTCCATGCCATCAACACAATAGCAAAAACATTTATTGGAAGATAATTCAAGTTTTATAACACAAATGAACTCAAATTTGATTTGGAACTCTTATTTGGACCAATTTACAAATGCATCTGTGTAAGTGTTATAATTTCACAAATAGCATTAGTACCTTTTGAATGGTCAAAAAGAGAGATGCTACTTCGCTCTGGTTAGGCCTCGCTTTTATTAGGCCGCGTGAATTTGGGACCATGGTCATAAAGATTTTGCCGAAAAAGTTAATAAAATACATAACAAAGCCGCACGCTTCGTTAAATACTACTTCGAGCAAACATATAAATGTCTCACAGCTTTTAGAGGGATTAGGGTGGGAGCCCCTAGAGACTCGGAAACTACGCTCTAGGCGTAGCTTGATTTTAAATTTCAGAACTGATGAGTTTCAGAACGACAGAGAATATTATCATGACGCATAACTACGTGTGTAGGTCTGACAGAAGCGATAAAATAAGAGAGATACATTGTCGAAAATATTGGTGCAAAAACTCATTTTTCCGCGTACAATAAGCGACCACAATAAAAACTGAGCTCCACTAAATCCACTCCCATAATACACGTGACCATTTCGCCTCCGTAAACCTTTCATCTTTACACGGCTGGTGTCCTAACATCCCTTGCCTCACGCACATGGGACGGCTCGCAGGGTAATAGGTAGATGTAGATCAATAACCAGTTAAGCATGAGAGTCCTTTCTTTGAAATGCATTTACTTTTATTTTAGTAATTTACAATATTTGTTCGTGAGAGTCTTTCCTTACAGATTCAATAACTCTAGTTATCGTTATTTATATAACCATTTGGACGGAAAAGTTCCTTTAGGTAACTTGGGTATTTATTCACAAGAATTAATGTAGAATATTTATAATAAATAGCACGACTGTATCGGAGTATAAACACAAAACTTATTCCATGAGTCGGAGCGCGCTCAACAATTGTTTGGGCCACATGGATGTATCCCGAGTGAAAACGGGTTATCAGTCAAATTTTAACAAGCAGCGAAATCGCGGGAAACGTATCCAAGTCCTTAAAGTACAAACACTGCAGTCTTAAATAAGCTTCCATCCTTTTTTTCTCTTTCCATTTTTCTTTCTTTCTGTAATGGAATTAACAAAAACGTTGTATGTTTTACCTAGAATATTTATTGGACGGCCGGTTTCGCCAAATATTCGACATCATCTGGTGTCAACTTCGACTATTCGACGGAACCGGTCGTCCAATACATATTCTACGTAAAACTTAACAATTATTTTGTTAAAAAGCTTAACAAAGTTGAGACTGACACTATTGAATATGAAATTTCCCTGTGAACTCACATCGTTGTTTCTTCTTGTTGTTGTGCCTTGTGGCCCCGCTGTCGCTCTGATTTTCAAGACTTGCATGCGTCCAAAGTTGATATAGACGATTCTAGAAAATTCTCGTCTGCTACGAATTCTTGATCTTACTCCGGAATGTTCGAAAAACACATGAAAATGGAAACCCTACCACACCGACACCTACCGGTCGTCCAATACATATTCTACGTAAAACTTAACAATTATTTTGTTAATGTCGAACATAATGGAAAAGTTTTATAAAGTTAAAGCTGATGCTATTGAATATGTATTACCCTCTAAACTCACATGAAGTAAACTCACAAGGTCATAAAAATGAGTGTACGTTCTTAAAAAATTCAAGGAATGGCTGCTTGCTCTTGAAAGTTTAGACTTCATTTTTCGGTCAAATAAAAATAAATAATTGTTTTTACGTCTTTAATTTTGTACAAAATATTATCTTATTTTTGAATTTTTTTAGATATTCATTTTTTTATTGTTGAATCTGGCATGTCCATCGAAATTTGATGATTAGTTGCACTTCATATAATTCAAACTTGTAATGTGTATTGTCTTACATTTGGGCACTCATGTAATGATGGTAATCTCCCACAGGAAGTCTTTGAAGCTACCTAAAGCTCATTTTTTGAAATTCATTGTATACCTAAAATTGAGCCAATATTTATCTATCTAAATATGATCTATCTATCACATAGTTGTTTTGTCTTTCTCCCCGCCGTCACCCTGACTTACGTGCGTCCAAAGATGATTTCGATGGTTCTCGAAATTTCCTGCCGAATAATATTTCCCGCTTTGGACTCCTGAATTTTCCGAAATGATAGGAATTTTGAAAACCTACTGCAAACCTACCGGATTCGGGATTCTGTTTCTTCGTAACGGAAATAGGAGACGTGTACCCCGTTTTCTTCCTGGATAGTTTCCCCTGAAGGATGTTTTTGATGCTCCGTCCTCTTTATTTTCCGTTCCCAATCTTCCGTTTTATTTGTTGACTCCGCGGCTCAGCTTTCAATATGACTATTGACGCCCCGACTGGGGAGTTGAAGCTGTCGAGATGGATCGAATGAATTTGTTTTCGGATCTCCCGTTCTCTGTCTTTATATATTTCCACTTTTACCGTCTGTCGCCATCCCTCATACGTCAAAGCCTTCTGGGGGCATGGAAAGATGTGGCTGCATGCAGGTGCCATGCCGTTTCCTTTTATGAGTTAGCGTTTGCAACCACAGAGTTTTAACCGGCACCATATCTAACGCGCAGACATTCGCAGTAGAATTCCGTGAACGGAACATGCATATAATAATTTTATATTGGAAATTCTACTATCTTAGTGGCAGGTTTTTGCTAAGTCCTTATCCTAAGTTCCATTTTTAGGTTCTCTTGTAACTTTTGAAACTTTTTTTCCGCCCTCAAATTACTTGAGAAAGAGAGAAATAATTATTGGAAGTTGGAATGAAGGTTGTGGCACCGATGTGATTAAGTCAAAATTTTTTATATCACTCTGCATATATTTTATTTCAGTTCTGATACCATAAAACCTTCAACGTGTTACTTTATAGCCCTCAAAATTCCACCGAAGGTAAATGATGCCTCGGTAGTAAACTAGTAAAGCCCTCGGCGCGATATCGAGCGATATGAATTCTGGTCCCGATTTTTCTTCTGTGGAACCTCCTCATTCACTGTAATAAGATGCGATTAAATAATATACATAAAGCGTCCTAGAGTTACTGTTTCAAACTTTTGTGTCTGAGCGTGTCGCGAACTCTTTCATCGTCTGCTGCGGCCCATCGCGCATGCGCGGCAAACCAGCTGTTTTCGCCCGTCCTCGCCGTACAGTGTACTTGCGCTCTCTCTCTGCTGACGGTCGTCCCTGCACTTCGCCTCGTAGCAGCCTTCTAGCAGTCCTCTCCGTCTCCTCCACTCCGGGGAAGGACATACTCTTAGGACGTCAGCCAAGGATCGCAGCCATCTTATCTCATTCTCATTGTTTGAAATATTCCATTGAATAAATTGTTCTATTATTAGCAAAACTAAGCCAGGAACTTTTTGTAATTATTCCTGCACGAAACATTTTTCAATTTATTGATTGCTTTTTTAAACCCATTTCTGCAATAATTTATCATTTTCACATAAATTTTAATGTGGAAGCGAAACACCCCCAACACTGGGAACCTCTAATAGTTGAGAATACAATGGTAATGGGCATGAGCAGTTACTCTGGTGGAGAATATTTTTTCAAAGTCCAGTTCTGTTATTTTTAGCCGTAAAATTTGATTTATATTGTTCTTACGCGTATGCATGCTTATAACTACATAGCATGTCATAATCCTATTTCCTCGTTAACTGTCGTCCTTTCCAACACGTTTTACCATTGCCTCACAATTACTCATTACGCTATTTCCATTTTTGTTTGATTGCGGGAATTTTTCTTAGTATTACACGATTTTTAGATAAGTTTTTCGGTTACGGTAGATCCCAAATGCATTGCTTCACTTTTCGGCAGTGGTTGTTTTTAGTATAATACAATACCTACTCTCTTGGGTAAAGGCGGCTAAATATTTGGTCCTAATATGTTTTTTCGCACTTTTCACAGTTTCCTGACGTTGTTCAAAAATTGGAAGATCTTCTTGCTTTAACGACTTAGGCCCATTGTTGGGATCCAGTACATTGTTGAAAACGCTCTAGGGAATGCGTTACACGCAATGTACAATCAGAAACGAAAAGGCTTATGTGAATATGTATAATGACAGGTAGATGAAAAATATTTTCTAGAGCTACTAGAGCATATTTCAATGTTAATAATGGCAGCATGTGCCAAAAAAACCTTTCCGTTGCACTAAATCATTGTACATTTTATAACTACACTGGTGGGCCCATATACTGGATTGATGCAGTGTGATTTGATTTATTATCTATATTTTTAAAAATAACAAAATGTTTAGCTTTTCAGGATGACTTATATGAGTCAGCTTCGTCGGAGGGTAGGATAAATTAAAATTTTGAACAGTACGAACGTTCATTTACGTCCTCGTGCCTCTTGGCCATCCAGAGTACGATCGTAAATGTACGTCTTTCAGATTTGCGCTGGAGCAGTAAAGGCGTACGTTCATGCCTCCCATTCAGATGCATTGTGACATGTTGTTCCATCTATACTGGTAGCTGGTGAGACCAATTATCATTATAAATTGTCTCTGAAGAGTCCTGCCACCTATTATATTAACTACTTTCAGCCTTGAGTACGTGCATATCACATGTAGTTGGTTCCATTGATGGAAGTTATTGTATTCAAAGCTGGTTTTAGTCCTGTTCTGTGTTAATATTTGTGTTCTTATACCACAATATTTAGGGTCTTACTCGGTAAAATGGTAGTATTTATTGCTTTCGCATGTGTAATGTACACTCTTCTTGTTTTCATCGATTGTGAATCAAACAAAGTTGAGTTCAAGGTAATAAAATTGTAATCGGAAGTAATTTAATTTTTTCCAAAAAAACTCACTCCTGGGGTCAGGGCAAACGAAAAAACTCACTGCTCAAAAGGTTAAATGAGAAAATGGCGTGCCCTTTTTATAGATAAGGTCTGAGCTGGTGAAAATAAAGTTGGAAGACTTCAAAATCCACACTTAGTGAAAAGAATTTTCTGCTTCAATTGAAAGCGGCGACACGTAAATCATGGCCTCTCATTTTTATGGCCCATTTCATTAAGAGCAAGAGACCGGTCTAGACATGAGCATCAGGCTGAAGACGCGATCTTAACGTGCCTTTGCCGCCTTCCTTAAAATTTTACGCGTTCGTATCTCTCCAACTTTGTCCACAAAGGAAATGTCTTCATCGTTTCCTTTGGCCATTTTTTTCCCGCCTCCGTCCTGAGGACCAGCTAGCTTCTCGTTTTACGATCTCCAGTATATTTTTTTTGAACTTCCTCATGCTCGTGATCACATTACTCGATCTGAACGATCATCCTTAGTTCTTCTTCCGGAGAACGTCGCTTCGCCGTCGGGTCTTTTTCTTGAATATAACGCTGCTTTACTGCCTAAATGTTGCTGCCATAAATTTGCCCATAAGGTTCAGAAACCATTGTCTACGTTGTTCAATTATAACGTTTGTTTCTAGAGATAGAAAATAGAGCACTTACGCTTTAGTACTTAAATGCTACTTAAAAATTGCAGCTGTTGTTGCTACTGAAAAAAGTTAACAATTTCAAGTGCTATATATTGCTTGTCAAACAAATCCATATACACGATGAAATTGGCATTGCCTGCGCATTGTCCAGGAAATCCGAAGGAAAAAAAGTAACACTCCAGTCTCAGATAAAGGAACTGTTTTCAAGAATCTTAATTGATTGTATAATCTCGCTCAACACGAGCTACAGTAATTATGGGAGGGGGAAAATTCAGGAAAGTATTCATTTTTGTGCCAAAGAATCATTTTGCTTAGAAAACTCATTCATTTATGCTAAAAGATGTTCCATTTTCTTGAAAAGGTTGTCGATTTGTGTTGTAGGGTGATTCATGGTATGAGGAAAGCTTTTTATTTTAGATTGCACGTCGTATTCGGCCAAATCGGCCAAATCGGTCAAACTTAAAGTTTTTCTCCCCGCTGTTTAAACAAGAATAAATCAGTCATTCACTACACCCAGTGTTTAAATTTTCTAAATTTTTTTTTCTATTTTTTGGCAATCACCACCAGTCGCCGGCCTCCCGAGTGAACTCCGGACATACGCACTGGGAAACGAGCCCAAGGTCTATCAAAGCGAGCTAGACAATAAGGCCGGGAGGGGGGGGGGAACGGTTATAACATATGTATGGATTTCAAATCAGGGCAGAGGGCAGCAAATGCTTCCATTGCCCTTCAGTATATCCTGAATGCGAGTGGTCCATTAGGCATGATTTGGAGAGTGCTCTTAAACTAGTTATTCAAGTTCATGTGGGAACGTACTCAATTAGTTCAATTACGAGATTGAATGCGAATATAGAGTCATTTAAGCTCATAGATTAAGGTGGGAGACCCCAGAGACTCGGAGGCTACACGCTAGGCTTAGCTTGCGCAAGAAATTCAGAACTGGTGTATTTCAGAGCGACACAGAGAATAATATCGGGGCGCGTCACTACATCTCTAGGTCTGATGGGAGCGATGAAATAAGAGAGATAATATTGCCGAACAGATAGGTTTCAAAAACTCGTTTTTTCCGTGCTCAAGGAGCGACCACAATAAAATATGAACTGCACTATATACACTCCCATAATAAACGTCACCATTTCACTTCCCAAAATTTTATCCCTTACATCTTTACCCGACTGGTGTCCTAACACCCTCTGCCACACGCACAGGCGGCTCGCAGGGTAGTTTGTTAATGTATATCTGAGACCTCTTTCCTCTGTAAGGAAAACTAAATTGTTGATTCCCACGGCATTAAGTTTAATCTCAATAGAGTTAATATCAGTCGGCGAGAGAGCCCAAAGGCATTCCCTGTCCGGCAGGTGAAGGAGAATAGGCGAAGCGTATGATGAAGTGCGAGTCCAACCCTTTGCTTTGACGCCTTGATACACCAGCGGTTTTCGCATCCTACATTGTAAACACACGGTATGGCATTTGAGTTCAAATTGGCACAGTCTTTCATCACAGGCCTGATTAAGCTTTTGCGGCGGAACGTAGTTTTCGTGCTTTAACGCCAGATATGCAGAAGCGCAGAGTTCCGGATTAGGGCCGCGTTGGGTGCTTTCATCGTTTTCCCGCACGCGCACAGAATGTATGCACGTGAGCCCAGCATGGAAATTAAATCCCTTTCGCGCGAGCTTCAAAGGCAGATCATTGGCAGTGGAAATAATTTCAATGCTACCAAACAAAAAAAAACAAATTTGTTAGATGGAAGAATTAGAAAATAAGACATGAATCCATATTAAAACAATTCTTGTACTTTTGCAGCAATATTTATTAATGTACTACGCGTTTCGCAGCTTGCTGCATCCTCAGGTACAATTGTTTACATGTTATTTATTGATAGTTACGATAGTAACCAACGTCAGTCGGGGGGTGGGTGGTTTGGAGAACAAACTAATTTTTGGGTGGAAAGGCAGGGGAACATAGGTTAGGGACTTGTAGGGGCTTGCCTATATTCCCCTGCCTTTCCACCCAAAAGTTAGTTTGTTCTCAAACACCCCCTCCCCCCAGTTGGTTACATGTATTTTGTATTTAATCGCGTATTTCGTCGTCTCTTATCGTGGTCAGATGCTTGACTAATGTGCCTGTATTACCGTGCTCTGCTAAAAATATACGTTATAATTTGCATTTACAAGGCCTCAAAAATGAGTCCGGGATGATAATTCTCCAGGAAATGTGGAACAATTTGAGCAGCGACCTAAATGCTAGCATTCCCTTGGAAATGGAGATGTTTCCGCATGGAGACGAGTCTGTTTAATAGTGAGAATCATCATACAGAGGTATTTATGCTCTGGATAGTCATTTGAAAATATTTTTACATTTGCGTGTTTACTGAGAAGCATTTCCGAGGAAATGCGTGGCGCTAATCTCTACCGACTACCGCCATAGATTTTAATCATGTTAATGTGGGCTGTGTTTAATACATCATCTCCGTGATGAAAAGGTATGGTTAGATTTCTAACAAATTCCAGGGTTTGATTTCTTGAAAGATTAATTTTAAAACTGTGGCTAAATCCTTCAAAACAAGGTAAATAAATTGCTTGCCTACTAGAGTGAACGAATCGGATTGCTTGTTAAATATAGAGCTCTTAGAACACTTCTTTCGCTTTCCTAAACGTAATAAAATACAGAAAAATAAATACGTACGAGAAATTTTTAATTCATCACATCGCCTACGCTTCAAAGTTTAGGGAATAATGTGTTATTTTTCCTCTCATTGCAGGTACTTAATTGCTCTAATTTTTATTCGAGAATTGCTATTGAAAGTACTTTCTGCGAATAGCGGGGATCGTTTTCCTTCCTTAGCCTTGTGCACGTCCTTTTTTGATGTTTCAGAGTTGAATAAAACTTGTGAGTTCTCCCTGTCTATTTTAACATTAAAAGACTAGTGATTTAAACCTCGGAATTCTCAAAAATGATTGAAGAACTTCCTGGCTACAAGCTGTGCACATAAGCGATATCGGTGGTTGAATGGGAATAATTTTGACTCTAGCGTGATGCTAAATAATGTATAGTTACCAAATCCTAACATTCACCTCAAATTTATGGGAATTATAAACTTTGATTGGTTAAAATTAAACTAGTAGATATGTAACCATGCTATTACTCACATCATTTTGTTCTTTTACGATCTTAAATTGGAAAGGTACTTGCGCGATGGATATTAGTTAACATATGCTGAAGATTTTTTTCCCAAGTTTTATTAAGTAGTTGTTTGATTTTTATCAACTAATCGTTTGAATCAACTGATCTTAAAGCGTGCTAGTCATGGAACTACATTTTTTTAAATTTCATCGTGAACTTCATCAAATGAAGATGTAAAATCGTTTGTTTCGATTTTACCTTTTGATTCTGAAGCGATTTTGAGTTTGAAAAGTTGGTGAAAAAATTTATCTCAGTCGTTATCATTGTTTAATTCCATTCATTTCTTGTAATTAAGTCTAGTTCCGTTTTTTTTGGCAGCGAAATGGTGCAATTCTTTCTCTTTATTTCCGTTTCAAGCTTTTACTTTTACATATGAAAAATACCATGAAAGCCACCTCAAGGATGTGTGGCACGGGGTGATTTCATTCCAGGCATGCAGTACCCTCCCCCACTTTAAGTGGAACTTCATGCGCTCCTATATTCCCTCTTTGCGATGACCATAAGTAGTTTGGAGAACAATGCTCGTCAAGATTGGGTACTAGGAGAGAGAATTAGCGCTTTGAAGAGCATTGACAAGCATTAGCACCATGCACGCAAGACACTTTTCCGTGCAGTGCACGGTAGATTGGGCCCAAATTTCTGTATCGAAAAGTTTAGAGCCTGAAATTTAAACATTTTCCTTTTGTTGCAAAAAATAAATACAAAATTTCGAGTTCATCAACCCTCTGCAATTCGTAATGCCGTAGTGCTAGATTTCTTATTTTGAAGGATGAGGAATATTTGTCTTCTTTATAATCTAGTGATTTTTACAATTATGTCGATATATTTCCCTTTAAAAGAGATATATCCTTCTATATTAAACTTTTTGCGAGGCTAAAACAATTGTAAAGTGCCGTTTTTGCCAAATTAATGGTTTAAAAAGAATTGTTGGCCACAGATGGCTAGGTAGCATAAAGGACCCAATTCCGTTTTCGCAAACGGAAACTACTATTTCCTAGCTTCCTCACATCTTTCGGGTTTTCTATCATTTAAATTAACACTATAGTAAGTATAATTGAAATTATTCATACTATCATAATACCTTACATATTAACGGTTATAATTCACGGCCAAGCCATGAACTGGAAGAGATATGCGTTGGTGGACATGCGTGTGGTACACGGATTAATATACTACTATTACTGCTTAGTGTAATTAATATTACGTGTTAATTCATGGATACTAAAAGGTACTGATTCCTACAAAAAAACTAGTTATACGGGGAGATGTGTTAGTGGTAATGGTAAATTAGTAAACACAAGTTCAAAATCTAGTTCACCAAGCGAAGTTGAGTTTCGTCTTCATTCCTCGCCAGTTTTACGGGCATGCAAAAATTATTGCTTGCTACCCACTCACAAATATGAATAAATTAGTATCATATTTGACATGGAAAACGGAAAGAAACATTATAAACCAAAACAAATTAGAGCCCTTTTTTTACCCCTACAATTCACCCCCTGGAATCTTCGATCAAAGCCATGGTGGTCCCGAATGGTGCGCGGAGAAAATAAAGGCAGGGACACAATCAACGTGTACGTGTGACGCGAGACGTTAACGGGACAACGGGAGACGGGGAACGCAAGTCAGCGGACACAATCGACGTTAACGCGGCCCGGAGTAACAAATGACTAACGCAGGCGCAGCTAAGAGATCAGGTGTAAACAAGTGTGCAAGTAAATAAGTTGTCTTCGCCAAGAGCTATCTTCAGCAGTTGGATGAATCTGCCGACAGATGGCTCCCATTCCCGGATTCTCAGGACTATTCTGATTGGTTTTCGGTGTACGGGACACGGGAAGAGATGAAAGTTGCCCATCTCTCGCGTGCACGTACTCCCCATACACGTTGATTGTGTCCGTTCGCTATACTTTCCCGTCAGCCATCTTTTCGCGTATTCCCGTTAACGGCTCACGTTACACGTACACGTTGATTGTGTCCCAGCCTTAACATTGTAACCCGTCGGTCCTGCTATCTCTCTTCCTGAATGTGATCAAGTTTACTGTAGTAGCATATAGTTTGGAATGTGTTCTGCACATCTTCGGAGAAGTAACCAGTCTCGATAGAATCATCAGACTCCAGATTCCCTTCTCCCACCCTATTCCCATAACCTCCTACTCGTCACCTAAAGACTACCTTCCACCCCTCTCATTTTACCTTCTGTACCGTACCTACTGGCCACGTGAACGTGCCTACTTTCCTCATACTCCCTCTTCCATAAGAAGCAAGTTGAATACCTCCCAAACCACTTCACAGTCCCACAATCTACTCTCACAATAGTCACAGAGATCCTCATCTCAATATTAATACTAACCAGGACACCGCACCGTAGCCTTTCAGAAGTCATTCGAAGTTGCCGAAAATTGTGGAACTCCCTACCTGAAGAATTAAAGAAACTGCAGTCTCTGAACCTAGTTAAAAATTCGTATTTTCAATATGTTATTAGGCAAATAAGTTTTCATTTCTCCTCTCCATGTATATATATGTATCACCCAAATTTTATATGTCAACTCGTGTGTTTTTTTCTGTTAAAAATATTATTTTCAATCTCCAAAATTTTAATATTCCATTGTTTTTATATTGTAACCTTGACAAACTATTCTGTAGTGTTCTGTTGTATTCAAGGGACAATGTCCCAGTGCAAAATAAATTATTCATCTATCTATTTATCATTTTTGACTATTTCAGCAATGTGTTTTACTATGTCTGTACCTGATGATGTCGTGCAGCGATGAAACCTGGGTCGTAAGAACGTAATAAATCTTTCGAAGAAAACGAAGTCATTCATTATTCCATTAACCAGACCCGAATTGACGGAGGAAGTTGAGCGTATTCTTTACTTCTACACTTAGTTAGCGATCCCCATCCAATTTCTTTTTCCTCATTCTCTATTCTCGGAACAAATCACAATTCCTGGTGATCTTCCTTGGACCTTGTATATTTTATCTCCCTTAGGGTGGAGAAGAGAGAGATACTTGAACTGCTCGCCTGAGCAAGAGGAATAAAACTCTGAGCAAATTTAAGTGGCTCTAATTCCATCGTGGGCCATAGATTAAATCTGAACTTCGTTTGCGTATGTGGCAGAAAAAATTTCCGGAAACGACGTTGTTTTCCTGGCCCTCGTTTCTTTATTCCGGAAGGGAGGGGCGGTCAAGGGGAAGAAGGAGCGGGTGAGGGTGGGAGCCGAGCGTTAAAGTGGGGGTCTGCTCTTTCTCCATCTCTCTGGGGTAATTGTACCACTCCTCAGCTGCTTTTTCTCATACTTGTTTATTTGCGCATTCTTCCTATTTCCTTTCTCTTTAGTGGGTTTATTCGTGTTTCTCTCTGTATTAACTCTGAGTATTTTCTGATTTTTGCTTATGTTTTCCGTCGTATCCTTGCGGTTTCCCATATTTCGTATAGAATGAGTTAGACCTTGTATTTTCCACATTAAAAATTTTATTTTTTATTGTTTTGAACCTGTTTACGTATTCTGTTTTCCCTCTTTTAAAAATAAGAATAAGAATAATTTATTGTTCGACAGTTTTGTTAAAATTTTAAGTACAAATATCAATGAGCTTTAGGCAGCCTGAAAGCTCGTAGACCTGAGTGTAGACTGCCTTCCGTAAATGAAATTCATTGCTGGTATTTATTTTTTTTACTATTTCATTTTATTACTATTTCATTTTAGCTTAATGGAGAACAAGGAAAGCAGAGACAATAATAATAATTCATCTCGCTTATTTTCGTATAAAACACTCATTATTATCACAATTCATAACTTAGGGTACATGCACATACATTACAGATCCATTATAAAACATCAATATTGTTATGTACCAATATCCATTCTTTTGAAATTTTCAATTTTTTTCAATATTTTAATGTATTCAGGTAAGGCGTTAAATACTTTAGGGCCCATATATATACAAAAGGGCTCTTAAACAGCGTTAGATTTTGTTTTAAAACCCTCGTATTTAGCTTCTTTCTTAAATACCCATAGTCCTCCTCCAGAGTCTTCATATTCCTCTACCCCACCGTGTCCAAAGTGCTTCCCTAATCTTATCCTCCCCTCCTTTCCTTGCTAAGTGTAGGTACTTGCCCTCACTCTTTATCATGTACATTATACCTTGAGCCATGATTTGTAAGTCGAAACTTTGGTTTCGAAGTGAAATAAAAGTATAACCGTGAACTCTACAAAGTATGCCTCTTTCATGTAGGTCGAATTATTTAATTTAATTTGTTTAAGCCCTTCATATTGCGGTAATCTTTGAACATAGCGTTCCTTCATTTCAGCCGAGAAGATTCTTCCCCTTTGCAATGCCCTATCTGAAAATCTTCCTTTACTTTCTGTATGTTCAGGAGATAAGACCTCGTTAAAAATTGTATTATTTTTCATTATGCAAATGTCGTGTATGGAAAAAACTGTTGATTTTTTCCTAAAACTATAGGAATAAGTTCCACTTTTCCCCAATTTATTGTATTTTATTAATTTATATAATTAATTTAAGTGCTAATATGCATTAACTTAAGAATCGAAGTTTATCGGCGTTTTTTATGTAATTGGTTCTCTTCTCTAAGTTTATTGAGAGCATATTAAATATCCACACTAGCTTTCGGAAAACTTAAATGCATGCTCTAAATGACAGCTATTATGGTCTCAATACGTCCACGGATAAAGTCTGTTTTTAAATTTTTTTCTGCTGTCTATTTCTCTAATTTTATTCCCATGATCTAATCTACCCCAGTATGACGAGATACGTATTATGGTTTTGAAAGTTGATATAATTTTTGATTTGGAACAAATGTAAATTATGCAGCCTTTGCTATTTTTCTGTGAAAATGATTTTTTTCCGAAAGTTGTGATGAAATTCAATGGCAGGAGCTTTGGTGATATTTTTACCGTTGAAGCCATAAGCGTCCCATTTGTGAAATTTATTCAGCAGTGAGTTCACTTTGACATTGCTCAAAAATAAGGTAAATGTCACCACTAATGGGAAATTCGACGACTTCATTAGGTGACGAACACAAATGTCCATCCTCCTTAGATTCACTCGTGAGCAGGGAATGCGTTTCCTTATAAAACAATATAACTATTATTTTAAGCCGGTCCCTAAAACACTGAGGAATCAACCGACACGCGGTGGGCTGAATCGAAAGAAGCTGGCCAAAATCCAAAGAATAGATTTTTCAGTATGGAAATTGAAATCTGGCGTAGTTACTCTTCTATTAATGATGCATATGATGTGTGATTCGTTTTTCATAATTCTCCCGAATTAACATTATTCAAGGACTTAAAGTTGGATAAAATTTGAAAAAAATCCGGAATTGAGTTTTCGCTGAAAACTTCCCAAATGAACAATCTGCAGAACCTTTTATAGGGTATTCACGGAATAAAAAGTGATATCCTATTAAAGAACAGACATTTTTTTAAGGTTGCTGAAAGTATAAATGATTTAGAAGGATATTTGTTCCTTTAATAGGACAGAATGGCGGACCCTATTTACCCCAGATTTTCTGGTTTTAGGTAGAGAAATAGTGGAGAGAGACACAGAAAAATCGTAAGTAACTTACTTCACAAGATTTACTGAGGCTTCTAGAATGTGAATCCGTAGAGAAAGTCTGCGGCCGTCCGCGGCGCCGAATGTAACTCGGTTTTTCGGTCGCGCGGCGAGGTCCAGCCTTGCGCGCCAGCTAATGGGAATACAGTGACGCGGCGAGTATAATCACACGCTTTACATGAACTAAATTGTAGAATAGAATAAGTTCTATTATGCTCTGGGTATCCCTATAGGAGGAAAATAGAAATTACATATAAAATGTTGCTTTTAACGATAAAAAAGAACAAAAAATATACCTCGCCAACATCTCACAGTGACGAAAAACAAAAATTTTACAGCTGCAGATAATTAACTCTAAATATAAAATGGAAACAAATGATAATAATCAGAAAGAGATGATAAAAACAATAATTTCTCAGATCATGATTGGAACATTAAATTATATAAAATGGCACAAACTTACATTACAGACATACATGCTGATTATAGTAATAATTTAATAGTTTACCTTAAAAATTGAGAGAGGAAGATTTGTTATAGATAACTAGCTGTCACGGGTATGCGTTTCAATGCCTATTTTCTTCTAAATAGGCACGCATATACAATGCAGACACATTTACATGCACAAATTAAATGAAATTGGTCCTTAAAAGAATTTGAGACCTAATGCTCGTAAGAATTACTCATAAGTACTCAGGAATTCGTTACGCACAACTAATGGAATGAGTTTCCATTCCATGCCTATGCTGCGGTTTCCAAGTAAATAAAATATTCTCTCGTTGAAGTATGTAGTGCAAAAATTTAAGATTTTCGATATTAAAAATCTAATTTTAGGAAAAAACGAAGGGTATACGAAAATTGAATGCAAGAATTAAAAAAAAGCAAACAAATGGTCCTCTGCACCAAATATTATACGTACAAATAAATGTCCTACCTTTTTACTCAAAAATTATCTCTCTGATATAAATATAATGCCCGCGATATTGTCTCACTGATACGATTCTGATGCACGTGATTGAGCTACTCGTAAACAATCTGCTTCGTTGCTTGCTTGTCGTTCCTCGCTTGTCTGAGAAGCTCGCGTGTCAATACTCATTTGTTGAAACGACTCGCCCTTCATGTATTGTACAATGGATTTACTAATTCTGAAACCTTCGCGAATGCGTGCACAGCAACTCACCATAGTTTTATCGTAATCTGATTAATGGTTTTGGAACGCATAAAAGATGAACAAACAAATATTCATTTTTATGTTTTAGCTGGCCGGGAATTTCAGAGATTATGGCGCCAATTTTGGCGATTTTTAACTGTGTATTGTGTAAAGGCCGGCCAAAAGTGCTATAATAGTCGTTTGAAAAGAGAATCCATTCTCTTTCATAGGATCCAGTAGCCCAAGTTGTCTCTCTTCTTGTGACATAATGGTATCACAGAGAGTAGTGAGCTTCAATTGACTTTCGTATCCATGTAGAAGGGGTGGTCTATCATGAGTGTGTTACAACTTGCTCATTTTTCGCAGCACGGTGGATATTTCCTCCGCCCAAAAGTCGATTGGAAATTGTGATTTTCGCTTTCAAGGTTCTGCTTTTGCGTCACGCAGCATCGCATTTCCTCTGTCACGCCATGCTCCACTGTCCCATTCATGGACTGTACCTTCGGTGTTTTCTTTTCTTTCTCTCGTTAAGGATGACTGGGTGAGGATTTCATCTTAATCTCTCCGTTCTCCCTCCCGACATTTTTCCGATTCTCGTTCCCTTGGTGATCTCTCCTAGTTCACCCTCTCTGAACCTCTCGCTCGTCTCCCCTTCCAACTTCCGCTGTCACTCAGCCACTCAGCGGACACTGACTTTCACGGGCACCCGGATCATCTTTCTTCCTCCTCCCCTGACACACAGTATTTCCCATTCCCCCCAGTCAGCCAACTGAAGTCCTGTACACAAGGCGATATTTCTGGCGCCATGGCTTGCTTAGAAAGTGATTTTCGGTAACTTAAGACCTGAGTGCACGATACATTAACTCGTACAGGTTCCTGTACGGACGCATGGACCAAATAGAGCAGGTTCTATTTTCCTGTTCATGCATTCGTACAAGTTGGTGTGGTTAGACAGTGAATTTTCGCGTTCATTTACGCGTTCATGCATTCACACATTATCTCGCACGGGTTAATGTGTCTGGTAACCAGGGCTTTACTCCGAGATAACAACCAAACCGCGTTCCATCTGCTGGCATGTGATAATATTTCTTACGATTGCTCAACTCTACTTAAGATGACTGACAGTTTCATTTTTCTTGCTAGTTGGCCACAAAATGTCATGCATGGCCGCTTTTATTATTTTTTTTTAATTAATTCATTCATTTATTATTATGGCCCCTTGCTATATCATAATGATGAATATAAAAACTGTGCTCTCCTTAATACCTTCCCATAATAAACTTCAGCATTTGGATCCAAAATTTGAAGATTTCACTTCGCGGAAGGTCGGCATTATAGTAAATCAAACTTTGTCTTCCACTGTTTTATTATTAAGAATATAACCGGTTTCTCCAGTTACGCCATCACCAGGTACATCTGATGTATCTGGGGAACATCAGATACACCAGAGTGTACCTGATAATGGCATGTGTGCTGAATCCGATCATACTCTTAATAATATAACAGTGGAAGACACAAAGTTTGATTAACTGAAGCTTCACCATTTCCCATAACCTTATCCTTTACACAGCTGCAGCTAGCTGGTGTCCTAACACCGGCTGCCACACGCCCATATGATGGCTCGTGGGGTGGTTTGTGGATGTAGTTATATATCTCTGGAACTGGTGGAAGCAACAAAAGAGGACATCCGCTGCCGAACTGATTTGCGCGAATATTCTTTCAAAACTCTACACTTAACGAAGACACATCTTTCACACACAATTCATCTCCGTTCTCTTCCCCTCCTGATCCCTATTTCCTCTTCCTTTTACAAGGCTGGTTTGCCTGGTACTCTATGGATCGGAAGCAAGGACCATTGGAAAAGCTGACCAGAAAAGACTAGAAGCCTTCGAAACTTGGTCCTGTAGGAGAATGGTGAAGACAAAATGGACGGAAAAAATAAGAAATGATGTAGTGTACAGAAGAGGAGAGGACCCTTTGAAACACCATAGAAAATAGAAGAGCAAGGTGGCTTGAACTCCCCCTGAGACACAATTAGTTTGTGAAGAACATTATTGAAGGAAAAATAGAGGGAAATGTCCCCAGATGAAGGCTCAGGAACAAGTTCATGGACCAAATAAAGAGGAAGGTACGTAGGAAGAGATACCAGGAGGGAAGGGAACTAGCATTTGATAGGGAAGGGTGGAGGGCTGCTGTCAACCAATCTCAGGATTGAACAACCAATAAATAAATGACCTAACACACTCTACTGCAAGCTTATGTATTGGATCGCAGGTTAGTGTGTAGATGCAGATGAGTAATAGTTAAAAATAGTGCGTTGTGAATACCCGTTGAGCGCTGTTGCTCTCCCTTCCGGCGTGTGGTACAATCCGCCCCTCCTTCACTATCTCATTCGTTGGTCGCCAATTGTCGCTACGAGTCGTATAAGCGCGGGGAAAAAACTCCATTTCCTTCTTTCTTTCCATCCTTTTTTGCTCGCTGTGTCATCATCATCGTGCATTCGCGCCTCTAATGTGAACATTTCCTTGTTCAAATGTGCGACCCGCGCGTTAGTCGTTATGTATTCCGCCCTCAGTCGCATCAAGCCGTCATTGTCCGTCCTTATCGCAATGCGGGTGACTACTGTGATTTCCCTAAAAAACGTTGGACTCGCTCTCACGTCATTGCTTGAATTTGGCTGTCATACCGCTTTCCTTAGAGAGGGAAAACTCCCCAGAGGAAGACCCCGGAATGAGTTCATGGACCAAATAAAGAGGAAAGTACATGGGAAAAGATATCAGGAGGTAAGAAAACTAGGATTAGATTCAACTAGGGAAGGGTGGACGGATGCAGTCAACCAATCTTAGGATCGAACAACCAATAAATGAATAAACCGCTTTATTTTGGGGTCAAGAGTTGCTTCATTTTGTGTCATGGTCTTTTATACTGTGAAACGCCTCTTAAGGTAGTCCGAGCGAGATAGTTCCCTAGTCACAATCGAGACCATATTAGAATTACACGTTTTAATTTCACCAGCTGTGGGACACATCAATTAAATATTGAATTATTAATGGCGCAGTAATATAGGTTTATATGACAGAAATTGTAAGTAAAATAATATAAAGTAATGAAAATATCTAAGTAAGTCTCTAGCTTGACTCATTTTTTTCGCGCGGTGCGTTTGAAACTCCTTCAAAAAGGAAGGTTTTTTGTGATACCCAAGACTCGACTGCGGTGACAATATGATTAATTTTCAAAAATAGTTGAGAAAATATACAAATTACACGTTGTTAGTTTTTTGATGACATCTAAGTGTTCAAAATACCTCATTTTGTAAATAATGTCTCTCTGGAGTTCATACATGTACCATTATCCATGTAAAAGGACTGGTATTTTCTGGCAAATATCTCGGAAAGTAATGTGGTAAGAGGTAGAATTTTTGGTGTCTTTGGATAGGTGAGATATTTTTCTTTAAAATGAGACCAAATTAATTGAATTCTAAGTAAAATGATTTTTCGCTCGAACTGCCTTAACGACCATTCCTATCTAGCGACCACCCCTCTTAAAGACGATTTTTCAGTGGAACCGTCGATGGTAGCTTAATTTAGGTTTCATTGTATATATTCTTACATGAGGTTGCTAATTATAGTTAATTTTACTGGAGGGGAGTCGGCAACTGGCTGGGGTGGTTGCTCTAGTGTTTTTTATTCAATATTAGCATTCATTTTATTTGAACTAGCCTTTATGACTGAAGTAATGTTGCACGTACTGTCTGAAATCTGCAGACGGTGATAAAAGCACTGGGATGAATAGTATGAAAGATTTTTTTGGCCATTTTCTTAATTCCCCTTACCGAAAGCTTCTATCAAATATAATTCCCTATAAGTTTGGTGCTCTATAAGCAACACTACATTTCGGATACATTTCACGTATATATGAATAAATTGAAACGAGTAATAGTTTCTAATACATATTTTGTTATATGTGGTTTGAAATACATTTACATATCCCACGGAAGCTTTTTTTAAATCTCATTTGCGATGCATATGGCCTTAAAGGAGCAATAGTACGTCGGATAAATTTCTTATACCTAAAAATAATAAATTGAAAAAAACGAGTAATAGTTCATGCATACTAAGACCTTTGCATATTTATTTATGCACGATTCTCAAAATAATTCAACTCTTTAAAAAAGTATATTTTTTGAACCAGTTGAAAATCTCATTTTTTATCAATGCATGTCTCTGATACCTCTTTGCCGTTGATCGTACCAAAGAAAGTTTTGTATGCTCTGTTGGGTGCTGTACGTAAATCTATCGTTTATTTTTGTGACATTTTTGGTCCCCTCAGCTCTGCATCCCAACCATGTTTATCTGCTTTGACTCCGAGCCAAACTTCTACTTCACCTCACAATTTCAACGCTATCGGCAGTGGTCTCTGAAACTGGCGGAGAATGACGTTGGAATACTAGGATATGTGGCATAATGCGGGAAAATTATGGTAAAAGTCGAAGTCATGTGTGCATTTGGAGAGTGACTCCAGAGGCCCTGGTATTTCTTCAAACTCCATATGCCCAGAATTCCCAGCAGTTTCAACGGCCTCGCGGCAAGTTATTTTTTATTCGTGACTCCAAAATCTCAGAAGTTGATCCATAATATTTTTTAATAAGTATTCTACCGGTTAAGGTAGGTTTTTCAGAATGTCAGATAATCTTCTCCTGTTTTTTACAGTTTCAGGGGCCAATCTCGCTCAGGTATATCCTATATTGCCTCAGCATACGAACTACCCATTATCATCCATTCCATTTATTTATGGATTGCCAGAGAACAATTTTTAAAATTACTTAACACAAATCTGGGCTTGGATTTTTAATGATCGCGAGTGATAAAATTGATGGGGAAGAAATTTAAAAAGTAGTTTCATAATTCATCATCAATTGTGTTTATCATCACCTCATTTGTCAAATTATTAATTCTAGAAAGAGATTACTCGTGAAACATTTTTTCGCTTACCCCGCAGTGCACGAAATGTCATTATTTTTTTGGAAACGAGTTATTTTAAAAACATCAGTCACCTTTGAGTTAGCAAAGAATTAGCAAAATATTCAATTTTTTATGAATAATTCTCCCTAGGCTTGCGAAGTTGCAGCCAAGTTGTATTACGTTAAAGATATATTAGCATTTAGTAAAGTACGAAAGTTATTTATTCTAGTTAAGAATTTTAGCGTGTTTATGTATATTTTCGATAAAACATTCGTTATTGATTCCCTTAAACTTTTTTTACGTTAATTTACGCAAATCTGAGCATTGATTTTCATTTAAAGACCGTGGATGATGTAATTGGCGGTGAATATACCGAAAAATATTTTTTTTTATCCATCATCAAGCGTGTGTGTGGCTTTGTGTGGTAAGAACAAGGGAGATAGGGTAATTACTGTTAATAATCATGAACCGTAAGGATAATTGCTGATTTGCGCAGAAGAATACAATGAGGTCGACGGAATGAGTTCATGATCGGTAAACAGTGGAGTGACGAATGAAGTAGGGAAAAGTCGGTCGGAAAGAAAACAAGAAGTGCTCTACTTTTCGCAAATTTCTGACCCTTCTGCTCTCCTGCTTGCCTGCCCTCGCCTCCTTCGCCCTTAATCCGTCCCATTTCCTCGCTCCAATTTCGCCTCCTCGAACCCTTGAGAAGGATTCCCTTCCCCGCCCCCCTTAACGGCTGAGCAGCCGTCTTCATCTCGCACGCCCTTGAAGAAGAAGTAGAAGAATAAGGTGGGAATCGATTCCGTAAACAACCATGAGGCTCTCTCCTTCTACCGGCTTCTGTACTTCCCGCCTCCCCGCATCCCACCGCGCCCAATCTCCTCCCACCGTCCGAAACCTTCCCGGCATTCTCCTTGACCGAACATCCTGATTCTCTCCGTTCCCTCGCACGTGCCTGCTTCCTCTTCCAACCGCTACTGTTTGCTGCGTCGATGGTTGAAAATCGAATTTCGCTCTAAGTAGCTTGAGGTACCCATCCCATATATTATATCTTACAAATTGAAGTTACCGGTCGGCCGTAACGAAACCTGCTTCTGGTAGTTTGAGCGAAATATCATTTCTCCTAGAAATCAATGAATTCGGTCTCCTTTTAATGAAAATAATCTCATCCTTCCAAAGATATCAAAATTTTAACTCCTTACCTCAATACTTTCCGAGATTTTTGACGAAAAATACCAGACATTTTACATGGGAAATGGTAGGTACCCTTATACACTCCAGATGGACCTTATTTAAAAAGTGAGAAATTTCCAACTCCTAGATGCCGTCAGAAACTAACAGCGTGTAGATTGTGTTTTCTAAACCATTTTTAAGATAAACCATTTTATCACCGCGGTTAATATTTTCAGAATCACAAACAACCTTCCGTTGTGAAGGAGCTTTAAACGTAACGCGCGAAAAAATGAGTCAAGTTCACGACTTATAGAGAAATTTTTTTATTTAATTTATCAGAACTTTAGTCGTGTAGAAGTATCATATTGCATCTTAATTATTCAATTTTTATTTCATGCTTCCAAGAGCTGCTGAACTTAAAGCGTGTAATTCGAATGTGGTATTCATTGCGATACGGGAACTATCACGCTCAAGACACCTTAAGGTGGCTCTAGCCTCATAGTCACTTATTTCAGAGGTTATGAAAACATAAAAATAGCATCTGTGAATTGCGTTTTATAAACTGAGATGAAAATAAAATAGGGTGTCCTGAATTGTGTAAATTCCAGAGTGTTGGCCTGGACTCGGAATCGAGCCCCGTTTCCTCGATTTCGCACCGAATGCTCTAACCAGTTAAGCTAACCAGGCGGTCTCTGCCACTGTGAAACTCATGGGGGCTTTAAGGAACAAGTTGTCTGCACGAAATCGAGGGGTCTTGGTTCGATTCCCAGTTCAGGCAAATGATTTTTCCACTGTGAATTTCACACAATTGTGTTATCATTAGCGGGTGACTCCGTTGAAGATACTGCGCTGCTAGTTCCGTGGTTCTTTGAAAAAGGGTTTCCTGATTAGTTTTTCCGTAACTCAGCCTGAAACGTGGAAATATTATCATGAGCTCTTATGGAGATTGCTCTGTTTACAGCAGAAAAACTATAATTTTTACAGGAAAGCATATTCAATCTTTTAATTACAACTGTTTTTTTTAAGTCTTGGGAACCTGAATAAAAATATATATATGCATCTTACTTTCTATTTTTTTTAAGTTACCATCGAATTCCTGCCGTAAGTCAAAAGTCAGTTGAAGTCAAAAGGCAGTAGATCCAAGCAACTAGAGCAGGAGTCGGCTCCTAAGGCTTGACCAATGCGTAACGGGATACAAAACCAGGATTATGGATAGAAAGAATGATCGCTGTCACGTTACATGTCGTTGAACTAGATGCTTTTACCTTAGGTTCTCTTTAGTTTTCCCTCCGCACCCAGTGACTACTTTTACCGCCTTTTATTGATAATCTAGTTGTTTAATCAACTGCAAACAAAAATCCTCGACACTTGGTTTTGCTGTCATTAATCGATCATTTTAAACTTATCGTAAACGCACGATTCAGTATGAATGAAAATTCCGCTTCCAGCATAATTTCTTGTGCTGGATGATGTTTTGTTTGAAAAGTTTTCGAGATGTGTTATTTATTATATTTTTTTCGTAAAATATGTAAAATAAATTCTTTCATGAGTTTTTTCTCATCTCGATCTTGAGATTTATTTTTCTCACTCCGTCTATGCCGACAAATCACTTTTTCGTCTACAGAAATAATAGTGAGCTGTAAACGATAGAGTAAAAAATTTCTTACTACAGTATCGCTTAAATACTAGGTTTTTGCGAGTACGAAAAATTGCTATTTCCTATGTGAAACGACTTAGTTTAGCGCTTTTTATGTTCGTATTTCCTGCCCTCATTTCGCGTCCTCTCATTCCCACTAGCCCCGAGGATCTTGACCATTCCTCCAATGGCAGGGAGAGGAGATGGAGGAGGAAGATCCCCTTATATTAATTGGCCATCTATCTTTCTCACCCGTCGTTGCTCACGAGCCTGGGAGGGCAATGAAGTTTCAGCCTATCCACTTCCTGGCCACCGCCTTCGCCCTGTCCTGAAATCCTCTCTCCCCCCCCCCCACCACGCCACCCTATCGCTTGCTAGTTGCTAGTTGGGTGACCGTTGGGCCCCGTTCGTCTCGAAGGCGCGAGTCAATTTACAAGTCTCCCTGACAGTAGTTTGCCCCTGGAGAGTGAGGGAGAGAGAAAGAGAGATCCCTTAATGGCCGTAAATCTGTTACGGTACTTAATCACCTGTCAAAATATCACCGGCGTGCCTTTCCCGACGATTTTATGTAGCTCCAGCGAACGTTTTCACAACCTCGTAAACAGATTTTATGCTCTGTAAAAATGTCCATTTCCATCTCGTATATTTTTGAGACTTATGCATTAATTTATTTTCTAGTTTCCTTAATTTGGTCTCGTTTTACGTGTCGCTATGCCGTTCTCTTGGCTTCTTCATGTTTTCTGGGACTTTAAATATGTGTCTTCCGAAAAGCACCAAATGTGAGCAGGTTACGTGAGTGTTCGAGGTACTTGATGTCGAGTGCTTCTTGTTTGTTGTCATTTCGAGTTGAATCCCCGTAAATTACTCGTGCACTCCTATTTTTGCATATGACATCCACTAAGTCATGAAAGAGCTTGATATAGAGCGTATCGTTGCATGGAGCAGAAATGTGGACCCTCATAAAGGAGGACGAGAAAAGGCTGCGAGCATTTGAGATGTGGGTTTGGAGAAGGATGAAGAATAAGGTGGACAGAGATGAAGTCTAACGAGGAAGTGCTTGAGGTGGAGGGCGAATAAAGGAAACTTCTAAATGAAATTCGGGATAGGCAGAGTAGGTGACAGGAGGATAGGTTGCTCTAGAGTGTGATAGAGGGAAGGATGTTGGGCAAGCGGGAAAGGGGAAGAAATAGAAAAGGTTTCGTGGACGGTATTAAGAAGGGTATATGGTATGCGGAGGCGAAAAATAAAATGCTAGAGATAGAGATCTCTAATAAGATATAGAGAGGTTACAGTAAAAGGAAATACTTGAGGTAGATATGACCCTTAAAACATAGAAATCCGGAAGGAATGTCTCCGCCTTTCAACCGAAAGTACCTTTTACCGGTAGAATATATAAAATAATTTTTTCCGTATGAAATGGAAGGTGAATGAGACTAAAGAGAAAGAATATTGAGAATTGTTCAGGAATGTTAAAATAGGAAAACGTGCTTGAAGTAATGCATCAATTTAACAGAAGAAGAAGAACTATACTAGCATAGGGAATTATGGAGGAAATTACTGTTCGGCCTGTGCTATAGGCCGAGCAGTAATAACCAAGGTGTGCTTGACCCGAAAGGGAAAGGCTTTATTTTTTAGTCGAAAGGCTTTTAATTTGGCATATGTCGACTCGTAGTGGCATTAGCATGTTTTAATGTATTGCTAACTTTTAGTACCCCGCGTAAAACAGCAGCACTACCTTCAAAGGAAAATGATGAAGGGCTATTCACTGGCCCGGGGAGCTTTTGTAAGGTTTAAACCATATAGTGTGATAAAGTTTCTGCAAGACTAAATGACTTTCCGAGAAATATGCGGTAGAATGCGTGAGAAACTAGCTACGCAGCCGTGTACTCTAAGGAAATCTATGCTATGTCACTTAATCTGTGAACGTCTTTTCTTTAGGTTTGTTGTTTCCCATTCGGTTTAGTGCCTTGAAGTACACTCGTACGTTTGCTGATGGCAGTCATTTGGTTATCGATTCTGTTCTGAAACCCTCCAGGGCAGAGTTTATTGTGCGGCATGATTTTTTTAACGGGCATAATTTTGTCAAATGATGAAAATCGGGAAAAGCGGACTTTCATAATGTCTCCTTGGGATTTTATTCTGGTGTCCAGTTTCGTTTTTAAGAAAAGTTAATTTTAGTTATGAAAGAAAAGTCATTTTTTTATTAATCCTGTGGTCGGAAGCTGAATGCGGATTCTTTTAATTTAATCTCCTTGAAGTTGGCAATACTTTTTGCGATAGACAATGAATAGGCGAATTCTTTGCTTGCTATTTAAATAACGAAATAACTTATGTAAGTAAATCAGTAAATAGTCAAGGTGAATTTTGATTTTATGTATCTAGCAAATATCCGTTAATTTCAACGTATTCCATAATTGCGCATTACCACCATTCAGTTATTTTCACGGAATGGCAGTGCTGTTGTCGAGTGTCAGTACTTTAAGTGCTGGTATTTCCGGTAAAACCGAAATAGAAGAAAAATATTTCCCTTAAGTACCAAACAGTTCTAGTTTTTTCCCTTCCCTACTGCGCTCTTCTCGAATGCTATGCCATAATTCAATTTTTTTAAATATAAAGGGAAAATTCTTCGTGGGAAGTAAATGCAGTCAGAGGAATCGGAAGGGAAGGTGTAATGGATATTGAGTAGGCCCCTGATTGCACCGTCTTTTTTCCTAGTTTTCCGAGTTTTGAATGTATATTTTTCGTTATTTTTTATAATTTGCTTAGTGGCTTTAGTGCTCTTCCAGAGAAGGGACTTCGATGGGTAAGGAAACCACGTTTAGCATGAATAATTCCACTCTCATTTTGCTTACATTCGAAGTTCTGACTCACCGACTGTCTTGATTTATCGACGGCTTTGCAGCATTACATTATCTTCCATTTCATTTTCACAAATGCATTGTTTAATCTCAATAACATTTTTTATTTGATACACAAAGTATATCCTACTGTCTACTTTATTTTTAACTCGTACTACACGTGTTCCAACGGACTAGCAGTCATCATCAGGTACAACGTATCACTGCTAATGACTGATAGTCAGTTGGAACACGTGTAGTACGATTTGAAAATAAAGTAAGCAATACGATATCTTTTGTGTGTCATTTGGAAATGCTGTTCTACAACATCTCGCCTAAGAAAGTGGAACATTTTTCATAATTTTGCAATTAACTTCAGTCTCTGAATTTCGAAACATTGTCTGGTTATATTAACTTTTTATGCTTGATAAATATTGCTCCTGGTAGCTCTAGATTGCCACATACACATAACTGTTAAACGTTTTTGAATGAACGATGCAATTATTTGCCTGCCCACTTTATTGTGTTTTTATAATTATTTTTTTTATCTTTAGAGAAAAACCCAAGTAAAATATTACAAGGCATAAGACATTATTTCTATAAAATCGAATAAAATACATGATAATGTTAAATAAATTACGTGTGGGTTCCTCTAAGTTGTCAATCTAGGTTAAACCATGTAATCAATATGACAGTTGGTTTAATTCAGCCTAATGTATTGCCGTCCTAGTCCTACTCATTCAATTTTAAAATCGGGATTTTTTCCCTAGTTTCGATATTTTTAATATATTTCCGGTAGAGTTCCGGCAGCATGCAAGAGAGATCACCTGATGATCCTTAAGTATTTTCACAGAGATCAACACTCGCGGGGTTGATAAGTAACGATTTTTAATGAAAAGAAAGAATTGTGAATTTGTGAAATCTGTTTGGTCACATACGAATACCTATAGACGACTTTATCTCGCTAGCGATTGAATCTGTCAATCCCACGTCTGTTTTATGAATTAATTCATAGTAATTCATAGTTTTTTGGCTATGTAATAAACGGAAATATTTATACTAATCAGTGATGCATGCCTGTCGTTGTACCTTTTCGATGATCGTATAGCCTGCTACCATGATGAAAGCAGTTTTTCTAGAGGTTCTCCGCTAGAGTTTCATTACCACTACACATCGAAGAGCCACCTGAGGATAACACGAAGTGTCGAAACCAGAGTCGTGCTTATAAACTTCCAGTGGAGTTAAAGTCATTTTCATTGGGTCCATAATGGATAACTTCCACAAAGTAAATCCTCCAACCATTTCCTTTGGTTTTTATTTTGTAAAATTTTATAATGAACTGTCAAATGACATGTACTTATCTCCAAAATCACCCATAAGAATAGTTTTTTGTTTGCTTTGGCTATAATTTTCCGTCAATGCTAAACAGAAAATTTCTGAAACTTTTAAGGTTTTTAAGTGGAAATATATTTCCTGTAATCCTGCATTACGCATCTATATACGGAGAGCGATGCGTTGATTCTTTGGCGTAGCATAGCTCTATCTCGGCTGGAATGTGGAATTCCTATCACGGTCGTCAGTAAACGAGTCACAAACACGAAACGGTGAGCCATTTATAGTGCGCCACACTGAAATAGACAATCACTGCACGTGAGTGCTATGTGTGAGCGTGGACGGGAGGCCGGGGACTGCCGATGCTTGATATGCGTTATGATAAAAGTTCCATGTGCTACTTGCAGTCTTACTCCACCCCACCTCGTCTCTCTCCTCCTCTCCCGCCTCCGGGGAATGCAAGCGGGAACCCGCTTTAAATGCGGCTATAAAATACAGAACCCGCCGCGCGAGAAAGCAAAGCGTTGGTCGTCGAGTCGGGGGAGCCCTAATCTTGGGTCTTGGTGTCACCCCCTCTAACCTGGTGACTTGGAATCCGTGCAATATCGCCTGAGTTACCCCGATGGCGGCGGCCTTGCACGGAATGGCCGTTTGCACAAGATAGACGGTTTAATTTTGTTGGCGGGTTTCTTGCTGCCTTTATCGTGACGTATCTACGGGAGCCACTTTCAAGAAAACTTTCTTTTCGTATATCACAGTCAATGTGTTAGGGATATAAGATAATATAGCGAATTTTAAAAAACCTGCGAAAGTAACCGGATAATAACTTTTACCCTCTATGAAGAAAATACTGCTACTATATTAGTTTTTAAAAAGTGCTATTTAAGAATTTAAAAAATTGCGCAAATGATTTGATGATAACATTAATTTTGAAATTTGACGTATTTGTATTGTATTTATTTAATTTAAAATAATACTTTACATAATACTATTTACAAAAGTTATACTTACGCATTACCTTAATAACGTACCTTTTTATAAACATTCCCAATTTTTTTCCATATGACAGCTAAAAATGTTTATTTCAGAGCTCCACCAGGCTCGCCATCGGAAGTGAATAGCGTCACATATTCATCTATTCAAACTGTCTAACAAACCGCCGAAAGAGACGCAACTTTCCGCACATTTAATCCGAAGCGTTACAATTTTGTCTAGAGCAGCAACTGAATGGAAAATCCACTTAGAAAGCGGATATTTCAATGATTTTGAAACTTAACTAATTTTACTCGCTCGTCCATAGATAGTTAACCGAGTCCCCAGCTGATAGTCACGGAAATGCTTGAAATTTAAAATACACAAAAAGAAGCACAGGGGTGATGTGGTGAAATTGGAACGTAAAGAAGACGGAGATTACAATTTTCTACTGAAAATGGTTTATTTCCACCTAGGTTTTGATGTACTACCTCATTTTTAGTTGGTGTAGTGCAGTAACCTCCCAGTTAAGTACGCACCCGTTTAACGTAGTTTTAGCAAAATATCAGTTCACCCAGAAATAAATGAATTTGGTCTCATGTTTAAGAAAAACATATCACCCTTCCAATGACACCAAAATTTTTACTCCTTATCGCACTACTTTCTGACATATTTGCCAATAAATGCCTGCGATATAATGTAAGAGTATATACAGTGAAACCTAAATTAAGCTACCATCGACGGTTTTACTTAGAATTCAATATTTACTTAGAATTCAATTAATTTGGGCTCATGTTTAAGAAAAATATCTCACCTATCCAATGACACAAAAATTTTTACCCCTTATCGCACTACTTTCTGAGATATTTGCCAATAAATGCCTACTCTTTTACATAGAAAATGGTACGTGTATGCTCTCCAGAGAGAGCTTATTTAAAAAATGAGGAATTTATAACACCCAAATCTCGTCAAAAAATTAACAGTGTATGTTTGTAGGTTTTCTCAACTGTTTTTGAAAATTGATCGTATTGTCACTGCAGTAAATGTTTCGGGATCATTAAAAAAACCTTACGTTTTGGAGGAGTTTCAAACTTCGCGAAAAAAAGAGTCAAGTTGAACACTTATTTAGTCTATTTAACTACTTGCAATTACTGTCTTATAAAACTATATTATTACACTATTAATAATGCAATATTTAATTCATGTGTTCTACAGCTGGAGAAATTAAAACGTGTCATTTAAGTATGGCCTCTATTACGACAAGGGAACCATCTCGCCCAAACTACCTGTTCACATCCTGGTTAACCATCACACACAAATTTCGCCAAAAAATAAGAAAAGAATTAAGCTCCTTGGTTATTTATGATGAAAAATATCGTGAAGTGTCATTTTGCGTTCTTTTTTTACTACTGACATTAGTCTGTATGCTTGTATTGTTTGCCTAAATATGTCAAATGCTTGGTTGAGACCTTCAAAAGACTCTAGCTTCCTCTTGCGCCTCAGGGCGAAGTCCTTGTTAAGTATGCATCTCCCAGTTAGGTACGCATGAACTTCCCGGGTTCCAAACGCTAACCTAAGAGGAAGGCAAGTGTACATCAAAACTTTGGTCGCTAAAAATCTAACTTTCTAGTGAAAGATGGCAATTTCTATCTCCATTTGGCAGAATATGTTTTGTATCGTGGAGTCTGGGTTTGATTCTCACCCCAGGCGGATGATATTTCCGCCGTGAATTTCACGCAAACAAGTTAGTTATCACAAAATTTACTGCCAACTGTAGATATGAGCGCTTAAATTCTCCATCCAGTCGTCATCTACTTCCTGTAATTGGTCCCCGTCGAACAAACGACTCAACCTTACTGCTTTGTTCTTACGCATAATCTGACGTATGTTCCTGTTGAAATTTTGTAATCAGGCTGGTGAAAATATCGAAGATTTTCACTCTCTCCCATAAAACTTATCTTTACTGGTAATCACTCTAATAATTATGAAAAACCAGAGACAGTGAAGTAAAAAAGCTAGAATGTCGTGGATGCCAGTTTTTTCGAAGCAAGGCGTTAATGAAAAGTAGTATGCAACCATATAACATTATTCACTAGCCACTGTGCTATTCTGATGGTAATATTAATTATTTTAAATATTTTAAATATAGGTATATATAAAGCTACAAAACTGACTGACTTACTGATCAAAACTCCTGGGGCATTTCTAAAAGAGCTAGGTGGGTGAAATTTTCAGGGTAGAGATAGTGTCGAGTTGGGAAAAAATCGAAAATGTTAAAAATCGATTAAGTTTCGATTTATCGCAATCGATAGCTTTACATGGGATTATATGGGGAAAATGAGAAATTTTAGTCTGGACCTTTTTTCTTTCGTTCATTAAAATATGAAATAATTGAGCTACAAGACTGATTCTTTCAAAGATATGAGGCTGAATGTTTGAAAAATCCTATTCTTGCAATCGATGTTTCCCTACCTACCGTAAAACTGATATTTTTAAACTTTTATTTTGGATTTTAGAAATGTTTTCACTTTCGTTGCTATGGATATATTTCTCCATTGTCGCCGGGGCGAGTGTAGATTCGAGGTTTGGAACTCAGCGAGGCGGGCCAGTTTCAGGGGAGGGTTATATTTATGTGTCGATTTGGGGTAAAATCGGAAAAGTTCAAAATGTCGATTAGGCTTCGAGATATTGCAATTGATAGCTTTACATTTATGAGTTAGGTATCCTTAGTGCATGTTATTTAGTCTTCTTTATACCATTTACGTACTGCTAAGTACTGGGTATAATTCCTTCAACTTTTTCCTGGCCTCTGACGTAGCTTTGATGACCAATTTCAACCAACCAAGCTTCATGATATTGTAGTTTTCATCAAAAACACATGCAGTCCATGTAGAGTATTGGAAGAGAAAAATTGAATATGAAAATTAGTATATTAAAAATCTCGATTCCGATCGAATTTATATAGTAAAATTATTCATGTGAGCTCTTATTAAGTATGCTGTACTGAAATGAAATATCTAACGTAGAAAAGCGTCTTACATGCCGTCAAGTGAGGTTATGATTATCTTCCAGTGGTTCCATGTTCGTTTCGGTATACTGATTATAGTATTTTGAAAAGTCGTAAATAACCGGATGACATACAATATAAGTTTGTACTAGAACTGTCTGGTATCCGTACCTCATGGGGCGCGTATTTCATTTTCGAGAATTATACTTTTCTTTGCTTGCATGTAGCACGCAGACTTGAGAGCTTTCATTTTTTTCCTTATTTAAAGAGTATCATCTTATAACACTTCCCCCCTGCAAATTGCAAGCACCCATTTGCTCGTTTCTTATAAACTGTCGCAGTTTTCCATCCGTTGACCAGGAAGTTTGGAAGAGTTGTTCTCCAAAGGGGTCTGCCGCTGAGCGCGCCAAGGTCGCAGAGATAAGCTAGAGGTTGGTCGGATGTGTTATGCGGTGCAGGGGGCCAATTTTGTCGGCGTATTCGCTCTTCCCCGGAACGGGGAAGGAAGGGACAGATTGCAGCGAGAAGCTCTTCATTGTCTCCGGCGGGAATCGGGGCTGCGGCAGTCGAGAGGGTCCGAGGGACAGGCGAAAAGTGGGCCTCTCTCCTACCGCGGTCTCGTCACGGCTTTCGTAGGCGTAGATGTATAGACTAGGGATTTCAAAAAGGCGATTGTTACCCTAATGTATTGTCCTCCCCTCGTGAAAGATCGTGGTAGATGCGCGGTGAAATATTTTAAGTCTATAAGCGTCCATTGCTCCAGTACCTTGGGAGTGGGTAGTGATTTGCACTTCTGTTTATCTACCCTGCTTGGAATGTTGTAATCTCTAAGGCCTGTACCACGGAATATAGGAGGGGAATCGGAGTTGGGAAAAGCGGATGGAAATGAGCCCGAATGGTAAGCAGCCTTTTCCTTGGAAACAACCCAATTGTATGGACAAAAATCCCCTGAGCTTGCCTGTATTTGGTGATAAATATAACACGTTCAATGTGTTTTATAAATATTCCGGTTAAGTTGTGCCCATACTCGCTTTCATTTTCCTGTATGAAGTGGAAGATTTTGGGATGAAATTGTTGAATACATTCACATATGCGGTGTGAAAATATTTTTTTCGTGCTTTCTGTATTTATCCTAGTAATTATGCGCAGACACATTATCAATGAGTGTTTTTCCAAATAAAAAGCATTTTTTCAACAACGGCGTTCATATTTTAGCTCTAGTCAAATAAATGATTCGTATTTTTTATTCTGAAATCGCCCATAAAAATTTGAACGTGATCCATTTAATTTGCAACGCAGCCACCCATTTTAAATTATTTCCACGATTTGGCCTTTGCCATTGGCTTCGTGTATAAAGCGGTAAAACGTGGGTCGCCGTCGGGAGTAGCCAATCCGTCATACATGCCGAGCGCAGAATTGCTAGCCAATTTTGGCACAATAAATGTTCCCGTGTATAGAGGGCTTAGCTCCGAATAAGTACATTATGGGGGCATCCTTGGTTATTTTTTTCCTGTGGATTCAAATACAATCCACTCACAGGCTTGGTTTACAATTTTTTGTTGTTTCTAATCGGCGGGTAAATGTTGACTGTGACGAATTAGTTGACGTTTCGTAGTGTCTACTGAGAGTTGTGTGAATGTGCACCAGATTTGGTTTGCAGCCGAGGTATTTAGTTATCGATGGCCCAGCATACCTATCCTTGAAATAAGATCTGTTGCTTTCCCAGCGAATGAGATTCAGAAAATATTCTCATGTTTCCTTATGGATTAAAGTCTCAATCTAGGCCAAAGATTCGAAGTTCCACTGGAAGTAGTCGAGGTTTTCTTAATTTCTCTTTACTTTTTTGGGCTGGTGAAGGGAATGATACAGAGCGTAGCGTTGTATGGGGCAGGAATGTGGACTCTCAGAAAGGTGGACGAGAATAGGCTGCAGGCATTTGAGATGAGGATGCGAAGAAGGATGGAGAATATGAGGTGGAAGGAGAGGAAGAGTAACGAGGAAGTTTTTGAGATGGTGGGCGAGGAAAGGAGGCTTCTTAAGGAAATTCGAAATCATCGTAGTAGGTGATAGAGGAGGTATAATGTGATAGAGGAATGGATATTGGGCAAGCGTGGAAGAGGAAGAAAGAGAATAGGTTTCATGGACTGGATGAAGAAGGGCAGATCGTATGCTGAGGCGAAAAATGATGTACTAGGGCGAGATAGGCTTCTGAAGTGTATAAAACCGGGAGGAGATTTCTGGCATTCAACAAAACCTACTTTAACAGTTAGAACAACTAAATAAATACTTTTTTGCCACCTACCACTCGCCGTAATTCTTGTTTCATAGACATCATTACCCCATCACGACTGACATGCACGCTTGCATCTCTGTGTAATAATTTTGCTGCCAGGTACTCTAATACCTGTAGTTTCGAATAAACGGGTGGCATATATCTATTGTAGTGCATTCCTGTGGTTTTTCACATCCTGATGCAGGATTTGCGGGTACTGTGCGAGTTAATTTTAGGTTTTTGCATAATAATAAATATCATTTCATTCATTTTAACGTTTCATAAATTTTAGAAATCCTGACAACTAGTAATACCAAAAAGGACTTATAGGAAATATTTGCGTAGTGTTTTACATGGAGTTTTGTTTTTTTTATGAATCGGAAATTTGTACAGTGAGGAAAAGGAAAGAAAAATGTTAAGAAAGCTTTGAGGTATGCCTATGGCGAAAGATGGAGAAGATATGATGGACAGATATGGTTGAAATTGGGGAGGGTTGCAGAGGAGTGAGAGAGGAGAGGAAGAGAAAGGCAAAGTGGATAGGCCACATAATATTGGGAGATTGCTGGTAGAAAGTCATAATAGAAAGAAAGATTATTGGAAAGAGAGGAAGAGGAAGGAAGATATTTGGTATGATGACAGATATGATGAGAAAATAGTACAGGGCAATAAGGAATCTCGCCCGAAGCAGAAATGCTTGGAGACCACAGTTCCGTTGAGACCTATACACAATGGATAGATACACAGAAAAAAGATACTTTAGTAGAGTGATGCCTGACATGATGGTGAAAACTCACTGCCGGCCACACCTCTTTGAGATGTTGTATTGCGTATTATGTAGATGATATCCCTGTCGGGCCTTGGCCTACATTTCGACTTAACTTAATTCGGTGGGATTTTCAAGAACGGTTCTTGCATAGCATATTCTTTTGGGGTTTGCTTCAGAAATATGACCAAACATCGTTAATTTTGGACCAAAATCATCTTAACAGCATTTGCTATTATATTTTTTTAAGATGGCTGTGATTTCACTTTCAGGACATGAATACGTTTCCCGATTTCGTTTCTTGTTTGAATATGAATTATAACCTGTTTTCATTCGGGGTAGATCCACGTGGCCCAATCAATTGTCGAGCGTGTTTAGACTCCTAGAATAAGTTTTCTGTTAATATTCCGATCTCGATGTTGGGTGTGCCATATCGGGTTCAAATGCAGGTCAAAGTTCAAAAGTTCTTGTGATCCAAGTGTTCTCGTTTCTGTGTGCGCTTATATTTAAGAATCATTTCAAAATGGAAGTTCTGCGAGACATTCAGAAGACATAAATATAGACTTATCTCTTCGCGGTGTGGAGTATGTGTTCTCAATGCATGCGCCAGGGATTAATGCAACCCTTGCCGAGGTCGAGACGATAGGAAAAATATGCTTGAAATGCGATCTCAACTTATACACACTCACGCAAACGTTGTGCTACTTATAGTTTTCCTTCGTATTCGTCAAGATAAATATTTAACAAATTATGATTTAAACTTATTTCCAAAACAATGAGATTTCTGTGCAAACGACTTGCACGCCATTGTTTTATGATTGCAATCTACATATTTGCTCATCATGAATCACATCATTTTCACCCGTGAATGTTTCATTTTTTTATCAATAAATGTTTGTCGCCATTTTTATCATCTTAATTTTTAGTCTTTTCCAAGAAATAGATGGTATTTTATGGGAATTTTGACTGATTTAACTAGAATTCGCCTCAAATGAAAGATAGATAGATGAAAAGATGAAATTCAGATCAATATTTGCCTACTCTGTTGAATCAATAAATTTCTTATGCCCGTCTAACATACTTAATTGGAGTTACATCATTTTGGACGCGCCTTGGAGTTACATCATTTTAGACGCGCCGTGAGATTTTTATCTTGAACAATTATGATGTTACCCTTGATAAGTACTAATTTTTGGTCTGTATAGCTTAATAAATTGCAGCGAAATAATGTTACCTCATTACCAACATCTGAAATGCTGAGTATTTAATATCTACAATGCTGAGCTTTATATTCAATCTTATCGCAATTTAGTATTTCCATAATTGTCATGCATTTAAGTTGTAAATTATTATAGGTATACCTAATTTTCCGGGATGCCCTCCGCGTCCATTCATCTCCGTTCGACAGTTTCGCCCGCGTCCTCAGGCTTGAAGTGAAGCTGAAAACAGAAGGAGTGAAGTGAAGCTTCAAGCCTGAAGATGCCTGCTGAAACGCTGGCGAAACTCTCCTGCGAAGATGAATCGACACGGGGGGCATCCAGGAAAATTAACCTTGCCTACTCCACCACTCCGCGGAAGCCTTCATTAATATGTAAATCATTGTTGTTACTTGCCAAAAGTCCGCTATTCCGGGAAGTCCTCAGTTTTTGAATCTCAGTGCAAATTTTCAATTAAGCCCATTTCGTTATTTTTATTGCATTTGGTTTGTTTTCCAAATGATATTTCATTGAGTTAATTATTTCTTCCGAGTTTTGATGTAATTACATTAATTAATCAGTCCACGTTCTGTAAATCCAATCCAATCGTCATAATCATAAATTAGCCATCTACTAATTAGTATGGCCTTGAATGCAAGTTTAGAGATTGATCCAAGCTTGCAATTATTCCAATATTATGATTGATTTCATGCTCTTTTTTCTTATTTACATTCACGTGCCATTACACGTACGTCGGCTCCTTGGACGAATTTATCTCAACAATAATAGGCCGTATGATATGTATAATTAAAAGGCAATATCATGGAGAGCAAGGTGGAAAAAAATTGTTAATTATGTCGAAACACAAAATAACAAAGAAATTCTGTAAAAGAAGGCGCCATATTGAAATATAATATAGCAATGGCAACTCCCAACGGAATAAACGGCAGCGGGAACCAGGCAATTATCATAGCGAACAAATGAGGTTTACGAGCGTCTAGAATGAAATTTTTAAGAAGAGCTGCTGACCATCCACGAACAATCAGAAAAGAAATACATATATGAGGTGAGAACTCGGCGTAGTAGGCATCGAAGAAACTTCGAGAATGCAGTAACTGGTGGAAAGAACACGTAAAAAGAATAATTCAGGAAGAATATAATGAAATATATTGTTGCATACCGATTTGCTTTCTCTGGGAATTCAATGCTGATTTAGCACGTAGATCCTCGCCGATGTACCAATTGATGCCTGTGACTATTAATGACTTTCATTTTACCTACGAAGGAGATGATTCTAAAGATGAAGGATATCTACTCTTGCGGTCAAGGATCCGTCATTGTCAGTCTGAGCAGCGTATATGCTAAAATAATCAATTATTTGTCCAGTGTGTTACGATGTGTACTTTGTTTTGATGTCCATTGTGATAGGAGGCGGCTCTTTTGGATGAGATAGATTTTGTAGAGATGGTTTATTGATTTTGGTGTTATTTTTATAGTTTTTGGCCAAGAATTTCTTTGTGATAGTTGTTAAATTTTATTTGTCATGTGAAAAAGGTTTGTCGGTACTTTGAAAAATCTTAACAATATATGTTATCAATATTAGTAACGTTCCGGGGTAAGTACTATTCAGTTCTTTGTTTATGTTTGATTTGATCTAGCATTTCTCAGTGGTATGCCGTTTTTCTCTATCTTAGCCCTGATGGTTAAATTGAATAATTGGCAAAGGCAACTTGATACATTGAGTGGGCCAAAATAAAAAAAACGAGGTACTGTAATCATAGTTGTAGCCAACACATGCCCTGGTGTCACGACATCTTCAGTTTTCGAAAAAAACGTATTTCAATATGAGTTGATCTTAATTTTGAACACCGCGCCTAAAACTCTCGTAATATCTTTCTCGAATTAGGGAAAGCATATTCAATATAACTATCTATTTGCATTACTGCCTGCATTGTGACTTCTAACGTATAAACGGTGACGCTTAAATGAAATGTTGCCTGAGGATATTTTTTTTACTTACCAATAGCAATTATAAAAAAAATTTGCGTTCAACGACCCACGATTGGAGCTCCAGCCAACGTCAATGCTATCCGAAAGAAGAACAGGAGCGACCCATTTTTTTGCGAGTGTGTGCTTGCTTGTTCATTATTTCCCCCGTTATTCTCTTTGCTGCTCATCCCGGTTCCATTCTCAGAGCTGGTTTTTCTCGCCCATTTCCAACTCCCTTCCATTCCACTAAATGCTTGGGTTTTGTGTTTTCTGGGTCTTAGGGCCGCGGGAGGTCATAAATTCAAATCCGTCCTTTTTTCTTCTCCATTTAGGTGTTTTTGCGTCCCCTTACACGTTTCTCAGGAAAACATCAGCATCTACGTCTACCTATTACCCTGCAATCTACCACAAAGGTGTCTGGTAGGGGGTGACTTATCACCAACGTGAACCACAGTGAAGAAATTTACTTTCACCAATAAACACCGTACCATCGGCATGCCACAAAAGCTACAGAAACTACTAAAATAATCCATAATGTAGCTATGAAAACTTGACACGAAAGTCATGCAGGGAACATGCAAAACATGGTTTTAGCACTTATCGGTAGATTTAGAAACATGCATTAGGGTGCTTATGAATTAATCAGCCACACTATCTGTCAAGTATCCTACTTTAAAGTTTTTATGCAGCCATTATGGTCTCTTATCGATCGCGGGAGAAACGACAATTTTAACCTTTCTGTTCTATAATCTGTCGCCCTTATTTTATTCTCATGGTCTGATCTACCGTAGTATGTTGGAGTTCGTGAGATATTGATAAATTCCTCTGAAAATTAATCGGTGTTGAATTTTGTTAAAGATTGCGTCTAATTTTCAATCGACGTGACGGTCTGAAAGCGATTCCCATCCAAGTTGTAAGAGGTCAGTAACACTAACGAGACTATCATAACGGTCATTCATGTATCTTGCTGATCTTCTCTGCACGCGTTCGAACTCTGTTTTTTAAGCCTACCTCATGTGGATTCCAAACACTGGCAGCGTATTCTACGTGGGATCTAATAAGGGAGAGTAGCTGATTTTTCTAACTTAATCGTCGAAGTACTAAGTATCCAAGAAGTATCCAAGTACTCTTTTAACAAATCCCAATTTGCGATTAGTCTGACCAGTTAATTCCCGACTAAGGGACGCCTGTGAAAAAACATCGGCCTGTTTTAAAGGAAAAGTGCATGACCCAGCAAATTCGTTGACTCGATTTAAATGTTTGAATCAACGCGCATAGCGGAATACACCAAGTCGTGAGCCCATTATTTGGGGATTCGACCGGCACTTGAGGTCATTTTCGTCAATAAGGATTCGTGGATAGGAATGTAGGGAAAGAGCTCCTCGGGAAAAATTCCAGATAAACGTGGCGTTAGCATTAATTTACTCTTACGAACGGGAAAATTTATTGTGCCAAAATCTGTATGCAATCCTGCGCCCAGCCATATTAAATGGATTGGCAGCAACTGGTATCGAGTAAAATTTCACCGCATGCTCGAGGCCGCAGGAAATGAATCAATCTTGGAAGTAGTTATGCACGGGTGGCTGATTTGCATTCGAAATTCATCTACATCTACAAAATACCCTGCAAGCCATCACTAGGGTATGTGGCACGGGGTGATTCCACATCAGGCGTGCAACACTCATCCCAGATGAAATCAGAACCGCGCACGCTTGCCCGGATGCCAGGTGCAGGCCAAAAGCAATCAGAATGACAATAATCAGACAAGGTGTGTGCTGCGTAAACGAACATGCTACCATGCAGTATATTATTTTCAACTACTGGTCAGTATTATTAATGCGACCAATGACTATTAATACAAGGCACTAAGTTATGCAGGCGCTATATCTTGCCGGATATTTCATGCGGGGTTAGTATCTAATAATGATGTTAAGACATTTAGCACAGGTGAAAAACCTACTTTACCCAGTGAGGGTCAAAGTATTGTAGAGCTGAATTATCGTAACTATTGTAGACCGTTATTGTACGTGGAAAAATTATATTTTTAATCTATTGGTTCTACATCTATTTACGTGATTTTATGCCTGTGAACATTTCTACCATGATATTTTGGCACTAGCAGAATATGTTGAACGTCGGGCCAAAAAGCAGTCTACTTCAAACTTTCGTAAAAGATTTAATCTATTTTATTCCCTTCGATCGGATAGAGGTTCCTGCCCTAAATCCTACAACAACTCATTAACTTTACTATGCTTATCGTTACAATTTCTATAAAATCTTGCCGCTCTTTGCTGTATTTGATCTGTATCTGAAGCTAATCTATGTCTCAAACCGAAGCTGAAAAATTGACGACGTTCAGATTGTATTGGCGATAATTAGCGTTATGAGAAAATATTTGCTGAAGTCAATTAATCATTACCATTAAATTTTCTATCTTTGTAACGGGGAAGATACTTTTCGATCATATGTCTGTGCGAAATTACTCCGAATAATAATAAAAAAACGCATTTTAAAAATTGTGATACGTGCTGTCTATACTAGTTGCATCAATAGTGAAACCTTAAATTTCAACAACGTCCTCTTATTACAATTTTATCCCTCTTCAGAATCAAAAGAAGGCAAACTGCGGGCAGCTTTGCTCTGAATAATCAATTAATCAACGTATAAGCTTTCATATACGTTAGAAAACTGTTTTTAAACAGCCTAAGCCACGACTGCATTTTGAAAACTGAACAACTTCCACTGTGATAGGATTTATTACGACCGGTTTCGCTTTTTAAAGAATCTTCAGATCCTCAACATCTTTTTACAGCATCTTCAGCAACCTAAAGATGCTGTAAAAAGCGAAGCCGCTCATAATAAATCGCAATGGAAGTTGCTCGATTTGTAAAATGCAGTCATGTTCCGTTTCACATTAATCAGGCCTGAAAATTACAGGTTATGAACTTAAGCCCCAATGGATAGTAGTTCGCAGTTAGCTTGGTGCTACAGTGCGCTGAGCTGCGAGTTTTTTTCCAATGATATCGCGGATGACAAATACTAAACTGGGCTCCTATTACCCTTCGGCTTCCATCAAAAGATTTGAGAAATTTCATATTCGTGTTGCTGAAATTGGAGGAAAGAGAGGGTTTATTTGGATGCCTTTGAGACTGGGGTTTGAATAGTTATGTTGATCAAACAGAATTGATGGAGAGGTAAACAAACAGGAAAACTTTGGGCTCGGTGTGGGAGGGAAGACGGTTGTTGTGGATACCGGACCGGATACCGTAGGATATGTGAAATCGAAGTGTGGAGTGAGCGTTGAAATTTGCAGCAGAAAGGGAAGAGAGACGAGGAAAAGAATTATTTTTCTTTTTTGCCGCCAGAAAGTAAAAAGACACTGTGACGGTCTAAAAGGAGTGTTAAACAGTTGGACTGTTATGATGAACCGCCACATGATGCAATAGATTAAAGAAGGAGAAAGTCGACTTCAAAAAATCATTTGCCCTCTCCGGAATTCGAGCCAAGGCCTCCCAATATCATCAATATGTCAATGTCAATATGACTCGAAATCTTAAATTTGCTGGAGTTCATTCATGATAAAGCATCAAAATACAGGTATCTGTCAAAACATAAGCGTTGTGAGGTGATTTCGGGTTATCATCCGCGAGAATGATATACAATGCATGGTCGCATTTCCTGTTCTACAATGTGGACTTGAGACAAGATCACCAAGTTCGCCTAGACCTCCGCTGAGATACTCATAGAATTAAGTTGACTATGAGGTGAATTCAGGTTACAGACTTGACCGGCAATCTGCAGATCTAGGTTTGAATCCCGAATCTTCTGATATCTTCTGGCGAATGTTTTTGAGAAAGAGTTTGATAATAACTTGACATCTGTCTATTAATTAATATCTTTTCTTCACGTACCAAAGGTTTAAATCGAACGATTGATATCCTCCATGTTATGCTTTCTCAACAGACCCGTAATTCATTTCAAAACTTCTCCAACTCTGTACCTTCCTTCCTTCGACATCTACATTTACATACTACCCCTGCGATTTGACGCATGGGAGTGTGGCAGGGGACCTAAACACCAGCCGTGTAAAGATGTAAGAGATAAGGTTTTTTGTGGAGAAATGATGACGTGTAACATGGGAGTGTATTTAGTGGTGATCAGTTTTTACTGTGATCGCTTATTGTTCGCGGAAAGAACAAGTTCTTGTGCCTACCTGTTCGGCAATGTATCTCTCTTATCTCTTCTGTCAGAATAAAAGATGAAGAGAGGCGTCATTTTGATGTATTCTCTGCGTTGCTCTGCGACACACCATGTCTAAATTTCTCAAGCGAACTAAATCTACCGTGTAGCCTCCGAGTCTCTAGGGGCGGCCACCTCTATCCCCGTAAAAGTTATGTAACACTATATGTTGGCTCGTAGCAGTTTTTGACGAAGCGTGCAGCTTTTAATTGTATTTTATTATTTTTTTGGTAAATGTTTATTGCCAGGGTCCAAAATGCTCGCGACGTATTCGAGGTTTGGCCTTACCAGAGCGAAGTAGCATCTCTCTTTGACTTTATTATCCAAGGACCTTCCTATTATACGTTTAACAAAACCGAGTCACTTTAATGCTGTGCCGCATATTTTTTGCATGTGTGTCCCCCACGATATATCAGAAGTTGAGGTATTCCAAGATATTTAACCACATCTGAAAATGTTATGTTTACTCTACCCTCAGTGTAGGTATGGCATTTGTGTGATGACTTTCGCAGGAAGTGAACTGTGGTGAATTTACTAAGGTAATTGCTATGGCGATCGGCAAAATATGGAGTCGAATCAAGGGTACGATAAAATAAGAGAGATACTTTGCCATCTATGTGTTAATATCGTTTGTTCTCCTACCAAAAAATTTTATTGAGCGATGGATATCCTTCGTACTACTGCTTTGGTCGATAAATTCATTTCAAAACTTCTCCTACCCTGTGCCTTTCTTCCTTCGACATGAATTCTAATTTTTCCCTAAAGATTCTCGTACGTCGATATTTAACCTCTTAATGGCAACCTTTCAAATCTCTACCTTCCAGTTTCGCTCTCCGTCATGAATTAATTACCTCAGCAGTGCGATGCTTCTAAATTGTGAGGGAGCGCTTGTAGGAGAGGAACTTGTCGTGGCGGCAGCCGACCGAGCCGCGATTCCTCTCTCGTGTTTTCCTCTTCCCCGTCATCCTGTTGTTCCTCAGCTTTGGCCTTCTCTCCTTTGTTCTGTTGCCCATCCCCCGCCGCCGTGCTACCCACTCGCTCCGCTTGACGTCTCGCTGCGGGGGTGGGGGGGGGCAACAAAAGGAAGAGAGAGGATTTCAAAACAAGTCCTTGCTCCGAAGATTCAATTTCATGGGAGGTCTCTTTTTCCCTCGTCTCTCTGGGTCTTTGTCTTAGACTGTCGTTTTTACCTTGTTTGCGGAGTTCCTGTCGGTGATTTCTACTACATCTACTTATTATCCTGCAAGCCATAAGGGTGTTTGTCAGGGGGTGACTTATTACCAACATGAACTACAGTGAAGAAATTTACTCTCGACAACAAATACCATACTATCGGTATACTACAATTGCTACGGAAACTACTGAAATAATCCATAATGTAACTATGAAAACCATAATGATAACTATAACTATGACACTAGAGTCTGCAGGGAATATGAAATACATTGTATTAGCGCTACTCGGTAGATTTAGAAACATGCAATGGGGAGCATATGAAATAATCAGCTACACTACCTGTCAATTAAGCTACTTCAAAGTCATTATGGTCAACGCAGCCATTATGATCTCATCGATCGCTGGAAAAACGACGTTTTAAATCTTTCTGTCCTACAGTCTACTTCCATTATTTTATTTTCATGATTTTATCTACCCTAGTATCTTGGAGTTCGTAATATATTCAAAACTTCGTTTGAAAATAATTTTTTTAAGTTTAGTAAAAGTTTACGTGGAATTTTCAATTCGTTTTGCGCACCCGCGCAGATGCACTGACTGTTTTCCGTTTAGACCTTTTTTTTCAAACCTAGACCGACAAGTGACATTTACGGCAAGTTAAATCACTTATTTCTGTTTAAATATCTTTCTCGGGCTTCGCACCGGGTAATTTTTTCATAATCCGCCAACGTTTTGGAAAACGACTTGTTTTCCATATGACAAGGAACGTCGGCGGATTATGAAAACATTACCCGGTGCGAAGCCCGAGAAAGATATTTAAATATAATACACCGGGAAAATCTTAATTAACTTATTTCTGATTTTTCGCCGACGAAAATTGTATAGGGTATTTTTTTTTGGCTGAAATGAACACAACCATAATAAGAGTGCGAGGACATCGGATTGTATCGGATCTATCTAGAATCTTTCTGGTGGCACATTTTAAACCTTTCTATTTTACAATCTACTTACCTTTATTATTCTCATGATCTGATCTACCGTAGTACGTTGGAGTCCGTAAGATATTGAAAACTTCGTCAGAAAATAAAACGGTTTTGAATTTATATAAAAGATTTAGTCTAATTTTCAATCGACGATCTGAAAGCGATTCCCTTCCAAGTCAGTTGTCCATCAAATGTCTGTATGAAAAAGGTAGCGCGGACGTCGAATGAGGGGGGCAGGTTTTGATGGGGTGGCAAAAAGTGGAGTGGAACCAAAGGTTTTCCCCTCCATCTTCGTCCACGCTCTCGTCCGACAGCATTCTCCCCTCAAACGTTAGCGAAGTGCGTCGGTATTTAAAGTTACCCACCGGATGCATTCAGGCTCCGTGAGGGAGATGAGGGAGGTTCTTGTAAAGCGTCATTCATTCGCCGAGGGACTAATAGCGGCGCAGTTGGTGCATTATTTGATAATTCAACCTGTTGGGCGATGAAGCCTGCAGCGAACAGCAACAAAAAGAGAAAATTAGAATCTTTGGACTTTGTTGCAGTAAGAGCCTTAATGGCTGCTTTCAAGAACATTTGGTTATCGAATCAATAGTTATGAGATTCATGAAGTTATAGATCTACGGAGAGAATTACCAATGAAGATTTCTTACTCAGAGCTGCGGTGTTAAGATTTTGTGTGACAACTCGGAGATTTAGAAGGGGCATTACTTATCCCTAGGGTAAAAAATACTTCATACCTTTCCACTTTTGATTTTTGATCTTATTGGATGGGATGGTTTCTCATCATCATTAAATGTTTATATACATCTAAGAACCTTTTAATGCGGTGTGGCAACATCGAAACTGGTCTGGTCGAAAATAAAAGTGGAAACTTGAATTTGTTAGGATGTTTTCTCATCATCATTAAAGGTATAAAAAAGAGGCACTCCGGGAGTGCCGACAGAAATGAAAACTTGAAATAACGTGAGCATTTTTGAATGTAGGGAAAAACTTCACTTTATTTTATAAAATCATAATAAAATCATTTTTGAATTTACCGCGTAAATTTTACAAAATTAACAAATGTATTTTTTGAATATTTCAAATAAACCGCATAATACAAAGTTTTCTATATATCGTAATACAAAATTAAGAATTTTAAAAAACTCCAATAAAAACATACATTTTGAATTTACCGCGCATAATTTGTTCTGTGTTTCTGGATTTGAAAGCACAGAAGGCGCGCATGCGCTACATAACAGTTCACGAGACAGCTGTCTATATGTATATGTATACACTAGCGATAAAAAATTTTTCTCCACGTGTTTCCTTTTTTATATTTCTACAATATATAATTGTAAACACTTCACATTTATAAATTAATTTTATGGCACAACATTCGAATAAGCTACTCAAATTGAACGTATTAAAAGAAATTGAGTTATATTGCACTAACCTTCACTATTCTTGTATCGAGTACACTCTCCTGCACGAGTATGGACTATTATATTATCCGGCACAATATTTGTAGCAACCCAAATTGAATGAACTAAACCGTATATTAGATATATATAATGTAATATGAATAAAATTATAATATAGTTTATTTGACGGTGACGGTGACGCGAGTCCAATGGTTTTTACCCATCCACAAGTACTGTGTATATAGCGAGTATACTGTGTATATACAGAATATACAATTATACATATATTTAGCAGCAGTGACGGTGACGGTGACGCGAGTCCAATGGCTTTTACCCATCCACAAAAGTGTATATACAGAATATACAATTACACATATATTTAGTAGCGGTGATGGTGACGGTGACGGTGATGCGAGTCCAATGGTTTGTACCCATCCACAAGTACTGAGTATATAGCGAGTATACTGTGTATATACAGAATATGCATAATTATACATATATGTAGTAGCGGTGACGGTGACGCGAGTCCAATATCTTTTACCCATATACAAAAGTGCTCAACGCGACATAAGAAGTTTTCACTTCAATAAATCTAAGAATCTTCGGGTGCGATGTGGCACCATTGAAACCGGTCAGCTCTAAGATAAAAATGGAAAATAGGTCCGTGGTAATCGTCATTCATTCGCCGGGGGAAACTAATTTCAGGGCAGTTGGTGCATTATTAGATGTCTTCCACCTGTTGGGTGGTGAATCCTGGAACGAACAGCAGCAGATTCGAGAATATTAGAATCAGTGTAGTGTGTGGCAGTAAAGGTATTGAGATGATCATATCAACGGAACGAATTACCAATAAAGATTTCATACTCAGAGATGCTGGGTATTGATGGTGTTTGACAACTCGGCCATTTAGAAGGAACATTTCTTATGCCAAGGGGAAAGAAAAACTTCATAACATTCTACCTCTTTTACGATGTGCGAGCGCACAGTTTATGCGTCATGTTATTTCAGGGAAAAAGCTTATTTAAAACAATATTCGTTAAGCTAGCTAGATACAATCCAATGTTCTCGCACTCTTATTACGACTGTGTTCATGTCAGCTTAAAAAGCTCATTTTATACGATATTCGTCGGCGAAAAATCAGAAACAAGTATTTAAACTTTCCGTAAAAGTCACTTATCGGCTGAGAAAAAGGTCCAAACGGAATACAATCAGTGCATTTCTGTGGGTGCGCAAAACTAATTGAAAAATAGACTCAATCTTTCATGTAAATTTACAACCGATTTATTTTCAGACGAAGTTTTCTATATCTTACAAACTTCAGCATGCTACGGTAGATCATATCTTGAGAATAAAATAAGAGCAACAGATTGTAGAACGGAAAGGTTTAAAATGTCGTTTTTCCCGCGATCGAAAAGAGACCATAATGGCTGCGTTAAGACATTGAATTAGGTTAGTTGACAGGTAGTGTAGCTGATCAATTCATATGCACCCTAATGCATGTTTCTGAGTCTGTCGAGTGGTGCTAACACCATGTTATGCATCTTCCCTGCATGACTATTGTGTCACGTTTTCATAGTTACATTCCAGATTATTTTAGTAGTTTCTGCAGCATTTATAGTATACCTATTATGTGGTGAATGTTGGTGAAAGTTATTTCCTTCTCTGTAGTTCACGTTGGTGATAAGTCACCCCCTGCCAGACACCCTTGTGGTGGCTTGCATGGTAATAAGTAGACGTAGATGTTGAAACTCATCGTTGCTTCCCCGTAACAGTTTCTTTCAGCTTATTCCTTTCATTCTCTCGTATCGCCTCCCTCACCTTGTTGGTCTTTTGGGTCACCCATGGAAACACTTCTCCGAACCCCCACTTACTTTTGCTCGGAGAATCTCTTCGCCCTATGCAGGTGTTTCTCTGTTCTTCCTTCTGACCACTTGCTCTCTTCCCGACGTCAGCTGCACATTTGTCGGAGGGACCAAATTTGCCAGATAAAAATTGTGGGGTGGATAATTTGAAGTTTCAATCCATTATTTTGAAACGATTTTCGTAAGGCTGGAACCAAGTAAAAATATATCGTAATAACGAACGTTAGGTGATAATTTGACATGAAATTATTTATTCCATAACTTATACACAAGATATCATTTGTGTTTGAAGGAAGACACTGAGGGTTCAAGTTTGGATCAAAATAGAGATTTATTTGGATGCGTTAAATATTTAACGCATTACTGCATGAGCTATTCGGGGTACAAATATAGAAAACTAAGATAAAATTGAACTATTTTTTGAAACAGCAATAAATGAGTGATTTACATATTCTTCCGATTTACAAATATCTTACGGGGTCTTTCTTGGAAAAGCACTATTCATAAAAATAACACGTCAAGAGCGCAGCGCGCTGGTGAGATCGCTTTTTCGTTGGAACGGAAGAGGGATGCAAGGTTTCATTTGGTAGTCTCAGTTTTTGCTTGGGACGCGCGCTCTTCACTGTTTTCTACCGGTTCGTCTACCGTCCTTACCTTTTCCTGTCGCCCTTATCCCTAAAGTCGTCTTCATCCTGTGCCCCGGATGTGCTCGGAGGAATGGGACCAATTCTGTCCAGGCGTTGCCGCAGCCACTTTTTTCCCGCCCCAAGCGAAATGGTGGGAGGCGTCGTGGTATTCTGGCGGGAGAAGTGTTTTAATTTCTTGCCGTAACATAGCGAGTCAGCATTGATGCGACGCTCGTAAAAAGTCTTCTGTAGAAATAAATTAGGAGCAGGAATGACGCTGATTCATGAATGAGTGAATTAGTTTTTTTATGCCTACGTAGTTTTTTGTTGGCCATTTTTAGCTCTTGTTTCCGTCGTAAAATTTTCTGATTGGTTGCACATATGTGATTTTGGGCCAGATATAATAATTGGAAAATGCAAGTAAGAAATGATTCCAGTTTTTTATTTAGAGTCGAATTCGTAAAATTTTTTGATGGAATAATGTACATTATTAGGTCAAATAACAGCTCCACTTTGTGAGGCGAGATGTTATTGAACAGCATTGTAAATGATACACAAAGGATATCGCACTGTCTTCTTGTATTCCAACTCTTACAGCTGGTGTTTCAGCTGACGAGCAGTCATCATCAGGTGCTTAATGATGACTACTAGTCAGATGAAACACTTGTTTTAAGATTTCGAATTAAAGTGGACAGTATTATATCCTCTGTGTATTAGTCAAAAAACAGGTTGTGGAGTGTCAAATACAGCCACTAGTTGGTTTTGGTTGGCACTAAAAGGTGTTATATTTTTGTTCTCTTATACATGCTTATTATTTCTAATAAATGCTGATGAATACAAAAAGAAATCACTACGTTTTAAAAATTATATTTTCGATAAGAATATTGCTACCCAAGTTACACACAGGCCCGGCTGTCTTTATAAGACGTGAAATAGGCCCAGTGGGAAGATATGTGGAAAGTAGAAATTTGTGTTTTTGTACGAGTATGCGGTGAGATGTTTAATGATTTATGTTTTTGCTTTGATGGAATGTAATGAATTTCAAGCAATTTTAGGCCATAGCCATATTAAAGGCTATTAGCCTCTCCGCTGTGTTTTATTAAATAAGTCCTTCGACTGACCGCTCTTATTATTACTCTTGATAAATATTTTAGAGTTAAAAGCCGACTATCTCTGCTTCTGGACACTTCTCCTCTTCTTTCCTCTCGATCGGTTACTATATTGCTATACTATTTAAATATTTCTAGTAAAATGTTAGCACTCAACGGAATGAAATTATCCTTTGTTTAATTGAAATTACTGTGGTAAATATGCTCGTTGAAATGAAAAAATGACCCCGTTTAAATATCATCCTTTAATTATTCATTACGAACGCATTAAAATTCCAAAAATAATTTACAATCGCTTTCATTATCATATTTTTTTCATGGTAACCACTTAAGTAATTAGTATGTTGTTTTCATTGTCAATACATTCAGATATTCCACTCGGTTTAAGCAGGATTCATAATATATTCAATGAAATTGCCATGAGAAATAATCGGCCTGGGCCGGGTACTGAATCACGGACCTTTGGCTTTCCGGGCCACTGCGCCGACCACTACGCTACCCAAGCCTCCTAATCCTCATGGCAATTTTGAAGGATGCGTATGAACTAGATGTTAAGTCCTTGCGGTCCATCAAAGATGGTAACGCGAGGGAGAATGGACTTCAATGAAGCCACAGCATGTGGACTGTATCCTACACCAGCGCTAAAGCGGCGCTTGGCTCTTTATACAAATTATTCAGGCCTGCCGCTAACACGGCAGTGAAATACAATGAAATAGTCATGATAAAAATGTTTTTCTCCGTCTTTTCCCGATTTTTTCTCGTGGGAATTTAATTGTATTTCACCGCCGTGTCCGCGAAAGGCCTGATAACTTTGTATAAAGGATTAAAGGTGCCAGAACCAACGTAACATCCACTACATCCCATATGCACCATATTACGTCCTTTTGAATGTAATGATTTTGGTGCTTATTCCTTGAATGAGTACCGTGTTGCCAAACTTCTGAAAAGGGAAGTTTATCGCGAGAATACTTCGTCTGCTTGCGAAGTCCTACCTAGCGACTCTTGATTCATCCTCATCTTTACAAATATGTTATGGATTTCATGGCTTTAATGGTCATAAATCTTATTCATTATATTTCTTAATTATATTATGACTCAGCTGTTTTCACGCGCCCAGTAATTCTTCGGGATGACTGGATGTTTTCACCTCAAAGAGACCAAATGTGATGTTTTTTCGATCGCTGATAGTAAGCGGCCCTCCGAGGCCTCTAATGTGATGTACCACCCAAGTAATTTGTTGTCACCTACCGTTATTTTTATATGTCATTTTGAGCATTCTTTTTTACGTTTCTTTTAGCCATTAAAAGAGGAACGTCTTGGAGATCCTAATATCATTGAATAAATAGCTCTTAACATTGCCTTAAGGTTATACATGGAAAATAAATTCATTAAAATGGTTTTTCGAAAAGGTTTTGTACGATAACATTCCAACTAACTACATCTTATTTTGAAGGATAATGTGTGTAGTGGTAGGAACATAAGTTGTAGATTTGCCATGGCTGAGAAAGAATTTTCAAATAGATGATAATTGATGGGGGGGTCTTAGTATAGACGTAAAGAGAAAGCTGCTGAAAACTCTAATATGGAGCGTGTCCAACATAAGTCCCAGGTATTACTTCATTCTCTCATTGGTTGTTCAATCCTAGGATTGGTTGACTGCAGCTTTCAACCCTTCCCTATCTAATGCTAGTTCCCTTACCTCCTGGTATATCTTCGTATGTACTTTGCTCTTTAATTGATCCCTGAACTTATTCATGGGTCTTCCTCTGGGGACTTTGCCTTCTATTTTACCTTCAAATTACTTCATTACTTTTGCAATAATATTTTTGTACTGAAAATTAAATACTTTTTACAAATTATAATATAATGTCTTTCCTTTTCAGGTAAGTGTTTTCTCCGAGGTTGTCTTACAGTGCTGTGTTTAAGGACGAGGCCGACTCTTGTGATGAAACATCTGTGAGTAATTACCGTTTTTTAAACGGCAAATTTCTTTAATTGGAAGAAAAAAGCTGTGTTTGTTTCCGCTGGGTTGAAATGGGAGATTTTACCATCAAGACTGAGTCCAGCAGTATACGTATCTGTGTAGTATTTTGAAGGCGAATGGGTTTAGTGGTCGTTGGATTGGATTAGAGTGGACATTAGATGTAGAATTTCTGTGGCTGAGAATGAATTTTCAAATAGTAGGGAATTTAATAAGGGGGGTTTGAGTAGAGACGTATTGGGAAAACTTTAATTTGTTGCTTAACGGGTCGGAGACTTGGTCATCGCGAAAGGAGGATGCACGTGGACCTGATGCGTTTTAAATGCGGGTGTGGATAAGGATGTAGAGAGTGAGCTGAGTGGCGAGGAGGACGAACGAAGATGTGGTTGGACAGGAGAGGAAGGTGGAGTTTCGGAGGAGGCATAAAAAATGGACGGACGACGTTTTGAAGAGAGTGGAAATGTTAAAGAGGGTAATAGAGGGGACAATTCTGGGGAAGCATGGAAGAAGAGGAAGGGGATGGGAGTTTTGGGCGAAAAAAAAGAGGATGGCAATGTGAGAAATTTAATAGGTATTTTGGGTATCCCAGAAGTTAGGACATCAGAATAAATACTTTAACTTCAAACACTTTAATAAATGAAATATTTCTAGAAATCTTTTAGCCACCTTTTAGGAATCCTTGTATTTATAAATAGTATTCTTGTTATAATTTCGAAGCTGTTATATCTCTAGTTTGAGTCAATTATTTGCCGCAACCAATTAAATCTACGAATCATATTGAATCTTTCTTAAGCTGGTTAAGCTCTGGTTGTTGACTTCAAACAAATTAGTGCAAACACTGTAGCAGATCGTGGTCACCTCCTTTCGGAAATCTCGCATTTAAAATATTTTCTGTATTAATTTTCATGCTGTTACATCTGTAGTGATTATTTTGTTATGTGTATTGCTTCTTTGCCTTGTAGGTGCCCCCGGTAATTGGCCTTATGGGTCACCTAAAGCTGCTTTTAATTTTTTTCTCGGTGATTATGTAACTCTTGATTATGTCAAAGGGTAATAAATTATTTTTATTTAAAAACCGTCCAAAAAGCTACTAATTAGCTAGTAGAATACTCGAATAAATCCGTAATGTATCTGCTAACCAATTGACTTAGTACTTTTTGAAATATCGCCTTTCCTTGGGTAACTATTTATTTATTCAAAATTTCTTCAAATTTTGTTTTTTTATTCCTAAAATAATTAATTTTATGGATTTGAAATTTTTATTCATAAAAATAAAAGTTTTGTTATTTAGATTTAATTTACTGTTAATTAATTAGAGGCACCCAAATATCGTAAAGTATGACAACGGCGATTCGCCGTCTCTTTAAACTAGGGTCAGGGTATACCAACCGGCGAATCGCCGTCTCTTTAAGTCAGTAGATTAATGGCGTACATTCTCATACTCGCCCGCAGAGTCTCAATTATGGTCTGTAGAATTAAAATACCTTCGGATTATTTGTGAAGCCCTATGGTAGAATTTTAGCATTTATTTTTTTTAACTCGGTCATTGTTATTATGTTTCCGTTGTTTTTCAATTCACTACGAAGGTCGTCAGAGAAATTGTGAAGTTAGTTCACATGTGCAACTTTCAACTTGTGAAACGCAAATGATATATCTTGTCCCTCGAGAAAAAATTATTATTTGTATTTTTGGGGGAAATTTGGCGTGGTACTTGCAGCCTTACAGCCATGAAATTGGTTTGCTCTCTCCCCCTCTTGACTAAAGCCGATTTTCTCTGTCGCTCTCAATCCTTAAGTGAGAAATCTTGCCCTCGGAATGAAAGAAATTTCCCATTTCACCGAGTGAATGGCTGAGAAACCCTTCCGAAATATGGTGTGAGGCTGAAATCGAGGGAACTTGATATTGAAATGAAAGCTGCCGAGCCGTAAGCTTTGAAAACTCACGAAGTTAGGTGATGTAACTTCGAAACTTGTATGAGGCTATGCACGATGAGGCAGACTAGTGCTTCACTTCCCGAACGAATTTGGCAGTAGCTTAATACTTTCGAAATGGTCCTACCTGAATATTTGGAAATATACCGTGATTTTGGTATATTTCTTGTCAATCGGCCCTCAAAATCTTTTTTGTCGTATTTTTGAGTTGTCTCTGGGGAAATAAGAGTGTAGGTTAGCATTCACCTTGAGTACTTATCCAGGGTCAAAGTTTTTAGAATTGTTGAAACTTCTTTAGATTAATATTGGTATCTTATTATGCGTATTATTCCCGAAAGCCTTGCGGAAATTCCCCATTAAATCTAATCCGAGACTCTTTCGTATGTCTCGGCAAAATTGAATATTAGGGAATAGAATGTTTGGGCACGTTGCCGCTATGCTTGTAGTTCTCTCAGATGCCCGTCGATAAATATTTTTACCCTATTTATATGAAACATAATTTATTACCTTAGTATGTTTTTTTATCAACACCTTTCTAGTTTTATATTTGGTATGTATATTTTAACCGTTATTTTATCCATCATGCTAATATTCTTGTATATACCTTCGATCGCATCGATCACAACATAACTTTTGTAACATGAAGTATGGAGTTCCTGCTATGAGTGTCCAGTAACTGAGTCCTCAGAACTTTTTATGGCCACTAAATCAAAATCTAATTTACTTTTTCCTGCTCAATCATGCGAAGTGTCAACCGTTTTGCTTTAATAATAATCGTCTACTTAATGGACACATACTTTTTCTTCTATGTTCAATAACAAGCTCCCTTTTTTGAGTGGTTCATGTGCATGCTATCAAATTGTGAATGTTTTTGCCCTTTTCAATTCAGGCGAAGATTAAATTTGGTACTCGGCGGTTAGCCCAATCGAAAATTAAACCCGCTGAATTGATTCTGTCTCAAGAATTCCCCCTTTAATGGCCAGTTGCAAGAATATTTAGCCATGGAATCAATAGTTATGAGGTCCATAATGTTAATGATCCATAATGTACCAGTGAATGTACTGCTGGTCTCGATCTTTTTTAAAGCCTCCATTTTGGTGGTCTCATACCTTTAGCTCAATGACTAATTGGATTCTAGCACTCATGTATACCGTTTTCGAGCTTATTTTTGAACTGGTTCCCCACCGTTCACGTGTGTCCATCAAATCGATAAAAGAAAAGCAAAGATGAAATACGGTAACCATGGCAACATTAATTTAAAAACGTTGAGTCGCCCCTAAAGGGCAATAGAATTCCCCTTTTCCCTCTTAAAAATTCTATTGATTTAAAAGTCAAAAAATGACGGTGCCATTTCATATCAATTAAAAATAAACCTTCTGAAGGCTTTTTGCTGCTATTTTTTTCCTTTCATCGGGATCACCCGGAATTGGAGGGACTCGGCCGAAATTTAAAAAAAAATCGACTGCCGAAAATGCAGGCGTTTGCAGGATGGACTAAAAATTGAAGCCGTCACATATTGAGTAGGGGAACCGTGGACTGGATGGGATTTTCAGAAACTCCATCGTCAAATGTATTGTTTTTATTTATTTTCTGCGAATTCATCCTCATCCAATTGCATTTTTTATATGCCCTCTCTCCTTTTGTCACTTGGATCACGGCAAAGTGCTGAATGGAATGCGTGGACGCCATTGCAAATTCTTTTCACTGCATGAGTGCGATATGCTCTCGCCATGGCAAACGTGAAGCCATAAATGCTGTTTCTTTTTCCTTATCAGAGAGATATAAAAAAAATATTAACTGAGTTTTCATAAAAAATCGCGTACGTTTGACTTCGATCTTGCTCATTGAGAACACACCGGGGCAGAAGGAGCTGGTGGATTACTTCGGTATTTCGTAATAGGAATACGGGAGTTGTAGCAAAGGTATTTAGAGGGAGACGTCTAGCAAAAGAAGCGTTCAGTAATAGGAGGACGTTGGTGAAGAGGCAAAGGCTGGCGATGAGTTTGATATGGAGTATAGCATCGTATGGGGCATAGACTTAGACTGAGCAAAGAAGACGACAATTGGCTGTTAGCGTTATGGATGCGGGTGTGGAGGAGGATGCAAAAAGGGCAGTGGACGGAAAGGGAATCATAATATGAAGTACTATTTATGTCTGATTGGTTATATGGTTGTTATGATTGGTGAAGAAGGGATAATTATAAATTTTGAGGGGTGAGAGGTCGATTAAGACCAAGATAGAGGCGAGAATGTTAGGTGATCGGGGAAGGGGAAGGAAGGGATTTGGTTTCATGGACGGAATGATGATTGATGGTTGGCAGAGATGAAGGAAGAAATATAAAATAGAGGATTTTTACTCGCCTCCATTTGCATAAACCTTAACCAGTAAATGGAGTAACTAGTACTAAAGTCATAAAAATCTGTAAAAAAATTGAAAATATTCGTATTGTTTTATTTGACCGCATTTGTGAGCTGTAGTGAAATCAATAGAATTTTAACAAACGAAACTGTTTCGTGCGTTACCTGGTAGAAGTTTTGGATATTCATGAGGAAATGATAAAACTTGGGAAACTCCACACTAATTTATTAAATTAGATGCGACCCGGCGAATACCTCGAAAATGGCACTTAGTTGCTGAAGACTCGGTCGGTTATAATTTAATAAATTTGTGTGAAGTTTACCAAGTCTTATCATTTCATCGTGAATAGCACCTTAGTTTGATAAAGATATGTCTCTTCAGGATTTCCTGGCGGCTAAATAGTCCCAGTTTGCTGAGTAATCATTTCTCTTTTGTCATTTTTTGAAGCGAATCCCTAAAACCTTTCTATAAACCGTGATGGCAGGCGAAATAATTATGTGCAATTGTAACATTTTAAATAATTAACCATTCGATAATATTCCCATGATTATTATGCAACTACCTGTTTTGGTAGTTGAATTCGAATGATGCTGTTTCATCATCGAAACTTGAATAGAAAACAGTGTAGAATGAGTGTGGAAAATAGTGTTATTAGTTTTATTAAAAACATGGACGAATAATTTTAAGTTGTGAATTCTTTGAGAATAATTTTTCCGTCTTTCACCGCGAATATACTAGTTGCCATTCCCATATTCCCCCATATTTCCCATATTCCCCCTTCATTCCCATATTTATTTTCTGGTTCACCTCATGTGGGACTTCCTCAGGGAGTGGCGAGGGAGCGTGTCTTCCTTAACTCTTTCCTTTCTTCTCTGTGTAGTACATTGACGCTCAGATCGTCATCATTATCATGATATACGGCCCGCGAGAAAAAGAATTCGAGCATGATCGCCCCGAGAAAGGAGGGTGTTTTTTTCTCGAGAAGTGCTCTCTACCGGGGATGATGAAATGAAAAATGTCTTGGACCCCTCTTGTCGCACATTAGCTCGGTTGTATCTCCAGTGACGAATGTAGTGGCTTTTGTGTTTCTTTTCGGATGGGAAAAGAGTAAACACGGTAGAGTGTCTTTTTCTCTCTAAAGTGTACCAGGAAGGGAGGACAAGGGGGATTGCACGTGTGATTTATTAAACGCTTTAGGAAAGCTCTATCGTGTTTTTTTTATTCATTCCAGTTTCTTACCTCGAGTGAAGAAAAAGTGCGGTGAACCTTTAATTTTCCTTCCAGACGAGACCCTGCCTTTTTATTCTCCTACTTCGTTCTTGTTTCATCAGCATTTTCAAATCGCTTATCCTTCATTGCTTCTCTTTGTTTGTTTTTTTATTTGTTTTAATGGTCATGTCAGTTTTCAATTGGCCTTGTTTTTCTAAAATTGTCCTTATAAAACTTATTATTTTAGATTATGATTCCAGATAATTGTTTTATTTCTTCCTTCTTAAATACAAAGTACATTCTATTTTTACAAAAACTTGGGAAGCTTTTGGTTAATAAAGATTTTAAACCTGTGTGGGGGTAACCAAGAATTCCGTGCAAGGGAGCATAACAAAATATTTCAGATTTAAATAGTATTGTGAACAATTTACCTAAATTCTAATAAATTCCTTTCAAACAAACTGTTTTGTGGGCATTTGCAAACAGTTTTTCAATATCAAAATGCTCAAATAGCCATTTTTTAACACCCTTTATATATGATTTCATTTTAACTGCCCTTGGAAGTTGATGAAAGATTTTCAGGGTAAAATAAATAAAACTTCTCATAAATAAATGCAAATGTGGCCAAGGTGGTAGAACATCGAATTGAAAGCGATGGTTCCACTGTCAATGCCAGGGCGAATTGTTAATATTTCTTGTGTTGAACTTGTGTGAGCTTCTCCATCTGTAGAGTTCACAGGTTTTCCATACACCTCTTCTCTTGCCTTTGTTTTCCTGCTGTAGGATTTTTGATAAGGATTAGAGCCAAAGCTTTATTTTTTCCTAAAATTTTCATCTTTATTCTCTCAGATAATATTTTATGTACCACTAAGCTTAAATCTGTATAGTGTATGACTATTTTTCAAACAAATTCCATTACATTCATTAATCCTTTCTGATGGTAAATACTTCTGCTGACAAAGTTTAAGGTGCTGCACTTTTTTATGTAAGCTGAGTAATAACCAAATAAATTTAAATTTGAATCTAATGTGTAAATGTTTTGTACTTAGTACCTAACGATGAAATATCAACATTGAATTCCGACAAATCAGTTCTGTATGTGGAAAGCTGCACGGTTCTTTATTTCATCATGTTTAAAGTCCGCTTAAGTTTGCAATAATGTACGAATGGGATTAGTGATATTATTTACGTTTTTTTATATACTCTTTACTTTTTAATTTTATATGTGGTGGCTGTATATCACGGTTTTACTGAATGTTTGTTTCTACCATGGGACTAGGGGTAAAGAGAGACACATTCCCATTTGAATCTTCCTGAAGAAAAATTGTATTCCGATCAAACAGCGGCCAAAGTTGTTATACCTATCTCATCAAGATACTTCCGTATCGCATTATAAGCAAGTTTTTAAACTGGGAATCGAGCTCGGTTAGGTTCAATTACCGCTTTGGTAATTGCCTTGAGGCTCTATATGAACGTTGTTTTCCTGTAGATGCTGAAAAGATGGCCAAAGTGGCTCGCTGAGTGCTGTAAAAAAACTGCATTTCACTTGAATAGCTGTTCTATGGTGTGGATTCTCGTACTTCTTAACGTGACTCTCCATTTATAAAAGAGGACTCAAATGCTGATCGTGAAATTTTTTCCGTGAACCGGTAAAGTCGCAATATTCGAAGTCATTGCAGCGAATTCAATTTTATTTAGTTTCAAATGTGTTTTTTTCCGAGGCTCATACAACTAACAATTTCCATTGTGTTTCTTTGCTGCATCATTTTAATTCAACTACCAAAACAGGTAGTTACATAATAATCATGGGAATATTATCGAATGGTTAATTATTTAAGATGTTACAATTGCGCATAATTATTTCGCCTGCCATCACGGTTAATAGAAAGGTTTTAGGGATTCGCTTCAAAAAATGACAAAAGAGAAATGATAACTCAGCAAACTGGAACTATTTAGCCGCCAGGAAATCCTGAAGAGACATGTCTTTAACAAACTAAGGTGCTATTCACGTTGAAATGATAAGACTTGGTAAACATCACACAAATGTAATGCCAGTTATACGATTTTTTCATTATTACTTGTGCATTGATGTTTTTTCCCCTTTAAAGTCGAGGTTTGACATTTTTTAGTCGCAACTGAGCGCGTAATGGTAAAATATTCCCATCTTTAATAATGAGAGAATATGAGCCCAGAGGTTTTGAATGAACACTTTTTTTGGAATTCAAATACGCAGGCTGAGTTGTTCCGAGGATGCAGCGAAGTAAGCGATGAATATTTATAGGAGAAAATCTATTCGTTGCTGGGGAATTTTGACGACTAAATGGTGCCGCTCTATTTTTAAATGAAGAGTCAACCTATGATCATAGGGTTTTTTTCTATCTAAATGATGGATGCATCTTCGCAAATTTGAAATAAATTTTCTTCTGCTTTTACCTTTCAAATATTTTCCTTTCTAAGATTGCGTATGAACGGCATGTATTGTAGGAGTGTCATCGGTTTTCGTATATCTTAGTTTCTCTCATTACATTTGCGAGAGCTATACATCGCTGTTTTGGGTTTTAAAGGGGACATAAATGTGGTATTTTTGTCCTTTAAAATGAAAGTAGTTGTTTAAAGTATTTTAGCGGGTGTATAAAATTGTATTATTCCTTTTTTTACTTTGAAAATAACAAATATGATTAGAAAACTTCAGCAGGTGTGCTGGTAACATATAATACCGTGCGGTAATTTTCTTTAGTGACCTATGCATTAAATCACATAAAATTTTCGATCGATTAACATCGCCGTTTTGGTTTAGGAAAAGGGCGTCAATGGTGGATCGCAACATTTTTACCTTTAGCTCTAGCGCAATGGTCGAACAAATAATACTCTTTCCTCTTTTGGGCGATTTGCTGTCTCCATTTGCGAGTTGCAATCATACCACTTCTGCTGCACCCTGACCGCACGATCTCCCTAACTTCTCTTCTCTAAACACCCATTTCTACTCATCCCATTTCCCGCCCAACTTTAATGACCGCTACAAATGGTTATGGGATCTCTCGGCTCCGTTTTTGGACCGCCTGAACGACTGAACCCGCTATAACGCACTTATACGTGCTTTAATGACCCGAATTTGTGATATTTCCCATCGAGTTTACTGTCCCTGCAAAGTTTTAAATCCATTTCAATTCTCTTTCCCCATCTCCATGCTTTCCAAACTTACCACCTCGGTCATGAGCATGTAGCTACTCTGTGACTACAAGAACTGAAACAAATTGCCAACGCTACCTTGTCGTTTTCTCTGTTTTTAGTAAAGTAACATCTTTCTACTTGCCCTGAGCCGAGACTTCAAAGCTGAAAATACTTGAGTTACATAAATACATTAAACATTATCTTCTACACGACTTTAATACATTTGATAGTTGTGTTCTCTTGTTCAATTTTCTCACCAATTTGCAACCTGTTAACTCAGATGCCAATGATCTCACAAAAAAGATCTTGTTCACTTTCCACAAAAGTTTATTCACACCGATCAAGAATTTGACATAAGCTATGTCATTTTCAATTTTCATGGCTTACGTCGAAACTTCGGTCGGTGAGAATCAACAACTGTGGAAAGTGAACAACATCTATTATTGTGAGATCATGGCATCTGTACCTCATTTGTACAAAATATCGCCTGATATCATCAACTTAACTGTTAACTTAGAGTTGTATCCATCATAACCCATTTCTGAATCCTAATCCTGGTGTCCATATTATCGTACCGTTATCCATATATTTGTCATTTGTATCTGTATCAAATATAATTTTGTATTCAACCAGTTTTGAGCCAAGTTTGATTGATTTTGCACTAGCATATTCTTAGTGGGTGATACCCAGAGTATAATTCAGATATACTATTTGCTATTCTTAACGTCTGGTAAGGGGAAGCTAAGTTGCTTCATATGTACATTTTGCGACGAATAAATGTTTTGAAAACAGGTTTTTCCAGTCTGAATATGACACTATTTCTATGGAAAATACGCATATTGATACCAATAATTGAGGTTGTTTGCCAAAAGTTCAAACGCTGAGATGAGTTGTTGCCGTTATTCCATTTATCATTTAATACGATCGTATTCCCTTCTTATACATTTTTAAATTTGTTTTCTGTTAATAACTAAAATACTTTTACTCTCCTTATCCAAGTTTCTCTTTTTAGTGGGACTAGAAGCTAGTTTTTGCTGAAAAAAACGTATTTATCTCTAGTTTCAATGTATAGTTCTCACTAATGTTTCACGCGCAAACCTATTTGAACCTAGGTGGGAATGTAGAAGTGAAGGGGATAAAGGAAATGGATGGATGGGAAGTAACTTCGACTACGAAAGAGAGAGTGAGGCGGGGTAGTCAAACTAATTCTAAGGGAAATTGGCATGTGGGAAGAGTGATTTAAAATCATCCTCACATATATCTCTACTGGGTGCCCTATCATGTATCTACTTGTATCTACTCATCTCAGTTGTGAGACGGGTTGAGACAGATAGAGTACTCATTGCTGAGATGAGTAGATACAGGACGGCAGGTAGTCTTGAGTCATCCCTCTCCTCCAAGACTTCATGTTCACTGCATTTAGGTTTCTGATTGACCTTCGTCACTAAAATTTCTTCCTTTCCCGTTGCTCAGGATTTTGAAAGCTCCGTGGACCATGTCCCAAAATCGTCTCTTGAACTTTTGAGTATGATGTCCAAAATGTCCTCTTTGGTACAATAACAAGGGGCCGAGAAAGAGTGGAGCAGTGTTCCAGCTCTTTATTTCTCACCTGGCCAAATGCCTCAATTGCATTTCTCGTCTGGGGTTCCCGTTGGCGGTAGTGTTACAATACCAATTGGCCCCCACACTAGGGATTACATTCAAAGGGCGGCGGATGCAATTTACGACCTGATTATTCGGCGTCGCCCTGATTTTAGCGTAATCGCGGCGGAAGGTCTGGCATGGTCCTCGATGAACTCTCAGCAGTAGGTGGAAAGGCCGAGGACAAATTTGCCGGTTAATTAACCCCTGCGTGAACACGCTCCACTATCCGTTATTTCTCAAAATTGTGGGTAAATATTTTAATTAGTGGTGCATGTTGGTAGATATTTTTCTGCATGTCATCAAAGTATCTGCCAACTATTCCTTCCTCAATTTACACGTTTAGATTCTGGAAGGCGATAAATATAACCAAACTAATATTTGAAGCCTGTAGAAATCTAAGGATTGGTTAAAATAGGTACATGGTGACTCGGTTTGCCCAAAAACCCTAATGTGGGTCAATCCATACCAAGTGGTCCAAGTTGGTAGCTCGACCATTTTAGAAAAAATTCATTTTTTGAGGGCAGATAGCCTTATGTTTCGACAGCTCAAAACAAGTTATATTTTATTTTTAGTTTCCATGGCAACCAAATGGCGGCCATTTTTCAATCTCGATGCACAGCTTTTTTAGCATTTGCAAGCTTTGACATTAACTTCTGTTACTCAGCTACCATTGGTTATAGGAAAATGAAATAAATTTTTATGCAATACGCATAGATGGAACTACAACTCTGTGTATGTCATAACGTGGAATTGTTATTTCTTCGTGATTATTTTAACAGCCAAACTTTAAAGCCAAAAACGTAAGGTTTCGTATATTTCGGAATTTTTTTGGGGAAGAAGAAATTTTCTTTGACCCTTAAAAATTACTCATAATATACGGTGACATTAGATCTCTGTATTAAAATAATTTGAAGTCAGAAGCTTGCATATTTTTATTTTTACAGAGCCGGCAAATTGTAACTTTTTAAAAATTTGCAATATTCCAAGTTCAATATCTCTGGTGGGCAGTTGTTTAAAAATTTGAAAATTACAGAAAATAAAGATCTGTACACAATTTAATTATGGTATAAAACTTGAATTGGAGACTTTTCTAGTTACGCAGATATAGGTGTGTGAAACAGCAAAAATTCAGCATTTGCGAAATGATGTAAATGCATTTATCATGCCCATAATTACACATCTTAAGGCTTGAATAATACAGTAGAATACTTTGCGGAGAATAGAATCAAGAACCGGTAGAATACTTATTTAGAAATTTTTGGGTGCAAGGCGGCATGGAAAGACCTTTGATAGATGAAAACTAAGCGGAGGAAAAGGATTTTTTCTCGCTAAAATTGATTCTATCGTGTTTAAATGTTTTATCGTGGCTAAATGTTTAGACTTGGAGGTGAATTCAATGGCAATACAAAGTTAGTGTATTTGAAGAGGAGAAATTAACACGTGGATGCACCATTTACAGCGTGATGTTGTGTTGAGAGCTATATAGAGCAAGAGAGTGACTACAATTGTATGATCGCCTAGCAACTCTAATTTACAAATGAACGACCGTGGACGAATCTTTCCATGTAGGTCCTTAATAAATCGTGGTCGCTGTTTGTGGTTTTTAATGCTTTGTGTGTTTTTATACATAAATTTTTATTCAGAAACAGTTTTGTTTATCGCTTTATGTCGGGAGACTCCTTGCTTTAGTCGTTTTCGATCCTGGAGGTTCGGCAACAAACGCATCTGTACTGATTTGCGGGTTGCGTGAGAGCAAGGGTAGTCGTTCCTCCAGAATAAAAAAAATCCTATCCATTCAGCCTCAAGAAAGTCGACGTAACTGTTTACCAAAATTTTGACACGTAATTTAATGATATTTACAAGTTACGGAGTATTGGTGTATTCAAATAACATCTCAAATTATCTTCGGACAAGTTTCGTCCACTAGAGTTAACTTGGCCAAGGATGGAAATACAACGTTAGACCAAAAAGCTGTTTCTCAAATTTTATTTTCGTCAGTGTAGTTAAACACGAAAAAAAATTGATTTTTAAATTCAAACTTGGTCTAGATATAATGATATGCAACACTAAGAAAGACCAATACTTTCATGATCATCATCAGTCAACAATCCTGAGATCGCTTTAGCGCAGCCCTCTGCTCAGTTCTCATATCAGATATTAAACTTCATATTAACATACATCTGCTCTTTCATATCATTCATCACTTGTTTAATATATATCTCAAACGAGGCCTTCTTCTGCCATTCTTCCCGTTGAGCTATCCGTCCACGATTTTCTATATCAGGCCGTAATTTCTCATAATAAGGCCGATTGAGTCGTCTCATCTTCTTAGGGGTTTATAGAAGACTTCTCTTTTCTTCCCGATAGCCTCTCGGTCTATCCATTTAATTTTCATCATTCTTCAGTAGCACCACATTTTGAATGCTTCCACCCTTTTCTTCTCTGCAGCAGTCATCATGCATGTCTCACTGGCATGAAGAAACATGCTCCATGTATAAGTTCTGATGAATTGTTTCCTTACTTCTACGCTTGTGTTTCCAGCTGCAACTAGAACTTCTTTTGATAGAATACCCTCTTTGCCTGGGCTATTATACTCATTTTTTTCTTGCTTCGTCCATCGCTGGTTAACAGTACTCTTTCACCTCGTCGAGTTTTTCTTTGCTGTATATACTTTATAACCGATTAATTCAATATTCTGGTCAAAACAAAAGAGGTTCTTTAATACATTACTTTTTTGACAAAGGAGTGAATGGTTATTTGCTACCTGAGTGATGAAGATGTTGGACGAAAAATACGTGGAAGTTGAGAAAGACGGTATCTCTATGTGCATCGAAAATACGGAAAATAGCGTTGCATGGAGCAGACGGGACAGACGGGTAGTCCTTGGCATGGTGGGTGAAAGAGGTAGTTCTTCATGAAACATATACTTTACATTGGGCATGTGACTTTTCATATTCCGGTATTTTACGGCCTCAGCGTCTAATGTATCTTTTTAAAAGAGGTGCCTTCAATTGTCAGCACATGGGCCATTGAAGAGAACTCAATACTTATGTGCCGTTACATCGGGATATTCCTCCATACACATTCAGTCTTCCTCTCGTATTTTAGCATCTCTGTGTAATGTAATATCAACCATGAAAATTTGTGGGTGTATTTTCCCCATTTATTAGCGGTTGTTAGTATTCTAATAAAACGACTCCAAAAAATTTGTCTTAAAAATAAAGTTCAGCGTTTACTGCGACGGAAAAAATTAAATATATTCTTGAATCTTGATAATTCTAGGTTGTGAGTATTTGTGAGAATATTACATGCATTAATCAGCTTCACTCCTTATGTCGTGATATTTTATTATATTTTGATTTTGCGTTCTTCTTCTTTACCACGTATCATCTGCATTTTACATTCAAGTTGAAATCTGGGTCGGTAACTGAATACGAAAACGAAGAATAAAATGTTCATAACACTCTTTAAAGCCTTTCTCTTAGGTAGTTTTCGCGAGAACTTTCCCTACCTATAATTAAGATCATATTCAAATTTTATTATTATTGGTTCAGTGATGTACTTAAACGTGACTAAAAATCTCAGTTAATTGATAAAAACGTATATATGTGTTAAACTTAACTCATTTTTTTCACGTGGTGGGTTTAAAACCCCTTCTCATTGGAAGGTTTTTTGAGTTACTGAAAAATTACTTTGGTAACAAAATGATTAATTTTAAAAATATCGGAGAAGATACACTGTTACACTGTTAGATAAGATACACATACATACACTGTTAATTTTTTCTATAACCGGGGGTTACAAATACTGCATTTTTTTAAAATTTTATCTCTCTGGAATGCGTAAACGTGCCATTCCCCACGAAAATGGCTGGTGTACTTAGCAAATATCGCGGAAAAAAGCGGAAAGGGGGTGATATTCTGGCATCTTCGGAAAGGTGATGTACGTTTCTTTTCAATGAAACCAAACTTATTGATTTCTTGGTGAAATGATATCTCGATTAAACTGCTTTAAGCCTGATTCCATATTGAAGATTTATATTATTGTTTTCCACAGTTATTTATTGTAGTGGTACGACGCGTTTTGCTGCTTGCTGCATCATCAGGTACAATTGTTTATCTTTTATATATTGATTGTAACGTTAGTGACCTTACGCCAAAAATGTGGGGTTTATGGAACAAACTAATTTTTGGAACGGAAGGTAGGGAACATAAGTTAGGAGCTTGTGAGTAGGGAATAAAAGATAAACAACTGTACTTGAAAATCTGGCATGCTGCGAAACGTCTTGGACGATTATAATAAATAACTGTGGAAAAGTACTACACTTATTTTCAATGTGGATTTTAATACAAAGTACGTCCACGAAGTGACGCTTGAAGGTGTTAAGTTCATATTTTAAGCTCACTCACCACTCAATTTGATGGCACCATATATCCTCAATAAAATACATGTGTTTTCGGGTTTCAAGACGGCTTCATGGAAAAAATCGTCACCTTTTCATTTTATCTGAAGGGGAGCCCTTGTTATTAAAGGACTCGCATAATAGGATGCGTGAACCCGGCGTTGAGATAATTCCTCTCGAGTTTCATGCGGAGAGGGATGATCTTGCTGGAATGCGCCCGGTGAAGTGGAATGCCCTCAGCGGAGAGGGATCCGCATGTCGTGATTGCCTCAGGTATTTATCTCATCATTGTCAAAGAGACTGAGAGTTGTTCTCGTCATTGGATTCCGCTCGGCATTCCTTCGTAAATCCTCCGAAACTGAGTTCCTACCTCTGCGTGTACACAAGTATTTTGGCCAGTTGTGTTAATATCCGAGGATGAAATGGTAAACGGGATTATTTTGTCCAAGTGGGTAAAATTAGGAATCCTTCTACCTGTCATTCCTTACTGAGGACACTCAACGAGGAATTTAATCCTACCTTCATTTCCGTTTTGTCCTGAAATGAAATCCCCTACGATGATACTTCTGTTTATTTGCCTTTATGCGATGCCTTCAACGGCTCTGTCGAGTTGAATTAGTATTTAGGGATTAAGTAGTAAAATACTTATCTTTGTGTGATAGGCGAGGTTGAAAATTCTCCTTTCTTCTCATCTGTGATTAGATACTCTGTACAATTTACAAGAACTAAACTCTTCCTTCATTCTACTTCTGCTCCAAATAAACTCCGAGGATAACATCCCTGTACTGTGGGCTTTATGTCATTCCTGTACTAATTCAGTTGACATTATTCCTTCTTGTGTCTCTCAATATCCTGAATAGTTATGCCCATTTTACAAACCAAAAGAACCAATCAATAAAATTTTAAAGCATGCCTTTTGCTCAAACGGATTGCTTTGCTGCATATTTTTTTCTGTGAGCTTTGTGCCGTAATTTTTTGTGGCTACTGAGGAATTAAGTAGGTAACTTGCTACTGTTTATTTGTATAGAAACGTAATTTTATTGGATTCAATGAATTTTATGGAGTTGATGTATATTATGCCCATCTCCTCTTTTTTATTTTATTTTTAACTAAGATTCTGGTGTAAAATTAAACAAATGGTAAGGAAGAATTATTCATAAAATGTTGAGCATTTATTTATTCATAACCTGTCCAAATTCTCTGTTGCGAGTTGCAGACCGGATGCCATTTATTAGAGATTTAACCGTTGATAAGGTAGCTAGTACTTCATATATTTCTATTGAAATGGAAGCAGACAGACACCACCTCTTGTGAAAGTGTAAATATATTGCCTGTATATTTTTGAACGACAATGGGCTATCTATATCATATTCAAATCCTTTTTTCCTTAATGGTTATTCACTAAATATAGGAAAATAAATGTATTTGTGCGCTTACTTGTGTCAGGAGAAGATACGTTTCTAAAATTCAGGTTGAGGATGCAGTCGTGTTGTTGGGGATTGGTTTATTTACTTTATTGTCTAAATAGCGTAGATTTATTGAAGTTTTAATGGCTAACATATGGATGGATTTAATGGCCTATATGAGATGGAGGAAAGGACCATATGGAACACCATACAGAAAAGAAGAGCAAGGTAGGTTTGGACACACCCTGAGACAATGGATTTGTGATGGACATAATTAAAGGCAAAATGGAGATAATTGTTTCCAGAAGAAGACCCAGGAATAAGTAAATGAACCAAATAAAGAGGAAAGTTCATTGGAAGAGATACCAGGAGCCAAGGAAACTAGCATTAGATAGGGATGAGTGGAGGGCTGCGGTCAACCAATCTTAGGATTGAACGACCAATGAATGAATGGATGACGTATTAATAAATACAGTGGTACGCCTTTTGTCTATTTTTGGGAAATATCTCGAAGTTGCTTTTCGTCCATCTCGAAATCTTCCCTTATAAGAATGTCGAAAATATCTGATCCAACGTGCGGTCCGTGTCATTTTCTCGAGGTGTGCTGTGTGATTGTGTGGGCGCCGAATCCGAAAGCACATGTTTAAACCAGAGGCTTCGATCCACGCTACGCGAGCGTCGCTCCATTATGCATATGGACTGGCTGAATGCCTAAAAGACCGACCTATCGTTGTAAAGATGGAGAAGAACCCCATTCATTCGACATGAACAGAACGGCGCTAAAAATGGGAATTCCGATTTCGCGGATGTGTCCTTCGGGCAGGAGTATAGACATTTTATTTAAGTACTCTACGGGTAAAAGGAAGGTTTTGTTAAATGTCAGAGAATCTCCTCCCGGTTTTCTACACTTTTAAGAGGCCTTCAATCTTTATTATTTCCTTTTTCACCTCAGCATGCGATCCACCCTTCTTTATTCTGTCCATGAAAGGTATTCTCTTCCTTCCCTTCCCCGCTTGCCCAACATCCTTTCCTCTGTCACATTCTTGAACAACCCAACACTCGTTTTTACTTTCTCCAGCGACCTACCCTGCCTATCCTTGATTTTATTCAGTTTCCCCTCCCTTGTCCACCATACTTAGCACTTTCTCATTCGTCTTCCTCACCATCCAACGCACCTTCTTCATCCTTCTCCACACCCACATCTCAAGGGCCTGCAGCCTATTCTCATCCTTCTTTCTGAGTGTCCATGTTTCTTCTTCATTCAACTCCACGCTCCATATCAAGCTCTTCATCAGCCTTCGTCGCAGGTTTGAGAAATTTATATTTCTGTTATTATTTTGTTTCTTCTTCTTCCAAAGAGGTCTTACTCATTTATTTTATTTCTTCCTCTACCATTCCTCGAATGAAGTCCTCATTCCATTCCTCCCAGCCCTCCGGACCTTGATTGTCGCTGTAGTAAATACTTGGGTGCTATGATTATGTCTTTCAGTTTGTGCTCCACGTTACCCCGTTCTTTGATGATATCAGTTTTACCTGCCATCCTAATGGCGTCTGCTGGTTAGAGATTCTCTTCTAGCTTGAAGATACCAGCAGATTAGGTGGAGAAATTGTCTCCTACAAAGGGAAAAATGGAAGAAATCTTGAAAGCCGAGAGGCATAGTCACGGACATCGCTGAAACCTGATAAGATATATACGCCAGAAATTAAATAGGTTCCATTGCGACACTTTGAAAAAAATCGTAGACTAAATATCTCCTTTTCGTTTTGTATATAATCACATTAACTTCAAAATACAATATGTTACCAGTAGGTGAAGTAAGACGAGAAAAAACGATGAAGAGAATGATACTTAGTAGCTGCAAGGGAATGAAAAATGACCGTAATTCTGAAAAAAATGTATTTTTGAGAAAGGGAAAGCCAGAATTTAGGAGTTATTGCTGGGTTGATGTTCCAAATAGAACGTGGAGGTACACGAAGAGGAAAAAGTTATGTGTGATCATTATTTCGGAAGACTCCATCACCAATATTTTGCAATTTAGGTTGGATGTTTCTTGGCAGTGGTGCAAGGTCTGAACTCCCAAGGGTTGAAAGGATTTGTAAATGGGATAAGTTACACAGTGAGGGATAAAGATGAAATGCTAAAAGTGGTAACTTTGTGGAGTTCTATGTTTTTAAAATGGATTTATTAAAACTAATTTTACAATCCACAATGATCAAAGCAATGGCACGATCCGAATTTCGACGGTAAAGCATCATTATCAGGTGCTAAATGTCATTTTACATCACTTTTTCTATTTTCGAACTTTTTTCTGCCCGTTTCCTCTTGTCCACACTTCCATAGTTACATTTAATTGTGAAAATTTGTCGCATCTAAAAACAAGTTATGAAACATAGTATTAAAAACGTATTTAATTATCACTCCAAATGCTGTATATTCTCCTCTTGCTGCACAAACAACGTAAACACGGCATTTTAACTTGTCCTCAAAGCGTTAGAGCGTATCTTCATTATACCCAAATACCCTTCAGTATCAAAACATTACAAAAAAATATTCTGTTCTTCAGAGTATCTAAGCCCGCAGGTAATAGTTATCCATAAATATTGAGTCTTGAGAGCCAAGAACGTTGGGCCAAGCGTTAGAGTTTTTTGCGACCCATTCATCTTTTAGGTGTCTTTGAATTACAATGCATAAATCTGTGGAGCGAGTTGATTTATCTGAGGGAAAGGTAGTATGTGTTGTGTATCGAGGAATAAATGTTTGCCCATGGAAGCGAAATACAGCGCATGAGTGTTCTCCTCCCCACTATATTGTATGGAATTGGATGTGCCTGGATAAACATAAATGCCGTGCGTATGGGCATAGAGTAAAGATACTATAGAGTGCTCACTGGGTATACCGAAAACGCTATCTAAATTGACGTAGTTCGGAATTCGTGCACCTCGTCGCGCTAGCATCGTTGGAATTATTTTGGAATTATTTTTGACGCCAGGTCCGCATTTGACTCGGCTAGCGCGAGCTACGTTGGAATCGAAATAAAAATAACTCTGTAGGATAAGCTACTTGCAATATCAATTCCAAAATTTCAGTTATTGTATCAACCTATAGTTTGTGTAAGTTGATAAATGGTTATCGACTTAGGAGTCCTGGGTTTGACAAAAAAAAGTGCTTAATAATTCGCATTTGGTTTCACGTAAAAGTGTTTTTCATCCCTTTGGCATACCGCTGCGATGACTGTTATGGAAAAAAATAGGTAAGTAGCCTCTGCTACTCGTTTTGTTTAGAAAAAATGAAAATCTCGAAAATGTTGAAAGCATATGGCTATGAAAATTTTCTGAATTATATTTATAGACGCTGAAAGTATTCACGGCAAAAAAACTAACATCGCGATTTCCCGCAATGTATTCAAGAAAATATCTTCAAATTTCTAAAGTGGCCTTACACATTGATCATCTCGCCACTAATACTATTTAAATTAATATGCATTAGTTAATGTTGGTGTTAACTTTATACAAATCGTAATTTACTATTGAAATTACCTTCAAAATTCTGCATCTTGGTAACTTACGTTCCATTGGAATTTCATAGATATTTTATGAGTATGAAATGAAGAGAACGAATGAAAATGACTTTTTAAAGTAGAATGAACTCGTTATATGAGTTATTTTCTGAGGTATCAATTTTTATTGACCCTCGCGGAACGAAAACTAGCTTCTGCCCGGGCGCAGTAAGCTAAGGCGTAGAATGCATGCAGGTGATTCCGAATATTCAAAGGGTTGAACTTTAACAACATAATTGGCAGTTTTCGATACTTGCAGATTAGTAGCACTCATTTACTATTTGGCTTTCCTTAACGTACATTTCTATGCCAGAGAGTACTTTTTTAATGGCGTGGACAATGTTCCTTCGTGGTAGCTAAAATTTATGCGTGGTTTTAGCGAGATTAAAGTACTTCTGGTGATGAAATTATCGACGTTGTCTGAAGTTGAACAAACGCGTAAAATTGGTATGGGGTAAACATGCGGATATTTTAAGTTATATGGACTCAAAATCCTTCCATTGAGTCATAAGATGCGTAAGTGCTTGGAGAATTAACGATTATATTTTCTAAAAATGAATATTTTTGTAGTCTATTCGACCGGTTTAATCGAGCTGTCGGCATCATCAATAAAACTTTTCTTCACTGCCAAAATTTCGAGCCTGAAACAATAGATATGAACTATTCTCGGCCTTCCGACTGGGTTAGGTTCTTCTTATCCATCTGCGCCGGCAAAGTTTTTTTTTAGTAAATGAATATATCATAGGTTCACAAGTGATTGTAAGGGTTATAAGAAAAAAAATCAAGAAATGAGAAACAAAAGGAAAATGTCTGTCACTGTGAATGTTAGCAATTAGGTAAGTATTAAGACACAAGAACGGGTACAAAAAATTATTCCATTGCAATTAAGATGTAGACTATTTGCATGCAGTCATGAGGAAATGGACTTACTATAGAAAGTAATTCGCAATATCAAGAAACCTTGAATTTATTTATGCCGTAATATGTTTAATTTGATACATTTCTCCGAACTTGTCAGTATCCATTTACAAGTTTTCTTAATCATGCATTGTAAAAGTAAGACAAGCGCAAATTCGATGTGGCTAATACACTCACTGTTGCGTAAATAGTTCTCACTTCGCATTCTAATTCTTCTGTACGTACGTCTCCTTTTCTTAAGTCACTTATATGTGAAATTTTAGGGAAATATATCTTGAACACGTCTAGTGCAACTGTGCAGAGACTAATAAAGTCATTTGTGGGACTAATGAGGACAAAAGAATCATCTTTTAAACTAGGGAATGTCTTTAAAAAAATGAGAACATCTCTTTTACTACCCAACTTCTTCTCCCCAAAAAAGTTGTGGATACAGTTTTGGCACATAAATTTATCCTTTAACCTCTTTAACAATTACCCAGCGAAATAAACTATTGAACATTCCTCTAAAGTTGCAGATTTTCTGCATCCATTGCTCGGAGATACTGTGATGTCCAATCCCAATGGTTTACTTTCTGATCCACTGGAACTCTTATCTGCATTTTCCTGGTTAATAATGCTGTCGCCTCCGACATCTTATGTCACAAATGGATATGTATTCACATCCAGTACTTCATCTTCATCGATGCTGTAACTGGAAGTCTTTGGTGTTTTAAGCATGAGCTTGACTGAGATCTGCCGCTAACTAGCACGAAAGGCCTTCACACTCGGATTTCTATTATATCCTCCTTTTTGTCGTATTACAGAGAATAGATTCTCCTGACAATCCTGATCTAATCTAGCCGTTAAAATATATTTGTCACTCAAATCGTTCAATAATTCTACCATTGAATTTATGCTCAATAAAAACCATCAGAGCAAGGTGGTCGGCTATTGTCCTTCTTTAATGAAGAGAATATCATTGAACCCCTTTTCAAAATTTCTTCAATATTTTTTTTTTCTTTGGAAAGACAAGTTCTTAAAGGGTTCCGTTCATAAAAAGACCTGCTATGAAGGGAATCAAAAAATTTATGTCTTCAATAAATGAGGCAGTGGCAAGAGCTGATTTAAGGTGTAGTTGACCAGTGTCAAAACGTGTACGTATAGCTGCGGCCACATAAAAACTAAATATTTGCGTGGCTAATTTGACAGACATCTTTTGAAAAGCATGAGAGTATGTATATGTGCGCCGGAGTAAGTTTCCACAGGGCTCTTGTGGTGGAACTCGAGGTGTCGATTTTGTACACTTGGCGTATATTTTCAAATGATAGAATGTGACCATTGAGCTCGAAGTCGCTGCAAATGAAGTTGCTCCTCAAAGATTTAATGAGGTGCGGCACATCGTAGACAGAAAATTTTTTTATCCCCACCATGGAAGAATGGTTTGGTCATTGACACTCCTAAATCGGTAATGGCTTTCTTATTGGTGCTTGCCTGGTCACATACAAACACTCGCAATCAGTTTTGCGATGGCCATTGGAACGAGCTCTTAAATAATTGCACTGGGAAGGCCACGTTCCGAGATGAAATACGCTATAGGTAATTTCCATTGGACAAAAAGATCCCTATTCAAAAAACTCCAGCGTATATCCCCAATCTCTCTTTTCTTCCCAAGTGCCCTAAATCCTCAAAACCTTCAATGAAATCCATAGCTGGAGAATATTCTTAATTTGATTTCAAGGACACTTCATCAAACATAAATACACAATCCCGGCTGATTTCTAACATCACCGAAATTTTAATCATGAGTCGACTAAAAAATGACTCATGAAACCCTCTCTTGAATTTGGACAATCGTCCAGCCCATCGTCTTTCAGATGACTCTCCCGGAAGAACTAATTTCTAGGAAAGGAGCCTGTTCGTTGATGGATATTTGAAAAATAAAGAAAAGGCCAGATTTTTCTCTTCCGTTTTCCACGGTCTTCGATTACCATGCATTAACTGCATTCGCACCAGAAGTGAAGCTTCTCGGGATTTAAATGACTTCTTAGATAGGAAATAATTTAAGTTCATTTTTCTTTGACGTGCAATTCTTTCCATTTTCATCCTCGCGAGAGATGCTCTGAGAGAGGTAACCTTTCTGTTATAAATCTGCAACAAATTTGAAGGTTTCTTTTTTCTCGGAGTGTCATGTAAACCTGAAGTAGAAGGTAACGGAAGGGCTAGAGGAGATGATGAATCAATGGAATGAATGGGGGAGGTCACTGACCGCTGACATGAGTCTTGTCCGTATTTTCAATCCTCCAGAGAGATTTTCGGGAGGTTGGAATTCTAGGTTCCGATGATGAGCATTTGGTACTTTTAGGAGTGAGATATGCTTTTTCTGAATGAAATAAACTCTTAGAGGTAGGAGAAGTGCACGTATAAGTCCTGGAATAGGTTTTCACCGGACAAAATTGGAGAAACTGTATCCGAGGTAGAAGAAATCGAGGCATCTATGGGTATTACTGGAATTGCCGCAGTCGAAGGAGTTGGGATCGGTACTTGTAGGTATTCTTGAGGAACAGAAATTTTTTTCAGTCGACCATTGGGTTTTACAACTTCAGGAAGAAAATGCTTTCCACATAATTGCTTCCTGTTGAGTCTCATAGGAAAGGCACGTAAATCGGCATTACTTTTGAGAGTTGAAAGTGAGAAAGAAAGTTGAGAAGTATACTGAGATTACTACACATTTTGAATAATATATCATGAGTGAAAACTAAGTTAAACAGATTGCTTAAAATTTTGCATTAATCACTTGACAACGTATTTGCTTTGTAGGTTTCAGGAGAATCTTCTGGAGGTGATAGAGGATGTAATTTCGAAAAGTATTTTGTCCTGTGATTATCCGGCAACGGCCTGGGTGTCCGCCATGGGATAGTTATAGTAGTATACTTAATAAAAAAAGATAATCATCTGTTTCTCAGGAGAAAGGATTGATTCCATGAGGATCAGATGAAGTGTCAATTATCAAAATTTTCCTTGTAACCCTAAACTTGCTACATCTAAACTACAACATAGACATTTACCGGGTTCATTTGGACTGAAATTCTGGGAGGGGATGTATAACTTTCAACGGCATCGCAGTATCAGTAATAAAAAACCAGAGACGTCGTCCTTAATAGAATCGATTCCATAATGTTGATTACGGTCCAAAATGGTGATTAAATCATATGATGACGATTACGATGATGTGGAATCCCAAATTAGCTATTACATCCGAGTTCACGACCAATCATAACTTAGGTCAAATAATAGCAGTAATCGCAAAAGAGTGCTTCAACTCATGTATGGACGCTTGGCGGAACTGGATGACGTCTGGGGGACTGGAAGACAGTTCTCGTCCGAGACTGCCCGTCGCTGTCACCCTCTCCCTCCTCAAGAGACTCACATCAGAGCTCGCTTCGTCGCCTCGTTCACAGTCCAGCCCACGGTCCCCTTCCCCGCTATCCCCTACCTGTAAAACCTTGCCCCCTCCCGCAGTCGCCTCGCCATCCGAGTCGCCTTGGCTGAGTCAAATGCCGCATTTCCCATAGCCGACGCAAAAAAAGACACCAGCGCGCAGTGAGATGAATTGGAATTACGTCAATTTAGATAGCGTTTTTGGTATACCCAGTGAGCACTCTATAGTATATTTACTCTATGGTATGGGGTACCTGAAAAGTGTTTGCAGTAAAAGCAGAAGCCACATATAGAATTAGGAATGAGATGGTGGTGAAAGAATGTGGAATGAATAGGTACGAAATGGATGTTTACGAAAAGAGCTTCTGTCGTCATATCGGTTGTGTGCATGAGAACCGAAAAATGGAGCAGATTTATGATAGAGAAGTGGATGGTGGTCCTGGCAGGGGTGGATCGAGAAAGTCGTGGGTTAATATTCTGGAAGATACTCTTCAGTGAAGGGATATTAACAGTCTTAAGAACAGGAGGGCTTTTATGAAACAATGCCTGAGTGTAACTGAAGCGAAAGAGATGTACAGAGAGAGAGAGGGGTCATTATTAAGAGTACTGTTTAAGCTGCTTCAGCTTCGCTGACCATAATTTATTGAAAATTATTAGTTCTTAGATAGGGAACGGAGTGATGGGAATATATGCATGGAAATAAATGAACTCCCTGAGTGGCTGGGGAACTGTAGAGGAGTACCTTGTACGTATTTATCGATTATCAAAATTTGTCTTTTTATCTGAATCGCCATATTAATTCTTGTTTCACTTGCGTCAACAATGATGACCATTTCGTAGTCATCATCTTTTTTTACCTTCATTAAATTTATCACTCTCTTTTTGCCTGAAAGTGATACGAAACATATCATGTTATAGGTTAAATTAAGCTTCCTTTTGTGACAATACAGAAGATTTTGACCGACTTCCATTTCAACTCATCCTTACCGATAGATTCCCTTTATAATAATTATGTTATATCAAAATATTGCTCATTTTCCTCTTCTGTATGTATTTTATGATAAAAATATCAACTTTTTACGAATCTTATCCATTGAATTGTTTCTCAAGTGGCTAATGAAGTGGTGACAAGCGAGAAAAACTGCCGAGAACGTCTCTGTCGTAACCAAATTGGGATTTGTAGACCAGTGACCAATCGGTACCGCAGGTATTTGACGTCTTTTCTTCGTTTCCTTTCGGAAGCATGCTCGAAATTCGCGACTGCATATCTGTACTGTCTACTCTCCCAACCTTGCTCGTCTTCCCGTCCCCAGGTCCTCCTTCCTTTCCCTCCACCCCACTCATGCGTCCCTCGTCTCCGCCAATCCCAGCGAAGCTCTTTCTTCCGCCGTTGACGTCCCCAAGGGACCCGTTCGACTTAAAAGAGAGCGCAACCGGGTGGAGGGGTGAGAAGTCGAATGGGGAGGAAGGAAGGATCTCTCAAGTATGCAAATGTAACTCTCTTAAGGTTTCGAGAGAGGAACGCCTTTCTCTCTATGGCTTTGTCTCCTCTCGTGCCTTTCTTTCCATAGTCTTTCCGTCTCCCTCAAAGCATTTCTTTAAGTCCTTCCGGTCGAGTCAGAAGTTAATGTGGAAAAAAATATCGATATGTGTGTGTTCGGGTTCGGTATTTGTCGATTGATGTAATGGCACTCACCCGGTGGAACTATATGGCGGAGGAAATACGTTTATCATCTGTATGTTACAGGCTTCTCGTGGTGAAATTTGACCTTTTTCTATTCCAATACTGCCCTCAAGAGAGATACCTCGGAATTTCTTCAATTGCTCACCATTGAGGCTCTTCCAAACAGCGTATGGAAACATTGTTGGCGTACGCCAAACACTAAAATATGCGCTAAACACTAATTAAAGATGAAAAAATTGATATTTTCGGCCGTAATAAAATACTAGGCATTGTTTACTTTATTTGAAACCATATTATTAATTATTTAAATGACACGTGACCGATGGTGAAATATGGATACTTAAAGCATGCGTTAATTTTCTGTTAATATTTTTTTACTTGGAAATAATGCGGTAGTAAGTACCTAATTACGTCTTTTATTTCTCGGTGATGACATTCAGCTAATACGTAAGACGACTATCTTAGTCCACTAGTTCTCGTCTAAACTTTCTTCCTTAGAGACAAATCTTTAATATTCCATTACTTTGCATTCGTATTTAATCCGCTTCCGCTATCTCCTTTAAAGTCCCTGTCTCTTTTTTTCCTGCGATATGTTTTGTCCTGTCCTCCTCTGAACCATGCTTCTCCTTTCCCTCACATACCCGCTATGGCCAAGTTTATAACCTTTGATTTCTGGGAATATTATCTAGCTTATTCGGATGCAGACGTTCCCGTTCCTACCTCATCGCTAAATTGTTCTTTTATCTGTTGTTTTCTAGCCATTTTCGAATTAACTTCATAAGCCATATAACATATGAAGTTAATACGATATATCTTGCAAATATTTCCTTGTCCGGCTAAATTATTCGCTTAATGTCCTAACTTGGCACTCCTTTTTCGTTCAAAATATTCTCAATGAACGTATCTACGAAACGAATAGGGAAAATCGCAGATTTTCAAGCCATTGACTGAATAGATTGTTTATTTTGCTGTAAAAATTTCAATTTATCTGTAAACTATCTGAACCTTTATTTTTTTATTCCAGGCACGTGTTTTGAACGGTTTTTAACGTTCATATTGGTGCTTCCATTTCTTTACCGTAAAAATCTTGACCTTTTTAAAAATTCGAAGTCTCGATAAACTCTGTTTAACTTTAGTTCAAAAGTTTTCCTTGCTGATTACGAAATGCAAAAATCTTCAAAATACAGTTTATTTCATTTCAATTGATCCATTGGTCGATGTTATATCTCGTCTCAAACTCGGCTGTATTGACGTTGTGCATGGACACGATATCATTTCATCTGCCGTACCAAGAGATCTCACATTAATGAAATACCTAAAACAAAATTATCAATCGGTTAAATGGCCTCGGTTGTTTGTCGTAAATCTACCCCTTGTGGTTATTGGCAATACTGTATCCATGTCAATAGTTTAATGATAAAACGGTTCGCGATCCTTTTCGGAAACCAGAGAACCAAGCCCGGAAGTGCGATAACCCTAATTTTAAACGCCCGCAGCATCCTATACCCGGTAAATTAATGCTGCGGAAGGACTTTCGCTGCGGAAAAGGGACTCACATCGTTTGGGTACACTCATTTGCACTTTCTGGTTACTTCGCTTTCCCTCTGCGTCGCAATGCGCTCGCCACAGCGTACGCCCCATTATTTAGTGCACCGAGGAGAGAAAGGGTCTCATGTGCGCACTGTGGAGAAAGAGGGGCTTATGGGAGAAGTGTGGAGGCCAGAAAAGCCACTGGTCGCCAAAGTTTACATCCACTGTGCGAGACCTTGTCTAATGTTTTGTTTGGCGACAATTTATTTTCGCCACGTAATGAAAGAAGGGTTAAAGCTCTAATATTGAGCCTGACGCTGTATTGCTCTGTATCTTGGTGTTGTGAAAAGAAGGTGTGGGTGGACTAGGAAGGATTTAAACGTTGGTTTCAAGAAGAAAGGGAAGGTTGATTCTTCCGTTTTCCGTTGTTTCATCTTGAGCACGATATTTCGCCGGCTATCCTGCAGGCTTCCTCAGGTTCCTAGTGACCACTCTGCACCAAGGGTTGAAATTCGCCATGAAAAAATCATTTGACATCATCAAAACCATTTTTTCATGGCAAATTTTAGCCCTTGGTGTATATTCCCCCGTGCGAGTGACTTCGTACAATATCATTTGTTAATGCATGATTGATCCTATGCTGAGACGAAAAAAGATATACTAGAGCGAGATAAGTCCCTGAAAGTGTTGAAAACCGGGAGGAGATGCTCTGACATTAAACAAAACCTACCTTAATCGGTAGAATACTTGAAAAAAATATATATATCATCAGACCCGGCTGTGTAAAGGGAGAAAAATCCAAATTAGGCTAAAATGAGAGATCATCTTTGGCAAGTTAGAAAAATTGAAAGCTTCTGAATGTTACAAGACCTCTGTACTCTTCAGAAGCTCTTTATTTTTCTAACATGTGTGAAATGATAATTCTGTACCATCCAGTTTCTCTTCATATTTCTATCCTGCCAAAGATGATAACTCATTTTTGCCTATTTTGGACTTAACATCCCTTATACATCTGGCACAGTCATGTCAAATAAAGTGAACACTACAACGTATACTGATTTTTAAAAGGGATTGAAGAGAATTCTAATTGCGAGCTATTTATTTATTGTATAGGGTGTCCAGCGACCTGAGAAAACCTGAAAATCGGAAGAATTTAGGGAAATGTTTACTGGAAAAGTGAGGGAATGTTCAGGGAATTTTTGTATTTTTCGAAAAACTCGGAAAATTACTGCGGACTGCAATCGAGTACATCACATTTGAGAGAAGCGATATTTTGCTGGAGAGGAGTTATGGTAAATTAGGGGCGCACCACAGATACAGAATCGTCCTGGCGGTTTCGTTTTGAGCAGGAAAAAACGCCCAGGAGAAACTATCTGCGGGTAGCATTCGTACTAAAATATTAACTATCTTTTTGTTGCCTATCATTCATAAGGATATACAGTGTATTTTGAGAATGGAATTAATTTGGGAGTTCGATCGTCTCGTATGCGTGCTCAATGACTTATGCGCTATTTTCTCATGAACGTGCGTCGAAGTAAACCCAAAAATATTTGGTGTTTTTCTTATCGACAAAATGTGCAAATTTTAAAGGGCACCCGAAAAATAGGTTAGTTGCGAATTAGTGTAAGGCCCTGGAAAATTGCTGCAAATTACCTGGAAGTCCTGGAAAACTCTTGGTTAAAAATAAAAGAGAAATTTGCTGGACACCCGGATATTTGTGATGCTCGTTCATTTTTTAGTTATGTAAAAGGATTTATTTGAGTAATCTTCCCACTGTTTGGTAGGTTTTTGAACAGAATCTATTCATTCTAACGTCCTTTTTTCTGGCATATCGTTGTTTTCCTTCCTAAGCGTGATTCTACCTATGCAGAATTCCTTATATTTATTTGTACTCACACTCCCGAAAAAAGCACAACAAAGGCCTTTTACATCGGGTGATTAACAATTAACAATAGTCAAACAACAACACCCATGTCCTGCCTGGTGAAAAACCACCCAGTCGGGACTCGAACCCGTGACCCTCGGACTAACAGGCGAGGACTTAACCTCGCCGCCACCGGGGCCAACGAATATAACTCTTCTTATTTCGTCTCTTCCTTCCATTCCGTTCCTTCCTTCTTATATAATCTAACTCTTCTTATTCCTTCCAGAATTCCTTTTCTCTGCCATTCTCATCTACGCTTCCCCAGTGTTATCCTCAGTATTATCATATTCGGTATTCCCTCTCTCCTCATTATATCCTCCATCCATCTCTTCTGCCTCCTCCGAACGACCGTCACTTGCTTCCTCTCCTCTCTAGCCCTATCCAATATCTCCTCGTTCGTCCTTCCTGACGTCTAGCTCCCCATCTCTATCCTTCTCCACACCCACATCTCAAATGCGTCAAGTACATCCTCCCTTCGCAATGACCAAGTCATCATCATCATCCATTGCTCTACTGCCCGGTGTGGGCCTTGGATTCCGCTTCAATGTGCCTCCATTCAGTTCTTCTTTTTATTTTCTCTCTCTATCTCGTGACGTCCATTGCCTTCAAGTAAGTCGATATCTTTCAGATCCATCCTTATTTATCCGAGGCACAGTTGATGGTTTCGTAGCGAGATTATTTTTACAGTGTAGGATTGCTAGTCCCACGTCTAAACCCCAATCTGGAGGACCAGAATTTTTACTTAAGGTTTACTCCCCTGCAGAGGTTTGCTTCTCTTTGCATAAGAGCCCTGCCATGCGTGGTGGGGCACACTTAGTCTGGCATTTCAGTCAAGACCTGTCCGGCAAGGGTGGCCCTACCAGTAGCTATGCTACCGCCGGCATAGCCCTTAACATCATTACCACACAATCCTCCCCGCCCGGCCCTGAAGGTGCCTTCGAAAAGGCGGTGCCCCTTGGGGAAATATATGACCAAGTCTCCGACCCGTACAGTGCCACGCTTCAAAATTAGTTTTCATCAGCCTTTTCTTTCCATCTCTACTCAGATTCCTCCCATCAATTCCCTCCTCTTTGAAAATGCTTCTTTAGCCGTGGCAATTCCAAATCTTATGCCCTACCACTAAACACGGAAACTGCCTCAGAAATGCAATGTCCATTAATGTCCTAAAAATGATGCCCATACCGTTGAATTAGTAGTCGTGGGCCAACTTTTTGGGCATTTACAATTAATATCAGGAAACCACTGCGGAATGGACCGTACAGATGATTCGCATAGACAATTATGCGTGTGTGAGTGGAGTGAGATTACGGATGGAGAGTTTCAGCAGCCCCACTCCATCTCTTTGTTCTCGGCGTTAGAGCGCAACTTTTCTCAAAAAATTACTTAAATATGATTCTGTTCTTGAGAGCATTAAAGCCTGCAGGTAATAGTTACCCATAAATAGGAAGCCTTGAGAGCCAAGAGTGTTGAGCCAAGCGTTAGAGTTCTTCGCTACCCATTCATCTTTGAGCTGTCTTTGAACTACAATGCATAAATCTGTAGAGCAAGTTGATTGTTCTGAGGGAAAGATCGCAGGTAGTTTGTGTTTTGTATCGAGGAATGAATTTTTGCCTCTCCGTCCTTCTTCACACTCACATTTCAAACGCCTCAAGTCTCCGTACATCCTACCTTCGAATTGTAGTGTCCATTAATGTTTAAAAAAATGATGCCCATACCGTTGAGTAAAAAGTCCCGGGGCAATTTTTTGGGCGCTTACGGTAGATATCAGAAGACCACTGGGCCGAGCGGATTATTCACATGGGCAATGTGTGCGTATGTGTGTGGAGTGAGCATTGGATGGAGAGTTTCAGCAACCCCACTCCATCTCATTGTTCCACTGCACCCCGTACCCTTCTCCCGGTTTCATCCGCTTCCGCAATCTCGCCTTTCTCTCCCTCGCTACCTCTCTTCTCTCTCCTCTCTCTCTCGAGCACTGCATGCCGCAGAGGGACGTTTTTCCCGGCCGGGTCCGGGTCTCGCTTCGGCGATCCACGGGGCTGGTGTGGCGACGGGGGGGGAGGGGTTTCATAATGCGTCACCCCCCGGAAGGGTCATTTCGTTTTGCGTTTCGACGTCGCGCTCGGGAGCGTGGTTTTCTTTGCGCAACGCTTTTGTTCCATTACATACAATCATACGTAACTACGTAAGGCACGGGAGATTAAGTACTAAACTGGGCATGCTCTATAAAATGCGAATTCTCACGGATTATAGCAATCAAGTTATGGGCAGGGGTGGGCAAACATTTGAGATGCGAGCAAAAATCGGAAGTCACAATTTTTTCTCCTGCCCACCAAAGTTAAAGAGAACCTGTCTTCTTGGTTTTTATTTGTAAGTGATACTGTAAATCATGTAGAAATGACATTGAAAAATAACATGAGCATATGAACACAATCGTTTTTTGTGGATATTTTTGTGTGTATGGCTGCAACAGGAGTTATACACAATTTTAAGACACTATTATTAGCTTCATCACAAAGGGTACACTATCGGCCTTTTCACATTTAACTGACAATATGGACATTTATATTTATTCTTTTCTACTGTTAATCTCCTTAAGACGAGCTACGATGTTGCCAATAATAGCTTGAGTATTGACTTCATGCCATTCTATCTATTAACTTCTTCCAGTATTCAAACATAAATCCGTAATGTAATTGGTTCAAGGTAGTATTAGCCTCTTGACTAAAATTTTTACCCAAGACATAACAATAGATCATCAAAACTTAATGTGTGAGATCTAGATTTATCTCAAATTCTTTGCAGTAATTTTTTCAACCCAGCTTTGCAAAAATATAGGCATTCAAAGTTATGGTAATTTTAAATTGGTCATTTCTATTCTTATTCAGTAAAGCAACATCATTTGCTTCTCCTTAATCATTGTCTTTTTTTATTATCGCTATTCATCATTTCCAGTTTCCGCTCGCGATACCAGCACTACCACTGATAAAAGCGTTAGGAAATATGGGTTACCATGGTATGGACGTGCACTCAAGTTACTTACTCAGCCTACCGACAAACGGAACATCGTACGTACGACAGTAGAGTGAACGAGGCATGACACTGCCGTAAATTATCGCGGTCTAGGAAATAGTTGCAGGTGTGGCCTTGAGGTGAGCTCCCGCAGCGAAGTTGGGCACCAGAGTTCTGCATAAGGCCCTTTATGTTTACTAATCGAGGAACACTCTCTGGTGCCATGACTAAAAAGAGAGAACTCTTAGTATTTTCCACACTTAAAACTTTAATTCCCGACCCAGGTTTCGACTGCCTTGCAATCATTTTCAAATTTCAATCATTTAAAAAAACACTCTCTAGGTTCATATACTTTCCCTTATTACAGTACCTACTCCGTCCCTCGGATGGGTCGTTAACGCTATAAGCTATTAACCCGTGCTATTGATCGGCTTGGGAATCAAATCGATTCCGTTTACTCTGGATTCTTTCCAGTAAACCTCATTAGTTTTACTTTTAGAATGAAGCCCATTTTCCCTTGTATTGCCTTTGCCTTTTTTTAGTATTCTATCTGTTAAGGTAGGTTTTGTTGGATGTCAAAGAATGTCCTCCCGGGTTTCTGTTCTTTCAGGGACCTTTCTCGCTCTATTATATCCTTTTTCACCTCAGCATTTTATATACCCTTCTTCACTCTGTCCATGAAACCTATTCTCTTTCTTCCCCTTCCTCGCTCACCCAACATCCGCCCCTCTATCACTCTCTTGAGCAACCCATCGCCCCTTATTACATCCTCCAGCCATCTACTCTGCCGATCTCGAATTTCATTCAAAAGTTTTCTTTCCTTACCCTCCATCTCAAGTGTTTTCTCTTTCGTCTTCCTCTCTGTCCACCTAATCTTCTATATTCTTCTCCACGCCCACATCTCAAATACCTGCATCCTATTGTCGTCCTCTTTTCTGAGGGTACACATTTTTGACCCTTATTACGATACGCTTCATATCAAGGTCTATTAGCCGTATGGCTTTGGGATCTATACTTAGAAATGTTGAATTTCCGATAACAGTAATTTCCTGATCAGAACTTCTGAAATTTTCGTGTGAGAATTGCAAAATCATTACGTGCGGACTAGATGTCAAATATCGGATTTGAGATCTTTAGTTAGGAAGACTTCTTCTTCTTCAGTGTTCAACCTTGGGGTTGGTTTGCAGCAGTACGCCATTCCTCTCTTCTGTCTGCTTTTCTCTTCATTTCTGTGTATGTGGTGCAACCCATATCATTCACAATCTGCTGCATGAATGAAATCCTTGGTCGTCCCCGGCGATTCCTTCCCTCTATAGCTCATTCTGCTATTGTTAAAACGATGTTGTCGTGTCTTAGAATGTGCCCTACGAGTTTGTCTCTTCTTGTTTGGATATGCCTCCATAGGGATCTGGTTTCTTGAACTATTTTTAGTACCTCTTCATTCGTGACTCTATCTTTCCAGCCGAGCTTCAACATCCTTCTGTAGAGCCACATCTCCAGGGCTTCTAGCCGCCTTCTCTCTTGTTTTCTTATTACCCATGTTTCGCTCCCGTATAGGGCCACACTCCAAACAAATGCTTTCATCATCCGTTTCCTTATTTTCAAACTAATTTTCTTGCTGGTGAGTAGGTTCTTTCTAAGATAGAATGCAATTTTAGCCTGATGTATTCTCCATACAATTTCTTTCTGGCTTCTACCATCTCTTGTTATTCTGCTTCCCAAGTAGGCAAATTCCTCTATTACTTCTAGCTTCTCTCCTCCGATTCTCATTATTGGGGGTTCATATTGTTCTTCATTACTGCAAACCATCACCTTGGTTTTGCGTTTGTTTATTCTCATGCCATACTGTTTACAGAAAATCCTACCCATTGTGTTGAGCATTCTTTCTAGATCTTCTTTGGTATCTGTGATCACAGCAATATCATCTGCATAATGCAGCATATCTATCTTCTGTCCATTAATTTTAATCCCCACCTCAGTAGTTTCACGAACTTGGTCTATAGCTTCCTGGATGTAAGCATTGAGTATAAGAGGAGAGAGATCACATCCTTGTCCCACGCCTTTTCTAACTTATGCTTCTTGCTTTTGATGAAAATTCCTTATCACAACTTCCAAAAATAACAACAACACAAGTTAGGAAGAATTTCTAATTTCTAATTTTTTTCCTCCTGATATTTGAAAAACCTAAATGTGAAAAACAAAAGTTTTCTCATCTCTTAATTAAAATTCCACGCAGGGAAAAACATTTGTTTGCTGGTAAAATTTAAGGGAAGATTTCAATAAGTTACGGGATCGGAAAAATGAATCGCATGGTTGAAACAGTTATCATTTTTCCAGAGTTTTCTGATTGGACGTAAATATGTCCTCATATGAGCACCATTTGCAAAGTTTCTCATTGCGAAAAGTTGAACCGTTGGAAGAACTATGCAATGTTGAAACCATGGTTTGATTTTATGAAGAAATATGCGGATAAGGTTGAAGTTTTCAATGTGCCTATATCAAAAATTTGAGAAACCAGTCATGTTAAAGTAATTTCGTAGTAAATTTTCACCCATTGTTAGAAAGCATTATTTAGAACTGAGAGACGTTTTCTGTAAAGGGGGCAGAAATCATTGCTCGCCAGGCACTGCCTGATCCAGCCAGAATCCGAAAATGCGGCCTAATGTCACAAAAGCGCCGCGGAAGCCCTCGCATTCTAGTTTCTAGAATCCCATTATTTATCGCGCGGCGCGTCAAATCAAATATGACATCTCGGCATTCACGCTTCGCGTGTCACAGAGCGTCCCTTGAGTGCAATTATATCCGAGACCACTTCCCGTTCTTGCTAGCGGGTACTCTAACGTGTCGCGTCAACTTTTGGCTACTGGAAGTTGCATCGGCGCGACGTATAATTAGACGAGGAGCGTCGAGGTGCCATGAGCGCGGCAGAAGGAGTTTCAAACCTGCCGGATCCGCCCTCACATTGTTGTGCGAGGCGCTCTTCTTTTGCGAAGCTTGCTGACGCAAGGTTAAATCCACATATTACTGCGCATTCCATACTTATTTAACGCATTGCATGTCTCATACAAGGCTTGGAACGGAATTGCTGGAAGGTTGAATACACCTTGGGTCTTAAGAAGAAAATATCATATTTTCAAAAGAAAAAGGGGACTTGCAAAAAATGTGAAAATCTTTTATAATATGACGGAATTCATTCGAAAAAAAAAGACGGAATAAACGACCCAGTTCATGCCATACTGGAAATGATAATGACAATATCTACTATGTTTTAATCCACAGAGTTTTTTACTGGTAGAACTAGTTTCAACGCTAGGTACCTGAAGATGACGCAGTAGTTTTGAAACTCGTTGAACCAATAAAAAACTCTGTGGAATGAAACATAGTTAGTATTTTCATTATTTATTCAATAATGGGACCCGCAAGGTTACACCGGAAAGGATGGAATACTGAAAAGCTGGACATGATATCCGTCAAACCGCTACAGATTCGGTTTTTTTATTAGTTTTTGAAATCATCAATGTTGAAACTAACAAATTCAACTCTAATCTCAAAATGTGTAATTTTGGCCGAAGTGCTTGGGATGGTGGGCGAGGAAAGCAAACTTCTTGATAAAATTCGATATCGGCAGAACAGGTGGCTAGAGGGGCGAGGGGTTCTCAAGAATGTGATAGAGGGAAGGATGATGGGCAAGTGGGGAAGAGGAAGAAAGAGAATAGGTTTTATGGGCAGGATGAAGATCGGTAGATCGTATGCTGAAGCGGAAAAGTGTATACAAGAGCGAGATAGGTCCCTGAATTTGTAGAAAATCGGAAGAAGATTCTCTGACATTCAGCAAAACATACCTTAACCGGTAGAATACTTTTTTAAATTGGCATAGGAGGGTATAATTATCCTCAGATTAATGTTTAGTTCCACCGACTTTGATTTTTAGCATCCCTTTCAAGCCATAGATTTTTTTGGGGTCTTTAATTTAGAAATTTAAAATTTTTTATCATTATTTTCACGTAAAAATATTCATTGGTCGTTCTCATTTGGATAAAAGTGTCGCCATGGTGCATTAATAAAGTTATCGGGATTTCGACGAAAACAGCTTAGTCTTCATATAGTGTTGGTATTTACGCGGGCTCCTCGGAATGTTTTTCACCTGCCATGCCGTGCAAAATATGACGTACTAATTATCTGGGGCAATCATACGCGTCCATTACTTAATCACCTCCGGCATGTGCGTTGGCGGGAAATGTAATCTGCCGCAATCCAGGGTCCCGCCCTCAAATACACCGGAAGCGTCACGGTCTTAAATCGAGCTCTCGAACATTCCCTGCCTCAGGCTTTTCCGGGCATTTCCTTCTCGCTTGCCGTGTTTACTGCCGCTCTTGTAGTAGGTGGCTGGTAAATCAATACGGTATAGAGGCATGCAATTTTAAAGGTGGATGTGAGTATTTACCAGCTGTTTCTTGATTCAACCTACGTCGTCCACGGTACATACCGTTAGAGAACCTTTTTAGCGAAAACTTTGGGGAGGCTGCCGTGTATCCCAAACTCCAATTTCCCTGTGGACGTATTTCAAGCTAAAGTGTATGTCCGAATCCATATTGAAAATAAGCCTTGTACTTTTCCACAGTTATTTATTGTATACGTAAAATGCGTTTCGCAGCGTGCTGCTTCTTCAGGTAAATTTGTTTATATTTTATTTATTGATTGTTATTTTTATTGATTGTTATTTATTGATTTTAATTTATTGATTGAAGTATGAGTTACCTGAGGATTACTTGCGGCATAAGTAGGATGAATAGGGGGAGGAAATAGTGGGTCATGAATGAATGTGGGTTAAATGCTCCAGTAATGGACGTGTATGAAAGGAGTGTGCTTCGTTGGTTTGGCCATGTGGAGAGAATGGATGAGAGTCGAATAACGAAACAGATATATGAGAGTAGAATGAATGGTGTGAGAGGTAGAGGTAGGCCGATAAAGTTGTGGTTGAATGTGGTTGGTGAAATTCTTAGGAGGAGGAATATGAGGAGTTTTAAAAACCGGAGGGCGTGTATGAAACAATGTATGGGGGTAAATGAGGCAATATAGGATAGGTCAGTATGGATGACATTATTGAAGCAGAGTTAGGTGTACAATTATGAATTAATGAGTGAAACATTTTACTGTGCCTACCCCGGAAGGGAACGGCGTGATGGGTATGTATGTATTGATTGTTTCGATGATAACTACCGCTAAAAAGGAGGGGTTTGGAGAAAAAAACAATTTAAGGAGGAAAAGCAGGGGAACGTAGGTTAGGGGCTTTTGAGAAGGGAAATTTTTTCGTAAAGGAGTGGGGATTGGTGCGGAAAAAGTAGCTTGTTGTAAAAGTTGCTTAACTCTCTGATAATATTTATGTGCTCCAAAGCATCCCTCTATAAACCTTTTGGTGGAACATGTGAAATTTCGGAGATATAATAACATGCGTGATTATTTTCCAGATGCTTAGCAAATTGAGAGTTGGTTTCCATATTAAATTAACTTCGTGAATGTTCTTTGATGTGTGTCTTGAAATTTCGTCCAGTTTGACCTATGTAATCTATATTACAACTTTTTTATTTAATTATGTAAATAGCCGACCCGAATAATTTATCTTTAATTTAATTAATATATTAATTTTTATTACTTTATTAATTATCTATTTTATTAAATTATTAAAATATAAATTTTATATAATACAAAGTGTAATATAGAATGTAATATAAAATGATTCGTATTCATTTATACATTGAAACACTCTCAATGTATAACTGAATATGAACCAAACGTAATGATATACTCATAATCGACATGAAGTACTTGTGGAGAAGATTTTTAAGGAAGTTACCGTATTTCCCAAGTCCCTGCATTCATGCAGGCGTATTTAAAAGTAGAATGAAAATATTTATATGGGACGTACATGATCTCAACAGAGATTTTCGATTGGACAATACAAAGAACACTTTTAATGTATGGATGAAAATGATTTAAGTGTTGTTTTGATTCGAATATAGCGTAAAGTGGTGTATGTCTGGGATTCAAATGAATATGTGCTCTTATCGCTGGTCGATGAAGATATCATGTCTGTGGAGAATACAGTTTTTGTATTTTTGTGACTACGTACTGTTGGCCATTCCGTGTGGATGAGTCAGCATTTAGCTAAAATAAATACTCCGGTTACTAGTGTTAAATAGGTATTTATTTTACGCCTAGTTCACAATTATGGTCAGTGATTGCTGTACAGACCTTAAAATGACTATACCCCGTTCAAACGTAATTTTAGCTCCAGTTATATTGTTGTATTGGCTGTAACAGTTGCAACTAGCATTCAATAACTGTTTCCTCTTATTACTGCCTTCCGTTCCTTCTGATTCATCCTCAATGGCTGTATACTGACTATTATAGGATTCTATAATCCTATAACATCCAGGTGTCTGGATTTTATATTTTGTATATTTTTAAAAAATTTTGGCATATATATTTCGTCATTAACATTACATAATATTAGTGAAACAGTGCCTAATTTTGCGGGAATATTCCCGAGATCGAGCGTGGGAGATTTCGGAGTAAGGTCTTAAATGATAATCCAGATTCTATATTGGGTAGAAATTTATTTCAGTTTTGAATTCCCTGGTTTTATGTCTCTTTTTGCACCAATTTACTCCATTATTGCAGCTTGCTATTACTGGGTAATAACTGGTAGCCAGACTAACTCCACTGGACATTGAGCGCAAGAAGTATGCCCCTATGATCAGGAACTATCTATGCGTTAGTTTGCTGGTAGACGTCGGTGTTCAAAAACTTAATTTTCTCTGAATAAAGTCATTAAAATGCCGAAAACCTCTGTTGAAAAATGGGATATCATTAATCACAGAAAATGGGAATTTTATGATGCTCTATGTTCTACATATTTCTAGTGGTCTTTTTTCCTATAAGCTGAACTGTTTAATCTCATATTAATATTTTGTCCCTTTTAGGTTTCCTTTCTTCAGGAAATGCATTTATGATCATCGTTTTGACATTTTTCATAATTTTTCAGCATTTCTATAATTTTTAAAATCATAATTGAGATATTTCCTTTTCCCAAAAGTTTAACCCCTAATGTTAATTTTCCTATCGTAACGGCCTTAATTGTAGTTATGGTTAATCGTCCCTGTATTCTTTCAAATACCTTCCTACTTCTCTCATTCATTTTCTTTACTTCGACTTTTGTCGGTGTTTAGGGATACAAAGTTTCATCAGGTTCCTGGTGCCTGTTGAAACTTAGGAAAACATGGAGGAATCTGGAAAATGCTTTGTCTAAAATGGATCGTAATGATTGATACTCTCCTGATTGATTTTCTCACAAATTTGCGTTAATTATTCTCCGCAAATGGATATCATCAGTCAATAATCGTGTCAAGTCTCGAGCGTTGAAAGCTTGGTCTCTGTTGCGAGCCTCGTAATTTACGCGGGCAATCAATTCATGTGGAGTACAGATGACCCCATTTCCACTCGCAGCGTTCCCACCATACGAGACTGATTTCCGCGAATATGGAAGCTTTTGGTGGGTGGACTGGAACCAGTAGTCTTATACAAATGAAATGTATGATTCATTTTGGAATTGATGGTTCAAAAGTTAATGGTTTCACTTGGTGGGAGGTAGAAATTGTTGTAAATCAAACTTTGTGTCTTGCACATTTTTGTTATTTAGAGTACGAGTTTCGGCAGTTATTAATAATTATAATAATTTTATTTATTTCAGAAATTACAATGTAGTACAAAATAGGTAACCACTAAGGATAAGCCTGTATTGGGGCTTCTGTCAGATAGCCCACGCAAAATCAATAGCAACAAACAAAACGTAATTTAAATTTTGCAATCAAATGTTCAACAATATAGTGGAGAATTATGTACTAATACAAAAATGACTCAGAGATGTACAGAGTGATAAACAGAGGTTACAAAATAGGAAACGCATAAATACATGATGACATATGCTTGGTATAATAATAGTTTTACAAAAACGCTTCATTTTTTTACATTTAATTCAATAAATATTACATTCAAATTACAGAACAAAACCTCGATGTTTTTAATAATAAAAGTAATAACCAGTTGTTTATTTCCTTAAGAAATTTTCCGATGTTTTTTTTCTTCTTTGATGTCTGTCGGAAGGGCATTAAATATTTTTCGCGACGCATATACACAAACAAATCTTTTGAATATGGTCTGATTAGGTTTTGGTAAAGAAACCGCATTTCTTTCACGCAAACTAAGGACATATGTCCTGGGCAGCAAATTCTCTTCGTCCCCTGTTTATGAAAATACATGTATCCGAGAAGCAATATGTTCAGTTCTAAGAGCAGTGGGAATACACGAGAGGAACGGTTTTTGTGCATTATCACACATACTATCTTCTGTAGTGCGGAGTTTACGCCATCACCAGGTACACTGAACTAATTGTGGTCGGAATATATATACTTAAGTCTGAAGGGAGATGGTGTGGGTGGGAGGGTTGAGTGGAGGGGAAAGGAAGTGAAGGGGAGAGGGTTGACTATTGTGGAACACCGGTGTGTCATCCTGGGTTGGAGGTGACTAAAAGCATCGAGGAGGTATTAAGGAAGGAAATTCCACTGCGAAGAAAACCAGAATCTGAAAAGAAAGAAAAATCTGATGATGGCGTGACTGCCGAAACCGGTTGTACTATTTTTTTGCCTTGTTTGTTTTTTGTTTTTTTTTGCTTTGGTGTACGATTCTGTTGGCCCTTATGTCCCTGGAATCCCGATAGGCTGCTAGGCCTGTCATCAGGTTTTCCAGGGACCGGACCAACAGAACTTGACATACATCCATGCCCTGGGTGGTGAAAAATCCACCCAGGCGAGACTCGAACCCGCGACACTCATTTTAGCTAGCGAAGACACTACACCGCCGTCGGCGGGGCAGGCAATAAATTATACACTTTAGGTCCTATTTACAGGAATTATCGTTTGAATGACGTCAGGTTTGGCTAAGGTAAGGAAATTGTGCTATACGTAGTTACGTGTACTAGGTATGCGGTATTTTTTTTACCAAAGTGCTTAATGTTTCAAAAATTAAGGGTATCCATTAAATGCAGCTAGATAAATGGATGGAGATATAATAGATCTACATCTACGATATACCGTGCAAGCCACCACTAAGGTGTTTGGCTCGGGGCAATTCCACACCAGGCATGCAGAACTCATCCCAGCTCAAATCAGAACCGCGCATTTTCCCCCAATTAGACAAGAAATTAGGAGAGTGTCACGTAGACCAACATGCTACCGTGCAACACTAGTAATGATACAACTAATGATTAGTATCATTAATGCAATTGATATATAGTCCTACTAGGTGCTATATAATGCTAAAGCTAAATTATGCTGGAAATTTCTTGCGGGGTAAGTTGCTAGTCATGATGGCAAGATATTTCAAGTACAAGCAAATTCAAGTACATAATCTGCTCTACCTTGCGAGAGTCAAAAATTTATAGAACTGATCTGTCGCAGCTATTATAGCTATTCATGGAAAAAAGTGCATTTTAAATCTATCGGTTTTGTCGTCTATTACCTTAATTTTATTCCTGTTATCGTTTATATCGTAATATTGGAAAAATATAGTATTCATCAAACTTTCCTAAAAGATTTAAGCTATTTTCCCGAGGCAAAATTTATATTAAAGAAAAAATGTTTGATGAGCCCTGGTAGGCGTAATTCTAGTAATTATGCCTTATTGAACTATATATTAAAGCTAAGACGATGGTGAGAAAATCAAGTGTGTACCTACTCTACGTATCACATAATTGCTAACTCTCCATAGCTTCTATTTTGGCCTCTTATCGTTTACGGAAAAAGTGAAATTTGAAAATGTCAGTTAACCCTCATTAAGTTACGTTTTAGTGTTCAATGGGGGTGAATAAAACTGATTACCAGGTGCCAAGTCTGAATCAGTTTTATGTCCCACAACATCTCGCCGGACTTCGTTGAGTTTAATCTAAGTGGGGGTATGAACTCTGATGAAATTACGAAATTTCGAATTGATATTTAAGCTGTTCAAACTGATGAGTCTTTCATTAAGATTGGGTTTTTGCAATTCTAATAATATTTCTTTCTTTACAGGTAAGTTCCGAGATTAAGAAAGAGATATAATGGCTGATCGGTGAGTGATGTGTAATTAATAACATTTTCTTTTGAAACTGGATTTAAGCCGTCGCCCGTCAATAATAATTATTATAGTTTTTATTGACGGCCAAAGAAATCCTCGTTTAAAAGTAAATTGATTTGAGCAAAATATAACCCATCACTTGTAAAACTTTTCGAACTTTACCGAGACTTGCATCAAAAAACATTGAAAACATCAGTGATATGAAATTGTAGAAAAAAGCATTGTATATCTTCATATTTCTATGCATCAAAGTCTCTACCCTTTTCACTCAGGTCTTAATAGCGCTTTTGGGTGAGGTGAAAAAATTCCAAATCACAGCATGTTTATATCTCTCGTTGTTCAAAATATCAGCTGGAAAAATTGTAATGACTTCGTATATGTGGAATTAAAAATAATTAATTGCATCGCAGTTAAACAGTAGAAATTATGAAAAACAGAGATTTTTACATAATTGGTTATTTAACAATATTATTTAAAATGCTTTATAAAAATATAATACCAAATTACTTATTCCGAAGTTGGAGAGGCTAAAATAATCGAATCCTGAGCACAAGACCTGGAAGACAAATACACCTAAGAGAAATGTGTCGCGAAGAGATTACAGATGTCTCTGGTATGAGCACCCTTTTGGTCTTCCAAGAACATCTTTGTGGGTATTCCTGGAGATTTCAAAGGTTATTTAAATGACTCCAAAAGTACTATGTATTCTTTTAATATTTTCCCGTGTGGATTAATGTAATTCAAGTAACAAGCTTAGAAAATTGCTTTGAGTGTCGTCGAAGGTCACGGAATATGGTCACGGCTCAGGGTCGCCCGTAGTTTTGAATTAGTCATGGGCAACTTTTTTTAACGTAATAGAATTTCTCAAATCAGCCGAAAACCATATGGGAGATTACCATCACCTCTAACATGATGAAAATACCCATTTGTCACCTTGGAACGGGAGAGGTATTTCATTTGGCCGGTTTGAAGGCGTTTGCATTCTGAACTTAGGTTACATTTTAAATTTATATTCTTGCGTTTTCAGTAAGTTTCTCAAAATATATTCCTACGTGCAATGGAAACGTTCATCCAGCATATCAAACTCCCCACAGTTTGCCGAATAGCCGGTAACATTTCAGATTTCATCCCGGGACGCCACGGTCTGAAGCTTAGAGCTCAAGCCGAAGTGCAGTGCATCTTTCTCCTGCGTTTTGGTTGCCCAATAAAACGTCGAGATCACTGGCGCTCGTAAAAACCGAAATTCTTCCCTGTACGGATCATTCGAGTCCCAATGACGTCTAGGTATTTGCGCACCTTCCGAAATGACCAACCGCCGTCAAATCTAGAACGATGCAACGTTTCAGTGAGGATTAATCCTGGAGATGTGTCTGTTTGTTTCACAGCTATCATAGTGCTCGCTGTTCCCCCTCATCTGTGGGGAACACATAAACAAATTATGTACGGCACAGCATTAAAGAAACTAGGTTTTGTTAAGCGTATAATAGGAAGGTATTCGGATGAAAAAGTAAAAGAGAAATGCGACCTCTCTGGTTAGGCCACACCTCGAATACGCCGCGAGCATTTGGGACCCTAGTTATAAAGATTTAACCAGAAACTTTAATAAAATAAAAGGAAAAGCTGTGCAACCATTTGATATGCATTCACATTGAATATTTTAGTTATTTATTTAAATTAATGGTCATCCACATTCCAGATAAAAAGATGGTAAATTCGAGTAGAATCCACAACACTTAGTAGCCAATATATGTTACGAGAGATGCTTGCGTCAAATTTCAAACAGATGGTTGATATTTATGCTTTACACCCGCTAACTCATCCATTCCGTCGTGCTATCCATAGGAAAGTTAGGAGATAGCAGGGTTAATCAATATGGCTGTTACTTCGGTTGTCAGACTTCAATTTGATGTCGTACTGCCCTCTGAAAATACCTCAATGGTTGGTAAGGAGAGAAAACTTCAGCATGAGATTACGAAGAGGCAAAGCAGGTGGTTGGATGAGGTCATTGCTCTTTTCGGTGTAAAGTCGGACTCAGGATGGTTACTGAGCGGTGGGAGGGAGTTCAATGAATTTTCAAAGAATTGAAAAAAATTTCTTCGACCTCTCCGACTCTTCAACTAAATCAATTCCAAAATTAATCAAACCTCATTTGTGTTGGACGACTATTTCTCGTCCATTCACCAAAAGTATTCCATGTACGTTTAAAACGTCTCATATGAAAACAGCAATAAATTTATTAAACTGCCCTGGGTACAAAACCCTTTGAGCAAGAAAGAAACAATACATTTCCTTCAAAGGCTTATGTACGATATACATTACTTAACCTAGCCTTAGGAAGCCTTGGGTAGGGTAGTGGTCTGCGCGTTGGCCCGGAAAAGTAACGGTCCGTGGTTCGTTTCCTTATCCAGGCCAACTTTTTCTCATGGCACTTTCATTGTACTGGAGAATGACAATAAGAAATTATAAAGTTTATACTTGAAATTCTGAGGAGTTCTTTTATTTTTTTATTTCTGGGGGTAATCAATCCTTCAAAGAGTTGATTGGACTACGAAAGATCAGTTGTAGGTTGCAGTACGATGAGCAGGACAGTACAACAGTGATTCGCTACTCCTGGAATTTGTGTGTCTGGATACAGGTAACATCGTAAAAGCATTGACATATGGTGGGAACACAGGAATGGGTTCATCATTACAGTCTTTGAAAATTGATTGACCACGTAAATTGTCAGGCAATCAACAGAGGTCATCCCGTCTCCAAAACCTATCCTCTTTCTTTCTGTTCTCCGCTCACTGGACATCGTACTCTATATCGGGACCTTCAGCATTTCTTATCCCTTAAGACAGTTAAAGCAATTTTCATTGATGTACAGATTTGCGTGTAACTTTTGAAAAGCCCATTCATTAATTATATGTATAGATAAAAGTGGAAAGATTGCGCGTTACCCCTTTGGCTATTGTCAATCCAATGCTATCTTAACATGTGGCCTTATGGATCTGGACATATATTTTGATATAATAAGATCACATGTGTAGATAAAAGAAGAACGTGATTGATAGGACATACCATGAGACACAATGGACCTGTGAAGAACATAACTGATGGCAAAATAGAGGGAAAAGTCCTCAGAGGAAGACCCAAGAATAAGTTCATGGACCAGATGAAGAGGAAAGTACATAGCAAGTAATACCAGGAGGTAAGTGAACGAGCATTAGATATGGAAGTGTGGAGGGCTGCGGTCAACCATTCTTAGCATTGAACAACCAATGAATGAATAAAAGAGGTATACTTTGTAGAGTCACTGTTAATACTTTTATTTCACCAGGAAACCAAATTTTCGACTAACAAATAAAGATTCAACGTAGATTGTACAAGAAAAAGAGTGAGGTCATATATCTACACGCAACAAGGGATGGAGAGGATGATAAATCAAGGGAGACATTCCGGACCCGTTACGGCAGAAATATAATAAAGAATTCGACGTAAAAAGAGGGAAAACGGAATACTTAAACTTGATTGAAACAATAGAAATAAATTTTTTAATGTGGAAAATACAAGGTCTACCTCATTCAAGACGTGAAATGGGGTACCACAATGTTACTCAGGTAGGGTGGAGGGCTGCAGTTAATCAATCTTAGCATTGAAAGACCAGGTATAATGATTTGTACATATTTTCCCTAAAGAAGAAAGCATATATTTCATATTATTATGAAGGTTCCTATTAAATATCGATGTATCATGCCGAATAAAAAAAACACCTATATTCTTACGATTTGCGCTAAAATTTCCAATTCCACGCCGTTTGTCGGCCCCGGTGTCGGCGGGGTAAAGTCCTCGCCTACTAATCCGAGGGTCGCGGGTTCGAGTCCCGCCAGGGTATATTACTCCCTGCCCAGGACATGGCAGTTTGTGTTCGTCAAATGATATATTAAAACACTTGTAATTGGGGAAACCTGTAAGTGTTAAAGAAATTATTATTATTATTAAACCCCAAGCACAACTATGCTTTCAATTCAGACGAAAATTTTAAAACATTAATTCTTTCGTCATACATATTACAACATGTATGGTTGTTTCCATCGAATAAATTCATGTACTTAATGGAAGAGTGGTTTAAGAATTTTTTCGGCTTTCATGAAAAGTTATTAAAATGTGACTCAACGACTCACGATTCGCGCTCTGACCCCCTTAATTATATCCGTCACCGCATTTTCGTCAGTCTCCTCCATAGTGCTATCAAGCGCCTGCAGTCTATTCTCCCCTTGTATCCGTTCCTTGAGGTTATCACGGGTTAAATTTTAAAGCTGGTCATAAAAGTTGGAGGCCACAAACTCGAGAAAGAAGAGCCTTTTAATTATTTAGGTAGTACACTAGAATAAAACGGACATAGTAGCTAAGACATTCGGAAGACAATAGCGCTAGCAAAGGAGGCGTATAGTATTAGAAGGGAGCTGATGATGGGGGCATTGGGTAAGGATGTGATGAAGAGACTGGTGAAGAGCTTGACATGGAGCGTAGCGCTGTGTGGGGCTGAAACATGACCCTGAGTAACAAGGACGAGAATAGGGTAAAGGCATTTGAGATGTGGGTGTGGAGAAGGATGGAGAAGGTAAGAAGGACGGAAAGGAAGACTAACGAGGAAGTGCCTGATGGTGGGTGAGGAAAGAAACTTCTGAATGAAATCCGGGATAGACAAGGTAGATGGCTGAAGGATGTAATGAAGGGCGATGGGTTACTCAAGAATGTGATAGAGGGAAAGATGTTGGGCTAGCGGGGAAGAAGAAGAAAGAGAATAGGTTTCATAGACAGGATGAAGCCGGGCAGATCGTATGCTGAGGAGAAAAAGGATATACTAGAGAGAGATGGGACCCTGAAAGTGAAGAAAACCGGGAGGAGATTAACTGACTTCCAACAAGACCTACCTTAACTTTAGAAACTTAGAATACTTGAAAAAAATTGAAAGTCACGCCAGTCATACGTCGGTTATTGTTAGATGGTAACGCCGCGGTAGATAGTTGGTTGCCTATCGCTCTACGAAACGGCGCGGATGTTGTTTCGCCTCTGCGTTGGGGGACAACCAAATTGGTTTCAACCTGCCGCCCTACCTCATTATCTGTCTCTCCCTCCTTCTCCTCTTCATTTCCCCTTTCAATCCCCCGCCAATTTTCGACCACAAAAGGTCTTCTCAACTCCCACTGGCACCGTCTGTTCCACCTCTCAACCTTCAGTCCTTAAATGCTTTCCCCTCCCCTCCTCAATTCTGGCCGGGAAAAGGGTTTTGTGGGGTTTTGGAGGTAAAGGGGGGCTTCGTCCCTGACGTCCCCTTGGCCCTTTAGAGGCCGTCCGATGTCCTCCGCCCAAGGGGAGAACCATCATCAACCTTTTGCGGCCAGGACGAGATGGAGGGAAGAGAACTGACGAGGGTGACTAGATCTAAAACTTAACGGCCAGGCTCGAAAACTTATGAGACTTTTTATTCTGTCGACTTTGCGCCCGTAGATTATGTGTGTGCGAATAGGTGCAATTATTCGCCAATTCCGTGGGGCAGGAGAGTACTGAAATTGTAAAAATGTGCCCTCATTACCAATGTTTATGGAGTGAGTTTTCGTAATGGAACGTGATTCCGACACTAATCGGTTCCTCTTAATAAGCATCTTTACTATATTTACTTTCTTTTAGCGTTTGTCTCGATTTTTCATGTACAGTATTTCTAATTTAATTATGGAAAAAATGACTGCAGGCGGATAAAATTAACACAAAATGTGTATTTCCTTCATCATTGGTTGTGCAATCCTAATATTGGTTAACTGCAGCCCTCCACCCTTCCCTATCTAATATTAGTTCCCTTACCTACGTGTATCTTTCCCTATGTACGTTACTCTTCATTTGGTCCGTGAACTTATTCCTGGGTCTTCCTCTGGGGACTTTTCCCTCTATTTTGCCTTTAATTATGTTCTTCACAAATCCATCGTCTCAGGGTGGGTCCAATACATCTTGTTCTTCTTTTCTCTATGGTGTTCCATATGTTCCTTTCCTCTTCTACACTTCTGTACACTTCATCATTTATTATTTTGTCCGTCCATTTTATCTTCTGCATCCTCCTCCAGCACCAGGTTGCGAAGGCTTCTAGTACTTTCTGGTCGGCTTAAGCAGCTGATGTGAAGGACATGAAAAGGAGAATTTCAAGGAAGTTCAAGAATAAAGGTGTCTCATTTTGCATTTCGTCACAAGAAGAAACTACCATCACACTTTTCCACAGATTTCAATTATGATGTAAATCTATCTGTACGAAATACCGTGCAGGTTATCACCGGGGTGTGTGGCACTGGGTTATTCCACACCTGACATGCAGAACTCATCCCAGTTCAAATCAGGATCGCGCTTTTTCCCCGGGCCGATTCACGCAGGCCAAAAACAGGCAGGATAGCAATGAGCGGTCAGACGAGAAACTACGTAGACGAACATGCCACCTTCCAGTATACTAGTTAAGATACCACTAATGAATTGTATTATTGATGCGATTGGTAAATAGCATTACAAGGTACTAAATGCATTCATTAATTCATTAATGCATGCCTGGTGCGAAAGCACCCCCTGCCACACACCCTTTGGGTGGCTTGCAGGGTATGACGTAGATGTAGATGTAAATCATGCCGGAAATTTCATGCGGAGGGAGTTTTTTTTAATGATGGTGGGATATTTATCACAATTAATGACCTTCTTAAATTAGTGAGGATAAAGTTTCTTATACATGCGTTCAGTACGACGCATTTTGACTCCCGGTTTCATTATCAGTTAGAAGATACTTAAGCAGACGGAGACATCATATTTATTTGTCTTTAAGGATGGCTGGAAGTGTATAATTGTTCTTTCCCTTCTGAAGATTATGATTAAGATATTCCGCTTAGTTAATGCCAGCATTATTTCCTATAATTGCTATCATTTGTTGTTCAACCCTAAGATTTTTTGACTGCAACCCTATATAATGCTAGTTCTCTTACCTCCTGGTATTTCTTCCCATGTACTTTCCTCTTTATTTGGTCCATGAACTTATTCCTGGGTCTTCCTCTGGGGACTTTTCCCTCTATTTTGCCTTCAATTATGTTCTTTACATCTCTTTCTTCAATGCTGAAATTGCTATTGTTCAGTAATTCGTGATGATTGATCTCTGTGGGATAATTAACATGAATGGAATCGAAATCAGGAAGTGCGAGTGCATTATTTTCACACATCCCGGCTTAATTGTTGTATCAAATTATTTTTCCGAGCGAGCGTTTCACTGCCAAGCTCCATTTCTGCGTTATCCATTTTTCTACGATGCCGGCGTTCCCATATGCTTTCACGACTGATTATGGGGATAGTTTTAGTTTTAATGCGCACGTGGTTTTCATACGGAATCGCCCTTTCAACCCTCGTCTTTTAGCATCCGTCTGCATCGTCCTCTCCTCCCAATTAACCCTCTACGCTTCCATTCGGAGAAGGGCGCCCTTTTCGCTGTTCCAACCCTCCCGGCACGCCCCCTCGCTTAAAATGCCTCATTCAGTTTCCATTTGCCCTTTCGCCCCTCATTAGTCTCCTTCTTCTCCCACCCTTGTCCCCCGTACCGACTCCCACCCTTGTCCCCCGTACCGACTCCCACCCCCACCTTCCACGACCGTGTTCCTCTCCTCCAAACATCCAGTGCCTCCCGTTGCTTCTTTGTCTCATTTGCGTTCATTGTTCCGGCCAATTATTCCCTGCCTGGACTAATCCCGAGTTATTTTGTTTTTTAAGATCTTTTGTTCGTTCCTCACATCTTCTTTCTCCCCTTTTCTCTTCTTTTTTCTTCGTCTCTCTCGCGTTAATCTTAAATTGATTCTCCCCGACGGCCTGTTTTTTCCTTTTGCCGTAAAGGCCGTTTTTGTCAAACCCTTGGCATTTTCTTGCTCTGCCAAATGCCTTGATAGACGCGCGTTGGAAACTGCAATGCACTGTGGGCGGAAATCGAAAAAAGGTGGCCAAAATTCATTACTCCCTTCTTGTTGTAAATAAAACAACTATTTTTTCCACTTTAAAAAAGACGTACGTAAGTGAAAAGCGCAAGCCGAGGATGCGTTTAGTAATTAAAGGGAGCTGATGACGGGAACATTGGGTAAGGATGTGAAGAAGAGGCTGGTGAGGAGTTCGATATGGAGCATAGCGTTGTATGGGGCAGAAACGTGGACCCTCAGAAAGGAGGACGAGAATAGGCTGCAGGAATTTGAGATGTGGGTGTGGAGATGGATGGAAAAGGCGAGGTGGACGGAGAGGAAGACTAACGAGGAAGTGCTTGAGATGGTGGGCGAGAAAAGGAAACTTCTTAATGAAATTCAAGATTGGCAGAGAAGGTGGCTGGAGGGTGTAATAAGGGGCGATGGGTTGCTCAAGAGAGTGATAGAGAGAAGGATGTTGGGCAAGCGGGGAAGGAGAAGAAAGAGAATAGGTTCCATGGACTGAAAGAAGAAGGGCAGATCGTGTGCTGAGGCGAAAAAGGATATACTAGAGATGGATAGGCCCCGGAAGGTGTAGAAAAGCGAGAGGACATTCAGAAAAATTGACTCTGACATTCTGAAAAAACTCTGACATTCAGAAAAACCTACCTTTAGCGGAAGAATACTTTTGAAAAATAAATTTTTAGTCCTGAATCAGAATTTGTTGCCAATTTTGTATAGGCTAGTAGTAGTGTTCAGGGGCCTCTTAAAAAGAAAATTGTGGTAACTCATAACTCCTCCCCGGTATGTAATGAACGTTCAATGTACATCACCATGTGTAAATACAAGTGGAGTATGTTATGTTACTCAAATTGCTTTATTTTTTTCATATATCGATACCCAGTCCAAGGACCTTTTTTTCTCCCAAAATATCGATGCGATTTTATCGATACGAAATCGAACATCTAATGTAGTAATGATAAATCGATGACAAACGCGATGGGTTAACCTGAGAGTTGCTTTCAAGATTTGGATAAGATAAGGAATTGTGACTGGGTATTAAGATTAGTGATTTGGCTTAGATATTTAGAGTGTTATTTGAATATTCGACCAGCTGATTGGTATGTTTTTCGACAGTTTTTATTGTGCTGGAACATCGTTCCGTTTTCGCTCCTATGGATGACCCGCCATTACATCCCTCTAAAATTCCTCATATCGTCTTCCTCCTCTTATTTCGTACAGAATCCCAGTCCTCTTTCATCCTCTTCCCCATTTTTCTCCCCTCATTATTCCTTTCAACATTTCCTACCCTTTTAAAACGTCCTCCATCTGTCTCCTCCCAGCCTCCACCGCTAGTTTACTCTCCTCTCCAACCATATCCTATACCTCCTCGTTTGTCATTCACGTCACCCAGCTCAAACTCTCCATCCTTCTCCACACCCACATCTCAAACACCTCGAGTCTACGAAAATCCTCCCTTCGCAATGACTAGATCTCCGACCCATATAGCACCATGCTTCATATGAGAGTTTTCTCCATTTGATGTGACATGATGGCGTTCCTCCAAGTAAAATATGACGCAGGTAAAACAGTCCCACTATCAGATCTCCGGGTGGGGACTACTTGGAGGGGTACATCAGTCAGTGTGGACATTTTTTGTAGCCCATGATTACTCTGTCAGTAATTTTGTGTTTATCAATGATATGTTGGCCAAAGGCGCAACAAGCAAACATCAAAGGTTAAGGTGACAATTTTCCACGTAGGTTTATGGAATATTTTCATGATTTAAATTAAATGCTTCTAATGCCACGGCTGCTGTGTAACAAACAAAGTTTCTTATTTCGGTCATCAGAAGTCAAAATGCAACACTGTGTTGAGTATAAAAAAATACTAAGCACCTTAAATTCGAGGATTGAGAAGCATTTTATCTGCTAGTCCCAGTCTGCTAGTCTGCATATCTGCTAGTCCCAGTGCTCATGTTTCATGCGAAAATTATGTTACTATGATAATTTGTATGCATTGTTATCACCGGCATCACAAACATTCGAATTACTGATTTAGTGAATGAAAATGCAGTCGTTGGCATTTTTTGTATTATCTTTTTTTACTGAATAATAATGAAAAAGTGATTTATCTCTGTAAGGTCCTCTTCACACGTTTTCCAAAAACGAAAATTGGAAACTGCTGCATATGACGCTGACGAGAGTGAAAATAGGGCTTCATTGTTCTGTTAAACCACTCTATACTGGTGATAATTATATTATACGTTTCAATTGTTAAATATATATATTTTCTCCACAAATGATTGTTTTTCTTCTATCTGAAGGATAAAAATGTTTTTTTTCTTACTGAATGCTCAAATGAAATATTTAATGTACTTTGAACCATTAAAATGATACTCTGAATGTCCATTCCGGAGTTTAAGGTAAAATATCTCCGTAACTCTTCCATGGCTCACTTCGAGCGTGTCGCGATTCTGGATGTTTACAAATTATAACCTGCGGCTTTATAAATATTGACATCCGGTGCCTCTGAGATTAACATGTTTATATTTTTCCATTTTTCTTTCCTTGTATCTGCTCTCATTTCTATGTATAAGTTTACATGTGTACACAATATGCTTCATTGGTTACCCTTGCCTACCGTTAGGTGTTTTATCCACATTAAATTGAGAAAAGTTTCATTTCGTACTACATGCAGTAGCTGCCTTTCAGAAGTCATCGACGTGACGAATGCGTGTTATATCGCCGCTACTCTTAAATGTTGATGCAGTATTATTATACGTACATCCAGAAATTCCTGTCCATCTTCTATCGCATAGATAGAGGTATGCGAATGTGTTGTGAGAGCTAAACGCATAAATATAATACGAGGAGCCAAAACTTCCGTCGTTTTTGGGAAAGCCGCTTAAGCTTGGTAGATTATTTAGTATTTCTCTCTATAGTCATGCTATCACATGCTAATACTAACTACCGAATAACCGATATCGTACAATTTACCCCTGCTTTTTTTGGAATTTTACCGAGTCGTGGATACCCGTGTCCATAGATACGTCTCTTACCTAATAGTGGAATGGTAACTGACCGTTCGCTAAATTAGTGGTTACACTAACCGCATTATTTTCTGTTGTTTCTGTTCCAGAAGTCAATTTCCCTCACAAGTATTTATTGACCTGTTTTACTCGAAACTAACAGAATGCCAATTTATAATCCCGCCGGTCATGGCACAGTTTCGCATTCTAAAATTGTTACAGACAACTATTTTTAATGTATATGTTTCAACAGGGATCAGAAATCATAAAACCAGTTTCTCTTTGCCAAATTTCCAGAATTTAATCAATTATTTCCGTCAATAGGGCTAAAAACAATGTATGGAGGTCAACTACAACATAAGCGTCTTTAAATATAGGTTTGGAATGTTTCATTGCCATAATTAACTCAGGGTAAATAATTGTTCAAAAACTTATGCTTTTACGTGCACATTTTGATCCAGTTTCTTGGACATTAAACGTATAAATTAAATAAGCATTTATAATCGCCTTTTTGCTCATTGCGCACTTTTTTCTTAAAGAGACCGCAGCATATCAACAAAAGGAATATGTGCCATCAAGTCTCATTTTTTTAATAATCCTGAGTATCGCGATCACTATCATCTGGCTTACATCTATTTTCATGTAAGATGCAAGAATAACTATAATCACAAATGAAGCATTTTTATGCAATTACACATTCAACATTACAAGTATTAAAATTACAATGGTTACTGCCCAAATAGCACTCTTAGATTCATAGCCTCGGTAAAACTACATCCTTTGAATAATTAAGGCTGATATGATGAACGCCGATAAATAATTAGCCGGAGAAGGTACTCGTTGATATTATTCGGAAAGGAGAAAATTTTTAAATGCTTTAGAAGGTTTGATAGACTCTCCGAGATGTGTTGTACAAAATGCCGCTCCCGGTGCGGGCAGCCGCTTTTATAGTCTAATGACCAGTTACAGAAACGACACATATGTATTCTATAAAGTTATGGGACCCATAAGCCATGGCAAATATTCAATAAGTGTTGCGAAAACATTCGATAACTTTATTGGTTTCATAACTTATGGCATGGAGTTATGAGTTCCATAAGTGGCCAAGATGGCAAATACGCAATGAACCGCTTGTAGACTTAATTACTTGATAATAGAGTTTTTTTGAGACAAATGACATGTTTATTTTCTCATACTGGCCAATAATTATATGCAAAAGCAATTATTCATAGGCTAAACTTTCATTAATTTTATCCGACGGTGGAAGATTAGATAAAATATTTGAAGCTATTGACTATTCGTAAATAAGCTATGTAACTGGTAGATGTTTTGCTGCAACCCGTATATTTTTATGTGATATATAACTTTATGTATCTCATAACTGTTGATTCCATTGCTCAGTGTTCTTACAACCGGCCATTAATGAGAAATTGGCTTCGTTTTTTCTGAAGTAGGAGCTTGCACTTGCTGAGACTGTTCCCGTCTCTGAAAAGTGTTTCCCTGTAAAAAAATCGAAAAAAAATTGGACAAGGAATTCTTTCGCGCGCCAGAAACAAGTAATCGGCGTGCCACGTTAAGCCCGCATTCCAGGGGTTACCCACCTATGCTCTAAGGTGTAATGTAGAAAACTTTTAAGTCCGATTCACTGTTCAATACCAGAGAATTAAACTTTTTTGACCGTGCCTTCGTCTAAAGAGAACGATGTGATACGTGTGTATATCTATATACATTTTTAATCTCATGTTCCACTCTTTCGCTGATGGACGATATTCATCCCCTGCCATGCGTCTTCCCCGCGGCTTTCCGGGCGGCCCCTACCTTGCGGATTCCTTTCCCTGTCTAAGCCCCACATCCCCCGAACTAATCCCGCCCCCATTGGTTTATTCATTTTCCCTTCCTCGTCCTTTTTTGAAATCCGTCTGGCCCCATTTCTAGAAAACCCTCACCCGTAGATTATTTCAATCTTCTCTGTCGTCGTTTTTTTATTCAACTATTTCTTTTAAATTATCCTTTCCCTTTTTACCGCATAGTATTCCCCGTCCTTTCTTTCTCGCCCACGCATAAATCTTCCCGGCTCATTTCCTTAAAGGCCGTTTGAGTTTTCAAACAGAAATATTCTTCGGTAAATTCAGAAGGAAATGTGGTATATTTCTTAACTTCCTCTATTCAGCAATCATTTTCTACTTTTCGAAGATTATTTCTTCACTCCCAATTTTAGCCACATGGCCCAATTGTCCTATCTTTGCCATGTCATCATTCAAGCCGCGACTGTCATCAAAATGTGACCATTCGTAAAACACGAGGGTAAGTCAATAAAGTCAATAAATAAGGGGCATGACGTCAGCATTTCATCATCAGAATAAGTCACCAACATTTCACTGAGAACGCTTGGAACATCTACCGTACAGTCCCGACGTGATTCTCATCTGTTCGGACTTCTAAAAAATCATTTGGGTGGTCAACATTTTGAAAATGATGACGCCGTTGTCCAAGAGGTTACTCGTTGGCTGCGACAGCAACCAAAAGACGTCTTATCCATGGTTTCTGGGTTTTGCTGCGTGTCGTTATCAAGACGACGTTTCGTGGCGTCGATTTTAATACTCACCCCAGAAGGATTTCAATGGCACTGAAATGATAAATATTGCTTATTCAATTGTGTCTGGGAAACCCCTTTACCAAATCCACTATTGTTCAATGGGGCTTATTAAATAGGTTATCTAATAGTGGATACAAATCATATTTAGCTTTAAATCATTTATCTCGGTTTAACATTTTTCCGAGACTTTTATCCCTATATAAAGAGTGCTGGCAAATATTGAAAGCAGGAAAGGAAGTCCCTGCAGCGAAATAAATGCTTTTCGTATGAGAGTAAAAGTTAATGGTACGGGGTTAAAACAACTCCTATAAGTTGTTGTTCGTGGCTTTTACTATTTCTTGATCGGTTTTTAGTTACAACTTCTATTCGTCTCAAACGCAAAGTTACTAGGTCACATGAAAGTCCTTCAACCGGCGTTTCTGACATACTGACTGACATTATGAAATCAGTAATGTCTATCAATCGTTTGAGGGGGTTTTTTATGTCTTGGTGGGTGAGATAATGTTGCATGAACTTGTGAAGAAGGAAGAGAATCAAAAACTTTAACGCCCTGAGGAAAGTGTAACATGTACTAGGTTTCTCTTTATATGGTAACGAACTTTTTTTTCTTCATAACCCTTGATTATGGAGATGTCTTCACCGTCTGGGTTTTTCCAATTTTTTTCGACATGGATGCAGTGCGTCAAAAATATATCCTCAGTTGAACCAGCACTAATTATCAACTTTATAAAAAAATGGTGTCCATTTCTAGACTGAGGGTGGGCACAAAACCATCTGTTTACGTACGTACAAATATATTAACCGTCGTAACTTATAATTGTCTTCCCGTGGATTACAACTTTGGCGTGGCGGAAGAGCTTACGCGATCCAGTGACCCCAAGAGCTGGACTGGCTGGAGCAATTGCTTTTGGTAGAGCCACTCATGCCAGATAGGTCAAAGGGGAGGGGCCAGACGGTAGTCCCGTCTTGGTGTCTTGTGAAAAAAACTGTTGGGAAGCAGTGGGGATGAAAGTCCCTCCCAACTGTCAACCACCCAGAATATGAACGTCATTCAAAGAGAAATGAATCCTGGCAACTGCGGGACGCCGACGACTTGGGCGGGTGTCGGGCCCGGCTGCGGGAGGAAGCAAAGCCCTCAAGGTCGTCATCTGACGAAATTCTTGCTTAGCCGCGTCACCACAGGACAAGAGTTAGATATGACACTGAAATTTTTGAAAACCGGGAGGAGATTCTCTGGCTTTCAACAAAGCCTAAATTTTTACTGATAGAATACTTACTTTAAAAAAACTACAATTTTTGAATAGATTGTTTGGGAAATGCGTTACAATTCCTCGTCAAGTTATTCGTAGTTCACGGAAAGATTTATCATCTCCAGGGCCATTCAATGCTACCAATTACTTGTAGACACTTTAAGACGTCGGAGTAGAGAAATGGAAACGATATCGCTAAAATACCGAGTTAACAGACCCTTTGATGTTTTTTCTTTATCATTTTCCATTCCCTTCGACCTTATAGATCCTTTAAGGAAAGGATTTTACTTCATTGGACACTTTATCTTTGGCAGCCAACTTGGCAGCACTGCTCGTCCCCAAATCTCGAGAAAATTTTCTTCTGTTCGCAGTTTCTCTCCATCCATCTTTTGCCTCCTCTCAAACTTTGTGTCTTCTCGCTCCACTACACACGCTTCTTGCTCCTCTCCTATAACCATTCGCTTTGGGAGGTAGGCCTGTTTGTCCCAAGATAACCGTCCTAACTTTTTTCGTTTATTTTGAGTCTTTATGGGCATTAAAAGGCAGAAAGTTTACGGGTTTTATTTTTTGTTCTCTATCCCCACAATTGTGTCCACCAAAAAATAGGCAATCAAAAATAGTTCCTTTTATCGTCAGACGGTTGCGAGTCAGTCCATCATCCGTGTTGGATTTTCTTTGAGAATTGCTGCAATTTACTAAATATAGCTGACTAATCTTTTGCTATAATAAAAATTAATAACTCGTTCCTTTTAACTATGTCTTTCTTTCTTCCAAAAGAAGTTGAGCGTCAAATGGAGCATGCGCCCCGAATAAGTGAACTGATTATCAGCAAATGTACAAAGCTCTACTACAGTGTTTATTACTGGGAGCATATCATGGCCGATTTTTTAAATATTGGTCAGCTAAACAATTTAAGACCTTTGTGGGTAATATCTATTCAATTGTCTTTTTCAAGATTTTTTTCCGTGTTTTTTCCAAATGTTTTTGCCACCTTTATTGGGACGGTAAAATTTAAATTCGCGTTTGCCGATTGTGAAATATTCGATTTTTGTATCATTCTCGCCTTTGATGTAGGTCGCCATTCTCGCCTTTGATGTCATCATGTAGGTCCTTTCTCGTGTTGAAACTAACTTAACTCCGACAGAGTGAAGATATAATCATAGTCGAGCTGCTCGTGGTTTAAATTTTCATGCGTACATATTTTCTGCTGCTCTTTGCCGGCAGCGTCTTGGTAGAATCTTCTTCATTCGGTTTAACATCAAATTTATATACTTTCCAAGTGCATCTGTCTGTTGTAGGTTTCCTATGAGTGGTTTCTCTCGATATATATCGCGATGTGTTCTGCAGATTTTTCATTCCGTTGTGTGTAGGAAATGTAGAAGCATGTAGACTAACTATCTTTGCTAAAGTATTTAATTTGCCCTCCTTTTTAGGTGAATGTGACATTAATCTGTCGAGATTTATTGGCTTATTACAATCAAAATATCGATTTTTAATTGAGATTGTTGGACCATTTGGTGGAGATTAACCCAAGTGCTCTTTTTCCTTCTCGTCATGGTCGTCGAATTAAATTCGACGACCATAACGAGAATAACGAGAGACGAATTACTTGCTGTATTGTGACAGTAGTGTAATTCACGTGCCTAACAGTAAGCATTGCCCATTATGGTCTTTTTAGTTCCATGTGTTTTTGTTTAAGTAATCAACTACTACTTCATTCCATTTGTACTCTTACTACAAATCTCACTAAATGGATGTTTCTAAATTACCAATGAATGCAGACCATGTCAAATGACGATTAAAGATACAGTTTGCGGCAATTTTTTATTAAATGTCAATTGTTATGTCCCTAATGTGTCGTTTTATTGAATAAATAATGGCAATACCAACTATGTTTAAATCCACATAGTTCGTTTCACAAAACGTTCTTTATTGGTACATCTAGTTTCAACGCTACTGCGTCATCTTCAGGTACCTTGAAGATATAGTTTGCGGCAGGTATCTTGATGATATTGTTTCAAGATGACGCAGTAGCGTTGAAACTAGTTGTACCGATAAAGAACTACGTGCATTTAAACATAGCTGGTATATAAAGAGAAGTATCAGGCTTGATGTAGTGGAAAGAATTCATCATAAAGAATGAGAGTAAAGGCAATTTTCCACTTAAATAAATTTTATTCGACCTAGGTTTCTATGTACTACATCGTCATCTGTTGAACATCGAAACCTAGGTCGAATTTGCTGTAAGTGGAAAATTGCCTTATCTCATTCTTTATCATAGTTGGTATGCCATTATTTATTCAGTAATGGACTTACACAAGGTTATGATTGAAAGAATTGAATTCATGTTGTTTTTTTACAGTAAAAGTATTTTCGTCATGAACTTTGGTTTTTGAGGGATCTTAGTTTTCCTTTTTCATTTTAAATCATGCCATAAATGCTCATAATTCTACGTAAATAATGACCATCATGACTAAGCGCGGAAGCGTTTAGGTTAGAATGCAGTGTTTCATAGATGGCCTGCAATATTATAATTGCGCTTCTCTGATCAGTACGGATGTGCCTACCTCAAAAGATCCCTCGCGCTCTTAAACAAATGGCATATCGCCATTATCCGTCAGCGTTGCCGTCCTTTCTGTCGACACAGCAATTTTGTTCGTGAAATAATCATCGCCTTCCTTATACTCTAATCCTTTCGCCTCCGTCGTTCGTCCGGGTCGTGCCTTATCAATCCAGAGCCCTCCCGACGTATTTTTTTTACTGTTTTCTTTTTTTATTCCCTCAATCCCATCTCTCCACGCTCCTGCGTTCTCAACATATCTCGTCCAAATTAATCTTCTACCCTCCCAACTTGCATTTCGCGTTACCCCTTTCCGCCATTAGTTCCATTTTTATCTCCGGACGACGTATATTTATGGAAAAAATCGGAACGGGGTGGGGTAAGAAAACGAGGAGCCTTCTTTCCCCCTCTCCCTTCCTCAGCCCGCTCAACAAAGGACATTCGAATGATTAAAGCGAAGCATCCGGGAGGCTCTGGGCCCTGTGTCGCTCCCCGAGCAGACAACGCCCCTCAATGGAGCATTCCCTTTAAAAGAAGAGAGTGGGGATGGGTAAATGAAAGTCACATCAATTTTTTGTTTACAATTTGTTTTGCGTTAACCGACTCGAATTTGACCAAATTCATCTTTATTTACTCTCGTATGGATACCTGTAGCCTATTGAATTTTCCATTTAGTGCTCTGCCTGCATTAGCGATGCAGTTTGCGGGAAAAATGTGATCGATAGCGCATTATCCTGGAAGGGAGATCTTATGAACTCGGCGAACTTTCTTGGAAACCATGTTTATCAATTTTGTGCGCTCTCTTTTCTGTGAGACAGTGGTTAAACTTTGTAACATATCTTAACCTGTAGTGTTTAGATAGGATGTGGTGGATGGCCATTTTTGCGCAGTACATATCGCTTTTGATATTGGTTTTGTCATAGCATTTAAATTTATTTATTTTTGAAAGTTCTATATTTGAGAGAATAGGAAAATATTGGATGATTGGAAATTGAGGAAAAGTTTTTTAGCATTGCATTTTAAAGGTGATTATAATTAAAAGATTTTAATTAGTTGGCATTGGAATGACGGCTGCTACATCGGCCCAACGGCAGAATTACAATTGACGTTTCCTGGCGTGACGAGAACAGACGTTCGCGGAGCTTTGGGACCTTATACGATGGCTGGACGTGGATGGCGCCGCTAACGAGCGCATAGTGGACCTTGTAAATGTCTAAATTTTCCGTCTCGCTAAGTGTACGACAGACGATCAGAGTAGAGTTCCTTTTATGAAGATTTACAATATTTCATTATCAATTAGTCTATCCTGCATTATAAGTGAACAATGAAACAATTAAACTTCTAGGAGCATTTTTGATGGTATTTTTGCGGATTCAATTACATTCGGACTTCTTTTCAGGAGAACGTCTTTAAAGATACGGCTTTTGGAGCATTATCAAAATAAAGAACATTCAGTCAGATTTAGACAGCATTTCATCTAATTCATATACTTGATTAGGGAAAATAATATGACAATAAGCAAAACCGTTGAGGAACAAAAATTGAGGCACAAAATATGCAAATTTTCCACGAATATACTTTTTGTGTCCACATTTTTGCAGTCATAGGGGTCGACTGCTGCGCCAATTGTTTGGAACTACCACATTTTGACTTCCATTACGGCAGCAACTCGCTAATAACATTTAAAAATAATTGGTAGCATACCTATATTTTATTTTTTTCTCAGTTTTCTTGGACTATTTGCTAACACACGTAATAATTAGTCAGTAAGAGTAAACAAAATGGTTATTTGTCTCAAAACAACTCTTTTATCGAGTAAATAAGTCTCAAAGCGGTTCATTGCGCATCCGCCATCTTGGCTACTTAAGGAACTCATAACTTCATGCCATAAGTTATGAAAGCATTACATTTATCGAATATTTCTACGACGCGTATTGAATGGTTGCCACGGCTTATGGGTCCCATAAGTTTATAGACAACATATGTGTCGTTCTTGCCACTGGCCATAAGTGTGTTTTCTTGTTCAGTATGGTGTTTTTCTGTTGTAATATGAGCAATCTTTGCAGGAGCCCACGTTAAAATCTCCCCATTTGAGGCTGAATTTCAGTAAAACTGGCCTATATACCCTGTCTTTTATTCGCTTCAGTATTTTGCACTTATTTTTTTATTTTTGACTTCAGTGTATGAAACACGATTTTTTATTAGTACTTCATATATGCTGCATCCAGAATTTCTGCAATAAGTGACCTTGTAGCCAGGTACACCTTGAAGTGGATTATATATATTTAACAGTTGATGCTGGACTTGTGACTACCATCTGGAAATTTTAGGTCACGTGGAGGAATCTTGTATTCCCGATGATGTTGGAATGAAAAAGGATACTCTCAATAATTAATTAGTAAATATAGCTTTCACACTCCACTGGTCAATTCACAGATTAATTTATTTTACGTTACGGATGTCGATGCCTGGCATCATCTTCAGGTACTCACTGACAAGTAAAGAAGTTGTTGCGAAGATTCATATACCTTCCAACTTCTTTACCATATAAACCTTCGCGATACCTTCTCTACTTGTCAGCGAGCACCTAAAGATGATGCCAGGTATCAAAATCCGGATTGTTCAATAAATTAATCTGTGAACTGACCAGTGGGGTGTGAAAGTTATTTTTACTAATTAAGATTGATCTCCAAAAAGTTGAACTGAGTTTAATTTCATTTATTACGGATATTCTCGTCGTTATGCGCCAATGTTATGTAGGTATTTGGTTGTAAATTTCAGCATTCGTGGGTAGCTAAATTGGTTGAAATTCTCGATACGAATCGAGGAATATGAGTTCGAGTCCCGGTCAAGGTGAATTATGTTTTCCCTTGTTGAATCCGCACAGGTTTAAATTTTTTTATATTCCACGTACAAGCAGCAATCCATAAATTCCGAGACGGCTACCTCCACTCTGATTTAAGATGTTTGAGACTGCCTTAACCCATGTATGCCAGACTTTTTTTCTGGCCACCACATTCTATGAGACGCATAGTAAATTATTTTATTGAATCCACCAAATATTTTGGCTCTTAAATGATAAAATTCATTGGTGTATTTTTTAGATAATTCGCATGGCATGATTTTTAATTTTAATGTTTGTAGGTCGATTGAGGGAAAGAAAATTTTTCTTATGATAATGTGATCGCGCAAGGCGTTCAAGGGTTGAATCTCAAAATTATAATCACATTATGTTTGGAGTTATGATAACAGATTATTATATTGAATAATTGAATTTAATTTTTGAAGTAATGATAAAAGATAATTATATTTAGGTTATTGTGATTGGTATAAAATGTATTATATTCTAAGAATTCTGGATGCCGCCACAAAATTCAAATCGGAACGCACCTCAATTATGGCCTCAATAAATGTGTAAGGAAGGTAAATTTATCATACCGAACCGCTACGAGTCATTTATTGTTGATGAAATGAATACCTGTCACCGGAAAACATTTTAAGGGATATTCTTGAATCCCACGAGGCATTGGGTCGCGACAGACGCGGGAAGAACGCAAAAAATTGTGATGACCCGGATTCACCATCAATCAATAACTGATATCCAATCGATTCTTGATGTGACCATTGCATTTCGAATGGCTAGTCGTAGAATGCAAAACGGTTGCAAAAGTGGTTAATGTTGTGGGCTGCTTATAAATAATTCATCAGATTGGGAAAATCTACTTTCAGCCGATTATTATATCAGATTTGTTCTAGGGGAAAATTTTCTGCGAAATCATGAATTTTATTGCCGAGTCCAGTTTCATACGATCTACTTCTATTTCAGTTTTTAATATATAATGCGAAATACAATCCTTTCCAAAGAGTTTAATGACTGTTCTTTCATTCATTAATGATCATTTGTATTGTTTTAGCATTTTTTTTGGGAAAATCAAGTTCGATAGCCCTGATGGTCAGTAATTACAATATGTCATTCATCGAATCTGGTCGCTATCATATCATTGAGTTCACACCCAATAAGATGCATTTTATGACATAAATCATGCCTAGTTACTTGGGGAGGCGACTGGCAGGGAAGGTTTGCGACATTAACGATAGATAACCCGGTGTTGGTTGCTAAGGGCAGCGTTGCATGGTTAATAGAGGATGGGTGAAGAGATACTCTACGTCGGCATTTACCTACTCTTCGCGAAAGGTGACTAAGGGTCCTCAGTTTAACGTTCAATCCGGAGATAAGTTTGCTCTTGGGCATGAGAATACTCTCTCCCCTGGGTACGTCATCATAGATTGGGAACCACATAAAAACTCTCCTCTGTCGGAGGTATTCTTCCCCGGGCTCGTTGGATGGGTATTGAGTACTCTAGTCTCCATGCCAACCTAATATTTACTCACTGACCGTTAAGTGGGTATGTACAGTGAACAATATTAACTACCCCACAATAAATCAAGCCATGTTTAATTGATTTTATATGCTTTATTCTGGAAAGCGTGCATTTGCAAATTTTTGGGCGTATAATTTCAAACTATGAAGGCAGTGATTTAAAGAGATCTCTAATAAAGAGTAGTTCTGAGATGAGGTTGCGTATGAAACTTTGGTTCGCACGATGCGTCTCCTGGGTCATTTTTTACTTGACCTCGAACGTTTCTGTCGTCAGCCAATTTTTGAATAAATGGCTTATTTATTTAATAAGTTTTTGTTCACCCAACATGATAAACATAATAATAGGGTAAACTCTCAGTTATATCCTTAAATAAATGGCATGAGTCAAGGCTGGATGAATATTACATAAAAGTTTACGTAATAATAATTGTGTTGATAACAAAAAGTGATCATTTTTTTCATAGAAACTATTTTACATTTTGATAACATTGACGGTATATTCTTGCGAAACTTTTCTTTTAACATGTTCATATTTTGCTCTTTACAATATGTATTGTATGAAGCACACATTCTATTTAATGGCGCGTTTTTACAATAATTAGTCTTTACATCTCTTATGTAAAAAGTCCTTTTTTTCTTCCCTTTATTTTTTTAAGTATTCTACCGGGTAAGGTAGGTTTTGATGAATGCCAGAGAATCTCCTCCTGGTCTTTTACACATTCCGGGACCTATCTCCCTCTAGTATATCCTTTTTCACCTCTTCATAAGATCTACTCTTCTTCATCCCGTCCATGAAACCTATTCTCTTTCTTTCCCTACCCCGCTTGCCCAACATCCTTCCCTCTATCACATTCTTCAGCAACCCATCACCCTTTATTATATCCTTCAGCCATCTACCCTGCCTATCCCGGATTTCATCTAAAAGTTTCCATTTCTCGCCCACCATCTCAAGCACTTCCTCTTTAGTCTTCCTTTCCGCCCACCTAACCTTCTCCATCCTTCTACACACCCACATCTCAAATACCTGCAGCCTATTCTCGTCCTCCTTTCTGAGGGTCCACGTTTCTGCCCCATACAGAGCTACGCTCCATATCAAGCTCTTCACCAGCCTCTTCTTCACATCCTTACCCAATGTCCCCGTCATCAGTTCCCTTCTATTACTAAACGTCTCCTTAGCCAGCGCAATTCTCTAACGTACGTCTTTGCTGCTATGTCCGCTTTCCTCTAGCGTACTACCTAAGTAGTTAAAGTGCTCTAGTTAGTACTATAAAATTTAATTTACCTTCTAATTCTTCACAATTACCTTTTTTAATAATATCATACAGGAAACGTAAATCAAATGATTATGATGATGGTAATGACTGATTGCCGCTTTCAAAATTTTTAATCAAAGCCGAGCAAGGACCTCCGCAGATGATGGGAGAGTTGGAGAGACTGGACCTGTATTGAGCTGGCCGCGGAGTCATTTTTTCATCCCACCACAATCAACCGAAGCAGCGCATTGTGCATCCATTTTCTTCTCTTTCTTTCGCTAACCCGTTAACCTCGTTCAAGAGAGGCGCAATCCAGCTTTCTTCCTCTCTCCGCCTCTCTATCTTTCGCGCTACTACTCCCTACTACTACTCTGCCGCTGCATATACTACGGCCCAGTACACGACGGAACACGTGACTGCATCGATCGGCGGCTCTTTGCGGGCAGAGAGGGGTTGGAGCCAGGGGTCCTCCCCTCGTTTCCATCCCCCGCTCTTCGGGAGGGATGGAGAGGGAGCGAGGGTGAGAGAATGAGAAGGCCTGAGAGGGAGAGAGAGAGGAGTTTGCGAGGAAAACAGTGAGGGGAAACGTTTTTGAGAAAGCGAGTAGTATGGAAAATGTATGTAGATGCGTCGAACTGAACATTATTCACATATCAAAGACATCAGACACTCTGAAATGAAATTTGTAACTTATTAATGCCACTAAAAATACTGAGATGTAACTTAGTAATTGCACATAAATTACTAAGTTACAGCTTTCATTTCATAATGTTAAGCAAGTTCCACAAAGTTTCGCCTGGCACAACCAGTCTGACATCAGACACTTTGCTGGATAAGCATACATCAAAGACATCAGACACTGTGAAATGAAAGCTGTAAATTATTAATTCCACAAAAATTCGAGTAACTCCACGAAATCCACGTTGGCCCCTCTTTTTTCTCGCAAACTCTTCTCTCCCTCTCTGGCCTTCTCATCCTTAGAATCCTAATCTCGTCTTCGTATTCTTTTCAAGGTGTCTAATTTCATGTCACTTCACTGATAAACAACCTCAATCATTGTGCGATTCTTTTCCCTATGGATACCTATGAAAGTCACTCACTTTTTGTATTCGAGTATTTTTTTACTCAAAATGGGTAAGTGTACAAAAAGGAGAGGGGAGGGGTGAGGAAAAAGTAGTTCATTACAGAGGTTGCTTGACTGTCTAATAATTTCAATTTGTTTCAAAGAATCCATCTTTAAACCTTTCGGGAGAGCTTATAAAATTTCTGGGATAAAATAACTTAGACACCTTTCCGACAAAATTTCTTTGTAAAATGGTAACCTTTCCACCTAACAAGCCATTTATGTTCCCCTGCCGTCTCTCCCAAAAGTCAGTTGTTTCTCCACAACCTACTCCCGTTTCTATAACAACAATCAATAAATAAATATGAGGGCAACAATTGTACCTGATGATGCAGTAAAGCTATGAAACGCGTCGTACAAATAAAATATTTATAGAAAAGTACCATGCATTCTTTGCTATATGGATACTAACATAAGGTTCTTCTACGGAATGACGCCTGATGTTGCCAAATTTATTGTAAACTAAGACCAAATAGTTGCATTACACTTATTCTCATTCTTTCAATAATTTTTTCCTTCATTTTACTAAACCTTATTAAAAAAATGGTCGACTCCTGCCTGTAAAGGAAGAAAGATATCGAATTTTCTCGTGAATCTATGCCTAATCCTGTCTCCCTTGTGACTGTTTGAAGAGATCTGCGGATGGTGGGGTGGTAAGAGGGGAGAATGGATGCTGGATTCCGGGCGGTTTGCAGAGTCGTCGGAGGATAGAGGGGAATGCGAATGGGAGAGGAGGATTCTGGGAGAAAAGCGGCGAGTTCGCGTGCTGCCCGCGTGTGTGGGGGGCGCGGGTGGTTGTGTTTGTGTGACCCCTTCACGTGTGAGATCCGCATGTGGCCAGGATTGAGGGATAAGAGGAAAAAAGTAAACGTTCGCGGATCGTTTTTCTTTTGTTTTGCTTTCAAGAGGCTCACTTTCTCGCTGCACAGCAAGATGGCGGCCAATTCAATGTTTTTTTTATATTCGCTTCTCTCAACCTTACGACCATTCCCGCTCATTTTCCTTCCTCCCCTATGACTTTATTCCGCGGAATCTATTTTATGGCTAATCAACTTGTATATGTGATGCATCGGGTAAATTTTTGCTTCTAAAAAGCGTTATAAGACCCAGTTACTTGTATCTGGAAGTGTATTGTCCCAACTTTTGGTATTAATCTCGCTTCTTGATCAATTTATAGCTCATAGTATTCCGTAAATGCTGCTAAATCTCGACAGTAATCACACCATGCAGATGATATCAAGGCAGGTTCAATTTGCAACTCTATAACTACTTTGCCATTGTCGTTTCCCTCTCGAAAAAGAGCTAAGAAAAATTGAGTGTATAATTTAAAACAGCGATGCTTCATGTTCATTAAGAGACAGCGTCTGATGTAAGTGGCGTGATAATTTCGTTTGCGTTTGTTGACGCGTGGTCGTCAGAATCAAGTCATTATTCTCCTTAAGGCCAGGAGAATGGAAGGATTAAGCGTATAGTGAGGGTGAATGGTGAAATAATTGAGCATATGTACATTATTGACTACTCTAGCTGAATGCTTGCAAAATATGGAAGAATATACATGGAGACAACCATAACGTGATATTACGCCATGGTTGTCTTCACGCTGGTACTGATGACGTTATATCACGTCATAGGAACCGTGAGTGTGCCAGCTTTCATTAGGGAGCCTAGTGTAAGTTCCCTAGTGAAAGCTGGAACACTCAGGGTACCCTTGACGTGATATAACGTGATCAGCACTAGTGTAAAGACAACCATGACGTTATATCACGTCATGCCGCACTCAAAGGGTTAAGGAAAGCGCAAATGCAGGAAGGAAGGTCTTAGGTAGTATGTAGCGCACATTAAGGAGTGAGTGTTTGTCTAAGGGAGATAATTTCACATTGTACTAACGCATTAAAATTTCTTCATCTTTTGGAAACAATCCACAAAATGGTCCCCTTGTTCCTTTTCTTCATCGATTACTCTCATCACACAATCAGTCTTACCGCTGTCCCTATCAATAAATGCTACTTTGATCTATGACGCATCTATCCTCACATCCATTCTTGTATTATCTTAATAGAAATGTACCTGGAGTTCTAGAGGGAAAAATAATGTTCGATAAGTATAAGAATTGGTATGTGGTTCTATTTTGGGTACCTTTCACCCTACTCTTTCCACGTGAGTTTATTTGCTCCTACCTGTAGGGATTTGATGAATGTGGTCCAATAAAAATGTCGTATAAAAATTGCCTAGACTTTCACCATTGCATCGTCATCGCTTGTCGGGGAAAATAAGCTCGGAAAACTTTTTAAAAAGTTTTTGTTTCCCCAGGATTCGCTGACGGTTGCGATAATTCCGACCAAGCCGCTGATGTGCTCGGATAGACCGTGCTGGATTCGCGGTCGCATTGCGCAGTTTAAGTCACAGCCGTCAGCTGTTTCTCTTATCGTCTCCCACCACCGCCTCCTTGCCCTTATTTTCTCCGTTAATGGTGGACTGAGTGGTCGGCAGTGCTTTTCCAACCGTGATGTGTGAAAAGGAGGTCTCTTACGAACGAGCTGACTGAATGTGGTGTCACTCATCCACATTCTGTTTACCTTTCGATAAACATCGTCATGGAAACGGTGAGTTTTTTGTGATTTAAGGATTGGCAAAGCATTAGTGTAAATGGGTAATGATTGTTCTGCAATTTATATCTTGACTCCTGCCTCGCAGTCGACGATTAGGGCTGTTATTGAGTATTGGCAATCCAAACACTTAACAAATACCATGCTATGTTTATTAATTTGTTACCTAAGATACGGTTGTTTACTGTTTTGTGGACTTAGAGGATGAAGAGAAGTATCTGTTATGATTAAGAGTTTATTGGAAAAATATTAGATAATAAAGTTCATATTGATGTCAAGAAGTGGTTTAATTTAGACAAGCATCCACCATAGTTTTCATGAAGAGCGTATGGCATTTAGAGCTCAATTATCGTCGAACGCTCGACTTAGAGTGAAACACACTCAACCTTACCGTCTACTGCAGAGTTGTATAAATGCGCGGTTGTATAAATGCGCGGAGTTAGGTTAGAGCAGCTGTGTAAGTTTCAGGTTTAATGGCCAGTTGCAGGAACAACACATATGTATTCTATAAAGTTATGGGAGCCATAAGCCATGGCAACCATTCAATAAGTGTTGCAGAAACATTAGATAAATTTATTGGTTTCATAATTTATGGTATGGAGTTATGAGTTCCATGAGTAGCCACCATGGCGGATGCGCAATAAACCCCTTTGGAGACTTAATTACTAGACAAAAGAGTTTTTTGAGACGAATGACCATTTTGTTTTCTCTTGCTCACTAATTATTATGTGCATTAGCAATTATCGATAGGCTAAACTTTAATTAATTATATTCGGTGATAGAAGATTAGATCAAGTATTCAAAGCTGTTGACTATTGATAAATAAGTTACCTATATAACTATTAGATTTGTTCCTGCAACTCGAATTATTTTATGAGATCTATAACTTCATGGATCTCATAACTATTGATTCCGTGACTAGATGCATTTGCAACGAGCCATAAGTCTCGGAACTTATCTTTATGATGTTTGCAAAAGATTAGAAAGTTGTTAATTCATGCAAATATTAGCTTACGTAAATGTGCATCTGGATAAAACGCTCGTGCTTCCTGTGTAATACCGTTAATTAGTGTCTGTGTGTTCACCATGTGATATATTCGAAGCTATAATGTGAGCCTTTCGTTTATGTTCTTCCCTCTTCACCTCGAGGGTAATTGGGTATGTGCATCATATCTCACGAATTTCAGTACCATTAAAATTACTACTTCGTCACGCGTGCTAATTACCATTTAGTTCATCAGTGCTTGAAAAGTCTCGAAACGCTTCGTAAAATGAATTAATGCAACTTAAAATCTCCTTCGGAATAAAAGTCAAAAAGGAACCTAAGGCTCTGTCTTTAAAAAAATTCATCCGTCGGGTCGATGCATCTCACATGAGCAGATGATTTTAGCGTCCGTAGTTTTAAAACTCAAATGTAGCCATTAGCAGAAGTTTCGAAAGATGAGCTGATTCTTTTACGGGAATGAGATGGGTCTATTAAACGCTTCACTGCCCTTAAAGAATGTCGATCTAAAGTCGATTATGTGTCTCGCATTCTCCGATAACCTCTTTCAAAGTTCTTTTTCACCAATTTTACTTCTCTTTCATGAACAAAATTGTGGATGCTCCATCTGATATTTTGAATTGCCCTTACTTTTCAAGAGAAATTCAGCTTGCCAAGTTCTCCAGGCATAAATTTAATGTCGTCAGGTATTTCTGATGAAGATATATCTAATTGCTTTGGAAATATTTCAGCAAACGTAATTTGAAGAAACTGTTAGGTAGGGTATTTATGATTTCACAGAGGGCATAATCCCTCTCGGATGCAATATTCTGCTGTACGCGGACGATTGCAAACTTTTCAAGCAGGTTGATCGCCCCTCCGACTCGCATTTCCTTCAATCCGCCATCAACTTTGTTTCCGAATGGTGCTCAACTTGGCAGCTGCAAATCAACCCCTCAAAATCAGCTCTTATGACCTTTTCATTAAAAAGCAAACCCCATTCACATCCTTACACTCTCTTAAATAATCGTATCCTCCCTGTGACCTCCCACTGCGACTTAGGAGTCATTCTTGATTCGAAACTCAACTTTAATGGCCACATAAGAATGATTGTGCGGAAGGCGATGGCTATAGTTGGCATGCTTTACCGCCTCACTGACGTTCAGGACCCTACGGCTCTGAAAACGGTCTTTTTTGGTTGTATTCTCCCCATTTTAGAATACTGTGCACCAATTTGGTCTACCGCCTGCCCCACTACCTTGGATTTGCTCAACCGTCCAGTCAACTTCTTTCTCGCCATAGTTCGCCATCGAGTCCCCATCTTCAGAAGCTCATCCCGTGACCTTATCCTTTCCTCCCTTGGAATTTCTCATTTAACTCACCGCCCTGTCCTATCAGATATGATGTTCCTACAAAGAATCTTCAGTGGCTCTCTTCGGACCAATGAAATACTCCCTCTCTTTAGTATTCATGTTCCTCCCCGTACATTACGCAGTAACTGTCTACTGCATACTCCCCGATTTCGTCTTTCCATCTCCCAGCGCTCTCTCTTCTTCCGAATCCCCTCCTTGTTTAACTCCTTGGCCTCGAAATATCCTTCCTTGGACCTTTTCTCCTCTGCCACCATTTTCAAATCCTCCCTGCCACTTAAATCCATCCCTCTCCAGTCCCTAAGTCCCTTCTTACGCTTGCCGCATTATTGTTTTATTTAATGAATATTTGTTTTTGTTTTAAATTTTTATTTAGTCATTGATTATATCAGCCAATGTAATAGCCTTTGTGCCGTTTTTGTTGGTGAATTAAATAGATAAATAAATTTAACCACCAAATTAAAGGGTTCATTAATATTTGGGTGTTTGTTTTTTAAACATCGTACTCTCCCTGGTATGAAAACTTTTTCGCATGCGTAGCATTTTTTCAAGGTGCTGAGGTCGCCACCGGTCGGTAACATCAAAGCTCTTGAGCACATTTGGGCGACGATGTGTGCTGGGGAAACGTTCTGTAACCTGCCGTTAGATGGCCTTCTGTTGGCATACCATAGTCACGGCCGAATAATATACTGTCATATACTACGATATAATGAGAAAATTAATTGTACTTATGTGTGTGTCATCTCATGATTTTTTTCGAAAACTTTCCTATCCATGCGAATGTTGGCATTGTAGGGTTTTGCGAAATGAAGACTCGATTTTAACAAGACTTATATCCGCGTAAAATTTGTTTTATGCGAATTTAAAAAGACAAAAACTTCGTAAATGAACTGAATTTCAGTTCAGATATGCGTTATACCTCGAAGTGCTTGGTAAGGTCGTATCAGAAGGGATGTTGGTTCTTTGTTGAAGAGAAAGAAAACGGTTTAATTGATTGGAAAAGTAGAGGTATTACGTATTCTTAGATGCAAAAAGAAACTTAATAACACACTTGAGATGCCTCATCGAGTAGTCAATGTTTCGACGTCTATAAAAGTGCTCACTCTTCACTCAATTTTCATCAGATTATTTCACAACTTGATGTTTTCGATGGCTTAGCCAATAAACATCGAGTCATTCGATACGCCAATAAACATCGATGTCGATGTGGCATCCCTATAACACTCAGAAAAATTTTGTTCCAGCAAAGGTAGGAGGAACAGAGATCTAGAGGAATTCTGCGGTCATCTTAATATAGTCTTGGAAATTAAGAGTTATGCATTAAGGGTGTTAGGGCATGTAGAGAGAAGCCTAAAAATAGGCTGATCGAAGAAATATACCTATCATGTAACATCCAGGTGGTACAAAGATTGAGATGCAGATCACGGAAAAAATGGCTGGGTGATTTAGAGGACGAAATAAGGAAGATTATGTTTCGGTTGATAAAGTGAAGTTAATAAATTCTCATGACCTACCAACGAAGCTTGAATTGTGATCATCACTACCTTTTGTATGCTCTTCATTTATCTTGCCTTTTAATGTGGTAAGAGCATGGGAGCTAGATGCGGGAAAATAAGAATTTATTACTTTCAGCTATGTGAACTAATTATTTATGATCAAAACTTAAAGTTATAAATATACATTTATAACGCAAGGAAGGGAGTCAATTGTGGCTTTAATTGTGTAAGGCAGCGATTCTCAAACTTTTTCAGCCAGATCCCTTTTTGAAGGACAAGTTTCTCGTGAAGCCTCTAGAAATATTAAAGAAATTCAATGCGATATGGTACTTTTTTCACAGTTTTTTATTTCAGGTCGACCGGTTTCGTCACATAAGCGACATCATCAGGTACATAATTTTTAAATGCTGCAGAATATATACAAAATTTGGATGGGGGAGGGAGGAGGGGGAGGAATTTTGTACCTGATGATGTCGCCTATGTGACGAAACCGGTCGACCTGAAATAAAAAACTGTGAAAAAAGTACCATATCGCATTGAATTTCTTTAGAATGGATTTTCACAAAGTTAAGCCAGAAGTAATCGAGTTTATCTAGAAATATTTGCTGTTATAGTCTTATCTAGTTTTAGTTATCTCTTCTTCATGAGGAATATTATACAGTAATCGCATACGGAAACATGATTATATTACAATATGCCTCCTGCCAAAGACCCTTGAGGTGGCTTGCCAGGTAATGTGTAGATGTGTGAATAATAAGGTATGTACAGTTAGTCCTCCGTATGAGTCGTTTCGATTTACGTCTGATTTGATGTTACGTCTATTCGACAAGGGTCGCCGGAAATTTTTCCCTGCTTAATACTAATAAAATAGATCGCATGTGCATATGCTTGCGTTTTTTGATGGTTCAGACATAACCATCCTACCTGAAATAGCTATTTTTTTCCTGGATGAAGACAAAAAACGAATTTTGAAAGTAACGCCTTGATTTATCGCGGAATTTTAGTGGTCACGAATATTCGGATCTGTTTTACGTTGTTTCGATTTACGTCGCTCTTCTTCAACACGCATCTCCGACGTAAATCGAGGGCTTACTGAATACTTTAATGAAGGAAGCAAAAGTTAAAAAGAAACGGTAAATAGACACAGCGATCCAATTTTTGTGATTTCGTCATCTTCGTAACTGCCGCGTACGAAGCCCGTGAGATTCACTCGCGGCGCCGTTAGGGTTCTGCGGAGCACACTTTTGGAAACACTGGTGTAGGGAGATCGTGGCACACGCCTATTAAATCCGAGGGGTTTTGTTTTTGTTTTATCTATTAATACCTGACTTAACCGATAGACTACCTCCATTATCATCAGCGTCCTCAATTAGATCAATTATAGATCAAAGTTCTTTTCCATCTCTCAATATCTATTGTCTATTTTTAAGAAAAAACTATTTAATTAATTCTATATAGAGCATGTATGTCTATAACTAAAATTTGTATCCTATTATAGAATTGTATTTTTTACATAATGTCATCGCGGAAATTATTGTTTGTTTCTTATCTCTTTCTGATTAATATTATATTTTCCATTTTGTATTTAGTGTTAAGTATCTTTGGCTGTGAAATTGTTGTTTTTCATCACTGAGATGTTGGCCAGGTATTAAATTTAGCGTATCAGGCGATATTTGTGGAAATGAAGTACAGATGCCATGATCTCACAATAAAAGCTGTTGTTCTCCCTTCCACAGAATTTTATTCACACCGACCAAGGTTTCGACATAAGCCTTGTCATTTTCAAGATCCTTGGAAGGGGTTAAAAGTGACATAGGTTTAGTTGACAAGGTCCAAGAGCCTTGAAAATGATATAGCTTACGTCGAAACCTTGGTCGGTGTGAAGAAAATTCTGTGGAAAGTGAACAGCAACTGTTATTGTGAGATCATGGCATTTGGCCAGTTACGTTTTTTGTTTTTTTTTCGTTAAAAGCAGATTTTGATGCATAATTTCTGGTTTCCTTTTATGGGGAAACCCAGACCATGATAAAACTTATTCTAGTCTATTCTATCCACAAAGTAGTATTTTCATTGACTGATTTTGAGTGAGTTATTTGCTAGATCAGCAATGTCAAAGGCATTGTTTCGGTTAGTTTTTTACCTTGGTGATAAATATCCATGGATGAGTTTAATGAGTTTTTTATGAGACGATATTTTGATTGATTGGTGAATTTTTGGGAAAAGAATGTTTGTGGTATAGCTCAGAAATGCTCGCTGAATCATGATGACAGAAGATGTAAATTGGGCAACTGTTTCAATTAGGCAACTAGCAATCAGGTTATTCAAAAGATAAGATGTCATGAAATGGGATAAGAAAGCGAACCTTTATTTGAGGGTAAAATACCAACGCGGGCGTAAGTGCCACTGAAGATGGCAGCTTCAGCTAGTTCTATTCTATTCTTATATCCCTCAATTCTCACGTCACCCTTGAGCCTTCTGTCTGCTCTCCGTTGCGGTCAAAAGGAAATTTTCCTCCTTTTACGCGAGTGTGAAGCTTGGTGTGTCCCCTTTAAATGTCGCAAGACGCCTCCTCCTCTTCCGATGTCACTTTCCCAGGGCTGTCGGAGACCCTCTCGTGACTCCATTTGGTGTGCACTTGAGACGGGAGTCGGGGGCCGGCCCTGCTCGCCCTTAGAAAACCGTCCGCACTTGTCCGCATCTCAACCCCGAGTTGGCCCTGGCGCCTTGCGGCCGGTCGGAGTTGGAGAGGGATAAAAAGAAAACATTTGCTCTTGCGCTTGAGGATGTGCGTCTTCTTCTCTCTCGAGTTTCGTGGCGCTCTCTTCATTCTTCCTCCATTGTTTTGGTCTTGCGTCACGACCCGACAGGATGGTAGCTTAGTGGTGGTGGGTAATACTCGAATGCCGAGTATATACCGTGTAAAAAGCGTGTATTTATTACGATTTACGCTCAAATTTTGAATTACGCGTCGTAAACCCATGTCAAAACGATTAGAGGTGGGTCGTTCGCGAGCGAACGGGACCGAAGGAACGGGTCCATGGATTGAACGGAAGGACCAGGGACTGACTTCTCCGGTACGACAGGTCCTTTCGTTCCTTTCGTTCCTTTCGTTCCTTTCGTTCCCTCGTTCCTTTCGGTCACTCGTTCCTTTCGGTCACTTGTTCCTTTAATATTTTAAATCAGTTCCGAAAGTCGATTTTTATTATTACTTATTCAATATTTTAGAAGGTGATTATCTCAGCATACAAATTATTTCTAGTTTTTTATATTATTTTTTAAAATTCTAATTACATATTGAAAATAAAAATTAATTACCATTTATAAAAAAGGAACCATGAACGAGTAATAAGGAACGAGTTCCAAAAAGGACCGGTCCAAAGTGAACGAGTTTGCCCATCTCTAAAAACGATGCTTTCATTGAGAGGAAAATTTGAAGGCTTAATTCTTGCACCATCTATATTACAATAAATATGGTTATTTCCGACGTACAAATGGATGACCTGAAGTGAAGTGTGGTCCCATATTTTTTTTCTGCTTGAAAAGTTTTAGAAGTGTACACTCAACGACACTCTTCGCGCCCCAACCACCATGACACGTTGAAAGAAAAGTTCATCTTCAGTGATGTATTAACTTTAATGCAACAGCTAAATATCCTCGACAGTTCATTACTAGAGGTGGGAATTTCGGTTCATTTTGTGGATTCGGTTCGTGGGATTTGATTCGTGGCAATGATTCGGTTCTTTAAATCGTTCATAATGAACCAAATGAACCAAATCCACGAGTGAATCTCGAATCCATGTGAATCTCGAATCCGTGTGAATCTCGAATCCATGTGAACCTCGAATCCAACTGAATCTCGATTCCAAGTGAATCTCGAATCCATGTGAATCTGTCGACTTACTGCATTTCAAATATTAGTGTGCGAAATTACAAACAAAAAGGTGAAATATGATGCTCCAATTCGGAAACACAAGACATTTGACAAGGTGTTTCAAGGGTATTTACAGGGTTCTTATTGAACGATTTGGATTTGGCGGATTCGGAGATTTGCTAGCAGAATCTTCCGCACAAATCGTTCATATTGAACGATTTGGATTCGGCGGATTTGAATATTCCATCAAATCGTTCATTTTGAACGATTCGAGTGGAAAGTGTAGATTCAATTCATTCGGTTCATGCCATTTAATCGTTCATTCTGAACGATTCATTCATGAACGACACACCTCTATTCATTACTCAAAATAGTCTACTTCGATCATGTTTACAGCTTATTTCCCCGAAACTTGTGGCTCGTAAAATTTATTATTAGGTACCTAGTAGCAATATGGGATTGGAGAATGTATAATTCACGGAGGTACTCAATTGTTATGATCACAAATGAAGAACATTCTTGCATATAAACCCCTATCATGGCATGTGTCGTATGTTAGCATTTCATTTGTATGTTATTCTCCGCGCAAAAATTTCATATTCCCTATGTTCACTTATACACGTCGAGTGGAATTTCGGCTATTTTTTTATTTTCCAACTTAACGGACGGTTTCCAACTTGTCGGTCAATCAAATGGAATGAGTTAGACAGTTTAATTATTGAAATACGTTTTGTAAATCATAGTAGTAACGTTATCTAAGGGCAATAATCGAATCGTGTGCGATAGCTTTCATTTAAAATTCAATGTCGACTTAAATGCCTCTTAATCATGCATATTTAATAAATATCATGATTAGTCCATGTCATTCCAGTTTTATCCCATATTGCGTCATTTGTCGTAATATTTAGTGCATTCTTATATTCTGTCCGGAATTGTTATAGAGGCTTAGTCATTTCTAATTTAATTAATCTAATTTATCATCAATAAAGCAATGAAGTTCTTCCATTACTAAATTGTATATATATTATTCAATGTTGAAGTTAAAACATACATTTGCTATGACAGTACTTTTTCTTCGTTCACATCAAAATTTGACTGAATTTTCTGGGAAATTAACCCCGTTTTGTCATGTCATCCTTTAACGGAAGCCCAAATTTACGCTATCAACCGTGAAAAAATAATTTCTCGGACTTAAATTCGAGCACTAAAACATCCATAAGTTGGAATTTTTAATCGAGGAGAGTGATAATATAATCATATATTTTTTCAAGGGCATGCTAATATTTTTTTACTGACTGAATAAACTATTTTAATGTCAATTCCTTGCATCCCACGTCTATTTATTTCCTTTAGCTTTTTCAAAATATCATCGGAAAAGTTGTATTGAATCCGAGAAATTAATCCTTTGCCGTCCGGGTTAGTTTACCCAATTGATTGAATTGGCTGCTCGCATGTTTGTTTTCTTATGCATTAATGTTACCTCTACGTAAATACCGTGAGCCTTCTTGGGGTGGATTAATGCCGCCTATATCACTCATCCGTGGACTCATTTATGGATCATAAGACGTTCTGAAAACGACTATCGGCGCCGCCTCTATATATATATTTCGTCGTGAAGGTCGTTCGAAAGCTATATGGTTCTGGGGAGGGTCTCTTCTTTCATTGTGAAATTCTGGGAAGCCGTGTGTACATTCCGTCGAAGTTTTCCCCCATTAGCTTCCCCTTTCACCTCCGCCAAAAAGCTCTCAAGGTGATTGGATTATCCGGCCCGAAAATTGATGCCCCATCCCCCCAGTCCTTGTGAGTGTTGGAGTGAGTCTTATTTCACTTTTCATCCCCGTCAAAAGGGTGTTATAAACGTTTCGTTCCCTCAAGGGTCGTGAGCCCATCATCCTGCGACCTATAAGCCTCCCGCCCCTTCCCTAAATGCTTATCAGGGTTTGAGGAAGCGAAGTTTTAATTACCTGCCCTCTCGGCACGCCGTATTTTTTCCGTTCGTGTCAGGGTGGTGGGACATAAAATCATGTTTTAAAGCGCCATAGGTGGCGCTGTGCCTGTGGCTCTGCCGTATGCTAAGTTGAAGCCGCTGCCGCTATATCGATTTACTTATGGCGTTGTAACCATAAACATATTTATCTACATATTTACTGTGAATAAAATGTCGAAATTGTGATTAAGTTCGAAAAATTGTAATATTATCGGTTAATGGCCGGTTGCAAGAACATTTAGTTATGGAATCAATAGTTATTAGATCCATGAAGTTATAGATCTCATAAAAATATTCGGGTTGCAGAGACACATGTACTAGTTGCAAAAATTTTTTACCAGTAGTTAATAGCTTCGAATATTTAATCTAAACTTCTACCGCCGAATAAAATTAATGAAAGTTTAGCCTATGAATAATTACTAATGCACATAATAATAAGTCTGTAAGAGTAAACAGACTTGTCATTTACCTCAAAACAACTCCTTAATCTAGTAATTAAGTCTCCAAGCGGTTCATTGTGCATCCGCCATCTTGGCTACTTATGTAACTCGTAACTCCACGTCATAAGTTATGAAACCAATAAATTTATCGAATGTTTCTGCAACACTTATTAAATGGTTTCTATGGTTTATGGGTCCTATAACTTTATAGAATACACATGTGCCGTTCCTGCAACTGGGCATAAGTTGACAAGGTAACATATTTTCATCTCTTCCAACCACTGTTGTTCCCTCTGACGCATTTAATATGTATTACAGCTTGCAGCAGAGTTGCAATTATGTATTTAGTTTAAGAAAATAGTCCAGACACGGCAAAATTGCCAATTTGAAGTGTACTTGTAACAGACACAAAAAGACGTTCACATATAATCTACAAAAACGACAAAAAACTTAACTTAGATAATCTGGAGATGGCTTCGAAGTCCGTCAGTGTCTAGATTTGCTGTTTATTTAAGAAAAGATTTGTTGACGCCAAGTTGGTAAAGATTTTTGGCGATAGAGAAAAGGGATCGATATCAATAGGAAGTGAATTTATTAGGGAGGATAGACGGAAGAAGGGCGAACGTTTAATTAGTGATAATCTTGGAGTCGTGATGTGGAGTAATGAGTTAGATCTGGTAGGACGAGATTAATTAATTGTTTAAATATCAGACTTGAATAATCTATCCTTTTTGTCTTTCCAATTACTAATTTTGAAGCAAATGAATTTCTAAGATACAAATTGTAGCTTGATATTTCTTAGTCATTACTGCCGTCCTGCCATTGGGGACCATCCCCAGTGGGTATTTTGCTACTCGTTATTGTTCTTAATACAAAAAGTGCGGGAAATCGATTTCACAACGGCTAATTGTTCATTTGATTTAGTCATCTCGAAGTTACCTTTGAATATGTTGTGTCCCTTTTTTTTGCTCTTAAAATATTCCTCTAACCTTCGCATAACGCTTTTACTTTCATCCTCGTATTGGAGACCCTTATCTTGGCTCCATTCTGACCTTAATTTTCTTGCCTCCTTAGTCCCATCCTCTGACTAGAATTCTCTTTCGATTCTTGTTCAGCAATTTCTTATGCCGTTATGCATAATACATCAATGTAGTCTCTTCTTTCTACAACCTGATCATGCGTCTAGCCTTGTATTTTTCCTTATTTTTCTGTCACCCTCACCTCTTGAAGCCGCTGTCTCAGTTAAAATTAATAATTTTTTCATACCTTTTGATTATGTCATCTAGTTTTTTTCACGTCTGTTTTTTTTCAAGCATCGCTTAAATGTGCCGTGAGTAATAAGAATTCAGGAGGTCAGTTTCCGAATGCCGTGATAAATATCGTACCTAGATGAAATTGACAATGTTCTCGTATGGTTTCATCAGTTGGGTTGGGTATTGTTGGGTTTACACATTACGTTCTTATGTGATAATTGTCATATTTCTAAACTTAATTGTTGAAGGCGTAACTTTGTGGAATGACTCTACCGACATGACTAAAAAAGAGAGAACTCTTGGTATTTTCCACACTTAAAACTTTAATTCCCGACCCAGGTTTCGACTGCCTTGCAATCATTGTGAAATTGTGTACCTTGAAAATGATTGCAAGGCAGTCGAAACCTGGTGTTTTAAGTGTGTCATTTACTCTATACATTTTTTTTAACGCAGACTTCGAATCCATTTGCAGAATCTCTCTAGCACCTTTGGTTTCTGAGATATTCATGCTCAAAAATGCCTAAAAATGGCCATTTTGGCCATTTTAGATTAGAATATCCCGAAATCCTGACACGATAGACAATTTTCGTGAGTAGATTCGGATTCAGCGCTCAAAATTACGTCGAAAAGGGTACTTTGCATCAAAATAACATTAGAGACCGTAAAATTTGCAGGCTTGTGATAATTAAGGCGACGCATTACACCCGCTCGACCGCTTGAATTTTCGTGACGTTTTCCGACCCCATATTGTTTGGTAAAGACTTATGCCATCAACTGGAAATTAGGATAGGATAGGATATTTGGGGAGGCGACCGACGGCTATGGTCATTTGCGCAACTGGAAATTTTCGGGACATAAATTCTTTACCTTTACCAAGGAAGACCTGTATCTCAAATATGACAATTATGTATCGGTGCATAAAAAACCCCCGGGAAAACCGTACAATGTAGAGTATATTTATACAAAAATTAATAACTGTATTGAAAATTTGTAAACATGGGGAGATTTATCAATCTTTCTTCTAGTAGAATGCTAAGTAACAGCCGTCATGTTTGTAAGATAAAATCTGTACATTGTTCGTATTGACAAGCTATCCGAGTGATTTTCGGCGATGATATGCTTGGATGGTGATGCAAATAGTTCAGCCTTTCCTAGCAGACCATCATTCGGTGCTGCTTGTACCTACGCGCTGAAGACTTAGCAACAATTTTTAAGCGACTGTTGCCTTAAGCGGGAATTATCCTGGAATGAGATTCTCCTGATGTCAAAACGCCTCGATCGGGTGCGAGTGTTACCATCTGGTGGACTTCCTCCTCAACTATACCTTGCCGATGGGTAAGATGCGTCCACTTCATTGAAAATTATCAAGTGGATGAGTAGCATGCGTAACGCCATGTGACAGTGTGTTATTTTCGCTAATGATATTTGTCACGACGTTTCAGGAATTGAGTCCCATGAAATATGTCGAGACTAAGAGTGAAATTGACCGGGACGGGAAGAAACTCTGCAAGCTACAGTGGCTTCCCTGGAAAATTATTTTCGTGATTCCAACATGCAATCTGTTGCAACTCATGGCTTAAAATTACTCATATGGAATTTTAAATCGGAAATCCTTCGTCTTATATTTTTAACATAAATCTTGGGATTATTTACAAATTTTAAACAATAAAACTTGAAACAAATTGGACGAATGTCGCACATTATGTGTCATCTTTGTTGAGTTCGTGCTACCAAAATTAATTGGAGCATTTAATGTGAAATTACTTATGGACTGATCTATCTGTAGATAGGCAGTGCCTACTGGAATAGGTAATCTAATTTTATTTCTGCTGCAATTTATCAACGTGGAAAATGCCGCAGGGGCGTATGACAGGAGGTGATGGAATATATATCATTTTAAATGGATGAAATAGGGAAAAGAAATTGGAATGGGTAAAGAAATGAATTCCAATTCATGCTTTAGAAATGCGTAAATGCCTCGTTATGTTTTTGTTGTAGCTTCCGTTTCCTTTTCAGTGTCTAGCGGTTCCGAACCTAGTCCTATCATCAATTATGTAACTCTCTCTCTCTCTCTCTCTAAAGTTCTTGTCGAGGCTATCTTGAGGCCTAGAAATTTTTATCCTCTCAGTGGAATTTTGTGCGTGAAAGGAAAACTTTATTTCCTTGCGCATGAAGAAAGTAAAACTAGAGGGATGAAACGATTGACAAACGTGTTTTTCTACATCCCCAACGCAGCCCTGGATTGCCACTTGGAATCGTTGTTTAAGTCCTTCGAAACAATCGTGCTTAGGCAGCGTTGCAACTTTCTGCGTTTCATCCCGTATCCTTTCACAAACTTTGGTTGATTCCAAGAGAGCGGGAGGATTCTGATGTTTCAGCTGTCCTGATTCTCGTCATTTTCCGAAGGCTTACGGAGAAAAATGATATCTTCGAAGAGTCTTGGACACACCATGTCTCTTAGCAAAATCAGCGTTGTTTTTTGCCTTATTTGTCCTTTGAGAAAAGTAGGCGTCGGATTCACTTATTCAGTCCGGTTTTGAAGAGTGACTCCTCGGAATTGTGACAGTTGAGGAACGAAGTTAACTTTTAGAAGCGTCACTCATTCTGAATCCTACTCTATTCTTCAATGGAACGCCGAACACTTCCCACTTATTTCACGAGTAAGAAAATAATACTCATATACCTACGATAACCAAACTATCCATGTCTGAAAATGTTATGCTTTCCTTTATTTTGAGAATGAATGAAAAGGTTATAGTTTTAATAATTAGCAAGATAGTATTTCTTAAATTGTTGTCAACTCCTCTATACTTCAAACTTCAATTCAGCTAAAAATACAGTTCAATTTCTGTCGATGGCATTCTTTGGGAATTTAGAATTGTGTCAATTGACGCGACTTGTAATAAGATCGTAAATTTAGTATCATGCTTATAAAATATCGGGATGTTTAAGAGATTCAAGAGGACACAATAGCCATTGGTTCTCGCCATTCATCTGAGTGATAGAAGCATTTTCATGCTGGCACAGACTCAAATTAACAAATGTAGGGAAATACTTAGGAAAGTCTTTTTTGTTGTCATATAATTTTAAATTTTTGTAACATGTGTTGTTCCATTATTTTAAATTAGGGCTGACGTACAACATCTTAGTTTAGCCTTGGACGCTAGTTATTTCGTGATATTACTAGAGTTTACCATTATTAGTAGTCTTGGGGTGAATTATTTTCTGAACTTAGTGATGGTAGCAATTTTGAATATCCTCTGATAACCGTAATGGGTAAGATGCAAATAAAAATATTTCAGCCATCAAAATTCTAAAAAGTTTCACACTTTCCGAAAAATATTGTGTCATTTATTTTTGTTATTTTAATAGATAGTCATCTTCTTGGAAAATTGCGCAACAACCCGCAATATGGTACATTTAATTTTCATTTAATTTGCGGAAATTCCTTTGCTTACGTTTGGTGAATTGCTGCGTATAACAATCTACCGCAACTTCCTCGATGATTAATTTTCCATCGGCTGAAATTAGGCTCTTTTTCCAGTCTGCGATGTTACTACGACGGCGTTTGACTGATGAGGATAGGCATGAAAGGCGAGAAGGTCGATTGAATATACCATTCTTGTGATAGAGAAATAGAAGCTGCACCGTTATTGCGAAAGAGAGTTGTGGAAAATATAAAAATTGACATAAGGAGTCATACGGAAGAGTTTTTTTTTAGCTTTCTGGAAATATTCTTTACCCATGATGGTAGGAATAAAATAATTCAGTGGTAATTTCCATACTCATGTTAATACAAACCGTCCATGGCTCTGAGTGTCATTTTTCTAGGTGAATGGCATTAAATGTGGAAACCATGGTCGGTTTGCATTGAAAAGTGAGTGGTATTTTACTACTGAGTTATTTTAATATTACCATCTTGGGTCTAGAGTCTTAATAATTGATTATTGCCTCTTATTAATGCGGATAAGAAGAGACGAAACATCGTCGAGTTAGAAGTGGAAAAAAGATGGAATAAATACCATACTTTAGTTACCTCGGAAGTGTTATAACATGGAAAGGAAGTTGTGTGGAAGAATTAAGATGTAGAATATCACTGGGAAAGGCAGCCTTCTGTAAATTCAACCAACTACTTTCAGCCAAAACAATCAATGTAGGCCTAAGGAAAAGATTTGCAAATTGTTTTATTTGGAGCGCTCTGCTTCATATAGCCGAAACATGGACAGTCAGGAGGAAGGAGGAGAAATATCGAGAGGGTTTTGAAATGTGGCTATGGAGAAGAATGAAAAGATTTAAATGGAGTGATATAGTGAGCAATGAGGAAGTATTGGCAAGGATAAATGAGAAAAGGAATATTTTAAGATCAATAAGAAAGAGAAAGGCGAACGGGATGGGACACGTCCTGAGGAAAGATTGCCTACTGAAAAGAATATTAGAAGAAAAGATTGAGGGAAAGAGAGGGAGTGGAATACAGTGAAATAATATGTTGACGGATATCATGAATGGAAGGAGTTACGAAGAGCTGAGGGAGGCAGCACAGGATATAGGAGCATAGAGGGAGTAAGTCAATTGAAACCTGTCTGAGGACAGATTCACCTTGGAAGAGAGAGATATGTTGCAGGTGTTTGATATTTGCTTGTGGAGGAGAGTAGAAAAAGTACGCTGGACGGAGCGGAAGGCAAACGAAGAAGTGCTTTATTTGAAGGGTGAGGTGAGAAACCTTCTGGAGGAGGAAGCAGACTAGATTGCTAAATAAGGCAATGTGGAGCGAATGAATACTGATAGCCGTGATGTAGGGGAGAGTATAGGGAAGACTAAGGTTTTATGGATGGAATTAAGAGAGATGAAAGGAGTATGCCGAGAAAGAAAAACGTCAACGTTACCAGTGTCCAGTGTTCCGTTAGAACTTTTTCTTAGGCAAATGAACACATACTTAATGTCCTCCAATACCTTTTTTGTAGATAAAGTAAAGAAATGTGTATTGTTCTTGGGCAATCATCGTCCACTAAATACGTATAAAAAGTAAAATATAGTAATGGAGGTCATACATTACATTTTAATTCCTTCGAAAAAGTCGGAAGATATTTAATAGAGAATTAAGTAATTATCACACAATAATTCATAGGATGCGTATGTCTTATTGTTCCTTTTCTATGACATATAGAGAATGGAAAATTTTGTTCTTGAAAATACGCAGTGAGGTGGAATCTTTATGTCCTTAGGAATACTGTTCCATAACCTTGGTCCAGCAACACAAAAAGATCTTTGGTAAGTGGTCGTTCTATGATGAGGGGTGATTAATCAGTTGAGAGCTATTCTGGTTGTTACATTTGACTTCATCTCCCTGACAGAAAAAATTGCAACAAATACCCCGGTTGTTCATGTTTAAAAAGAGAATACACAAACATCCCTTCGTTTCAAGTACAGAATACAGCACAAAAACGTTTTTACCTCGATTATATCATGTTATTATATCATAATGTTTCGTATGAACTTTACCGCCGCCTAGAAGGTAAAATCATCCCCTTTCATTAAAATGTTTCTCGCTAATTTCATTTTTTTAAATACTTATACTCCCCCCTTCCTCCACAAATGTAGTAGTTTGAGAGTTGAATTACCTGTGCCAGCAAATACTTCAATTCACCTTTTAATATTTTTAGTGAACTCGTGCGCGCGCGATGGCGTGGCCTTTATTGTTATTTCCCGGCTCCCTTTGTGTCCCATTTTGACTTTTCGAAGAAGAGGTCACCACAACCTTGAACTGCCTGCTGCCGTGTTTCTCCACGATTCCGTCCCCTTTAATGTTACCACCAATCTGAGACTCTGGAACTCTTGTTCAAAAATGTTGCCCCCCAAGCATTCGTCCATTCGTCTTAAAACGAACCTTGTAATTTTGTTTCTGGTGGGATCACGGGTTCACATTACGTCATCCCGTCGTACATTTAATGAGGGAATATCATAGCGCATGAATATATTTTTTTATTGTGTAAAACTGCCGCTTCTAACGAGGATACGTTGTATTTTCATGCTTAATTGCGTATTGCTTAAATCATCTAGAAAAGGTGACGAAAATTACATCCATAATTTTGTTGGCATATTTCATAAGTATAATATTTGAGGTAATCTCTCGATACCATTTTCAGAATGTGTTTTTTAGGATCAACCCTTCACAAAGACTTACTCGTAAGGCGATAGGCAGTAGGAAAGGGTGGATCTGGAATATATTCCTGTATGTCATATTCTATTTATTTCTAAACAATAAATATGGAGTGATGTATTGATTTTGTGAGGAGACGTTGACGGAGGCCAATAAGGAGAAGTGATAACTCGAGTAATACGATTACTTGATGAGAGAAATTCGAGTAGAAAATGGTAAGGCCTTGTCACCTCTCAGCAGTTATTTGACATGAAGATAGTTATTAGTTTTGTTGTGAGGGATCACCAAATGAACACAATGGAGTTGAATCCCTTGTTTAAGTGAATAATTACTTAATTAAATTCATAATGCTACCAACATACAATTGAGCCTGAAAACAGTTGTAAAGATATCAAAAAACAAATACAATGAAGAACAAAAAAGAGAGACCATAAAAAACGATCAGTATGTAGGCAATGATGAACAAACAATGGCAAAAATCCAGGAGATGGAAAAAATTAATAAAGAAGGATACATTTGATGAAGTTGCATATGTATTATTAGGCCTTTAGTAATAAGCTACCGATCTTTCACTGAAAGGTTTTTATTGTTGGGCTCTTTTTACTTCATGATATTGATAATGATGTACATTTTACCTCATTATATTGATGATTATGTACATAATTGCAACCGGTCTAGTGAGCAATAATAAATTATGTGGTAAAGTATAGATAATTGTTTTTTCTCGTCACCTCATTGCACGTTCATAGGTCAGTAACTCTAGACTAAACAATTTCGAGACTTAAGTTATTTATACTTATCACTTATAATTTGATGAATATAATGGTAATTATCCCAGTTATCCAAGCGCTGTCTATGTTGCGTTTGTTTTTTTTTTCATGTCACCAGCATCCTACGAAACCAGACGATTCGGTAATTGCGGAGGATAAAATATTAGCGCACGCGTAAAGTTTACTCGTGCGTTGAGCGTAATTACCCATTAACCTAATTCCTGCGGGGTTAACTAAGTCTAAATCAAGCCCCTCCCGACTCTTTTTTTAATCTTCCTCACCCCTCTGCTCCATTTACGAAACCTCCAAACCCCCAACTTCGTCCTACCTTTTTTCCTTTCCCCCACTACCTGCCATGGTGCTCTCTACCCGTCACAGGGCTCAAGGGACACGGGGAGGGACGTTAAGGGCCGGGTGAAGGAAATTGCGGAATAAGGCCACCCTTGGGATGCGAAGTGGTAAAGGGAGGGGGGAATGGCGAGGGAACACCACTCTTTCCCTCCCCCCCCTCCCCCCGCTCATCTCTCCAGCCATCAGGGTACGCCAGGGTATCTCTCGTTTTGCCTCGAGGGTCTTCGTCAAACCCACCACGAGCGTAGGTAAGGAAATAGGAAACTGCGATGACGGGCAGAATTCGTTATGAATTTCGGAGATCTTTTCGGGGCGTGAAATTTAAAACGGTTCGGGGCATCCAGGTATGGAGTGTAACCATTTTGCGTGGGAGCGCGTGAAAACTTTTGGGCGGGCTCAGATGTGCGGGAGGGGAATAGCTTTTTGGCCTTGGTCTTCTTCAACCTCTTTTAGGACTACGTACGTCGTTACGGTTAGAGGATGTGGAATGACCACCAACCCTCGGAAGAGAGGGTAGTGGTCATTAATATTAATGGTGTTCTAAAATGTGTTACGGTTGATTTTGTACGTTACTTTATGTTCCACATTTTTGTCGTTAAAATGTTTTCCCTTTCCTCTATTTCCCTCTTCTGCCCAGCGTGGGGGCCCAGGGACCTATAGCAACGTCTTGCGGGGCCCCAGACAACTACGATTTGTGCTTCCTTGGGCAGCCATTGTGTGCGGGCCTTAAATGTGTCGTTTTTGAAGCCCTGTTTTCTGAAAGCAATTTGTAGGTTCATTATTTAATGAATAATGATTCTTTGGATGAATGTTCAAAAATTCAAATCAGAGTAAAATTTTGGTTATTTAATTGACTTTCGTAGTCCTGGCTGGGAAAAAATGTAGCAGATAATTGGAAGAGTTTTAAATAATGCGTCCTGAATGAACAACTGAATCTGTAATGCACGTGAAATTTTGATCTTGTTAAGGTAGTCAGAGCGAGATTGTTTCCTAGTCATTATAGAGACCATATTCGGATTATACGTTTTAATTTCACCAGGGGTAGGGCACATCAATTAAATATAAAATTATTAATAGTGCAATAATATAGTTTTATATGACAGAAATTCTAAGGAATTAAATGAAAATATCTAAATAAGTCTTTAACTTGACTCATTTTTTTCGCGTGGTGCTTTTGAAACTACTTCAAAACAGAAGGTTTTTTGTGATACCCAAGAACCTATTGCGATCACAATGTGATTATTTTAGAAAATGGTTGAGAAAACATACAAACGACACGCTGGTGATTTTTTGACGAGATCTAAGTGTTAGAAATTCCTCATTTTGTGAATAATGTCTCTTTGGAGTGCATACACGTACCATTTCCCATGTAAAGGGCTGGTATTTTTTGACAAATATCTGCGAAAATAATGTGACAAGGGGTTCAATTTTTGGTGTCATTAGAAGGATGAGATATTTTTCTTTAAAATGAGACCAGATTCATTGATTTCTAGGTAAAATGGTATTTCGCTCATACTACCTTAAGCTTGTTTAGCGTTGGAAATTATAGTATTCATCCAGAATCGAGCTTCCATGTTTAGCACTGTATGCCTTGATCTAAACGATCTAGTCGCACATGATGTAGATGTCTGAGATTTTTCCCAAGTCACAACGGAAACAATATTCGTATTTTATTCTAAAATTTGGAGAGTTGTTGGAAAAAATTAATAATATAACGTCAAATAAAATTGTTTTCATGTGTATAAACTCCTCAGCATTTAACTAAATATAGGAAAATGTATGAGGCTCAAACATAACTTGATTTATGCACGTTGTGCGCTGCAATCGCCATCACAACTGAAGGTATTTCTTTTAATTGTATAAAATTCAATAGCTTGTATTTTAAATTATTTTCTTCTTTTTATGATTGAGAAAATGTATGAATTAGACGTTATTTTATTTCTCTTGGAATTCATGGTGTGGAGTGTCCTCAATTTCATTTTGTCTCTCTTAATTATATGTCTGTACAGCCGTACTTTAATCCAATGGAAAAGAGCTTCTTTGTTTTGTATGTTATTATCTCGAAAAGTAGTGTGAATATTGCTGATATTTTATTATAAATTGAATTATGAGATGTTTTATGATTAATGGAAGCATATATATTTAATTTTTTCGAAGTTTTGCGAAGCTCGCTCAGCTGACCTTGAAAGACGTGATAGAGCTATATATGGTCTATTGTCAGTAATGTATAGAATAGAAGTTTAGAATAAATTTTAGTGTGCTCTGGCTTTCCCCATTAAAAAACGTATCAAATTCTGCTTTTAACGAAAAATAGAACAAAAAATATACCTGGCCGCATCTTACAGTGATAAAAAAATTAAATAGCCACAGATAATTAACAACAAATGGAAAATATAATATCAATCAGAAAGAGATAAGAAATAGACAATAATTTCTCAGATCATTATGTAAATATACATTTCTATGATAGAATAAAAATTATAGTTACAGATATATGTGCTCATTATAGGAATAATTAAATAGTTTTTCCTTAAAACAGTCAGAGTGGAAGAATATTTATAGATAATGGCAAGGAATTCCAGCGATTAGAACCGGAGATGATAAATATTTAAAGTAAGTATTTGACCGAGGTAAGAGGTAGGAGGGTTCAGTCGTTGTGGTTCTAAGAACAGACGTATTTGGATTTAAAAATGGAAATAAGATAAACTGGATATTTATTGCTGAAGAAAGTGAAGAGAAGTGACCCAAGTAAATAGTTTACATACGTTTTTATACGTGATTAACATTTGATTTAGAAAATAAATGAGTCCAGGGTATTATATTTATAATGTTTCCAGCGAAGCGTACAGGCGACATAAAGGTGGAACAGGATTCATAAGAGGTAGTATCTATGGAACCGCGTAAAATTGAACAGATGAGCGCCCTATGGACTCGTCGTTTATCTTTTTCTGCTGCTCGAAGTACGTACACGTGCACATTATCATGCACGAGGCTGCTCTTAAACGTGAACTGAGTTTTATATCTCGTTACATTTACTGGATGTACATTCCATTTCCATAGCACCGAAAAGGGAACAAAAGTGTTCGCTGATTGCAATTTTTTTATCGTACTTTCATTAAAATCCTTCCTCTTTTTCAAAGCTACCGGTTGATTTCGTAGCCACAGGTCATGGAAATTACTCTCAATCATGGCGATGAATGTTTTATTTTCTATTGTTTGGTTTTGTGTTATTCATTCATTGGTCGTTCAATCCTAAGATTTGTTGACTGCAGCCCTCTACCCTCCCCTGTCTGATGATAGTTCCCTTACCTCCTGTGGTATCTGTTCCTATGTTATTTCCTCTTTATTTGGTCCATGAACCTATTCCTGGGTCTTCCTCTGGGGACTTTTCCCTCTATTTATACCTTCAATTATGTTCTTCACAAACCCATAATGTCTCAGTGTATGTCCAATCCATCTTGTTTTTCTATTCTGTATGGTGTTCCATATGGTCCTTCCCTCTTCTACTCTTCTTTACACTTCATCATTTCTTATTTTGTCCGACCTTTAAATATTTAGCTTCCTCGTCGAGCACCAGGTTTTCAAGGCTTCTGGTCTTTACTGGTCAGCTTATCCAATGGTCCATGCTTCTGGTCCATAGAGTTCCATGAGTACACGAGTTAAACACGAGTGTTTTCACGTACTGTTTCCTGGTTTGTAGTCCTATATTCTTAGAGCACAGCAGTTGTCTTTTTTACACGAACGCCTTCTTAGCTTGGGTTATTCTCCGCTTGATGTCCGTTTTACTTCTTCCGTCCCACGTGATGGTACTTCCGAGAAAGGTGAAGGAATCCCCTTGCTCTAATTTCTCTTCCCTCAGGGTGACTTCTTTATTTAGCTTCTCTATTCCGCACACTATGATTTTCGTCTTATAAAGTCTCTACTACGAGTAAAATGACGTCTTTTTTTCCTTCTATGCGAGGCAATAATGCTGTTCGACTGCGGTTTGACCATAAAGTTAGAAAGCTTAGAACCAAGGAATTCCTTCAAATATTTAACTAAACGTTGTACAATTCCAGGTTAGGTGTATTTTGTACAATTTCAGGGTATTTAAGTACTAAGGGACTTATTTAAGTAGCACTAGAAAACCCTGCGTGGTGGAAAAAAAAAACAAGGTATTATCGAATTCGATTCTTAGAGCATATTTACATCCGATTTACTTTTGTGCAGTGAAAGAAAAAAGTTTGTAAAAATTGCGTAGTAATTCCTAGGCCTTCGAACGTGGGTCCTTATGCTCTCACGGCCGATTTCAACATATCGTCTCCGTCGCTCGATGTGCGTCCCCGATACTTGTCATCACCTCGATATTTTTATTTTTTCAATATCCCCCCACCGGGTCGATATTGGAAATGGGATGTCGTCCTCCCCCGTGGTGTGTACGGAGCTAAAATTGGGCGAAGGCTTGGCGGGGTGAGGTGGGAAGGGAGGGAGAAGCTTAATGCGGAGATGTCAGGGCACCCTTTCGTGGGACCGTACGATCTTCTCTACTCGGTGCGTATCCGCAACTTGCCGCAAGAGATGGGCGCCATGAAATAAAAACAAGCGAATCAGCGCTTAAAACCCATTTTAAAAAATGAGCGTTTTCTTTCGTTTTTCCCACAGGATAGTTGCTATACTAACCCGAATTGGTCACACTTCAGTAGAATTGCATAACGGTCGCACTGGGTTAAATTCACCCGAGCACCGAAAAAGTGATAGCCTGCTTCTGAAAAAGTGATATCTCCAGTAATAAGTTCTAAAAATCTAAAAAAATTATTTAGGTATTGTTTAAGGATCGCAGAAAAAGGTGTTACAGTTTTCCAACCACAATTAATTTTCTAAGTATTGTAAAAATAATCTACAAAATTAAGGTAATGAACATTCGTGTTTTTCACGGAAAAGATGTATTTTTTACAGAATTGATTTTGAGCAAAAAACTATGAAAATCTATTCCTGAAATATTTTATTTTAATAAAATAATAAGTCAATACTCTTCGTTCAAAAGGTATTTCGAAGATTGAAAGCGCCGAAAATGTAAAAAATTAAACGCCAAGCTAATGGCACAGAAGTATAGGTAGTACTACGGACTAATGGTAGATGGCGCCAAGAGGCTCATTTTCACGAATAAGGGAGACTAAGAGGAGTTTTAAAAATGGATGGGGTTTATTTTACCACATGTGACCAATTAGGGTTAAGAGTCAGTGATTATCCTCTGCACGATGATTACTTTTTTATTTTTTTCATAAATTACTCTCACAACGACCAGAAGTGATTTTTATATTATGTTTTCTCTCATCTAAATGATGATGTGTTTTATTCTGGCCGTCATTGGATATCGTGCATTTCGTTATGATATAAAGGCGAAGGTATGGCCGTCGCAGATAGCCTTTAGAATTGGAACTGTGTGTGATATAATTGGCTGCTATGAGTACACAGAGTTATAATTAATAAATAAAACAAATTATTGAAGCAATATATCTATAACAGCTATTCTAACGATTGCCTCTAATTATGCGCTCTTTTAAACCGTATTGAAAATTACCGGTGCAGCCATGCCAGCACAATAGCCTAATTTTTACTAGTGACAGGGTCATGCAGCATCTAGCGGACGATCACTTATACCCCTCTAGTGATAATATTGTGAATGCTTATGTATACGTACCCACGAAACGACTCTATAGCATCTATAGCCTGAGTCGGGTGTCGCGTGACTCTCGGCTTTCACGAGATTACTCCCATCAATTAGAACTGCTTATTTAAAATTATTCTACCGGTTAGGGTGGAATTAACTGAATGTCAGAGAATCTCATCCCGGTGTGCATTTTCAGCGGCCTATCTCGCTCTAGTGTATTCTTTTTCGCCTCAGCATACGATTTAACCTTCTTCATCCTGTCCATGAAACCTATTCTCTTTCTTCCTCCTCCCCGCTTGCCCAACATCCCTCCCTCTAACACAGTCTTGACCTCGCCCCTTATTACAACCTCCAGCCACCTATTCTGCCGATCTCGAATTTCCTTAAGAAGTTTCCTTTCTTCGCCCATCATCTCAAGTACTTCTTCGTTCGTCTTCCTCTCCGTCCACCTCGCCTTCTCCATCCTTCTCCACACCCACATCTCCAATGCCTGCAGCCTATTCTCGTCTTCCTTTCGAAGGGTCCACGTTTCTGCCCCATATAACGCTACGCTCCATATCAAGCTCTTCACCAGTCTCTTCTTCACATCCATAACTAACGTCTACGTATTCAGCCGCCTACTATTACTAAACACCTACTTAGCTTGCTCTATTCTCTTCCATTTAAAAAAATACAAAAAGCAATTGCGGTAATGAGGCTGGATACAGGGTACGTTGCTTTATATCTAAACCACCGTTTGTCTCTTCCTTATTCTTCAACTTTCTAGCCACAAGGTGAACCTGGCCCGGAGTAGTCATTCATCATTGCTCCAGCCAATTAGCCTGCAGTGGTCATCAGATCTTTTTTATATCCTCTCCACCAGCTTAAAGTTGCAGTACATGAGAAGTTTGACCTAGAAAGAGTACCGTAAATCGGGGTGAAGACAGTGCGAACAAGACAATTTCGAATTGATAAGGAATTGGCGGGCTAACGGAGGAGTGAGGTTCACTATTGCTGTTGGTTCATGCACTGGGCATTTTTTGGCAAAACCAGGTAGTGATTTATCCGCGATTCTTAGTTTCAGCTCAAGTTTGTTATATTATATTAGTCTTCAGTGCTATCACGTTATCGTTACAACATCGCCTAACTCATTTGTTGTGCTATCCTGGTCGATAATATCGCCGAGTATGTATTTGTCCTTGCTCTAGAAACTACACGAGTGTAATTATCGTAGAAAACGTAAATATGTGTTTTTCGTTTTTTTTATTCTCTAAAAGGTCTTAAGAATTGCAGTTATCGAGGTGAATATGGTACATCGACGATTTATGTTCATTTCTAGATTCCGTCTGTCTGTTAACTACTTTCTTGGATGCCTCGGGCTTATCAGTAAAAACTGGACTCTGGAGGCATAAGCGAAGGTAATCCGGGAGTGGCTATGGGTGACCTTCTCAATATTATAAAGGGAAAAATTTTGCGTATTGTTGCATGTTCGGAAATACAAAGTTAATGGGAGCACTTTCCGTTTCTCTGCATAGTTTATCTCAGTACGAATATTAAAATTTAGTGATCATAGAGAACAGTGAAGGGAAATTACCGGCTATTCTGCGGTCGCAAATTGCTCTCAAAAAGCTTTAAAACCTACCTATCTACCCGGAAATTGGGTAATCTGTGACAACGTTTAAATACTCAAATTATGCCCAGAGAATAAACGTCCAGAAAGATCCAGAACACCTTGAGAAAGTTGTGTAGGCTAACGCCACTAAAATACTCAATGGAGATTGCAATGGTTTTGAAACATGGCCAATGCTTTTCTCTGGAACATCTAATATGCATATCGTAAGGCGTTTCTCAAGAGTTTAGGATTTGTTGGTGTCCGAGCCTGAAACTAATACTATGAAGCTGAAATAGAAGCCATTGTCTACGTGTTCTTGACGATAAACTTTCGTGCGCTATCTTCACCCCTTTTAGCGGGGTGAAGATGTTTCTTGGTAAACTTTTTTTTAATAGCGGTTATATTGCTGTTAATTTGTACGTGAAGTGATTAGCTGATAAATTAAGTTCACTCAGTAAAAATCTCATCGAAATAAAAGAAAGTTGAGAGCTGGAGACCTAAAAAAAAAAACAAATAATACCGGCTTCTCTCATGCCGACGTTAACTTTAAAAAGTGGTCACCATTACATGAAGTGAGTAAAAAGTTAAGTATTTGCGGGTGATGATAGGAGAGAATGTCAACCAAGCATGAGAAAGGTACTTGAATGAGTACTTAAAATTATTGCCGTACTCTTTCGGGGCGGATTCAGTAAAAAAATAAATATTTTATTCTCGGGAGATAGGTGGATAAAGCTGACGATTATTTCATCCTTCTCAATCCTTGCATTCCTATTTTGCTTCATTTAAATTCATTTACCAATGCTCCGTGCACGACCATAAAGTTTCTTCTTTATGGATTTTATTTCCCCCGTATTATCCCATGGCTTTCTCAGACTTCCCTTTCCTCCCACACGAGTCACTCTATCGTATATCTAGTTCCTTATTCGCTTCTCATCCATTCCCGTATCTTGGTCAAACCAATGAAGCACGCTCCTGCCATATATGTCCCTTACTGGAGTATCCAGCCCAGTTCTTTCATCACCCATTCATTCCCGACCGTATCAATTCTGCTTTTAACGTAAAGACTACTTAGATACCCCGTTTCCACTGTGGGAGAAAGTGAAGAATTTTGGATTAAGAAAAGAGGAAATATATAGGAAGAGCTTGAAAGAGAACTAATAATGGGAAATTTTTTTGGTGAGGAAAAAAGAGAAGACTTAGTTTTGGAGGAATTTAAGGCAGGTAGATGTGCGAATTTCCACAGAGAAAAAATCATCCGCCTTGACCGGGATCCCGGTCAAGGCGGATGATTTTTTCTCTGTGGAAATTCGCACATTTGTGCATTGCGGGTGACTCCGTAAAAGTGAAACTCCGTGGCTAGTCCCGGATAGCTTAAAATTTGGCAGGTAGATATTTATCGGACGGGTGTCAGCTAAACTACAATCTCTACCAAATATTCTTTTAGATGCAACAGATTTCCTCTCATACATTTATTTTTGTTCATTTTAAAAGAACTTTAAAATTTAAAAAAATTAGAATAATCTATGTTAGGTCATGAAAGTGTTCACATGATGATTTTGTTTCACTAACTCGATTTCCAAAAAAAAATTGATTAGGTAGGGTTTTTGAGTGCGAAATGTTATAACCTTAAATGTCTCTCAGTGCCTCGATGGTGGAGCAAGGGGTGGGTTTAAAAATTGATTTAAAAATTTATTTTCAGGGCGCCAGGTGATTTTAGAAAAATCACCACCAAAGTCCACAGAACACTAAGGATGATCAGAATAGGAAAACAACCAAATTAAAGATCAAAAAATATCTTTATAAATCCTCAAAATTTCTTCTCGGTACAAAACATGTATACTCTGGACCAGCACGACAATCCCACTCCCGCGCATGTAACTAAACTAACCGTTACCAAGCAAATCAAACCGATAAAATCCAGCCTAGGCCCTACAGTTTTATTTAATAAATTAAAAGTATATACAAAATGTTACATTAAACGTTACAATTTTCCATAAATGAAGAAAAAAATAACAGAACATCAATGGCCCAACGTGAAAATAAAGTAAAGGCAGAAAACATCCGTACATTTTTAAGCGTTGAGGTGATTCTTTTGTTAGCGACAAGATTGATAGGTAATGCATGTAATGATCACTTCAGACTAATAAATTTCAAATAAATTATCACTCAATTCGAGGGAAAAATGTCATGGAACTACCATTTATGTGGTGGAATACCTAGGATAAATGTTTTAAAAAAGTTATTACTGGCACTCTAAACGTCTGCGGGTGAAAAAAAAAATTTTACCCCTCCCTAGCTATCTTCTTCTCCCTTAGCCAGGGTGCTGTGTCCTCACGCCTCGCCGGCCTCTTTCGGCACTCCCTTCGTGGGGCGAACGACGGTCGGGAAATTGTCGCCTTCCTCTCCTCTTCTGACCCTTCGCCTTTTATAGGGAAAGGGTCACCTGGGGAGAAGGGCGGTCGGTAGAGGGACGGAATGTAGGTCGGTCGAAAGGTTTTGGGATGACTTCAAGCGAGGATGTTTCCCCTCCCAGTGGCCGTGCGAAAAGTGCCAACCATTCGTTTTCATTTCGCGCGGGGAAATGAGTAGAAGCGTTCCCTACAGAATAAGATCCGCATGATGTTTCATTGGCTCTGAACTAGGGAAAGCGATTCCAATTGTTTTTACGAATATATGCCTTTGGTTGGATCTGTATTAATCATAGATATGGTGGAAAATTGGGGTTTTTTATCAAAGCAGTTGATAGTGGCGTTACGTTGTGGAACGACGAGAAGAAATAACTCATAATGAAAGCGTTATACAGTTCCACTGTGCGTTTTAATGCTGTCTACTGGTTTTGACTTCTATAGCGTCATTTTCAAGACGAACAGGAAGTAATATGCGTAATGTTTTTCTGAATGAAAATGACGCTATAGACGTCGAAACTGATGGACTGCATTAAAACATAGTGAACTGTACACGTTTTTATTCGGGTTTTTTAATGCTCAGGATGCTAATCCTCTATAATATCATATTAAGCCGTTATCCCACGGTCAATTTGTTGTATAAATTTAGTATGCAAGTTTGATACAACCGATGAAGGTCATGTGATTTTGTGGAATTACATCATAATATTTACGGTCCAAAGTTTCTATAATCCAAACAAATGGAACGTGCTCTTTATCTCCATCTTAATTTCAAGCAAAAAATCAGAGGTCTCCGAAAAAACTAAATATAAACGTGACCATTGATGAGAAAATGCTATAGCAAATATCATTCTTTAGATACCTCGAAAGCGCTAGAACATTTAATGGAAGTTGTATGGAGGAAATAATAAGTAGAATATCTCTGGGAACGGCAGCCTTCAGTAAAGTCAAGCAACTGATATCAGCCAAATCAGTCAACGTGGGCATAAGGGAAAGATTTGAAAATTGTTTTATTGGAAGTGTGGTGATTTATGGAGCAGAAACGGACAGTCAGGAGGGAAGAGGAGAAATTTTTGAGGGATTTGAAATGTGGCAATTGAGAAAAATGGAAATAATGAAATGGAGTGATAAAGTAAGACGCGAGAAAGTGTTGGCAAGGATAAATGAGAAAAATATTTTGAGATCAATAAGAAAGAGGAAGGCGATATAGATGGCACGTCCTCGGAAAAGACTGCCTGCTGAAAAGAATATTTGAAAGAAATATATGGGAAAAAGAGGAAGACAAAGAAATTATATGTTGACGGACATAAAGAATGTCAGGAGTTACGAAGAGCTGAGGGGAGCAGCACTGGACACACCATCATTGAGGGAGCAGTACAGTTGAAACCAGTCAAAGGATAGACTCTCCTTAGAAGAAGAAGGCCCTTTTGGCCCCTCTGTGGGCCTGTTTGTAATTAACTTTTACTTTCTTAAGAAAAGCATTGGATTCGTTGCAGAGGTTTCTCGTTTTTAATCAAATGCGCTCATGACGTTGTCTTGGAATTTTTAGTGCTAGTAGGCTTAGAAAATGAGTTTTTTTCATTCTTCCATTTGAGTAATTTTACGTTTCTTGTTTGCTAAAATTTGAGTTTTTTTTTTGCTACTTGATTTCTTCCTATTGAAATTCAAAAGGGGCCATATACTAGGTAGCCTTATGCGTAAGTGATGCTCCATTGTTTTGTGTTTGGTCGGCATTTACTAATCGAGTGCATTTTTTAATATTTAGTGCTCAACTGTCCAGAGTAAATTTGAAGATTTGGACGTCGTGAAGGTTCACAAAGCTATAGGCTCTGGCTTCTTGGTGGTGAACGTTCAGCCACTTCTATATGCGTTCGTCTCTAAGATTTTATCCCCGAAAATTTCATCGAAATTTATCTTCTTCCCCAATCCTTCATCTCCGTTGGCGTCGCGGGGAAAGGTTTTTGCGTCGTGGCTGATCGGATTTGCATCAGCCGGAGAGAAAGGGTTGATTTGAAATAATGGATGTCTGCTAGCGGGCGTCGCCTCGGAGAGAGATAGAGGACCTTCGCTGAAACATCGTCCGTTTAACTTTGCCCATCCATAAATCACTTCTCCTTGAATTTGTAGTATAATTTGAAGGAAATCTGTTTTTTTTCTTCCTCTTCAACCAGATTTCCCCGATGATTTGTCGCAAGGTGCCTTTGTTTCGTAACCTTACTAGAAAGTGGAAATTGGTTGATAAACTCTTCGTTTTTAGGCTGCACTTCTGAGAAAATCTCAATATTCACTGCTATAATAGCAGCGCTTATAATGTTAAAGGTTACTCGGGTTTTCCTCCGGGTCTAACTCTCCATTTCGGCCGACGTTTCGATGAGCGAGTACTTCATCGTCATCAGGGCATCATGCCATTATCGTCATCGTCATCACCTTCATGATGCCCTGATGACGATGGACATCGAAATGTTCATGGAAACGTTCACGGACAAGACGGAGAGTTTGACCCGGTGGAAAATCCGAGTAACCTTTAACATTATAATACACTGGAAAGCCTTAGATTTTTCTTGACTGTGCTCACACTTTTGTGCTATTTTCTTCCCCTCATTTGACTCGTTGTAATGGCTTTAGGCACCACCAGGTACAAGAAATACTTGTAATAGCACAGTAAATTTGAAAATCAGTAACCTTTCCACCACCTTCGGCCCCTGATCCATGGTTTGACTGCCCCTATCCTATTTAACACTCCGCGAACCATTTTAAGTATTTGGTTATAACCATGACAGTAATCAAGGATAATTAAACTAATGTATATTGGCTTTCCTTAAAGTAATATTGCCGTTCGTCGGCGAAACGTATTGTTCATATGAGATAAAATTTTCCAATCGTTGCACGTACAGGTGAATGGTACGAAGTCACGAGCACGACTTGGTGGTGTAACTGACTGACGCACCTGACCGGCAATTGGGAGATCCGGGATCGAATCCCGGTCATGTCAAATGATTTTTCGTGGGGCATTTCAAACTTTGAAGATAGCATTTGTAGATTATAAATTTTTGAATGAATCCTTCTTAAAATATTTTTAAATTAATACATTAACCAAAAAAATAAGGCTTTGCTATCTTCTTAAATTTTATTTTCATGTTCAGGTATTCGTCCGTTGGAAAATTTTTACCTTCGGTCATTATTCATGAAACACTGTTATTTATATTTTGAATATTCATGTGCTAATTTAATGAACTTATATTTTGCTAATTTTAGTCACTCTTTTGCAAGTTTTATTGAAAATAGTATTTTCTAGATTTTGATGCAAAAATTTTAAGTACAAGTATTTTTAATTCAGTTATTGAAATTTGTTTCTTTTTAACTTAGGCCAAAATCTTTGAACATTGTAGGGTTGAAATTTAATGTTGAAATCCCATATGGGTGATCTTTCGAAAGACAAGGGAAATAAACGGGATGATGAGTTGAACAAAGATGGAGCTTGAGAAGGATAAATGTGTGCGGGAGGAAATTGTACGCAAGTACTTGCAATTAATCAAGCTGGTATCACAAAAATGTTTAGGCTATAATTGATGGTAATTACCAGGTACTCTTTACTAGTAGAAGTACCAGGTACTCTTTACTAGCTAATAAGGAAGAGGACGAGGGTGATATGTGAATGCTGAAGCTGCGAGTCGCTGGAGATAAGGTTAACATGGCAGTGCAAGAGATTCGTATAAGGGTTCTTTTTTCGCTGAAACAACTCTTTTCTCTATAAAGAGAATGGCTTATTCACTTTAAAAGTCAAGTTCTTGTATTTACGTTGTTGAATTTTTGTGGAAAATATTTTTTCAAGTGGGCGCATGATCTGACTTAATTTTCAGACCTCTTCTTTGTTTTATATTTGTTATTTACAAATGTTGACTGAGTCAAGCCGATATTGCCATTGCCATAATTAGATGAACGGTGTCGTGCGTATGCCGGCGAGAAAAAGGCTATCGAGGTGTGTAAGCAACTGAAGCATTACCGATTCATATATCTCAGAAATGTCCGGCGCGTAATTTGGTGGGGTTTTATTTCTTGTGGAATGGCTGATGTGCTCCCCTGAAGCATTTAACTGTCCTCTTATCCTGTGAAAGGATACAGTTGCACTTTCACTGGGCGAGGTCCTCGCTAATTGAAAGGTCAGGAATCCCTAATGGCGATGCTTTTATCGAATTTCGACTCGTCGGCCTCACGATGGGAGTTTTAAATTAAAACTTCAATTAGGGGTTGACGGGGACGAATCGACCCGGCCCATTAGAGGAATTTGATGATTCCTGATAGCTTTGCGGTGAGTAATGATCGCGTGAGATAAAAATACCATGGAAACACCGGAGCATGCCTCAACAAAACGAAGGGTTGCCGCTCATTGATGCAGGTGCTCTCACGAGATGTGCAAGTCCGTCTTGTTAACATCACCTCCACATTTTTCGCAAGTACATCTTGCGCCATTTCTATCTGTTTTTACGTGATTAATTTCTCTGAGTGAATTCATTAACCGGGGAATGAGTCTTTGGTGATATCTTCGTATATCTACCTTTAAGTTTATTTCCAAACTGAGGTACTTATCGATAAAAATATTTTTCGCGTACAATCATTGATGATTTGAGATTGTTTTTAGGATTGGAATATATCTTACTAGGTTAAAGACCTTACATTATGCTAATTTAATAGACTTTTGCAAATTTCGTGTGATACTTCTTCTGGTAGTGTGGTCTGGTCTAGCAAAAATACTTCTGGTCCTCATGTCATAATATTCAAAGTATTCGCTAATTCCAAATAGGTTTTGTTGGAGTCATTGCATTATTACCCTCAACATTTATGTATCGATTTTTTTTAATATTGTCTAATGATTAATAAATGCACTTATTTAATCTAAGGAAATGTTTTCCTTGATTTTGTTAAGGAGCGTAATAAAAGTTGAAGCGGAGCATGCCGGTAAACGAGCAGTTTTAGAATGTTTGGAATTGGCTGCCCGTTTTAGTGGCGCTACTGTTTTCTTCATTATTCTGAATTGATTTTCAAGCATAGAAAATGATTTTCGCGTTGAAAATGTGGTTTTATGATGTATTGATTCTTCAAACTTTAATTTAGACCGTTGCTTCCGGCATTATACGAAGTGATGCACAATCCTATAGTGTTGAGTAATGGTTTAAACGATTATCGCACGTACATACAATTTTTTAAAAATGGTTTCTCATGCAAAAACGTTTGATGTAATTAATAATTACCGGTGTGCATACCTTGGTTCACTGCTACCTAGAGCGTCATGCGGGTTTCAAATGGTGGATCGACCTTTTGATATTGAGGTCAGCTGTGAAATAAGCGAGTTCATGAAACGGACAAGCAGGCATGCGAAAAAAGCGGCGGTTTCTACGAGGTTATTGGGGGCCATCCTCGTGTAATATGGTAAGTAAGTGCTATGAAAAGCCGTGAAGAACCGTGGATTGACGAATGCTGCCGGTAGCCTGGAGGAGGGATAGCACCTCATCTTCTCCAGAGTGATAGTGGAGGCCGCGCGAGTTGAGACAGCGACACTCATTAAACTGTAGGTGTAGTCAGTCATTTGCCTACGAGTCTGTGTTAGTTTCTGCGAGCTTCAAGGATACGGTAAACCATCAACATATTATCCCGAGTAAAAACAGGTATTCATATTTCTCTGATGTGTTTAATAATAAAGAACGTGGCTAGCCTCTCGCGTGTAAAATATTCCGTAGGTCAGCTAGTCCTCCATCCGAATCTCAGGGCGGGGACCACTCGAGAATCAGTCAACGATAAACAGCGGATTGGAGACAATGGAGATGTCGTGTTGTTGAAGAAAGATAAAGATCCATTGGGTGGAAAGAATTTTGGAATTTTGAGAATTTGCGAGGAAGGAAGAACCCAAAATTATGACGGAGAAGAAAGATGAATTATCTTTTTGAACACATTTGCGGCGCAATTTCATATTGGAATCAATAATGAGAGGACAAAGTAATGGCGAGAATTACCAACGAAGATGAAGAATATAGTCAATTGTCTCAGTCGTGACTTCATGGAATTTACTTTGTATTGTGAATGATGTAACTTTTTTATTCCATATAAATTTTATTTAAGACGACCCGGGTTTCGAAGTGGCACGACATCATCAGGTACCCATTCCCCTAAGCTTTCCCTCACTTCCTTCCTTACCCTCCTTCCTTTCTCTCTCACCTCTTCCTCCTCCATTATGCTCTGCGTATATATTCTTCTTCTTCTCTGTAATGTGTACCTGATGATGACGTCCCGCGTTGAAGCCCCGATCGTCTTAAATAACATTGATTTAGAATGACAAAGTTACTTCATTTACAATGAATATGAATAATATAACATACCAAGCAAGCAATGAAGGTCGTCAAATTGAAAAAATGTTGGAATGAATCGGTTAGCTGATAGGAGATTGGAGTGGAGAGCTGAAGCCAGCCAGTCTTCGGATTGTTGGCTACTGATGATGATGCTGGGAATATTCCGCATTTTATCCCGTAATGGAATTAATGATTGGATGGATAATTAAGATCAAATGGCTGAATAATTAAGAGCCACTCGAGACGAAAATAATGTCGATTCCTCTTCCATTTCATCCTTGTCTTTGGTCCCCTCTTGTCCTATTTCGCTGATCATTTGCAGATTTTCGTCTCGTTTTTATTCCGGTCTTAGCTCGGGAAACCACAAGTGGCGTAAATTTAGGCCATAACTCATGGAATTAGGTTTCATTTTAATCATATACTTTGACCCTTGGACTGATATATTTGTTGTATTACCTGTTCAAGTATTGCATGAACATTGCCTCGATAATAATTTCTGTTGAATTCCATGGCTGAGCCTTTAACCCATTTCACGTGGATTACTCCTTGTAATTTTTCATATATTTCATGAATTGTAAATCTGTATTAAAAAAATAATCAAATACTGCCGTCCTCGTTCATTGTATAATGCATACGTACTCGACCTCCTTTTGAACCTTTCCCTGGAGTTGCAAATGATTTTCAAATTTATGCAGTCCAGATAAATGGGGCCACCTCGAATGCTCACTTATATCCTCCGCAGATTTATCAGTCTGGGCCGCAATTGGAGCAAACCATTGCCATTTACATAGGTAAAGTACTTTAATGTGTTCCATTTCACCTTTAAACTGTCTTATAGTTTCAGGATTTGCTGCAGGACTAATTAATTTGCCGAGAGTTTTCAAGTGAGGATTCCGTGAAGTGAAATCTCAGGGAGTTGAAAGGATGACTATGGCCGAATAGAGGACTGCCCTCTTAATCTTGCTCATGAATTGAAATGGAATAAAGTGTGTTCAGGACAAGTTTAGCCGCAGTGCTTGATAATTAAGAACGACGCGAGAGGAAAGTAATGTGGAATTTCTCTTCCATCTGTTCCGTTACTTTGGCCCCCTCTTGTCCTATTTCGCCGATCATTTGCAGATTTTCGTCTCGTGTTTCCGGTGTTAGCTGAAGAAACTGAACACCTTGTCTGCGAGATCCGATATAGATGAAGTTCCTCCTTCAGCAAACTCAGTACGAAGAGCTGGCAAGAAATATTTTAATCAAACGGCTTCTCTAAAGTTAGGCCGTCACTCATGGATTTCCGTTTCATGTGAATCATTTACTTTGACCATATGACTGATATATTAATTGCATTACTTCTTCAAATATTACATGAGCATTGCCCCAATATTAATTTCTGTTGAATCCGTTCGTACTCGCTAAAAACTTTCCTATCAAATACAGCGATGAATACAACAAACCTGAGAAGAATGAATTATTGCCATTCGGGCCCTAAATGTTTTTTAGATTTTTTCAATATACCGTGCTTTTTCATTTAGATTTTTGTTGGCATTTATAGAAGAATTTTAATGCAGTTTTTTGATTGAAAATGACTCAGTTGACTTTTAAATAGATGCTTATGAATATTTTTGTGGTTTTTTTGCAAATGAATAGGTATATCTCAGCTTGGTGAATGAATGCTGAAAAAAACTAGCTGGAGAAAAAAACTGCCGGAAATTCTGGAGAAAATTAACTGAATACACTGATGTATTAGGAAATAATGGAAAATTATGCGTTTCGCGGTCTGACAGAGGGGAGAATGCTGAGCGAAGAGAAGGATAAGTGTGGGCAGTTGTAATGGAGTTCAGCAGAGGTGGGAAATTTTATGAACAGAAAATAAACTAGTTCAAAGAAATACTAGGACTATTTTTGAACAACTTGTGTCATTTAATTCATGGAATATCTCTAAGAAATAATTCATTCACCGTTATAGCTTTGCTGTTGTTATTTTCGTTTGCTTGTATTTTCGCACCCATATTGATTTATCTTGGGCCAGTTTTTAGCCACTCTCTGCCACTGCAAGGGTAATAGTCAATTTCTTTAAATGGAAATAATTAGTTGTTTATTTTAATTGTTTAAATTTGTGGGGACATTTTTAACCTTTTATTACAATTCTAAAATTGTCTAATCCGAGTTGTTTTAACCACTATCAACATTAATTTGTGTAAAATATAATTATGCATTGTGAAAAATGACTTTTATGAATTTAATTTCATCAGAAGAGAGCGGGATGGAGCGTATGGTGAAGTATACCTTTCGAGGTGAGCAAATTCAAAAACTCTTGTACTCTTTTGAAATGATTTCTCCGGCATGCCTCATCCTAACATACATCTCTTTCGCTTTTCTTAAACTCGATCATTGGTTCACACACGCTCTCCAATTCGTAGTGGCCATATTACACGGCACATTGTACAAACGAATGTGTGAACTTTTTCCTGAGGAAAATTGTACCGTGTAAAGCGGCAAATTGTGTGATATTCTAAGTGGTTGAACGGAAAATAGAACTAACTGATCTAACTCGATTCATTTTCTTGTATATTTTATTATACATTCGTTTGTACAATAAAATTTACCGTGTAAAGCGGTTTTAAGACTACAAATATTTACACTCTTGAGAGTCTCCTCTACCACAGGCACCCATGACTTTCGTGGTTTACCCTTTGCTCTCGCTCCATGCTTTATCTGGATGTGGAAACGTTGAAAAAGTTGCATAGGGAAAGTATGAAACTTATTTTAAATTATATGGAATGAGTTAGCAGTATCCACTGCCAGGATCAATAAATCTGGGAGAAATATGACTTTATTTCATTTCCATCAAGAACAATTGTTTCCTGCGGATGAAACGGAGCGTGAATGGGACTATGTTTATAGTTTTTGGCCACCCAGGCGTATCTTTGGGGAGACAAAATACCTTTAGCGTGAATGAATGGGTGGGCCCCCGTGGGGTGGACTTGTGTCCCACATTCCCTCGACAACGGCGGGCATTGTGTCTTCGTCCTTCGACTATTTCTCGCCACCCCGAGCGAGCGGTGGTGGGTTGTCCGCGAGAGAGCGGAGTCATTGGCGCGAGTCGAAATGGCCCGCGTCGCGTATCGATCCTTTCTCGGATGTTACCATCCCGTTAGGGTTGGACGGGGTGGGAAGCGGCTACGACTAGGCAGGACTCTCCACTGAACCCTCCCTACATTTACGCGATGGTTGTGGAAGAAACTTTGGGGAATTTCCACTTCACTATTTATTTTTAAGTATCCTACCAATTAAGGTAGGTTCTGGTGAACGTCGCTGAACGGTGTCGTATCTCAGCTCCTCGTGTATTGCGGTAAGGAGGATTAAGTCATATCGTTTCGTAGTTCTTCACGGGGGTAATGAAATGATCATTTTCATGTGATGTGATTAAAACAGTTGAACTCCATATGGTCGGATTACCGGTAGCTATTCCAGTTCCTTGACGTCATGCAGCCGATTCCCGATGAAGTATTTTTTAGACGCGCAGTGCGCGCAAAGTTTAAATGAGAAAAGTTTTCTTAAAACCATGTTTATTGTAAACAAAAGTTTGGTGCAGAACAATTAAGAACATTTATATCACTTTTTAAGTATTCTACCGGTAAAGTTAGGTTCTGTTAAATGTCAGAGAAACTCCTTCCGGTTTCCTACACTTTCAGAGGTCTATCTCGCTCTGGTATATCGTTTTTCGCCTAACCGTACATTCTACCCCTCTTCATCCCGTCCATGAAACCTGTTCTCTTTCTTCCCCTTCCCCGCTTGCTCAATATCCTTTCCTCTATCACCTTCTGGAGCAACCCATCACCCCTTATTACATCCTCCAGCTTCCTACTCTATCGATCTCAAATTTCATTTAGAAGTTTTCTTTTCTCCCACCATCTCAAGTACTTCCTCGTTAGTCTTCCTTTCCGTCTTTCTCCATCCACCTTCTCCATCCTTCCCCACATCCACATCTCAAATGCCTGCAGCCTATTCTCTTCCTCCTTTCTGAGGGTCCACGTTTCTGCTCCAAACAACGCTACGCTCTATTAGGACCATCAAACGGTTGAGGTTGGTTTAAACGGGATGAAGAAAATGTCTTTCACAGTTTTACTGGAGCAGACTTATCTCTATCCGCACGCCATATCTTTCTTCAATACTGCATACCTCCTACCTATCTTCATGAAATCCATGAAGTATATACTCATTGTTCTTCTTCCTCGGTTTCTAACCTTCCTTCCCTCTATATCCGCCTCCTGCATCCTTTCTCATGTAATCCTCTGTACCAACTAAGGAGGTTGGAAAAAGTAATGCAAGCGATATTTCACTTCATCCTTGTCATTAATTTTGCCATTTCAGTTGCTACAGTTGAGGTATTACGTGTCCGATTCTCATATTTCATTATCGTCAAATTTAAGTTAAATTCCAGAGGCAATGAAATAGCTTGTGACTGGTAGGCCACGCGTACTCTATACAAAACCCTCTTTTAGCATCCATATTTTTTCTTTACCTTCGTCTATGAGCATCCACGGCCATGCGTCCTCCATATTATTTTAACGTTCTTTGTTCTAACCACCTTCTTTGCCTTCTCCTAATTTGTTCCCGATGTTTTCACGCCTCAACCGCCGCACTTCTTCGTTCGTCTTCTTTTTCGTTTGAATTGATGAATTACCACTTGGTAACATTACACTTAGTGTTCTTATTCTCTGACCAGTTCTAATTTTTATAATATCACCATGATCATAAAAAATCAGAATACTAGTTTACCTTCCTATGGCGTCTAATTTATAGGATGTGAATTACGGGCTGGTAATGAGCTTGATATGGAGGGTAGTGTTCTATGGGGTAGAAAGGAGGACGAAATGGACTGCGGGAATATGAGATGTGGGTGTGGGTAAGAATGGAGAAGGTGAGGTGGACGTAAAGGAAGACTAATGCGGAAGTGCTTGAGATGGTGGGCGAGGAAAAGAAACTTCTTAATGAATTTCCAGATCGGCAGAGTAGGTGGCTGGAGGATGTAATAATGAGCGATGGGTTTCTCAAGAGTGTGATAGAGGGAAGGATGTTGGACGTTGAACTAGAGCAAGCGGGGAAGAGGAAGAAAGAGAGTAGGTTTTCATGGACAGAATGAAGAAGGGTATCGTATGCTGAGGCGAGAAAAAATATGTCGGAAAAGGATATACTAGAGTGAGGCAAGCCCCTGAAAGTGTAGAAATCCGGGAGGAGATTCTCCGGCGTTCAACAAAACGTATCATAACCGGTAAAATACTTTTTAAAAATATACGGAGAGAAAAATATACTATACTGAGAGAAAATTATACTATATAAGCTTGCGTTTTTTCCATGAACGTACGCTCTCGAGTATGTTGTCAGCAGTAACGCACGCGTTGTTTAATTTACCATCTAGCATTCGGAAAAACCCCTCGCTTCATGTCATTTTCCCAGCACGTGTGACAAAAAAACTTTTGTCCGATTACTTTCCCGCTGCGTGTACTCATTTCCAGTCTTAAGAACCCGACGATGCGCTTCATCCATTTCCTTTCCCCGTTCGTCCTATTCTCCTTTCCCAATTCTCTCTCTTTATCATCTCTCATTCCCGTTCTAGGAAACACTGCCGCCCATTCCATTAAAAAATATTCCTTTTGAAAAAAATGAAAGGAAATGCGAAAGCCAGCAATCCCGCCGGCGGGTGATTTTTAGTGGGACCATTTTTTTAGCGTGCGCGAGAGGCGTTCGTCCATTTGGTCCGATTGGTCGAACTCGATCGACTCGTAAATAAACGGCAGCCGCCGGCGATATTACTCGGGTGATTCCAACTTCTCCCGGTTGTTCCCGTAAGCGTGGAAGCGCCTTGGATGTGTCTCGCGGAAGGAAGGTACTAGGGGGATACGGTTGGTGTGGTGGCTAGAGTACTGGCTACCCTTGCGGGCGGCCAGGGTTCAAATCTCTGCAGAGGAGGATGTTTTTCATAAGAAATCCGATCCCTACTAGAGTGTCTTGTGGAAGGCACTTCAAGTACAGTATTCCGTCTGTCGGATGAGACGTTAAGCCGTGATCCCCTTGGCGCCTTTCGTTAAGAGAAGGCTAACGCCGACGCCGGGTTTCTATCCACCCTTCCTCCCTTTCCTGTCCCCTATGGCGCAAATGACCTTAGCCGTCGGTCACCTCACCAAATATCCAATCCAGGAAGGTACTCCCTCATTTCTGCTCTCCAAATGAGTTTCTCTCCTCTTGAGGCATGTTTTAGCATCATGGCTTTAAATTTTTCAAAGCGTTTTGCAAATGGTGTAGGATATTTGGAAAATTCTAGATGGCATTGCTTGATAATATAATAAAAATTTTACTCATTTCAGGAATTACAAGTAGTACAAAATAGGTAACCCCTAAGGTTGGGCCTGTATTGGGGCTACTATTAGATAATCCATGCAAAATCAATAGCAACAAACATAAAATGATTTCAGTTTTGCAATCAAGTGTTTAACAATACATCGAATAATTGTAATCTAATACAAAAATGACTCGGAGATTTACAGTGATATTCGGTGATTACATAATATGAGACATATATATACAAGGTCAGAAAAAATTACTATAACAATAGTATTACATTAACGCTTCATTTTTCGTACATTTATTCAATGAATATTTAATGCAAATTACCGTAAAAACCTCGATGTTTTTATAAGTTATAACTAATTCTTTATTTCATTGAGAAATTTTCCGATGTTTCTTTCTTCCTTGATGTGTGTCGGAAGGACATTAAATATTTTTCGTGACATATAAACAAGACAGCTTCGGAATATAGTTAGATTAGGCTTAGGTAAAGAAACAGCATCACTATCACGCAGACTAAGGACTTGTGTATATGGACCAAAAGTAAATTCTCTCTAAAGTCCGTTTTATTCGGGCACGAACTTGCTCAATTTTAACCTGCATTTTTTCCTCAATCTGGCGTGCAATAGCTGTTGAAGATAGAGGGTAGCTATTTTGCCATCCCGCGTTCTTGCATTTGCGCATGCATTATGGCAATTCACCGCTTAACACGGTGCAATTTGAAAAGCTTGTCCATACATACTTGAGCCTTTGCATTTACATGCACCGTTTAAAACGGGCTTAAAAATGACATTCACCTTCTCATATGACAGTCAAGGAACCTTCTCATAGTGAAGGTAATCTGTCAATCCCATCTTTCTTTTCACCTATTCCAAAATTATATGTTGCCCACACTTGGCGGATTTTATCCAAGGTTTAATGTCTCTCTCTAGAACAATTTCATATAGTTGAATAAGTATATTGGTTATGTAAATGTTTAATGATTTATGATCTACTTTATATCGCGTATAAAATATACCGGGACTGCTCCACTATGACTTAAGCCTCCAGTTTTAATGTTGGCTCTGTGTTCCAGGGTGCCTTTTGCAAAAAATTCAAATTTACCTTTTCTTTCAAAATCTGAATATTCAGGCGATATTTTGTGGAACCGAAGCTTCACTGAAAGATCAGAAAAATAGAAAATTATACGAGCATTGTAATCCTCTAATTGCCCTTATTTTTTATTATTTTTCAGGTAGATTTACTTTCCTGGACAGGTATACCTATTTCCCTTATAAATAATATATTTCCCTTATAAATAGTATCTAGAGAGTGAGGCGTATGATAAGAGATTTGGGGAGTGGAAAAATGATTTTGAGATTAAACACTTTAAACATGTAATTTCATTCTTCATTATTTGCACCTTCCCCCTGCTTTGCATCCTTTTTCTGACGGGTATTCCGTCCTTGTTTTAATGGGACCAATTTTTTGAATGGTTATTCTCGACAACTTCTTAAGATGATCGAATTCAGTCTTAAATTGCTATAAGATTTCTCTTTTTTCGACTTTTCCCGTGGAAAAATGTGGTCATTTATCCCACCAGGACCCAAAAAGGTCTGCAAAATACGGCCGGCATACAGCCATTTCACTCCGGTTTCCTTGTGGTATTAATATAAATATTAAATAGCTAGCCTTGATTGTTTCTTTGCTTGTTGATTCTAGTATATAATTTTCCAGTAATTTGTGGGTCTTTCCCGTAGTTCTCTTCAATACTTAGGCATGTAAAACCAGATTTTTCCCCGATTTCCTTACCATGCTGCTAGCCCTCTTTTCTTAACCTTCTCATATTTACAATCTATCCTACCACTTCTTCGCTGGAACTTCTTCTCCACGAAGAACTTCTCGTCGATTCGGCGGCTGTCATTTTTTCTTTTCGAAAAAGTTAAAAAATGGCCCCAATGATTGGCGGAATTCTCACATGTGATCCGATCAATGTGTAGCTCTTTCTCGTTGTTTCTTCAATTTTGAGACATGTAAAACCAGATTTTTCCCCGATTTCCTTACCATGCTGCTAGCCCTCTTTTCTTCACCTTCTCATATTTACACTCTATCCTACCACTTCTTCGCTGGAACTTCTTCTCCACGAAGAAGAACTTCTCGTCGATTCGGCGGCTGTCATTTTTTCTTTTCGAAAAAGTTAAAAAATGGCCCCAGTGATTGGCGGAATTCTCACATGTGATCCGATCAATGTGTAGCTCTTTCTCGTTGTTTCTTCAATTTTGAGACATGTAAAACCAGATTTTCTACTGATTTCCACGCCATGCGAGGACGCGCAGTCACTCATCTTTCTTATGCCCTCTGTTCTTCCCAGCTTAGCCTAAAACTTCTTCGCTTGTCTTCCTATCCCCATTTAAAGAGACTGATTTCTTGATTCATTCAATTTATAGCTCTTTTCCTTAGTTTTCTTCAATTTTTAGGCATGTCAAATCAGATGTGTTACCTATTATCAAGCCATGCGAGGCCATACAGTCACCCATCTTTCTGCTGCCTTCAATTATTCCCAACTTTGCCCAGCACTTCTTCGTTTGCCCTCATATCCCCATTTAAATACCTTAATTTCTTGATTCATTCAATTTTTATGTAGCTCTTTCCTGTAGTTTTTTTAAATGTTATGGTATGTAAAACGAGATTTTCTACTGATTTCCAATCCATGCGAGGCTGTGCAGAGGCCCCCATTTTTCTGATGTTCTCTGTTCTTCCCAACTTTGCCTTACTCTTCTTTGTTTGTCTCCCTCTACCCATTTGAAGAGAAATTTCTCGATTCTTCGGTTGTTATTTCTTTCCTCTCGAAGAAGTGGGGCACGATCCTAGCGATTGGTGGGAACGAAGAATAATTTTTTATTTCACTTCGGTGGCTCGGTGCGGCACGGATAGGATGAAAAGCGTGTGCCCAAGATGCCTGCCGTGTGTTCTTCGGAGCAGCGGGCGGGGGATGAGAACTGGCGATGGTATCGCCTGACCCGCTGATGGAGTTCGCTTGGGGAAGTAATGTCTTCGATTGGAGGGCGTGTGGCCGGTGTGATCGCGTGTTTTCTCAGCCGTGTTTGCCCTTTAGATTCGCCGCGCCCAGTCGTCCGTGCACGCTCCGCTTCTGTTTGTCTCCCATCCGTGGTCTAATTTAACGACGGTTCATGCAGCCATCTCTCATTCTTCAAATTTGGCGTTTCTATCAATTTCGATAGGATGATATTCGATTGGTGTTTGGACTGGCATAAACTTAATGTACTCATTTGATTGGTCATCTCTAAAAGTATTTGTGCAAAATATGTCCTGCATAGTATAGTAATTCTAACTTAGTAATTTTCCTCACTACTCTATTGTTCGAGGAGCCTGACCGGTTTCCTGCATGTTTTATTGCATTTCAATCCACTATGAGATTTTGCTTCTACTTCATTGATCGTTTATTCGTAAGATCGATTGACTGGCGCCCGTCTTCCTTCCCTAACTAATCCCAGTATCCTTTTTCCCGGTTGGTCTTCTTATACACTTTCCTATCTATATGGCCTGTATACTTACTTCTTGGCCTTTAATTATCTTTCGGCATTTTGCTCTCAAATTTGCTTTTTATTATTTTTTTCACAAACCCATTGTCTCTCTGGGTGTACCCAATCTATCTTGTTCTTCTTTCCTTTAAAGTTTTCTCTATGGCCCTCCAACCTCCTGTGAATTTCTTCATTTATTATTTTATCCACCTAATTGTACTTCAGCTTTTTCCTCTAACACTTTGTTTAGAGTGCTCCTAATCTTTCTTGGTATGTTTTTCCGACGGTCCACGTTTCCGACCCATGGAATCTAGAGGATAGTTTCAAGCCTTACTCGGTGGAATTCCTTGATATCAGGGATAGAAGAATTAACTCTGCCCATGACCCATGGAATGCCACGATTCATATGAATGTCTCCAATTACTGTTTCCTTGTATGTAGCCCTTTCTCCTTGAAACTCAGTAGTCGCCTTTTCATCATGGACGCTTTCTTAGCCTGGGCTTTTCTACACAAGTTGTCTGGTTTTTACTTCGCCCGTCCGGCGTGATGATATTACCGATTTCAATGAAGGAATTCACTTTATCTCTGAGTTTTTATATCCATTTTGCTTACAACGAACAGTCAACAAACAAAGCATTGTCGTTTTTTTTAGAAAAATGTCATTTTTCTCATGTTTTTCCTATTCTCTCGTTTAACATAATGTAATTTCAAGCTCTAATTCAGTTCAAGAATTAAGTAGCGACGGAAGGTTTGATTTTGTATTTCATATGCATTAGACGATACGTTTCTCTTCATATAACATTGATCCCCATCTGTATTTTGAACACTCCTTACTTCCAAACTTAAAGATGGAGTCTAACAAAAAATAGTCCGCATCTTTCCTGGGAGTATTTGTCTATGTTAGAAACGCCCAAGGGCCCCAGGGTTCCCCATGTGGATCCTTTTTATGAAACTAATTTTTAATAAATCGGTTGAAGGGCCTCAAATTGGGCTCTCCAATGGTTCTAAATTATCGCAATGTATTGATGATGTATAAATCCAATTTCATGATGTGGAGTGATTCTTTGATTTTTCTACTTTTCATTTTAATGCCCTCCATCAGCATAATTAATTCTACCTCTCTACTTATTCACGATATAATTACTATCAGGTATTCCCTCGTTGATTACATATACAATTAAACAGTCTTACTCATATTTGTGATATTTCATAAACACTCCGTTGAAGATTGGATAAAATTTAATTAATGTACTAAAAATTTCACGCTTGGTATTACTTGGGTGAGTCCAAAGAGGTGTAGTACAAGTGATTCAATCGTGTCTCTACCTTGAAATAATGAATTCTCAATGGTTGCGAAGTCTTTGAGAAAATTCCAGAGAATTCCAAGTGAGTAAGGATTGCTGCTGTAGTGATTCTTGGAGCTCTGCTCGATGGAGTACGCTCTAACGTAACACTGGTCAACAGGAAAGGGAAAGAATTGTGAGCCAAGGTCTTGGACGAATTACACGTAACAGTCGTTGGAATGTACCAGCGTGGAGTAGTTTATAAGGATTCAAGCTTGAGATTATGATTGCGGACAGCCTGTTATGAATTTGGAACGTGCACTGAAGTCGTAGCAGACTAGTATTTTGGTGCTCAATCTGCTGGCGCTGTATTGCCCAAGACCTCAAGGTTGTTTAAGTGAGATAGTTCCCTAGTCATAATAGAGACCATAATCGAGTTTTACGTTTCAATTCCACCAGCTGTGGGACACATGAATTCAATATTTCATTATTAATCGTGCAATAATATAGTTTTGCATCAGAGAAAAAGTCATTAGATGAAAATACAGTTATACAGTAAGTCCTCGGAATGCGTCGTTTCGATTTACGTCTGATTCGATGTTACGTCAATGCTGACAAGGGCCGTCGGAAAATTTTTTCCTGTTTAATGCTAATAAAATAGACCGTATGTGCATATGCTTGCGTTTTTTGATGGTTAAGACATAATCATCCTATCTTTATAGCTATGTTTCCTGGGTAAAGACAAAAAATCGAATTCTGAAATTAACGCCTTGATTTATCGCTGGATTAAAGTGGTCACAAATATCTGGATCCGTTTTACGTTGTTTCGACTTACGTCGCTCTTCTTCAACACGCATCTCCGACGTAAATCGAGGACTTACTTTATCTAAATGAGTCTTGAACGTGACTCATTTTTTTGCGCGGTACGTTTAAAACTCCGCCAACACGGAAGGTTTTTTTGTGATCCCGATGAATTTACTAAGGTGACAGTATAATTAATTTTCAAAAATAATTGAGAGAACATACAGACTACACACTGCTAGTTTTTATGACTAGATTTCGGAGTTCGAAATTCCTCATTTTTAAAATAACCTCTCTCCGCAGCGCAAACCTGTGCCATTTCCCATGTAAAAGGGCTGGTATTTTTTTAGAAAATTACTCGGAAAGTAGTACGATAAGGGGTTGAATTTTTGGTATCTTTGTAAGGGTGAGATATTTTTCTTTAAAATGAGATCAACTTTATTGATTTCTCGGTGAAATGGTATTTTGCTCAAACTACCGTAACAGTGAAGTAAACGCAAAGACAAAAGCAATATATGTTTTCCAGTTTGCAATTTGAGTTACTGAACGCTATTCCATTTGAATTTTGCTCTTTCGATATGACTCATAATACCCTCTGAATTTGGAGACTTCATAGGTTGTGAGTTGAAGCGGAATCTTCATTTTTTGCCGTATCTTTCAATGGCGTGAACTTGTATCGAGTGTCGTTTGATTCTTAAGGATTGTCTCAATCGTATTTAGTGGAGTAACATCATTGAGGTGGATACTTGCTCTCGTATATACTTACATTGTAGTAAACAGTTGAAATTGACACAAAAAACACACGTATATCGGCGTCATTTGCGATCTAGCAATCTTAATGGTGTGCTTCAGGACGGACGGTTACAAAAGAGGCGTGGAAAAATTGCCCAGCTAATCCTTCGAATTTTTTTAAAAGGTTTTGTTTTGTTCTATGTGTAACTGCTAGTCACGCCTGTGACATTTTGTACAATATTTGTGCACTACACGTGTTTTTCGTCGGGTGGTGTATGTATGTATTCAGCTTCTCGATTTCCTCAAGAAACGTCATTTAATGAAGGAGAGGTGATTAGGCAAAGGGATGTTGACTTTTCTCTTCAACGGGCCCTGATGTGAGTACTGCCGTTTGAACATTTCGCAAAGCCATCTCCTGCCATCATACTCGATCCTCCGCACTGCTCTCCGCCAATCCGTCTAAGAACGTCGAGTGCGGTACGGAACGTCCGTTGTTTAGAGTGGCCGTGACCCAGAAAGGAAGAACTTCACTTCCGAGAAGGTCGACCCCGCTAAACTTACCTCGCGTTGACGAATTCTGACGTCGTCATTAGTTGGACGGTGACGTGACTGGTATCCGACGTCGCTTGCTTGTCCATGCCTTGCTTTGGCATTATTATAAATTTGGCGGACTGGTGTGTTGGCGCAACTTAAATGCAAATTAGGTAGCTTATTGCTTTAAATCTGATTTTCTGCGCCAACACTCTTCGTGGCTCAGATGTGACGATATAAATTTCTACAACGTCCTTTCAAAATTACTTGTTAAGTGGACCAATGTTTTTACTCGGCCTTACATCAATATCAGTGCATAATTTTAACCGATATTTTAACTTCTAGATAATTATATAAAAATATTCTTACCCTTAATTTTGATCAAGCTAGTTACGGAGCGTAATATCGTCGACCTTTATTATATGTTGTTATGTCGATATTGTATGATATTATGTGATAAGTGTATGTCATATTATGATGCATCTGCTACACCACGAACAGTTTAAATGAACGGAGTAGATGATAATGGAAGGATAATTTTGGATTTTCTCTAAAGAACGTGCAGAAGAACATGAAGAAGATGTAATTCGAACGAAGCATATGATAATACCCTTTTTTGCTCCATCTTTCAATGTAAATGTAGAGAAGACAAAATCTGCTTCATAAGAAAACGTTTTACCAGTTAGCCGTTACTTCAATGTCATTCATCTGAAACTTATCGCTCTAATGCTTGTTTGCATTCGCCTGCATGACTCTAGCTTGAAAATATTCTTTTTAATTATGAAAGGTGTAAAAAAAATGCATGCCCGTTGAGTGAATTCCGTACAATATAGCGTCTTATTATTTCTCCAGTTTGGAAGCTCGACCTGCATACTCTTTTTGTAATACTTTTCATATTTTTGCACTTTTCATTGTTCGCATTTATAACTTTGTAATCAAGAGGAAGTTTAAAGGAAAATGGCAGTTTTTCGAAGTTCAATTAGTGAATCTGTAAATAGCTTCGGTCTGTCACCCTTTCATCACCTACTTTCTTAGTTTTGAAAGCAAATTCGACAGGTTTCAGTTTCCAATGGTATTACTGAGTCTAAATGTTATATTATAGAAGTAAATTATTTCCTGGTGTTTTGCTCAAAACCTCACAAATGGCTCACCCCATTCTATTAAGTTTTTCCTCCTGAAATGAGCTTGTTATCAAATAATTTGCTTAGCCCAAATCGTCCGAACGACATGGAATGTATGTGTGACATATATGTATTCCACTTCGATAGTTAAACAAGAGAGGTTTCATTACTTGAAAGTGGGTTTGAATGTAAAAGTAAGAGTTACGAATGTTATAAAGTAATATGAGGAGAATCAAGTGAGTATGAAAATATTTGGCCCTAATGAAGACTTTAAAAATATTCAAACGAAATAATTGACCGTTTTCATGTTTTTATTGCTTGATTTTTGATGCTGTCTTCAGTTGGAGAGAGGTTTTATTTTTCAGCTTAATAGTTATTTGCTCGAAAACTCGTTATTCTGTGGATCCCGATTTGGAAATCCTTGTCCCTCACTCTCATCAGCACCGCCGGACCAAGCCTTTCAATAATACTCTATTCGATTTGCCTGTTCAATGTAAAAGTATACACCCACAATCGGATCAGTTAGAGACGCTCGATTGCGTCCCATGCCACCGTAAATCGCGAAATCCTCCGCTTGCTTTATTTTCCCGAATATATCGTGTGGTTAAAAGAAGCCTTTGAGGTATTTTCTCGCAATATAATCCAATATCATCAATCTCTGGAGCTTGAAACCTGCGTTAAAGTGCTCATTCCAGCCATCTTCCGCTTCTTGCTGTTGATTATCTTGTCACCTCACTCTCGTAAGTTTCAATTCGAACTAAGAAAAATAAGAATTTTTTAGCCTTCTCTGACAATTGTGGGCAGGAACAGTTTGACTATATATCTCAACTGCTCGTAGACTCGTAAGTCTCGATGCTTTAATCAGGATTTTAGTCTAATCATTATTTAGGGCACAAAGCATGACTCTTTTGCGCAAAGCTGTGATCAAATAAAAGAAAATGGTGATAATGTTTGAAGTGTACTTTTTTAAATCCATCCTGCTTAAAATGTATTTCCTCGAGGCTCTGTTTACTAAGTTAAATTCTTGGATATAGGTTTCGTTTATACATCTAAATTATTTTATTCCGTCCAAAGTGTCTCTTACAGGTGTAACTTTTCTCATACCATCACGTGAACTATTCTATTTATTTGACAGGTTCTTCAGTGAGGGAGCATTTTGGATGATTACTCTCAAAGTGTTATCAAAATATTTTTGTAACAAGATAAACTGCTAAGTATAAAGGAAATAAGCTATCCTGACTAAATCATTGGATACAGATAAAATCAATTCTCCTAATTTCCTTGCATCTTTTTAAGTTGCCGCTATGAAATTATAATTTTCAGAGAACACTGACACTCGCTTATTACACACAGATGTATCTACACTATAAATTTTTCAAGTACACCGTTTCTGTGTTTCTTTTATGATTTCAATGACTGTGACTGTTATGGTTTCTATGATTCGAACTATTTCAGTGGATAATTTAGTCAGTCTTCCAGGTTTATCTGAGCTGAAGTAAGTGTAGTAAGATCCATCAGACCATAATGAAGCTCTGTGACTTTTCACTCCTCATTAATGTCAATGTAATAATTTTTGCGTGTTCTTGACGTAACTTATTTGTATAAATATTCTACAAAATGTTCATTTTCAGTTATAATCTCGCTTACTTATTTTGAAGGTGGACGTAGATTTATCAATCATCTTGACATGAGGAGGTTAGTCAAAATATTTTGTCATTTGTCCAGGTTTATGTGAGCTGAAGTTAGTGTAATAAGATTCATCATCCAATAATAAAGATCTGTGTCTTTTCCTCATTCTCATTAATCCTCAATCCTCATTAATGCTAATTTTCGTGTAATCATGACGTAAATTCCCTATATTAATCTGCTATAGTACGTTCATTTTCAGTTATATTCTCGCTTACTTATTTTGAAGATGTGACGTGGATTTATCAATAAGCTTTACGTGAGGAGATTTGACGAAATATTTTGATCTGTACCATCTAGAGGTGGCTCAATAGCGGCTTACTTTCGGCTGATGAAAACACCGTTGAGATTTCGCTAGAAGGCCAAATTTAGTTGCTTTGGTCTTTCTCGTCAAAGGTCTGGCTTCGGCTCAAAAGAGAAAACCAAATTTTCTCTTGAATCATGGCCTGCCTGCGAGTGTTGTGTGGTTCACTGCATCGCCCGTCAAAAATTGATTTAAAGCCGAGTGATCCTTTGACGTCACACTTTGAGAATAGATGAGGTTGACATGAATTTTAGGTTTCTCTTAATCATTTTACCCGCTTTGATCTATGCAAAGAGTGAGCAAGGATTCCTAGGATCTGAGTATAAAATTAAACTCAAAGGGACTTATAGCTGTAGTCTATGGAAGTATTATAAAAAGGCGAACTACGAAGGTCATATCCAATTAATAGGAAATTGATTGAAAAGGATGTAATTGCATTCAAATGGATCTGAAATCTTCAGGTTTCGATTGGTGAATGATTTTCTTTAATTCAGTATGCTAATATCTCAACAGAATAATGTTGCCATGACGTAGTAGCGTCGAAAACCGGAATTTAACGTGACGCTTTGCAGTAAAATTCAGGCGTTAATTCTTTCTGTCGTTACGAATAAATTCACAAAATTGACGATTTTTAGTTATACTGATGTTGCTATTATTGGTGGAAAATCATGATTTTTCTTAAAGTCTGCAAAATTGTACTACAAAATATGTCGTCCTGCGGAGAAATTAAATAATTGGAGGAACTTATATGGATACTATCTTCTAATTTAGAAGGTAAACAGAAGATTTGAACCAAAAATAGGTTTAAAATATTTGTACTCGTTCCTTGACGTGGTAATCACAAAGGAAGGAAAGCTGCTGGTTGCATTTTCCTCTGGTTTCAAAATCTTGTCTTTAAAGTTGAACTTCAGTATGATGAAAACGAAGGGGAATCGGGTTGATGTGATGGCTAGAGTGCTGGCCGATGGCCGATGTACCGATGGCTATGGTTCAAATCCCGGCGTATGTGGACATTTTACCGAGGAATCCCGATCTCTACTTGGGTGTCTTGTGGAGGGCACTTCAAGTTCAGTTCTCCAGCAGTCGGATGAGACGTTCAACCGTCGTCCCCATGACGTCTTTCGTGTAGGGCAGGCTGTTGCCGACGCTAGGTTTCTCTCCATTCTTCCTCCATTCCCTGATTATTATTATTATATCAATTATGTTACAAGTGGGCAATTGGCCCGGTGGTAACAGATAAACATGGTATGAACAATATATATCTTAACCCTGGTTAACAATACCCTACAGTTCGATTATAAAAACATCCTTCTTCAACTTATCCTTAAATATATTTATATTTTTTGGGAAGGGTTCGAGAAGCTTTGCTGGTAGATTGTTCCAGTCAAGTATCGTTCTATTCAGGTACGAAACCTTCTTAATGTTTGTCCTTTGTGGTCGGCACTTAATCTTAAATTGGTGGTCATTCTTCCCTACAAAATTGGGCTTTAATATTTCCTTCCCTAGATCTTCCCATGCTTTTTCCCCGGTAACTATTCTATACATACCACATAACCTACTCCTTTTCCTCCTTTGTTTTAAGCTATCCCATCCTAGTTCGTGGATCATTTTCTTAACACTTTCCTCTTTCTTATGTCTTCCTAACACATACCTGGCTGCTTTCCTTTGCACTTTCTCCAATTTAATATCTTGACCTATCTTATGTGGATCCCATACCAGAGAGGCGTACTCTAAGATAGGGCGTACCAGGGTCTTGTAGGCCATATCCTTTGTAGCCTTGCGGCTCCCTTTGAGGTTTCTCATTACCCAATGCAGCGTTTTGAACGCCTTTTTGGTAATGTAATTCACATTTAAGTCCCAGTCTAAATTCTTTGTCAAAAGCACACCCAAATATTTACAGCTATCGGACTTCGGAATAGCATTGCCAGAGAATTCGTATGTTCTATTTGTGGTATTAATTTCATTGCTAAAGTTAATATACTTGCATTTTTGAACATTTATATCCATCCCATATAACGATACCCATTAACCTTCCCTTACTGACTTACCCACCTGACCTCAGTTGTCGGTCGCCTCCCAAATTAACCAACCAACGAGCAATGAACACGGAGAAAATTTGTCACCCTCTCACGTGAGGAACACCTTTCAGTGACGGCGAAGGTCTTACGTCACCAAGCGTGTTGAATGCGTGTTGTGTGTGTTGCAGGGTCTCAGGATACCACCCACAAACTTTTTTTTCTGTCAGAGTCTCTTCTTGTGTGTAACTTGAGTCCCTCCTTGTAGCCTCTTAACTTGCTGGGGTGATAATATCGTAAGGAGGTCTCATGTTCCAAAGGATCACCTCCTGAATCGTGATCTTCAAAGCTAACGAGGGCAGGGCTCAAGAGATATAGAGAAAAATCAAAAATCACATTTTCCACAAAAAATGGCGCAGAATAAATGTTGAATGCTCGAGTGGGGAATCCAAAACTATTTAGTTACCGAATTTTTAATGCATTTATAACTCAACAGGTTATCTATTGCGTTGCAAAGGGCGCTAGTTAAGTCAGTAATGCTGAAAATGGTATGAAATACAATCGCAAAGTAATCGTTAGGTCGATTGAGGACCAAAAATGTGTGAAGTGATATGGTTTAGAAGTTATGAATTTAGAAGCAGCGAACCTCTCATTGTTGAAAGATATAATGTTTAATTACAAGAAAGAGTTACCGGAATTTACCCGTGGGATGATGCCTCAAAGCGTTCATCTATCACAAATAAAAATATTTCCCTTATAACTATAAAATTCTCCCAAATTTGAAAAAATGGACTTAAAAGACAACGTTTACATCAAATATGTTCAACTCTTTTATTTCCTTATTTATATGTTGTGTGAGTTTCTTGAAAAATAACCATGAAAAATATAGCTGTGTGCCTATTTTTGTGTGTAGGGCGTTTGAGATGTTCAATTGACTACTTACGTGATTTGTATGGAGGAAGAAGCTTTACACCTCATCCACCTTGTATTATTACTACCATTTGGTGACTGGGAAACTGATGAGCATGTTCATGTGAGTTTCCTAGTTAAAAACGTAGAATATGGTTTTCTTTGCGTATAATATCCATGCAATGAACACAACTGAAAGTGAAATCGGGATAGTGACCAAAGTGAAATTTACGAAGTTTACAATAGATGTCCGGTTAAATTTCCGAAATGTAAAGCATTATTTAGACTCGGATAGACACTACTCGTTGGTGAATTACTACAGTCCTCATGATTCATATACCGGCTGCTTTCCCTCTTTTCGTTGAAGAAACCTCTGAAAAAATTCTTCTGACCCTCTAAGTGATTTCAAGTTTTCTTCTACCGTGGTCGCTCCTTATGGTCCCGGAGTAAACTGTCCCCTTTGCGCTGTGGTTATATAAATGGAATAGAGGGTCTGCGCGTCTGTGTGATGAGAATTCGTAGTCCACCCTTGCACTTCGCATAGGAATCGGCACTATCGGAATTGAGTCGGGTAGTGGCGCAGTGGAGAACGCAACAGTGGTCAAGGTGCTCGGATTTGTAAGTTCTCGACGGCGCAGCGCCTTGATAGGATTTTTCAATCAAATATCAGGAAGGGACTCCCATGAAATGCTAGAGGTAGTTTTTTCTTCGATATAGAGAAGTAGGCTTCTCCACGACTGTGTGTAACTTGAATCCTGCGACTGTATTGGTCGCGAGAAATACTGAATTAGAGGTATTCGTTCTTACAGTTTGAAACATACTGCTTTTACTGATGATAAGGTGGAGCAGGAAAAAATTAAAGCTCCGAATATGCCGATAAGTCCATAAACATATTTATTTATTGAATATTTCAACAACTGTGTTTTCAGAAGGATCAAAACACACCGCCTGAGAGAGATAATCTGCTGTGCCTGAAAGAAATTGTGTTATACCACTTTTTCCGAGACAGGTATGGTGAATGGATATCTACAAATTTGAGGGTGACAATGATAACTGAATAGATTTATTCTCAAGAGTGTGCATTTTTATATGTAAATTTAGACATCCACTTTAATCGATATATATTTTAGTAAATACGTTTTTTACATATTTCTTCTCTTCAGCATTTATCGCCATCAGCAGTGACTTTTATTACTACGAAAAAGGACCTTTTCTCAGTTGACTACTGTGATAAATATTTAATGCGGCCGATTTTGATGTTTTACATCACTATCAAGCCTTATCAATTCAAAACTTTGTTAATGGTTGCATTAAATATTTATCACGATGAAAAACTGCTAAGGGTCCCTCTGTTGTCCCACATCACTTCTGAGACATTGTTTATGACTTTTCAGATCTATGTAGGTGGGATACTTTCACTTTGTGGATTATACCATCAATTATTTGGCATCAACTGATCATTTATATACAAAAACTACTGGGCTTCTTGTAGCCTTCAGTTATCATTAGGCTAAAGTGGCGCAGAGTTTTCTTTTACCCTTTGTCCGTTCTTTAAACTGTCCTGCCCGTACTTACTTATGGATTTTTAACCGTGCAAATACTCATGGGGTCTCCACTCCCAGTAACTGGTACAGTTACTGCGATAATCTTATCGCAACGGTGTGCTTATTTCTCTTGAACACATTTTTTCTTCTTCCTCTCTTGATTTTGTCGCTTATCAAATGACCTAGCGCATTCGTTTCGATTTTTTATCATCCGCACCATTTCTTGCTCTCTTGCAATGCTTCATTCTTTCTCTTTGTTTCTTCCTCCTCTCCTCCGTTCAGATGTTGGTTTATTTTCTTCTTTTGATTCATCCATACAATTGTTTGTTCCAGCATCATATTTTATACTATTGGAATTTTGTTACGTGCTTTTTGCATTTTATTTGTTCCGGTAAATAGTATGTTGGAATTTTTGTCCTTCAATTATGTTCTGGCCACCTCATTTCATTTAATTTTACAAGGAATGGCTTATACCTGAAGATGCAGCAGCTGCAAAACGCGTTGTACGTATAACTGTGGAATAGAACAATACTTAATTTCAATATGGATTCGAATATAAAATACTTCCACGAAGTGACTCCTGAAGGTGTAAATTTTACTTTTAAGTGCAGTCTTATCCTCTATTTAAATCCTTATTTTTCCACGTCTTTCTTTGTCAAAAAATTGTGGAAAATTTTTTTATTTCTATTTGTTACATACATTATTTCTATCTGGACCTTTATTTCGAGTATATCTCAATTTTTCTCCAAAAACCATTGCAAAAACTCTACCTCTGTGGTTGTTATCGACACATATCGGCACTAACGTCGCTCACCTTGGACATTTTCAACTGAAAAGCACGATTGAGACCCACCTCTATGTGAGCACGGCTCAGGTCCGGGAGCGTTTCAGTTCCCTAAGCAAGTCTCTCTTCCCATAACTCGAGTTCTCCGAAAGGACACTCCGCAAAATGCGTCCCTTCGTAATTTGATTTGTATAATCTCTCCAAACCTCGTCACCCACTCACCTTCGCCAATGCCAAATCCCTTTTAATCCTCCCCTCAAAATTACGTCACGGATTAATTTCCGCCCTCCGAATTTCTCGTCTCTCTGAAACTTTGTATTAACTCTGTTTAATTCCAGTATTCTCCTTTCTGTTATTGGAATTTTGTTGCTTGTTTTGTGTATGTTATTTGTACCGTGAAATAGTATATTGGCAATTTCGTCGATCAATTGTGTTCTTGCCACCTCATGTCATTTAATCTACCTCTACATGCTACCCAGCGAGCCGCCGCTTGGGCGTGTGGTAGGGAGTGTTAGGACACCAGCCGTGCAAAGATGTAAGAGATAAGGTTTTGGGAGGTGAAATATTGACGTGTATTATGGGAGTGTAATTAGTGGAGCTCAGTTTTTATTGTGGTCGTTTGTTGTGTCTTTGTACTTATCTGTTCGGCTAAGTATCTCTCTTATTTCATCGTTCGTGTCAGACGTAGAGATCTAGTGAGGCGTTATGATAATATTCTCTGTGTCGCTCTGAAACAGGTCAGTTCTGAATTTCTCAAGCAAGCTAAGCCTAGCGTTTAACTCCGAGTCTCTAGAGGCTCCCAACTTAATCCCTCTAAAAGCAATGAAACACTATATGTTCACTCGTAGTATTTGTTAATGAAGCGTGCTGCTTTTCTTTGGATTTTATTAATTTTTTGGTTAAATCTTTATGATCAGGGTCCCAAATGCTTGCAGGGTATTCGAGGTGTGGCTGTACCAGTGCGAATTAGCATCTCTATTTTACTTTTTCATCCGAGGACCTTCCTATTATACGCTTAACAAAACCTAGTGTCTTTAGTGCAGTGCAGGATATGTTTTTTATTTGTTCCCCTCGATGTATCATAAGTTAAGGTAATTCCAAGATATTGAACTGTATCTGAAGATTTTATGTTTACTCCACCCAAAGTGTAGGTATGGTATTTGTGTGATGACTTTCGCAGGAAGTAAACCATGGTTAATTGGCCAGGGAATGGTTTAAAATTACCTTTACATGCTCATCACGCCGGACCTTTCAGGAGAAGGCACTCTCTAAAACTTTTCTCGGTGATAGGCCTGTAAAGTGGACTCTCTTTGCATAACTTCCGCTATTCCTCGTATTTCTCCATGCTCACCTTCATTATTGACCCCCTCCTTTCCTTCGTTTATTCTCTCGTGCTTCTTCATACTCGCCCGCCAGTCCTTTAGCTGCCTAATATTCCTTCTCTCGTGACTATCTTCCACCACCACCCTCATAAATTAGTCGGTCTACTCTAATTCTCTCACACCATTCACTCCTCTACCATAAATCGGCTTTGCTATTCTATTTTCATCCTCCCTCTCTCTTTCGACATGACCAAACCAACGGATCACGCTCCTTTCGGACATTTCCATTGCCAGTGTCGGCCGAGTAGCCAGTAGTCTGAGCATCCAATGCGACTTATTCTCCAATCGATGGAAAAGACTATTTTGTGCAGTAGCAACGTGAATAATACATTTTCCTGAGTTTTTTTAATGTCTACCATGTACGATAAAGGCACGAAAGTGCGTCAAGGATAGATCTTTCTTGTACATAATAACCGTCAAAAGATTAGCCACGTTTGGAATAGTCAGTTTGTTATTTGTCTGCAATACAATTTTTTGTTCGAATTGAAATGTGTAAGTGGAGTGGTTATAGACTTGTCGTATATATCCCCCTGTTTCGAAGGCTTTATTGCACTATTGTATCTGAGACCATAATGCTACAAAACGTCGTTGACTGAGGTAGTTGAATCCGAGGCTTTTCCTCGGGGTTGGCATTCAATATCCTTGCTACTGTAGCCAGCGTAATGTTTTGTTGTACTCTATATGAAGAGTCGGTCTACGGCGTTCTATTTCATCGTACGATTCCCAATCTTCATGCTTCACTGTCATTCCAGAGTTCTTCCGCTGATCCTCTCTCTTTCATGTCCCTTGTAGGAATGCCACAGCGGCATCGATATATCATCTAAAGCATCGAGTAGTAAAATAATCGGATGAAAATTGAGTGAGTACTTTGTGAGTACTTTGTGAGTACTTTGATAAACATCGAAAAATTGACTATGTACTCGATGTTTTTATTCGATGTGGCATCCCTACACAGAACATTTTTCGGTCTAGAGATGCCAGTCGACATCGATGTATCGGACTACTCGATGTTTTTTATCGATGTGGCATCCCTAGTCCCTCGTGACGTTTAGTATTTTTCCCTTCATCAAGCATATGACGTTAAATACTCTCGTTTCATTTATCATGATGTTTTATTTAACTATATGTTTACTATACTATACTATTTATATATATGGCTGTCATTTTTGTTAATAATTTGTAATTCAAAATTTTCTTACAATTTTAAATTAATGTTTATTTTTGGTGATGGAGGTAAGGGGATGCAGATTGAAAGTGTGGGGATTGTTGAGAATTGAAGGAGAGAGAAGGTCGGTCGTGTGAAGGTGAGCTACACCCTCTATGTTCCGACTATCATACTTTTCCTAGGCCTACCACTTCTTCAACTTGCCATGAAGTACCACACGAGTTTCTCATTGTTTTGAAAGTCTCTAATTTCCGTAGGTATCATTAATTTCTCTGTTTGATGCCATCTCCTAAGTTATTTTTAACTTAATAGTTTCTCTGATCCTTTCTTTTTTCTCTCTTTATCACGCGGCGGGGAAGAAATATTCATTGGTCGTTCAATCCCAAGATTGGTTGACTGCAGCTCTCCACCCTTCCCTATCTAATACTAGTTCCCTTGCCTCCTGGTATCTCTTCCCATTTACTTTCCTCTATATTTGGTCCATGAACTTATTCCTGGGTCTTCCTCTATGGACTTTTCCCTCTGTTTTGCGTACAATTATTTTCTTCCCAAATCCATTGTGTCTCTGGGTGTGTCCAATTCATCTTGTTCTTCTTTTCTGTATGGTGTTCTATATGGTCCTTTGTCTTCTATTCTTCTGTAATTTTCATCATTTCTTAGGGGATGAAGTAGACCTTACAAGATAATGTTATCCATTCGGTTATTTTCTTATAGACCAGTTACGTAAATTTTTTTAATGTGATACCTTATCTAAGATGCTTAAATCCCTAATCGATTCTTCTCTTTGGTCCATATTGAATCGCCTCTATTTGCCTTTCACCTGCGAAGGCGTAAGGCCATAGGGATATTGAATTCGTGTTCCATTTTATTCTGAATTTAATTTATCCATGGCTTTTTTTGACAGCGGTATCTCCGGCGATTTTCTGTGAGTTATTTCAATGTATCCCACCATCCATGCAGTCCCAATGTTCCGAAAAGGAAAAAAGCCCGTCCTCTTCACATGAAGTCACTCTCCGCTTTAATTATGCAGATTTCCCGACCTCGAAAATCCCGTCTCTCGCTCTCTGTCTTAATGCTTTCTCACTTGAAATAGCGGCGCCCTAGTTCCATCCACTGCCCGCTACCACGCCATGTAACCATCTCCCGTCTAGCCCCGTCTAATTTTTTTCCGTCCGACCCGTGACACCACCTCCCGTCGCCTAGATAGCGGACTAATATTTGGAGGAGAAGGAGGTTTGCAGTGTACCGCTTCCGTCGCTCGTCTAGGAAGTGCTTCACGTGGTCGTAGACTCCATTTTTATGCTGCAAAATCGATGTCAGCAGTTTTACCGCGCCGTCCATTGTAATTCCAGATGAATCCTCAGCCTTTCTTCAAGCCTTTTGTTTAAGTCGTTCCCGTGCTCATCATGTTTTTTTCCCACAGGTTATTAATTGGGTATCCTACCTGTTAGGTGAGTTACTAACGGTTAGGTGAGTAACTGTGGAGGGGTGAAAAAATCTAGGCTTTATCCATGACCAGGCCGTTTTCATCATTTGTCGTTCAATCCTGAGATTGTTTGACTTCGGCTCTTCACCCTTCCCTATCTAATGCTTGGTCTCTTACTTCCGGGTAGTTTTTCCAATGTTTATACTTTCCTCTTTATTTGGTCCATGAACTTATTCCTGGGTTTTCCTCTGACTTTCCGTCAATTAACCGAAATTGAGATGGAACCAAGTGGGCAATATTCATTACATAGCCAATTTCTATAAATAGATACCACTGACATGCTGACATCTCTAACTTACGGACAGTAGTCAAATATACTGGGATGAGCTGCCAGCTAATGTAAACCTTTGGACATGTAAATGGCGTTCATCCTGCGCGATCAAATGTAGAGGTTTCGACATTGGAAGTTCAATTCTAAGATTGGTTGACTTTGGCCCTTCATCCCTCCGTATCTAATGCTATGTCCCTTACTTCCTTGTATCTCATCCTATGTACTTTCCTCTTTATTTTATCAATGAACTTATTCCTGGGTCTTCCTCTGGGGACTTTTCCCTCTATTCTACCTTCAATTATGTTCTTCACAAACCCATTGTGCCTCATAGTGTGCCCAATCCTTCTGGTTCTTCTTTTCTCTGTGGTGTTCCATATGGTCCTTTTCCTCATCTACTTTTCTATAAACTTCATCATTTCTTATTTTTCCGTTCATTTTGTCTTCAGCATCATCCTCCAGCGCCAGGCATCAAAGGCTTCTATTCTTTTATGGTCAGATTTTCCGATAGTTCATGTTTCCGATCCGCAGAGTGCCACGCTCCACACGAATATTTTCACATTTCACACAGGCTTGTATATCCTAAAATAATTTCTTTCTTCATTTCGGCCTTCGTCCAATCTCTTTTTATTCCTTCCATAAAGCCTATTTTCTTTCTTTCCCTTCCCCGCTTGCCTAATATTCTCCCTTCTATCACAGCCTTCAGCATCCTTTCGTCCCTTATCTCTCATCCTAAATTTAAACAAATTTATACACTTAGTAAAGAGATTTTTTTAGTTAAACAGTGGCCAGAATGACGGACGATATTTATCTCGTGGAAAAATCTTAATGTTTTTTCGCTGATTTCTCTAAGTACTTCCTAAATACCAAAGGGAGTGCCATTTAATGAGTTTTCTGACGGAGGGTCACCGGAATACATTAAGCTGAGAGCCGTTTTCTTATCTTTTTTCGTGAATTTGTCTATTTTCATGAGTATCCGTTGCCCTGAATCGTTAAGCTATCTTATTGACTTTTATGCTCTGGTATAACTCCCAAGAAACCGTTCGTATAATCCTCATTGGTGCAGATGAACTCAGTCGTCGCTCTCTTTTCCAAGTAATCAAGCAACCAACTGAGTGGCCTAATTCTGAGTGTTTCCTCCGCCCTTCGTCTGCTCCCAACTATTTCTTCTCTCACCACGAATTACTCTCCTATCCAAAGTCGTGTGCATGACCTCAGGTTGCAGTCGACTCGCCTAATGACTGTCGCTATCGGGACATGGGAAGGGACCGGGTTTTATTTGTCATCTAAAACCGCTGACACTTCGTACGGGCGACCTCAAAATGATGTCACTTGGGGCACAACGACCGCAGCGCATTCCTTGCGTCGTTAGGAACTTGGCGACGTCATTTGCGGTCCTCTGCCGTGAGCGCCCCCTGCAAGGTGTGATGGTCATATTTTTTTCTCTGCCCTGAGGGAAACGAGCCGACTCGGGCATTTCTTGAGCCTGGCTATCGTATCATCACTCGCTGACGATAACTGCCGACACAATTTTCTCGCCCAGCTCCCGAGTTTAGCGGAGTCTTCAATCACCTCTCCTTGCAGTCTTTATACTTTGTTTGTGTGTGTCGGAATTAGCATAAAATGTATAACGGCTGAGAAAATTTATGGAGTTTGAGTGAGGTGATAAATCGTGAGGAAGTGTTTGAGCTCGGTTGACTTCTATTGCTAAAGTGGGAGGTATGAAAGACATTTATTCCTCATACTTCAATAGCGTACATGATAGAAAATTATTCTACAAGCTCGTATGGTTTTGCGTCAACCTCAGGCATTAATTGTTAAATTTGAATGGTGCGTTAAATTTTAAAAGTAATTTGAGCTTATGCGTGGTCCCGATGGTCTGACAACAATTCGCGTTTCAATATCTCTGCTCTACGTATATTTAGCCAAGGTAGAGCCGGTCATACCAGTTCGTAGCCTTCCACAAAATGAGTAAAACTATTACCTTCATCTTTTTTTTTAACTATTCTACAGGCAAAGGTAGGTTTTGTTGAATATCAGAGAATCTCCTCCCGGTTTTCTACTCTTTCAGGGGCCTATTTATCTCTAGTATATCCTTTTTCAGCTCAGTATACGATCTACCCTACTTCATCCCGTCCATGAAACATATTCTCTTTCTTCCCCTTCCCCGCTTGCCCAACATCCTTCCCTCTATCATACTCTTGAGCAACCCATCTTTGACGGACAGGGATTTGAATCGTGACCGTCTGTATGTTAGCTTGAATGTACGGATTGCGTTCTACCGGTTGTAGTAGGTTTTATTGAATCCCAGAGAATCTCCTCCCGGTTATCTCCACTTTCAGGGGCCAATCTCGCTCTTGTATATAATTTTTCTTCTCAGCATACGATCTATCCCTCCTAATCCTGTCCATTAAATCTATTCTCCTTCTTCCTCTTCACCGCTTGCCCAACATCCTTCCCTCTATCACACTCTACAGCAACATCGCACATCATCGCCTTATTACATCCTCTAGCCACCTACTCTGCCGATCGCGAATTTCTTTCAGACTTTCATGTTATAGGCAGTATTAAATCAGCCAAGCCTCACCTAAAAAACGCGTTGCGTTACTGACCGCAATACCGCTCCGTGATACCATATGTTATTTTCTTGATGGCACTTTTTTGACCCCGCATAGGGAGTGTAATTTGACCAATTTTTTTGCTTAAAACTTTTTTTATCGACGAGGTATTCAAATATCCGATGTTATCACTGAAGCCATGAGGTCATTTAGTGGGTCACATACTGTAAATACAATCGTAGTCATATTCTACTCTCAAAATACGGAGAAATACTCTAGTTTACCGTACCTATTTTAGCTTCATTTAAAGAAATGAAAGTTTCCTGGCTAAAAATTTTCACGTAAGCACTGAAAGCGTCTCCTTCAAACCAAACTAGGTTATCAAGAAATATACCCGGAGGAGCTTATTTCTCTTCTTCCTCTTGCGTTATAGAGAAATTCCTAATATGTGTGAGTGGTGCGTTGAAATAACATTTGGAGAAGAAAGATCTAAGGCTTTCCCGGTATATGATGTCATTAATGGATACTCAGACTTTCCACCGGGACAAACTCTTCAACTTGGCAGACGTTTCGATGAACGACTCGTCCATATTCATCAGGGAATAATTGAGACTTAGTCTGTCCCATTTGAAAATTTTGGTCTCAGTCTAGATATATTGGGTAACTTTAACGAAAAAATCAATTATTTCGGTAGTGCATGTGTTTTGTTCATTTTATAACCGAAATAGATTGATTGAGCCTAGTGGTTAATATTTATAATATAGCAAATGCCCTCATGCTCTGATGACGATGGATGGTTAATCGAAACGTCGGCCAAGATGGAGAGTTTGACCCGATGGAAAGCCCCAGTAACCTTTAATAATATTTGTAGGAGCTGTTCTGTTTACTTTTCTTAAGGAAAGATGTTTCGAATTCCTCCCGGAAGGTCCCGCGACTATCCCACATATTCGCTTCCGAGCGTAATATGAGGATGGACATTCCTGTCCCACGTACTGAGAATTCCAAGCCGTCTCCATGATATACCCTCCTCTGGGCGTCTTACCTTCGAGTAAATATGTTTTCTTTTTCTCCTTTCAACCGAATTAAAGATTGAACCAAGTGAGTAATATTTATTATGCAGCGCTAACATGCTGACATCTGTAACTTACGGACAGTAATCAAATATCCAGGGATGAGCTGCACACAAATTGCTCGGAAAGACCTTTTTAAATTCGGACACATCGACTTAGAAACATGTACCCGTCTTGGAAACAATTTTTCCCTTATTGGGGACAAGTATAGGTGGTTTTATGCGTAACTCTTAAAATATTTTTATAGTGTCTTATAATAGATTTAAAGTTTTGTGACAATTTTTAGTTGCTTAGCTGTTTTGACTGGGAATTGATGAGGAGGGGTCAGAGTGGAGACATTAAGGAAAGGCTGGTGAAAACTCTAACATGGAGCTTGTCCAAAATGAGTCCCAGTTATCACTGCATTACTTATGCCATAATTTTTTTGTACTGATTATCATACGCTTTTCTCTAATTACAATTAAATGTCTTATCTTTCCAGGTAAGTGTTTTCTCCATGGGTCTTACAGTGCTGTTTTTTTAGTGCAAGACCGAAATCCAACTCTTGTGATGAAACATGCGTGAGTACAGTACCGTTTTTAAAACTGCTAACTTCTTACATTGGAAGGGAAATGCTATGTATGTATCTACTGGGACGAAATGGGAGATTCAGTTATCGAGACTGTGTCGAGCAGTTTACGTATCCATGTTGTATTTTGAAGGAGAATGGAATTAGTGGTTGGGACACAAGATGTAGAATTGCAATGGCTATTGCTATGGAGAAGCATCTTTAAAGATGCTTCCTTAGCCATAGCTATAGCCATAGCATAGCATAGCATAGCCATTAGACATAGCATAGACGAGCGAGAAGGATGGAGAGGGTGAGCTGAGTGATGAGATGGACGAGCGAAGAGGTTTTAGATATGGTTGGAGAGGAGAGGAAATTAGTGGTGGAGTTTCTCAAAATTTTCTCGGGCTTCCGTCCGTGTGAGTGGGTCCATGTTGGCCGACGTTTTGATGCTCGACTCCAGTATCTTCCTCTGGGCATAGGTGAAATTCATTTGGGTATTCTACCAGCTGATTAGAAATTTTGTGGACTTTTTCTTACCTTCTGGCATATCGCCTCTGCCCTGAGGGCATATTTCACCTCTGCCCTGAGGACTATGCTCGAGTCGAGAATCGAAACTTCGGCCAACGCGGACCCTCTCACCCGAAGGGAAGCCCGAGAAAACTGTTAGAAACCCGTACGCCGAGAAAGCATCAAATCTTACTATCCGTGGCGGAGATTCGGAGGAGGTAGAATAGATGGATAGAGGACATTTTGAAATGAGAGGGAGCGATGAAGAGAATAATGGGGGGAGAACAATTTGGAAGAGGAGAAAAAGATAGGAATTCTGGACGAATAGGAAGAGGGAGACGATATGATGCATGAAAGAGGGATCTAATGGCGGGTCGTCCGTAGGAGTCAAAACAGCGATATGCCAGGAGAGTAAAAACTGTCCAAAAAATTACCAGTCGGCAGGTAGAATGCCAAAAGGAATGAATGAATCTGTTTTCAATCCGAATTCCACGAAGAAACTTTTTGGGTATGCGTTCATTCCTTTCATATTTTGATACATGTTCTTTATTCGTGAGACTTAATATATGTATCAATGTGCATGTTTAAACCTCTTAACTCGAGAAAACCTCTCACTTATGGATATGTTATAATGAATCACTGCTTTCCGTAATATTTCTACCTGTATGTTTACTGTAGTCTCTTCTCTTTAAAGAGGCTAGTTTAGGGCATTGTTTCTTCCCCTTTCGTTTTAATTCCTTTTATGAGTGTCTAAGGTACTCTTTTCCTACTTTAATCTTGCTGAGTAAAATTATTTTTCTTTGGAGGGTCATCATTCCTCCTTCCCTTTCAGTTGTATCTCCCATGGTATTCAAACTGCTTAGTGTTAATATCCCTTTTAACCTGTCGCTCATCTTTACCAACATTCCACAAACTAATCCACTTTTACTGATTAACCACGTTCAGTCTAATATTAGGATTTTGGTTCAAGGTTTAAGGTGGTTGAGTGTGTGTAGGATTGCCTTACGTCTTGCAAAAACGGGTTTATCCATAATTACGCTGAATATTAAGGCTTTCCTTCTAATATAATGACAAAATTTTATTATGTAGATTGGCCAGGGTGCTAACCTTATTTTATTGTATTTGATTATGCGAATGATAAATTTCCCTAAAACATGCCGTTTTCACTCCAGTGAAATTACGTTTTTTAATGTTCCTAATTTTTACCTCAGGCACAGGGCAACATGAAGTGGTCGAACGGGCAAAGAGAGTAATCAGCTTGGTGTCTGCCGCTACTGAAGAGTTTATTGGAGACCTCATATGTCTATTCAGTCCTACCTTGATCGTTAGAATGTCTGGTGATTGGCCTCTGTCAGTTATTTTTATTCGATGAAGAAGAGGCTGGTGAAGAGCTTGATATGGAGCGTCGCGTTGTATGGGGTAGAAAAGGGGATCCTCAGAAAGGACAAGAATAGGCTTCAGGCATTTGAGATGTGGGTGTGGAGAAGGTGAGGTGAGGACGATAAGGAAGACTAACGAGGCAGTACTTGAGATGGTGGGTGAGGATAGAAAACTCATGAATGAAATCCGGGTAAGGCAGGGTAGATGGCTGAAGGGTGTTATAAAGGGTGATGGGTTGCTCAAGAATGTGATAGAGGGAAGGATGTTGGGCAAACGGGGAAGAGGAAGAAAGAGAACAGGGTTCATGGACAGGATGAAGAAGGGTAGATCGTATGCTGAGGCGCAAAAGGACGTATTAGAGCGAGATAGGTCCCTGAAAATGTAGAAAACTGGAAGGAGATTCTTTGAAAAAGAAGATTTGGAGAAAAAAGATTCTTTGAAATTCAACAAAGCCTACCTTAAACGGTAGAATACTTAAAAGAAAGGTTATTCAATCCTACCTTGGTTGTTAGAATACCTCTAGTAATTAGATTGTTTCTCAGTTATTTTTAGTCGATATTATATAATATTAAGTAGTAATATCACGGTTCTTTGCAACTCGTATGCTGGCGTTTTTAGTACTTTTAGGTACGAAAATATGATAGTCAACTTTCTTCAAATTTAATACTTTATTTTAATACCTTTTTTTAATTTAAGGAGAGCGTTTTTGATAAATTAACTATGAGAATTGCCCCTCCAGAGTGGTTTGCGTTTTCTGATAATGATAACGACCACGCGAAATGGGAAGCCATGATCCCGCCCTAGGAATTCCATTCGCCATTTCTTCTGAGAGGGACGCTCTCGGGATGATGTGGTGTACATCTATCAGACCCCCTGAAAAGCTCCCCCGCCTCTCTCGTGAGCTCTTCGCATTATTTGATTTGGAATCCCTTGGGCACATGGCCACAAGTCCCGCGAAGCGTCAGCCCCTTCCCCCGGCCCGCGGTTTCGTCGCATCCCACGCTCACTGCAGTATTCACACCACCCTCCCTCCCCCTCCCTTCCCCCCCTCGCCCCCCTTTCACAGCCGTCCTTCCCGGGGAGGGCTGACATCGCTCTGTCGGCAGCTGACTGTCGTCGAGGTGTCGCCGCCCTAGAACTTCTCCCGCTCCAACTCATTCGCGCCATCTTATTATAAAATATCAACCACGGAGCACACGTCATCACTCGGTCCTCCAGTCCTCGGTTTCCGGTCGTGATATTTTGGGGACGGGATGATATTTTCTTCTTTTCCTGCTATCGGAATGAACTGGGACTTTAGGTGGCTCTGGATTCACTGTGTGAAAATTAAAGAAAGAAACTTTGAAATGTCCTCTCAGTTATTTATTTGTACCCCGCGTTTCGACGCTTAATGCGTCATTATCAAGTACAAATAAATAACAGTGTGAACGTTTCAGTTTCTTTCTTTTAAAGTCACGATGATATTCCACAATATGTCGCCGGGTACCGTTCAATTTATTAACTATGTGAGTCGAGACAAATATTGAGATACACATTTCAATTTATTCAGTTTAAAATTCTTCAGACTATCGCTCATGAAATACTTTACCTACTGGAAACCAAAATTAAGGTTCTAATATTTGCAGATTATTTCAAAAAATTACCAAAATTTTCCCGTCGTAGGAGCTGACTGTGGAGCCATTTTCTAATGAAACTCTTATGCCTACCGTATTTGGACATAAATTTCGGCAGTAATTCGCTAATAACTTTATAAAATAGGTGGTAATATGCCTATATTTTGTTTAATCCATTTTCCAGGACTTTTCGCTTCTCATTTTTTATAATTCTTATCGTTTTTATTCAATGCTTGAAGTTTAAATTTTCATTTTTCTGGAGTGAATTGAGCAATCTTCATAAGAGCCTATGCTAAAAATCTCCACTTAAAGGTAGTTTGAGCGAAATATCATTTTACTTATAAATCAATGAATTTGATCTCATTTTAAAGAATAATATCTCACCCTTCTAATGATATCAAAAATCCAACCCCTTGTCACATTACTTTCGGAGATATTTGTCAAAAAATACCAGCCCTTTTACATGGGAAATGGTACGTGTATGCACTCCAGAGAGGCATTATTTACAAAATGAGGTATTTCTAACACTTAGATGTCGTTAAAAAACTAAGAGCGTGTAGTTTGTATGTTTTCTCAACTATATTTGAAAATTAATCGTATTGTCGTAGCAGTAGGTTCTTGGGTATCACAAAAAATCTTCCGTTTATATGGAGTTGCAAACGCACCGCGCGAAAAAAATGAGTCAAGTTAAAAACTTATTTAGATATTTTCATTTGATTACTAACAATTTCTGTTATATAAAACAATATTATTGCACCATTAATAAGGGAACATTTAATTGATGTGTCCTACAGCTGGTGGAATTAAAACGTATAATTCGAATATGGTCTCCATTATGACTAGGGAACTATCTCGCTCGGACTACCTTAAAGGCTTAATGGCAGTTAAAACTCACCAGGTAACCCCATTTTATTTGCATCTCGTATTATGAAACGTACTCCAAAGATACTACATTCAAGTTTTCAGAAAATTTGAATAAGTGACTCTGAGGCTTAAGCTATCACAAATGTATTCGTTTCGTTTGTGTCTGCGATTTTCAGGCATTTCTGTTTTTACTTAAAAAATTGAAAAAATCTTCATTTCATAAAACCATATTTTCACATTTTTTTATGACCTATTTAACTTGATATCATTTCTGACCTAATGATGTCCACTGTTTGGTGAAATCGGTCTTTTTTTTCAAATTCTGTGAATTTCACACAATTTTTATCTTTTTTGCAAAGAAGAGATCTCGCGAAGTTGATGCTGTCTCTTTCAAGTTCTATTTTTCAACTCTATTCATATTTACTGTATTTTTTACTTCAGCACTTTGGTCAGCTTCAAATATCTAAATTAAACTATCAACAATTGTTAACTAAATGACGTGATGTTCTATAGCTTCATTGAGAAATATTATTGCCATCCACTATTGGTGTTGTTGACAGTATTTTTTCATTTATGTTAATGAAAACATTTTGACAGTATTTATTCATATTATTTTATGGCTTCGTATCTTTACCATCGTTTTCCAAACATGCACATTTCTTGAAACGTCATGCTTATTTGTGGGTTTATCTTGAAGAATTTTTATCCTGCTTTTATGAAATCAAACTTAATGTCAATTTTTTTTCGGTAGAGGCATCAAAAACTCAGTGCGTTAATATTTAAATAATTTATTAGGTTTTTCGTAAATTATTTTTTATCTGAATTTCGATTACGTCAGGTTGAAACCAAATTTTAAGTTCTTTAATATACATATATAATTTATGTAGCACGATAATAAGTAAGGGAATGGACCTTATCGCTTTCAAATTTTCGGAAAAAAAGATGCACCCTAGTATTTATCTATGTGATTTTCCGTTTCCATCTGTTAAGGAATTCATTTCATTCGAATTTTTACCTATAAGTGATATAATTGGGCATGATTTTCAAAACGAATCACCCGAAAAGAAATGCCATCCCCGAGTATTTTTCGACTTTGCTTCGAGGAGTGTAAACTTAAGAGAAATGTTTGTTTGCTCCGCCAGTTCTAGCATGAAATTCATGACCACATATTAATCTCAGGGAGCGTTGGTCGACTTGATTACGTCTTTGGCTACGGTTTAATTTGGTGGAAGCAAATTTAATCCGGGCACTCAAGCTTTTAGGCTTTTGGGTTGTGTGTGTTCTGAAGTTTGCGCAGGCTTCCATTCATTGCTCACATCCTAGAATGCTGAGCTCACGGAGAGACATAAAACGACCTCGTCTCGTAAATGCTCATTCAAGAGTCGTGTTGGGCTGCTCTTCCTTTCTCTTACACTTTTGTTTGTCCATAAATGCGTAACTCGAGCGTTGCATCCCGCCCGATTACACCGCAGACTTCATTGTGCCCGAATTTCCTGGTGAGTTCGCGTTGACTTTGCCTACGAAGCCGGACTAGAGGAGGGCAATGTACCCTGTTTACCCCTTCGAATCATCCGAAGGTGAAACGTAATAACATCGTAAAAGAGCCTCCGGCTATATAATGAATACGCACTTCAGTGGTGCTCTACCGGTCAGGTTACGATGGAATGGGTCATTTTTTTTGTTTTTGCGTTTGAAAGGCGTGTAAATTTTACTACTTTTCTTCATCCCGTCTCAATTCTTCTCGTCTTGCTGATAAATCAATAAATAACGATAATCCCATCCATTCATTCATTGGTCGTTCAATCCTAAGATTGGTTGACTGCAGCCCTCCACCCTTCCCTATCTAATACTAGTTCTCTTACCTCCTGGTATTTCTTCCAATATACTTTCATCTTTATTTGGTCCATACAGTCATTCCTGGTTCTTCCTCTGAGGACTTTTTCCTCTATTTTACCTCCACTTATGTTCGTCTCAAATCCATTGTGTCTCAGGATGTGTCCAATCCATCTTGTTCTTCTTTTCTGTATGGTTTTCTTCTACTCTTCTGTACACATCATCGTTTCTTCTTTTGTCTGTCCATTTTATCTTCAGCTATTTCTTCTTCTCAAATCCATTGTGTCTCAGGATGTGTCCAATCCATCTTGTTATTCTTGTCTGTATGGTTTTCTTCTACTCTTCTGTACACTTCATCATTTCTTCTTTTGTGTGTCCATTTTATCTTCAGCATCCTCATCCAGCATCAGGTTTCGAAGGCTTTTAGTCTTTTCTGGTCGGCTTTTCCAATGAAAGCAAATTCCACGAGTAAAATATTTATTATGACCTAGGTTTCGCTTGGTACAGCATCATTAGGTGTCACATGATGGTTTAATCACATGTTGTTTATAACTTAATGATGCTGTAGCAAGTGAAACCTAGGTCAACATTAATATTATACTCGTGGAATTTGATCTATTTTTTGATTTATCACTGTTATTTAGATTCCACAAATTATCGCCTGTATTTTCAGATCTTGTCGTCCCGTTTTCTTGAATTAACCAGGATTTTACTCATTAAAGTGGGATTTTACTTACCCTTGCCCCCAACCACCCGCTCCGCCCAACCAAATGTGCCTCTTGATTTCCTCAAACATCTTAGTTTGTCCCCCTTTAGTGAATTCTGCCTACTTCTTCGTTTGTCTTCCTTTCCGTCCCTTTAGTTCTTAATCCTTCTCCTCAGCCTAATCTCATTCGCCTACACCTATGCTCATCCTCTCACATCAGTGTCTAGGCTCATAATATACTTTCTCTTTGATCCTGCAATAACTTCTCTCCTGATATTAGGTTTTTCAGTCGTCTCTTTCCGTGGAAATGTCATCATTTTTCTCGCACCATAGACAACTCAGGCATTTTAATGGTATTCAACCAGCTGATTGGTAGGTTTTTGGACAGTGCGTATCCTAACGTCCTAATTTTTTGGCGTATCTTTCCGTTTTCACTCCGATGATTGATCCGCCGTACGATTCCTCGCAAATTCTTCATGTCGTCTCCTTCTTCTTACTCCGTCCAGAATTCCTTATCTCTTGCTTCCTCTTCCACGCTTCCCCAGTGTCCTCCCCTCTATCATGCTCTTCCAAATTCTCTTTTCTATCTCTAAAATAAATTTGTAACATCCAGAATGGTAGCTGTTTAAAAAATTTTTACACCCTGAATTAAGATCAGTGGACGCTCTAGGAGTGATGCCAGAGAAAGTAATATGCTTGACATTTTCAACATATTTAATTAATCTATTCCAGAATTTTCCCGAATACGAGCCGATAATTTTTGCAAAAAATCGCATACCGATGCTATCTCATATTATATTTGGCCCCTTTAATATTAATTTATTCGAAGTTTCGTTCAAAGATGGTGGCACTTCTCCTTTTCATGTGTAATTATTGTTGCTATACTTTGCGTTACGGAATTACCTGACGGAGGATTTTGTTTCCTAAAATGCATGCCTAAATCTATGATGCCGTAGTGAGCAGCACCAGAGTTTTGCCAACAAAAATTCGACTTCATGCAGTCACCAAATCTGTAGGAAAATATCTTTCATCTTTTCTCTCGGCGATAACTCCGCCAAAACAGTGGGCGTGCCTATTAGCCAGCTAGAATAAAGAACACTCCCATAAATATGGATTATATTCTCTTCCCAAGAGAAGCACTGGGATCACAGCTATAAATTGCAAGTCATTATTGCCTTAAATCGGAAAAAGAGATAACTTCTCTCGCGACAGGTAGCCTTAATTTTGTAAAAAAAAACCATCGGTTATATTAACGAATCTCTTCGTATAGCGCACCTTGGCTTTTCCTTCCCCGCCTTTCCTGGTCCGCTTTACGTTATGAATCCTCTGTAATGAATCTTAGGTAACGTAAATGTGGTTATTGCTCGGGAGCTAATTTTGCAGGGAAAAGTCTAATGTGAAATTATTTTCCATACTCAATTGAAATCAGAATAATTTTGCATTGAAAGCCACACAGAGATTTTCATCGTGTTGAGCGAAAAAAAATTGTGTCATCGTTTGGTTGCCGTCATAGTGAATTTACACGTTAACGTTTCCCTTTGAGAGAATTCCAAAAAATGCATTGGCTGTCATTTTTTTTAAATAAAACTTCACCTTTGATTTTGGTCTAGCAATGTTTCATAATATAGAGCACGTAATTAGAGTCACAATTGTTCATTCGTCGTATAAAGCGTGCATGTAAGATATCAAAATATATTTGAAAAACAGGAAACATTTTACCTGAAAATACGCTGGAAAAATAATGTGTTAAGAAAAGAAAAAATGTGCATAATTGATGGAGACAGCGTAAATACTAATGTAGAATTATAGTCATGAATATAAAATTTTGTTCTTTCTCGGCGAATTAAATATATAAATTCTTCTCGGGTTTCCATCCGAGTAGGTATTTTGGCTGCTGGTACATCCTGAGTAGGGAATGGAAACCGTAAATTCAAAAAATAACGGAAAAGCGAAGACAACAATACCCAATTACTCCCCCCTCCCGATTAGACAGGTATATAAGCGTAGACAGAATGTCGTAGGAATCATTTCACCGAAAACGAAGGTAAAGTATTCTATCGAAACGTTGGCATCAGCCAAAATCCTTACTCGGACGGAAACCCGAAAACAATTTAATTATGATCATGAATATTTTCTGGGTATTGCTGAACGGTTAAAATAACAAAGTGAATTTCATTAGCATCTCTCATAATTTATTCATAGGTGACACACTTCATTAGTATCATTCGCAAGTCTGAAGACTACCTTCTGTTAAGACCTAAATTCTGATATAAGGTGGATTCAGACAGTCTTGGGGGTCAAATGCCTATGCAAAGATGGGTGTTGTTGACCTTTTTACTGGCACATTAGAGGGATCTTTAAGCTTTAGAGCTCTCTCCAAAGGAAGTCCTGTCAACATACTTTCAATTTACGTAAAGAGAACACTTTAAACTCGATTTGGTTTCGGAATAAAATTGGTTGTAATGAATTACCATTTTTTAGACTAAAAAGTTGAAAATTCGAAGATATTTTGAATGAATATGCATTTAAGTGTATATTTCAGAAAGCTGTGTATGACGCCTCAGAGCTCTCTTCAGCGGAAGTCTTTCTGTCAACATACTTTCAATTTACAAGAAAAGATCCTTAAAGTGACACCCTTCTCACTTCTCTAGCTTAAAGGTGATGTTTGAATATTCTAAGAGCCTTCAGGCTCTTTTTTTAATCTTGTAGAATCTTTGTATTATTCTCGCAATTACGGCTTAAGTATTGCCCGAGAAGGAGGTCTCTTTCCTCAGCTCTTAAATCCAACCTCAGGTGATCGAAAGTTAACGAATTTGTGATAGGTGTTTTATCTTTGTCTGGTTATTTTTATCTGTGGATGCAAAGTGGTTCTTGAGAAGGATAAGGCCATGAATCCGCAGGGGGTTAAATGTCACTATATTTATTTATGTAGGGGTATCGTTAAATTTGATGCGGCCGCTGCCATAATTTTCCTAGTCTCATAACGCAAGTAAAAAACTTATTTCCGAATGTAATGATTATATTCTATAATTTTTTTGTCGCGAGGAAAAGTATTGTTCCGGCCGAAGGGGTGTCTGCTGCAAGACACCGACGCCGGCTCAACTTTATGGCATTAATTCGCTATGTAACAATCAAAGCATCGTTTTGTAATTCCCCGCTGATATTATGAATAACAGCCGTTTCGTGACGGAAATGCGTTATTCAGCGTCAGCTAAATTACCGGAATTGATGAGAAACACTTATAGTAGAATGAAAAAAAGACTACTTAACCCTTTCAATATTAATTTTTGTTTGCTTGTTGGAAAGAGGGAAGTATATTTTATGTGATAAATGATTTTGTACTTTCCCGGCGAATATTATGTTCGAAATTCTCCCAGCCAAAAATGTAATCCGGTGTGAATCACGAGAGAACTTCACACATATTTTATGTGAATTGTTATCCTACTGTGTACGTCAATGATTTTCGTCAGAAAAATTTGCTGGCACAAATATTCCTTATAATATTGAAGCAATTAACAAGTATGCATTATTCCACGAGAAAACCAGGTAAATTTCCCTATATTTACTAAGCCGAAATATGCTTCTACAAAAAGTGCCATTATCAGGGGTATAGCATAGCAAGGTGATGACACAAGTTGCCGAATCCTGGGTCGGTTTAGTAAATATTCTACGGAAATTTACAAGTATTCTTTAAAATTTTTTTCAATCATTTCCACAAGTTTTCCGCCTGGTACTGATATTTTTGGTTTAGAATCCAATCATGTGTGCCTTTCTGATGCTCCTGAACTGGGCCTATGAGAAAATAATAATCGTTTTGATTTAAGGTTTTTGATATGGCTCTTTGGGTAAGGATGAATAGAATATACTGAGTGGAGAGAAGACGAACGAGGTGGTGCCGTTTATGATGGATGTTTTTGGCATAAATTCGGAGGAGGCAGAAGTGGTTGGCAGCTGTTATGAGGGGTAACATACTTTTGAAGAAGTGATGACGGGGATAGTGCGCGGAATTTTAAAACGCCCTGAAGACAAAGGGCAGGAAGATTAGTTTGGGATTGGGGTAATATAGGAAATTCGCAGCGATCCGATTCTTGCTTTTGAATATTGTGAACTTTTTAAAGAACTATCGTCGAGCCATCTAATAATGGTAGGTAGGATAGCCTCAATGTGTTCGATATGGTTCTCTGAGACCGAAAACGACTTAAATGCTAGTTAATTCATATTCGTGCTGTTTTTAGGGAAATGCACCTTCGGTTTGATTTGAGGAACACAGTCCTGCATTTTCCCATTACTTTTTTCGCAAATTGGATTTGCATTTACGTCTTCATATGAAGGAATAAATACTCAAGGAGTAAACCGGGTGCACTATTTAATAAGAGAAAACCGACCTTGGTTTCGACATATTATATTATCTTCGAATTTTGACTACAATGTGTCCAAAACTAGGTTGGTTTTCAAGTATTAAATAGTTTATAGTTTATGCTTATTACCTTTTTAATATTTTTATGGAAATCATATTACATATTTCACTTGGTGACGACTTCGTTGATGGCTGTTGTTTGGAATTTTTCATAATGTTTGAATGAACATGAATTATTTATTTATTTTAATTTTTTAGTTTATTTTATTTTGTTAAATTTATTGAACTTTATTTTATACTCTCATTTATAGTAATTTTCATTTTATTTATTCATTTTATTATTTTTTTAATATTTATTTTTTATTTTGCAGTATTTTATAAATTGCCCTTTTATTTTTATTATTACTTCATGTGTATTTCACGCTTTTTTGTTGTGTTACATTAGCCTTAAATGTCTGTAAGTTTTCGTAGGTTTTTCGAACTCCCCTTCATATGTGGGTGTTTTCCTGCAGTGGGATTTTTTTTGTCAAGGATATCAACTCCTTATTTCCTTACTTTTGTCCCACAAATGTATGTGTCTTTCTTCACACTTATTTCGTGTATTTTTCTGACGAGGGTTTAGATGTAAAAAGAAACTGCCTCAGTCTCGCCCCAACAAAGATGCATTATTATTATTATTGTGACCTATGACACCTCAAATACGTCGCGAGCATTTCGGACCCTGGTCATAAAGATTTAACCAAAAAAATTAATAAAATACAAAGACAATCTGCGCGCTTCGTGGATTACTGCTACGAGCGAACATGTAGTGTTTCACATTGAGTTTCAGATTGGGTTGGGAGCCGCTAGAAACTCGGAGGCTGCACGTTAGGCTTAGCTTGCTTGAGAAATTCAGAATTGGTGTGTTTCGGAGCGACACAAAGAATATTATCATGACGCTCTACTACATCTCTACGTCTGACAGAAGCGATAAAATAAGAGAGTTAAATTGCCAAACAGATAAGTACAAAAATTTGCCCTTTCCGCGTACAATAAGCGACCACAATAAAAACTAAGCTCCACTAAATACACTCCCATAATACACGTCACCATGTCATCTCCCAAAACCTAATCCCTTACATCTTTACACAGCTGGTGTCCTAACACCCCTGCTACACGCCCAAGCGGCGCATCGCAGGGTAATATGCAGATGTAGATGACTTTTTTGAAGTCGTGGGAGACATCGTGGGTAAATAGACCAACCTAGTTGCGCCTCGAGTCTTCCTCCAGACGTTCACTCGACCACGACCTGACCCAAGGATCTCGTAGAAACAAACAAGTAGATCCGCTCGTAATCATTCCATTGCTGAGATTCCTTTCCTCTTCTTAATAGCCGCCACCAATCTCCAAAAGGTTCCTTGGCGTTCGCTGAGGGGGAGAAGAAGTCGGAGTCTTTCATTGGACTTCTCTCTTTTGCAAAACTTCCCACCCGCCTGTCTTTCTTTCTTTCCTTTCTTTGCAATTCCTCCGCCCACCTGCCTCTCCTCCTCCTCCTCCTCCTCCGTCTTATTTTCCTCAAAGGCGGTGTTCAACGGCCTCCGAGAAGTAAGTCGGGCTACATCAAGGAGTTCGTCGGAAGCTCACGAGCGTGGGTGAGATTCCAGCCTCTGAAGTTATTTTCTGCAAAATTGTTTGAGGTCCCATTACAATCGACGTGGTTGCGCTTTATTATTTTTTTTAATCGGCCCAAAGATTGAGTACCGCGGGGGTCATTTTGTTCCCTATCCGGTTCCTAATAAAAATCAGCCATTCTTGGAAAAGTTTTTCTAAAGAATGCACTTATTAGACTTACGCTGAGTTTGATGCCATGTTGTATCGCGCATGCGCGCTACGTGCTGCCATTACATTGTATGTGTAGTTCATACCGACATTAGCATGGCGTGGGTCTCTTTGTATATGACTTAAGGCTATATCCTCCTGCTTTTGAGGCTGTGTAGGGCATATATTTTGATATATTTTTAATAAACGTGGAAAATCATTTATATACAAATCTTATACTGACCGCAGTAATTTATTCAGGATCGTAAAAACCTTCCGTTCTGAAGGAGTTTCAAACGTACCTGCGTGAAGGAATTTAGTTAAGTTAAAGAGTAATAAAAATAAATTTATTTTATTACTTAGAAATTTAGTTATATAAAAGTGTTTTATTGCAACATTGACTATGCAAAACTTAATTCGTGCTTCCTACTGCTGCTGAAATGAAAACGTATTGTTCGAATACGATCTCCATGATGACTCTCTCGGTCAAGCTACGTAAAATATGAGTTTTCATCCCTTCATTTAGTTCATTGGTTTCCGCTTCTATTGTTTGGAAGTTCATTTCCACTCATGAAAATAAAACTTTGTTTTATTCCCTCAATTTTTATTTCGCCACGACTTGTTTCGATACATCAGGTACATGATGAACAATTTTTCTTTTCTTCAAAGAAAAAAGGCTTATATTGTTATTGAATTATAATTTTTTTTCGAGTCTATCGTTAAGGATGTTCTATTGCCAAACTCCAGGGTACCGTCTACCGTTGCTGTAAAGCCGCACAATGGGTATGAGAATAGAATTCTTTATGAGTCATTTATTCGAATACTCTGAAACATGAAGCATTGCCTATGGTATCCTCAAGTCGAGTATCCTTAGTCGAGCCTCAGACCTCCTTCCCTCATTCCTCCTTTGCAAAAGACAGGCGGCTGTCGAAATATAAAGAAGTAAGTGTTTTCTCGCCAGTAAGTGTTTTCTCGCCAGTGTTGCTGTTGTTTTGTTTTATATGTAAGGGTGGATGGATTCAGAGAGCCTGAGCGTGCAAATTGCATCTTCTTAAAGGAGCGTTCTGGAGCTATTTTCCCTTAAACCTTTTTCTCTTCTTTCCATTAATCTTCGAAAACCATTAAGAAATCGCTTTTCGCAGCGACCATATTTTCAGCCATTTCCCTGGCAATCGTCTGAGGAAGTAGTCAGTGAAAAAAGTACTCGTTTGCAAACTCATAAGGCGGAGAGAGGGGCCGAATATGATTGGTAGGGGAATGTGGGCGTTTGGAGCTGCTGATTGGATGATTGCTGAGGTCGGGTATTTCCGCAACACGCGATTGAGCAAGATTGCCGTTTGCTTTTATCCACTCCTTGTAAATTTTCCCTCGGCGTAGAGAGTGCTCTTTCACGATAGGAATCGGAGCTTTAACGACCGTTTTCTAGGTAAATCGGTAGAACTGGCTTGTTTTCCTAACAAATTCCCTTAAGAAATAGATCTGCCTCTGCGAATTTGCATAAAATCAGATTCTCAAAGGCCCATCAATCTTAAATCTGTCGTAGGTCCTTCGTCATGGCCGATGGGACATGTATGCTTGTGTAAAAATGTTATTTAGATTAGACTTACTGTATTAAAAAACCTCTTGATGTAGAAACTTTCTTGCGGGGGGAAAAATCATGGTTCCAGATCCTTTTGTATGGAGAAATGTTCGAGTTTTGCTTAATATTCTTGGAATATTAATTCGAAAATGCATTTATTAGCATTTTAAACCTCTGATTACATCGTAAGCTAGACGTCAAGTGTCTGAAAGTGCCCTGTAATTCTTTATTCATGAAAAGATGAACCACTTTCAGGACTTATTTTACGTTAGAGCTGATTTCCTTCACTTATTTAACATTTTAATTAAATTAAGACATTTTAACATTAACATTTTAATTAACATTAACAATTTAATTGAGATAACAGGTGAAGAATGCCATGCTATATATTCCCGCACATTAAGTATGAAATTGAAAAAAAACTGATCAAAGTGGACCATGGTTTTCCGGCATTTTCCGCTGCGTCAATTCTTTTTTAAGTATTCTACCGGTAAAGGTTGGTTTAGTTATAAGTCACAGATTCGCCTCCCAGTTTTCTACTATTTCATGGTCCTATCTACCTCTAGTGTTTCCTTTTCCGCCTCAGCTAGAAGGGTAGATCATAAGATCTACCCTTCTTCATCCCGGCCATAAAACCTGTTCTCTTTCTTCCCTTTCCCCACTTTCCCATCATTCTTCCCTCTATTACAATCTTGAGCAACCCATTGCCCTACTATCACATCATCTGGCATTGCACTTAAGAAGTGTCCTTTCCTCGCTCACCATATCAAGCATTTCCTCGCAAGTCTTCCTCTCAGTCCACCCCACCTTCTCCACACCCACATCTCAAATGCCTGAAGCCTATTCTCGTCCTCCATTCTGAGAGTCCACGTTTCTGCCCCATACAACGCTACGCTCCATATCAAGCGCTTCATCATCCTTCTTCTCACATCCTTACCCTATGTCCCCGTGTTCAACTCCCTTCTGTTACAAAACGCCTCCTTAGCTAACGTCGTTCTCCTCCTTATGTCTTTGCTACTATGCCCATTTTCTTATAGCGTAATGCCTTAGTAATTAATATAGTAATAATAATGCATTTATTCACCTGAATGACCATTTACTATATGCCTGGTATAGGCCTTGTCAAAGAGTACTATCACATCATCTGGCATAATAGAAATATTGCGATGAAATTCACAGTGCATGATTTGGTACACAATAGAACTAGCTTCAGTCTATATAATGATGAATAAATTCATCCACCGTATAAAATGCATTGTTCAACAATAACTTTTTAATTCGGATTTTAAATGGTATCAACATAGTAATTTTTTCTCCCTAGATGAAAAAAGATGATACAGTTTAATTCCTCAATAAAAAGGACTGTCCCCACATCGTTTTGTTTTTCTGGGTGGCATATGTAGACTATTTTTAGTCCTAGTACTAAAATGCTCATCTTGCTCTTTGGTTACTTAGGCAGTACGCTATAAGAAAATGGGCATAGTCTCAAAGACAAGGAGTAGAATAGCGTTAGCTTAGGAGGAGTCATGTCATAGAAGGGAGCTATACCAACAAAATTCTCCGCTGTTGTCTTCCCGTTATCCCATATCTTACTCCCGCACATTTTGAACCTCTTTCCGTAGCTTTCCCTCTCTTGAAGTACCGGAGATTTACAAAGGAGGATTGAAAAAGGAAAAAGGACATTTCTGGGATTTGTAGTTGTAGAGAAAGCGTTCGATAATGTGGATTGGAGAAAGATGTTCGAAATTCTTAAACAGGCTCATATTGACCCACAAGATAGGCGAATGATCTTGCAACTGTATAAAAATGAGACGGCAGTGAGGAGTAAGTACGGGTCGGAAAAGCACAAGAAGATGCAAAAGTATGTAAAGAATTTAGGTAGGGCTGCAGTCTTTCTTTATTAAAACGTACATACAGGATGCCATTAATTAAATTAATGATCTAACTTATTGAGGAGTGATAATACATGGAGAAAGAATTAGTATGATACACTTTGCGGATGACATTGCTATCATTGCTGAAAGTGAACGAGATTTGAGTGAACAGTTACAAATAATGGAAGGCACCTGTACAAAGGATATAATTTAAGTATAAATATTAGGAAAACAAAAGTTATGGCATGTAGCAGATATGAACAAGACAATACAAACGTATCATTAAATGGACAGAGGATAGAGGAAATGGAAGAGTTCACCTATCTGGGTCGCAAGATCACTAAGGATGGTCGGAGATGGAAAGATATTTTAAGTAGAATTGTACAAGCAAAGGGTGCATTTAACAATATATATATATATATATATATATATATATATATACATTGCTGACTGCCAAAGAAATCAACCTGAAAACAAGGATAAGGTTCCTAAATACTTAAATATGGACCATAGCACTATATGGCTGCGAAATATGGGCCATAGGGGTGGAAGAGAAGAAAAGGCTTGAATCGTTTGAAATGTGTTTCAGGTGTTTCAGGAAAATGTTGAAAATACCGTGAACCGATAAGGTTAGGAATGACGAGGTTCTCTATAGAATCGAAGAACAAAGAAAATATTATGGAATGATCTCGTGAGAAAAGAAGATGCGAGCTAATCGGTCACACTCGGCGCCATGAGGGAATTGTGGAAACAACACTGGGAGGCTACATTAAGGGAAGAGGATGCAGAGGAAGATCAAGACTGCAATTCATAAAGCAGATAATAAATGACGTCCATTGTAAGTCCTATGCAGAAATGAAGCGGAAGGCAGAACAGGGATTCATATAGAGAGCAGCTGCATCGAATTGATACGGATTGAAGACTGAAGAAGAGAGAAGACAGCATACGCCCGTAAATTCTTGTAGCGCATCTTCTATATATATTAATTTTGTAGCGTGCCAGTCATTCTGTATCCGTTTTGTTTCTTTCTCTGTCAATTTTTGAGACAGAAGAGTGAGGGTTGGTGCGTTTAATGTAGAATCTCTGTCTTCATGATTTGGTAGTAGTTTTGGATTTTTATAGCTTGGGCTTGTTTCAGGGGGTGTTAGGTCACCAGCCGTGCAAATGTGTAAGACATTTGGAGATGAAATGGAGACATGAATTAAAAGAGTGTATTAGTTATTTTAATTAAGATCCAAAAGAGCGGCTGCTTGGGCGTAGGGTAGAGGGTGTTAGGTCACCAGCCGTGCAAATCTGTAAGTTATTTGGAGATGAAATGGAGACATGAATTAAAAGGAGTGCATTTAGTTAGTTTAAATAAGATTCAAAAGAGCGGTTGCTTGGGCGTGTGGCAGGGGGTGTTAGGTTATCATCCGTCAAGAGGTGTAAGTTGTATTTTTGGGTTGTGGTTGCAACAACCAGATGCTGGGAAACACGGTGACAAGGGAGAAAGGTCAAAAGGGAGAGTGGAAGAGTGTAAAGGTTGAAACAAAAGAAACCCACAGTGCTCTCCTATTCAAATGGCTTTAAATACAACAAAGGAGAACAGTGAATGAAAAAAAAACATTTTCACCAAGGAGCTATTTTTAGACTAGGACACTTAACCCATGCGGGTACACACCCCTGCTCACAGAGTGTGCAGGCTAACTACCTGCTAGTTTGATATTGATGACTGCAGATGATATTCATATCGTTGACCCTCCTTTTTAAACTCCTTCACCGCATAATTTCTCATAAGGCAGCGTACTCAAGTACTCCAGTATACCGGACCACACCCAAAAGCAACGCCATGCAGGCATTTTTTTCCGTTTTCCACCACTTTCCCGTCTCTTATTTTTTTCTCCTAGTTTCGAGAGCTCGGAAAACGCCTCCTTCCTTTAAAAAAACGGCCTCTTGACTTGGGACGTTAAAAAATGAGCCAATCATTGACGTATGTATTAGTTCCTGCCTCCGTTGAGTGCTTGGGAGTTAAAAGGCTTTCCCGTCATCCTCTCGTAAAAAGTGAGTTCCAGTCTGGATCGAGCCTGTTTTTGCGTGTGAGTAGGTGCGTTTTTGCCCATTTGCCACCTTATACATATATATATGTCCAAAAGTCAGTCCATCCTTCGAGGAAGATAATTGGAATGGATCGGGGTCGGAGGGCAAGGGTTCAAGTGTTAGTGAGTGGTCTCGGGGAGGCATCTTCTCATGATGGATGGCCAGAAAAGGAAAATATGACGCACGGAAATGTTTCTCCTCGCGTAATTTCCTGGGGGAGGATCTTTCCCCGGGAACTTTTCATCGTTTTCCGCGGTCAAGTCGCACCTATAGAGTCGGGATTAATCCCCGTAAAGTCACGGGAGCTTCATGAACTGCGTCGTAGTACTCATCCTAAGTGCTTTCCTCCTGCTGTGTGCCCTCCAGAATGCGCTTCCAGGTGTGAATACTTGTTAAACCTCTTCATTGGCCAAAAATTCAAGTTTGTTATTTACTCAACGATCGTGTAATCTTCGGAAAGATTGGGCACTCAATGTTAAAGTTGCGCGGTGAGTTCGACTGTGGCGGTGCCAACCTTTCCCGTGGCAAATTCTGTACCATTTGTGCGGGGAGTAGATTCTTTCATTCGAATGACAAATTCTTTTCCCGATCGGCATCATATTTTTTGTCAACGATTCTTAAGGAAAATGGATCAAACGTTCTTCTTGCTTGCGCGGGCTGGAATATATTGACCTAAAAACATATCTTTTTATCTAAAGGAAACGTTTTATATGAAGATAATTTAACGCTTGCACATATTTAAGGTCTTAGGAGCAAAATATTACTGTCAATTAAATTCAGATTTATTAAATATGTATATGTTAGTATGCGACATGCGTGTGTGTAACAGATCAAATGTCAAATCTGTTCAGAGTTATGCTGAAGGTCAATAAAGAGATAGTTAATCAAAATTTACGAGAACGAATTATGAAACCTACACTTGATATTAATTCAATTTATTATTAAAGAAAATTATGTATTAGAAGAATTCATCCTAAAGTTTTAAAAAACAATCTTTTTTGTAGTCACAAAACAATTTATTTTTTAAAAATTCATTATTAGTAGAACTGTGCTTAGTGCAGTGGAAGGTAAGAGACCAAAAGCAAGTAGCGTTGTCATTCTCTATGAATCAAATTACTATTATGGAGGTGGTTAGAACGATTGGCATATTTTCCAGATCAATATAACCTTACAAAATTCACAATTTATCTTAATTTATATGCGCTTTTGCAGGTGTTTTATGATGACAAACTGTTGAAAAATGTAAGTCTGTGATATGCAACGCTGAGCATAAGGACAAAATTTAAAACATTATGGTGACAAAAATCTTACAAATGAATTCCTCAAAGTCATTAATATGTCTTGCTTTTACTCCTGCCATTCAACTCCTTCAATTAGTGCCTGTGCTGTATTGTTGGGATGCAGGCCATCAACAGGAACAATATTCAAGTCATATATGGCGCAATTTTCACTCTTCTCTTGCACCTATCTGAAGTAATATTTTTGTAATTAGAAAGGAAATTTGAAAATGTTTATTGCATTCTGAATTTCAAAATTCTTTTCAGGGTACCTCTATCCCTTAGTTCATTGTGCCATCGATATAATATTTGTAAAAGCATTATTGTTGGTCCTCGCGATGTTTCAGTCTAAAAGGACTATATCATATCTTGTGAGTCATTGTTTTCTAGTTTTCTATTTTGATGCTTCTACTCGTCCTTCCGGAATCTGGATCATATACTTTACTTCTTGTAGTAACCATTTCATAGCACTTACTCTGTAGGGGGAAAAGTTATACCAATCAGTGTTATAGCATAAGTAGTGAATTAAAATTTGATGGGGAAATTTAATTACTCCCTTACATATTTTTAAATGCTTGCAAGGTAAATATTTCAAGAGATCGCCATGTGAATCAAATTTATATCTACCATTATTACAGACAACCCTTACGTATAAACTCAATACCCACTAGTAGCCTTAATACGTAAATATTGGGGTTTTTTCCCTAAACATCAATACACTAAATTCTCTTCACATGCGTTAGACATCGTATCATCATGCTATCGTTATAATTTAATTATAAGTAACTCCTAATGTACTTCAAATTCCGTGTGGAAGGAATAAAAACTGATAAATAATATCATGAGAATGGTCAGCGTCCAGTCAATGGTAAAGTATGCGCCGGGTGTAAGACGAAAGAATATTTTCCAAGGGTGTACCGAGTGAGAGGTGGCCATAAATTAATTAAAGAGATTAGTTATTGTGATATTCACAATGTTAGTGTATAGAACAAAAAAAACAACACATTTTAAATTCATTCGGTAAGGCTCTCTTATGACAAGAAAACGGACATAGTAGCAAAGAGAATACCGCTAGCTAAGGAGGCGTTTAGTAATAGAAGGGAGCTGATAATAAACATTGGGTAAGGATGTGAAGAAGAGGCTGGTGAAGAGCTTGATTTGGAGCGTAGCGTTTCGTGTGTCAGAAACGTGGACCCTCAGAGAGGAGGACGAGAATAGGCTGCAAGCATTTAAGATGTGGGTGTGGAGAAGGATGTTGTAGAAGGTGAGGTGGTCGGAGAGGAAGACTAACGCGGAAGTGATTGAGATGGTGGACGAGAAAAGGAAACTTTTGAATGTATTCGAGATCGGCAGAGTAGGTGGCTGGAGGATGTAATTAGGAACGAGGGGTTGCTCAAGAATGCGATAGAGGGAAGGATGTTGGGCAAGCGGGGAAAGTGAAGAAGGAGAAAAGGTTCCATTGACGGGATGAAGAAGAACAGATCGTATACTGAGGCGAAAAAGGATGTACTAGAGGGAGATAGGCCCCTGAGTATGTAGAAAACCGGTAGGATACTTTTTTTTTTAATAGGTTTGACTGTATTTAACCGACAGTGATACGTTTGGAATGAGTGCTTGCCCTGATTGCCGAAAGAATCGCCTGTTTTATCCAAGTTCTTTTCCATGATACTCTTTGACCCAATAACGGCAAAAATATCAACAAAACATCCATAAACAAAATATCGATATTTCTTGATTATCGAAAGTCAATTCTCATCTGTCAACAGCTTTCTTTGGAGGTGAATGTGATGAGTATCCCGTGCATTGTAGGCAAGAGGTAATTATTCTAATGGAGAAGCATTTTCCGAGGAAGACGACTCTACACCATAGCGGTGATGCTGCCGTCATAAGAATGTCCTCCGCTGTCTCATCCATTCTTTCCTCGGCGTACATAATTTCCGGTTGGATTACTCCGCACCGAGATCTTCTTCGCATGTAGGTGAACTCGCCGTGCTGCGCTCAAGAGTGTCGTGTGCACTCGCAATTGGCCCCGGCGGCGAGGGCCGTTCAGCCTGCGCGCTCGTTAACTCAAGGGCACGTAATGGAAGAGACGACGCCTTCCAGAGAGAAAGGATGAGAGGTGAAATATGTGTTTGCGCTCCTATATCCTCTTGGAGATCACTCCCGGCGATTAAAATCTCCTGCGTTGGGATTTCCACTTCTTCCCGACCGTGAGCATCGCCCTGGAAAGAGGAGAGTTGTGTCTCCTAAGCAAAACGGACGTGGAGAATTTGAAGGTCACGCTCATAGACCTAGTTAGATGACGATTCTTGGACTGGATGTAATTTTGTAAAATTAAACTGTCTACAGCTCAACTTAGAGGAATTTTATGATGTCAAATGGACAACTACTGTCGGCGCAGAAATTATCTGCGCTCGAGTTTGGGAACAAATAAGAGAAATACTGGAAGACTACAGAAAAACTACTCCAATTATTATTCTCCTTATTTAATTCTGCGATATTTAGTGGTAAACTTAAATTTTTAGTCATTTCAATGTTTTTTACTGCGGGTGTAACGTAAAAAGTACCGGTTTTTGACGATGTACGAGCAATTCTCGTGCAAAGTAACAACATGAGAAAAAACTTTGCGGCATAGTTAAAATTTTTATTTTATTCCGACCAAGCTTCGTTGAAAAATCGATATGATCACATTAATATACCACAAGAGTTTCGGACATCAGTTACTGGGGTATAACAATTACAAAACAATATTTTCCTGCAGTCTGTTCATCATCAGTATTTATCCGAACGCAGGTGTGCTGAAGCCTTCCCCTCCATTTGATCTATAAAATTGCTCAGCTCCGTCACAATTCCTCATTTTGACATTCCACAAAATTTATTTCATGTACTCCACTCTTAGTCCATCTCGTTGATACCATGTTATATTTTATCCTTCGATTACTTTTTCCAGGATGATCTTATTTCTTGGAATAAGGTTTGCGTGGTGGATAGAGTACAGGCAGTCCTCATGTTTCGCCATTGCGCTTTTCGTAATCTCACTCATTCATTCATTGGTCGTTCAATCATGAGATTGGTTGACTGCAGACGTTCACCCTTCCCTATCTAATGCTAGTTCCCCAACCTCCTGGTATCTCTTCCTATGTACTTTCCTCTTTATTTGGTCCATGAACTTAGTCCTGGGTCTTCCTCTGGGGACTTTTCCCTCTATTTTGCTTTCAATTATGTTCTCTTCAGTCATGTGTCGGGCGAAATACAACACCTCTTACATTATTCCATCGCCATGACCAGCCGCATTGGTGTTCTCGCCTTCATGTTTGTTGTGTTCCCCCATCATGTTAAAAGGACAGTGTTGTGCACCGATTGTTCATTTTCAACAGAAAACAATACTATTACAATAACGAAGAGTGTTTAGGCTCATTCTCCAATTCGATGTAATGCGAATGGGATTTATAGATCCACGTTTCGACATGGTTTTTGAGAACATTACCTGACGGAAAACCCTGGACTACCTGTATTGGCTTTCCTTTCCGAGGGCCCGAATTCGAATCCCGACAGCGGCAGAGATTTTTTTTCGAGATGCCGATACGTCCTTGAGTTCCATGTGGAGAGCACAATTGCAGGCTTTCCGTCGGATGAGATGCTAAACTGTTGTCTTCCTCCGCCCGGGTAAGCTTTTCCTTTCAACCTACTCACTTGCTCTCAATGATTTAGATGCCTTCAATTGTCGGTCGCTTCCCCAAATAACTAACCAACAGCTGTCATTTTTCCGAATGCATCAAAAAAGTTTGTCTCTCCTATTTCTCAGTGTTTTCCCTCAAATCATTTCCTTCTCTGCTCTCTGTTGGGCTTCTTCAGCGGTGTCTTCGTTTCTTTGATGTTCATCATTCTTCGATGTAGCCTCACTAACTACCAAAGTTTTTCCGGTAGTGAGATATCTAGTCATGTCTCTAGTCACGATAGAGACCATTTTCAAATTTTATATGCAATTTTTAGTAGTTGAAAGAAGCATGAAGTAAATACTGTGACATTGATAAACTGGACCATAGTAATAAAAATAATAATAATGACAATGTTTTATTATTCCGACAGAGAAGGTTACGACATAATATCTTTGGTTAAATCGGGGAGTAACTTTAGGTAGTCATGATGGAAATCCTGAATCATGGCTACTATCCTTTACAGAATGGGTTATGCACACATATATAAAGGAAATACTGCATTTTTAAATTACAGTACTTGTATCAAATAATATTACAATTATAAGAAAACATCCTCTAGACTTTGTGTAGTAAACAACCATATTCGTATATTTTCCATTGTTGTGTTTAGGATTTTTGACGTAAAACATGAAACAGGTTGTAAATTATACACTTTAAATCCTATGTACGAGAAAGATCGTTTGAATAACGTCAGGTTCGGCTTGGGTATGGAATTACGTTCTTCACTTTGGGTGTAGTGAGAAGTATTTTACAATAATGACCCAGTATTACCACTTCTTAAGTAAAAACAGCGTAAAATTTAAATAAATGTTTTAAGGGCTTAGCGTTAATTTAATTGGCCATATCTATTACTTGGTCCAATTTATTTCTCGCAGCTAGATGGAAACGCTGTCGAAACCAAAGTTTTATTACTTTGTGTTCAAAGTCGTGCGGTGTGTGATAAATTTATTTTTTAACAGTTGAGAAAGTATACGAACAAGAGACCGTTACATTTTTGACGCGATTCATTCCAAAGAAGCTCCTATTTTGTTATAATAAGTCTCTCTCTCTGGAGAGCATAGGTGTATCACATTCCATGGAAAACTTGTGGTATTCTTCGAAAATAAGTTCTCTCTTCTCGAAAAGTTATGGCAAAGATACTGAGGCTGGTCTTAAAATTGGGAGGGCAGAATCTGGGACAGGTCGAGACTTTTAATTACTTGGTAAGTTCATTTGAAGAAAATGGGCATAAAATCAATGTCGTTAGGAGGGGATGTTGAGTGTAGTATCGTATGGGGTCAAAACGTGGACTCAGATAATGGGAGACATGAATGAGATGCAGAAATAATGCAGATGCAGATGGAGGAGGTGCAGTGGACAAAAACGTGGGAAAACGAGAGAGTGCAAGGTATTGTGGGATAGGAAAGGAAAATTCTGTAAAAGACTAGGAAGAGGCCAAGCAAGTGTTTGGAGGAGGTAATGAGGGGCGAATTGGTTGCTTGACGTTGTGATAGAGGGAAGGATATTGGGCAAGCGGGGTCGGAGAAGTTGGAAACTAGATGTTATAAGTGGGATAAAGTAGAATTGGATGTACGCTGCGATGAAGAAAGAAATTATGCAAGTAGATTGGACCCTTTTTCAAGTAAAAACCTGCAGGTTTTTTACTCCTGTTTAAACCTACCATAACACGTGGATTATGTTATTTTTTAATCGTCGAAAAATTGGGTGATTATTTGTTATCATTCATGTTGGAGAGGTTGAATACATCATATTCCTTGTGTTGTGATATCTCACTCAAACTAACTGAATATTTTTTGTTCTGCTAATGTTTATTGTCATTTTTCTCTGTAATACAAGAGAAATCTTCTTGATAATTTTTAATGATGTAGGTATTTGAATACTTCTGACCTTGTGTTTCTTGATGTAAATATGTACTCTGTTCTGTTGATATAAAGCTCTCTTTGCTTGGGCTACTCTGCTCACCAAGGACAAATATTTTTCGAACAATAGTTAGGAATTAAAAGAAGGGAGTGAACTTAGTAGTATTAATTCATTAAGTGATATGTTCATGTTTCCAAAGTTACGTCAGATACGGTTTATATTCTCTCATTGCTTGGGCTACTCCACTTATTTTTCTGTTTCAAGTGCCAAACCCACTTAACGCTTCCTTCAACTTATATCCGCCATTAATAATTTAGGGTTGAGATGTGACGCCAAGCTTGGCTTTAGACTCCATCTTCTACTACTTTATAAAACCTGCGACAGTTCAGGAGAAACAACATTCCAAAACCATATGCCAGTGTTTCATCTGTCGTGTCCAAGTTTCAGCGGACCGGGCAAGTTCTGTGAAAATTGATTAAAGAAAAGAAAAAAATGGCAAAATTCCAAAATAAAAGTTGACGATAATGCTTTCGGGAGTGCATTTGCCAAGAGAGCATGGAAGAACTCCGTGCGGTAGCTGGGAGTGAATTATGAAAATGGAACTCCATGATTATAAAAGACTCCAGAGGAAGTGAAATTACGAGGATCGGAGTGAGTATAGGAGGAGAAATTTTGCCAAGAAAAGATGACGATGAACTGCAGTGTGAGATTCTTCCTAGCAGAGGTCAGCAGGCTAATGGGCGTGAAGTTGAGTGGCAAAAGTGGGATTAAGAGATTTAAAAATATGTAAATACAGTATGTTTGAACTTCATTACATCGCTATGTGAAGCCGTTATCGACCTACGCTTCCCATATTCCGAGAACTAAAGTTATTCTCAGTGAGCCACGTTTACATCTATTAGGTACGTACCTCGTGGGCGATTCCTCGCAAACTCAACCGAGGCCTCTTTCATTGGTCGTTCAATCCTAAGATTGGTTGACTGCAGCCCTCCACCCTTCCCTGTCTAATGCTAGTTCCCTTACCTCCTTGTATCTCTTACTATATACTTTTCTCTTTATCCCTGAATAACCCACACCATTCCTTTCCCCTCCGAGACCCTATCTCTATAGCGGCGCATGGTGCGTCGCCCTCCTCCCTCCGCTCAGAAGAATGAGAGTCTATGCATTGCCTCCTGAGCTCCTATATGAGGTGCCGTGATCCAAGAAATTTTTATTAATATTCGGGTGTTCACAGTGATACAAAGGAGGTCATTTGCACAGCTTCACTCTTATTTTATTCACCGTTCGTTTTTATAGATTTAGGAGCCACAAGACTGCTTTGCTCATGAGAGTTTACTGACATGAATGTGTTAAGTTAGCTATATCTCGGTGTGTGATGCTTTCTTTGGGGTATGGTTCTGCTTTCACGTTATTTCCGTATTTTTCCAAGCAAATAAACGGCAACAAGTGAAATATTAATTTATATTGCGGTGTCTTCTATCATAAAAATTATGTTGTTTCAATTTTTTTATACCAGCAAGCAGTCGTATGAATCTCAATTTATCCCAGCCAATATTAATTTATAGCAGAGCTGAAGTTCCCCGTAATTAACTGAGTAAACATGTAAAAGGTACTTTTTTTCCCAGCGAACTTTTTTTAAACTACTCCATGGATTACATTCTTTCTTCGATATTACTTAAGCAGTTCCAATGTATGAAAATTCACCTTGAAAAACAAATAGTTTTTTTCAATCGTTTTTTGGTCGAGACAGTTTTTTTGTTATTTATTTCCACAAATCGTTTCCTATCATATTTCTTGTTGTAACATGCACCCATAGGGATCACCACCAGGATGCACCCCCGACAATTCCTATTTTGACCTTTACTGTGAAACTGTGTCTAAAGATTTTTATTTTTTCACTCCGTTTGCGTATTTTTCGGCACTAAATGTTGTCGAAGATCCATTTTTGGCACCATTAGTGTCTCTAATGTATCATCAACGACAGGAATTTTATGCTGAAGCTGTTATTGGCTGCAATCGCTCTTCGGCGGAAGGAATCAATTAATCAAGCGACCGTAAGCTAGGCTTATGAAGCCATAATGTATCGTTGATGGAATACTTGTCGATTGCTCGTTAAACCATAAAGACAGAGAGTTAAATTATTTTTGTAACCCCAAAATATATTATCCAACTTGTTAAAAAATACCAAGTTCCTCTTTTTTGCTGTCCTTCTCTCATCGAGTGATTAGCCTTATATTCAAGGTGAAGGTTTCCGGCGTTACCAGATGAAATAACTTCATGATTTAAGTCAAAAAATCTCTGTTTATTCAGCATCAAGAGGTTTTAATGACAGCCTAGGTTTCGTAGCTGAGCATAATCATCACCTAATGATGTCTCTTGGTTGTCAAGTTATCTATATTTGAAAAGAAGCACTGGTACAATTTACACACTTTTATTTTCCGTCACCAACCATGGTTTCAGCAAATGCCATCATCAGAGTACATTTCTCCAATGGGCTCAGTCTTTTACGCATTTTACGTGGTGTGTGGAAATGAAGGGAAATCCATAGGTTCCACTAAGTTAATGCCAATATGCTCTCTTATATTTTTCAAGTAATGTTTATCAAATTATACATTACCTGCTCATTTTGAAAATAATCTGTCGACAATTCAGTCTTTCAACTCAGGAAGTGGCTTTATATTGTGGAAGAGTTCTTAATATCATTGAAGGAACATCTTCTAATTTTTTTTTCATACGTCAAGCAATTTACATGTCCTACAATTCCGGGACTGGTGTATGATGAGAATCACTATTATTAACATTATTTTATGAGGTGTATAAGTGAAGCGATACCCAAATATCTTATCTTTCTCATAATTTCATCCCTAAAACTTGTTCTTCAATGTCCTCTAACCTTCATCCCTGCGTTTTAATTTTGGTCTTTAGATTTTTGCGGCATACACCTCGCGTTCGTTAACCTGCTTTATTTTTAAAAACTAATTATATGTGATATCGATGTCCTTAATTGTTCTGCACTAAAGTTTTGTTTACAGCAACTTTTGTTTTAAGAATGCATTTCTTATTTAAACTACGAACATACCTCGGTGTCTAAAAAATAGTTCATCGGGAATCGGTTGCATGACGTCAAAAATACATTTTCATTGCTCCGAGGAAAACTACAAAGTGGTATGATTTAGTCCTCCTCGTCGTAATACACGTGGAGCTGAGATACGATACCGTTCAGAGACGTTTAACTATTGAGTGGACATTTTCGATCTCGTGACTTCTTAAAACATTTTGGGTGAATATCAATTTGATTTTGTAGGAAAGTTTTCTATCATTTTCACTTCTCATGCATGAGGAATTAATTTCATGAATGTTCCCCTTTATCCGTTGTATTAGCCTGGCGGCCAAGCAACGTGAGGGTGGCACATTTTTTTCCGATGCACTCTAGCCGAATGCTCGTTGGAACAGCTGTGTATTACCTCCTATTCTTGGCCGTAGTATAACCGGTGGCGACGCCGTGCGAATACCGAACGAAAATAGAGCGTTGCGCAAATTGAATGCTGCTGATGGGTTGACGAAAGGCCGTCCATCACAGCAGCGTTTTTTCCCGCGTTCATTGAAGAGCTTCAATTTTTGTGATTCGCTTTGCTCTGTATAGTGGCGCCACTGGTCCAGGACGCGTGGCTCTGGTTGGCTGTTCGGCAAAGACCAGTCGAGTCTTCATGTTCTTGTCATCATTTTATCACAATCCGTGGAGGTAGTTTGAACGAGGAGTCACCATGTCCATTTAAAGTAGTTTGAAGTGATATAGTTTCCTAGTCATAATGGAGATCGTATTCCAATCATATTTCTATTTCAGCAGCTATAAGAAGCATCATTTTAATATTGCAACACTAATAGCATATTAATACACTATTGCACGACTGAAATTCCAAGTATTTAAATAAAAATATCTGTATAACTCTTTAATTTGATTCATTTTCTTCACACGATACGCATATAGCTCATTCACATCGGAAGGTTTTTTACGATCGCGAAAATATTCATGTGGTAACTATATGATTTATTTTCAAAAATAGTTGATCAAATATAAAAACTCCACAATGTAAATTTTTGACGACATCTAGGTATCTCCTCTTTTCTCCTCTCCTCATTTTTTGAATAACGTTTCTGGATTGCATGCACATAGCATTCCCCTTGTAAAAGGGCCGGTATTATACGACAAAAATCTCGGAAAGTAGTTCGTTAAGGGGCTGATATTTTGATATCTTCGGAATGGTGAGATATCTTTCTTTTAAATCAGACTAAATTCATTGATTTCTAGGTGGAATGATATTTCGCTCAAACTACCTTGGATATGGTTGGCCTCATCTTATTTTCAGAGAACAATATCTCAAATTTATAATGGCGCCAAAATAACAGGGTTTTTTGGGGTGGTAGTTCCTTTTACTGTTTCAAAAAAACAAGGAAAACTATCATTGGTAAGATTTTTGTTATCTTTAAGGTAATCTACTGGTGTAATCCACTAGGGTAATCCACTTGGGTAATCTACTAGGGTAATCCACTGGGGTAATTCACTTTAAGGTGGCTGTGGCCTCATGGTCACTTATTCCGGATTTTCTGAAAACTCGATTATAGCACCGTTAAAGTGCGTTTTATAGACTGAGATGAAATAAAATTGGGTTTCCAGGCAAGTTTCACCGTAATCCAGTCTTGAAATCGGACATTTCAACTTGGGTTATAATGGAAACAGCTCAGATTTCAACAGACAAATGTCAAGTTTCCAATCATTGCATTTAACAAATGATGTGGTGTAACTGGGTAACACACCTGACCGGCAATTAGGAGATCCGTGTTCGAATCCCGGTCAAGTCAAATGATTTTTTTTCATAGCGAATTTCAACCCTGGTTTAGAAAAATGTCAATTTGAGCGAGATGTCATCTTTAAACTTGTAAGTAAACCAATAACATAAAGCGAAAGGTCCTGGTAAGTTGAATAAACAAATGACTAATAGGTATTTTACCATTTATCTTTTTAAATTTACTTACAAGCGAAATAGCTTGAAACATCGAATTGACGGGGATAATAGCCGGTGAAGGTATCCTACGAAGAATTGAAGATAAGAGAAGTTGAATTACAACCTGTAGAAGTGGAAGTAAAGAACATACGTTGCATTTTTACGAGAAAGCCTCTTTAAAACAATATTAATCATAATCGTTATTAAAATTTTGTACCGGTTTAAGGCGGGTTTTATTGTTAGAGAAAATTCTACTTAAAGCATGACGTGAATGGCTCTATGTAACTTTAGTATGTACTTCGTTTTTCATATCCGCGTACATCCTATCCTTTCTCATTCCGTCCATGAGACCCATTCTCTTTCTTCCCCTTCCCCGCTGGGTCAACATCCTTCCATCGTGGCCTTGAGCTACCCGTCCCCCCTCATTACCTCTTCCCACCACCAACCCTTTCCCCCTGATCTCATGTAGAAGCTGTCTTTCCTCACCCTATGCACCTAGCACTTCCTCTTTTGCCTTCCTTTCCGTCCACCTTGTCTGCTCCGTCCTCCTACGCACCCACATCTCAAACGCTCTCTAACTACTCTCGTCTTCCCTTCTCCTTTTCTCTAAATCTGTGCTACGTACAATGCTCCTTCGTAAGCACGGGAAATTAATGAGAATAATTAACTTTGAAGACTATGATGCAATCATCATCACTGGTTGTTCAATCCTAAGATTGGTTGACTGGAGCCCTCCACCCTTCCCTATCCAGTGCTAGTTCCCTTACCTCCTGCTATCTCTTCCTATGTACTTTCCTCTTTATTTGATCCATGAACTTAATCCTGGGTCTTACCCTGGGTACTTTTCCCTCTATTTTGCCTTCAATTATGTTCTTCTCATACCCATTTTGTCTTTGGGTGTGTCCAATCCATCTGCAAAAAAACGAACCATGGTTCGTTTTTTACGGTGGTGTTCCATATGGTCCTTTCCTCTTCTACTCTTCTATACATTTCATAATATCTTATATTTTCCGTCCATTTTAGCTTCAGCATCCTCATAATAATAATAATAATAATTCATAATGGAATGTATGAGGCTAATTATCAAGGGTGCCAAGTAAAGAGCTATGAAGAAATAAGGAGCTAATTGCAAGTATGAAAGTAGGATTAAGAGCCGCTGAAAAACAATCATTGGATTGATGAATACAGATTATAGCGAGGCCATTCCATAGGGAAACAATTGTGCATTTTTATTCCGCATTAAGTCCCGAATGTTATGCAGTCTTTCTTGGGGAAAGGAGCGCTAATTGTTTTTCCTTTCTGTGGCTCGTACATCTGGCATCCAACCTCGCAGTTAAGCGACGAAATTGCCTACGTTCAACTTTCGATGCGTGTTGACGCCACGGGCGAAGCGATCGTCACTGAGCCCGATATCATTCCATAAAAGTTAAAAAAAAAAAAAAACATCCATAGCTGTGCGAGCCTCTGCTGCCCAGAAAAAAATTTTTTTTCGCCATATTCGACAATATGATCGCGGGGTTCAATGGGGCATGAGACCCTATTCTACTTACGAAATTGTAAGAAAAGCGTTGTTATAGTCACGAAAACAGAAGCAATAATTTGGTAACGTCCCTTGCCATTTGATTTGACGTAGTTTTCGTGGTTGACTAACTGCATGCCACGTGATGAATAGGTCATGGACCGGTGCGAGCTGGCCCTCGTGTTGGCATGTGATCATTTTTCCAAGCGTGCACGCGTCACCAGTCCTCTGTTTCTAATGGAGGGAAGCGGTAGATGGCTCTGGATGGCGAGGTGGCGCGTAGCTGGGATGTGAGTGGAATGGGAGATCATAGACCGTCCTTCGCATTGGCATTCTGCCATTCATGTTCGTACTTCCAGTCCCACTTCAACACCGCGTCAAATATTCGCTTAGTTTTTTTTTGTTTTCCTATCGCTGCGCCATTGTCCTATAAAACTGAAGTGCGCTCTATTGATAGCGTGAATATTAGCGTACCTAGTTTATCATATGCGGCGCTCGACCGCCTGCGGCCACTTACACCATGACTGGGATCTGGATAAGGGCCATCGTTAAGTAGTTCTGAAGCATCGATTAAATTATTAAGCGGTAATCCCATGCGCCCAGATAGCCGACCGCTTCTCGTCCCATTTCTTGTGAAGGGCTTTAGATAAACGAATGTTTTTTTTTCCCAGCCGTGACATCTCATTGACCGAACGGTATGTGAGCGAATTGAGTTCGTAATCACGCACGGCATTCATGTCTGCCATATATGCAGAAACATACCAATTTATTTTCGTTCAGTCTTGCTCATTGTCAGTTAAAAATTTTGCCCGTGGAATAAAATTGGTTCTCATCGAAGACTTCCCTGATCGAGCCAAAACTCCTTGTAACTACAACCTTTGCCTTGCCTTTCACTGTCTTACTTTCGTTATACGAAAGACAGGGTCTCTATGACTACATTTAAATAATTTTGTTGTAGAGAACCATTCTGAACTGGAACGTTCTACCAGCAAAACTATTTATTTCAGCTGTTCCCAAGAAAATGGAAATATTTTTGTTAAAAGGTTGAACTAAATTTCAAATCTGACTGACGGGAAATGTTTGGTCCTTTAATATGCATAAAATCGAACTTTGTCATGTTGACGGGCATTAACTCTAGTTAGCTACCATTACCCCCTGTCACACGGTAGAGCTGCAATACAATGATATTCAGTGGATTTTCAGTTCAGTTTCAGTAGGGTTCCAAGGGAGAAATTTTTACTAGAGTTTCATTTATAAAGTAGTTAGAGCGAGATAGTTCCCTAGCCATAATGGAGACCATATTCGAATGTTATGTTTTAGTTTTGGCAGCTGTAAGAAGCGTTAATTAAATACTACCTTAATAATGGTGCAATAATATATGTGTATATGACTAAAAATTCTAGATAACCAATTAAAAATATCCACATGATTTTTTGATTTGACTCATTTTTTCCACGCGGTACGTTCAAAACTCCTTCATAACGGAAGGTTTTTTGCGATTCTGAAAAAATTACTGATGACAATATGATTAATTTTCAACGATAGTTGAGATAGCATGCAAACTACAAACTGCTAATTTTTGACGAGACTTAGGTGTTTAAAATATCTTATTTTTTAAATAGCTCTCTCTGAAGTGCGCAAACGTACAATTTTTCATGTAAAAGGGCCGGTATTTTTCCTCAAAAATCTCGGAAAGTAGTTCGGTAAGGGGGTTATATTTTAGTATCTTTGGAAGGTTGCTATATTTCTTTAAAATGAGACCAAATTCATTGACTTCTAGGTGAAATGATTTTTCGCTCTTACTACCTTAATTACCCTTGGTCTTAAATCTACCAAAACACAGCAGTTGCTTTGGTTTGGCGGTTGTTTAGGGACGATTGTTTTCAAGAAGTGGGATGAGATGAGGAGTGGAATTGGGGGTAGCTGGGCTTATTAGCAAACCCCTTAAAAATGTTCCCCTGACGTTAGTTGGAGCGAGATAGTTCCCCAATCATAATGGAGACCATAGTCGAAGTATACGTTTTAATTTCAGAAGCTGTAGGAAGCATGAATTATATACTTCAATATTAATGGTGCAATAAAATGCTTATATAAGGATAAAAGTCTAAATGAGTAAATAAAAATATCTGTATAATTCTTTAATGTGACTCATTTTCTCACATGGTACATTTAAAACTTCTTCAGAACGGAAGGTTTTTACGATCTTAAAAACATTACTGCAGTAACTATATGGTTAATTTACAGAAATAGTGGAGAAAACATACAATTTACTCACAATTAATTTTTATTAGATCTAAGTGTTATAAATTCCTCATATTTTAAAAATGGTCTCCCTGGAGTGCATACACATTTCACTCCCCACCTTGCTGATACCCTTCTGATATCCTTCGTCAAAAATCTATCAAAAAACTAAAGTCAATGGGCTGATATTTTGGTATTTTTGGAAGGGAGGGAATATTTTTCTTTGTAATGAGACCCAATACATTGATTTCTAGGTGAAATGATATTTCACTCAAACTCGTCCAAAAATATGTGGAAGCTAATGAGATCCCAGAGATGTTACTATGAGCGAGTGATGAGATGCATGCGTGTAAAATTAATACTTGCTTTTATTCACAATTCCTAAAATTATTCTAATGCATATTTATTAATTCAATTGAACTGACGTTTTTGATAAGTTTCATATAAAATTTTAGTTGTGAAGTAACGATATTGATTTTTTTCAATTATGCAATTTGGTCTGATTCCAAGTTTTATTCCAGCTTAACATTTTATAAAATGAAATATTCTCATTTAAAATAATAGTGCAACATTTTATAGTGTGGGTATTTTTTCTCATTGTCTGCCTCCATCTCTGCTTCTTTTCCAGTTGAAGAGTGTGGGACCGAAATTGGTCCCTTTCTTCAAGACTGTCGCCATATACTTTGTCGTGTTCATCCCCGTTGACAGGCCGACATTGGTGGCTGCAGCATTGAAATGTCTCCCAATCATCAGTCTTGTCGTCTTTGTCCTCCTCCATGGAATGAGCCTACATGATGAGTGAGTCCAATGAGCCTTACTTTTAAGTAGATTATCTGGTATTTATACAGCATACTTTATGGTGCATGTCAGTCATGGCAAATTGTGATGCATTATAAACTTTTGGGTATCAGTCATTTTCCTGACAATTAATTGTTTTATTTCCAATGACTGATCTGTCACATATTACATTATTAATTGTATATAAATAAATGATATGTACCTATGTAGTTGGAGGGCTCAAACTTGAGCAATGAGCAATAATAGCATACTGCGTTCTTATAGCTTACTGCCTCGTTAATTAAAGAGCTAAAAGAGCAATTTAATTACTTACCCAGTGTGCAATATGAAAATGGGCATAGTAGCAAAGACATAAGGGCTGTCCATAACCCACTTAGACACCAAATAGGGTTGGGGAGGAGGTACGAGGGTTGTCAAAGAAAGTCCACGTTTTGGGGTGCAGGGGTTGGAAGGATGTCTATGTAGACAATGGTAAATATACAGTTTATAGTAAATGACAGATTATCATAGCTACAAGAGTATTTTTCTTTTACTTACCTTTCCTTAAAATCAGCCTTAAATTACAGATAGTCCATGACAATCAATTAATGGCCCATTTCACAGCTTGGTCACAGCTTTCACTAGTTTCTAGTAGTTCTTTTCTTTTTTTAGTAGTTTAGTTTTTAGTAGTTTTAGTAGTTTTTTTCTTTTCTAGTAGTTTTTCTAGTAGTTCTTTCTTCACTAGTTCACACACAGTTTCACAGCTTTCACTAGTGTCTAGGATGAAGTCTACTAGTGTCCAGGATGAATTCTACTAGTGTCCAGGATGGGGCTTGGGGGGTCAAAAAGTGGCCTATTTTTGTCTATGTGGATTATGAACAGCCCCTAAGGAGGAGAATAGAGTTAGCTGAGGAGGTGTTCAGTAATACTAGGTGGCTGATAATGGGGACATTGTGTAAGGATGTGAGGAAGAGGCTGGTGAAGAGCTTGATAAGGAGCACAGTGTTATATGGGGCAGATATGTGTATCCTCAGAAAAGAGGATGAGAATAGGCTGCAGGCATTGGAGATGTGGGTGTGGAGAAGAATGGAGAAGGTGAGGTGAAAGGAGAGGAATACTAACGAGGAAGTGCTTGGCATGGTTGGTGAGTAAAGGAAACTTCTGAATGCAATTCGGGATAAGCAGGGCAGGTGGCTGGAGGAAGTAATAAGTGACGATGTGTTGCCCAAGACTGTGATTGAGGGAAGGAGTTGGACAAACATGGAAGGAGAAGAAAGAGAATAGGTTTTATGAACAGGATGAAGAAGGGTAGATCCTATGCTGAGGGAAAAAAAAGGAAATGCTACAGGTAGATAGGATCCTGCAAGCATAGAAAACCAGGAGGAGATTCTCTGACTTTTTTACAATAGCTACCTTTTACCGGAAGAAAACTTCAGAAGATGTACCTGCATGCGTTGATTTCTTATTACTCTTACTAAGTATAGATCCCTGAGGGACAACTTGGTAGACATCAAGAGACCTAGATAGGATCATTTGGGTACCATTGAATTAGTAATAGTGATATTGAAATTTCTGCCACCAGTTGGTGTGGAAAGATTACTACAAATGCAGTGAATTACTGTTTATACCCAGCCTCATCAATTTGGGATACAGTAGGTCATGATTGATGCTATCAAAAGCTTTACTAAGGTCATATAATATGTCCTGTACAGTGTTTTTGTTTTCCATGGCAGTGTAGTAGATGTTTTATGTCTGAAAAGTGTCTGAGATTGTTGACTTGCTACTCCAAAAGCCATGTCAGTAGCATTAATTAACCCTTTCACTGCAGTCAAACTGCAGAAACGTTCCAGCCACTGTGCGGCGAAAAAGTGAACGGTAACCTATGTCAGCACAGAAAGTATGTCTCTCGTTTTACCTGCAACTCAATAATCACTCACGCTCCTGGGAAGGGATTAGTACAATGTATAACAATGAACACAGTGAATGGCATTTGCGGAAAAAGAGGAAGTTTGGTAGTATGGGTAGGAACGACTACTTGCCAACGGAACGTAGTAGCTACGTTCTCAGCAGTCAGCCAGGTGAACATAGCTGCTATGTTCACAGCAGCGAAAGAGTTAAACCATGTTGATAATTTTTGATAAGTATGGTCATTAAGGAAGAGATATTCCTGATTATTTTTGTCCTTGTATGTTATCATTCTTTCATGTAATGGGGCCTTAAATGAAAAATAAATGTATGGAGTTTAAACTAACTTATTAGCTCATGAGTTCTTTTTTAGCTGTTTCAGGACAAATATCTATAAACTTGTTCATATATGTTAATGTGTAACCCACATGCTTAATGAACTAAGTAAAACCTCTGACTGTAAACTGTCTTTGGAGACCCTTTGTATATTCATTACCATACCATATAAACAGCTGTATCCTTCTGTCAACTATAAACTGTCTGAAAACCCTTTGTTTCATACTCCTGTATTTTATTGTTTTTTTAAAACTCAGTCTCCTCATAGATTTTCTTGTACATCTCTGTCAGAAATCATCTGTGCAACCATCATAATTGTTTCTATTTCCTGTTACAACTGCCATATTTGAGTGGCATATGTTACCATACCACTTAATATTCTGCAGATATTTATTGAGATATACTCAAGTCTCATCGTCTTCCATTCCTCTGGGAAATTGCTTTTCCTCCATTTGTAATGCTTCTTTTTCCCATTCTAATTCCTAACTTACTTGAACTAGTTAGCACTTTCATGTGAAAGCCATCCCTAGGTACAATTTTTTTTATTCCTTGCAAGGTTTGAACCTCTGCCATGTTCTGCCATGTCTTGTTGATTTCCTAAGCTCATTTTCTAAGCCTTGGTGGAGTCACTGAGTTCTATGCTATGTGCTAATATTTACTTCTAATCTCTCTCTCCTCAAAACCGCAACTGATTGTCAAGCCTTGCCAGTTGAATCACCATCTTATTGAGCCTGTATATATGTATTTTCCTCTCCAGTCCCTATAAATAATCATTTATTATTTGTTTTACAGATATGCTTACTCCAGAAGAATTTTAATAGGCCTGGGCCTATCTTGTATTGGAGACATATTGCTTATATGGCCGTCATACTTTGTTCATGGAATGATTGCATTTGGGGCAGCCCAGATCATGTACACTGCTGCCTTTGGGTTCAGGCCAATCAATGTACCCCTTGGAGCAGTTCTTTACCTGTTAGCTGCTTCAGGTGAGAGACTGGCCATCAACTTCTGGAGTTACAGTTTCTTGGCTCCCTCAGTTGAAAGTACTACTTTTTCAGTTCTTAGTAACTGCATTTTCTTGAGTCCAAATGAAATTTTTAACCCATGGACAATCAGGTGCTGGCTTCCTGAGGTTGCCTTAAAAATCTTGTGGTGTCAATAAATGTACATATCAGCCTGTGCAAAAAGTTTTGGTGTTTGTTTCAGCCATGCTTAGCTGGAGGGTTGATCTTTCTGTTTTCTCATCATTCCATCTTGTAGAGTATATTTTGCTGGCTGTTCTACAAGTTTTCTGAGGGCCAATTGGCTGACAGGCAGTTGAGTCTTCTACCGAACCAAATATAGTTGGTAACAATATTGTCCATAGCTGGTAAAGATAGCTGATAAAAGAAGATAGCTGGTGAAAATATTGTCCATATGATGGAATGATGAAAAATAAAAAAAACTAAAAGTCATACCTCCAGCTGGTACTGAAGTTTTTTTGCTTAAAATTTGTGTCACATGATAAGGCAATTCACCTTGTTTCCCACAATTTTTTTGTTTGATGTGGATGTCTCTGGCTTAATCTTTTGGAAAAAATTAGCTTCAAACATTGTTAAATAAGATAATTCATTTTGTTCCACACTTTTCATTTATTAAAAGCCAACCATAGTTTTGGCAATATGTACTATTATCCACGTGCAAAGTGACGAACATTGATCTTTGGTGCCTTGTGTCAAAACCATATAGGTAGTTTGTTTTTCATTAAATGGGATCTTATATAACAGTGTTTTTTGTTTGAACTTCAGCTTGCTGTAAAAATTAAAATTTCTCCCTGGTGGATACAGAATACTCAGAAGTAGCTGGGTTTGTATTTTTTGCAATTGTGGCAATTTTAATATCTTTTTTTTGTAAAGTCAAGGTATGTTATCACAACTCTTGGAAGCTGTTTTTTTGCTAATTTCACAGTCAATCATGTGTGAAATAAATATTGCAACTTTAACTGGTGTTGAAGCACAGAGTTTTTTATTTTAATTAATGAGTTATTCTTTTGAAAGTTGAATGTATATTTTTGCCTTAAAAGATTTTTTCAATCCATTCATTTCCCATGCTTTGGTTCAGTGATGTAGTATTCAAATGAAATCGGAAAAATAGATCTCAGACATGGTAGTTTTCTCCTTTGTTTTTTTTATTTCAACAAGTCATGGTTAATAAACTTGATGACTTCAGGCATCACTTCATAGAAGAACTTAACGTTAGTATCCATATTGATTAGAAAAATTTGTACTTTAGTACAATTATTTCATTTGTACAGTGCGTTTCATAGCTATACTGCATCGTCAGGTACAAGTGTTTGTATGATATTTATTTTTAAATTGCTGTGATAGTAAGGATGAGTCGGTTCCAAACATTTACTGGTTCTCGATACCGGTCCAGTTCTTACCTGTCGGTTCCCGGTTCTCGATACTCGGTTCCAACAATGGACTCTTATTTTCTGAATGAATGGAAAGTTTCAACAAACAACCAAGAACTGAAGGACAATAATTTCACTTAAGAGGCAAATAAACCAGAAAGCTCAGTAAATAAAACAAGATCTTCTCCATAATTTTATTAGCCAAGTATGACAAAACTAGTCCAAGTTTAAAAAGTCAAACTAACATGATCAGCCAATATATCACATTACATCAGGCTTTACTTCAGGTGCTTTCTCCAGGGTTTGCTTAGGGGGTTTTGAGGGGTTTGGCCGCAAAATTCAAATCCTTGCCACCGTTCCGTGCTGGTTCCTAAGTACCGACTTTATGCGATCGGTTCTCGGTACCGGTTCTAAGGGTCAAGAACCGGCAGTACCGAGAACCGGGTACCGGGACTGACCCATCTCTATGGGATAGTAATGTGATGTGGGAGGTGCAGAGGAAAACTAACTTTTGGGAGGGAAGGCAGGGGGGCATAGATTAAGGACTTGTGAGGAGGGAAAGTTTATTATTCAACAAAGAAAGTTTGTCGGAAACGAGTGTGAAGGCATGCAAAAAACTCCACTCCTTTTTGACAAAATTTCTTTGTTGAATAATAACCTCTCCCGCCTCATGAGCCATAAATCTATTTTCCTCTGTTTTCCCTCCCAAAAGTTAGTTTTTCTCCACATCCCCTGTGCCCCCACATCGCATTACTATCACAATAATAAATAAATAAATATTATACAAACGATTAAACCTGACGATGCATTAATGCTGTAAAATACATTGCAAATATTAAATAATTGTAGGAGAGTGCAAATTATTCTTTTCAATATGGATATTAGTCACGGTTAATGTGTTATCTATTCACTTGGCATAATTATGCATTTGTTTCTTTGTAGGAGTGTATGTTTTGATGCCTGGACTGCACGGAGTGCTGATTGCTGGGGTTCCAATTTACAGCACACTTCTCATTACCATGGCATGGAGGGCCATGGCCCGTGTCCAACTCTTTGAAGTAAGTTCTAAAGATATAGCTAAAATATTTAATGGAAACCACTTTCTCATCTATAATAAACTATAGTGGACATGTGTTTTCATATCTTTAAACATCTTTGAAGAACTGGAAATGTATATAATCATTGGAAATTATTTTATTTTTATTTCCAATGAAGTAAAAGACTTGGACAAGTTTTTTCTTGTGCATTCTTTATGGTTCTCATTCATTAACACCATGCTGCCATTAAAACAACCCAGCAGAAATTTCATTTTGAAGTTTATGTATGTGGTGTAACTAGCATTAACTTTCATATCTTTGAAACCTACTCATTTGGGTCAGATCTGAGGTGAAAACCTCCTTTGAGTTGACATACTCTTAGCTGGTAAAAATGGCCATGGCCTCTCATGTAGGTGGCAAAATGGCAATTATCAATGGCCATGGCCATTTTGGCCTTTTATGGCCACTGGCAATTTTCACCAGGGTTATACTGCTGATTATTTTCATCCAGTTGCTGTTATGACCTAGGATTGAGAAAAAATACTCAAAGCAGTCTATAAAATCAAACTATCATCAACCTTTACTGGCACATACATTGATGATTAGTAATATAATATGTAGTTACAAACATGTTCATGGTAAGTTAATTATCCTAATTTTCTTTTTGTTGTGATTTCCTGTATTCCTGAAATCAAGTTATATGTTCAAAATTGACTGTATCCCAATGGCCACTTTTGAAGTGCATTCATCAATTAAATTTTGATGAGCAGGCAATCTCAAGACTGGAATAACTCACATTTATATCTTTCTCTCTGTTGTTATTGTTATTCAAAATGCAAACTGCTCCAGTAGGGCAGCTTTAACATCCCTGCACTCAATAGGTTTGGCTTCCTCTTAATTTTTAAATTAAAAAAATTTAAAGAAAATTTAAGGGCACCAGTTTCTGACTCTGGAGGCTATGGAAGAGCCAAAATCAGAGATGCCGCATGAGGTAACTAATTTGTGAGTGCTTCTAAGGCTGGAAAAGGTGAATGAATGGGTTCTTTATAGCCGAGGGCGGTACTTTGAAGGGTGCAATGTGTAATTATATTATGTACTTTTCTCAAAATATTGTTTGTACAGGATTTATCTGAGAACTTAATTTTCATACCTTGTATATGCATTAATTCCCCAATTATTAACAGTACTAGTATCTGCCTTCCCTTCTCTTTAAACCTGCTACATACTTGGTTTAGACTCATCTATCGTTTAGGTTGTGTATTTTTCTCCCTTTCCAATTGCCCACCAACTCTCTGTGAATGCTGTCAATCTCATATTTTTCAAATCTCTGCCTCCTTGTCTCCCTCTCCTCTCTCTACCCACTCTTTTTAACCCATCCCTCCCTCAATCAAAATGTAAGTTTTTATAGAGTTGAAATCTCAATTCCAGGTGGGCAACACCCCTTCCTGTATGCCATCTATTCCACTGACCGTCAACCAGTGCTTTGAATCTCTGTATCATGAACAGATTGCTTTGAACTCCCTCCCTCCTCCCTCTGCACTTAAGTGCTTGTGTGGTAGTTGCATTCTATAGTTTAATTTGTGTCAATTTTTCCTCCCTCAGGAGCTGTGGACATGGACCAAACTGTGCTCCTGCGTTGGGGCATTTTTCTTCGTCATTTCTGACACCTTAATTGGCTTCCATCAATTTTATCACCCAATCCCACACTCCCAGGTAAGCCTGCTGGGTTATTTTGCTTATTACAGCTCAGATGAATAAAAATTGTAAATTATTAAATGTAAACAGTTTACTCTGCTAGTTTTGGGCAAACAAATGATTTATAAGGTTCATAATGACAATTGGTCAATTAAGAAAATTGGTTACTTGCCGTGCTCTCTATCTTACTTACTGTGATGAGAGGTTCTTGCATTTAGAAAGTAAAGATAGTAATTCTAACTTTGAATTACAACTCTTTGGATCATATTTTCAGTAGGTAACCCTTCCAATTATAATGGATCACTTTATTCATAGTTAATACTTCTGTTATAGATAATTGATTAATGCAGTCTTTCCAATCTTTAGAGGGTCATATTTTGCATTAGATATTTATAGTAACTAAGGTATCCATAATAAAAACATCTGTCAAGCATCTCAGCAGATGTTGATTCAAGGCATATGTCATATTGTGCCTAAAGACTTATTCATTTGCATATTTTATGGCAATAATGTTTGTCTCCCCAGATTTTATGATTGATATAAAGTAAAATCTTTACAATCTTGCTTTTGAAGTTATTTATCATAATGTTTTGACCATTGTATGAAAGTTGGTCGCAAGATAATAAAATTAGTTTTTCAGTTATAATACAATCCAAGTCTCCGAGTTGTTGTTGCATTTTTTCATAATTTGACTGTGTAAAATAGACTTTCCTGCCTTGAATTTACTATTGTCTCCCATGCCAATTCCAGCTTGGGACTTAAATCACTTCTAGATTTCAACTAGATTATTATTCTTGGAATTTTATTTCCTAAGAGCTTGTTAGACAAAAAATAACCAAACCTACCACCTACCTAATTTCAAGTTCATAGTTGTACTGATGTTGGACATGGTTGGAGAGGAGAGGAAGCTGGTGGTGGAAATTCTTAGTCAAAAGAGTTGGATAGAGGGCATTTTAAATAGAGGTTGTGTTGATGAGAGCAATCAATGATAGAACAATGGGGAAGCATGGAAGAGGAAGGAAGAGGATAGGAACTCTGGATGAAATAGGAAAAGGGAGACCATATACAGATTTTAAGAGGGATATATTCAAGATTACTGATGGAAAGGAAAACAGAATGTTATGCCAGAAATCAGGACATTAGGATAAGTAATGTCCAAAAACCTAACAATCAGTTGGTAGAATGTTCAAGTGAAGGGGCACTGGAAGTGCCCAAACATTCATATGTATTAATCAGTGAGTGAATATGTGTGAATGTTATGGAAGATTTAATGTCATTTAGCTTTTTGCTTTTAAAAAAAAGATTGAATGGCAATGTTAGAGAATAATTTTACTGTTCTGACCCTAAGCCCTCCTTAGAAGACCTCAATAATATGTGCGGCAGACTTCAACCACTTGATTTGTAATGGTTCTGCTGTATTATTATTGAATTTTTGCTTAATATCTAACTCCAACCCCAAGTACTACTTCAGCAGGAATGACAAAACTATGAACTACGATTCCACAGAAAAGGTATGACTTTCTTTATTTAGAAATGTAAATAAGATGAAAAGAAAGTAAAATTGATGTATTCATTACTGTTATTACATTACATGTGGTACTTAGTTTTTGTACTTGTGATATGTGGGCCAAGTGTGCCCAAGTAAGAACCATATTTGACAAAATATATTACGAATCTTTATTCTATGGAATTTTGGGCATGATTGTAAAAAAAGTGGTCAATTTTGTATGTAGAGGGGTCATTTTAAAGAACTGATTTCAATGGGGAATATTTTCAGTAAAAACAATTAACTTATACATTATTTCATTATTTACATGCACATGCCTGTTTTAATAGCCAAAATTCAGGACTGTCTCACTTTTTCAGGAATTATTGACACCCTAGTTTTAAATGCAGTCAAGCATGGTATCTTTCCGAAACCATGGTATAATATTAATAATAGTCTTTATTCATTGTAAGAGTAACACATGCTGCTGTAGATGCCAGCAAAAAGAATATAAAAATCAAAAAATACGCACACAAAAAAATATTAGATTAGACAAACTACAGATTCACCCCTGAAAAGTTCAGTTTGAAAAATTCCTTCAGTGAGTACAGGGAGCTATTTCTCTATAGCATTTTTAAACCTGCATAAGCTGGTTACTACAGCTGTATGTGGTAGTTTATTAAAATATTTTAGTGAAAGGTTGTCCGACTGGTTGAAGGTTTTTGTCAGTCTGCACTGAGTAACATCAATACTATTTTTTACCCTGGTGTTGTGGACATGAGTATGAGACCTAAGTGTAAATTTATTTAAATTATTTCTAACATAAATTAAACATAGAAAAATGTACAGATTAAATACTGTCATCAGTTTTAACTTGCAAAATAATGGACCGCAGTGATTTCGGGGCCCAGAGCTGGTTATCAATCTCTCTGCTTTCTTGTAACACTTGCGTGATTCCTTTTTTTTTAAGGCACTCATAATGCTGACCTATTATGCCGCACAACTGGGCATCTCCCTTAGTGTGGTGGACTGCAAAGCTTCGTACCAGCGCACAGAGAGAGAAAAGGCTGAGGAAGCAGCTCGCATTGCTGAAGAAAAGAATGCCCTCAGGGATGCAATTGATACCAAAGTGAACCTAGCCTCCCCCACGACTCCAGTCGGACTCGTTGGTCGTGGATAGGTTTGAATTGTGGACACTTAAAGGAGACTGTTCTGGGAGCATTGTCCAAGAATGATTTGTTCACAATTATGCGTGATACATATGATGAGGTCAAGATACATGATCTCTAAACCTTCTATTCTTCCTATCTTGTCTTATGGTAGCAGGACGTTAATGAAATTACTTCTAGTCCAAAGTGTTAGCCAAATAGTTCTATTAAAACCTCAGTGGTGTTTAGTAAAGCCCTGGGTCAAGTTCATAGTTTTTTACTGTTTTAAAAAAAGGTCACCAATATGTCTCTGAATGTTTACAAAAAAAGTAAGTGAGGCCCTTACTTAATGAAATTCCATCCTGAAAGATTAAGTAATCTTCAAACTCCATGGCATTTTCCAAATCAGTGCATTACATTGTCCTGACTTCATTTTCAAAGTGACATGTATTCTTCAGGTGTTGAAATTTACCTTTTATGTAACTCTCAAAAGTTGTCTGTGTACAAAACCTTACTATGCGCCATATTCATGAATATATCAACTCAGACTGAGAGGAGATGGTATCTTTGATGTCATTTGAAATGTTCACAGTAACACGGTGACTTTGTGTCTTAAGCTGATATGCAATAGTCTGGGGTTGACAAGACCATTCTCAATGACTTGAATTTTTTCTACAAGGGATCATCTGTAAACAAGGAGTATGTGTTCCTTTTTTAATTACAAATATATACATAAATATACATTATATAGCACTGCCCTGGGGATGCATGATTCTATGCTTTCCGGATAATTCTGCCCTTGGCTACGAGTTGGATAAAATAACAACTGCCCTTGTAGGGATTTATTTGTCAGAAACATCTTTCTATATAATACCCTCCACTTAATTAAAGTAATCAATCAAATTTCCTCATTCCTCTTGCTTCGTGATGACTCTTGTTAGTCATGGAATCCATGAAAGTGGAGGCCTTTTTGAAAAAGAATAATTCTTCAACATTCTATATACCTGGACCAAAAATATTTTTGATGTTAGTCTGATTTTTTCCGTATCTATTGTGGCACTAAAGCTGTGATGTTGACTTAGAATTATATTGTATGACTTAATAAAAGGTTATGCTCAGGTATCATCGAACGTTGAGCCATTGATGAATTTGAGGGATAGATTTTAGGTACATTTATTTATATATCTACAAATATATATGTCAATGTGGTTTCATGCATCATTATTCATCCTTGCTGGTAGAAAGACTATGCATGAAGGCCTAGGTGACTTATTGGGGTGTAGTGGAATAAATGAAAAAAAAATGTTCTGAATGGTTTTAAGGAAAGTTGCTCATATATTCCTCAGTATACTGAACATCACCCACCTCTGTAAAAACTTGGGGGATATAATTGGATGAACTGTCAAGACTGAGTGAATGTTAAATACCCTACTATAGCCTAGTGAGGAATATTGTAACGTTGTATCATGAAGGCTAATATTTTAGCCTTACAACATTGGTAAAGGCTTATAAATGCACATTAGTGCTAAGCCTTTCTGTGTGCTATATGTTTAAGTTATTCCTGTATTTTATATTAATGTTATGATTCTTCTGGATGATAAATGGAGATTATTGTATATATTCAAACTATACTGTTGAAGTGTAAATACATAAGTTAAAATACTTTTTTATGAAGTAAATATGATTTAAGTCTGTGTCCATGAATTTATTTTTACTTCCATGATCGGCTACCTCTTCCTCCTTCCCACTACATCAAGTTTCTAAATCAACCCTGCTACGTTTTTTAATCAAATAGTTAGCTCTAACCCTATAGTTGCATCAGAGATTTCCTTATATGCTTTCTTCTACAACAGTGGGGAAAAATATACCAGTATATTTGATTGTCACCTTCTTTCTTTGCCTAATCCTTTCCCACAAAATGTTTGAATGCTCACACTGTCATATTTGTTCCTGAGGAGTTCCAAATGCTTTATTGAAGTGGATGTGTAAGGATAAGGGAGTGATCATAGCACACGGTTTCATTTTTTCTTCTCATATAATCAGTGATAAGAAACTTCGACATCTAGCCGTGATGCTGTTTACTTTTGCTTCACAAGCAGTTGGAGAATAATTTTTTTCTGGACCCCGCATCAACCACAGCTAAGCCTCCTAGAGCATACCAAGCGCACTGCCTAGCGACCCGACAGGCCAGTGAGTCTTTTTATTGCTGCATGGAAAAACACACATGGTAATAAAACATTTTACACAATAATGTACATTATCGGTGGAATAATAGTTTGGTCCCTGTTAAAAATATAATCATATCATTCACTTTCCCCTCCCCCTATATAAAGATCCATCCCTAATTATTAGAGGTGAAAGTATCATGAACATCTCATAGAATGCTCAAACAATTCAGGGATATGACAAAAGATATTAATTTTGACCGGCGCACCTAGATTAAGGAAGATGATGGTCTATGTGGCCAATGATCAGTATGCTGATCCGTTTCAGTGAGCCAGAGAGTCATATTTCCCGAATACGGGATCCATTTTCACGATTCAAGCACCCGAAAAAATTTCATCTCTGAAATTTCAGAGGGTAAAAAATTTCATCGGCAAATTTTTCAAGAGTGAAATTTTTTTGTGGGCTCGGATCGCGACCGGACCCAGTCCATTGGATTTGGGGGTGAAAGTTGTAGTTCAAGAAAGTTATGTTATTAATGCGTTGGAAATGCAAAGAGGGGGCTCCAGACCCCGTCACTACGTCATTTTTATCACTAAGAGGCAGTAATTTTATCAGTTTTATTGTGATTTAATTACTGGCCATTTGTACAAAGTACTGACACAAACGATTTAAAGTGTTTGTATCACTTACTACCAATGATTCTATCTCTGAGCGAGAGATTTTATTTGTCACTGAATTTTATGTGAAATACTGCCACTATATTAAAATGTTATTTTTCTTTACATCAATAAGATAAGCTTTTAAGTACACCACTTTTCAGTTTTACAGGGATGATTCAGCGGGACCAACAATCCAAGATTTCATTTGCATACCAAAAGATATGTGATCTGCTGATGGACACACATCAAAGAAATTCTGATTTAGTACTCATGTGAGAAATAAATGGGAAGAATTACAAAGGAAGACCAAGAATGGAACACAAAAAGCAAACTTTGAAGGATGCAAAAGTATTTACTTAGGAATGACAAAGTTTACAAATAGGAGAGTAGAGAGCTGCAGTGAACCAGTTGATGATTAGTGTGCAGGTACGCTGTAGGTTTCTCAAATCTCCAAGTGAATTCATCCCCTTGACTGGGGGAGTTTCTGTCAAGACTCCAGCCATTAGGATTGGTTTATCCTATTAGCTTATAGAGATGGCGATTTGCAGGGTTAATGAAGTGTCACTTTTTACTCCCATAATATTTATGTTCTTCACAAATCCATTGTGTCTCAGGATGTGTCCAATCCATCTGGTTCTTCTTTTCTGTATTGTGTTCCATATGTTCTTTCATCTTCTACTCTTCTGTACACTTCATCATTTCTTATTTTGTCCATCCATTCATTATATCTTCAGCATCATCCTCCAGCACCAGGTTTCAAAGGCTTCTAGACTGTTCTGGTCAGCATTTCCAATGGTCAATGCATCCGATTCTTAGAGTGCCACACTCCATACAAGTGTTTTCACTTATTGTTTCCTAGTTTGAAGCCTTATCCTGTTTAAGAACAGTAGTTGTCTTTTTGCCATGAACATCTCCTTAGCTTGTGCTGTTCTTTGCTTGATATCCATTGTACTTCTTCTGTCCCACATGATGGTACTTCTGAGATATGTGAAGTACTGTACTTGCTCCAATTTCTCTCCTCTCAGGGTGACTTCTATGTCTGCACAATACAAATTTGAAAAATATATGCACAAACATTATCCCTAGATGCTCAAGGTGTCAATATATAGGCTCCAACTCCAACACATTAAATACATGGCGAGTTTTAAATTAAAACTTAAATATTTGTGGGAGCAAAAGGAATATTATCTGCAGAAGTTTATGCTTCATTTCATAAGAACATTTTGAGATTAAAGACATTAAAAAATATTACAAAAGCTAAATATGAATGAAAAGGAAAGAACATATCCCTTTGGTAAGGTGTGCATGTACTTTTTAAAAATTTGATAAAATGGTTTAGAGTAATGAATGAGTATCCAGAGAGAGGATGCTATGTTTTCACCAGAAGATAATGAGATAAGGATAAAAAACATGGATCATGGCTTGAAGGAGATTGGCAGCAGTTCTGATTTGAAGGTGTGTCTTTGATGATCAGAATCCAGTGCATAAAATAATATACAAAGTAGGTGACACAAATGCCACCTAGTGCCAAGATTTTGTCGCCAAGTGACAGCACTTGGTGCTGGCAAAAAAAAGGGAAAAAAACTCAAGTTCTTCGCATGTTAGTAATGAATTTTTTCCATTTGAAGGCAATTTTTTTTAAAGATGGCTCAATGGCTCTGTAAAGGGCCAACTTTTTTTTGCGCAGCAGCAGTAAAGTGGAGACTTTACAGCCAGAGAGCAAAACAAGAACTTTTTTGGTAATTTTAATGGGGTTTTGGGTGGTGGATGGGGTTCAAGCTGTTTCAGAGTCGCCCAGTGAAAATTCCTCAATATACGCTCCGTCAGAATCCATATTTTTAAAAATCACCATCAGCATCATATGATGATTTACTACCACAGAGTTCTTTTTTTTCCTGAAAACCCTGCAAAAAAACTTACAACTTTTTTGTCTCTTTAGTTTCTAAGAGGGAATCGTAAAAGTTCCCACATTTTATCAGGTACTTGGATTGTGTCTGGACTTGGTCCATTGGACACTGAGGTGGAAATTTTGGAAAGTTGGACTTTCACTCTAAAATTGCTTAAAATTGCCATTTCCGAGATATAACAGAAAGAGCCACTTTCTAGGAATTAGAATCCTGTACTCGAAGAATACAACTCTCAGACTCACTTAAGGGGGCGAACAGTGATCCCAAATCTGTTAGTAATAGTAGACTTTGACATATTTTTGTGAGGCTGTTACTTAAACGTCACTGTTAATGGTTGTATGCCACATTGTTTTTTCAATTAACCCTTTGAGTGTGGTATGACATGATATCATGTCATGGTTGTTTCTACGCCGGTGCTGATGATGTTATATCACATCAAGGGTACTGTGAGTGATCTAGCTTTCACGAGGGAGCTGTTCCAGCTTTCACTAGGCCCTCTAGCGAAAGCTGGAACATTCATGGTAGGTACCAATGATGTGATATCACATCATCAGCACCAGGGTAAAGACAACCATGACATTTTATCATGTCATGCCTCACTCAAAGGGTTAAGGTTCATATTGTTTATGAGATTGTCCTTATTCATTGAAGGAGAAATATAAAACTCAGAAGACAAAATTATGTACAATGAGAGCTATAATATATACTTCAACTGACCAACAGGGTAATTTGCCCAGTCTGAACTTGAAGCAAGAATTGAGTGTACATAAATAAAATATATTCTCAATAAAATAATTTTAGAATTAAAGAGAATTCTTCTGCATTTGGGTACCCGAGTCATGGGTTGCAATTTAGGCAACTGTAAATTCATGGTATTGTAAATGGAATGTGTAGGGTACAGAGTGGAAGATTTCTTAGAGACTACTCAAAGAACATAGGGAGAAGGAGCTACAGCAGTTTGTATCCATAATGAAGACAAATACTGAATACTCTTTTATACAAGTTATTGAGTTTTTACACCAGTGGTGTGGTAATGTACTAAGCATTTGCCTTTATTATGGATACATATGTAGAATACTTCTTCGAAGTGGTGCTAGACGCAGTCACGTTTATTTGAGATACAAGGTAGCACAAGACTGAGATGTGAGATGAAATCAGAGACGTTCAACCTGGTTCAACTTGAGTGTAAATACCTAATTGTTAGTATAATTTAAAAACTTAACAAAAAAGAAGATTGCTTGTTAAATTAAGTATAATCGAAAATAATATCGAATTTGGAGCTGGAGTGCTCATTAACTCTGACGAATAACCGTACCAGCGAGGTGGAGGGTCATGTTTCCCAAACAGGGGATACAATTGTCTAAAAAGTGACTGCAGTGTCTGGGAAATGGTGCATCCGAGGCAGTTTTAGACTGCAGTCCCTGGTCCTAGGGGGTCGAACTTTCTCCCACGTATATAATGGATCAAAGCAGGATGCAATCCAAGCACCTGAAAATATGTGCGCGATTGGTTTTTTTGGTTCCTTCCCAGAAACTTTGGAGATAAATAAAGAGGTAAATAAGGCTTTTCGGTAACCAGCCCGCGACCAAAAATGTCCAGGGATTAACTGTTTCCAAGATATAGCCAAAAGAGTCACATTTTTGGCCCCCGCATCCTGTGTTCGGGGAGATTCATTGAAACTTATGCTGGAAACTCGAACGAAAACTTGGTGTTTTGAAAAGTGCGGGTTTTAACTAATGTGGCGCTGCAGCTAACAAAAGAACCACGATACCTTAGTTGAGCTAGCTTTGAGTTAGAACCGGGTTAATTGGAAAATCATCGGAATTCTCTCCTCGTTAGGCGAAAATTTTCCAAGAATTACATATTCCTTGATGTAATGCTTTAAAATATAACGCCACTCTTTCCGTTTCCATGACTTGAGGGTGGATGTGTACGGAATTTATCTTGACGTGGCCTTCGCAATTGAAGTTGAATGGGATATGATATAATTGGACATCGTCGATCTTTACTGAAGCAAGGTAGGTTATAATTAAGTTTTTATTTTGTACTCGAAAATCTGACTCTTCATCGTGATCACGTGTAGTAGGAAAACAGAACAAAATGCCAGAACATCAGAACAAGTACTGTCCAATCAGCTGTTAGCCGTGGTAGAATACTGTAATGAAAATGAACGTTACCGTGTGTTTGCGTTAAGTGTAGTTTGTACTGCAAGATTGGATGTACGTGGTTGCAGGGCAGTGGTCTTTCTCTGGAGGAGACTATTCTCTTCTTCCACGCATCTATGCTGGACATCCTCGCCGTCTACTTCGCCTTGGAGAACCTGAACCTCACATACCAACGCTGACTGCGGGAATTACTTTCAAGAGGTGTGCTTCGCAGAAATGATGCAGTCGGTAGATCTGGAGCCATGGACCCGGGCAGGAGGTGGAAACCGAGGAGACCTTGTTTGGGTGACGTAAGTACAATCTTTAGCCGACCTCTGATGGGGAAGTGGATCCTGGGCGAGATCGAACGGGGTAGTCGCTGGGTCTTCATGGTCCCTATTAGGTACCATAAAAATCCTGCTTATTTATTCATATTTACCTAGAAATTCTTTATATTTGTCACGCACAGAATAAGTTTTTCACATCTTTCTGTGCATTTTCCGCAAGTATATTTTTGGCATCTTGAACATATTTTACCGTAGTTTCATTCCATTTACATGCTTGGACCTGGCACAGATTTCTTTTTCTAATTTGTGTACCTGAAATGGAGGGTGCTTGCTCTGGCTGTGACTTGATATACTCACTCGTAGTTCTTCAGCTACCTAGTGTGAAAATGAATTTATGGCGGCTGATATTTTGTGAAGTGACCTTGTATATCACCATATTGGCAGCTAAATCTAGGATACCTATTACATAAAACTTGCACAGGCCATCGGCGAGATCCAGCACGCGTGGTGTATTTCCTTGCCATTTGGTCTAGCCCGGGGTGCCCACCCCCGCCCCAATGTTGGCGCATTCCCCCCCCCCCTAAACCAACAACCACCCCCCACCCCCACTCGCCGGTATATAGCTACTTACCAGATTATAATTTGATAGCCTGTTCAAGGTAGTATGGAATAACACCGAGGGGGACGGAGGATTCGGGAAGGTTTTTAATTATTAGCTTCACGAATTCATTTCTAACACTTTTCTGGCAATAAAAATCTTAAATCATACACGCTGTCGACCACTGTGATATCATTATTTTTAGAGTTAGTTTTGAGGGTTTGGCTACAATGACTTTTGACCAAACCCTGAAAAGCTAGCTCTTAAAAAATAGAAATAAAATCTTAAGCAAACTATTGTGCTTTTATAGGGGAACCAATTAAGACTTAATACAATGCTAAAAAAACCATAAGGATGTGAGAGTTTATTTTTTACGATGGCATGCTTAAAAAAGGTATAAATTGTAAAAATGAGAATCGTTTAGTTCTTATATTTTACTAAAGTAACTGAAGGCTTCTTTCATATTTTGAATTAAGAAAAAATATGGGAAATATATTGAATATTGCACTCCTAAAACTATACAGCTGGGTCCTGTATCTAACAAAATATGCAGTCAACTTAATGAAAAGACACTATTATGATACTTTATTCCACACCTTACAGCTATATTTTGAATAGAATTGAATTGAATACATACAGCTCTTGCGAAAGCTTATGGCATTCGGATGCGTGGCATTTGTGTTGTCCAAATCATACCAATTCCATATTTTGAAATGCACTCATGCATGGCACAAATACCATGTCTTCTCCTGGTGTCCAGTCCTGGTGGTGGTGGTAATATTTTGACTACCCTACCCTTGATGCTATTTATACAGCAGTAGTTTTTGTCTTTGCTCACATGACAAATCAAATTTTTCTATAGCTTCACTGTTAAGAATGGATTTTAAAATGTCTTTTTCGGAAGAAAGGACAAGCATGTCGGAGAGCCAGACATCTCCCATGCTGCTTCTCAGCCTATTTTTTACCATTATTAACCCCACTGAGTGCGGCATGGCATGATATCACGTCATGGTTGTGTTTATGCCGGTGCTGATGATGTGATATTGCCTTCATGGGTACCGTGATGGTTCCAGCTTTCACTAGGGGGCCTAGTGAAAGCTGGAACCTTTCTTGACCCACTGATCCAGAAATCTTTGTTCTGCTATATTAGGATCTCTACTTGGACCATCAGGCTTGTCATCATAAGAATCTTGGGTGTCACTTTTGTCATTATTTTGGCTCAGACTCTCGTCATTCAAGCTCAGCACATCTGATAAATACTCGGGTAGCTAACTTTGTACAGTTGACTAAATAAAATAACTTCTTCACCATCGATTCCGCAATACTCACACAAGTCACTGACGAGAATTGGCCTTAGGGTACTATCCATATTTTTAACAACATTGAGTAAACCTTCATAGGAAAAATAGGTCATTTGTTTGACAATATTCAGAGAACTTTCTGGAAACCGATCCCACAGCTGAAGACTTAGGGAATCAAGGATTTGAAAGTACACTTCTGATCTTATTTTTGCTTATTTCACTTCTGATCTTATTTAGAATGTGTGTACATTCTAAATAAACATTAAGTACACATTGTAACCTTTTCCTTCGTCCTCCTCGGAACAAGGGTGCGCTCGTGAAGGGAAAGGGGTGGGGGCAGGGAGTGCTGGCCGTCAATATTACTAAATATTTATGATATACTAATATAGTATACAATTAAAAAACTGAAAATAGCGTTATCCTATTATATCTAGCTCTGCTACTTTGCCTAATTTTAACCCATCCCTAAAAATAAACTTGCTATAAAGTAAGAAAATTTATTTGAATTGAAAGTTTCATATGTAGAGACGAAGTTAGTTATCGAAGGGGAGGAGGGTACGAGGGGTTGAGACAAATGCTGCAGTTGTCGACTAAGGAAAAGTGGGGGTAAAAAATCACGGTAAATGGTAACGTGCAGTGTATGCACGATCCGACAGTCTAAGCCTTTTGACTGTACTGTGATGTGACACATTGGCAGATGTTGGGAGGAGGGGGCGGGAATAAGACTGAAGGGATGCCTAGTCAGTTATGCTACTGGGTTGAGTTCGGGGATCTTATGGTGGCCTTGATGACTGTGCGGTGCGGCAGCCAAGGAAGAGTATAGAGAGACGCGACCGAAGTAATAGAAGCTTTCGGCTGGCTGAATGGTTCTCTATAACTTCACGATGTTTTGCTTCACTACACTTAACGCTTAACATTAATTTGTATTTATAACCTTTCAATACGTGTATAAATCACTGTAAACGGGTAAAAATATTTACATTTAGTGAATTTCTTTATGCATTTTAAAAATCCCCTAAAATTTCTTATTTCCCCTCAAAATTTTTTCTATAGCGCAACTTGCGCCATACATCCCCCCTGTGGAAGGCCCTGTATGTATGGTACAAAGCAGTCTGTCATATTGTTTCAAAAATGTATAGGAAATGTTTTAATTGAAGCCAGCCAGAGTGGAAATCCAAGTGCGGGTACATATTTTATCACACCTCTAGGAAAGAAAACTTTTGGAATATCAATTTATTATTTTAGGCATTATCATCCTAAAAAATGTGTCCATACTAAAACATGGTGCATATTTCTTTAGCTCTTAATCAGTTTGCTTTCATTTCTTAAATATCCAATTAATAAACATTACTTCATTAGGGCTGATGGGCCAATGACGTTAGAGAGGGGTAAAAATTTCTATCATTCCTTGATTGAAGTGTGGAAATGTTATGAAAAGTGGAAATGAAAGCAATGGATGCAGTTGCGAATGAGTTATCTCCTTAGTACTTCCTTTGTGCAGCATGATAGACTAGATTCTTCCTATCTTCTGGGAAAGTTGCATTGCTAGCTTGATGAACCTTGAGTGGCAACCCAAAACTGTCAGAATTTCATCCATAATGGAAAAAAATCCTTTGAAAAAATACCGAAAACGTCTGAACCTATTGATTTGAAGCGCTCTTGTATTTTCTCACTAGGCTGTGAGAAAATTACCTAGAAGAGGGCAAGGAGGAGGAGGGGGAGGAAGGATAAAGGAAGGCGGCTGGGAAGGGGTGGAGAGAGCAGTTAGTGGGCTTGCTTGATTCTCCTGATATGTGGGTTTCTCCTGATACGAAAAGGCTTCGAAGAGCCAGATAAATGAATGCTCAAGCAATTTAAGTTGTAATGGGGAGGCGTTGGGGAAGGGAGGCAAGGATGCCCATGTTGAAACACTGATGGCACTCAAAGTTGTGGGTGGAGGTGTGGGTGGGAACAGGGTGTGAGGCATGTTGGGAGGAGGGGGTTACACACCAATGTATGCCGAAACTATATATCGAAGGTTGAAGGTACCTGCGGTGAATCCAACTTATAAGGCTTCACAGATATTGCAGAGAAGAATGTACTCTGCATGGAAAGTGATACATAAGGGAGAAGAATTGGAGTGTAGAGGAAAGGAGTGGAATTTACAAGGGAGGGCTTTAGAGACGTTTGAGAAAGTGATTACTTTAGAAATTTGAACTATTAAGACTCAAAATGCTAAAAATCAAAATTAATATTAATTTTCTCTCGAATTTTTGCCAATATGAACAAATTATGCTGCTGGACCCTAGGAATCTAGGATTATAAATCAATTTGAATTGAGAATATTTACCAATATTGGTCTAAAGTTGCATGAAAGAAGCAGGAGCCCAGAGGGAAGTTGTCTTGACCCACAACTGTAGAAATCTTTGCCACCCTAACTAAATATTATTTTGAAAACTATTTCATGGCCACCGTGAATGAGTTCTTTGGTTACACTCTACTCTGAATGATGTGTGACAAATATGTTTTTTTTTAGGAGTTCGGCTCATTAATTTTCTTACAGATGTGTTTTTGTTCATTCCAGAATTACAAACAAGAGGGCCGCTAAGATGATTTTTGGTCACCCAAGAGTTTAAAAGGAAGTAGCCTGCTACCATTCTGCAAAATATGGGTGAACCACTGCTTTCTATTGAGGCCATCAAAGTCATCAGCTCGGTCTACAGGGCAACTGATAAACCTTCAGCAGCTACCCATGATGGAATCTTGTTCAGATAAGTACATCTGGATTTCACAACTTGGTATTTTTATGTGCAAATTAACCGCTGAAATGAGACCTCACTTTGCTGATATGAAGGAGAAATGGATATGATATTAGTTACAACATTCAATCATTCATTTGACAAGCCATCCTAAAATAGGTTGACTGCAGCCCTCCTTCCTTCCCTTTCCAGTGTTATTTCCCTTACCTCCCGGTTTCATCATCGTCATCGTAGTTCATCCTAAATTTTTCCAACTACCTGATCATCTTGCTCTACTTGACACTGCCAAAGGCTTTCTTCAAATCAACGAATGCTTCATACAACGAATGGCTTGTACTCCTTTTCTCTAGCAGTACTTTCAGGCATAGTATGGCCTCCCTGGTACGTCTGTTCTTCCTAAAACCAAATTGGTTTTCAATGACGCTTTCTTCAATTTTCCTTTCCATACTTTGGATTAATTTTCATGGTAGTATTTTTGATGCATTTGTTACTGCACTCAAGATTCAGTGATCCTCACATTTCTCAGTCCATGACTACTTTAGTATCTTTTCTCATTTGAAAGTCCTGTAGTAGTCTTCCACTTAGGTAGTTATGTTAGATTTCCAGTTTCCACTCCAACCATCTACTTTATTCTTCATTTCATTCTGAGTCTTTGAGACCCTCTTCTTCATCTTCAGTCTTCTCCCCAGTTCGAATTCTATTCTTCCATCATCATCATTCGTTGTTCAATCCTAAGATTGGTTGACAGCAGCCTTCCACCCTTCCTTATCTATTGCTAGTTCCCATACCTCTTGGTATCTCTTCCTATGCACTTTCCTCTGTAATTGGTCCATGAACTTATTCCTGGGTCTTCCTCTGGGGACTTTAACCTCCATTTCACCTTCAATTATGTTCTTCACAAACCCATCGTATCTCATGGTATGTCCAATCCATTTGGTTCTTTTCTGTATGGTGTTCCATATGGTCATTTCCTCTTCTACTCTTTTTTACACTTCATCATTTCTTATTTTGTCCGTCCATTTTATCTTCAGCACCCTCCTCTAGCACCAGGTTTCGAAGGATTCTAGTCTTTTCTGGTCAGCTTTTCCAATGGTCCATGTTTCCGAACCAAAGAGAGTCATGCTGCACATGAATGTTTTCACATACATTTTCCTGGTTTGTTGTCCTATCTTCTATGAGCACAGCAGTTGTCTTTTTCCCATGACCGCCTTCTTAGCTTGGGATATTCTCTGCTTGATGACCAATGTACTTCTTCCATCCCATGTGATTGCACTTTGAGGTAGGTGAAGGAATCCACTGGCTCTAATTTCTCTCCTCTCAGCGTGACTTCTACATTCAGCTTCTCTTGTCTGCGTACTAGGATTCTAGTCTTTGTCTTACTTATTTTCCTCGTATATTCTTGGAGAACTTGGTCCATTATGTTTAGTGACCTTTGAAGATCATCATGATTTCCAGCTATGGCTGTGGTATCATCTGTAAAGCACAGCGTGTATAATTCTTCTCTGATAATCTTTATTCCATTCAGCCAAATTTCTTGTGCCTCTCTTATGGCCTTCGCCAAGTACATGCTGAACAGTGCTGGTGAGAGGTTGCATACTTGTCTTACTCCTTTGTTAATTTTAGCTTCTATCTGACTTCCATTTCTCATTCTCATTGTGATGACTTGCTTCCTGTATAGTTTGTGAACTGTTTCCAGGGGAAACACGTCCGAAACAAATAACCACTACCTGTACATTTGAGAAGGGGTTTATTCCAACTTCAACTAACACTACCGTTCCCCATCATGGCACACCTTATCCCACCAAAACCCACACCATGACCACTACCACGCCAAAATACACCAAGGCAGTGGTGTCATCTACAAAACAACAGACACACAAAAACAACTGACACAATACATACCCTTCATCCCTTCCCCAAGTTATAAATAATTACAATAAGAAATATCAATGAAAATTAATATCACTCATGGTCACAATAAAGGTACCCACTTCTCTTCTTCCTCAGTTACAATAAATTTTCATAGGAATATCAAAAAGGTTTTCAGCATATTCATCAAAATCAATGGTTGTTACATATTACCAGTTCCAAAACAAGAATAACATAATGAAAGATATAAAAATGGGTGCAAAGAACACAGACGAAAGAAAAAATCTTCCCAGCAAGCCGGGAAACCAATTCCATTAAACCTTGGGAGCTGCAAATAGCCTCCTCACCTGCTGGCCCCAATGCATCTCCTTCCGCCATTTAGAATTCTTCTAGGTATCTGCTATAGCCTGCCATAACACAAAATAACTCCTCATTAAACTCAGAATAATTGTTTCATATTAACAGCAGTGCAATATAGAATGTTCTTTACAAGTTTCAATGCTTTGGAGGAACAACAACCCTGTTGCTTCGACGTAATTGTGCTTCTGGTTGATGTGAGGAAGGGTGTGGCACAATGGCTCTAGACTGTACCTGTGACTCAAGACTCTCAGAATTAAGTGTCTCTCCACTTCCTGATTCTCTGCACTGGGGGTTTGAAGCATTAGTTTAGTTAGGTAGCCTTGCTCATTACAGCTACTAGTTGACCCTTAATATATTGCAATACACCTGGATTTTGATTTCTCACCAATACTTCTTCATGCACTGTAAACTCTGGGAACTTTTGCCTCTCAGTCTCAACTCTTGGAGTCCTCAGAAACCCCCCCCCCCCCCCCCTGAAAGCTTGATGCTTTGGTGGCCTAACTGGCTTTAACAATGGCAAGGGGGTCCTTGGCTGGTGCCTGAGAATGACTGAGGCAGGTGATACTGATGTGACCAAACTAGGGGTATTTCTTTAAGAAATAAAAAAATTATTATATGGTGCTCAAATACTAGCTTACTTTGATTTTCTAAATCACCCCTAAGATGTGAACTTAACATGTCTATGTGCTGTTTAGCCAAATTATCTCCTATGGTGCGAACACTTCGTTCTGCCAGCACATTTGAAGAAGGATGGTATGGTGGACTGTTTGTCACCTTGATATTGTTTTGCTTGCAAAACAGAGTAAACTCCGCTGACTGGAATGGAGGACCATTATCGCTAACAACTTCTTGTGGTATACCAAACAATGCCATAAGCGTCCTCAATTAAAAAATTATATTCTGAGCACATGTTCCTTCCATTACCCACGCTTCTATCCATTTTGAGTAGCTATCCACCAAGACTAAAATATGATGCCCATGGAATGAGAGCAGGTCTAAATGCACCCTCTCCCATGGTTGCGTCGTCTCAGGCCAGGGTACTAAATACTTATGTTGAGGAAGTTTTGCTTGTGTTACCAAACATGTTTTGCAATTAACTATGATATCTTCAATATCCTTTTCTATCCCAGGCCACCAGACCATTTGCCTTGCTAGCAATTTCATCCTCACTATGCCAACCTGTTGCTCATGGAGCATCTGTAATACCTTACACCTGAGTACTCTAGGAACTATAACCTGGTTACCCCAACACAAGCAACCCTCAGAGACGGTTAACTCATGTCTACGGACAAAATACGGTTTCAGCCCTTTTTCACAATATTTTGGCCAGCCTGCCTGAGTGAATTGCAGTACTTTTTGTATGACTTTATCTGCCCTGGATTGTCCTGTGATGTCCTCATTGTTTAAGGGACCCTCGATCCGAAAAATACCCTCTACATCACCTGTGGTTTCCATTGGTAAGGGCAAGCATGATAATATATCTGCATTTTTTACATTCTTCCTATACACCATCTCATAATCATAGGAGGCTAATATCAGAGCCCATCTTACAACCTTGAGGCTGCCAATGTGGGATTACCTACTTATAGCCCCAAGATTCTTTTCAGGACATTGGCATCAGTGATATTGGTAAACCATTGACCATACCAAAATTTGTGAAACCTACGCAACCTAAAGACTATAGCCAATGCCTCCCTTTCAATTTGAGCATAGTTTTTTTCTGCAGGCATCAGTGTCGCAGAGGCACACCATATTGGCTTTTGTATACCGTCAATCACATGACATAAAACTGCCCCCACTCCATATGGAGAAGCATCAGTGATGAAAACCAAGGGAAGTTAGGGTTTATTTATTTATTTATTTTTGTTATCCCAATAACCCAAGGGAAAACACTTTTACAATACATTGATTACCAATTACAATAATTATTTCAAAAACTTACTGCATCACAAAATGTTTACAAAAGAATTATTAAAAACAAGCATTACAAAAATATAAAAATACGCACTTGTTTCCAACTACTACAATAATTCTTCCAATTCTCAAAATATTAAATTCACATACAAGCAATGCATAATTCGCAGGTCATGGTAACGCATGTTTCTTCATTATGAAGTTGATCTGGGAGGTAAATACATTTTTATCCCATGATAAATCTAACTGGTCACATACAGTGTTTTATTCCTTACACATTCTTATAAGTGGTGAGTTACAACAATATCTGGATTTAGCAAATGGAGTAAAGAAGGTTTGCTGGTACCTTTGGTTAAATTGTGGGACATAAAAATTTAATTTATGGAGGATAGCCGTGTCTTTACCATACTTTATTATTTCATACAAGAACTTAAAACCTATGCCCTTCCTTCTTGCAGAAAGTGTAACAAGTCCATAAAAATTCAGCAGGTTTTTATAAGAGATATAATTTTTGTACATCGGATACACTTTATAATCCCTGTAGAAAAGAATTCTAAGAAATTGTTTTTGTATCCGTTCCAACAAGTCTATATATTTCTTTGCAAATGGTGCCAACACAATAGCTCCATATTCGAGTTGAGACCTAATGAAAGGGTTATGTAACATTGCCATTGCTTTACTCTTCTGAAAAGCAGTTGTACTTCTTATAATGAATCCCAATGTCCGATATGCAGATGTCACTAAATTTTCAGTGTGAGGTATGAAGGTAAATTTTTCATCAAAAGTTACTCCCAAGTCTTTACACTTTCTTTCTTTAACATGGCTCAACCATATTAGGCTCCATAGTACATATAACAATAATCATAGGGTCTTTTCTTCCTTGTATATGTGATCTTATAACACTTATTAGCATTTAATGTTAAGTGGTTCCTTTTACCCCATTGAAATGAATTATCAATGTCCTTCTGTAGAAGGGTGCAATCCTGTATTTGGTTCACATTCATGAAAATCTTTACATCATCAGCATACATTAAACAACGGGAATGCATTATATATTCAGGTAAATCATTTATAAAAAATCGGAACAACAGTGGCCCCAGGTTTGATTCTTGTGGTACACCTGAAGTGGCTTCATACATTTCAGATTTATACCCTTTTAAGACAACATAATGTTTTCTATTTAGTAGGTAAGATTGCATAAATATCAACATGTTATCAGAAAAGGCAATTTTTGTTGATTTGTCCAGCAGAATGTTATGGTCAACCTTATCAAAAGCTTTTTGAAAATCCATATATACAACGTCAGTCTGCCCTTTCTTACTTAGATTCTCATAAACTTCTTCTGTGAAGTTAATTAGATTTGTTATAGTTGATCTTCCAGATCTGAACCCATGTTGAACATCACTAATCAAGCTCTCTGTTTGCATAAAAATATGCTTGTACAAAATTGTCTCAAAAACTTTTGAGAATACACTCAAAATTGAAATGGGTCTGTAATTTCTAATGTCTCCTTTCTCACCACTTTTATGAACCAGACAGATTTTAGCAGTTTTCCATTTTTGTGGAAAAATATTTGTTTTAAGAGATAAATATGTAACACAATGGTTGTATGAATATGTCTCAGCAAGCTTTAACTATATATGCATGTACACCATCATCCCCTACAGTTTTCTTAGGTTTCAGTCTTTTTATGGCATTTTTAACATCAGATTCTGTAATAGTCACTATATTAATACAATTTTGAGAGTTCGACTGTACATTTGGATGGAAGACGTTCTGTACTCTGAACTGAGTTTCATACACTAATTGAAAATAATTCCTAAATTCAGATACAGTCTGTTGTGGATCCATTAGTTCAGTGTTATCATGCCCCATAACATTAGGAATTTGTCGATCTGATTTTTTATTTTTTATAAATTCCCAAAAGGAATTGATTCTTTTGGTGGTTAGATCTTGTTCTACACTGTTAACATAATTTTCATAGCAAAGTTCTAAGTTCTTTTACAGAAATTTGTACAAGCTGATATTGATACAAGTGATACAGAGAACCACTTTTTTTGGAATGCTATAAGTGTCTCAGTTTCTTTTTTATTAACTTTATCAAATTAGTTGAGTACCATGCTGGATAATTATTTGACCTATTCTTACACTTAGGTATACACTCATTCATTGCATCATATAAATATTTATAAAATATGTCAACCGCTTCATTAACATCATGTACTCTCTCCAATATTTTCCAATCTATATTCTTAAGGCAGTTGTACAACTTGAGATACTCCCCTCTTTTGAAATTGAAAGAGTTCTGACTAGAAGTTGACTTCTTATATGCATTTTCTCTATGACTGTTTACATACACATTCTTAAATACACACCTTTGGGGTGGATGATACTTATCCTTAGGCACTATTGTATCACATTCATCAACAATTAACATATCACATTTAACATTGGTGAGGACTAGATCAAGCAATCCACCATTGATGTTACTTATTGTATTCACTTGAATCAACTCATGCAACGTAATAAAATTTCGTAATTCAATAACTTTTATATCTGTGGATGCATCAGAGTTTAAAGTTGGTAAGTTAAAATCACCTACAATAAAAATATCTTCTAAATTAACATTATTGCCGATAATTTTATCAAAATACCTTTCATATAGATTTTTTTTGAGTTTGGGGGAAAGTAAACAACCGAAATATATACCTTTTTCTGGCCATTTTGTGTGACTTGAACACAAATGTTCTCATCATCTGTCTCCATTTCTATTATTCTATTTGATTGATATATATTTTTCACAGCCAACATAACACCACCACCTTGTTTCTTCCCTGTCAACATTGCATTCCGATCTTTTCTGTACACTGTGTAATATCTATCGTCAAATAACTCAGAATCATGAATGCCAATATTAAGCCAAGTTTCTGTTATACACGTAACATCATAGTCTGAGAAAAGAGTAAATCTTTTAAAAGTATCTACTTTACCTCTTAAACCTCTAACATTTTGAAAGTATAAAAGGAAATAATTTTCATCTCTAGCCATGGATATATCAATAGACACAGTGAAAATTTTCACAATACTTTACTTAGGAATGCTTTCTAAAGACCTGATTAACACTACTGGATTGTTTTCATCTTTTCTCATATAAACATTTCCATTACGAATCTATATGTATTTGTAATGATTTACTTCCCTTGATCTCTTGGCACTCCTAAACAGAAATGCTCGATACGAAGTAAGATTCTCATCAATGTATATATTCTTACGTTCACCCGGAACACCAATATCTGACGTAGTCAAGCACATCTTTTTATTAGTTGAATTATTCTTCACCTTTGACGCACATAGGAGTTCATTCCTCTTTCTTTTACTCAGAAAATTTACTAATATGTCTGGATTTCGACTTTCTGCGTCTTTAATGTGATGGGTGATACTAATATCTTCCATTTTAAGGACTACATTTAATTTCTCAACAACATCGCATATGATTGTCTTGATGTTTTCATTTTCACACACCGGGATTCCTTTAATCAACACATCATTATTTCACTCTAACTGTTCTATTGAATCAAGTTTACCTTCTATTTGCCGAACTTTGTGCTTCAACTCCTTGTTTTCACTAACAACCTTTTGCATTACTCAAAATAGCTGTTGATGTTCATCATATTTCTCTGACAGAAATATCACAGCCGCTTGTATTTCTCATTGCTCCCTGATCATTGTTTTCAGAAACTCATCTGCAGTTAGCCCATCTAATTTTACACTTTCTGAACTTGTTAGTGTTTCAAGAGGTGATGTCGCATCATCTTCGTGCTTGCCGCCAGCTTCAGCTTTGCCACAGTTTTCACAAAGCCAAATATCATCACCACCAGCTATCTTCATGAAATTGTCATTTCCCAAGTTAGCACATCTCAAATGCCTCCATTTTTCACACTTTCCACTACATTTTACTGCTTTACTGTTTTTAGAAACACTATTTTTGCAGCTATCACAATATGCGTTATGTTTACCCACCATCTTGAATCCACCCTACAGATAACATTGCATAGTATAGGCAGAGGAGTGATTTAAAATATTTTACATAATAACTAAGCTTGATTATGTGGGCATTTAAGAGCACATTTGCAACTGCAGTTGTGTGATAGTAGAATTTTTATTTTGTATAGACAAATATCTGAAAGAGTACAATACCCAGGGTTTGTTGTTTGAAAATTAAAAACAATATGTGAATACCAGCGTCACATTCCAAACTTCGTAGGACTGGAACACTCCTTGGATTCTTCAAATTGTTGTGGACAGCCTCTACTCGGCGCCTCAACCACACATCTATGTCACAACAAACGTTACATTTCGATGCCTTCTCGGGCACTTAGAGCCGAGTCTGATCATCAGATAAGTCTTTTTCGTTCAGGGGAATGGTATCATCCTAGTCTACTGCACGATTACTAGGGGTTGATAGAATGTCAGAATATTGCTATTTAGCAACAACTCCTTGCTTTTGCAAAAGGCAGATTCTTGTTCTTTGGACCACAAAAAGGGGTATTCTTTTGAGTTAACCTATACAGGGGACTTAATTGGGTTGATGACTTCGGAATGAATTTACTATAAAAATTGAACATTCCTAAGAATGGCTTTAGCTGTTGAACATTTTCAGGAGTAGGTCATTCCCAGATTGCCTTCATTTTCCCATCTGCTGGTCTGATCCCTAACTCATCAATACATAATACGTTGCTTAAAAAACTCACACTTATCAGAGTTTACCCTTATGCCATCCACCTCTCATTCTCATTGTGATGACTTTCTTCTTGTATAGTTTGTAGATTATTCTTCTGTCGTCATATTCCATTTGGAGTTTTTCCAGCAGTCTGAACATCTTGTTCCACTCAACATTGTCAAAGGCTTTCTTCAGGTCCAGGAATGCAACATACAATGGCTTGTTCACATGTATTGTTTTCTCTAGACAAACTCTCAGGCAGAGTATGGCCTCCCTGTTACACCTGTTCTTCCTAAATCAAAACTGGATTTCCGAGAGGTTGTCTTCAATTTCGTTTCCATTCTTCGGCTTATTATTCGCGTGAGTATATTTAATGCATGTGAGACTATAAGTAAGGTTCGGTGCTCCTCACATCTCTCAGTCCTTGTCTCCTTTGGTATCCCAATCAATACATTCTTTGAAAGCCCTCGGGAAGTCTTCCGCTTTGCTAGCTATATTTCATTAATTCATAATTCATACTGGTTATCCTTGGCTTTACTGCTGAGTGCTTTGATGATTTCTCCATTGATGCTGTCTTTTTCAGGTGTCTTTTTTTTCTTAAGGTCTTCTATTGGTCTATCAAATTCACTCCTCAGTATGAGTGAGCCCTGATCTTCTCATCAACCTCACTTTCATTGTTCATTAGGTTTTCTTCCAGCAGCATTTGTCCTTGGTAGAGTTCTTCAATGTATAGCTTCCATCTTTTCCTAATGTCTTCATCCTCTGTCAATATTTTCCTGTTCACAGCCCTGATGTTGTCGCTTCTTGTTTTTGTCTTTCTAAAGCGTTTCCTCACTAGCTTGTATGCTGTTTCTGTTTCCCTTCTTCATGTTTTCGTTGACATCTTCGCAGCAGCTTTCAATCCAATCCTCCTTAGCCTTCTTACATTCTCCATTGACTTGGTTCCTTCGCTTCTTGTAGAGCATTGCCTCTCCTACGTTTCTGGGGTTCTTGTATTTTCTTCTTTCTTAGTATCTGTATTAGTTTCCTAATCTCTGTTGTTATCCATGGCTTCTTCATGTTGGCCAACTTACTCACCAGTTGCTCCTCTGCTACTTCTGCGATCATCTTCTTCAGGTCATCCCATTTTTCTTAGATGCTTAGTTCATCCTCATTTAGTTTCCTGTTGATGGCTGCGGCAAATCTCTATCTCCTTCTTCGGCCAGTATTTTCGTGTCCCTTCTTGGTTTGCATTTTATCTTCTTGATTTTCTTGTCTTGAAGGTGGCTGTCCATGAGTACTAGGTTGAGGTCACTGTTTATATCCACACTTGGATAGCTCTTGCACTGCTTTACTTGGTTTTTGTATCCAACTCTGGCAACTGTATCGTCTATTTGGTATCTGGTGATATCACCTGGCATCTTCCATGTGTACTTCCTTTGCCGATAGTGCTCAAATAGAGAGTGTTAGCTACTACCATGTTCTTCTCATTGCAGAATTATATCAGTTTTTCTCCCTTGGCATTTCTCTTTCCTTGTCCGAAATATCCTACACTGTTTCCTTCTTTTCCCTCTCCTACCACTGCATCCCAGTCTCCAAAGATGATGTCGTCTCTCCCCTTCACCACTGTGAGGACTTCTTCAAGTTGCTCATACACTTCTTGTATTTCTTCTTCCGTATGGCTATATGTCGGCATGAATACCTACAATAACACGGTATCCGTAGGCTCTCCTTCCAGCTTCACCATCAGAATCCTCTCATTATACTGCCAGACTGACTTCACTCTCCTGCCCCATCCTTTCTTCAGTATGATGCCTACACCTGGAATCCTCTGTAGTCTCATGAATGTATCACTCTATCCATCGCTCCAGTCATTGTCTGTCCCCGCCCACTTGATCATGCTGACTCCCTCTATTTTTTCATAAGCTTCTATTTCTGTCTTTTTTCAAGCTATACATTCTCTCTATTAATTCATAAGCTTTTATATAATCCACCAGTCATGTGCTCAGATTTTCATCATGTTTTATGATTGCAATCACATTGGGATTCTTATAGATCAGCTGAGAGATTTTAGTCGTGTCAACTTCAAGCTTTTTGCAGCTTCAAATTCTGTGTTCTGCTATATCCTCCTCATGACACTCTTTGCAGAGATGTAATCATGATTCTAAATCTTTTATAATTACGTTTAAAATTGGTTGTTCTGATAGTTATTGCATTACATTTCATCCAACGCTTCTTTTCTTTATCAGTATATTATTCAAGTCTGTGACACTGAGAATTGTGTATGCTGTAATTATACCTCCTGTTGGAAGAATTCTCCCTATGTTCTTGCCAATATCTTCAGGTCATTGTTCTTGACCTTCTTTTCAATTCACTTTTCCATGAAGGATTATGTGAAACAAACTTCTCTTCCAAGTTTGTGTGTCTTTTCTTGACCCGTCTACCACACTTCATTCCTTTACTTCATAGACAAACGGAGGTGTGTTAGATAGCACATGTTAAGAATCCGTGCTTACCGTTGAGTAACTTATTGTACTTCTTATTAGGTTGAATTTTTGTAGTTCTTTAAAGCTCCTCTAAATCCTTGCTTGCTATGGCCTCAGATTTCTCCTGTCTAAGTTACTATTGGTATTTCTACCTCAGTCTAAATGCATTGTGTTGAGGAGCTTCCAGAGACTGATTTGCAGTGTATTTTACTTGACTGTTGCTTGACTTGACTTGCTTCTTCTTCAGATATATCTAGTGTAATTGTTATTAGTATCCTCATCTTGGTCTAAGCTTTCAGTTACTCACTCCTACAAAACTTTTCTTCCAATGTGTTGTGCGTACATGCTTACATTGTTCTGTGCAATACATACCCAAATCGGTGTGTGCTTAATGGCAGTTTCAGCGATCCTCACTAAATAACTTCACAGTTATACCCAGTTAAGACATGACATCTTGCCATCTTTATTGAACCTCCTTTGTTACACTTTGTAACTCATATCGAAATATCACAGTGTTGCCAACACATAAATATAGAACATTACATTTGCCTCTCCTTTTTTTTTAAATAACATAAAAGTAAACCACTTATGTTTAATATTTGACAACACATACCAACTCAAATCATACAACATTTTACTTTTCCATAATATACTCTTCATGCCAAAAGGGCTTACGTACTTACCTTTTTGGTCTATGATTATCTTGTGATCCTGAAGTTGTAACAACTTCATTCCCAATAGATTTCTTTGTAGGTACTATCTGTATGCAAACTAGTTTCAGTTGATTGTCCTGTATTTAAATACCTTTCTTCATTTTCACATGCATCAGTGAGAACAGAATTTATCTCATCTTGTCTGTATTCTTTTACATGAGTCGAATTCCTAGAAAATATTTTTCCACTAGGTGATTGCAACATCACTGAGTTCCCTGTTTTACCAACTATTTCCATTGGAATAGGATTAAAAGAAGTTTACAATTTGTTTTCCCTATGCTGATGCATTAATACTAGATTTCCAATTTGCAAGTCACAAACTTTAGCTCTAGGAACTCCATCTGCATACTCTCTTACTTTGTCTTTCAGAAATGTATCTCTATCTCTTAATTCTTCATCTAGATTATATGAATTAGTATTTGATACATCAGGAAGTTTTCCCTTAATCTTCCTTCCCATCATTAATTCTCCTGGTGGAATCCCAGTCGTGGAGTGTGGTGTAGTCCGATAAGCTAACAGAAATTTTGTTAATTCCTCCTTCCAATTCTTTTTAGTATTGTGCACAATTCTGAGCCTTTTCATGATGGTTCTATTTTCTCTTTCAACTTGACCATTAGCTTGCGGCCACAAAGGCATGGAGTGATAATGTGTCACCCCAATTTGCTCTGTCATCACACATTTTGCTGACAAATACTTCTGCAACTTGTTCTATCAAACTTTGCGGACAATGATTTTGTGATCACAACTTCAAAGAATCTGCTATAGTAATCTACTATTACTAATAGATAATCTCCTGTGGGAAGAGGTCCTAGATGATCCATAGATATATATTCCCAAGGGCTAGATGGTAATTTTGTCCTTGCCATTGGTTCCGGCGGATTAGGAATAGCTACTAGTTGACAACCATGGCAATTTCGCACCCATTTCTCAACATCTCTGTCCATTCCGTTCCACCACACTTTGCTATGCAATAATCCTTTCATGGCAGTCATCCCTAAATGGCCTTCATGGCTTATTTCTAAACACTTTGTTTGCAGTTCACTAGGACAAACTATTCTGGTGCCCCTTAATACTATCCCATTTACTTCACACAACTCATCCTGAATTAATTCAAAACATCTTTGCTCTTTTGGCCAACGATTTGTTTTCAAACTAGTTATTAGATCACATAGCATTTTGTCTTTCTCTGTTGCTTTGATTATATCCTCAAGCTTCATTTCTACTGGCACTGTTGCCTCCAAAATGCTTAATACTTGCATCTCCTCTTCCTTAGCTTCTAGTTCATATTGCTTATATTTCTTAGTTAAATCTAGCTACCTGGAAAGTGGGTCTGCTATATTATTTTTACCTTGAGTATACACTACCTTGTATGCATAGCTCATCAATCTTAATACCCAAAGTTCAATTCTTGCACCAAGTTTTTTATGAGGTCCAAAAATTACTTCTAGAGGTTTGTGATCAGTTACTAGTTCAAATTCCTTACCATATACATAGATATGGAAAACTTCACATGCCCATTCTACGCTCAGTGCTTCTTTTTCTGTCTGCGAATATCTCTGTTCTGTTTTGGTTAATGTCCTGCTAGCATATCTGACAATTCTTGTCTCATTCTTTTGAAATTGTACTAGCACTGCTCCTAAACCTACTGGACTGGCATCACAATAAATTTTACATTTTGCATTTGGTCTAAAAAAAACAATACTGGAGGATTTACCATACTATTTTTCAACTGATCAAATTCTTCATCTTGTTCTAAACCCCACATGAATGGCTCATTTTTACATGTTAATTTTCTCAGGGGCTCTGCAATGGTAGCTAGGTTAGGAATGAACTTAGCTGAAAAGTTCACAAGTCCTAAAAAACTCCTAACTTCACTTTGATTTTCTGGCCTTCTAAAAGATTCAATTTCTTCCTTTGTATGATCTGTAGGTTTGATACCATTACTGCAAATGTGATGATTTAAAAATTGAATCTCTTTCAAACCAAACTCACATTTTGATCTATTCAATGTTTACCCTTTTTCCTTTAAAGTACAAAAGACTTTTCTCTATCTTTTATCATGTTCCCTTTTGTTTTTACCATGCACAATCATGCCATCCATGTAACAAATAACACCTTCACAATCTTGAAATGTTTGAGTCATTACTTTTTGGTACATCTCAGGTCCACAATTAACCCCAAACATGAGTCTTTTAAATCTATACAATCCCACGTGTGTGCTAAAAGTTGTTACTTTTCTAGACTCTTCCTCCAATTCAATTTGATGGTATGCCCATTTCATATCCAGTTTGCTAAACACGCTACTCCCATTCAAATCATTTAACACATCTTCAATTGTTGGCAAAGGAAACCTTTCCCTCTCGATAGCTTAATTAGCAACCCTCATATCTACACACAAACACCATTTTCTCCCGTTAACATTTTTCCTTGTTGTGACTACAATTGGTGATACCCAATGGGAAGGCTCTTTTACCTTTTCTATAATGTCCTTCTCCAGTAATTCATTTACCAGTTTTTCTACTACTTCTCTTAAGCTATAAGGTAAACTTCTCAGTGGTTGTGCCACTTCTCTTACATCTGGTTTCATTGGTATTTTCAACTGAAAATCTTTAAGTTTACCTACACCCTTTAAAATATCACCATATTCCCTGCACAGTTCATCATAATCTGTACAAACATTATCCTTCACACGGAAATTTGTACAACCATTATCTTTCACACTGTTCGCTGAAACTTCCTTACATACTTCCATCCCTACTTTCAACACTCCCAATTTCATTGCCATTGTCTTACCCAACAATGATGCACCTTTTCCATCAAAAACCAAAACTTCAACATTAGACAATTGTTTACCATTTCTGAGCTTCACTTTTGCTTTGAAAGCTCCTAGAATTTTAAGAGGTTTCTTGTCACCGTAAGAAAATATTTTCGTATCAACCAGATAAAAATTACAGTCAATATTTTCTGATTTCAGCCTTTCCCATTCAGATTTACATATGATATTACACTCTGCCCCTGAATATATTAAAATAGACATATTTAAATTCCCCACTTCAATAGAAACATAAGTCCATTGCATTCACCATGCTCTTATTTCTTACAGAGAATACATATTTGTCTTTATCACTTTTCTATACCGGTAATTTTCATTTTCTGAACATGATACTCCATTACACAAGTTCTCTGCTCATTGATTGTTCGCTGCTCTTATATCTTAACGATATTTCTTACCTTGCGTAGTTGATTTTTGACACACTTTCATAAAATGACCTTTCAACCCACTCTTATTACATACTTTATTTCTCGCTGGGCAGTCAGGGTCACTAGATAAATGACCTACTTCCCCGCACTTCCAACAACTCTTGTCCCTTATCTCTCGTATGCTATCACGTCCTCTGGTTTCCGGGAATTTCTTCCTCAGCCGACCACTCATGTGATTTGGTCTGCAACCGCTCCTTCAGGAGTGCCCATTGCTGCTGATTCTTCTCTGGACCGCTCCCAAATGAGTATAATTTCTTCAGCTCTCTCCAGGTTAAGAGCATCCCATTCATCAAGCAATTTAAGTCGTAGTTCCTTTTCAGGGCATTTCCTCACTACTTGGTCTTTTATGTGTCTGTCTACTTCTTCTGTCACAAAACCACATAACTTTGCTTGTTGACGAAGCCTTACAATAAACGCTTCCATCATCTCACCTTGCACAGGATACATCTATTGAAACTTCATAGTCTCAAAAGTCACATTCCCTTGCATGGAAAACTTATCATTTAGCATTTTAATAGCGACTAAATACTCATCTTCCGCTTGTTGACCTACTTGAGCAGCAGGTACTGTCAGAGTCTCAAAAATATCCTGCACATCGGGGCCCGGATAATGTAACAACGCTGCCTTTTTTCTGGCTGCTACAGTTATGCCTCTCGAGTCCATGTAAAACTGGAATGCCCTCAGCCACTTTCTCAATCTTTCGGCTCTAGTGGATTTATCACCATGAGAATCAAATCTGGGAAGTTCTCTTTCTTTCTCCATCTACTTACTTAGCCACTTAACTGGTACCACGTGAGCGAGTTTTATGCTAACTCCTCATTAAATACTTAACAGCATTTAAGCTAATTTTGAGTACTCTAATCGACTACTCTACAACATTTAAGTAATTACGTGATACATCCTCTACCTCGTCGCCAAAATTGTAGTGATCCTCACTAAATAACTTCACAGTTATACCCAGTTAAGACATGACATCTCGCTATCTTTATTGAACCTCCTTTGTTACACTTTGTAACTCATATCGAAGTATCACAGTGTTGCCAACACATAAATATGGAACACTACAGCAGTTACTTTATCTCTTAGTTGTCTGCACTCTTGACAAAACCAATAACTTGGTCTGGTCATTTTATTTGGTGGTGTTCTATTGTCTGCTGTTGTCATTATCCATTTCCCTCTTGTAGTATGACTGATTCTGATTTTTCTTCTTAAATCACTTTCAATTAGTTTACATCCTGTATGCTTCCATATAGCACTTCTAGCCTTACTCTTGTCAACACACATCATTTTATCTAGTCTTCACCAAGACCCCGTTTTAAAGGATGAATTCTCATCATTTTCTTTAAGCCCACAGTTTAAAACCCAGCCAGCATAACACTTCACTGACTGTATTTGGTATCTCTCTTCCTCACATACTAGGAGATGCTTGCTTTAAGTTGTTTATTGTTCATCCAACATGGAAACTTCATTACAGGGAGAATTTGGAATAATTACAATGGCCACCATTAAAAAAAATAGTATTCTACCAGTTAAGGTAGGTTTTGATGAATGTCAGAGAATCTCCTCTTGGTTTTCTACACATTCAGCGGCCTATCTCGCTCTAGTATGACCTTTTTTGTCTCAGCATACGATCCACCCTTCTTCATCCTGTCCACGAAATCTATATTCTTTCTTCCTCTTCCCTGCTTGCCCAACATCCTTCCCATGATCACATTCTCGAGCAACCCATCAGTATTACAGGAGTATAATGTAAAGTTGGGGGACACAAACTCGAGCAAGTAGAGCATTTTAATTTCTTAGGTAGTACGCTAGAAGAAAACGGACATGGTAGCATAGACATACATAAGGAAATAGCACTAGCTAAGTAGGCGTTTAGCAATAGAAGGGAGTTGATGACCAGTACCTTGGGTAAGGTAGTACTACATCCTCCAGCCACTTACTCTGCTGATCTCAAATTTCACTAAGAAATTTCCTTTCCTCACCCACCATCTCAAGCATATTGTGTGTATGTAATCCAGTTGCTATGTTGGCAGTCAGTAATTTATTTGTGTTGGCACCACTATTGAGGTCTTGGACTATGTTTATGCATGTTCGTCTTCTTTTTTTCTTTTTTTTAGTAATAAAACACACCCTTACTTCGTGTCTTTATTTCTCTGGTCAGAAAACCTCTTATCATCACGACACTAAAGTAAAATAACAACAAAGCACTTCCTTATTAGTCCTCCTCTCCATCCACCTCACCTTCTCCATCCTTCTCCTCACCCACATCTTAAATTCCTGCAGCCTATTCTTGTCCTCCTTGCTGAGGGTCCAGTTTTTTTTCCCAAACAATGCCACGCTCCATATCAAGCTCTTCACCAGCCTCTTCTTCACAACCTTACTCAACTTCAAGCACCCGCCTCGCTTTCTTTGTCCCAGAGAATCTCATTACTTTTGTTTTTTATGGTTTATCTTCATTCCGAATGTCCCTCTTTGCAATGGAGAACTTGCAGATTTTTAAAGCATCTAAGGCATCTACCAAGGCTTGCAGTCCCTTCAAAGATCCACTAACCAGCGCTTGATCATCTGTGAATCTGACTGACATCATCAAATGCCCTCCTGCTTTGATTCCCACCTCATACCTGTCTTACCATTTCCTCAGTATAAATGTTAAAAAGCAGTGGTGACAATGGGCACCCTTGCCTTACCTCACGACCTACAGTTGCCAACCCTGATTCACCGTCACCCACCCTCACCTGTGCCCTTTGCGTCATATATGGGTTTCGGATTAGTCTCCTATCTCGCCAATCTATTCCCATTTTCCTGAGCATCTCTGTTAGGTTATCCTAATTTACTCTGTCAAAAGCCTTTTCAAAATCAGTAAAGCATGTGAAAACGTTCTGGTTGTACTCTGTTTCTTTCTATAAGTGATCTCATCACTGCAATCGTATCCCATGTTGACCTTCCCTTCTGGAATCCAAATTGGTCATCACCTAAATAATACTTAGCCTTGCTCTCCAACCTTTTATTTATTATTCTCAGTAAAACTTTGGCTGCGTGTGAAATCAAACTGATTGTTCTATAGTCCTCACAATCAGATGCATTCTTCTTTTTTGGTATAGGAATCGAGACTGTTTTCACGAAGTCCTCTTGCCATACTTCTTCCTTGTAGATCCTATGTATAAGTTCGATAAAAGGTTGCCTACTTTTCTTTCATAAACTCTTTAGCAATTTCAAGGGTATGTTATCAATTCCTTCAGCTTTTCTTGCCTTCATCTCTTTCAATGCTTGCTATATTTCACTGTCTAGAGTCTTTGGCCTGAGGTTATCTTCAACTAGGCTTCCCTCCTCCTCTTCATCTAGATTAGTTGTTCTACTATTGCTGTCATATAGCTCCTCGGCATACTCTCACCATCTTTCTTGAATATCCTCATGCTCGATTAATATTCTACCTCTGTGGTCCTTTATCTTTGATACCATTTGCCCTCGCTTACCTCCTGATATCAATTTTATCCTAGCATATCACGTACCCACTTCCCATTCCTTTTGCAGTTTCTACATTTCTTCACATTGCTTTTGCACCTGTTTTCCTTTGCCCGATTGGTTATTCACCACAGCTGAGTATTTTGCTCCTTGTATTTGGCCTTACGTATGTCAATGATGACGTTTTTCCAATTCCTTCTCTCCTGCTAATTTTCTTCATTTCTTCCATAACCCACTGCTTCTTTACCCTTCTCCTCATTTCCGCTACTTCTATGGTTTCCTCGGCTGCTCGTACAATGCCTGTTTTTATATTCTCCCATTTTTCCTCGATTGTTCCTATTTCCTTGGCTTCGCCTATGTTCCTTTCCACTATCTCTTGGTATTCCCTCCTTTTTTCTACTTTCAACGCTTCCAAGTTCCACCTCTTCATCCTCTTACTTTTATTCAGTTTTTTTAATCTAACCTCACAGTTCATTATTACTAAATTATGATCTGAGTCTGCATCATCCCCCGGATAGCTCCACGAGTTCTTCATAATGTTCCTGAATCTTTGCCTAACCATCTACATCTACAAAATACCATGCAAGCCAACGCTAGGGTGTGTGGCACGGGGTGATTCCACACCAGGCATGCAGAACTCATCCCAGGCATAATCAAAACTGCATACGTTGCCTCGATGCCAGGCGCTGGCTAAATAAGTCAGGACATCAGTGTGCAGTCAGACCAGAAACCATGAGATTGATATCTAAAAGAACATGCTACCATGCAGTACGCCACTAAAGATACAACTACTGGTCAGTATTACTAATGCGACAGATAAATAGCACTACAAGGTACTAAATCATGCCAGATATTACATGCGAGGCTAGTAGCTAATAATCATGTTAAGATATTTAGACTACTGAAAAACCTATTTAACTAGTCAGTATCCTAGAACTGATCTATCACAACTATGATATAGCCATTTTGGTATCTCTCAGTGTCTCCCGGCATTTTCCATGTGTACCTTCACCTAGGATGGTGTTTCAACCAAATGTTTGTAACTACTAATTTATTTCTCCTATAAAAGTCAACAGCCTTCTCTCTGCGATCATTCCTTGTCCTGATCTATACCCTCCCAATTCATATTCATCTCTCCCTTCCTCCAACACTGCATTCCTGTCTCGCATTACCATTAGGTTTTTCTTGCACAGGACTTCTCTGATTATCTCCTCTATCTGTTAATGCACCCCAATCACCTCTTCCTCCCTATGATTGTTTGTGGGCATGTACACCTGTACCAAAACAAAATTTGTGGCGCATGCTTTTATTTCTACCACAATTATCATGCCTGTCGCTTACCTATTCAATATTTACTACCCTCATCCCCAATTTTGTGTTCAATACTATAGCTACCCCACATTGACTCTCATCCCCATCACTATGGATTACCCTGTAACTATCACTCCCACAGTCTCTACTTTCCCTCCATCTCACCTAACACAGCCCCTAGGCATCTATGTTCTTCCTCTCCTTTTCCTGTTTGGTATTTTCTAACTTCCCAGCCCTTATCATTGTCCTAACATTCTAAGTCCCTATTTTATCGCTGCTTTCCTTCTCTTCTTTTTCTTCTTATCTGCCGTGGTCCTTGTAACCTGTGATGACTCCCTAGTACAAGGATTTCATGAGATGATGACCTCAGGGGCCTTGCCTCCCCCAATGCCGGGTCCAACCCCCGCCCCAGTGGGCAGTGTCCCATAGTTGCTAGGACTCATTTCTCCTCGAGTGACATTCATTTTTCTGGGTAGTAAATATTTGGGCCTTGCCTCTCCCGATGCCGGGCCCAACTCCTGCCCCATAGTTGCCAGGATTCATTTTGATTGAGTGACATTCATTTTTGTGGGTACTAGATAGTTGGAAGGGGACTTCTTCCCCCGCTTCCCAACAGTGTTTTTCATGTGACACTATCATGGATTAACCTTTCATCCTACCCTTCAACCTATCTGGCATGGGTGGATGGTGGCCCTACTGGGAATAATATTAACTGCTCCCACCAGTCCAGCTCTTGGGGTCATTGGAAGGAGCAAGCCCTTCCACCACGTCAAGGTTGTAGTCCGTGGGAAAGGGGTCACCATTATAAAATGGCTAAAACTGTATATAGCTACTATATTCCTGGCATATTGTTTGCTTTTGTCTGGTTTTCCATTGCTTCTCCATAAGTACATGCTTCTTAACCTTGAAAGACTAGATTTTTGTTGTTAAAAATAATATGATACATTCTGTTTAAGGATATGCTTTTGGGGCCGTTCAAGAATTACGTAAGACGATTTATGCCACTGGCAATGACAATGGAAGATTTTCTCATTCCCTCTCCCTCTCATTCATACATAAGATGTTAGATATTTGTATCCACTCTTCATTAAATGCTCGCTATCTGCAGTTTCATCTTTCCATAGAAGCCATTGTACAGCTTTGAGCACTGGGATGCAGTGTTGGAGTGCCGTATTCATTAACATTAAGAGCAAAACAGTACCACTGCTGAAGAAGTTGTGAACAATCACAGGATATATGGAAACAATACAATATTTCAAGTCAGACAAAAATATTACGTAAATTGGTTCCAGACCCCCTGACTCCCCTCTTAATAAGACAGACTAAGATGATCCCAAGCCCCCTACCCCCTAAAACGTCCTACATAACTTGAATGGTCCCTTTTCAGCAGTTGCTCATAACATTCCTTGCATAAATTGTCTTCTTTTGTCTTCCCTTATTTTTGAGACTGTTAAATTTAATTCACTAAATAATTCCTGACCCCAACCTCTGTTCTAGACGTTTGTAATTAGCAAATCATTCAACACACTCCTGTCAGCCTGAGTTAGGAATTAAAAAATTCCTTGTAATACCATCAAGCTTTGCTTTTGTCTGCCATGCTTCCCATACTGTCACTTCATCTTTTATGTACTCGAACTGAATGTCTGATACTCTTGGAGCAATGAGACTTACATTTATTAGCATTTCTTTCTATTACGCCCCATCCTCTTTGCTTCCTTTCTCTCTAAGCTGCGCTATGTTCATGAGATCCAACGAAAGGTGCCACCTTGGTTGACATTGGTTCCTCTACACATTCCATATAGTTTTCCTCATCCAAGAGAACATCCATAAAAAATTTCCAATGACTGTAATTGGATCTTTCTATTAATGGTACGTGGTATTTTACGTTGTAAAGTAGGTACTGTGGTACTTTATACCGTCAGCCATATCCAACTCTGATTTTCCAATGTAGACCTCCAGGCTTGGGACCCATAGCCAGATGATATATGTATTGATCTTCTTGGTTATTTTCGGTTATTAGTGAGTGTTAATTAAAAAATTACTTGACAGACAATGCCATGTATCAACAGTATTTATTTTCTCTCAACCGTTACCAAGGAACATAAACTTAATCCTCAACACAAATCCAATTTTTTTTAAAGTAAATTCTTCTTTTACAACAAAAAGATGTCCAATTAACTGGTCACAATAATCATTTGTAATAAAAGCATTTTTACATCTTTCAATTCTTTCTTTTAACAAAGGTTTTGCGAGTATATCAGCCACCTGAATTTCTGATGGACAAAACTTAATATCAAATAATCCTTCTGAATACTCTCTACATATAAACCGAAACCTTACTTCAATGTGTTTAGTTTTCTTACTCATTTGACCAGACTATCATTTTTATAGTACTCTGATTATCTATGTTCAGAGTCACAGACACGGCTTTCTTAGTCAACTCCTCAATTAAGGTCTTGGCATTCTTTATTTCTTGACAGCACTCTGATGCTGTAATGAACTCTGCCTCAGTTGAGGATAATGCCACAACACTCTGCTTGTGTGAACACCACAGGATTGGTGCACTACCAAACAAAATTATATAGCCTGTTGTACTCTTTCTGTCAGACAGGTCTCCTGCAAAGTCTGAGTCACTGTATGCTTCAAGTTTTATTTTATCTCCCATGTCTATTTTGCAGAAATATATTCCAAAATCTTTGGTTCCTTGCTGGTATCTTAAGGTTCTCTTCAAATTGTGTATATCTTCTTCGACAGGTTTTTCCATGAATCTGCTTTCAAAATTAACTGAAAATGTAAGATCTGGTCTGGTCTTGCATGACATATATAACAAGCTACCAATTGCTTCACGGTAGGGGTAGTCTAACCTTTCCTCTCCTCTTATCTGTTCCACTTTTTCTTTGCTAGTTGGCATCAATGGAGTCTTCACGTGCTTGCAGTCTTGCATCTGAAACTTTTCTAACACTTGTCTTGCATATTTGGCTTGCAATAAAAATATTCCATTAACCATTCTTGATATCTCCATTCCTAGATAAGTGCTTGGATTATCCATTACTGTTATATCGAATTCTTCAGTCATTTTCTTTAATAGATCATTCATTTCACTAGCATTTCTTCCTATTAGTATTCCATCATCTACATGTATTCCTAAGTACAAGCTCTTTTCGACATCCCTGAATATACATTGGTCACTTTCTGTATGTATCAGTCCTTTTCTTCTGAAAAATGTGGTTACTTTCTTGTTCCACTTTGCAGGAGCTTGTTTCAGTCCGTAGAGTGCCTTTTTCAGTAAGCACACTTTATTTTCGCTCTTCTCTTTGTACCCCTCTGGCACTTTCATGAAGATCTCTTCATCCAGTTCACCATTTAGAAAAGCTGTTTTGACATCAAATGTCTTAATTTGTTGGTTTTCCTGAGCAGCAAGTAGAATTTCAATGATTATTAGAATTGCAAGTAGAATTCTCAATGATGTGGTATCAATCACAGGACTAAAAGTGTCCTTAAAATCTATATTTCCTTCTTTCTGTTGGCAACCTCTCACCACCAACCTTGCCTTGTAAAGATCATCATCTTTCCATTTAAATATCCACTTGTTTGTTAAGATTTGCTTTCCTGTAGCTCCTTCTTTCTCCACAATCTCCCAGGTATTGTTTTTTAGTAGCGATTCCTTTTCTTCTTTAAGTGCTTGCTTCCATTTTTCTTTGTCTTCTGCTTCCATGATCTCACTATATGTCAACAGTACCTCATCTGTCTCACATAGCATGTCACAGTTTTTGTATTTCTGAGGTCTTCTTAAGTTTACCTAGGTCTTAAATTATGTATGGTTGAATTTCTTTCTTCATGTCCTAATTTTTCATTGTTTTCTTCATTTCTTGATTCTTCCCTTTCATGATTTTTTCTCATATCATCTGGATTTCCTTTAGGCTCTTGAGATTCTTCGTTTTCTAATTCTTCCCTTTCATTATCTTTTCTCATATCTTCATCTTGATTTAATTTAGGCATTTGAGATTCTTTGTTTTCATATTCTTCTCTTTCCTCTACTTCTGCTCCTTCCTCATCAATAACCTTTTTACTTTCACATATTTTAACTCTCTCTTCATCCTGTTGGTGTGGACTTCTAAGACTGAATTTTTGTTGGAAATTTTTCAAAAATCACATCCCTGGAAATGAACACTTGTCTTTTCTTTGCATCCCACAGTCGGTAGGAATTTCGGGCATATCCAATGAAGATACATTCTTTTGATCTAATATCCATCTTCTTTAGAGGCTTCAGGACGGACTTTGGCATATGCTTTGCACCCAAAAATCTGAACTCCTTTTAAATTTGGTTTGTATCCAAACCACTGTTCCACTGGTGTTCTGTCAATAGTAGTGCTCGGGCATCTATTTGAAATATATGCTGCAGTTAAAATAGCGTCACCCCACATTTCCTTAGACAGGTTTGCATCAAATAATAGAGATCTAGCTTTTTCAAGTAGAGTGCGATTCATTCTCTCTGCCTTACCATTCATTTGAGGAGTGTAAGGTACTGTATATTCTAGCACAATACCCCTGTTTTTACACCATGTCTGTAACTCAGAAGCACAGTACTCTCTTCCATTGTCACATCGTATGACACTAACCTTTTTGTCAAATTGATTCTCTACAGATTTAACATATTGCTTCAGACGTTCAGACACCTCACTCTTATATCTGATAAGAAACACAGTACAAAAATGTGAAAAATCATCTAAAAATGTTGCAAAGTATCTTTTACTGTCATGAGTCTCCACTTCAAATGGTCCGCACACATCAGTGTGTATTATTTGCAAAACTCTAGTAGCTCTCATTCTTTCAGTCTTAAAAGGGAATCTGGTCTGTTTACCATTAACACAAACAGTACAAGAAGTATTGTCTTTCACATTAGCAATTTCTTTTGGTATGTCATCACATAATGATGCCATTTTCTTTAGATTTTTGAAATGTATGTGGCCCATTTTTCTATGCCAATCCATACCAACATTATCTGTATGCGTCAATAGGACTTCAGTAGTCCCGTCAAGATTAACTACAAAAATTCCATTTTCTCCTTTTTTACCTTCTATTACAATGTTTTCCTTTGGCATAGGTACATCACTTTTCAGGATCTTCACACTGTCCTTAATAAACAATACAGTTCCGCTGTTCTCTGTAATTTCACAAACAGACATTAAATTTTTGGTAAGTTCAGGTACATATAACACCTTTTTTAGTTTACATTTGTACATGTCTAGAGTTCCTACTCCTGCAACAGGCATACTTGCATTTTTCTTAGCAACCCTAACTTTTTCATTGCATGGATGCAAATCTTTTACTAACTCAGTAGAATTTACCATATGTTTTGTTGCACCACTATCTACTACAAATTCATAAGTATTATTGATGCTTAAGTTAGCCTCTGTATCAGCTAAAAAAGCTACTTTTGTGCCTTCTTTTTGTGATCTATCTCTATTGCCTTTCTCATTCGACTTACTATAATTTTTAAAGAAACAATTTTTCTCATTGTGATTCGTTTTCTTACAAATACTACAAACTTTTTTTCGGAAGAAACAATCCTTATCTGTATGGTTTGTTCTTTTACATATTGTAGGACCTCTGTTAGGACATGCAGCTTTTACGTGACCCTTTTCCTTACAGGAGAAACATACCATTTCATTTTTATACTTATTTTTACCAGCTTTGTGATCGGCTGCAAAAGATACTACACCTGTGTCACTCTCCGTCTTGAGTTTTGTTTCTTCGATTTGTAGTCGTGCGCAAAGGTCCTCTTACTGAATCCCATGCACTCGAGAAATGTCTGTATTCTTCTGGAAGGATGGACATCATCTTCGTCATTATCATCAGGTCATCTACGGGTTGTTTGAGTCCATTGAGTCGGTGTGCAATGTTCTGGAGATTGCTTATATTTGACGTGACGTCCTGTGATCGGTCGTACTTAAATGCGTAGAATTCCTGCAAGAGCTGGCACTTTTGTGTTTCTGTATCCTTCTCGTAGATAAATTTCAGTTTCTCGAACATTTGCTTGGCTGTTTTACAGGTCATAATGTGTTGGACCACAGATCTATCTATTGTTGAAGTTACACTATGAAATGTTGAGCCTTTGCGTCCTTCGTATTCCATCTTCGTAACTCATTAGGGTTTCTTTCTTCTTTTTTGCAGAAGTCGTTATCTTCTATTGTTTCGATTATTTCCTTTGAACAGAATTTTTATTTGAAAGGACCACATTGCGTAGGTAGATGCGTCCTTCAGTTTCTGTATGTGCGTGACATCATCACCCGATGCTGCCATTTTGTTACGTCTTTCTTTCTTTTCTTTACAGTTTTTCTTCTCAATTTTAATTTCAATGTTATTATTTTCCTTTTTTAAACAAGCTCTGGTAGCCCTGGGCCCATAACCTCTTGGTTATTTTCGGTTATTAGTGTGTTAATTAAAAAATTACTTGACAGACAATGCCATGTATCAAGAGTATTTATTTTCTATCAACCGTTACCAAGGAACATAAACTTAATCCTCAACAGATCTTAATCATGGCCCAAATTGTACTTCTCCCTCTGATTGAGTATTCACTTTAGATATTTTTAATGAGATGTGTGTGTTACAGCCCTCTCTCAATATCTGTAAATGTTAACATATTTCAGTAGAAAAATAAAATGACATAAGGGGAAAATATGGAACATTGAACAGTCATTGAGGCATTTCTCAGATTGTTAATATTTCCTCTTCTCATATCAGTCTTCTTCTTAGGTATTCAATCCTTAGATTGGTCTGCAGCAGTCCTCCAGTCGGCTCTTCTTTTCAGTACCTGATAGCTGGTGCAATTCAAATCCTCCAATAACTGCTTTGTATAATCAAGTTGAGGTCTTCCTCTACATCTTTTTTCTTCAAGTATCATCTTTATCATGCTCCCATGCCTCAGAATATGCCCCACAGGTTCTGTCCTCTTGTTCCTTATACTTCTTCATATGTCATTTTTTTCTCCTATTTTCTGATAAACTTCTTCATTTGTTATTTTACCTTTCTAACTGATATTGAGCATCCTCCTGTAGCACCAGTTTTCAAAGGACTCAAGTCTTCTTTTCTCTTATTTCCCTATAGTCCAGGTTTCACACCCATATAGTGCAACACTCCACATGTACGCTTTTAATAATCTCTTCCTCGTACACAACTTGAAACTGTTTGTAGTAATAAGGCGTTTTTTCTTGTTAAAAGCCATCTTTGCTTGTCTTCTTCTACTTCTACCATCTTTAGTTATTATGCTTCCCAGATAAGTAAATTTATTGGCTTCTTCCAGTGTTTCCCCGTTCATTATTATGGTAACATTAGCGTTTCTTTGCCTGTCATCTTTGTCGCATACCTCTGCATATCTTCTATCTATCTACTGCAATAATAATTTACTTTGGCCCATAGAAAATATGATAGAAGTTAAAGGATGCCATATTAGTGCCCATTGATATGTAGAACATTCTTAATGTACCAAATGTCACTAGGGGCATTATATAAAGATTAGGATATCATTCAAGAGTCATAAGCATGTAATATTTGAATTTTACTGTCACATTTCAGTCTGTTAAAATTAAGTCACCTATTTCATTATTTATTTACAACAGAAGCTCTTGATTGAGTCATCCCCTGGATGAGTGTCCAGACACCAAGTTGTTTGTGAGAGATGCTGCAGAGTGACTTCACTGCTGTCATGTAGTGGTGGGATGGAAGCAGCCAGTTGACATCAAGACCAGAAACCCAGTTGTGGACCAGCCAGGATGGATCACCTGACATCATTACTCTTGCAATCAATTTCATCACTGCATTCCTTCACATACGGTGACTGCTGGGAGTTTGGTGTGATCCGGAGTACAAGTCATTACCATAACTAAAGGAAGTGACTTGTACTCTAGTGAACTCAAACTCCTGGTAGTTGCCGTATGTGAAAGAGTATTTTCTTGGAAAAATGTAATAATTAGGTACAAAATAAAAATTTTTACAAAGACCCTACTCAAATTTTAAGTACCAAAGTTTCAACGCTGAACAGAAGACCCTAAAAATTAAGTTGGACTTATAGTATATTTGTAAGCAATTTTTTCACCAAATTTTGAAAAAATTAGCCAAAAATTGCTTAAAATTGGCTAAATTTTCTAAATTTTAATGAAATTTTGTAATTTTTTGTTTTTTTTTATATTTTCCATAGAAGCATTAAAGTCAAAATTATTCTAAGTCCAAAATGTAAACATTGAAATCATTCTAAGTCCAAAATTTAAGAGATCTTATCAAGCTAATGGAAAAAAAATTAAGTGGGCATGAAAAGGATGAAAGTGCATTAACACAGCTGTTCAAAGTTCACAAATTTATTGATTACACAGATCATCAGGTTACAAAGAATAGCATAACAACTTCCCAAAATATTGATACAGTGAAATGATACAATATGAAACAATTGAATTCAATCTACAAATAAATATACAGTGAAAAATTTTCATATTTGCATTTGAAACATGAATGCTGCATGTTACAGGAGAAAAACAAACACTTGAAATTGCATCTGTATCTCATGAAATCTTCTTCGATCTGCATTTCATGATATAAGTTGTCCCAATCTCTGAGGACACAGCTTTAAAAATGTCAAACTGGAGATCTTGAACTTGAAGAATCAATTGAGATTCAGAATCCTATGAAGATGACACCGTTGAAGATCAAGGAATGTCAATTCAGTACCTGAAAAATAGAAAATATTTGTGAGAAAAATCCATAAGGAGGCAAGAATTCACAATGCCTGCATATGTATATATTTACAGTAAAATATGGTTGAGTGGATGAAGGAAAAGGCATAACTTTTTTACTAGACTTCATTCATGCATTGCTAAAGTTTATGATTATATTACAGCTTTGAAACAAGTTGTTTCAACAAAGACTTATCAAACAAAGACATCACCAGTAATGCTGAAACTATCACTTGAAAAAATGGCAGCATTACTGGCAAAGTTGCACCAGTTTTTTTTATGGTAGAAATATTTGACAAATCCAATCACATGAAACTTAGAATAGAGTCTAACTGACTGTCATTTGGAGGTCTTGGTCTGTACCTTTGCTTGGTCTTTAGTAGATGCTTAAAAACTGCCAAGTTTATGTTTTCCTTAATGCTTTAATGAAAATTATAATCCAGAAATATCAGGGCAACCAGGCCTCAGCAAAGTACTTAATTCCACCTATGAGGGTGGATGCAGTAAGTACCTACCCATGTCTTTGAAAAGACTAGATATTTCTCATAATTCAAGGGACCCAATTGTACTAGCTTTGAATATTTTGTATGTCCAGTCCATTTCAAAGCAAGGCTAAAGAAGCTGCATGGCTCTTGATATCAACATCCATAGCATGTTAAACCAAGGTAATAAGCAGATGAATAGTTAAGTCAGTGAGAACAAATTAAATATATAAAATTTTCAAAAATTAATTATATTTCAGTTCATGTTATTCACAAAATATTTAATGGAAAAAATCCACATGTGGATGTTGGAGCAGTTATAGACAAACTATTTTTTACCAGGGAAGGAATTTTCATTGGCTAAGGGAATAAAAACTTTCAAGATGAGATGGAAACAGATTCGGTCTCTAAGTTGAGGCATTATAAAAGAAGTTCACCAGGGTGATTACAATTTTGGACTCTTAAGCAAAGAAATTCTTTCTGGTAAGTGAGCTCCACTATACAAGCATAATATCATTCAGGACAAGATTCTTAGATAAAACTTTACCTTATATCATACGAGGGCTTAGAAAACATCAGCCATCTCTCATGTCAGTCATAACACCAGTGTGAGGCTTCCTAGCTTAACACAAAAAAAAGGTTTCAATGCATTTCAATCTCCATAAAAGCTTTAAACACAAAACACTGGAATAGTGGTGAAGCATGAAGAAAACTAAGGGAAAATGAAAGAAAATGCTTAGCTCTTTGATTTTATTTAATACGTCTAAATTTACAGCAGTATTAAACTTTTCATATATTATCACTTAAAAGATAGTACCATTTAAAAAACCATGTCAAAGGGAAATTGATTTATTAAGTTTTGAGTCAAGCATAACATTTAATTTAAGCTGCCATATTAAAATGAATTATCGAGTTCTGAGGGAATGGAAATTTTTTAAAGTAATGTCAGTTTTATGCATGGGTATGACAGGAACATGGCATGACATTTCTACCAAGTGGATTTAGGTTTCTCCTATTGACAGGAGATTTGTATACTGCAATACGCATTGCTAGACAACACCTTGTTTTCTCCAGTCTGCTATTTCAAAGTTAGAAAACCTTAAACATTTGGCTATGGAAATTTAATACCCAAGATCAAAGACACTGTGCAAGTTTGGAGGTTAATTTTATTGCTTGAAATCGAAAATTTTTTACATAGATAAAAATAAACCAAAAATTCAACTTTTTAATACATCAGTGGCCATTATAAAAAAGCGTGCAGAATATGCATATTTCTGAAATATTTTGAATGAGCACTTCCCCGATCCATGGGTGTTGGTTGCAGCGCTATTTCAGTGGGATAACAACATACTGACAAAACATCGCAGTAGTAGGTTAATAATTCAAAATTAGGTGGTAATGTGTCTGTACTTCAACTGATCTTATTTTTCCTTCCCATGAACATACCTAATTTAAGTTTTCCTCGAAAATGGACTATACACAATGTAAGGAAACACTATTTCCCCTGCTATTTTCCCTTAACCCTCTTAGTGTGGCAGGCCGATATATCGGCTTTGGCATCTCGGGTGAAAAGTGTGGCTGGCCGATATATCAGCCCATAGGCAAAAAATTGTTTAACTTTAGCACTCAAATATAATTACAATTATTTTTTGTATGATGTATAAGTCTTTTTTTGATTATTACCCAATTCAATGTATACACAATAAGAAAAATCTCATATGGATATTTTAAACAACATTTATAATATTTATTTTCCTAGAGTGATACATTTCATTAAGTTACACTGCATTTTTCGCTAGAACCGCTGGCAGGAGTCAGCACTAAGAGGCTTAATTCCATCAAATGACAGAAGTTGAAACACTAATTTTAAGTCTAGCAACCAATGAGAACATACCATGGAAAGAATTTGATGAAAAAATTAGAAAAATTTTACTAAAGGTGGACGATTTGAATGAAACATTTAAAATGGCTCTGGCTTCACTGGATCTGAGTCAAGACGATTACTTACTCAGTTTTATTTATTTCATTGAAAAAAATTCTGCCTTAGCTGATGAAATGAGTTACCATTTTCATAATACATACTGTCATTTCTCATAGTTCCTATCCCAATCTGCATCCCACAGGCATATTCATATGATCTATCCTTAAAATGTGATTGGTGTAAGATTTCTGTGAACTTTTACTACTCATAATTATTAATTGAACGAGTTTTTTGCGTGAACCTTATACCATCAGAGCGATTACAACATTTAGAATTATCGAAATAATGACTGATTTATTTGATTCTTGATCCAGTCCGGTAAAGATTGGGTAAAACATTTGCAACCAATAGGACAACGTTCATGGGTTGTGCATCAGCTTCAAATTATGAAAATGTCTACATATCCACAAATATTACCCATTGCTCCATTCAGAAACCCCTGATTAAATTCTACAGAAATCTTGGATTTTTAAGTTTTCGCAACCTTTCCTGAGCACAATTTTTCTTGAATTCCCATTTAATGCTGAACATAACTTCGGCTATGTAAACCTTGCAAACTTAAAATGTTTAAATCTGCAATATATCAGCAATATGACTGTCGTGTATTTTCTCATGCTCATCGAGAACACAAATGACTGACCAAAATATCACCAATTAACCTTTGATCATTGGTTTATAAAGTATTTCACATCAATATCCTCATATCACGGCTAAGTAATTTAATAGCAGCACAATCAACATTTGAAAACCGTCATGTCTTAAAATGCCCCCAAGTTCTACCATTCCTTACATCCGTCAGCAACTCCTCCTGCTCTATGAAGGACTGGTTTTTAATTCAATCGAGGATGAGGATTGAAATTATCAGGAAGGACTTCAAATAGTTCAGAATGATAATTGTAAATGACACAGAAAGGGGTTGTTTTTATCACCAAGTGTTACAGTATTCACTTAACCAAAGTTAACCATAATTGGCAAATATCAGCTGTTTGAGCCAAACATAATATTCAGAAAAGTCTATTCAAATATTGGAAGAGTCACACTTGGTTGTGTGGTCTTCATTAATGATCAATTCCGACATAGTGAAAGAAGATACCTATCTAATAATTAATTGATTTAATGAGAGGGGTTTCATTGCCAATCACCTGCCCCTGCAGCAAAGCGTGCGAACCGGCACAATATAAGACAAAACTCGCTATTGCCCCTCCCAATGCCACACCCACATGGTATGCAGACGTAATTTGCATCGCACCACTGCTAGAACTCTGTGGAGTCACCTCCCATGTGAAACACCAACCCATTCAACAGCCATGCCTCTGAGGGCAATACAAATATGAATGAAAATAAAATCTAAGTTTCATAACTTGAAACCCATGCATGACGCCTAAACGTCCAATCGAGTCACGATTTTTTACCCATCATTTTTCACCGAATTGGAGCCTAGAGTGCAATAAGTGCCAACATTTCGACAAGTCCGAGGATATTATCACCCTATGGTATCATCAATAATTCATGGCTTCAATTTGGAATAAAACTTTTACTTGCGTAGACTATGTGTAAGAGGATCCGTTTTTACTGCACCATGTGTGATGTAATCGCAATGTATTTCAAATTAATGAATTTTTCCTTGAGCCTCAGAATATGCAGCTATCAGACCAAGCATGTTCGCTTTATCCACATAAAGAATGTCCTTTCTTACACGTACATTCCCAATGCACTCTAAATTTTAAACTAAATATTTCCATGAAATTAATTACACAACGATCAGATATGCCTCTAAATTATTAACACCCAGTCATCTTCACAGGCATCAAGAAAAAAAATGACTACCCGGAAAGGGAACTTATGACTTTAGTAGTTACATGAACTTAAACAATTTCAAGGTTGGATTAACCCACCACTCCACCTTGACACGTTTTATGTTTGCTACCGGGCTTTTCGGTAAGGTATCAAGACAAGTGAATCATTCTAGTACGTTTCACTTAAGTTCAAGATTCTAATGCAGCAGTTGAATTAATTATTTTACCAATGCCGTTCTAAAATTTCTCTGCTGGCATTTCATGTGGAACTCGCTAGAGAAGGCAAAGAAGTCTATCTACAAATAAGCCCTAAAATGTATAGTTAGGTATGTAATGTTAGGTATATGTATAGTATATGTAGGAATATATTCCTTGACTAGATCGCCGGTTTGAAGAGCAAAAATCGCGGTATGGGTGTATCGATTCAGTGTTTTTTTTTCCATTTTTGCGCCACTGCATGACTTAGCCCTCATGAAATTAGCCAAGTACAATTCAAATTGTTTTTCAGCAAAATTCACGCAAAAACTACACACTTGTTTAGTTAATGGTTGCTAACTGTGCTTGCTTGATACAACAGGGAATGATCTTGCACAAGGAGCCGTTAAGGGATAATACCCGTACAATCCGAAGCCAACCCATGAATACACATCGCTATAAAAGATAAATCAATGGCACATGGCAGGGGATGAATACTCTACCGACTAGTAGTATGCACGTCAGCACATCCTTTGAATAAATTAGAGTTAACACATCACTTTTCATGGAAAGGCAATTTAACAAAGTACGTCCCACATTAGCAATATCCTAACTAGGGCTTAACCTCCCCAACGTATCCCTTAATTGCTAATCTGAATACGTAATTGTGGTATTTGGCCATTTTATTCCTTTATGAGGATTTTAAAGTTTCCTGCATTGAAAATTTGCCCGAGTAAATACAAATTTTTACCCTGAATAACCCTTATGTTAAAAATTTATGATTTCAATAAATCATTATAGTATAAACTATTTCTCAGGGCCTCGTCGGTCATATTAAAAGTTGAGATTGGAAAGTGCAAAGCAGACGTTCTCCCCATGTGATATAAAAATGAGAAAAATTGCCAGGGCGCAGGGCGAATAACAGGATCTTATTTACTGGTGCATTGTTTTTGTGAAAATGTTTCACAAGTGTAATCGAAATGTTTCACAAGTTAATCGGTTAGCTTGCTCATTGTTCCCACTGCAATGCCGACTGTTGCAAACTAGCTCTACGATAACAATCAAATATGCTCCATCACAAAAGATTCTTAAAAGCAGCGGGAAATATATGGAATAAGTTATTTTAATAACTATATTAAGTTTAATTGCAAAATTATTGAAAAAAAGCAAATTTTATCATGAGAATGACTAAGAAATAGGGTCCAAAAAACTAAGAAAGCCAGAAGATTTAGGTAAAGTAAATCTGCAAATTCTTGCATTAACGATAAATATCATTGCTTTGGTGGGTTCGACCTCAAAGTAAGAAATTGCTGTGTAGGTTGAATTCCTCACTACAAGATCACAAATGGATTACAATAGAGCCACAACATATTATCCTCTGAACTATTTACATGCGAATTTAAAAATACAATCAACATAGCACCTAAAACCCACTAACCACACGCTGTTGATGGGCTCGAATACACGGCACATCTTTTGTGGCGAAATTACCCTTAACCCATTTACTGCGGCTCCTATTTTCTGTGGTTTGCTGTGGAGCGGAGTAATTTTTTCAGTTAGTGTGGTTCTCCTTGGTGGGTTTTTGTCAGGAAAATTATTTTATGCCAATTCTGGCTTCGCTTTGATTTTTAATTAATTTTTAAAAATTGACGCCAAATGGTGTACCCCCTCTACGGCAAAAGTTTATGTAGGCAACCCGCATAATGCCAGTGTCTTTTTTTTTCTATGTCGAACGTAAATATGAGATATATACTTTGGGATATGAGATGATGAGACTAATATTTATTATTTCTTCTATTCAATTTGTAAAAAATACGTTATCGGAGTAAGGCGAGGACTGTCAGACTTTCCTACATCGAAAATCTCGACTTTCATTAGCCGTTTGCCAAACAATTTTTCAATGGACGTGCGATTTCACTTCACGCTTTTCCTTTCCTAACAATACCCGCATTCAGTTTGTGATAAATTGAAGCATTGCTTATCGATTATCAGATTCTGTAGATGAAAAACCTAAAATGGATGTTGTTAAAACATTGTTGTCGTCTGCATACCACCATTACACTTAGTTATTAGCGAATGTAAACAGAAATATGTATAGATTACCCTAATAACCATTGCAAATGCATGCGTTGTTTCATAACTAGATCATAATTGTAAATCAAAAAAAATTTAGATGAAATAAGTGAATGAAGAAAATCCTGAGGCTAAATTATGACAAAAACATGGATAATTAGTATTTTTCTGTCTCTCAGAATGCAATAGAAAAACGGAAACACACTTGTACAATTTTTCTTAAATATTCATCAGTCATCCTTCAAAGTTGAAAAATTAAAGTAACGTCAGTTTTATATAGTAAATATTTATTGAAAATATTAAACAAATTATTCACAAATAACATAGCATTGTTCATAAAATTTCCACAGTCACAGAGACTTATTCAATAGTTATGATGCAATCTGAAACAAGGCTGAATGCATAGCCCCAGCTGTCCTTCACAATCAGGGCAGTAAAAAGATACATCCCTCCTCTCACCTTGTCGAAGGCAGTAGATACAACTTTTTCTCTTCGCTCGTTTTGTGGCCCCCTCCTCCACGCCTGAGGCAAAAGACTTTGGCAAATGAATTTTTTTGGAGGGCTGCGATTTCTCCATCTGTATATTTTTGTGCATCAGGTTTTTGATTATAGCTTCTCTAAATTTTTCTAAGCTCATCTTTTTCTCACTACCCCGATTAAACAAATTATGGCTATTGTTCAAAATAATTTGAAAATATGAAGAGCCAGTCTTGCATACCATCGTAAAGTTCTTCTATCGATGGAGTAATAAGCCAACATTCGGTTGTCCATATTTTGGTTGTACTCCTCAACTATTCACGGTTTTTTTTTAACTATGTAGCCACTCTTGTTAGGAAAGGTAATGAATTCTCCGTCAAACTCAGATGAAATCAATAAAACGTCGTGCTTGTCCTTCTATTTGACTACACACATGCCTTCTTTTGTGCATTGGGCCGCGCTCTCCCCCTTTTTCAGTTTTTTCCTCAAAATTTCTGGAGGATTTCCTTTCCTGCTTGTTCTTAAGGTTCCAGTATAATAAATTTTACACTTTAGAAGTTCTAATGACAGAAGAGGACTATTATAAAAATAATCTATAAAAACTGCATGGCCTGTATTTTTGTAGCCAGTCAACAATCTATGAACAACTTTTCCAGTGTGACCAGCTCCACCTGATCTTTTGACTAATTGGTTTCAACCAATGTATCTAATACAAACCCATTTGGTTTGCACAACATGCACGACTTTATTCCATATTTATGTTTTTGATGTACTGGCGAAATGCAAGCCATCCTCTCCACATTACTATTATTAGTCAATACATAAATTTAGATTTGAGCCAGGATAGTAAATTTCTTTGATAGTGGACCGGAATAGGTTTAAAAGTGGGCAAATTTTGTAAAGAGTATCCGAAGGCTCAAGTTGTCCGGCAGCAGGGTTGCGTCCAAAGTGAAGACATCTCATTAAAATTAAAAAGCGGTCTCGTGACATGATTTTAGTTAAAAAACAGGGAAATCATAAGAGTTCATCTTTTCGCCAAAAATATTGAAAATTGTTAATATTTATATTTCCCGTGTGATACAATAAGCCCAAAAAAGTTTCAAATTCCGGCCTGCTTACCTTACACCAAAGCCTGGCTTTTGCCTTAGGTGAATGAGAGTAAAGGCTTTCAGCATTTGCATTTGTCTCTGAAATGACCAACTCAAAAAACATGTCGTTTGCTAAGAGTGAAATATTCATATGGATCAGATAATGGATGATCTAACTGCAGTCCAGAGTTTTCGGTGAACGGTAATTCAATTGAAGTTGTTTTTTCACTCTTCCAGAAAAAGGAAGTATGGTCCCCTATTGAGTTGGAAACAATACCTCCCTCATCGTCCTCCTCATTGATGCTCTCTTCAGAGTCTACATCCCCAAGTATCTCAGGATCTGAGTCACTGTCACCACTGAAAAACTCCTCCTCCATCAAGATAAGATCTATGTCTCCGTCTTGAACTTCATTCGCTGATCGCCAGGATGTTTTACGACGGCTGCCACTCAATCCGGAAGTAGATGGACCAGACTCCATAATTCTGAAATTTGACATGCACATTTTTCAATTGGAGCTCAACTTATCGTAGAGCGTAATCTACATGAACTACACTAATATAATCAGCAATAAAATACTTCTCTCACACAAAATAGGATCAATCATAAGAAACAATTGATAACTAATGGTTTACTAAATTTCTAAGCCACATTGCAAGTAACAGCAATTACTGTTAAATTCCCTAAATATTTAGGGAATCTTAGGAAAGTTTTATGTTGTGAGGCTCCACGCAGCTTTGAACGGGAAACTCTCTCCTCAGAAAATGAATGTTCTCGTGCCACCAAGAAGTTTTGTTCACAAACAAATGGATAAAAGAGGTAAGGTATACAAATACTGACTCAGATAATGCAGTATATTTCCGTGTAGGTTTTATAAAAATCATTTCGGATGGGGAAAATGCGGCAAAAGATAATTAAAGCTAAAACTTAAAGTACCAGTTGAGTAAATACGTTTAAATGCCTAAGGGTAAACTGAAGTTATTTCAAAACTTACCTTTTATTTGAATGTCTAAATATTAAAATTTTTTGAAGGGTAATCACTTCAAACTCGTACGCTGTACACGATTCTCGGACAGAAGTTCAACATCTGTAAATAATGAGCGAGTGAGAAAAGTATTTTTTAAACCATCATGTATATACAAAACATGAGCGACAATCTAAAAAACACAATCATAAAATAATTATACTTACCTATTTTACTCTTGATAGCAGCTGCGGAGAAGCCGGGTAGAATTCACAGCAAAAAAGAATCCACGGACCTCACCGTGCTGAACGTGCGTGTCTCACTACTCCCAACAAGCTTCGGGAAAGCTAAGTCTACTGAACTAATGGCATATAAAAAGACAATGTACGCTCTTCTTATTTACTTTATGTGATTTGATATGGTACAAAATGTAAGGAGAAACAGGAGAAAGCCTAAATTGTAAGCCATTTTGTATGGGGGGTATCACCAAAGGCAACAAAGTATTCCTAAAACGGATAGAAAACGTGTCAGGTGTCAACCCTGCAGAAGAGCGGGGTGTAATTCTATCACTCCAAAAGGAAACGCTGAAAGCGGAAAAGTGAAACGAACACATTGTAGCGAATGACGCCAATTGGCGTCAGGCAGCTTGGTCAAGACAGGCGTGACGCCAATTGGCGTCAGCCGCAGTGAATGTGTTAATAAGATGTGCTGAGTAAGAACGCCGAACTTTGCATAGATGCGTGTGTCTATTATACAGCACATAATAGACAGCTGCAACACACATGACTGCATTGGACGAGCCGCATAAATATCGAATCTACTTGAATTAACCTCCAAGCGTAATGTACTGATGAGATCGAATGGGCAATTATCTCAGTTTGCATGCGTCATTGAAGAAATGTCATTGCATTACTCTAAATCCAGACCGTGTAAGTCTTTATTATCTTCAAAAGGATACGATGTTAGAGATTGATATTCAACTCCTTACTCACAACTCCAGAACTAAATTACTCAACAACTGCGAAATTAATCAAGGGCGAAAAAGAACAAAATATTCTGATTTAAATGCTATTCAGAAAGCCTTCGTTCAACAGTGACTAAACTATTCGCATACATTGAATATTTAAGCAGTAACCTGGCAAATCCTGGAACACTACCGCAAATTTTCGAAGCCTTGTTGCATAGCGTTACTGGCATTAACATCCGTGGATACAAATAGCCGAAATAATAACTGAGGGCCAAGTTGGATTGGCTGAATAACATTTCCTTGATCACCTTCGAATCATCATAATGGCGAGAGGAAGGGGATGAATACGGAAACGAGCGATGAAGATATCTCCAGAATGCTAATAACTCACTTTAGGTGTTCGCCAACCGGACGAAATGGCTGTCTCACAACAATGTATAGCCGTAAATGGTTGGGTGTTCCATTCTGCTCCGAGACGATCGAGTCGTTCTCGTAGACGTGGACGCAGTCAAGAAGTTGACGGTTGTGAAGCTTCCCACAGGCCTCTCGAAGTGATCCCGACTCGTCTTTCCTTTGTCAGCTCCTATGGAAGAGGACGTCTCCATGCACTAGTGTCAGCTTCTGGTAGAACAAAGCCGAGATTTCACTGAAAGAGAAAAGGATCAAGTATTAATCGACTAGCAATGAATCACACACAATGCAGATTTTTTAGACAAATCTCGTAACCAGGATAGGGACTAACATTAAAATCGAAGCTAAAGTGAGGATTATAGAAAACCTTTAAAACTTTCTCTCAGAGTTCTACTATTCTGGAAGGCGATCGGCAACTGAGCTCATTTGAGGGAGGAAGGATTGGATGGAGAGAAGGTAAAGGATGGATTATTGAGTGAATGGATGGAGGGTGGAAAAAGATTGCGTTTGCATTAACCTAGATTCACATTGAAGGAAAACTAAACTGAAAAGCGGACGACGGAAAAGCGTATAGACAATCACTGACCCGTTCCGCGGGCCGAAACTCAGCCCCTTCTCTATCCGCCATCAATGATGGGCTTTTTGCTTTTCTGTCTTTTTCTGAATCAATGAATCCAGTTTTAGATTACGCCATTAAGAGAGAAGCAAAGATGATCTCAGCTTCATGTTCTATTTGATATACCCAAGTACTGTGGTAGCGAAAAAGTGGCAGTATTATGCACGATACGAGACGCTAAAAAAGTATCGATAGGAATGGGTCGGATAAAAAGTTGAGAGGAGAGGACTGAACATTTCTAAAAGAAGCATTTTCTGACACAAAGCTGGATTAAAATACGCCGAGAATATTGGTCCACCTGAAAAATTGGACTAACTACTAGCCATCGACAGCTAAGAAGATGTGATTACGGGAATAGATATTTCGAATTTGTCTAGGGATGTTTACCATTAAGATTGCTCTTCCGTACGAGGTCGGTTCATAGAGAAAGGACTTGTTTCGCTACCACTATACTGCACTTAAACATCTCCAATCGGCATATTATGGACCGGTAATTCACCGAAAATATCTCCACCTCCATCAGCTAACGAACTCTGGAAACCTGAAGGAAGCAAGTACTAAAGCCACCACATATACCCTTATTTTACTTTTAAAAATATTTGATGCAGTACAATATTTTAAGTAAACTTCTCGGGTATGCGTTCGGGTTAAGTGCTCCATCTTCGATTTAAATTCAATTGCAAATATCCCCGATGACGATGAAAAAGTCCATTGAAACAACGGCGGAGTATAAGATTGAGAATATAACCCACACGCAGACCCGAGAAGAATTTACTTGGATTACTCGCCAGGAGAAAATTAAGTCCTACAGAACATTTTAGCTTCAACAGAAACATTTGCTCAACATAAGCGTAGAATTTTTTTAACGGAGTACAGCGTATTATTAAACGCTCAGCTAGTTAGTAGCCACTTGCCTTGTTCGACGATCGGAAAATCTGCTCGCTGTTAAAATGCATTTCAAGAGGACGGTCGTAGCAGCAGTTGCTCATCCCGGCTAAATCCAGAATTCATCCCTCATCTGGTCTGGTCGTCTGGCTGGTCGTCTTGAACTATCTTTACGGAGATGTAGAGAGGGACGCTCGGGCAAGTCATTCCGCGGTGAGAGATGAGAATACTATATGGCCTCTGATCTGTTACGTGTCCGTTGCGTGCAGCATCAACAGCAGTATATTTTTTCTAGTAGTCTTCAAACAAGTGCAATCTTCATTCTCATAGGTGATTGCACCAACTTGCTGCATGTGGGAATCTTGGCTGGTTAGAATTTCACTTGCGGCATACAGGGAACTGTGGACGAAAAAATATCCAGGAAAGTACAACTTATGACAATTTTTGGAATACGACGTATCATGCGAGATTATCGAATTAAAATCAAACTAGAGCACATAATTCTAAGAATCTGATAGTACCTAATATATTAAGATTTTTGACTCATAACCGCCAAAATTCACTAATACCTATACATTTGAATGAAATTGCTCATCCATTAAAAAAACCAGTGAAAAGAACGATCTCTCTCAACGTGTCACAGAGTCCTGATTTGTCACAAAAATGGCCACCAAAAACTGGAATAGTATGAAGCTCGCTTACGCCTCCACACACCTGAGCGGCCGCGGTGGCGACGTAGGCCGCGCGGCCGCCGATGTGAACACATAAGCGGTCGCGGCAACGGAAATGCTGTATTGTTGGTGTGAGCGACAAACCGACGAAGAATGACTATTCATGCGGTATATCTGAATTTACGAAGGCATATGTGCAATGGAAATAGATAACAGTTTCTGATAAAAAATCACAATCAAAATTATTTCGACACTTTCGCATTCAAAATGCCCAGTTTCGTCGGCGCCACCCCTTGAGGAAGTTTAAAATTGCTTGGCGTAAGCCGCGGTGGCCTGCGGGCAAACTCGAACGGTCGCGTTCGGCCGCCACCCGCGCGGCCTACCGCTGCTCAGGCCGCGGCCGCTCTGGTGTGTGTGCACGCACCCGCCCAATGTTGTTTGGCCGCGTATCGCGCCCGCCACGGCGGTCGCTCAGGTATGTTGAGGCCTTTAAGGTTTTCACGGTGTCATGAAAAACTACTTTTTAAGAAGAGATACGATATTTGCAGAAAATATTTCTGTTGCTAAATACACTAAAATCAAAACAAAAAATGGCTATTATTTAATAGACATTACACCAAGAAAAGTTTAAATATTTCAGCGAATGCGGAGAACCAAAGTTACCCATACGCACACCCAACCGCCGGAGGATTTGACAATTCCCGTTTCAGCATGGCTAATTCTCCGAAATGCACCTCTTCGCGTCACGACGCTCACCCTAGCAAAATATTTTCCGCATAACTTTCTATGAACAAGGGAAACAGTCAAAACCCAGCTTGGAAAGAATAGAATCAACTGACACCGCATACTCGCTCGGTATCTTTTTAACTCGTACCGCGTAACATCCAAGAAAGCAGGAAATGAAGTAACTAACCATGCGGACAGCACCCGACCACGGACCAAATATCTAAACCATCTCATTTGAAAATAAAGACATGCACCGATGAAGATAAACGAATCGTACATCGGAACACTTACATGACCCGGTAGATTGCCTTCACAACATCATAGACCTAGAAAGCACCGGATCTTTCTTAGAGGGACAATTTGACGAGAGATCTACCAAACTATCCAACCATACTAGTTAGGATTTAAAAATCGTACACAATATTAGCGCATTTAAATGAAAGATGAATTAAGTTACCCCGGACTCTGAATATCAAATATGTATTATTAGTAGAATTAATAGAGCTCGCTCCACGAGAATTCTTCGTCCTGGCCGTCTGAAATCAGAGCGTAGTTTCACCCCGCTATCAAGAAAAGTCTATGACGCACGAGTAACCTGTACATTGATACGTTTAGAAAGAAACATTAAATTAGGACAAGACTGACAATACTTATTCATGAACGGAGATCCTTGCTTCTTTTCCTTGATACCATGGAAACTGCCACGCCTTCAGCAAGTTGGTCTTCAACCAGAGGCGTCCGAACTCCTGCGTCTTCGAGATTCAAGTGAACGTGCCACTGCTCTCGCTGCCACGAGGAAGGGAGGCATCTATTCAAACGGTCTCGTTCATTGGACGGAGCCCAATTTCTAACCGTGGATATGATTGGTTGGTATGAGTATAGCGTCTGCTTTTTCGCACGTTGTGTTGTTAGAGACAGAGAGAATGGGATGGGTGGATATTGGGACGTGTCGAGCCGAAATGGTGTGGGGAGATGAGGGGAATGCTGGATGGGGGCGGGGAGAGTGGGGGAATTGGGGGAGGGGCAGCGGTTAACCACTTCAACCGATCAACTAAACATGGTCTGTGAAATGCGGCAATTCAATAAGAATCCACGAGCGAATTAAAATTTCCTATTTGGAGCATTTAAGTCAAAATGGTTTTAACAATAGAATCGACCGTATTCAGCGAGTTCTTCATGCCTTCTACATCTACATACTACCCTGCGAGCCGTCGCATGGGCGTGTGGCAGGGGGTGAAAGGACACCAGCCGTGTAAAGATGGTTTTGGGAGGTGAAATGGTGACGTGTATTATGGGAGTGTATTAAGTCGAGCTCAGCTTTTATTGTGCGCGAAAAGAACGAGTTTTTGTAAGTATCTGTTAGGTAATGTGTCTCTCTCTGATTTTATCGCTTCTGTCAGACTTAGAGATATAGTGAGGCGTCATGCTAATATTGTGTCGCTCTGAAACATGCCTTCATGGAGGGCGCGCGATCCTAATTTTTACACAGTAAATAGTATCAGGAAAATTTTAAGCCAAGCCCCTGTATACGAAACTAGAATAAGATAGATAATAATTATCTTTATCGCAACGTGCTTTTAGCTTTCTGCGCATGATGGGCACATTAAATGTCAAGTTTTGTCTTCAAGTTACTTTGTGAGCCGATCGACCGGCGGTTAAACGGGTGGTATTTCTCAAATTTACTTGCGAATAACGCGGACCTGATTTTTAAAAATTCTGATCAGCTAATTTTGGGAGAATACACCGCGCGTTCAGCTCACTTAGTTACGGTATGTTTCGCCCGAAATGATTTCTTGAGCTCAAGTCCTGGGCTCGGAACATTCATGGCGCTGTTTCGTACATTCATTTCCGGATACACTTGAATGAAATGTCCAAGACTATTTTTTCGACTTGCTTAAACATAATATGGAAATGCACGCCCAACGACCCACGATTACCGCCCCAGCCACCGTACGTCTTCGAAGAAGTACCCCAATCGAAAGTCGACTACCAGTCAGCTAAGGCGGAAATGACTCTCAGTTAAAAAATTCTGTCGCATGATTAGATTCAATTTATGAATTTGGAGTTGGTGGCGCGTCTTCAAGTTCCGAAATCATCTATATCTACGAACTACCGTACGAGCCGTATCCAGTGTGTGGCACGGGTTAACAACACTCAAGGCATGCATTCGTTCCATTTATCGATCCCCGAATGGTTCCGTGGCAGGTAAAACCCGTTTTATGCGGGGCTCCCGATCTATCTTATGTCAAGGAGAATTTCAGATGGAATTTCGTATCCTTTAGGTGAATTAAATTGCGTTCATATGCGTTACTATGAAATTAGTTACTTTTACAATGCGTGGGGATATTGTATAAGAACGTTTAATAGGACTTTAAAGATAGGACAAAGCATACTACTCTCACTGGAATACAAACAGAAAGCAGTAGTTCTCGGATTTCACCTTATCAGCCCAGACCATTCCAATCAAACGCCAGTAGTTCCCATCGTGCATGGGTTTTGAGGCCAGCTGACTTGAGTCTGAGTTAAAGCAACGAGTAACCTTGGAGGACCCTTGAGGATCCCAATAGGTTCCCCCGTGTCGATAAAAAGCTCTGCCAATTCTAATCCATTCAATATCGGAATGTATGAAGGGCGCATTCAATTTATTTGGGACATAGTATGTATGCCTTTAATAAGAGCTTACTTTCCCCTTATGTTGCGGGCGATACCTTTTCTGCCAAAGATAAGGTTTCGGATGCCAGTCGATTAACCCACAGAAAAGAAGTGGCATTTGACATATTTCACTCCCTCACAAGTATTCGACGGGTGCCACCTCACTTTTCGAAGTGCGACGAGCCTTTTTTTCTGGTGCAGCAAATATTTGAAACCTCTGCGTCATTCTCAACAACATACTACCCCGACCACCAGCTCTCGGAGCTTCACTAAGGTCTACTGATGTCTGCTTCATTGAGACGAGCGTCGATAGACGGACAAGCAGAGATATTTGTTAAGTTTATAGCGGCCTCTCCGTAAATTCGTGGAGGAAAAAAAGATCTTATTAGCCTTTATGAATGCCTCATCTGTCTCCCAGGTGAACGAATCCGGTAGTAGGTTTGTTAAAGGTCAGTCGAAAAATTACCCAAACCTTCGCGCCTTCGACTTTCACCCACTGAACTTGGTTTTGGTGTTTAAATGTAAAAAATCCCATTTCTCACTACTATTAAACGAAATTCACCAAATTCTCCGCTATAGTAAGAACTATGTTTATTCAAATGCTTATCAATATTCATTTTTCGGCCGCAACTAGGAATACTTGCCAGTTTACAAATTTCAAAATTCTAGGAGATGTGGTTCAAAACAAATCATGTAACAGAGATGGAGCAGGCTTCAAGGAGCCTAGACCTCAACACCAGCATTTCGGCGTTCATTATGAGGAAAATGCAAGAAACAAACGTTTTTCGATCCCCTCAAACGAAACGACCCCAAATTTAGATGCAATTGGGAAAATGGTGGAGGAAGAATGGAAAATTATCCCAGTAAGATAATGTTAAAATGTGGACAACTCCATGTCACAGAGACTTTGTCAGGAAATCGAGAATTGAGGGGGATGGATTGATTATTAGGCTTATGAACATCCTCATCCTTTATGTAAATACCAGCATATTTCTCGATGATCATTTACTGTAATTATGTGCACACATAACTCAGGTTGAGAGAATTACGTGTACATTTTAATCTTTTCCACACATTCTAAATAAAGCATTATAGTATCCCTTTCCAAAATCCATAAAAAATTCATTACCACTAAGAGATGAAATTTATGACCCTGTAAAAAGTTTGTTAATATCTTCAATTGGGGCACACACAACTTAAACCTCCATAGAAGCAATAATATTACGACATATTTGAGGAGGAATAGATTCTTAAGAGACGTAGCAATCGTATAATCTTTAATGGTGCACATTCCAAATTAAACTCCATTGACTACTCAGCGATTTATGAGGAGTATACAAATGAGCGTGCGGAAGATTTCTAATTACTGCTTTGTCACTACATGGAAAAGATGGTTCTTAGGATTTTATCACTTTCACGGGAAAAGGTACGCGATGAATTGTCGTCAGAGTATTACTTACGCGTGAGTGTAAGAAAGCTCCTCGTAAAATTTAACTGCGTAATTTTAGCCAAAAAATATTTACCGAGAATATGTCAAAAGGTGTTTGAATTATTCAAAAATTTAACTTATCCCCTTAGTATTATCCTCCATCGTATAAGTTGAACTAACCGGCTAATATATTGCTCATAGCAAACCTAGAAAACAATGCTGGGAAAACGTCAAAACCACTTTAATGACATTTTCTTGTAAATTCCACATTTATTTGGTATCTTACTCAGATAAGTAATCGGTATTTACAAATTCGGCAGATGGAACCAAACTCTAATTTCTAATAAAAATTAATGTCCTCTTTACCGAATCATTTCAAAGTAATTTAAAAGTGAAAGTAGCATCAGACGAGTTCACTAAATCGAGTAATTGACACAATCAGAGATCTGGTCTAATCCCTTGTTCATGAATAGCGTATCATTGAGTGATAAATGGGCGAGTGAGTGGAAATGCACATCAGACGACAGCCAGGGCGTAGAAATCAAGTGGGGCCGAGTGCCCGAGAACGAGATTAAACATTTCATTTTACGATCAAGGAGACCGCTCTGATTCCTTTACAAAGGCTTAGGTGCAAGTTAGGTACAAGTTCTTAGGGATGGGGAAATTACCGTAATAATCGGTTGAGGTTAATTAATGTGGTAAATTACGGTAAATTTTTAAAAATTACCGTAGTTTTCCGGTCATGTTTAATTTCCTGCAATTAATTGTAATTAGAGAACTTACTAGGTAAGCCAATAGCAATTGCAAGGGGTTAAAGGCATCTAAACCATGTCCATTAATGTATTAGAAATTGAGAACTTCAAAAGAAATACGCCAGCCCATATGAAATTCGGCGTTCTCTTTTGGCATGAGGAATTTTCGTTCAAACTGTTAATATGATAGCCCCACAAATGCATATTCAACGAGTAAAAGTATTCCACAAATGAGTTGTACATGCCTTAATTTATAATAAAGAATGTATTACAAGTATACTGGCTTGGCTTAATATATTTGGGATAAATTACGGTAATTTTCAGGGGCTGCGGTAAATTACGTTAAATACCACAGCGATTTTCAGAATGGCCCTCTCTAAGTGTGCTAAATCACTAAGAGGAATGAATGATGAGGGAGACTCAAAGAATTAGGTGGTGTACAAACAGAGTGGTTCATACAAGAAGCCATGAAGAATTGAAATGAGTTTGTTTGAACTTTGTAATACGGTACATAATACTGTGCATTATTTTTGTGAGACACGCATGAGATAATTTGGACTGTGAGTTGGAGATGAGTGTTAATGATAGCTTTATTTTCCATGGGAAAATGTGAATATATTAACCATAGAACTTTTAAATCAGCAAAAATGCTGCAGTTTATACAATGTTTTTCAATGGCTCAATCAAAATAATTTTCTAGGATAGTTCTTGTTGAAAAACTGATGTTTGTCTTAAAAGTCGCTCTGTTTTGTAATCAGTTTCCAATTTTGATTCGCTTCCACTCAGTAAAGTAAAAAACAGTTTTTCATGATGATGGATGGGATGGTATTGAAGTGGAGGTGAAAGGATAGGAAGTGATCTCAGCATGCAGTCTCATTTATTTTTCTTGTATTTTCAGTACTGTGTGACCTCGACTTTTGTGAAGCTGTTTGCTTGAATAGCTGTGGAAGAATTTTCCTGTGCTCCACATCTACCAGTCCATGCCTCCTAGACCATGCTGCCAAGGAATTCTGCTGGCCAAGGGACTTAATCCGTGGGAAAATTTTTAAGTGCTGATTTGGAAGCCGCTCAAGTTCATTGAATGTGTGATAAAATGTGTATACATTTAAATTGAAATGAAAAGTTTTAACCGTGAGGAATATATTATCATATCTTTGATTCTCCCTTCTTCACCATGTAGTTCCATCCTTATTTATCAGATATTAAAATTTCATGAACAGCCATTAGAATAAAAGGTGTTCAGATTACTCATTGATCCAAATTGTTTGTTATTATAAAAGAATTATTTATCAGTCTCGGAATTGTAAAAGAGAAGTAACAAAAATATATACTATAAGATATAAAATGATTTTCGCATAAAGACTGAGGAGTCATTCTTTGCTGCAAGAATTATTATAAACATTGCAGCTAACACGCGCATATTAGGGGAAGATAGCACTTGACATAAAAATACCTGACATGAAGAAAAAAGGATAAAATTAAAAATTATTCAAAAACGACGCTTTGCATGGGATCCTTGAATATACGGCCAGGTAGTACCAGCCGTCAAAGATTTGCGACCACTCTGCTCAAGGTGTTAGGATCGCTCATTGATCGGAACACAGAGCCGTATCAGTGAGCCGGAGAGTCGTATTTTTCGAACAAGGGATCTGCTTGTCCAAAATGTTAATCTTTTGCCTATATCTCGGAAACGGTGCGTCCTAGGCAATTTTTGACGGCAGTTGCAGTTTCTATGGGATCAAACTTTCACCCCCGCACCCGATGGACCGGGTTTGGACGCGATCCGAGCTCACAAAGAAATTTCACTCTGGAAAAATTTGCCGACAAAATTATTTCGGGTGCTCGGATCGTGACCGTACCCAGTCCATTGGATTCGGGGGTGAAAGTTTGATCCCCTATAACCCGCAACTGCCGGCAAAAGTTGCCTAAGATGAACCATTTCCGATATATAGGCAACAGAGTCACTTTGGGGGCAAATGGATCCAGTGTTCGAGAAATACGACTCACTATCTCACTGAAACGGATCAGCATCCTGATCAATGAGCACCTAGACCACAGTGGTTCCAAATGTAGGACCGCAGGTTAAAATTAATATCATATGACATATTCTCGTACGTTTTAGTATTTTAAAGAATGTTTACGAAACTACAATATCTAATTATTAAGAATGGATGTGTAGGGGGCAGTGAAAGGAAGAATAAATGATATGATAATATTTTTATCAAGCATTAAACTTTTTATTAAAACAAAAATGAACAAGTTTCCGTCATGAGTATTATTAACTTGTTTGCCTTTCCAAGAAGCACTTAAAATTCTCCCCACTGGCAGTATCTCTTGGCAAGTGGTAATAAAATTCTTAGTATGGTCTCTTAAGTGTTCTTCATTGTGTTCAAAGGTATGCAGACAACACACCTATAGTGCTCGCAGAGTTTCTGTGCACTGGAGAGTTCCTAGCTGCCCATGGTAGATGAGCAGCGATTGGTTGCCGGCGTACAATCCCGTAAACCGGCTCTTAGCTCAGTGCGCGTCGCGTGCGAATACTCTAAGTGGCGACCCAAAGGAATCGGCGGAAACAAACGCTATGCCTCGCCGACACGAGGGCCTTTAGAATAGAAATGCTCTGGACGAGAATCTACTATAGATATTGAGTCAAAACTTGCAGTAATTGCAATAGTCATCGCAGTGAGCTTAGAAAGTAATCCCCATCGGCGCAGGTCACCGTGATCACATGATAAATAAACAAAACTTTAAGTCAGTATTAAAACAGTATTCGTACGCGGCACGCACTAAGCTTAGAACTGGTTTACGGGATTGGATGCCGGCAGCCAATCGCTGCTCATCTACCATAGGCATCTAGGCTTGGAGGAACTGTCCAGTGCACAGAAACTCTGCGGGCACTATAGCTGCTTATATGTACACAATACTTATGGGTGTCAAGAACTACACACTTTTGCAGCCTACTGGTCGGAAAGATCCTGATGGCCATGCTGTGCTGCAGTTACAGGTGAATGCATCAAAGCTAACTTAGGCAGTAGATTACCTCAATATCAATAACCTGCCTAATGGCAAGTTGCACAAACATTGTAATGGAATCAATAGCTATGAGATCCATAAAGTTAGAGATCTTATAAAAATATTTGGGTTGCTGGAACACATCTACTAGTTACATAACTTATTTAGCAATACTTTATAACTTGGAATATTCGATCTAATCTCCTACCACCAGATAAAATTTATGAAAGTTTAGCCTATGAATAATTGATAATGCATATAATAATTAGTCAGTAAGATCAAATTAAGTGGTCATCTGCTTCAAATCACTATTATACCTATTGAGTAAATAAGTCTCCAAGCAGTTCGTTGTGCTTTCGCCATGTTGGCTACTTTCGGAACTCATAGCTCCATAGTGTCATAAGTTATGACACTAAAAAATTTATCGAATGTTTGTGCAACACTTTTTGTATGGTTGCCATGGCTTATGGGTCCCATAAATACTTCCCCAAAAATTTTTCCAGCACAAAAATGAACACTTCATTTTCATCAGATGAAAAATGGGTATTGTGGTAAAATAATAATTCACAAATCATCAAATCAGTTAATTTATTTTAAAAAACATACTTCACAAATGTCTCATGAATTTTTTCAACCACTCAAATTTATGGCTGTGTATGTGCACCATAATCAACCAGGTAAAAATGATTCCATTGCAGTGCACCAGCCCACATTTCCAGGCTAATTCACCTACTTAGTCAGTGTACATCAAGTTGAAAGTTATATAACATTACAAAAACACACTTTTCACAAAGTAAAAATGCCAAGCAAACCTCAAATAATAAATGAGTAAGTTTCAATATTTTTTACAAATACAATTAATTACAAGAGGCATCTTTTCCCCCACAATCAAATGGCATACAATGAACCATCTTTTTTTTTAATTTTACTGGATAAATTTCTTTTATATGTTAATGGAATCATTAGAAATACTTGCGTCAGATGTAGCAAAGCTTCCGTCACCCCATCTTGTATGATGCGTACTTTTAGTGAGCGACAATGCTCAAAAAGACTTGCTACATTCAGAAAAAGGACATTCCAAAGAATTCCCCACGAGTAAAGTAACTTATAGACTAACTATATGTACCAAATTCGATATTTTTTTATGATATTTTGGTGTTGTTGGTCAAATATGGAATTATTTCAATACCTAAGGGCAAAAGAGAATCTAATCGGGTAAATTTAAACACAGACAAGATGATAGAACAAATCATAGATTATAAAAAAATTAAACTCCAAATAAAACACTTTCATCATAAATCTTTTCTGCCTTTAAAAATAAGTAATCCAAAATATTGTAATTGTTACAACTTTTAGAGCTGACTAATGTGGACACTTCCATTAACACACTCACACAGAAAATTAAGATCTATTCTTTAAAAGAACAGTTACAAGGTAAATATGCATCGCATTTTGAACAGTCAAATAAAACAATGAAATTGCTCTTTCCACCAATTAACCAGATTTTTAAAATGAGTCAAGTTTGGTATAATGAAAATAAATCAGCATATATCATCAGCTGTTTCTATAGTAAATATGACTTTTAAATTTAATATCAAAGGTCAATATTGAAGTAATGACCTCCACGTAAAGAAATTTAATTCCTTTTTACAAAAATAATTCTCATTTATCTGAAATATATCCTGGAGTCTCAAATAAGTATATTACTAATTTTGTATGCTTTCTCTACTCAAGTTGGAAGACATGGATGACTATTTACTTACAGATTTCATCATAAAGTGCAGAATTTTCATCAAAAATTATTTACAGGCATATTTCATTCAGCTATTACCACTAATGAAGTTTAGTTCCAAATAAAATTCAAGGTTAGACAACAAGACAAATAATCATTATGCTATGAATTATGAGATATTCTAACAACTTGTGAATCTTTGTCAAAAAGTATACACATCTGTCTCCTTCACAGCAAAAATTCTTATCTTGTCTCCGTTTCAAGTGTATGTAAGAAATAATGTACAAAATTTCAAAAGCAGCATTATCATCTACAATGCTTATGTGCACTTAAAAGAAAGACAACCTCCAGTTTACTCAATTCAGAGATGCTTGGCGTGTGAAAGTGAAATTAGACAAAGATAAAACAAGAAAGTCTACACTTAAATTTTATGTTCTACACATCATAAATGGATAGGGTAACAACTTGCAGAAAACTGGCTACATCTGAACAACCATTTTCAAACTCAATTACAACATATATATGTATAGCTGCTGAACTTGTACTCACAAATTATTGTAAGATATTTCACAAAAATGACATACTCTCATTTTTCAAACACCTTAGGGCGAGGGTAAAATTGCTGCTAAAAGTTGAAGTCTGGTTGAATTTGTCGAAAACAAAATCACCCGTGCCAGCCTGTCTGATTATTTCCAAAATTTTAAATTGCATAAAATAGCTACCAATGGAACACAACGGTTTCACAGATAATCACATCACGACAAAAAAATAATACTCGCATAATTCAACAATATGAAAGAGGGTGGAGATTAAGTCATGAGACGCAAATGAAGCCATATTTTCAAACATCATTTCAATGTATCTGTACAAAATATTTTGTCTGGAATTTGCATATCTTTCTTTTGGCAAACCACTATTTTCTGTGGATCGTAAGACAAACATACCCAAACTTCCTCGGCGACTCATTAATTAAAAAACTACAATCTACAAGAGACCAAACTAAACCCAAAACCATAGAGAAAAGCTGCAAAAGACGTGAGAAATGGGATTGATATCACAAAACACAACCTCTTGGGACACTAATCCGAGGCATTACTTGTTAGTGGCTCAACAATATTCTTCAATGAATATCCTCTTACACTGTGGATGGATGCTCGCAGAGAGAAAATAATACTTTGACTCAATTATCCATGAGTAACATCAAATTACCCTGCTCTACTCTACTAAACACTCAACAGGGGATAACCCACACACTCTAGATGAAATACATTATTCAACATGAACAGAAAGAATTGCACAGATTTTTTTTATAATCCACACTGCTCTGGTATGAGCATATCATACACCGCATGACAAGATATTCAAATCGTAATCATCCCATAAACAATGTTCTCACATGAAATATGGCAACTTGGCAATATAGAACCTTTTTTGTACAAATTAGTGTTAAACACTTAACTCTGCAACTAAATAAATCACGGACATAAAAATGCTCTCTGAATCTCAACTATGTATAAAACACTCAAAAATAAAAAAAAGATAAAATTTTTTTACATTCACACGAGCTGTCAAAAAAACAGGTGGGCATGATAGGACCTATCACAATGATTATGTGGTAAACATGTCCACATTGCTACATAGGATGCCAAAAAAATAATGATTTTGATGACGTGAAAAAAAACTTGGTCAAGAGCAACTATCAACACACCAAAAGAAAGAAAAAAGGGTTGTACGGGAGATTTAAATAAAAAATTGATTCACTTAAGATTTGAATAGCAATATAACATAGAGTAAAAACTCAGAACTATTTTGAACCATCGCACAGATGTCCATGCAAACATTATTTCTTTAAATGAGTCTGAGACAAAGTATTACACAGAGCATCTACAAACAATGATATTTTGGAACAGTCTTCAATTATTTGTCACGCACATTAGGGAACTTTGTACAAAGATGGACTCAAGAGCTTTTCACAAGTAATCAAACTCCTCAGAAGTATACCTTGTTATTCCCCTAAAATATTTGTGGTCTATTATTGTACAAGAATCATTTCTGAGTTACTTTAGAATGTAGCCAAAGTTTAAGCATTTACTCATAGATAAAAGCTCTATTACTTCAAACAGACAATGCAGACAACATCTTGACCAATTTTCTTTTTCTAAAATACATACGTTATATGCAAGTAAAGCACGAATAGATATGACTCAGTCAATATGAAGAGTACAGAAAGGCACTTGACGAAGTGCAAAAACTGCAACAGTATTTTTTTGTCACATACTGCATTCCAAATACATTTTTTCAAGTTTTTATGAAACTTTCCAAATTTTAATCTAATGTTTTCTTTAAGTACAAGGAACATTTCTGCAACCAGCTGATATGGCATGTCAGATATGGCCAAATTCATTACATAGATCCACTTTTAAAATCACTCGTGATTTCTTTTCTTCTCCATACTATCAAACCAGTAGCACACAAGGCGATTATATCAGTGTACCACTTCATAATATACAGTCAAATCTTTTCCTAAAGTATCAAAAACGAACCCACACAATCTTCGAAGCCACACTGCATGGACGTCTGCTCCCACTGACATGTCCCTCACCAAAAAAACACAATTCTGTCCTCTGAAGAACAGAAAAGCCAGCTCCCTTCCAGTTCCTCGATGTCATCAGTCCTTTTTCCATTACAAACGAGAGTTTAGTGAGTGAGTGAGAGAGAGAGAGGGAAGTAGGAGAGAGAAAAAGAGAGTACATACCAATAAATCTTCACAGAAGACAAAAATCAGAGAATACATACAGTCATTGTCATATGTATAATACGATAAAAGGGTGATGCTAGATCCAATCACAACTCTTTTTTTTATAGATTTCAATTTCTCCGCATAATAAATTCTTTAACTTCTTTTCCTTCAAAAAAGTTGCCATCAGAACAGGGAAGGGAAATATATATATGTATATTTATTTATATATTCATATATTTAATAGCAGGCTGCCAAACCACTAAAGTAAAGGTCTCACTATAAACAAACTTCTTTTGTGTTCCATGTGTTGCCTCTTCAAGTTTCTCCTTTCATACTACTCCCACTTCACCCACTTTCTCATTTAAAAAAACCACTAAAACGCATTTACCTACATTAGAAAGAGATCAATTTATTCATCCATTTATCTTTGACGGAGACATTTGAAAACAACCTGTTCTCTCATATGTCAACTGCACTTGATGCACGCACACACTTACACACACACTTCACCTTAAAAAATAAGGACTTGAGATACCATTGGCCACATATTCTCTCCCCACTTTTGTTGGTGTTCCCCCTCATCCCCATGCCCTTCGAGAAAAGAAGGAGAAAATACATTCCCCTACACACACACTCCTCTTCCTTTTAAGTTTCCCAACGCAGATTTCTATTTGCATCCCGGAGTTGTGTTGGACCCGGGGTCGAAAAAAATAAATTCACGGCCCACCGGTGAAATTTGGACCCAGTGCACGTAAAAATGTCAACACCCCGCCCGGTTGTTTGATAGTCATAAATATTGTCAAGTATTGTCCCACAGGAAAAAAAATTGTACAAAGGTTCTGAACCACGTGGAACCTTTGGTCATAACAGACGACATCATCCATGATTCGTGTCCTGCATCTGGTGAGAATGTACGCAAAACTTGTGGAGTGAAATCAATATTTTTAAAACAGTGAGCAGCAAGAGCAACTGAACAATTTACCACAACGTATCCACACGTTCCTCTTTTATGTATGTGTACATATAATAATATATATTTATATATTTCTATACATGGGCATATTTAGATATATGTTTAGGCACTGACTGGTGTTAAGAGGGGTATTGGGGTGTGGAAGAAGGGAGCAGAAAAATCTTTCCTCTCTTCTGGTGGCATTTGTCGATGCTTGTTGACCTGCACCATAACAAGTCCCACGGGAATGGAGGGGGGATACAGTGGGAGAGGGGAAGGGGTAGGGGCAGAGACGACTGCAATGCACTCTTCCAGAAAGGGGATGGGTGGTGGCATCTGATGGTCAAAAGTGCCACTCAATAAACCGCAAAAGCATCTCCTCGCCCAAAGGCTCTCTCCACTCGACAGAGAGGGCCACTGCAGGTTTGCGTTTTCTTCTTAGCAAATTGAGATAAAGGTTGCCTCCCCTTAATCTTTGACGAGTCTGTAGATGTGGTGTTGAGCCCCGTGCTCAGACGTTGACACTTCAAACACGTAGGCTGTGCAGAGTAGAGTTTCTGTCGTCTCTCTGTTGGTTACCACCTAAAGGAAAGCAGAGAAATTACCAAATGAATTATCAACTTAATGTTTACTTATGTCAACCTATAAACATATTGGAGGACACAAACTCAAGCAAGTAGAGCAATTTAATTACTAAGGTAGAAAGCTAGAGGAAAACAGACATAGTAGCAAAGACATACGGAAGAGAATAGCGCTAGCTAAGGAGGCGTTTAGTATTAGAAGGGAGTTGATGACGGGGACCTTGAGTAAGGATGTGAAGAAGAGGCTAGTGAAGAGTTTGACATGGAGTGTAGCATTGTATGGGGGAGAAATGTGGACCATTAGAAAAGAGGACGAGAATAGGCTGCAAGCAATTGAGATGTGGGTGTGGTGAAGGATGGAGAAGGTTAGGTGGACGGAGAGGAAGACTAATGAGGAAGTGCTTGAGATGGTGGGCTAGGAAAGAAAACTTCTGAATGAAATCCAGGTTAGGCAGGGTAGATGGATGAAGGGTGTAATAAAAGGTGATGGGTTGCTCAAGTATGTGCTAGAGGGAAGGATGTTGGGCAAGTGGGGAAGGGGAAGAAGGAGAATAGGTTTCATGGACAGGATGAAGAAGGGTAGATTGTATGCTGAGGCGAAAAAGGATATACTGGAGGGGGATGGGCCCCTGAATGAGTAAAGGACTGGGAGGAGATTCTCTGACATTCATAAAAACCTACCTTGACTGGTAGAACACATTTTTTTAAATGTCAACCTATTTGTGCTCAAATAAGCAAAAATATGATCATCATTATTCAATTTTGTCTGGCAATGTATAGCACAACCCATTTTAATCAATTGAATATGTTCTTAGGCCAGTAACAGCATTCCTTTTCCACGGTGATTTGCACTTCAGATAATGATAACAACAAAATGAAAGGGCCGTGATCTTGCCACAGATGTCAAGAGAGTTACAAAAAGAAATATCATTGCAAGAAAATTCGCCTCTATAAATTAATTTAATGTGAACCTAATTAGAAATGGGATCTCTGTATACATTGCTGGTTGTGTATGTTGCCAGCAAGTTATACCAATGTGTAAATGACAAACACACAAAGGGTGTACCTTAATATGTGAGAATAGAAATTTTGCTTTTAAAAAAGTCTGATGCTTTAAAACTGATTGTTGAAAATGCCCAAAGAGCACAAGTCAGGGTGGCTGATGGGGAATCAGGGAGAGTAATTATAGGCCATGGGATAAGGCAAGGGTGCCCATTGTTGCCTCTGCTTTTCAACATTTACGCTGAGGAAATTGTAATACAGGTATGGGAAAAAATCGATGTAGGAATCAAAGTGGGAGGGCGGCTGATTAATTCAGTTGGAATCATGGACAATCAGATGTTGGTCAGCCAATCTTTGAAGGGACCACAAGCTTTCATTGGCTCTTTAGAAATTCATTGCAGGAAATTAGGAAAGAGGATAAATCATGAGAAAACAAAAGTAATGCGATTCTCTAGGACAAAGAGAGCAAGGCTGGTGATAAAAGTCGCAGGGCACAAACTTGCCTAAGTTGAGCATTTAATTTCTTAGGAAGTACACTAGAAGAAAATGGGCATAGTAGCAAAAACATAAGGAGGAGAATAGCCCTAGCTAAGAAGGCATTTATTAATAGAAGAGAGCTGATGACGGGGACCTAGGTTAAGAATGTGATGATGAAGCTGATGATACGGAGCAGAGTATGATGTGTGGTGAAGAGTTGTTGGGCAGAAGTGTGGACCCTCAGAAAGGAGGACAAGAATAGGCTCCAGACATTTAAGATGTAAGTGTAGAGAAGGATGGAGAAATTGAGGTTGACAGAGAGGAAGACTAATGAGGAAGTGCTTGAGATGGTGGGTGAGGAAAGGAAACTTCTTAGTGAAACTCCAAATGGGCAAGGTAGCAAGGATGTTGGGCAAACAGGGAAGTTGAAGAGGGAGAATGGGTTTCATGGATGAAGACAAGTAGATCATATGCAGAGAGGAAAAAGGAAATGTTAGATGTAGATAGGACTTGGAAAGTGTAGAGAACTGGGAAGAGATTCTCTTGCATTCAACAAAATCTACCTTTACCGTAAAAACACTTTTTAAAAAAGAAATATTTCTAATGAGTCTTTCAGCAGACCAATCATTGGAGTGTTTTAGTTTGAATCCTCATCAAGTTATTTAATTTTTTCCATAGTGAATTTCAACAAATGACATTTAACTCAGCACCTTAGCATGCTAATGCTTACAGTGGCTTTTGGGGTGTGTTGTTAATAATTATCAATACACGGAATTTCCATTACTATGAAGCTAAACATTTATCAGCAAATAAATTCATTAACAAATTGAAATTTTCCTGTATTCAACCCAAGTGTTTTGTTCTAATGGAGACCCAAGGGTACCAATTTGCATGACTTGTCCTTGAAGTTTTTCATTATGAATTGATATGAATTTACCCACCACATTTGAAAGGCACATATTCTGGTTAGCTTTTTGTCAATAGCATTAGAATTTCTGATTATATTCACCCAACACATGGGAATATCAAGGAACATTAGGAAGTAATAAGACACTTACTACAACACTACATGGTAGAATGAGACAATTACTTTACTCTAGTCCTACATATCAACTACCAAGTGGTCATACCTGCAGAATGGTGAAGTTTTCCAAAACACTGTTCATCATATACTTTTCAGGAAGGTGCTTCAGTTTGTGGATGAAGTTGATCATGTATTCGCACATTGGAGATCGATGTATTCTGTACACAAATCTTCCATTCTCAAACCTTGCATACTCAGTCTCCACCTTCTCTACAACTTGTTTTCCAAATGAACACACTTTCGTAGAACAAGTGATTGTCATATTCTCATTACTTTCATACCTGAGGACAAAAAAAAGAAAAAAATAAGACAATACTTTATTATACATACCAAAACAATAGTGGAGACACCTCCAGTACACACTTCATTACCACAAACAATACCCTCAGTAACCACAAAATTTCCAAAATATGCAGACATTCAACTCAGACTCAGTACTTTGTGAAAAGCTACCATTCTTTCAATCTCCTTTTAAATATGACCAGAATTTTTCATTTTTTCCAGAGGTTATGGAGATATATGATAACAATCCACAATAAAAAGATGAGTCCTGAGATGATACATTCCTTCTTGTGGGAAGGTAGAGATTACTATTTATTTTAGCATACACTACAATTATGTACGTTCTGGTTGGATAAGAGAATTTTGCCAAAATATTTTGGCAATATAACATTAATAGCATGAATAAAGATAACTACATTGCATTCAAAGGCTTGACTGACATACATCCATGATAGCATTTTTTACATAAATTCTATTTTTTACTTGTCTCCACTTCGCAGCATATGTATTCAAGCGAAGGGTAGTATTTAACAACAGAGTCACTATGAGTATTATAAAGTAGAGTAATCAGTTACATATACATCATAAACATGCAAAAAAGTAATTTGTTACAGATGAGCTGCACAGTAGCATGGCTTTACTTTAAATAAAGTGGAAGATTCCCTTGAAATTAAAATATATTTTTTTTGGGCACTCATAAATGAAAGAATATACATTTTCTGGAGAGTTGGTCAACTTTTTACCTCGATAAATTGTTTTATTTCAATACTGTTGATTAAACTTCTATTTAAAACATACTAAATCAGTCAAAAGGATGATGTCAAAGAAATGAATTAAACATTGGCAAGGCTGTTCAAGTTTTTTTTACTAATTGACCACAACTCCATAAAAAAATCCTCATTTCCATTTAAGAAGAGCAAGACTCAGTCCAAAGAAGTGAAAGTTTCATGGAGTCTTGTCATTCTGTTTCATAAAAATGAATCAATACGTCCATAGGGGACTAAAATTGCTCAACCTAAAATTATTGCATCAAATTTACAAAATTGCAAGTGATTTTTCTGAAAGAATACCTAAGGAATCGACCAGGACTACTTCTCCATGTGTCAAATAAAACTCTATTTAAAATGGGAATGTACAAGTACAAACAAAATTCTACTGTAGTAGTCACCGGTCATAAGGCAACTAATCGATGGAAAATTTTATGCATGGATAAGTCGCAGTCTCAAAGGTACCATTGCAAGATTCCATTAAGTTCAGCAAAATTAAACTTTTGCAAAACCTATTATTTAAATATGGTTATTCAATTTCTTAAGAATTACTTTTTTTTTGGAAATTGAGGAAATTTTTCCACTGAAAACTTTCAAGAGAATGGGCTTTCGTGGGGAAAAATTAGGAGTCAGCAACAATTCTGACAACTGCACCATTGCAAGCCATCTATTTCACATTCCTTACCCCCAATCAACTTCATATTCTCAGGAAAAATGAAAGGGTGACTTACTGGCTTGTGACTCCATAGAATGCTCCAGCTTCGTCCTGGATGTTGGTGTTGAGGTCAGCCCAAAACTTGACGAGGAAGAAAGCATTCTGGGGGCCTTTGTCATATAGCTCCTTCAAGCCACCCTTCTTCTCAGGAAATTTGTCATAAATCTGCCTAATATCAACAGCCTGTGGTAAAGAAATAATATTAAGTCAAATACTAAAAGGAAATATTGATAATTAAACAGTTAAATGAAACAGAATTACAAAATGACAGAAACAGAATTAATCAAAATTATTTCAGTTTGAACAAGACAGCACATTCTACTTATCTAAAGGGACACTTATCCATTCAAAACTCTATTATTACCGTAGACTTCCATTCATTTAAACAAAATGGATTTACTTACCTCTAGTAAAGAATCTGCATATGTGACGGAGCCTATGTGTACGAACAAATGCTTTTGGTACTGAAAAATGAAAAAGAAAAAATATGCCATTATTTCATCAAGGAAGGGAGGACAATTGTTTAAATTATCCTCCTTGAAAATAGGTAATGTACAGGAAGTCCTTTAATTGCAATAATACCACTATTGGAGACAAATTGTGCTTCCTTCAAAAACATTAAAATTTAGTTTTTCTAACAGTTCTCCACATTAATGTATAAGAAGTCTCAGCCATACAGCCACAATATAGCACTAATAAAATGTCTACAAATATGAACCAAAAGCATACTAATGAAATGACTCCACTCCTTCATCAAAAAAATAAACATCCCTACTAGCACAATTTGTTTTCAGCATATTTATTTATTTATTTACACTCACACCCCCGAAAACAGCTCATCAAAGCCCTTTTACATCAGGTGTTTTACTATTAACAAGAGACGAACACACACACCCATGTCCTGGGCAGATATTATTCTACCCAGGCGGGACTCGAACCCGCGACTCTAGGGTTAGCAGGCGAGGACTTTACCCCACCGCAAACGGGGCCGGGAGCATATGCTAAGCATATCTTCGACATATATGTGAAATGTGTTAAACATATTTTGAGCATGTGCTGGGCATATGTAAATGTCCAGGAGGGCATATGCTGAAAATATGCTCAGCATATGCGGAAAAAATATGTTCAGCATGTTCTCAAATGTGCTCAACGTATGTTTTTTACATATGCCAGGCTTATTTTGAGAACAATCTGAACATATAAGGCATGCATCTTGGGATTTGGGAATTTGTCATAATAAATCTACTTTTATAATAAAAATATAGGGTTCTTAATGACCTTTGAAATTGCTGGCTTTGGGATTCAAACCTCCGACCTTTCACTTGATAATCCTAAATTCTACCACTACGCTATTTCGGATCATGAAAGTTCACATGTATTTTATGTTTTATAAATGTATGTAGTCGCTTCGCTAGATAGAAAAATAGAAATCCTGATAATATAACTCACATAACACACTTCTGAGTGAAAATATATACTCTTCAGGGGAATCTTAACGTTCATGAATAGGTATCTGGAGGGACATAAATATAATAATAATAAGTTCATTGAAGGGGTAAAAAAGTAGTTTATTGTCAGCAGAGCACCAAAACAATAGTAAAATAGAGTAATAAAACAAAGTGAAGCAAGTATAAGGTATATAAAGTGAAAAACAATTAGAGGGATACTAAAAGTGTGTTAATTACATATATTTTAACTTTAGTTAGAAATTATGTATACTGAAAGCCAATTCATTCAATGAAGTTGGATTAACAGTTTTCCTGATTACAAATATTGTCATTTTCAAGGCTTCAACACAGTCAAATACAGAGTTATATAAAATTACTTTGTTTTGTAAAGCATGACAGTTCATTATTTATTGAAATATGAGGTAGGTGAATATTAAATAATAAAAAAGAGAAAACTATAGCATTGATAATTTTTGCAGTATTCTTATCACTAGCTATCTGTTGAAAACATAGAGTAACTATAATCACTTTTTTATGAGAGTTTAGTAGCTCATTTTATGGATTGCTCTCATCAAACCCAAATGACATGGCATCTCAATTTGGCAGAAATGAAAACAGAAATGTTAGATTGCTGCTAGACCCAAAATAACATCATTTTCTGGAGAAATTTTCAAAATTCTAGATGCAAAAAGTGACCACAGATCTGAAGAAATACAAAGTCAATAAGAGTAGAATAGAAGGATTGAAGCAGCTCATGGAATAACATTCACATTAGACCACCAAGACTTGTTCCACGATGAAATGAAACTAATCACTGTACACACCAGCTCAAAATCTGATAGAACAAATAAATGGCACACAGATACCAAAATTAAAGGTTTTCGCATGAAATTTACTTCAGACAGCTTCTAGTCAAAACAAATACTGCAATCAATCTTTCCACTCATATTGTTGGCAAAAACATTACTCTCGCCAATTGCAATCCCCAGTTAATATGGAACAAGATTAAGATATTTCTGACCCCACCTACGCACATACCAAGTCATTAGAAAAAAAGTTTACTGGTGCAATGATAAACTTTTATATGACAGTAATTCTAAGTAATTAAATAAAAATATCCATATAAGTTTTAACTTGACTCGTTTTCATGCAGAACCTCTTCAGAATAGAAGGTATTTTATGATCCTGAAAAAATGACTGAGGTAACTATAAGATTTAGTTCCAAAAATAGTTGAGAAAACATACTGACAACACACTGGTAATTTTTTGACAAGATTCAGGTGTTATAAATTCCTAATTTTTTTAAAAAGAAGGTCTCTCTGGAGTGAACGCACCATTTCCCATTTTAAAAGGCAGGCAAATTTCATCAAAAATCTTGGAAAGTACATCTACATCTAAATACTACTCTGTGAGCTACCGCAGGGGGGTGTGGCAGGGGGTGTTAGGATGCCATCCGTGTAAAGAGTTAAGGGATAAGGTTTTGGGAGGTGAAATGGTGACGTGTAGTATGGGAGTGTATTTAGTGGAGCTCAGGTTTATTGTGGTTACTTCTTGTGCATGGAAAGAATGACTCTTTGTACTTATCTGTTCGGCTAAGTATCTCTTTTATTTAATCGCTCCTGTCAGACCTAGAGATGTAGTGAGGCGTCATGATAATTTTTTCTGTGTCGCTCTAAAACACATCAGTTCTGAATTTCTCATGCAAGCTTAGCCTAGTGTTTAGCCCATGAGTTTCTAGGGGCTCCCACCTTAATCCCTCTAAAAGTAGTGAAACAATACATATTTTTGCTCATAGCAGTTTTCAACAAAGCATGCAGCTTTTCATTGTATTTTATTTATTTTTTTAGTTAAATCTGTATGACCAAGGTCCCAAATGTTCGCAGCGTATTCGAGGTGTGGCCAAACCAGAGCAAAGTAGCATCTCTCTTTTACTTTTTTCATCGGAGGACCTTTCTATTATATGCTGAACAAAACCTAGCTTCTACAATGCAGTGTCACATATGTTTTGTATGTGTGTTCCCCATGATACATCAAAAGTTATGGTAATTCCAAGATACTTAACATTATCTGAAGATTTTATATTTACTTCACCCACAGCATAGGTATGGCATTTGTGTGATGACTTTTGCAGGAAGTGAACTGTGGGGCATTTACCAAGTAGTTTGGTGAGAGGCTGATATTTTCATATCTTTGGAGGAGCAAGACTTTTTCTTTAAAAAGGGACCTAATTCAATGATTGCTGGGTGAAATGATATTTTGCTCAAACTACCTTAACCCTCTTAGTGCTGACTCCTGCCAGCGGTTCTAGTGAGAAATGCGGAGGGTAACTAGAATAAAATGTATCACTCTAGGAAAATAAATATTATAAAGTTATTGTTTAAAATATCCATATGCAGTTTTTCTTATTGCGTATGCATTGAATTAGGTAATAACAAAAAGATGCTAAAACTTCGTACAAAAAATAATTGTAATTATATTTGTGTGCAAAAGTTACACAATATTTTGCCTATGAGCCGATATATCGGCCCGCCGCACTTAACGCCTGAGATGCCAAAGCCGATATATCGGCCCTCCGCACTAAAAGGGTTAATAGCAATAAAATATGAGGTAATTCAAATTGACTCACCGTGTCGGGGTCTGTCTGCTGCTCCATGAAGGCTGAGAACTCAACGAGGCGAAGTTTGTGAGTTGCGATGGCTCGACCCTCCCACGGTGGAGGGGCGGGGGCTTGGCTTGCACTGCTCCCAGAAAGTAGACCTCCTATCGCTCCCGGCATTGCACCCCCACCGGTTACTCCACCAGCGATGGCCCCAACCTCTACTGAAGACGAAACGGCTGTGGCACTCGGTTTGGATCCGGGGACAACACCCAAGCTTCCGGCACCTCCACCTCCTGACACACCATAACCTCCAACCTGTGAAGCAAACGGTTTCACACTGCAAGAGAGAGACAAAAGAAAACATATTAGGTACATCAGGAAACTAGATGATACAAACTCCACAAGGATAAAAATGAAAGGAAGGAGTCTAAATTATCACCTGATAAATTATCTAGCAACAAAACCCTTTCTTTTTAAATAGATATTACTTCAATTTTGTTCAATACAGAGAATTTAGCCACTGAAAGGAGCTTATATGAAGTTAAATGTGCTCCACCAATGAGTATTGGAGTAGACACTTAAATATTTCAAGCACTGATGAAAATTAAGTATTCACTACAACAACTGCACATCTACAAGAGATTAAATGAGTAAACAAGGAAGGGAAATAGTATAAAACTTACGATGAATCTCTCAAAACTATGGTGTTGATACATCCTACAACTAATTAATGAGGACATCAGTAATCCAGCATATGACGAATTAAAATGCCAAGTCATCAATGAGTCTTAAACAGGGGTAAAGAAATTATCCAGATAATTTGGCAGACAAAAAAAGATAAACACTTACTCTTGAGATGTCCCGGGCTGTAATCCAGGCTGCCAAAACTGCTAAAAAAGGAGAGAAACAATACAATCAGCTTTTTCCACCATAGGATTTCCATATTTATACATAAAAAGCAAAAAGCAAGCGAGAACACAAATACCTAATTTAGTAACATATTATATACTGACAGATGAGTGTCTATATTATGTGAAAAGGCTTTCAAAACTATCACTGTAAACATCAACATTCATCACAGATGGAAAAACTCTTTACATGAAAAGTAAACATCACTAACCATGTAAAAGTTTGAAGTGGAAGTCATTCTTCATTACTATGAAAACTTTCCGGTAACATATGTTTCAATATAACATTAATGTACTTCAGTGTCTCATAATATAATTATAAGCAATAAGTAGGTATTTGAGCTAAAATAATATTTTCTCAGAGATTAATAAGTGTAGGCCAATTTAACAAGATGCTAGACACATTATACTTGACGAAGAATGTAAAAATTGTACTAAATAATATATTTATAAATTGCAGACAGTTTTACAACAATTAACTCACAACATACTAAGGGATGATGGAATAGCACTGCCAGGATTCTGGTATAAGACAACACCATTACATGGGTAACCACCAACTTAGTAAGAAAGGCAAAGCAAATCAAGAGGAAGACAATGAACTACTTTTGCCTCAACCAATTAGGGGTACTGACTAAGGAGGTAAGCTGGAAAGTAACTATATTTAACTGTCACCAATTTTACTTCCCAATTTTAGAAGTAATGACAAATTCCTCCCTTTCAATGACTGTTTCCTGTTAATTTCAACATGTACTGAAAGTTCACAAACTTTTATCCAATAAATGATTCCCAAAATGTTCACTTTAAATAAAAAATGATACCTTATAAAGTTGCTTCCATTTGTGGGGTACTATTTATCGCACATATATCAAAAGAGAACTTGTCAAAGATGCTTGAATATTTATCATTAGTATCAATCAAACATAATGATGGTATATCAATGCAAAAGGAATGTAACATGATTTGGTTACAGAGTATCTTAAAATAAGCTACCAAAGTAGACCTAATTTAATCAAAGAGATCAGTAAATAGCTAACTGAAAGAAAAAAATGCTATACCCACATAGACCTACATTGATGATCATCAGATGTGCAGAATGATATAATTGAGGGAGAGTTATGACACCAAATTAAGTTTAAACCCATTTCAACTGAACCCATATTGATATTCCACGAAAAACATGAAAGTACAAGAGCCCACACAACCACAGAATAGCAACATTAATCACCATATCATACATCATGGACAAGCACAGAAACATTTCCAGTAGGTATATATTTTACATTGCCAGTGCATTAAAATTAGATAAATACATTTTAACTGCCAGAGAACCAGTAGAATGTAAAGGGGAGAGTATGACCACATGTGAGAATTGTTTTCTACACCAATATGTGCATAAGCCATAGCTAAACATACATTTATATATTCACAATTTATTATCGAAGAAGTTCAGGTAAAGAATGGATTATATGAAGAATTTTGAAGATGATAGGAAAATCCCCTCCGATTTATTATGGCTGATAACCAGATTACTGATTCCATACAGATCTTTAAATTATTTCATTAGAAAGTCCAATGAAGAAAACTTTAACTTTAGAGTGACTATCTTAGTATTTTGAAATTCTCAGGTTTAACGAGGTGAAGATTCATGATGGCTGAATAACCATTATGATTAATTAATTTTCACCACATAATTAATGGTATTTGACTGGTTTCATAGCAACAATTGTCTCTGGTTACTTGATGATGTTACATTTGTAATGAAACTGGTTAAAAACCAATAAATACATTGTAAAAATTAATAATTTATCATACTGATTCAGAGATTGTCTTTCATATATTGTATCAATAAATTTAATAATCATATAAAAATAAGTTTGATCACATTTAAACACAATTTGTTTACAAGCAATGAAGAAAAAGAGGAATTTACGATGAATTTTTCGAACATTCGCGAGCAGATAATCATGATAAAATGACAGTTACACTGAGTTTATCAGCCATAAAATAGCAAATGACATCAGAAGGGGTCATTTAACCAGCAATTGTCACATGGGAGGCAATTGTCACACAGGGTGATATAAATGCTCAATCAGCTACAAATAGGTGGGCAACTATATATCTGATATCAGTACTCCAATAATCATTTCCTTGATGAAGGATATGGTGCTTTCCCGTTTCAGTATTAGGAAGTTGTTTCCTCATGTTTTCAACAGGGTGAGTGATTCCTTGGTTGCCGACATTTTGAGGCTCAACAGGGTCCTTGCCATCAGGAATATGATGGCAAGCAATGTGCCACAGGTTGAAACATGGAATGGCAAACATGGAATATCACTCACCTGGCTGGAAACCCGAGTCAGACTTCAGCTATATAATTTCGTTGATTAGCGAGCATGTAGATCACCCTGGATGACAACAATCCACTTTGCCAGACTACTCAAGGGTTTAAAAAAAATCAAATCACAGAAATGATATGAAGGGGATTTGACAAAAAAACATTTTTTTTCATTTTTTTTGAGACTACTGACCGCGCCCGGGTAGGATACAGGGGATGTCAGCCCCAGTGTGGCTAGCCCGGCAGCCGCTGCCTTGTTGTGCATCGCTGTGGCTGACACGATCTGCGCACTAGACATGCTTGACATGGTCTGCAGTGCCTTCTCCTTAGCTGCCTGATCCTGAGCAGGTTGGAATGTACATGGGAGGGATGTGGAATTCGGATTGGGGTTCAAGTGGGCGAAAAGGGAAAGGAATCACCGGATTAATTAGGGGCTTCCAGAGGAGAAAAACAATGAGCGACAAAACACTCGGGAGAGCATCCGTGGATCCGGGCTGTGGGGGGAGGGGGAGATGGAATAGAGGGTTGGATTTGTAGGAATTGGAAGGCTGTGATTCCTCAAGGAGGTACTCGAAAGACTGTATTCACCCACATCAATCACACTTCTCAAGTAGGAGGGCACCACATGTTTTCTCATTGAAACCACTGATATTTACTCATGTTCAGGGGCCATTCAAGAATCACCTCAGTTAAGCATAGTTGGGCTCTGCTGAAAGGACCCCGCAGAAACCTTATAGAAAATTAGTTAGGGTGAAACTTGCTGGAAATTTGGGATACGTTAGTTCTTGAGGAGTAAATCAAAAGTCTAAATGGGCGTAAAGTCGTAAAATTTCTTATTTTCGAGTTAGAGGTCTTTTAAGTTGTGATTTTCATAGCACACAGGGGGGCTCATTTCAATGGACTTGCCTAAATAATTCCCTAGTTACGCAGGATAGAGCACAATGTTACGCAGCAAAGAAGTAGGGTTTCAAGCGACATACCTGATAGTGACCTTCCGATTGACCTCAAGCGAGACTATCAAGGTATTTCCAAGGTCAATTTGCCTTAGAAAAGCGGAAGCCCTCATTTTTTAATGCAGAAATGAATACTATGAAGAATTACTCATTGGTGACATTGGAAAAATGAGCACCTCTGCATGCTATGAAAATCACAACTTCAATGACCTCTAACTCGAAAATAAGTATTTTTATGACCTAACACCCAATGAGACTTTTGATCTACTCCTCAAGTACTATTATATCCCAAATTTTCAGCCACTTTCACCATAACCAATTTTCCATAAGGTTTCTTAGGGGTCCTTTCGAGGTGTGAGCCTCCTATTTGTCTGAGTGCAGTTGCCCCTGTCTGCAACTGGCACACATTGTGTGCAAAATGACCTTGGCTGTAAAAGCATGTTGAACAAAAATGCAACTCAAGTTTTAAGAGAGACATTTTGGGGGAGGAGGGAAGTTTGGCTCTTCTTGTAATGACTTGTGGAGGGATTGGTGGGGACAGGAGTCCGAGATGATCTTACATTTATTAGTCACTCTCGAGATCATATTTTTATCACATTTTTGGAATTATTACCAAGACCTGATGTGCGTAATCCCAAATGAGTAGTCCTTTACTTTGCATAGCTAATCTATACATACATATCCAAAAAAACCTATAAAAACTTACACAAGAATTGAAGAAAGCATGGTACCAAAAGTCTTAGACTACTTATGTAAAAGATGACTTACTCCAGCAAGTTACTTCTGTGAGAGTTTGCCAGCCTTGAGGAGGTATCCAGTAAAGGAGACAAAACATTGGTTTTATTTTTAAATCTATGGTGTGTGTTTCAATAATTTTACCATTCATCAGTATCATGTGCTAATTTGGCTACCCATGGGAATATTAAGCACAATTTAATGAAGGTATTTTTTCTTGCAGCAATAAAAAAGTGACAAAAATATGATCTTGTGATGTGTCAAAATCTTATATAAGATGATTTGAGTCCCCAACACCCTCCTATATAAGTCAATTTAAGGAGAGAAAAACAAAACCTTTCCCAAAACATCTTAAGCTATACTTGAATGTCCCCTTACTACTGCATGGTGGAAGAAGTTCACCACCCAAAACAGCCTCTGCAAAAACATGCACAAGTGCTATCACTACACCAAACCCAGCAAATTATTCATCAGTGAGACCATCAATGCTGGTCAGTGTGATGCCAATGGTATCAGTCCTAGTGTGAGATAGCCTCTGAAACTCTAATGTGACATAAAAAACAGCAAGATGTGAGCTGAATGCACCAGATTAGTGGTACATACACATTTCCATTAGATTCAAAAGATAGTTTAACAATAATTAACTGAAATATTACTCTTGTAAATACACTGAGCTAATTTAAGAGGACTACTTCTCTATATAGGTGTCTCCTGACATGATGAGAATAAATTATGAAAGTTGGCAATAGGCAGAAAAAATTAATTAAGGAAAATACTAGCAATTACATCTATCAGATAGGATTTCTTATAAAAATTTGGATGCATAAGTTTCACCATAGTATAACTATAGAATTTTTACCATAAATTTTAAAATTTCAAGGGATATTATCATTGAAACATTTAAAAAGGCAATGTTCTCTCAAATAGTGAAACTCCGAAAGAGTAATTTTGAAACACCATACAATATTGATCAAAAACCCGAAAAAATGGTGCCATCAGAGGTTTTTTTTAAGCTGAGCTCACAGAGTGATTTTTAATGGTTGAGATGTCCATTGATGTGAGTGAATGCAATTTACAATGGTAGAAATACTACATAATTATACATCATGCAATCAGTGGATCAAAGGATAGTTTACAGAAGAACCAAAAACCATCTCAAAACCCAATTTCAAGTAGATGCATACCCATATCAGAGACAATTATGTATACCAATTCCCAAAAGCACTCCTGGGAGATTTCACCCCATAATATACACACCTTCTAAATCAAGTACTACAATACAAGTACATTGCTCAATATACATAATAATACATTAAGTGTTACTGACTAAACTGAATAAGCAACTGTGAAAGTAACTCAATAAAATAAATTGTAATGAGGTGAATTTTCGCCAATAATTACAGATGAAAAAAACTCATTCTTTCTGAAGGAATCCAAGATAATACACTGATTGAAACATATTTCTGTCAGAGTATTGATGATATGTGATATTAAATTTGATTGTATCACGCTTTATTTTGTGGAAGTTAAATATATCCACTCTGAATGATAACACTCAGGACTTTTCCCTGCTTCCCCTTTTCCCTTCTCAAGTCAACAATCCCATTTTTCAACTAATTCCTCTGTGTACGTATAGACAGTTTAAGCTTAAAAAGATGCTTTTCAAGGTGAAATCAGTCAGACTTAGGCCTGGTTAAACGATACATTAACCCACGTGAGTTACTGTGTGAATGCATGAACAAGAAAACAGAACCTGCTCTATTTAGTTCATGCATTTGTACATGAACTTGTGCGTGAACATGCTCGAGTAAATGAGTGGTGTAACTAGGCCTTAAAATTAAGTCTGAAAAAGTATTAAGAGCCGTTAAATACGAAAGAGGACAACTTTTACTAAAACCACTAATTATATTAAAAAACGACCCGGATTTCTATGTGCATTCACATCATCTTCAGGTAAATGAAAGCCTTCCTCCCTCCCCCTTCCCACCTCTCCTCACCTGGTAATGTCTACTATATTAGGCCTGCACTTCAGCTTTCATTTACCTGAAGATAATGAGAATGCACATCGAAACCCGGGTTGTTTTGTAATGAAAATTAGTGGTTTTAGTAAAAGTTGTCATCTTTCTTATTTTATTTAATGATGGAATTCCACCAAGTGATACTGACGAAAGTGAGTGATTAAGAAATATAATTCAAAATGGATAAAATATAAAATTGTTGATATATCTACATTTCGTCAGACCCACAAAAATTTATTGGAACGACAGACTTTTATTTATTCATTTTATGAGGGCAAAATCACCTTACCGAGGAATTACTATTTGACATAGTTTATTGGTGGATTGTGAAAAAAAATTATAATAACTTGTAATAGCAAATATAGATTGCAAAAGGAGTGAAGAGATCAAAATATATGCCTCTCCTATAGATACTCTGGGACTAGAAAGAAAACCAACAAGGGAAAATGACTATAATACTTGAACTAACTGCATTTCATTCACAACTTATGGAAATTTTAAGTGACTTTAGGAAATATTAAAAATTTCAGCAAAGTAACAGAGAAAATATGAAGAGGCACCATGGCCTAACTTCCCAGACTAGTAAAAGACATATTTTTGCCAATTATATGTAGATGAATTAGCATATAATTTTCACAGTATACTTTTTGCTAGGTAATTTTATGAAGCAGTTTTAGCATGCTTAATAATCTTGCCAGCAAACCTTTCAAGTTAGCAACATTATCATGGAAAGCATAGATAGTAAAAGAATAAAGTATTCAATCTGTAAGAGTTAACAATAGATTAACAATTCTGACAAAGAATTACTTTCACATGAATCTGCCACAACATTCGGCATGTTTTCAAGCACTGGATAAATATGACACTTCACTGATTATGAAATGCATTGAATATTGGCAAACAAAGTCACCTTTCTTTACATCCAGAACAATGAGTTTAATGAAATCATTACACACATCAACACCCATGGTTGATGCACATTTTCAAAATAATGATTGATCTCAGAGAACACAACATTCTTCATCTTTTAAGTTACTTCTCATTTCAAATTTTTAAATACCACTTGATAAGAATACCCACTATAGCTCTAAATCAGTGATACACAGCTTTGGCCAGGAAGTTACTGACTACAGCTAAAGATTCAAAAGTCATTTGCAGAGTACCAAAATCACTGTTACATTTTCACATTTTAATTCAATTTTTAAAAATCCAACTCAAGTCACTTGAAAATATTTTAAAATTTCAGAATGGTGGTCTTAATATTTTGAATGCACAAGTTTAAATGGTATTATGGTGAGTTAAAGACTGATAACCACTGAGTAGAGCATTAAAAAATTCTCAGAATAACATGAAATATCACCTTTAGAATTTATATTGCACAGAAAGAAAATAGGCAGCTAACCACATGTGTTTAAATGCTGAAACTGAAGCTTTTATCACATATTGCAAAAAAGCATCATGAATTGAAAATTCAAACATTCCACAATTAAGTGCAAAACAAAGATGAAACGTTAAAATGGGATTAAAACAAAAAAGTCCACAAATAGGCGATGCAACTAATCACACAATGAAAAACATACAAGTAAATTGGTGTTAGTTCATGCATGATAAGCAATTGAATAAAACACTCGACCTCCATTAGGTATGCTTTCAAAAAACTAAATATAATTATAATACCTACCGAGGAAGCGATAAGCAAGTTAATGAAAAATAGTCTCGGGTTTACTGGAGGGTGTTCAAAAATGTACAAACCCTTAACACTGATGCAAGGGGTACACAAACGAAGATTAACTAAAAGAATACTCACTACCTTCAGCTTCGCTTGGATTTCTCTTAATTTTCTTCTCGCCAGAACTTGTATGTGCGAGCTGACCTGTTTTCTGGTTCTCGTCTTCCCGGTGCGTAATTTTATATAGCGTGCTATTAACTCATTTCGACCTGGAAGATAAAAGAGAGCAAATATAAGTATATGTGAACATATAAAAGAAACTACTTTCAATACTCAATCTAAAAATAGCTCGCAAGAATCAGTTATGGTGTAAAACAAACAAATGAAACTATGAATTACTTAGTTTTCCACAAAAAATAGTTTAAAATAAAAAAAGTTTCAAGTATTCTTAGTCTTTTGTGAAAAACTGAGATATTCATCTTTTCATTATGAAGGAATTCCACCAAGTTACTGCCCATACCATTAAATCTAAGAAGCATTTATGTTTGCCGCATCTATGTGACCTTCTCCAGAATCACTACATAAGAGCGATTTCGGATAGCGACAATAATAAAATCACTCCAAAGAAATAGTACGGGTTTCCAAAACATGAACAATAATAGTTTATCGAAAAATATATATGAAATTTTCATCCCGAGAGGCAAGAGGCTGCCATGTCATATCACACTAATTTTGACTAAAAGGAGAGATAACGACGCACCAATATTTTGTTGTATGCTGGAAGAGATACTTCTGGTCATCGTGTCATAATTGTCGTAGTATTCGCGAATTTCAAATAGGTTTTGTTGGAGCCATTACATTTATTGGAGTCATTATATTATATTACAGCAGCGCGCGTCATTAAAAACTGGTACCTGCTACGAGCGTCCAACAACTTTTTTTTCAAGTCTGAAAAATGAATTTTGCCCTTATAATTTGATTTTATGATGTATTGACACAGCAAACTTTAATTTAAGACCGTGGCTTCGGGAATTTTAGGAAGTGATGCACAGCCCTATTTCCCGAAAGGTTTATACATTTGGGGAAGTACATGTCACGGTGCTCGCAGACACTCAAGAATGAAGTTTGGGTTTTGCAAATATGGGCAGAAACGAGAACAGATTCGAAAACTTTCGACCACACACGTGATTGTGGAAAGTAACATCTTTCGGGTCGAAGTACTTTCACTGGAGCAAGTATGAAACTGTCGAAGCCAGAATACCACACGCACAGAAGTACGGAAATCCCTATTGCACCCAGGTGAAAACACCGCGGAAGTCTTCGACGAAAGAAACCAATAATTTTAACGCACGTAAATACCACGGCGAATGATCGTACGTTACGTAGTCTTTGTCTAATTAAATCTGTGCAACTAGAAGCGGGAGGGGGGTCAAATGCGGCTGCCACAGAGTCGGCCCAATTAAAAATAAAAATTACTTCCAAAAAAAGCATGATCACTCTCCATTGAAAATGATAAAACATGCCTAAGGCAAAAAAAAACACGCGTCATGCTCTTGAACTTCGTCGAATGGGATCGAGATAGTTATTGCCACGCTATCTTCCGTAAATAATGATATACTTTCCAGATAGCAGAGATTCAGACTCTGCCAACGATCCTTCTGCGATAAAGGCGAAGAAGCGATAACATCGATGACAAGGTAATTGACGCGCCGAATAACTGGAGCGAATCTTTGGAATCTGTAACATGAGTATGGCCAGACGTTCCATTTTCGCATCAGTATTAGAAGATATACGCATAGCTGAATAGAATGAGGTGTAAACAGAAACTAAATATGTACTTAGGACTAAAGGAAAAGTGAGAAAAAATCGACTGCTTAAGGAATAATTTCACAATATGACGTGAAAATGTAGGACACTCTTAGATACTGTACACAGGATCAGATTCTCAATTTTGAACAAAATACTCAGTAAAACTCCGTGCCACAAAGCAATCAGGTAAAAGTCAAGGAGAAATCCCCTGACGTCGTTGAAATCAAGGAGAATTCCCAGATTTTTCGAGGATGTAGCAATTTTTAGGAGTTCTCTAGGCAGCTAGGAGGCGTGGCCAGTGTCTAAGCAGACGTGGAATCAACATAACACCTACATGTCCTTTGTCGGCACAAACAGGAGCAAGTGAAGCTATTTAATTACTTGGTTAGTGCCACAGTCAAGTAATATTCATTTGCAAACCCATAGTTAATTTTCATATGCTAAGCTACAGGTAGCGTCGGTAGCGTCTCTATTCCCTAGCAAGTAAAACTAGCCTGCCCATAGGGGTATACTAATATCATACGTTGAATTCAATAAGAATCCTGTCGGAGATTATTCATTTTAGTTGAGCGACTACTACACTGCTTCAAAACAGCATTATTAGACTTAAAATTGGAGTAGGTCTGCAGTCAATGATTTTATTTCTCCAAGATATCAAACTTTTTCTTAAGACGCACTCAATACAGGATATGACTTTACATGGCACTGCAATATCCGCGTCTAGAAACTCTCATCTCATGCGAAATTGAGGCAAAATTATACCTCCTAATATTTTCGGAAAAACCTTTTGGTACCAGTTTTTTTGTAATAACTATTTGAAATAAGGGTTTACTTGCTCGCCATCGCACGGCGCCACTCAGCTCCGAGCTGCCAGAGTTGTTCGATTCGATATTTCCTTAACTCTATTGATATGGTTCTTTGCATCTATTTCCACCACACGGCCACCATTAATGTGCTTAATGAGCCAATACTGCCATAGTACATCCGAGGAAATCTAGAATTATGTGGCGCAAGTTGCCATTTCGAATACAAATGCAGTACCAAATCAACAAAGACGTAGAACAATCTACGCTCTGCTCCTAGGAACTATACCAATATATAAGCACATTAATGGCGAACTTGTATACGTTGCGAAGACCTGCACCGAAGGAAGAATACTATCGATATTGAACGATCTTGCCGAGCTGCTATTTCGCTGCAATTGTTGTCGCGACAGACTAGACTGCAATAGTACGTCAGAACAAAGGCTTAGCAACAAAACATATGGAGGGAAACTTGAGCGAGTGGGGAAGAGGAAGAAAGAGAATAGTGTATATAAAGAGGTGCGATGAAGAGAGGTAGGACATAGTATAAGACGAGGAAAGAAATATCATGATAGAAAGGGCCTTGCACCTGAAAAACCCCAAGGATTTATGCCCTTCTCCACTAAAACCCACCTTAAACCGGAAGATTACCGTATCGATGTTCTTCGTCAGCGTTGAAATCATGACTCGAATATACCGTGAACCAAAACCATTTGGTTTCCTTCTTTCTTTCTCCAAACGGACCACCCGACGGGGCGATAATAAACTCCCCCCTCGAGGAGCCAATACTCGAAAACAAGAGCCAACACTCCCGCGCTACGAGAACCCTTTGAATACGACGGGCACGGTGCCACGGGCGGCTGGTTTTACAGCGCGGCGAACACAATGAACGATCGGGAAGAGCGGCGACCAGATCCGACGCCCACATTAATAACCCATTCGCGGTCGCAATACGAAATCCAATATTCGTACAACTCGGGCGCGACGGAACCCTGGACATTTATAACGACGTATCTCGCGAATCTCTCACGTGAGTGACAAAACGATTCCCACTTCGCGAGAGTGAGGTGAACAGCGCTCCGTATTTCCGTTGGCAAATTCAATTCAAGACTCGCTCGATTACACTATTTTATTACAGTCCGATTAAATCGACCGGTAAAGGTAGGTTTGAGTGAGAATAGGAATATTTCCACCGTCTTTTACACCCGCAATTTCTTGATTACTTGAATGATTTCATTTTTCAGCTCGGCATACGTCCTTCCTGTCTTCATCTCATTGTTCATTAGTTGTTCGATCCTAAGATTGGTTGACTGCAGCCCTCCACCCGCCCCTCTCTAATGCTAGTTCCCTTACCTCCTGCTATCTCATCCTATGTACTTTCCTCTTTATTTGGTTTATGAACTTATTCCTGGGTCTTCCTCTGGGAAATTTTCCCTCCATTTTGCCTTCAATTATGTTCTTCACAAACCCATTGTGTCTCAGGGTGTGTCCAATCCATCTGGTTCTTCTTTTCTGTATGGTGATCCATATGGTCATTTCCTCTTCTCCTCTACTGTACATTTCATCATTTCTTATTTTGTCCGTCCATTTTATCTTCAGCATCCTCCTCCAGCACCAGGTTTCAGACGCTTTTAGTCTTTTCTGGTCAGCTTTTCCAATGGTCCATGCTTCCGATTCGTAGAGTGCCATGCTCCACAGGAATGTTTTCAGATACTGTTTCTAGGTTTGTAGTCTTATCTTCTTTGAGCACAGCAGTTGTCTTTTTCCCACGAATCTCTTAGTCTCCTATCTCTTCTGAAAGATATACTCATTTTCCACTAATTACACCATCTATTTAATCCCTCTTTCTAAACACTGCACTTCCACTGATTGCGATGTTGTTGACAGAGTAGACAATATAATAATAGTTAATTAGTCGAAAGTTTTCATGATCGGAACAAACACTAAATTCCGATACGATTGTGACGATATAAGTCCACCGCCTAATTGGCATCGTATATGTCACCTCTCAACGCTCAGAGAATGGCTGACGGCGTTAAGAAATAACTCCTGGAGAGAAAAAGACTCTAGCGAACGAAAAAGACGGCGGTTCATAGGCGGGAGTTCCCGTCCTCTCTGGGCCAAGGCTTTCCCAACACCCCCCATCATATTCATCCTTCGTTACCCAGACGCGATCCCTCTCCGCTTCCCCATACCGAAAATAACTCCGTGCTGAGTTTGCACGGCGAGAAAACCACCCGCCTCACGCCGGCTATCCTGGACTCTCGGGGTTCCGAAAAAGATTCACGCGAAGTCTTTCTCGGGAAATGAGTCTTCTGAGGGTGGCTGGAGCGGTAATCATTGGCCATTGAGGGCACATTTTAGTAATTTTTCAAATAAGCATAAAAAACTCTAAGACTATGTTCCTTTTAAACACATCTGTTTACACGTACGCGGTGGAACTAGTCATGAACAGGGTGACGGCAATTATACAAGAATTTATAGTCCAAAATTTTTCCTCACTTAATAATAATAAAACGTTTATTGTCGTGGACCTTTACATCGGCCTTTCAGACTTTTTGGTACATACATTTTTAAGTTTACGTAAGAATCACTTTAATAATAATAATAATTGCAGGACAATTTTTACATAGGAAAAATAATAATAATTACATGATACGCAATATACAAAAAACAGATTGAATACCTTACTGAGATAAAATGTACTACAACGATTCCTTTTCACATTCTCAATTGAAAGTTATCGGAAATGTGGAATTAAATAACTATATTTTAAAATTATGATCTAGATTGGCATATTTTAGATCCTCTCATACTTTTGAGGACATGAAAATAGTGTTTACCTAAGACCAAATAAAAATATAATAACTCCAAGATTAAGTTTACAAAAAATAATTTCAAGACACACTAAATGCTCGGTGACAGATTGAATACCATACTACTTTCAGATGCACAACAATTATGAATTAAATCACGTCATGAGTTGAGTTCCCGGTACGGTATTGGATATTTCTTTAGGCGAAAATTATTTTTAAACATGCTTTTTCGAATCTTCGACTCCGCGTGACACCTGGGTTTTTGTTATGAACCGTTTTAACGAAATGAATTTCATTATTTCGCGTTTATAGGAAAATCTGAACATGCTTAAGCAAAGTACTACGAAATATATCTCATGTGCCATTAGGCTACACATTGAATCGCTAAAAAATCTGTAAAATTCGCCTCTCCACTTGTATTGATACATTACAGTAATGAGAACACGTAAGCAAAGTTACAGGCAGATCAGTGCATCGATAGACATCGCTCCAGCCACCCTTAAGGGGGTTTAATACTGGAAAATAATTAGATTTGGACAGCAACTGTTACATGAAAGTCCCAACGGTCGAGATAGTATCAAACATGTCTATCCACGGGCCTACCATTAATTTGGTAGTATACAGAAGACAGTTTAATGAGCATACATTGAATTAATTTAAGTGTTTATGGCGGATATTCTCCGGGCTTCATCCCACAGTTATACCCGTATAAAAAATCGACAGACGTCACCACTCACACCTTTCTCTCTACCGCTTCGCATCACCGTAGACGAAGATCATCGCGGTCCCCGTGGTCAGTTACTTATAGCGATGACGACTTCGGCCGCCAAGGAGGGACGGACGAGAAACAGCGCGTGCGTCGCCTTGGCAACGTTCCCCTGCCCCCCGCCTCCCTGTCCCCCACCCCTTCTCCTAGTTAAATGAGGGGCACTTAGGCGTGGAAGGTGCTTGACTTGCAAAATGATTAGTCGGCCCGAGATGGTGATTTGCAAGAGAGTTTCACAATACCTACGCGAGGTGCAAATCTTGAATTGCGACTCCGTTTTCACCTTGGTGACAAGGAAAACATTGACGCTTACAAGGAGAGACGAGTGCTACATGATGGACGGAAACAAAATGCACAAAAGAATATAATTATCGCATAGGTCGACACTCATGGAGGGAGATGACATGTATATACAGGGAAATGCTATTAAATATTCACATCTCTATATTGGAGCTATATTATTTATTAACTTGCCAAGAGAAATATCTTCTGTGCAAAGGGAAGCTGGATTTTTTAGCCGTATAAGAAAATGGTAATTTACGCAAATAGATATAGACAAAATTCTTTTTTGTTAAAGAACCTACCACCATAACATGTCACTGATATCACTATGCTATATATTTATTAGTGATGGGTCGTTCATGATCGATTCGTTCAAAATGATTGAATCACTAAGTGATTAAAATGACTCATGACTCATTTCGGGAAAATGATTCGATCATTCAATCATTCAGTGTTTCCGTCTGCCGTGTGATTGAATGTGATATTAAGTGGAAAAACATATTCACATGTAAGTTATCAGTTATGTCTAGTCATGAAATTTCAGAGAGATATCTTCATGGGCATAAATCCATTAATATTTGGTCAGTGAGTTTATGTTTGTATAGCATAGTTAGAGACAAGGCGCTCATTTTAAAAACGATGAAATTAAACTCTTGTTACAATATCAGCGCATCATTACAGTTGGTAAACTTGATAAGAATTTTAATTTCCTGCTCAGTTGAAAGCTCCTAATTGAATGGAATTCAATACAGCAGATCATAAAACATTCATGCACATACATTTGTTTAGTCAGAGCTAGTGATTTAATTTTCATGTGCATAGTTTGACGTTATTATTCTTGAATTCAGAGTCTGTGACAGTTTTGCCTCTCTAAATATTCTCGTGACTATAGTACTTGGAAATCTCCAATTTAATGCAGATCCAAAATTTGTGGAATATGGAAATCAATCAGCCTTCCTAAATTTCTAAGCATGATAGTAATTATTCGAAATTAATTATTCAAATAGACTGATGGCATCAATTAGCATCATTCGAGTGTTTGAGTCTCTTCAATCTTGATTCATTCGAGTCTTTCGATTCACGTGAGTCTCGTGATTCATCTAATCAATCTGACTTACGAGTCATAATGGATTAAATGATTGAATCAGTTTATTGAATCTTTTAAGTGACTCGAATCAAAATGATTGAATCACTACAATGTTCGACTTAGGCCATATCTAATATTTATTCATCATTTCCTAAATTGCTACTTACTTTGCATTGTTCTGTTGTTAAATGCACAAAGTCTATGCATTTCTATTTAAGTTATATTGAGCTTACTTTTGTGTCAATTGCAATGCCTATAAATATATGTATATGTTGTTACATAAACTGCTGTTGAACACAGTATTCATTAAGAAGTTTCCTTTCCTCGCCCACCAACTCAAGCACTTCATCGTTAGTCTTCCTCTCCGTCCACCTCACCTTCTCCATCCTTCTCCACGCCCACATCTCAACTGCCTAACTCTTCATTATCATCGCGAAAACAATTCCTCATCGATTACAAAAAAATATACGCGAATATAACTCCCAAGGTCCGCAACTTTCCTCTGCATGCTCCTAATCTCTTCTAAAAGTTTCCTCTCCCCACCAAACGTACCACGCACTTCCTCCATTCAAGAGAAAATCGACTGGCCGATGTCACTTTCCACGAAATATATCACTCACTCCCCTTCGAACAAACCTCCGGCAAAAAATAAAGGCATCCACCTAAGAATGAATCACCCACGAACTCGTGAGAAATATTAACCACCACCGAGTCCCTCTCCTAAAAGGCTCCACTTCGTTCGGGCATTCCGGGGACACCGTATCCCGTGCCAGCGGCGCTCTTTCTCATCGGGCCGGGTGACGCATGCACCCGACAACTGGCGCAATCTGCCGGGGAGGAAATAAAACTCGGAAGCGGCAGTGAAAACGAAGGAAAGAAAAAAGGGAAGAGCGAAATTTTTGACAGAGTGGCCAATATCCTCCGCCCGCTCACGGATACTGATTCGATTATCTATGCATATACTTGAAGGATGCTCCCCCATAATATCACTCCATTCACATTTTTGCGAAAAAAATAAGGAAGGCCTTCCCTTGCGCAGTTTCCAAACCGGGTCAAGGCATCATCGCCGCGGACAATTACCTACAATTTGGCACACGCCCCGCAATTACGAGCACCTGCCCCGAGATGGGGAGGGATCGTGCCATAAAATTTCCCGGAAATTCCACGAGGGCAAAGCGAACGCGAATGTGGAAATATAATTGGAACGATTCCCATTTATCTTATCTCCCGCTGAAAGTTCGCGGAGATAAAAATTTGCGAAGCGAGAAATATAGCCGAGGAATTGGAAAAAAACCTATCCGCTACGGGCTGTTATCTCGGGATTAATTAAAACAACGTTTAGTGGCTTTAAATAAAATCACCACATCGCAATACCCACCCCGCAATACTGCGGTTGGGCACGAGAGTCTCCACGCAAAAAGAGTACCCTTTACCTTTCCTCTTCACTGCAATTAACGTTTTGGCAAAATGAACAAAGTCTCGCTGAGGGTGAACGCTTTGATCCCAAAGGCCAAGGGCAAAGGGGGGGGGGGCAGCAAATAATAATTATGGGATGCACACCAACAAGTATGAAAGGTGATTCGTCAAAACGAAAAAGGTACTCCGAGCGACCAAAATTGCAAGATGGCATGATGAAGGAAAATATTTAACGGTTAAGTGTCACTCTCCTATTAAATTGACAGAGAAAAATGTTAAGCAATGAGATTATTTTACATTTCCCAATTCGGAAAATACTTGTTATCGTAATGAACCCTTACACAGCTCTCCGTGCCTCTGCGGACATTTCAAATGTTTGAAAAATTAACCAAACCAAAATATTTCGTAGAGTGTGTTTTGGTTATTAGCAAAAAAATAAAACTCTTATTTTTTATTTAGTATAAAAAATAAAAGACTATCTTATTTTTGTGTTACTAGCAAAAACTAAATACAGAAAAACACGGCAGTCTTCGCACAACCTACCTACAATTTTTAGACAAACGCGTAAAACTCATTCATCGGAACGCTTAACGAAGTCACCTAAGCTACTCGACGTGGTATGATATTTTAAGTATTTTTTCTCTGTAAACAATCAGACGGAGTTATACTAATTTACTACCTACTCTGTTTTAGATATTACCAACTAAGTAAACGTAAGCTTCAGTCAAGGGTTAAATAATTACCTGGTGCGCTCAATCCAGCACACATTCTTCTTTCCGTTGTTATTCAAATGAAAAATAAAGATTTAACTTCAAAGTTTTGATTAGTGTGTGCCACACGATACTATCCTTGAATTAGACTCGCAGATCCCAAAGGAGCTCCCGAAATAATTTACGCGCAAAATCAAAATTCATCAAGTCTCATTAAAGCACTTCATTTCAGGGCAGCGGACTTCTGGGTGCCCCCTCATTCTTCAAGCGAGTAATTGCGACATCCTCGTGTCGACACGGATAGGTACTAACACTGGAGCACTTTGGGGCAACGCAAGCTTAAATCGAGCGTACTCCATCAGCCCCCTTTGAGGCAATAAGTGCACCCGGAACTTGGAGACACTGAAATAAGTCCAGAAACGCCTGTAGAAAGACCCCTTTGTAAGGCATCTTTTTCTCGGCAATAAGTAAATTTTACTACGTATCACTTGCACCAATTCCATAGAAAAATCAGCATTTAATTAGGTTTAATCCGTTTATATATGCAAATAAAAATGATTCCCATAAGCCTATCAGTAAAATCATTTCTCATAGATAAAAGTGAATGATGCTTTTTCTGTTATTAGAAAAAAATTAAAGCTTACCGCCACGGTAGCCTTCGCACACCCGACCTGGAATTTTTATACATTAAAAGCGTTAAAACTCGTTCTTTGGAGCGCTTAACGAAGCATGATAAAACACTTGATGAAACGGCATTATGGTCTTTCAAATATCCGATCGAAGTTTTCATTAAATTAGAATAATATAAGACTTATTTTTTTTACTCGATCCATTTACAGAAATGGTGCTGCCTCCCGCTGATCAAAAGTTACAATATTTTTTTAACAAAACATGAACTATTAGGGCAGCAGATACACTTCTCACTCAATTATTGGAACAATTAGCGACAGACAAAAGAAATCACTCCGCTGACGAGATGCTATATATTAAATAGGATGTACTCACGAAGGTTTCCGATACCTCCCGAAGAGGGATTGCATCAAAATGAATTCAGTGACATATGTCTCCACAGTATGTATAGAAAAGTACACTTTACACTGGAAATCGCTCTCTAACCGAATCTGATATTTGAAAACTGATTAACGTCCGATTGTGAAAGTAGCGGGCGATGTTAAATGAATCGCGCGATAATTAGTCATCTCCACGATCCCAATGCACTTTCATTAATTTATCTCGTAAATCTGCTCGCCTCTTCCTTCCATTATTCGTTCATTTCGGAAATCCGATGAAATATCGCGCATAAATTGCACTGTTTCCACGGGTCAGGTTTTGAGCACACTTCCAAAACCACACGATAATTAAAATTTAAAGATTCTTCGGTTTATCAATTCCGGAAATTAAACCCATGAATCCCCGGGGTTAAAGCGCTCGCCGGTATGCTCTCGGACTGAAAGTAGCACTGAATGAATGAGGATCTTCATTGGCGTGAACTCTTTGTCAGCATTTGGGGAAAGAGCGCTTTGATGCTTCAAACTGCCTTTAGGGAGAAAAATATCTTTCCTAGCACATGGGTGAATTATCACTCAAACTATTTTCAACAAAATATGGAGTTAGGATACCAGCCTATTGAAAGCTCAATAAAAATTTCAATGAGAACATATTGTCAGCATCGAGAAAAGCGTTCTGAGGCTTTAAACTGGCTTGTAAACAATTGAAAATTTAACAATTATTTGGGCTAGATTATCTATGATTTCCATTTTCTTCCAAAAAGAAATAGTTAAATTTTCAGATCAAGCAATCAAGGAAAATAATATCTATGATGGCAACCAAAACCAAATATTTTTTAGCCACAGAGTATTTTTCTATGCATTACTTTCCATTAAAACCGTCATAAATTGATGACTAAATACGACAGAAAGTTATTGATGCCCCGGTATAAAGAGCGATCTTCAGAATGGCCTTAGAAAATATAATTTAACGTCATGGTTTTACTGAAATTTATGGTGATTCTAAACCGACACAGGCACATCGATCTTCCGGGTCAGTGACCACAGTTGGGTAGGAGTACTGAGTCATTATGTTACCCAAAAGGAGATTGAACTATTCATGAAATAATTTGGATCACACACCAATGTGAGCCTCTTTTCATTTGGGAAAGATACACGATATGATAAGCTTTCAAAAATAGTTGAGAAAACATATAACTACAGAGAGTTAGTTTTTGATGTGATTTAGGTGATAAAAACTCTTCATTTTCAAAAAAATATCTCTCTGGAGTGCATACACGTACCATTTCCATTGTAAAATGACTGGTATTTTTTGGTAAATATATCAGAAAGTAATGCGGTAAGGGGTTGAATTTTTAGTGCCTTTGGAAGGGTCAGCTATTTTTCTCAAAAATGAGACCAAATTCATTGATTTATAGGTGAAATGATATTTCGCTCACAATACTTTTAAGTGGACGATAAGCGCCATATCTCGTCCACTCAAGAGTCAAACGTTTCTGCACCATACCACGCTGCATTCCATGTTAAACTTCGCCCGAACTGAATGAAAAGATTACGACAAAGCGTCACCGACTGCGATATCCCCTCGCATCGGAACGAATTTCAATGATGGAATGGCAGAAAAAAATATCTGCCGCACACACAATTGCACACTTTGGTGGGGATGTCAAAGAGCAAGAAATCGGTGGCCGTCATGGGAAGTTGAGAATAAAAGAGGGAATGGGAAGGTAGGCAATGGGGGAGGGGGTAGGAGAGGGGGGTAGAGAGTAGTGATTGGAGGGGGGTGTGCTACACTCCACTCGGGGGGTTGAAAGGTTGGGGATGGGGGGGATGAACCATTCCTCCGAACCGTTTTGCGTGGAAAACCCATTGCATCGCCCACAAAAGCATGTCAACTGTTCAAATGAATGGCTGAGAAACATTCATAGCACAAGGGGAGGGGAGATGCTTCCAATGCGGCCATCGATCCGAGCACCCGCCGCCAATCACCCTCCCCCTCCGCCCCCGACACGCAACAAAAGCGATGTGTTTGCCACATGAGAACATTTCGCATTCGGTACTTTTTGAACAACCTCTGTAATACCAGTTTCTCCCGGGTCAAGTGACCCCATGCTTTCATTGTCTATGGTTATTATCTTATTCCATGGGCAGGCAACGACCAAAATCGTACCAGAAGGAAGTCCGAGGGTAAATTATGAGCGAAATCAAATCATGAAATGGTTCTCAGAACTCCCTTTTGTAGTTGATCTCACTGATTAATTCCACAATAGGAATTGTCGAGGAATAGGGCCAAAATAGGCCAACTCATTCACCAACGTATCGATTTTATTTTTAAATCATCATAAGGGTTTTCCGACGCAATAAGGGGCGAGGGATTGCTCAAGAGAGTGATAGAGGGAAGAATTTTGGGCAAGTGGGGAAGAGGAAGGAAGGGAATAGGTTTCATGGACAGAATGAAGAAGGGTAGATCGTATGCTGAGGCGACAAAGGATATACTGATAGATAGGACCTGAGATAGATAGGACGTTGCAAGTGTGGAAAACCGGGAGGAGTTTCGCTAAACTTCCAACAATCAAGTCATTGACCCTCTTTTCCCGCTCTTTTTCTTGAGAGTCTCATGATTGTTTTCCACGCATTGCTTGAGACTCACAAGAAAAAGAGCGGGAAAAGATGGCCAATCAGAAGCAAGTTGAGCCCATTCACAGATATATAATAAGACACACCCATCTAGCCAAATAATTCACCCTGAGGACGATGGCAGACGACGCCATCGAAGCGTTGGTACCACATACTACCCTCACCTAGTTGGAAACCCGCGAGCTTTACATTCTAAGCATTCAACGGGAAAACCTGAAATCTTACATCGTTCGTTAGGTAACAATTATTGAGGATAAATAGTCATTTCCGCGAGTTAACCACCTTAGTGGTAGGATTTTGAAGAGTACGTACCTGCTTTAAATTCAACTCAGTGAGTCATTCCAACACGTACTTCCCTACACATAATTTTACTTGCCCGGAATGAAATCTCTCTCGAATTCTTCATCCTCTCTGTTAAGGAAAGGTTAGGTCTCAATCAAATAGAAACTCAAAATAGGACCGGAAAAAGCAAAGGAAAATAGACTCCTATGCATACATTTTGGATACCCGGTTGACCGTCGACAGGGAGAAGGCTTTTCATGTCATTCATTTAATTAATAAAAGAGATAACACACGTACTCCAGATCGTTATCCGTCTCGAAGACCAAAATGCATGCATAAGAGTCCCTTTTACTTTTCTTCCATTAACATTTTGGATTCCCCTTTAATTTGTCAACTGATCCTTCTCGAATTGTAATGAGAAAAATTACAATTGAGAGAATTACACTGAAACATCGAAAAATTACATCCAATCACGTAATATCATTAGGATTTCGTGTCCGATTTCCCGATGGAGTGCGGGCACAGTAGGACAAAACACACGATGCAAAATTTCAGCTGTTACACCACCTTCAAGGCAACAATGTTTAGGATTGAAGCGTAAATGCTGAAAGCCGTCTTATCCATCGTCACCATGAAGACGGGTTAGCCACCTAAAATGTGCGACGCCAAGACATTCCGTCTCCCTGTGCGCGCGTCAGTCATTTTCTCTACCACTGAGGCATCTTTTGCACTGCCGAATGGTACCTTAAAAAAATAGGAAAACACACAACTAATTCATAACAGCTTGATTCGAAATCAATCCTTTCAGAATTGAAGCATTTTCGCAACCGAAGAAATTATAGGAAGGACTGGGAGCAAAGATTAATTTTACAAGGTAAAATACCAAGCAAATGATGTACCCAGGCCTAAAGAATTTACCATCAAATTTGTTATCATCGAATGCAGAAATTATTAAGCTTCACACACTCTTATTCCGATTTTTCAAACGATTATTCAAGGTATTTAAAGGTGGCTGTAGCTCGAATCGTGAGTCATTGAGAGCACATTTAAAAAAAAAATTTCAAGTAAGTCGAAAATAAATCTTGGACCACAAGTCACTTAAGTACATCGACTAATACGTTGTAGATAACCAAGCAGGCCTTACCAGAATGAATTAAAATATCATTCTCATATCACAAACGGTACCAGAAATTTATACAATAAAATTTTCATCTCTATTAAAGCCTAGATATGACTTGGGTTTACTTGAATATGACTTTATGACTTGGGGCGCGGTGTTCGAAACTTAAACAAAAATATATAATACAATAGATTAAAAAATTAATCTAAAAAACCACGTTTTTATTTAAACTAAAAAGAATAAAATAAACCACCCTGCCTTGGCCCAAGGTCCCACGATTAAATTTTACAAATAAAAGACTACATGTTCAAAACCAAAAAACGTGGTGCGCATCAATTTCAATATCTATTTATTATGGAGCCCTGAGCTGCCTTGATGATTAAGTGACTTCCCCAGAAGTAGCTTTAAGGAATCGAGTGGTCTGTTTTTTCTCTAATGTTCATCTCCTGTCTCTATTAAAATCGTAGCGTCGTAAAGGTATATGAAATGTCATAAGTATTAGAATTATGCTTCAACTCTGTAGCAAATTTTATGGCGCTTTACATGTGACAGTGGAGTGATATAAATTCATCATCATGTATTAGAGATTTTTGTTGTACTATTGTAATGAATATTTTCAGAGAAAGAATTTGATTCAAGATATTGAAATTGATGCGCACCACGTTTTTGGTTTTGAACATGTAGTCTTTTATCTGTAAAATTTAATCGTGGGACCTTGGGCCAAGGCAGGGTGGTTTATTTCATTCTTTTTAGTTTACATAAAAACGTGGGTTTTTAGATTAATTTTTTAATCTACTGTATTATATATTTTTCATCTTTTTAGTTTAAATAAAAACGTGGTTTTATGTAAAGTAAATCAACATCAAAAAATGTGACAGCATACAAACAGAGAGAGAGAGGGGCGAGAGGGGGGTCTCAGGCTGCGTTTCGCTTCATATTGAGCTTGTATAGAGCTTGTATACAACCCCTAATTAGAAATTCAACTCTTCATCTTGCCAACCTATCTTGTCCTGTTGTACTATATGCACTATATTATTATCCTTTTCCTTATTTCTGCAGCTTCTTCTCGTTGCGGCTGCTCCGGTGTTTCCGGAGGAATGTAGCGGACGATATCCGCTTCGTCCACGCGCGCAAAGTTGTTGATGGTCAAGTCCTTGTACAAAGGATTATTGCAGCGTATTCTCGCTGAGAGGCAAGGCGAGAAACATATGCATCCGGAGACTCATTCACTCGAGCTAAGAACTTGCGCTTTCGATCTTTAGCAAGGTGAGAAATTTGATCGCTTTCATTTCGATTTCGAGCAGCAGACGCCTTCCGCTCGCGATCTTTTTGTCGGGTGGCAAGTCGGAAGGACAAACAAACAAGAAAGCGACTAAATAAAAACGTGGTAAAATGGCTCACTCACTCACTCAGTGCTTCAACCCGAAGGTTGGTTTGGAGTAGGTGAGGGTAGAGCTCACGTCAGACTAAGCCAAAGGCTTGTGAGTTTCACACATTCAGGGTAGGAGGGCCAGTTCCTTTCCCTGGGCCATCTCGCAACGCGAGGAAATTGCTGTCAAATCAAACAGCTGAGCGATTAATACAAATGTAAATTGTCGAAAATAGCGGCTCGTATTGCCTCTGAAGAGCTAGATATAGCGTAAGAATGCATTGACATCTGAATCTGATCTGTACTGAAAATATTAACTCGATAGCTAATCGGGAAGTGGGTTAAATTGGAGTAGCAAGATTTTGCCCGGAAGGACAAACATTCAAACAAGAAAGCGACTTAATAAAAACGTGGTAATAATATGAAACGCAATGTATCGCGCTTATGAGAAAATCTACGCATATAGAATGAAATCATTAAAAAAAATATCAAATGCCATTTGGCTACGAGTAAAAATTGCATTAAATTGCGAAGAAACCAAACACACAATTTTTTCACCTTTACCTACGCATATTACTAACAAGTACACAGAGGCAAATGTACACGGAAATCTGTACACGGACAAAAATAGCTTCAACCACCCTAAATAAGGTGAAACACTAATTTTGCCCAGTGACAGTAACCAAAGACCTAAGTTAATGCAAGATCATCGACAGAAGTGTCCCTACGAAGGGCGATATCATAGAGAGGACTGTCATAGCACCTACACCATTCATTTGACAGAAGACTCATGACGATGATAAACACTGACATAGTCCATGCATAACGCTGTAATTGATGTTCACGAGCAATAAGCCGAAAACGCAATAACGCCCCCCTCCCCCCGAAAAATTTACGAGTGCACATACGAGCTCTCAACCCCATCATTGCAGGGACACCTCATCCTCCCACTCCGCATACACATTTTTTTACTTTCAAATTACCGAGCCTGTCAGTGCACCGCGCGCATACCGACCCAGGACGACAAAGAACCCGGGACCGTCCCGGCGGGAGGTGCACGGAAAAAAAAGGTCAAAACGAAAATTGTCCCGCGCCGAAAAAAAAGCGAAAAATAAACACATTGAACCCGACCGGTGCAGCGGCTGTGCGCGGGAAATATCAAAAGGGGAGGAGGGTAAAGTGCACGCGAAAACTACCACAGGAGGGGGAGGGGAGGGTTCGAGCAGCGTGACGCAAGTGCACGCACAAAGGCAACGGGGTGGGGGGGGGGCGTGAGGCACGCGTGTTCACGGGCAGGGGAGGCGGGAATAAGAGAGGGAAAAGGATGGATAGCGTGATTTGGGTAGAGGGGTGGGAGGATAGAAAGGGGATGTGAGAAGCAAGGGATAGGTATGAGAGGTACGAATTAATTAGCCGGGGATGAGATTAAACGAATCAAAACTGCCGATATTTTAAAAAACAAGAGATCGGTTTTTCGCCGGGCGGGTGGGTGGGAGGGATTGGTTCGAGGGTTTTAGGGTGGTGATTCACGGTGCACCAGAGGGGTAGAAGTGGGGAAAGCAACGGAAGAGGGTGGTGCGGCGCATGGTGCACACACAGCAGGGGATGATGATGCCAGGCATGCACGCGAATCACCGCACTGGGAATCGATCCAGGAGATAACTCACCACGTTGGAACGCCTGATGGGGGAGGGGGCGGAGGGAACCCGGCTTAAACAAAAGTTAAACAGAAGGGCACCTTTGTCAAACCAAAAATTTTACCGTCAGCCAAGTCATTAATTTTCAACTACATGAGGCACACAACCGGTCTACAGAACAATCCACCCACGCTTAAGTCTCCAAGACTCATTCGATCCACTTTCTCCAAGCTAAGTGCTATACAGAATCAGGATACTTTGCCTTAATAATAGTTTTTTTTCAGTTTACATCTACATGCTATCCTGCCAGCCGCCGTATGGGTGCATAGCAAGGGGGTGTTATGACACCAGCCGTGCAAAGATGTAAGAGATAACGTTTTGGTAGGTGAAATGGTGACGTGTATTATTGGAGAGTATTTAGTGGAGCTCACTTTTCACTGGGGTCACTTATTGTGTGCGGAAAAAACGAGTTTCCAGGATTTCCAGAAATAATCCAGCACTGAGAGGTGTAAACAGGCAACAGTATTTCCTTCACAGTTTTCAGTCACGTCTAAAACAAGGAAGAGGAGCTCCAAAATTTAAAACAAAAAAAATAAAGAAAATTCGCCACCCGTCTCCTCCTCAACGAAATATTGATTAAGCAAACAGAAATAATTTACATAGTGACTGTTACAGAGGCAAGCGATTAAAATGACATATTTCCAATCAGGATACATAATGTGAAAACATTCGAGTGGAGCGTGGCACTCTATGGATCAGAATCATGGACCATTGGAAAAGCAGACCATAAAACACTAGAAGCCTTCGAAACCTGGTGTTGGAGGATGCTGAAGATAAAATGGACGGACAAAATAAGAAATGATGAAGTGTACAGAAGTGTAGAAGAAGAAAAGACCATATGAAACACCATAGAGAAAAGAAGAACAGCATGGATTGGACACACCTGAAACAATGAATATGTGAAGAAATTTATTGAAGGCAAAATAGAGGGGAAATCTCCAGAGGAAGACCCATGAATACGTTCATGGACCAAATAAAGAGGAAAGTATATAGGAGGAGCTACCAGAAAGTAAGAGAACTAGCAATAGATAGGGAAGGGTGGAGGGCTGCAGTCAACCAATCTTAAATTGAACAACCAATGATGATTCCCAATCAGAGACTCACAGACAGCGACAATAATAAGTAAGAACATCCAAAATTTGATAGTTTCAGGCGTAACTTGGGGGACTTTGTTAACATTATAATGATAACTCGTAACTTAATGATTCCGCATATATTAATTTGGAACGACCCGGGTTTCGACGTTCAACCTGAAGACGACGTTTAACGCCGAAACCCGAGTCTTTCCAAATAAATACATGTGGAATCACTAAATGTTGAGTTGTCATTATAAATGAACAAATCCAAAACGGCTAAGCTAAGTTCACTCTAATTTAATGGGGCTAAGTAGCCGATTCGGACTGATCCACGGAGTGAATGATTTACATCACCGCACATGGCAAACTGCCGTTCGGGAAAGTACTCCAATGCTGCAATTGTCGTATACGTCCGAGCGTAAGAGACATCCATTCGACAGAGTCGCTCTATCACGTGGCACGGCGGTCGTAAAAAGCCAGCTCGGCAGATCAAGGTCTGGCGCTATTTTCGAACATCTCCACGTAGGCGAAAGGGGGGACTGTTTATTCCAGGAAATTTCACGCCATAACGGCATCCATTTTTCACCAATTTCTCTCGCCTCTTTTTTTTATTTCGTCTTCTGGGAGGCGTGTGGGATGAATAATTTCGGGTTTAGGGCGGGGGATGCGAGATAGGGGATTAAGGTTTGGCTGGCAGAAGGCTGACATTTTATTGTGGATGTATGTCAGCTAAATATATCTCTAGAATATCTACGAAGGCCATTTTCAAAATAGCTAACCGGAGAAGAAAACATCCGCTCGGGCAGGAGCGGCAGAGGACGCGTAATTTGGGAATGAAACGATCACGAATGGAGCCCTTTAATTTTTTTTCGTGAGAACAAAATGGGAAAACATTCGACAAAACCACACCACAATACAAAAAAGACGCACTGAAGTCCGCGTCATCGTGGGGAGAAAAGAAACCTTTTGGTCCTCGGATGAAAAAGTAAGAGAGAGATGCTACTTCGCTCTGAATAGGCCACACCTCGAATACGCAGCGAGCATTTGAGACCCTGCAATTAAAGATTTAACGAAAAAATTAATTAAATACAAAGAAAAGTTGCACGCTTCGTTAAAAACTGATACAGGCGAACATATAGTGTCTCAACTTTTAGAGGGATTAGGGTGACAGCCCCTAGAAACTCGGAGGCTACACGCTAGGCTTGAGCAATTCAGAACGGGTGTGTTTCGGATAGACACACACAATTTTATCATGACGCCTCACTACATCTCTAGGTCTGACAGAAACGATAAAATAAGAGAGATTAACTGCCAAACAGGTAGGTACAAGAACTCGCAGGGTAGTATGTAGGTGTAGAAACCAGATTTCTAAAATTCTTCGCATGCGTTCCGATCCGTGACAGTATCGAAAATTCTACCCTTGTGAACAAACTAATCTAACTCAGAATAAAATTTTTGGTTTGGTATGCTTAAATTATGAACAATCCACTGACATCTTTCAGGATCACACAAGTCAGGACCACCCTATCATGTCAATTCAAAGGAACCCGCTGCGCGGCTGTGATTCTTAAAAATGTCTTTAGCGCGTGTAAAGTTTGAAAAATAAATTTTTGTTTTGTCACACCTCTGTCTTCTCTACGCCACACAATTGAACTTACAACTATGGAATACAGGGAGTGACACCATCGAAACACCGCCGCCAGAAAAGGGCAATAAATTTTAAAACCAATATGAAGAAATGATACATCTGGGCGGAGTTTCACAGATCTGCTTCGATGTCTTCTCTTGGTATGAGACTTATGAGATGAAGAACCCGGGCTCGGCCGAAGGTAGGTTCATATATTCGAGTAACAGATTGCGTTACAGCAATTTATCACTGCAGACGAAAGAACACATCATCACTACCCCCCTTTAAGAAAAAATATGATTTTTTACGAGGCACAACTTATATAGTGCATCAAGGCGATGAGTCCATAGTGAAAGAACAAGACGCATTTACGTCAAATGTTAAAAAAAGAAATTGGAATCGGGAGGAAAAGGGACATAATTCATTAAACAGACGACAGATGGGAGTCTTTGACAGCCGCAAATAAGAAATAAACTTCCGGTGGAGGAAAGATCGCGTGTACGTGAATGTATACTCTCATCTACGTTTTTCTCGCAGGGAAATCCGCTCGAAATGGACGGGTCATTTTTCACAACGATCGCGTTTCGAAGGGAGCGACTTGGCTACATTTTTAGCACTAAAAACGGCGCACTCCCCCGAGGCAATGAACCTAACCCAAGCGTCGACTCAGCGAATATAATGCAAGGCAATTTCCGGTGGGTGGCGAGACAGAAGGCTCTTCCGAGTTTGCTTTCGTGCATTCTAAACGGTTTCGATTCCCTGATCGGTTAATTTCCACTGTCTTCTGCATGTGAGGAATTTCCGAGCGGGAGAGACACTGGAGTAAACGCCCGTGGGGGACGAGGGTCTATGACTCTTGCAATGAGCGTAATGCACTCAGAAAAAAGAACAAGCGAGGCAATGAGGATCTCCGGACTGAAATGCTAGCACAAAAATACGTGGCACATGTCAAATTAGAGCGTCGATAAACCAGACTCCCAAGCGAGAGTCCAATGCTCTTGACCCAGCTCCGATGTATATGGATTCCACATGTTTGTACTGTCAATGAAAGAGGATCAACTAGGTAATAATAACTTTCTATCGTATGGGTGTGGAGAAGGATGGAGAAGGAGAGGTGGACGGAGAGGAAAACTAACGAGGAAGTGCTTGAGATGGTTGGCGACGAAATGAAATTTCTAAATAAAATCCGGGATAGGTAGAGTAGGTGGATGAATGATGTAATAAAGGGCGAGGGGTTGCTCAAGAATATGATAGAGGGAAGGATGTTGGACAAGCGGGGAAGAGGAAGAAGGAGAATAGGTTTTATGGATAGGATGAAGAAGGACAGAACGTATGCTGAGGCGAAAAAGGACATACTAGTGCGAGGTAGGCCCCGGAAAGTGTAGAAACCCGAGAGGAGATTCTCTGACATTCAGCAAAACCTGCCTTAACCGGTAGGATACAATGAAAAAATGCTCCCGCTCACCCATTTGTGGGCTAGATTTATTTTTTTAAACATTTTATAAAAAATAACGCACAACCACTTAATATATTACATAGAGAGTTGAAAAGTTTCCTCACGAATATTGTCACAGAAACATAACGCAACCAAGCCAAATTTTAGGACACGCATCCCCAAAACAACTCTTCATCGGTTACCAGAAGCTTCCCTTCGGGAACTACGAGTCGGAATCCATTTTTCAGCGAGGCATACCGGTTCCTCATCTCTCCGCACACCCCTCCCCCCTCAACTCCTTAACCGCCACACGAATCTTTCAAGGATCCCCCTCAATTCGAGAGCCAACCAGTCGCCAAGAAGTTCACCCTTCCCTGACGGCGACCTCCTCTATTTAATCGCTTTGGCAAGGCGTCAATAGGAAAAACCCCTGACGATACAAGTCGAAAAAATATACGGCAAAAGGCGATGAGAGAGATGGAAAATAAACAAACCATTGATGCTCTACAAGGGAGTACCACCTGCCTCTCCCCCGACACACAACCCACCGCAAGCACTTGGAACCCATCAGAGAAAGAGATTGAGGATTGATCGAAAAATTAGACAAGGTTCGATGAAGATACGCCAGATTTGCAAAAACAAAACCGTAAGGGGACAAAGCAAAGGAAACTGAATGAACTGGGATGGACCTTTTTCCCATGGGCGTAGGACAACAAGGTAAGTCGCTTCTAAGCAGAAAAGGCAAGCATACACTTTTCGTTTCGACAGCTGGATTGTTAAAAATTTTACAATCAATTAATGATTACTGAGAATGTCGAATTTTCAATAAAAACGGAATATCGCCACACCAACGCAAGTCAAAGGCCCAACGTCGCAACCTTTTCATAAGAACCACATTGGTTTTAATCTACGAATACCTCCCTTATGGACCACACTGACTCATTCTGCAGGAAGCCACTGGAGTTGCAACATTTATAAATATTAATACCAGGGAATTAACATTTTTCAAGAAAGCAATAGCTATGATGAAAGCAGCAGGAAGCATACGTCGTTCTCAAAATAAGTTTCCACGGTCTTTACAGTATTTTTTCCGAGCATCGTAAACATAAAGATCCCCTTCAGTGCTGGGCCAAAGACTTATATTACTCGACAGGCACAACTATTTCTTAAAAAAAGAAAAAAAAGAAAAAACCCCGCCATTTGATGAAGGAAAATGAATTGAGTTTAGAATCATTGAACCCATCAACTTACATGTAAAATTGTAGGGATACAAGACGGTTCCAAACAAAAAAAAACAAACTATTATAAAAAAAGACAATCTATTAATGATTCCTGACAATATCGAGTATTCAATAAAAACGGTACATTGCTACACCAACGCAAGCCAAAAAGACAACTTCACTACCTTATTATAAGAACCACACTGGTTTTGAACTACGTTCGTTTCGATTTACGTCTGATTCGATGTTAGTCCATGCTGACAAGGGTCGTCGGAAAATTTTTCCCTATTTAATGCTAATAAAATAGACCGCATGAGCATATGCTTGCGTTTTTTGATAACTGAGACATAATCATCCTATCTGAAATATCTATTTTTTCCGAGAGAAAGGCAAAAGACGAATATTGAAATTAACGCCTTGATTTATCACGGGATCAGAGTGGCCACGAATATTTGGATCCGTTTTACGTTGTTTCGACTTACGTCGCTCTCCTTCAACACGCGTCTTCGATGTAAATCGAGGACTTACACACTTAGAGACCACACTAACCCATTCTGCAGGACGCAATTGGAGTTTCAAAATTTTTATGAATTATCTAAGACGGAAATGTACTATCCACCATCGAATTACAAGCAATAAAAAGAAGATTGGCATAGGAGAAAATGATATACTAAACTATCAGTTCTCGTCCCAACTCACAAAAAAACCTGAGCGGGATTTTACACGCGGTGCCCACGTCCGACCAGAGCCCTCAAGACAACCGCAACCCGATCAGAGTGAGGAATGAAACTCCAAAGGATTTTTTTTGGTATTCCACCCGTAAAGGTAGGTTTTATCGAATGTCAGAGAATCTCTTTCCGGTTCTCTACACTTTCAGAGGCCTATCTCGCTCTAGTACATCCTTTTTCATTCAGCATACGATCTACCCTTCTTCATCCCGTCCATGAAACCTCCTTACTACTCATACTACGAAACTTCTCTTTTTTCCTCTTCCCCGCTTGCCCAACATCCTCCTCCAGCCACCTACCCTGCCTATTCCGGATATTTTAAAATAATAATAATAAATTTATTTATCCATTAAATCAACTGTACAAACACAACTATAAGGCATAACAAAGGATAAATTATGGATCCCTTTAGGCTTTGCCTATATTTGGGATACCTCAAAAAAACAATTTATCAGTAAGAATAAACCTGAAATATACTGAAATAATTTCATTCAACAGTTTCCTATCCTCGCCCACCATTTCAAGCACTTCCTCGTTAGCCTTCCTTTCCGTCCACCCAACCTTCTCCATACCCACATCTCAAATTCCTGCCGCCTATTCTCGTCCTGCTTTCTGAGGGCCCACGTTTCTGCCCCACACAACGCTACGCTCCATATCTTCACCAGCCACTTCTTCACATCCTTACCCGAGGTACCCGTCAACAACTCCCTTCCATTTCTAAACGCTCCCTTAGCTAGCGCTATTATCTTTCGTTCGTCTTTGCTACTATGCCCGTTTTCCTCTAGCGCGCTGACGTAAATAACGTAATTTATTAAAGATCTCAGATTTTCCCGGCGCATCTGCTGGATAAAGGTTTCTCGGGTCTTCCACCGGGTGAGCAGGTCCATAGGGCCCAACGTTTCGGAGAGCGACTTGTCCTCCGGCATCCTCAGGAATTGAAGAAACGGCATTCGGAAGCTGAACCCTCCCTGAAGATGGAGGACAAGTCGTTCTCCGAAACGTTGGTCCCCATGGACCTGCTCACCCGGTGGAAGACCCGAGAAACCTTTATCCAACGTAATTTATGTCGTCATAACGAAAATAAATGACGAACGACAATGCCGAAAAGACAGAGAGAGAAAGATGAGGTAAGGAAGAGTTAGAGAGCGTTGAACTACGTATCAGATTATACTGCAAACTCAAAAGCATGGAGAGAGAGATAGATGGGGGAAATTTGAGTAACTTTTTTTGCATGCGACCGACGGATGGCGATCTCGCGTGGGAAAGTCACGCACGTTATAAAGGAAAATCGCAAAACCACTGATCCATCTCAAAGTGATGAGATAAAGTTGAGAGGGGGTGAAAGAGAGAGGGAGAAAGTTGAACGAGGAATGACATTAAACCACTCCGATCCTCGGGGGGGGGGGAGTTGAGGGGTATAAAAAGTCGTAAAAATTCGCGGGGGAGGTTGAAGAGGCGATGGAGTAGGGAATAGTCACCGGAGCGGAAACAGGCATTCGCAAAAGCTAATTGAAAACTAATGGCGGGACGTAATGGAGATGGACACGAACCGCAAGTATTTTTCCTGCGGGCGGTATTGCGAACTCCACCGGACACCTCTCGCAAAAATTCCTGGCGCAGACCGGCGCGGCAAGGGGAGGAGAAGAAAAGAGAAGGGGAAGGAGGGAAAGAACGGAGAGGAAGTGAGGCACGCCACGAGGTAGAAGCAGGCAAACCAGGCAGATGATCCAGTCTTCTTATACGCCAGATGGGCTTGTGGTTAAAACCCTATAGCTAAGGGTCATACCGTGAGATGAGTCGAAACGGGACGGCAGCCAATGGCGAGTCAACCCTCTCCTCTAACCGCTTGCGTTGGTAGCAATTTTGAAAGGTACTTATAGAAAAAACAAAGCTGGTGGAAAACTCGCGAAGACTTCATTGAAATTATACGCCGGCAAAGAATCACAGCATAGAACTAATAAGGAGAATACCAACTAGGTTTAAATCCACAGATTTCTTCATCGGTACAACTAATTTCAACGCTACTGGGTCATTTTCAGGAAGGTAATTGAATTCATCTTTAGCTACCTAAAGATGAATTCAATTACTAACTAATTATTATGTGCAATAACAGTTATTCATAGGTTAAACTTTCACATATTTTATCCGGTGGTTTAAGATTAGATCGAATATTCGAAGCTATTAACCATTGGTAAATAAGTTATGTAACTAGTAGATGTGTCTTTGCAACCCGAATATTTTTATGAGATCTATAACTTTATGGATCTCTAAACTATTGAGCCCACAACTAAATTTTGTTGCAACTGGACATTAGACAGTCTTTTTTCATAGTGAGTAAAAACACTTTTCCACCCTTTTATATTAGTTTTCACTTCAACCGGTTTCGACGTTCAACGTCATGATCATGTGGCACAAAGCTTTTTCAATCACCAGGATCCTGATAAAACTTTCACCAAATGCATCCACTGGCCATCAAATTTTTTCGACAGCCTTTCCTTACCTTGAACGTAAATGTAAAAGTAAAACGCGGAATTTCTTCTCCATACATTATGGAGTCCATTCGGTCCCATTAATAAAGAGAGATGGGCGAATCCAAAGTTCTCGAGTGATGAATTACCTCCTCGCGTCTTTCGATGAATGGTGAGTCACGCTACCGGATAGTGGCTCGGTCCTAAATTAATCGACTCATATCTCCGCATTGCATTACCGGCGAAAAGAACACGATGAAAATAATGAATAACACGACGTTGCCCCAACGCAAAACTCAAAAAGACCTTAGCAAAAGCGAATAAAACATAAAGAGGCTTTTAAAAGATTCTCTCCGGATTTCGTGATACGGGAACAACGTAAGGGTACGACAACATCTTGAGGCTAAGGTGAGGTGATTAACCAAAAAGATTAGAAAAAAAAGAAAGCTTAACCAAATGTGGCAAGCAACCAGTGACGCGGAAGATTAATGACTCCTCATTTAAGCACAATATAATGAGTTAAACAGCCACCCTTACTTCTCTCGAGAAGGAGAGTGGGGACTAAAATTATATAAGCCTCATCATTAGCACTTTTCAATCCGCATTTGGTTTTCCGCAGTTCTAAGTTTAGAAGATTTTTGATACCTTCATATTTCCGCATTTCAACTACCACCGTGAAGATCTCAACATACCTTGTACATGAAGATGACGCCGCTGTGTCGAAAGTAGCATTACCTGAAAATATTGTGGAATAAAACTATTTCCCTCTTTCATAATTTCAAAATATTTCATTCCTCCCATTTCTCGGTAATTCTTCATCTGGTTTTTCCTTCCATGACTGTTTGCCGGCTTTTATGTTGGGCTGTCGTCAACCACCAGTTGACGTACCAATTGCCGTAGCCCTCTGGGTTGCTTGATGTTAACTGTAAGTTAGGATCATGTAAATTAAATCTGACTGTCGGTTAGTAGACCTGAACTGCTAAGATGAGTGGATGCGTTAACTTCGGTTTCCATCCATGAACAGAAACGATTATGTTATAGCCAGATATAATAAAACCGAGCCAATGTGTCAAATAAATTTGAATCTCATACTTAAAATGTTCTCAATCAACACCTCTCCGCAACTCTTCGTGGGATGTAGTTTATGGTATTTCTCTCCATACATATCATATTCATTCTTCTACCACACCAACACTTTTCCACTGCTGCATCTTATCACCTCCGCTGCCGTCAATCGTGTGCGCTTCACTCTTGATTCTCACCGGTCCAATTAGCACACTCCCTCTCTTAGGTGATCCATCCGAAGATTGGTTGGCAGCAGTTAAGCAGAGAGGACACACACTATTCTTCACGTCTAACGTTCCCCTTTTCATCTGTTCGTAACTCCAACATCGGACATCTTTCATGATGTGCTCCTCATATTATAGTCGTGGTCTTCCCCTGTATATTTCCCCACTTACATGACCCTCTAGTGTTGTTTTAAAAAGTCACTGGTGTCGCTACTAATGTCCTGTAAGTTGGACTCTTCTGTTTGCAAAATATTATCACCAACTTCTTTTCTCTTCCATTTTCCCAAGCACTCTCTCAATAATAATTATACGAGTCCGTTCGACTTTCAACATACGTCTACAACACCACATCTCAAATGAGTTATGAAACTTACAGGACACAAGGTAAGATTTTTAATGCAAACATGAATCCCTCTAACACGAAAACATTTTGCACTTCAGCTAATTAACCGACACGATAACCAACTCCACGTCAAACTGACAGGTATAGAAGCTAGCCGCGCGGAGGAGAAAATGGCGGAAACAATTATCGTACCAAATTACTAAAAACGATCTCATAGACCTCACGCTAAGGAGACAACACACCGGAAGTAGTATTTGGACAAGATGACGGACTGGAGATCGCGATACGGTAGGTCGGCTAACCGACATCTTATCTCAGCGCAATCTAACGCTCATTCATCAACTTCCCATGCAAAATACCGCATCAAAATGCCAGAGGCGCGCCCACTAAATTGCTGCAAAAGTCGCTGCGCCGCTAATGAGACAAGAGAGACTAGGGCGGGGAAGAAGGTAGCTCTCTTCCCGTCTTGGGCGACTGAGAAATAAAGCAAAAAACATTGAAAAGGATTGGTTAGCCGGGCGCACCCACACTGCTGGACGGGTTTTCAACCGGGAGTTAATAACCGGCATTAGGTCGGGCGGAGAAGTCACGACGAGGGCTCTCTTCAAAAGGAAGACTTCACATACATCTCCATAAAACTCCGCAAGCCGCCGCTGAGGCGTGCGGCAGGGTGTGTTTGGGCATCAGCCATTTAAGGGTAGGGAATAGAAGAGGGAAAAGGAGGTGCGATGGAACAGAAGTGAATCGTACATTAACCCAGGTAAAAAGTTAATGAAGGAAAGGTCCAAACATCTGACCAAATGCTAGGACGCAAAACGAATGAATGCTCTGCTGGTGAAAACAATGAGCTGTACCCTGAAAAAATAACTACTCGTCTTGCGACTAATTTTGACTGAAATATCAAAGTTAGCAAAAATTTCAAGAGAGCCTCAAATACCACATATCCTTCGCCAATCTGCTCCATCCCATAATTCACGCAATACGCCATACGGATTCACAATCGACTTATTTCAAGCACCTCCACGACCTCCAACGCCTTGGCATCCGCCAGAGGTTTATGAAATATGAACGGCTACAAATCAAAGGAAATCGATCGACGAGGCATTGTTCTATAACTGCAAGGACTTCCCCATGCTCCATACTGAGCGACAGCTCACGAGTTGTTGGGGTACATTTCCTAGAGTCGCTAAAGGCGCAGTCCACTAGATGCACATACACCTCCTCCTCCAGTTGCCTTGGCTTTCAAGAAAACGTGCTACACGACTCATATTCCGGTTCTGTCGCGAATGTGATCTCTACGCGAATTAATGCGAAATAGAGCCGGCGCAGAGAAACTTTTTTCTTCTCCTCCGAGTTCGCATGAAAAGGAAAGCTGTTTCTTTCGACTCGTCGCTCAAGAAGCGCAAGTTCCTACGTCTCCAAGTCATCCGCAAGCGAAGGAAAAGTGCTCGGTAGTCGTTCTGTAATGATTCATTTTTCCGCCAGGACTTACCGCACTTCGGCGTCTGAAAAAAAACTTCTAAACGGGTTGTGAATAAATGCATTCGAAACGGATATAATCACGCTCGCGGGTTACTCGAGTGTAGAGTACCGTTCGAATAATTCACTCACGCCGAGACTGAATCGGGGAAAGCAAATGTTGTCTCTCCGCCGCGTCGGATCAGAGGGAAAGGGGACACTGAAGCACGCGTTGAACAGAGTAGACCGCCCACAACAGATGGAGAGTCATGAATGAGTCATGAAAATCTTTGTGAATTAATAAATATTGAATACGAGATGCAATCTTGAATTGTATTCACTTAAGCATTCGTAAATTGCATTAACCCACACTGTTGAGGTAATTGATACTGTTAAACCATTCGCCTTGAGTACAGGTATCTTTGGGACACCTCACCCAATGAAAACAATCGACATCCTTTTTTCGCCGACACTGCCAAGGAGGCATACTATGTACACTGAATTCACGAGAAAAAATATTAAATGACTTTGTTAGTGGTATAATGAATCGATTTGAATGAATTTGTAACGGAAATAGCAGTGAAATGGATAGCTGTTAATAGCGGCACGACAGAGTGGGTGAGGGGGAAAGGAAACGTGGTGTTACGAAATTAAATGAACCTCAAATAGAAGACTGACTGCCTCAAGAAGTCCGATCGAAGTCTTGAAGGAAAATATGTTAAATGGAAACGCTGCGTATAAGAAGACGCATGGCTGGTGGATAATATGAGGTATGACTGCCCACTGAAAACAAATTAAAGTAAAAGTGCATGGTAATACGGTGGAATTATTATTATTAATATTTTAAGTATTCCACCGGTTAGGGTAGGTTTTTTTGAATGTCAGAGAATCTCCTCCCAGTTTTCTACACTTTCATGGGCCTATCTATCTCTAGTATATCCCTTTTCGCCTCAGCATACGATCTACTCTTCTTCATCCTGTCCATAAAACCTGTTCTCCTTCTTCCTCTTCCCCGCTTGTCCAACATCCTTCCCTCTATCATATTCTTGATCAACCCCTCGCCCCTTATTACATCATCCAGCCACCTACTGTGCCGATCTCGAATTTCATTAAAGGTTACATAACGGCTAATGTACGTTTGAATGAAAAAAAGAGTAAAAATACGATGGAATAAATCAGCTAAAGTATACATGCGGATATGACTATGAATGAAAAATTGAAACAGTCAGCTGAAAAGAGAATGAAGAGGTCTGCAGAAAACCAGTTCTCTGATTGGCGCCTGATGCTGATGAAGTTATCTATAAAAATAATAGCTCGATTTCGAATGATAATAACACTGAGGCCTGATTTTATGATCTTAAGTTAAATATTTTCCAGGTAAAATCACCGATAGTAATACGTTCAAACGCAGTAATATCATTCAATTGTATCAGCTATGATGGAACGGCTGAACCAACAGCAAAACATGATGCAACTCCTTCATGATAGATCAAAAAGGAAATGCACTAGCGAAGTTTCACAGATATTTATTTGATGCGACCGGTTTCGATCAATTCCATCCCTCCCTTCCATCCCTCGGAAATATTTCAATAGGAATAACCAAACTATTTTCATAAGGTGAGGTGAAGCCAGCTTTATACAGCGGTAGGACTCAATGTAACAAGTTTTGTAACACAATACACAAAATATGAGAAATGAAGCGCAGCGAAGGGTACAAACTTGAATGGAGTGATTTTTTAAGAGGCCTGATGATGATACCTTGTATAGAAACTGGTCATACAAAATAAATATCTGTGGAACTTAGAAACTGCATTTCCTTTTTCATCAACCGTAAATATCAGACACCCAACTCCCGCCAACTCGCCAGAATCGAATGTAGGTTAGAGAACATTAATAATCCATCAACATCATAATTGAGTATAGGCTACGCCAAACAGCAGCGGACGTTAACTAGACAATTAAAAATCAGGCTCTAGTTATCGCAAACCGTAATTAACCTCCTCGCGAGGAATTAAAAAGTCTAGCGATTTGTATTTCACGCAACACAAGAGCACATGCGTATACGCTACGTAGCAAAACGACACATTATCGCAGCGGAACAGTGGACTGCACAGACAAAGCCGAGGAACGGCGGGAAGCAAGGCGAGACGCATCCGGAGGAGGAGGACAGCCGCGACGCGGCCGAGAGGAAGCGAAGAAAGAGGAGGAGGCAAGATGACGGTCGAGGCGGAGGAAGGGTGGTGACTCACCAGGGAGGAGGTAAAAGCAAGCTGAGGAAGAGTAAGAGAAGGGGGGAAAACGACACACACGCGAGATCTGGCACGACTCCAGACATAACCGCCCCGGTTATTACGCCTACACGGAGACCATTAATACGGGCGGCAGTTACCATCGCCACCACGACCACACGACACACATACAGGGGCGACTTGTGCGTGGGTGGGTGGGTGGATGGGTGGGGAGGCGGCAGAGGTTCCAGCCGCCGCGAGGGCAGTGGGCGGGGATGACTTATGGGGCGGATGCTGCAGGAAGGAGCCGACTCGAAGGAGGCGGACTTAAAAAGGTTAAAGCGCGGGACTCGAGGAAACAGACAGAGAGATCTTTCCTCGCGCGCGCCTCCCATCCCGCGTGAATGGAGAGGTCCATTGACAGAATCGGTTCCCGCGACGGAGATGGGGCTCGATTACGCACACCGGGTGACTGCAGGAGCCGGCGGATCTCCCGGCTCCCACGTGCGGCGACCGGGCTTTAAGACCGCTCTTTTACTAGAAGCCGATCCCGCGAATTGAGCTAAAGACAAGGAGGAGGAATACATTAACCTGCCTGCACCACGTTTGGGCACGTCAAGGTAGTTTGTGCGATACATCATTCCACAAAGAATTCAAGGAAAGAGGCCTCAATCTATTGAAAAGTAACATCTAACTGATAGTACAAAAATATCAGCTGCACACACTACAGCTTCGGGCTTTACTTCGTGAAAGATAATAATAATAGTATCCATACTTAAATCATACAATTGTGTTCTTGTCCACAGAATTTTCTTTTGGATGGTACGACGCGATTCACCGACTTGCGCATCATCAGGTACAAATTCTATACTGATATTTCCTAAATTTTGTATCAGATGATACCGCAAGTCGGTGAAACGCGTCATTCCATCCAAAATAAAACTCTGTGGAAAATTAGAAAAATTGTATGCTTTAAATATGGATATCAGCTGCTCACCGTGTCACCGTTCGAAATATAAGAGAAAAAATATTAGCCGTGCTCTATTAGATATAGTGCACCTGTGCGCTCTGTGGAAACTTTATTGTAGTTATAAGGAATTTTTGACACGTGAGTCGCGTCATGAACGAATGATAATTGGTTAAGTACTGAAATCAGTCACACAAAACTTCTGAGCGAGAGATATCTATGAAATGGATTCAAATAACGGCTAATTTATGTCAGTAAGTTTGTTCGTCCTCTCGGATAATCCATTGTGTTGGCTGTTAATGTTGTTGACTGTTAACAATTTGTAAAAAGTTGGTCAACTGATAAAACAATTTTCTTCCCTTTATTTATTCCTGAGGGCGTCAAAAGCGAAGCGTTGTAGGTCCACACATCCAACTTTTGAGAGACAGAATACCATTGACAATACGTTTCTCAATCATCTTTGTTCTCTTCCTATGATAATTCTATCACTCTTTTCTTTCTACCTCGGCAATCTAAGCCATGGAAATTCTTCGATAGTCGACTTCACGCTAAAAATCAGATAAACTTTCAAATATTTGTGCCGGTAGTACAAAACCCCTCTCCCATATTAGGCTATCATTCCAAATCATTATCCATGTGTACAGGTTCTCATACTCTACAGATGAAAAACATCATCATTCACTTTAAGAGATTCATGGTTCGACGAGAATTACATACCACGAGTTAGAACATTGATGTTTGCCATCAAAAGGACGCAAGACAACGATCAAATCGAAAAACTATCGGGAAATAAGAAACGTTGGTTGTCGAGAGACGAAGGACTGACAGTGAGATTAAAATCAATTATCACAGTTCCATTCCATTTTTTGTAATACTTATTGTACATCGAAGAATGGTATGAAATAGTGAAAAACCGTGAAAAAAATATAGTGAGAGCACCGGAATCGAGCAAGAGAGACTGATGAATGGAAGAACCGAATAATTTAACGATATCCGCTGAAAAAAGCGAAGTTGAATAACGGAGACAGAAAGTGTAAGCGTTCCACATAAATCTGGGCGGATAAGAAAGGATATCCGTGCCATGCTTCGAGAGAGAACAGTCCAAGCGGAAAAGCACTTTTCTTGCCAACCCCTCGAGTCACGGAAGAGGTTCACACCAATTTACGACTGCTAAACCCTTGTTGGTGTTTATCGATAATTTCCCCTTCCATTCGCCAACCCAGTATCGTACGTCATTTATTTTCTTTTGCCATTTCTGGTACATAAGTGATTTCCGACGCGGGGTCGTAATTCGAGAAAGCAGTCACGAAGCTAACATTAATTCCAAGAAAAATGAAAAAAGCATATTTATACAATTGAAATCAGGGGATCTCATTTTTAACCAGCTCTGAGTAATTTTATCTTTAGGAACTGTTGACTATTAAGGAAAAATTTATTGGGCGAATGTTTACCCATAACTAATATACATTTAAAAAAATCATCATATGTAAATCGACGTTCACGAGAATTCCTTATCCTGAATTAGATGATTGTACCTCCTTCTAAAAGCTCGTTTCAAAAAGTTAATGACGAATGATGTAGTAACATTTTCTTTGTGACTGGGTGATATGGCCACTTTTGAAATTTCTAACATTATTACCTCCATACCCATTAAATCTCAGACAAGATGAGATTTGGCTCAGCAAAGGAGTTATGTGTTAATACTTCGGACAAAGAGTCTCAAGCTTTAAAAATAATTTACAATTCATATCATAACGATTTTTTCCCCACTTTTTTACGTAAAATTTAATTCAGAACTACACTTCATAATTTGTAACACCTGAATGAAATGTAACCGTACATTAATCGATATTCGCGTGGGCTTAACATGTTGAATTTGATTTCACTCCTCGAAAAGGCCCGTTTTGAAGATAAAAAAGCTGGTCGCAGTTTCTATGTGACTTTTACCAAAGTAAAATGATGTATCCTCTAAATCTTCTGGTCGAAGTCACCTCATTCAATTAATTTAGGTCTCGAGAGATACGGCGCTAGTGGAAATTTTCCATCTAAAGAGAGTACAAGCGATGATTTGAACATCTCAGCCAAAGTGAAAGAGATTTAGCAAGATTTATTCCGAGTCGCACTCGATCTCTCAACTCGTCACAAAGGTACCGACGGGGATATATTTGAATGAGGAACAGCGTAGAACGCGGTCGGTTTTGTTCGGAGGGTCAAATTTTCCGTGATATGGCTACGGATAAAATTCATCCCGCGCACCACACAGACACACAAGTGGGAACCAGTCGACAAGGCCTCTTCATAAAGCAAAGCGGCCACCCGAATCACAAGTTCCCGGAAAGCTGCCCGCCCCATCCTCCCACCACGCTTCAGGGAACGCAAGAACACGCCCCGGGGGTGTATTTATTACAACTACCCCTCCGGATATTTCTTCCCGGAACCTCCGCGGGGGTGGAGTCCGGAGAATAATATTCTTTTTTGCCCGACTTTCTAGAGATGAGGACCCTGGCAAAAATGTTCGCTCGCATGAGGCTCTTCATTCATGCGGAGGTCATCTGGGAGATTGGGCGGCATGGGTTGAGTTTGGAGGGGAGGGAGCAAAGGCGCTGCAAAGCAGGGGCAGAAGAAGGGCGGGGGGGGGGGTTGGGGGGGGTGGGGCCCTGACCAAATCAAAAGCCGCGCATAGGAGAACTCTTCGTGCGGAACGGTGGACGTGTAAGGGAGCGGAGGACGGGAGGGCAAAGAGGAACAGAGGGTACATTTTAGCACGGCCCACTTCCAATGGAAATCGATTCTTCACAGAGATTTATCCTCCAGCCACTACCTAATTTCGTATCGTATCCACTTTCAGGAATCGTATGACTTCTCAGGCGCTTTCCAACTGCGTAAGGCGACAGCCGACGATCAAAAGCAGCAGCCGGGGATCTCCGGGCGGACGAATAAAACGCAACTCCGATGGCATTCACGACCCCGAAGTCCGTCTTGCTAAGAACCAAAGACTCATTTACAACTTATGTCTGCGAAGGAATGCGCATGAAGTTATTCATTTGTTCTCTTTATTCCACGAATTCCAGGAGAGGAGAGTCACCAATGTCAGTCGACAGAGCTACACGGTAGGCTTAACTTGCTTGAGATCAGATAGTTATGTACAAAAAAATCGTTCTTCCCGCGCAAAATAAGCGACCACAATAAAAACTGAGCTGCAATAAATACACTCCCAAAACACACGTCACCATTTGACCTCCCAAAACCTAAAATCTTTACACTGCTGGTGTCCTCACACCCCCTGCCGCACGCCCATGCGGCGGCTCGCAGGGTAGTATGTAGATGCAGACAGTAGGCTATCGGCGCTACAGGAAAGCGGTCATTGTACGCAATTACCACCCCAGATCTCTGTTATTAAACAGTCCTAAGAAAGACGGACACCAAGGAATACCCAAGGGGAGGAATACAGGAATACAAGTACTGACAATAACTTTCCGTTATTTTAATCTATTTCATAGATATTCCTCGCTCACAGGCTTTCTGTGACTAATTTCAGTACCTTACCAAGCCAAATTAGTTCCAAATACTATACAAAAGCTTATGATTTTTCCCACAGAGTTTATGAAAACTTCGCATTGCTCATGATGGCCACCTTGACTGAAAATTAACACAAAAAACAACAATCATGCGTGCGATCATGAAGTTCTTATGCTGGCTAGCACCCATTAACTCTTCAAATGCGATGTGCCCGAGACGGACGGTAAGAAAGTGCGCTGTCGTTTTGCGAAGTTATGACGCATGTCAAGTGCATGAAGTGTACGAATGGATTATTATGTGATAACCAAAAATCACTTTTATGCAATTATTTATTTATTCAATTATCAAACAGTGAAATTTTGTATTTTTATTAGTGAATTTAATATTTTTTTACTGTGGTCAGTTAACAAGTGGTCTTCATTTTGGATTGTCATAGTGACAAACAAGATAAATTAGGAGGATTGTTAAGGAGGACATCTTGCAAGAAGCTTGATGTGTATGAATTGATATGTAGAATTGGACATTAAAAGAGACAGAAAAATATATGGTGGAGAGTGATAAAAGAAATTTCATTTAATCGCTCGGGCACGATAAATTGGCAACCTTGACAGGACTTGAGAATAAGAAGATGAACATAAGTGAATTCAAGAAGATGAAAGTATTCTTCAAGGATTTAACCATCGCTCAACTGTAGGAACAACTTGATCATTGTGGCCTCTCTATAGTTATCAACGTACTAGAGCGAAAGGCAAGCTCCAACTAGTAATGGAGAGTGATGGAAGACGGCAGTACAAAGCAAGAGAGGAGATAAATGTTGCAGAGAGGGAAAAATAAGGGTTCGGCAAAATCGTCACGAGTGAAAGGGCTGATGAGGGGGATAGCGCGCGTATTGGACATGAAAAGAGGACCGGAGGAAATTTCGGGACGTTTTCACGGACACTTGAGCATGCGGCGGCCGCGCCCTAATTTCGGGGTTTTTCACGCTCACTGCCCACTCTAAAAAGGGGAAGAGGTCATCTCACATCATGAGTCGCCACGCCGGTAATTAGTCTTGTCACAGGCGCGCACACTAAGACAGAAAGGCAGCCCGGAGTAATTTTCATGGCTTGCCGACGCGAAAGGCCCGGAAATCTCGTCGAATTTTCCAAAGACTCTAGCGAACGCACATTAAAAAATAAAAGAAAAACGATAATCGTTTATGATTTTAAAAGCGACCGGTGATGCAAAATCCGAGCCAAGCGGATGGTAATTTGAAGCGCCATGAGAACTTCATGATATCCCACCTCTTTGAGATATGAGCAAGTTAACAAAGAATCAGTACCCAGGGAAGGTCTCAGATCCTTGGTTCAGCCTCGGAAACAGTAATGCAGGCACCGAGGACCATTGTTCCTCCTCGCCGGGAGAAGGTATACATCGACGGTACCGTCGGCGACATTCTGATGCCTCCTTCATAAGTTTAAAAGTACCATCAATGCGTGCTGTCGCAAGTAGTGCACGCCATCCTCATTCAAAGTAACTGAGAGCACCCTCTTTATAACTTTTAATTTGCGTAAAATGTTCGCAATCGCTGAAATATCCCGCGAAATTTTCGAAAATTGCAAATAGTTGACAATGTCTTATTTTCCCCAACCAATTTTTTTACAGACAGACACTTGCAAAGTTCTACGCGCAATAACCTACTATTTTGATATAGATAAATGGTTTTATCCAATTATTTAAAGTATTCTACTTTCCATTTAAGTTAGGTTTTGTTGAATGTCATAGAATCTCCTCCCGGTTTTCTACAATTTTAGGGGCCTGTGTCGCCCCAGTATATCCTTTTTCGCCTCAGCATACGATCTACCCTTCTTCATCCTGTCCATAAAACCTATTCTCCTCCTTCCCCTTACCCACTTGCCCAACATCCTTCCCTCTATCACATTCTTGAGCAACTCTCGCCCCTTATTACATCCACCAGCCACCTACTCTCCCGATCTCGAATTTCATTCAGAAGTTTCCTTTCCTTACCCACTATCTAAAGCACTTCCTCGTTATACTTCCTCTCCGTCCACCTCACCTTCTTCATCCTTCTCAACTCACACATCTCAAATGCTTTTTTTATCCATAAGTGATATCAATTCTGACCCGTAAAGGTGGTAGTTTCAAATCTTAAATGCGGTAAAATCAGGTTACCGTTACAAGTAGCCTCCAATGTTGGAGAAATCAGACAGGCCAAATATATGCCCACTTTTGTAGACTACCTGAGATCGTAGTATTCATGAGGACATTCAGAGAGGCCCACTTCTGCGAGTACCGCTGCGTACAATTACGCCTCTCTTACAGTCTACGGATTTATAAAGGAGAAAATAAACGTCATCTTCCACGTCAGGATCCATCCTCCTAAACTTGAGGGATGAATACACAACAGCGCCCGTCTGCCCTTTGAGATGACCGATTTTCCGAAAAACCGCCGGTACTCACACAGAGTAGACCCCGTCGGCGATGGACCCTCTGCCCGCCAAAACCGCAAGAGGCAATTCCGAGCACGCAAGATTTCACCCACAGGTGGATCTCGAAGAGATGGAGAGAGACGTGAGCGTCCTGTAGAGCTTGCGAAGAGGACTCCCTTTGCAGTACGCATATAATTGGTGCTCCTTGGCCGACCAAGCCGAGTCTGTCCACTCATGGGTGCGGGAACTGATAAGGGAGAGCGAGCCGCACCACGGCGGGGAACGTCTGCGCACGCAAATATCCGCGAGGGGATAAAGCGAGACAAAAAGGGAGGAGACAGTCGGAAGGTATAAAAAGGAAGCAGCGGATCTCACGGTACTCTGTGCCCGGGCGGCCTCTCTTCGCAGAACGGCGGGCCTTTTGCTCGGACGGATAGATGAATGTCGATTACGCGAGGTAGGGGGGTGAAGGGACCCCCCTTTGGCCGCGTCCAACAGTGTGAGAAGTTCCCTGGACGGGAAAGCACCCACGAGATGACGCAGGCGGGGCGAAAGATGAAAGGGGACGTCCATTCCAAAAGTGGACACGGATGGACGGAGCTAAAAAATAAAATATTAAAAAAACCCCGACGAATCGTCTGAGCCCCCACGATGTCTCGTCGTCAAAGATTTGAACGATATGCATATTCATCCGGAGCGAATGGTTTGGGGTGATGTAAGGAAGGAATGGGACATGCGTGACTAAGTGCGGATTCGGACGAGTGACCGTTGCCCGGGGTTACCGGCAGAGGAAAGCGGAGGCTGGACATCGAAAGGATCACGCATCAGCAGACAATCGGAAGAATTGCAGCGAGAGAGAGAGAGAGATTTCGTCTCCCGGTGTTCCAATCGACAACGTCCACACCTGATCGACGACTAAATCAGGGAATGGATAATTAAAAAGCAAGCATAATGACAACAACCGTAATGGGATTCAAATCCTAAATTACTGGATAAGTATCATATTTCCACTAAAAAAGAGAGCGAATTCTATTTACCGGAGGATGAGAAGGTGCCGTTTTCTTTTACACATAGCAATGTAGGAAATATCACGTTAATACACACTTGATATCGTCTACATGCATTACAGAAAGAAAAACGACGAGCCAAAACAAGAAATAGTTTAGGGAAATGGGAGTGGAGTAGTAGAGAGACCGAACCGGTTTGTACTTGTCGCAGTGGTATCGAACTTTCTTCTTCTTCGTCTCTCCACGGGTTAGGCTGCATAGTCAGTTCATGCAACCATCTCAGCCCTTGTCGACCACTGGGCATATATCCTACGGCAACTCAGAGAAGACTGTTTGGAATCATTCTTCCTAAATAGTTGCTCTATTTAGCTATGTATCCCGTTATTTTTCCTTCGGAATCAAAAATAAAAAATTGTCTCCAATGATTACATTTCTTATCCTATCTTGTGATGAGCAACCCTCTTTTGTTCCCTGGAATTTCATTTCAGTTGATGTGATTTCCTTCTGCCACCTATTCACTAGCCAAATACCATCAAAATATCAAATGAAATCATTCAGGACTAAACTAAAATGCGTCAAGGCTCATTTAAAAATATGGATCCTAGAATTATTTCTACGGATGTGAGACTTAAAACAAAGCTTTGTAGTCGTCGTAGGGAATCTGGCGCCTCACAAATGACCATCTCTGGCGTCCACCAAAAAAAGAAGAAAATCTGCTGATTACATCCGGTGATATTCAGTACATTACACAGGAAATTTACGACACAATTCTCTCCAATTCTACAGATCATCCCCGCATGAACCTGAACGTGCAGCAAAAATTCGATCCCAACCGTTAACACCGATTTCGTCAATGCATCGGCACTTCCACGATGCATGAACTATTTACGCCGGACAGCCATGTTTGAAATACGATCGCGCGACCCCACGGACGAGGACCGAAATTGGAATTTTTCACGTCATTACCATGATTGTTTTTTTGTTAATTCTCCACACCCGAACTCGCAACTGACCGAAGGACCCTCCAAGCGGTCAATCTAGATCGGGTGGTGCAGTGGTGTTTGGAGACCCCCCTTTTCTCCCCCAAAGCCTGCAACTCCGCCGCCCCCGGAATAAAAAGGGGCGACAACAACGCCATTCGGCGGTGGGAATTAATCCGAATAGTCGGGAGGGGGGAGGGGAGAGGGGGATGAAATGGACGGCAGGAAAACACCGGAATGATCCATCATCGGAGCCGGCAGAGAGTGAATCAATGAGCTTTAGCGGGACGAGGATCTGGACGAGTAAGGGCATAAGTTTTCAAACCCTCCACCCGAAACACTAATTTCCAATCCCTTTTCGGACTGCCACAATATATCACCAGAGGCTACATCAACGCCATGAATCTCTCCACCTCCCTCCACACACCCACAAAACACACAAAGGGCAGCGTCAAAAGTCGAAATAATCAATCGGAACACGTTTTGCCAGTTATTTCCCGTCTCTCTTCCCGAAACCACGACGCCACCCAACCCCCAACCACCCACGCGGCGAATCCGCACGATTAATCCCGCTATTTCCAGGAATTTCGTCGCACCAAAAAATTAACAGAGAGAGAGAGAAAGAAAAAAACAAATCGCGACGAAAGCGCGCGCGGGCGAGGGGAAATATTACCCAGAAAAGACACAAGCGTGTCCGCTGGCGGCGCTGCTGCGGGCGGAGCGGTCGAATGGGACCATCGTCGGAGCGGACCAATCGCGTTTCTTTACCCTGCCCCATACCACAAATCGAATGCTCCGCTTATGCTACCTCCTCTCCCCTTCCCCCCTTTACGTTCAAGCTTTTTCAACCCGCGCAATCTTCCCGCCCCCGCAAAACGGCCGCCACCGCAAAATAATTAACGCCCTCTACGGAGACTACTGAACGCATGTCCGGGCATGGCTGCCGCGTGATCCATAAATCATGGGATGGCGAAGAGTCCTCCTCCCTATACCCCTCCCAACCTCTCCTCCACCACCCGCACATAAACGTGGGACGAAAGCAGAGGTCTAAAACAAAAGGGGAGACAACCCGTTGTCGTTATTGCCCTCATTAGTGTTCGGGGGAACGACTAGTAAGGCGGTTAGGGCGACGCCGATCTAAAGCGATTGCTACCCTAAGACATATGGCCCTCGACTCTTCCTCCTCAGTGGCGACACAGACTACCATGGCAAGTAAGATTTACCACATGAAAAAATATATATCCACAACAAAAACACATGCGTTTCAATAAAAAGTCATATTTTAGCTGAAAAGCAACGCCATCTGACGGCTATTTGGTGTCACTATCAAAATAGAGATACAACCGCAAAATTATCAACGCCTTAAATAATGGAAATGAAATTGCTCAACACACTTCGTTGGTTTTGAAGTCCCATGTCGCGGAGTATAACTTTATACACTTCGTTTACAATGCTGAAAATGTTAACAAACTGTTATTTCCCTCGCTGCCGAGGATAATTCAGGAAAACGTAGAAGAGGTTCACCGCATAGCAGGCAGAGAGCATTTCCTAAGTAAATTACCAATACTGATGATCTCAGTAGCTTATTATCATTTTCCAGGAAAGCACATCACTAAAGAGGTGTCTCAATTTAATGCCTTTACGCACGAGTTACCAATTGCATTTGAAATGACGGAACGCTACCAGATCTAGGGTAAATTCTTTATAAAAAGGACTAATCACTCGATATAGTCCACCCAAAAGCTATCTCTCCCATCACATTCCAAGCTCCAATATTGAGCCAAACGCTCGTCGACTATTACAAGTCAGAAGCGTCGCTACCTCGGGTCAATCCTCTTTCCAAAGGGTCACAGAGCCATTTACAGAAACGCCCTCTACGGCGTATTTACAGCAATCACTGATAGGTCTGTATTCACACACCAAAACTGATTTCTTTTCACTGTATGTACTCTTTACTACGCAAGAGAGGAAAATAACGAATACACAATAGGAAAAAAAAACATTTTCCAACATGGACATTTTGAGAGGAATACTTAGGCCAGGGTACTAAGTCTAGAATTGGTCACAAATTTGGTCAAAACATGTACAAAACAAGCAGTAAATAAATGAAACCCTATTATCACGGTCCAATTAAAAATAAGAGCATTCAGCAATGGAATGAATTGCTCGTCTCAATGACTTGAGACGACATGAATGGCATGACAAAAAAATTTATCAGTAAATTCCTTGAAAATGATTACTTAGCAGTCGAAACCAAGGTCTGAAATAAACTTTCAAGTGTGGAATTTACTACGAAATTTTTTCGTCATGTCTGCGAAAATCTTCAACAAAGTTACACCTTCAACCATTAATTCTATTAAATTCCACTTCCTCTGGAGAGATATTGTAGAACAGAATTTTCAATGATACACAAAAGATATCGTACTGTCTACCTTTTTTATTAAAAACTCGTACTACGCGTGTTTCGACTATCTTGCAGCCATCATCAGGTACGACTAATCAGGTGCGATTAGTCGTACCTGATGATGACTGCAGGACAGTCGAAACACGTGTAGTACGAGTTTTTAATAAAAAGGTAAGACAGTTATTTTTTGTGTATCATTAACTTTATTAGGCATGAATCATTGGATTCTATAAGAATAGACACGTATCCTACCACCTCCGGTCATGCAGCACATTATTGCCATCATAATTTGTGGCTACAACGATAAATACATAGCTCGTAGGAAAATTAAATATTTCACAAACATAAACATGTGTGCTAGCCAACCTACCTGCCGGGAAAACACTTTAATTTTGAAACATCGATAGCCGACACACACACCCGACAAGACCTCGCCCGTCCCTACCTCGGTGCCATCCTCTCATTCCACACCACGGCACCACAGCACCCTCCCGAACACCCTCCTGTTCTCCGCTCCAGGTCCTCCCCATTTTACGCCCTCCCTGAAGGCCCCACCCCCCCTGCGACCCCAGGTCTATTTCGCCCCGTAGATTGCATTCCGGTTGGAAACGAGGGTGAACGGGAGAGGGCATAAATCAAATCGCTCACACACAGCGAGAGGCGGAGGACCGCAAACTGCACTTCAGCAATCAACCTCATGAACGATCTGGGGTGAGAATGGAGGGGGAGGAGCAGAAGACAAGGGGGGGGGAAGGAGGGAGGGTAAGCCAACTTCCGGTCGAGTGGGTGAGAGTGTAACTACCGGCAGCAGAACAGGAGAATAAAACGAAGCAATGAGCGGGAAAGGAATTAGCGACGAAAATGGAATGGAGCGGCGACGAACGAGGGAAATTACAGTCATCCGTACCCGACACAGTAAATCTTATGATGGAAACACCAATTTATGCTCAAACAAAAAAATCGAGCAGGAGACGAGCGAGACGCACTCGTCAGAGTTTGGCATAAAGGGAGTACTCCCTGATTTTACTACGGTGCAAAAGGTGGGAATATGGACTTCAATCGACTCGGTGACGATGTGAAGTTATAACGCAGTGCTTACAATATTGGTTATTTGGAGGTGGTGACCGACTTTCACCATGTCAGATAGATGGGTGTGTTTACATTCAGGGATCAGAGTCAAGGAGGAGTGTAATCCGACGTTAGAATCACCCTTCTCTTCACGAAATGCGCCAAGTGGACCACAAATTAACGTTTCATCCGATATTCGGAGTACTGTACCTTAAGTTCTATCCATAAGATACCGAAATAAGGTCCGAAACTCATCTGAAAAACCTCACTTGGTACCGGGACGCGAATTCGGATCCTCGAGATTTGAAGCCAGCCCCGGCCATCACACCAGCTCAACCCTTAACTAAAAAGTAATAACATAAAAGAGCTTGAGGGGTTTTGACGAAAGGTTTCCAATCCAATTTCCATTTCAAAGTGAATTCTTCCTCACAAAATTTCTCTCTACAACTCACCATGCTCCGATTCTTTCCCCATTCCAAATAACAAAGCAATGTTATATATGCCTCCACGACGGTTCCCCAGCATTCAAACCACATTACCCTCTCCCACTTCTATTTACCCACAATCACCTGCTCTGCCCCCTCCTAACCTGCTCCAGCAAATATATTTACTCCACTACCATGTTGAACTCTTCTCCGTTTGAACTACTTTCCATCCATTAAGTTGAACCTTTGCTTAATTTCTTCATCCGCATGCGAAAGAACTTCCAAACTTTTGGCTGGGTTTTTATATCATTATATTACACAAAACAACATCAAACATTTACTTTCAATAAACAACATGTATGAATATGCAAGGCCCACGACCTGCAGCTCAAGAAATATTTTCAGTCGACCAAACAAGAAGCCTAGCGGCACAACCTTGGCGTAATGCAGGCCGCTTACATTGCAGGGGTTTACGAAAGAGTTGTTTCACAGAGAGGAGAAACATTAAAGCCCATAAACTTTGATCTTTATCGGCAAATAAGTAATATATCATAACGTCACGTATTTGATCATCAACTGGTAACAAGCAGGGATTCAACTGGTACAAAGACGTGATCTTCAAACATTTTGTACCAAAATTACACAAAAAAGAGTCTATTACTGCACGAGGTGAGATAATACTGGGACGAGGGAGTAATTGAAAGAGGAAGTAAATGGTAGTTGAATAACTGAAAATACTAGAAAGAGCAGAGACCCATTTAGCGAGGGGAGAAGAAGCGAAGAAGAATACAATTAGGGCTATTGTGTCCTGAGGAGACAAAGAAAAGGGATATTTACACCAACAAAAAGATCGTTAGAATTAGTAAAACACACGCGATAATTAAGTACGTTGATTACGTTGAGATGTATGATTTATGAGGAAAAAACTAGACCTAAGGTAATTTCCTGCAGAGATTAGAAAAATCGGAAAGTAGAATACGTTACTATATTTTTTTTCTCTCGTGACTTTGGAAATTGAGGTAGAACTCAAATAAAAAGACGAGAAAGAAAAACAAAAGAAAAAAAACTAAGTGAACTGATGGTCTCGGGAGCGAGAGAGGAAAATTCATTTAACATCTCCCGGCACGGAGAGAAATACCTAGTATTGCTATCATAAGATAGGCATTTTCCCATAAAAGAGTTCTTTTAAACTCTTCAGCATTTTCCGTCTCCTTACAAACCGCATAAAATTTCTATGCTTCTTCCTCTTGGTTTCACTCGTAACCAAATTTCTTCCTCCATCACCGTGAAAATGGTAAGATTATGCGATAATCAAATGTGTTTAATGCTTCAAAATCATCGCCTTAAATAAAAAAGACGTATTGATGTGGTAATTTTCATCAATTGTTTTGCAATCATCACTTCGGTGAAGTATACATCCTCCCCTCTAAGACTTTGTTCATGGTGGGAGGACGTGATTGACAATGCTGGACTTTGTATTTTGGGACTTTACAAGAAAGGGAGACAAAATTAAGTGGTCTGATGATCTTTGGATGAGCAGTAAGGGGGAAGATAAAAGGAGGAGACATAGTTAAGGATGAACGTCCAGATAGATGCTTCCTCCTGCGAGGAACACACATAAACGCACCCGAGGACACAGGAGTGCTTGAGCCGTCCGCCACGCCTCATTTCTCCGCGCCGCTTCCCAGAAACTCCCGCTCCTCGCGCCAGCCGCACCCACTCTCCTTCCCATCACACGCACACACACGCGGACAAACACACAGACAAGCCCCCTTCTCTGCGAACGGAGACCGCCGCCACGGCCGCCCATGCCGGAGGCGGACCCCGAGAGGCGCAGCCGGGCGTAAAACACGGAGGCACACCCTCTCCCACCCCACTTCCACATATACGAGCGCGCCAGGGCCGGCCGGTCTCCGCCGCACCAACCCCCCACCCAATCCCCCTCTTGTGCCGCTTCCGAGCGGTGGCTTCCCCCGTCGGACGACGCCCCCTCACCTACACACCCCTGTCTCCTCCTCCTCCCCCGGCACCTGAGGGACCTACCTCCCGCCTCCCTGGCGGCGGCGCATCTCGAAGCGGAGAGTCCCACGAAACCGCACCTTGACTACTACCACCATCCCTTCGCTCTCTCCACAGTCCACCCTCTCTCTCTCTCTCTCAAGCATCCCTGCCAGGATTTCCACCTCTCTTAGATTCCATCTCTCATCCTTCTCCCCATCTGTATTGACATCAACATCTTCCTTCCACATTTTGCAATAACTACGGAACCAGCCGCGCAGTTAACTTTAACGGAGTCACCCGCCAATGATCATACAATAGTGTGAAATTCACAATGGAAAGATCATTCGCCCGGACTGGCTATCGAACCCATATCCCTCGTTTTCGCGCCGAGTGCTCTTGCCAATTAAGCTACCCAGGCGTCCTCTTCCACGGTGAACCTCATGGGGTCTTTGGGGAGCAAGTTGTCCTCGCATGTACCGTGCATGTAATACCAGAGGTACCCGTATTCGAGCGCTAAGCTCTACAGTCCATGGGGTAAAGCCCACCTTTAAACACAAAGGTGTTTAATTTTGAAAATTTCAAAGAGCTGTGGAACGAGCCGCGCAGTACTTTAACGGAGTCACGCGCTAGTGGCCACATAATTGCGTGGAATTCACAGTGGAAAGATCATTCGCTTGGACTGGGAATTGAACCCATATCCCTCGATTTCACGCAGAGTGCCCGAACCAATTAAGCTACCCAGGCGCCCTCTTCCACAGAGAATCTCAAGGAAGCTTTAAGGAGCAAGTTGCCAGATTATTGGTTAGAGCACTCGGCGCGAAATCGAGGGATCTGGGTTCGATTCCCAGTCCAGGCGAATGATTTTTCCACCGTGAATTTCACACAATTATCTACCTTTCACCTTTAACTTATACCTCTTGTTCTCTCTAGATTCCAGTTCTAATATTCAACGGTATCTCCACTAGCTTTATAACGTCCAGAATTACTTCATTCTCCTTTCGCAGCCCCAATAAGTATCTTCCACTTCTTTTCTATTCTACTTCTCAGTACGTTTCTTCCAATTCTCTGTTACTCTCTCTTATTCGACTCCCTTCATTCTCTTCCATCTGGAAGAATTTTTCCATCCCGTCCTCATCACCTCATCAGATGCTTCTCATATCTCTCAAATAATATACATATATGTATCTCATCCCAGCCCCGATTTTCACCTCTCATTGACACTGTCTTTCATCCTTTCCCACCTCTATTCTTGTCCCTACTTCAACATCATCCTTCCATCATAATCGAATACCTCCTCCTTTCCCAACCTCTATTCTTCCGTCCCTGCTTCAACATTATCCTTCCATCATAATCTGGTACCACCTCGTTTCTCTGTACTCTACTTCCTACATTTATACAGACCACCATTCACTTCATAACATCAGCATCTCTTTCTTTCTCCTTTCTCTGCCTGAATTCCTTAATCCTTCCACTCATTCTATTTATCCAGTTACTATATGTATATCTCCCCCTGACTTCAACACCACATTTAGGGCCATCCTCTACTAGCTCTTCTTCAATGCCCTTCGATTCGATTACCACTTTTTCCCTCACCGTAACTTATGCGTCTCTCCTTGCATCTATCTTGTGAACTCTTTCTTCTCACCTATACCCTATCCTCATATGTTTTCTAGACCATTCTATCCTTCAATCCATTATCTAAATCTCTCTACCCCTTTTTCGATTTCCTTCTAACTTAATCCCACTCATTTCTATCTTAACCTCAACACCTCCATCTTTTCTGCCTCTTTTCATCCCTCCTAGATTATTCTCACCTTCTTCCATCTCTCTTTTTACCAGGTATAGTATTTATTTATTTGGTGAAAACGGAATGTAATCTTTCATAGCATTTCTTTACATACATTCTTAGCATCTCTTTCCAGCTTTTCCAACCGTTGAAATCTCCATTGAAGGCCTAAACCTCGTTTTTTCACACTGCGCCGCTTTCCATTCCCAATGAGCTAAAATTATTTCATCGTCAACAGCCAACCAACCCGTAGTTTCACGAAGGAACAGACAATTTTTTGTCACTATCGTGCACGTCACCTATAAGCATCTTGCAAGCGCGCTTCGGAGAATCGGTATTACATCTCCGTTCAATATGTCGCAAATTCAGACAGCAGAACTAACTAAATGGAATCAGAATGCCGGCAGGATATTTTTCCCCTTAATGGGGTTACGGATGTAAATGTTTATTCCGTAAAAAATTAAATCATTTTGATATTTCACCCATAAACTGAACATTACTGGATTGTAGTAGAATTAGTACATACTATCAGAGCCTTATTTTATTCTCAGCCTGGTATTATTACCAACACCTCTTATGATCTGACTTACGCAAAAATTTTCCTTATATATAATAATTTCATTTCTAGTGATCGCTAGATCAAACAATTTCACTTTTCTACCCGGAACTTGGCTTAAAGGTATTCGATTGAATTTGGAATATATTCACGAAAATAAAATCTAAAACGAGAGACTTAAAAGATATGTTTAACGCTGATTTTTAGATTTCATTCTCTAGGAAGCAGTCGTATTTTTAAATCCAGGGGATACTCTCCGATAAACCTAAATCTAAGTAAGAATTAGTCGTTCGGTAGGCAAAATATTGTAAACGGTAGCGTTGCTCTTTTTGTCGAACTAATAGACAAAAAGTCAATGCCACAAAAAAGTCAATATTAATTTCAAAAACGGATAATGCGACAAAAAATTCAATCCTAATTTCATTCAAGAATATCTTCCTTCTTGCAGCAGCAAGCCATTTTTTACCATTTTTACTCGTTTTAGTGTTGAAAATAGAAACTGGGCCACATAACCGCGATTGCGTGGTTACTGATACTAAGGAGGCGAATTCAAAGATATGGGGGGACTCACCTTAGCATTCAATCGCCGCAGTCACTCTTTTTTCATCGGCTGTACAAAACCTCTTGAGTTCGGTCCGTAAATTCAACTTGGAATGTTCATAAGTTTAGCATCCAACTGCGGAAAGGAGAATCACGCCAGCTCGCTAGTATTACCAAAGTTTGGAGACTGGAAAAATATACGGGAAGGACGAGGATATAGGTCCAATAAATAGCAAGAATGCTATTTTCGTATTCACCGCTGTTACTTTAAAAGGAAACGTTTTTATGAACCCATAACGGAGACTAGCCTCTGGAACATTCACGATAAAACACATTAGGTGACCTTCCACCCCCAGCGGGAATGTATGTCCTAAGTGAACCGATCACATGCGTCATTCCGAAAGGACTGACTCAAGACTTGCAACGCTATTTGCAATCTACTCTTCCACGATTAATTTAGATCCGTCTAGACAGGAAATAGGAGGAAATATACGATCCACCTAAGGGCACGGCAACCGTTGCCATGATACCGTGAGATGGTCCGAATATTTCAATACTAGTCGTTATTTTTATTACTTATCTCGAGATATACATTAGAAACTCAATACCTCTCATTTTCCTAACATTTCTTCCCAGCTCTGAGCTATATGAATTACTGTTCTGCTGACTTAGGCATGTATAGTTTTTAGCCTTGATAAAACACAAGCATCACGAAACAAACAGCTCTCTTGAAAAAGACACGGCTAAACCCCACTCATTCATAACCAAATGTGATTTAAATATAAACTGGTAATTGAATAATAGGAAACTAAGAAACAAGTTAACTTTCGCCACGATTATCCTGGGTCGCTAAAATATATGCCAATTAATTAGCAAGAGCAAAATGGCTAATTGCCTCATTTTTCTATGATTAAACAGTCGCTTTTTACATGAAAGAAATTCGAGATCAGCAGGTGAACCAAGTGAAGTAATAATCTTAATAAAATAGAAGCATAAAAAAGAGCTCTTAAAGGAATATTTTAGCCGAGCATTGAAAAACTGTTATAAAACTCCCCACCAAGCATAAAGAACGCCTTTATGAAACTGCTGGCGCTCACACGTATTAAGCAAACTGGCAGCGAAAAAATATTTTTTCTGGGGTAAATTCTAAGGAAGCGACGTTCTCTTCAACTGCCTTATTTTCTTCTAGCGAAGACTCAACAGCCCAAAAACAAAACAACCAAGGAAAGATAGGAGGAAAACGTTCAGCGATTCAAAAAAGGGGATGTTCCTCTGCTCTCGAGCAAAAGTTTCTGGGTTAGCTGAGCCGGACATTAAAAGACGACAATACAGCGCCGAAAGAATAAAATGGAATAACACACTCGACACGTATTACGCCGATCCTTTTCATGAGAGTGACTGCAGGATTTAATTTTTTAGCAACAATAGATGACAAAGCGTAACACAAAATAAACTACCTCATCCGCATTGTGAGACATCATGCAAAGCATTGTGCGAATAGAAATTGAGGAAAACTGGAATATTTTAATCATAAATATGGGTGAAGGAAGATTATTAGGATTTAAGCTCTAGGAGGTCCATGATTATAACTGAAATAGGACACTGCAGACAAGTGAAGAGCATATATACTATACCGCAGAAATAGTACTGTTTAAAGTAAGACAAGTTTTCATTGTAATCACCGTGAAATACTTGAAGTACAGGTCATTCATTCATAGTTGGTTTTAATTGTAACTGCTACCACGAAAATCTATTTTCCATGAGGAAACTTATATTATACAGGAAATGAATTCAAATGAAATAAGAAGATTCAGGCGAACTAACGAGGTATTTAATCATAATACCAGGATAAAAGAGGAACAGTTTTTCACTAATAAATCACCTTATGATAATGTAATACACGGACACCTAAATCGTAACGAAGTTATATTTGTTTGTGGAATATTGAATTATCTTTTATCCAGCCGCAGCAGCAAAATACATAAATCCGCAGTAAAAATTAAACCCACAGTTCGCTCAAGGACGATGGGAATCCCATTTGTTATGAAAGCGTTCTTTACCCGTAAAAAGATGATTGACTACCGTCTAAAACCCTCAAACGCATTCAGTTTCCCGCATTAAGTTTCTGGCCTATACCTAACCACAGAGTTGAGCTTATAGGCGGCACGCACGCAAAACCTTATGCAGGTTAGAAAGGGGACTAAACCAAACAGAGTCCGACCCTTTAAAGGACACACAACTCTAAAAGATATATGCGTAGCAAGGAAATCATCTCAGCAAGAAGTAAAGAGGACAGAAAGAAAGAGTTGGGGGTGGAGAAGGAAGGGACATCACGGAAATTGATGGAGGTCGCGGAAATCTGCGATGCAACAACAAAGACGAGCGATATCGCGATCACACCGATGTCGAACCGCTCCGTAATGCAATACGAAGGCTTGATATGTAAGGCCACCAGCCACAATCTTTAAAATGAAGGTCGGTTAAAATGGCTGCCTTCACGGGTTTTAAGCTTACTGGCGTGAGAAAATCAAACCGTAAGGCTCGTGCACAACAACGAAATGCAGCGTAAAGGCGGTTTATACATGGAAGCTGACTCCTATCGAAGTAGTAACAGTAGCGATGTCTCATATCGTATCGCCAATTGTATCGTTGTGCTTACGCCTAACTTACAGTTTTTCTCCAATAAAATGGATGGCGGAAATAAACATTGATTTCGAAAATCACCTCAATTTGGAAATGATGCCGTTCGTATAACGCATAGTTATTTAAATCACATACGTAATCGTGGATTTAAAAAATGGGTATAATTTACATCAACAGTGCGTTATTACTTCGTATCAAGAATGATAATTGAAATGATATTTTCCCTTTATTTATTTATTTTCATCTAATAGTGCTGTAGTATCAATATTAAATAGAGTTGAACCATAGAAATACTAAAATGAAAGGTTTGTTGTACAGATGAGGTTTATTACATGCTTACAAGATCAACTGCACCGCAACCAATTTTGCTTAAATATATACAAAAGCGACTTCACCACAAAACATGCTTTCAAGTTGAGTCAGGCTCAAAGAAGTGCTACGCCAAGCCGAGGATTTAAGACCTCAAATCTTAGATTTTTGAGCGCAGGCTTTTCAAAATAATCTTGAGACCCCGAAAAACTTAACTTTCAGGCTCAATCCAAAGGGTCGAAGGTTTTGGCGCTTATGAATACGATATTCTTCACAAAAAAGCTAATCACTCAACCCACTCGATTTTCCACACCCAAGATATAAAAAATAAAGGGAATTTAGTTTGCCTCCGGCAAAATACCGCCCACATCATCGGTCAAAAACACACAACAATCATTCTGAAGAACACAGCAAGTTACCTGATATTAACCGCATGGACTACAACCAACCACTCCACAAAGGGATAATGAGAAATGAAAAAACCGAAAGAATCCTTTCACCAATGCAACACCACCGATAACACACTACAGTCATTGACAGCGCAATGCGAATAAAACCATTTATCTCGCAAAGACTTAATATTGAAAAATTTTGCAACATTCGTTGAATGCAAAATTCTCATGCCGGGTTACAAGCCAGATGGATTATTAACCACGGGCTCGTGGTAAATAATAATTATAATAGGGGATACATAGATTCAGGAAAATGACTGGTAAACTAGAAAATAACTGAACAGCTAAAAGAAGATTATTTTATTGAGAATACTTTACAAGTTCATCAATCCAAATGAAATATCTTGGTCAACCTTTGAAAAATTGTCAGGACCGCAAGAAGCTTCTAAGTGACCACAAATTTAGAAAATTCCTTCGAGATTTTGACAGTATAAAAGGATTTCATCGTCAAAAGAATTACGAGACGAAAAGGGGCGAACAGAGATCATAAAAATACTTCAAAGCACATCCAAACTAAGTATTACATAAAATCAAACGGAAAACAAAAAGAAGTGCCTAAAGGTCACCCGTTTTGTCACGCGAGCTATACAAATACCTTCACGCAATATTAAATCCCCTCTTGCAAAAGTAGTAACTGGGGGATGGGGAGGCAGGAAAGAGGGGGGGGACAACAAACAAATCGTAACTCCCGACCCCCAAGACGGTATGCAAAGAAAGGAAAGGACGGTATCGCATTCACAAGAGCACCACAGGCACCAAAGCGGAGTGGGGCAACCGACTGCAAGGAGTTGAAAGAACAGATAGAAAGAAGAAGAGACTTTTGGTAACAACGGCAAGAAAATCTTGAAAAACAAAATGGAGAGAAGCAAAAAAATTTCGCGAAGTTTTCCATATAAAACCCCCGGCGTGCACATCTTGCCCCCCATCCCGCGTTCCCCACCCACTAATCCTCAGAACTCCCGGCAATATCTTCCGCCTTTCCCCCGGACAAATTGAATCACAAATCTTTTATACGACTCCGCGAAATGGGCGGAAATTTCACATTTATATGTGCCGTCCCCACGGCCTTTCCGCTCCCGACCGTGCGCGGACGATGGCAGTGATAGGGTGACGAGGGGAGGGGGGAATGGACGGGGAAAAAGAGGGAGAAGTGGAACGATAGGGGGGCGAGTATACCGCGAGGGATGCATGCAAAAAATCAGAAATGCGGGATCACGAACTCCTTGTTCTTGACTCCGACTCATCTCCTGCCCTCTCGGAGAGAAGAACTCGAAAAAGATAGACCGAATAGGGAAACAAAGGAGGAGTTCAGAGACACATCCGCGCGATATTTCTCATGCGCGCAAATACGAGGTATGGTCTTTTTTCGCGATCGAAATCAATGTGGAGCAACGAGGCTAAGCGGCATACCAAATAAAGTTCATTGTTGGTGAGTTGATTATGTGTAAGTTGATGAGCATCTTGATTAAAAAAAACAATTTTTTATATAATTTCCACAATCCTTTGTTAACTACGTCCAGTTTCGACATTCACGTAATCTCAAGGAAAACAATAAACAGTTTTCTATTATTGGGTAATATGCTGGTTAAGGTTGATTTAAATGGTTATAGCGTTTATTTTTTAGATGTGCAGGGTGTTTCCTACCAATAATATTTCTTTCCTCATCTCAAACTACGTCCTACCGTCCTTCATTCCGTCCATAAAACCTCTTATATTTCTTCCCCTTCCCCGATCACCCAACATCATTCCCTATTTTACAGCCTTCAATTACCTTACCCAGCCGCATTCGCCTCCTCCCAGTTTCATCAAGAAGTTTCCTCGCTAATCGTACCATGCCCTTTCATTTTTTGTCTTCTTTTCCATCCACCATCTTCTCTATCATCCACGGTATCCACATATCAAACGTCTGCTTCTTCTTCTCGTCTTCCTTTCTTCGAGTAAACGTTTCTGCTCCATAAAATGGAAATTCTGGTCAAACTCTGAACCACCCCATTTCTTTCACCCCAGCACTTGGTAGTATTATTTTTATAAACCTCAGGCTTACGCCGCATATTTATAAATACACTTTATACATTTTACACATTTCTATTATCCACGACCACTTTCGAAATTGACACCATTCTCGAGTAGAGTATGTTTCACGTCATTCTCACGTAGAATACAAATCACGTTCTTCTCAAGTAAGATATCATTCACGTCTTTCTCATGAAGAATACAATGTAAGTCATTCTCAATACCGTACGATCATCCGCATAGGCATCCGAATAGTACGGAAAGTAGGGACAACACACATGAAAAAGAAATGGAATTACCTTCTCACGCTTTTACCAAGGAAATGAGCCGAATCAAGCCAATATTTTCTCACCGATGTACAAACACTTTTACACTAGGTCTCCAGAACAATGTCTCCAGACACCCTGCTGGCGTCTTCAGGTTGTCATTCTGAAGTCTCGACGTTGGAAGGAAGATCTGTTCCTCTAAAAGCGTCAGCAGAATTGCTGGTGGAGCTATAGTCCAGCAGGCTCAAAGAAACACGGAGAAAAACCCGAAAGTTTGCCATGAGAACGGCTTCATGTTGTAAATATCATGCATTTCACGGAATGTTTCCCCGTCCTAAATCTTTCCGAAGTTGAGGGCTCGGGGATGGATGAAGGTTTGACTCCATAAGTTGATATCGTACCGAGCCCCTCCCACTTTTCCCCAGTTCCATATTCACAGAGAGGAGTGTGGGAAAGAGATCATTCATTGGATGTTCAATTCTAAGATTGGTTGACTGCAGCCCTGCACTCTTCCTTATCTAATGCCAGTTCCCTTACCTCCTGGTGTCTCTTCCTATGCACTTCCCTCATTATTTGGCCCATGAACTTATTCCTGGGTCTTCTTCTGGGGACTTTTCCCTTTATTTTGCCTTCAATTATGTTCTTCACAAACCCATTGTGTCTCAGAGTGTGTCCAATCCATCGGGTTCTTCTTTTCTGCATGGTGTCCCATATGGTCCTTTTCTCTTCTACTCTACTGTAATTTCATCTATTCTTATTTTGTTCGTCCATTTCATATTCAGCATCCTCCTCCAGCACCAGGTGTCAAAGGCTTCTAGCCTGCTCTGGTCAGCTTTTCTATGGTCAATACCTATGATCCATAGAGTGCTACGCTTCACACGGGAGCGTAACACTGTATGGATCGGACCCCGTAGCACTGTACGGGGGAGAGATAATAGGTGAATAATACACGGGATAGAGACGGATCGAGACTATCGAGAGACATCGAGAGACATCGGGGGGGAGTGGAAAAGGAAGCGAGAAAAGATGCTGAGGGACCGTATTACTTCTCTTTTCCTCTCCTCCACATCTCTCCCCCGATTCAAGCCACCCACTGTCCTCGTCCCCACTTAAAAAGTCTGGCTCCGCACAGCAGCAGGTCGGGAACATTTGTAGACTTTTTCCTTCCCCTCTCCCGAACAAACGCACCTCCCGCCCATCACCATTCGAGCCAAAGCCCGAGACCCTTCCGACGACTGGGGGGGGATCCCTTCTGCCTCCCCTCTCCTCGGATCCGATTCGAGACCTGTTGAAGACTATCCCCTCTCCTGCTTTCCCCCACCACCACACACCCCAGTCCCACTCCAAACACTGCGAACGATAAAAATAATAAAAAAGAAATCATCCCCCGACTCACCCTCCACTTCACTCTCCCCTACGCTTGCACCCTCCACCCCACACCGTGAACATCTGCCCCTCCCTTCCATCTACGGCTCCCTTCCCCGACATTTTCATATCTGTTCCCTCCGATCTCCGAGAATTTCTTTCCAAACGCCCGCGGTTTCCCCAACCTCCGTAAGCCTCTCAGCTACAGGGCGCTGTTCTTTTCGTCTCCAGCGTAAGGTGCCGAGCGACGATGACACGGAGAGGATTTTCACTCGATTTGTCAATCCACTACGATGAAGGGAGACAGCTTCCCGTTCTTACGTGAAGACCGATTTCAGGAAATGCGAAAACAGGAAGGGCCTCAAGCGATTGTTGAATTGAGGAATTATCCATAGAAAAACTGGATGAGGAAAAATAGGCAATAAACCTAAGCAAAGGAACGACAAAGAAATAGAATCACCATTAGGTAATCTAGTTGGTCATAAAAGTTGGAGGGCACATACTTGAGCAAGCAGAGCATTTCATATACTTACGCAGTACGATAGAAGAAAATGGCCAAATCTGCAAGACATACAGAGGAGAATAGCGTTACTAGTATGTTTAGTATTTGAAGGGAGCTGATAACTGGGACCTTGTGTAAGGATGTCACGAAGAGGCTGGTGAGGAGCTTGATATGGAGCGTCGCGTTGTATGGAGCAGAAACGTAGACTCTTAGAAAGGAGGACGAGAATAAGTTGCAGGCATTTGAGATGTGGGAGTGGAGAAGGATGGAGAAGCTTGCTGTGGACGGGTAGGAAGACTGACGAGGAAGTGTTTGAGATGGAGCGCGAGGAAAGGAAACTTCTGAATGGAATCCGGGATAGGCAGGATAGGTGGCTGGGTTTGCCTCAGACAGTGATAAAGGGAAGATGGGCAAGCGGGGAAGGGGAAAAAAGACAATGGGTTATGTGGATATAAATAAGGGTGGATCGTATGCTTAAGTGACATTGGAATAAATATACTGGACATAAATACTGGAGGTAGACAGGACCCTGAAAGTGTTAAGAACCGGAAGAGGATTCTCTGACTTTCAACAAAACCTACCAATACCTTTAGAATACTTAAAAAAAAGGAAAATATACGGGCTAAATTAAGTGTAATTGAAGTGAGTAGCACTTTCTACATTTTACATCTGCAATTCCCGTAACACCTAAAATATTTCTTTCTATATCCACTCATGCGTCCTACCTCTCTTCATTTCGCCCATAAAAACTATTCTCTTTCTTCCATTTTCTGCGTGCCCAACACCCTCTCCTCTCTTATTGCCTTCAGCATCCCTTGGCTTCCTTTGCATCTTCTAACCACCAACTCTGCGTCCTCCCGTACTCCTACGGTTTCCAAATCTCACTCACCATATCAAGCACTTCTTCGTTGGTCCACCTTTACGAATTACACTTCCTCCATTCTACTCCGATTCACATCTCAAAAGCCCACAGACTATTGTCGTCCACTTTTTTCATTGTTCTCCGCTTAATGCAACGTTCAACCCCATATTACACTCTCAACCCTATATGGACGGAATTATGAAACATCAGCATGAAAAAAATACTGCCACTATATTAGTTTTTATACATGCCATTTAAACATTTTTTTAAATTGTAATTTATTTCAAAATAACACCAATTTTGAAATATGACGTATTTATATTGTATATATATAATTTAAAATAATACTTTGCATAATAATATTTACAAAACGTATACTTCAACATTACTTTCATAACGTACCTTTATCTAAACTTTCACAATTTTTTCTTCACGTGACAACTGAAATTATCTATTTCCGAGCTCCACCAGGCACGTCATCGTCAGTGGATAGCATCACACATTCATCTATTAAAATTGTTTGACAAACCGGCGAAAGAGTCGCAACTTTCCACACACTTAATCCGAAGCGTTACAATTCTATCTAGCGCAGCAACTAAATGAAAAAGCCTCTTATAAAGTAGATCTTTCAATGGTTTCGAAACGTAACAATTTTGACTCGCTCGTCCACAGAGGGCTACGCAAAAAACAAAACTACATAAATGAGAAAACAGAATTCGCATCTAACTCCTGAGGAGCGCAATTTCCTTCACTTACCGCTCACTTAGGGACCATGTCATTATAAAAGGCCTCAAGTTTCCTCCACAGAGACGGAAGACGAAACGACGGATGAGGAATTTTAGAGGGGCAAAGACAGCCACCAACTCTTTTCCGGGGTAGTGAGGGCGTTCCGGGGAGGGTGGAGAAGGAAATTCCTCCGGGCCCCACAGCATCCACCACCGGAGGGCGGAAGGGGAAGGGCGTCAGGATCCGCTTTTAACCCTTTCTCAAATCCCATGGTACGCCCAAAAACAAAAAAGAACGAGTCTACGTCTTTATTATCCTTGTACGTCTTTCTTTTAAATTTTTCAAGTAAGGGGGAAGTTGGCAACGGAATTCGATGGAGGTCAAAGATCCCGGGGTCGAGTAAATCGAGGAGGAAAAGTAATACTACAAAATCGAGCAGGTAAAAACTTGTCCAGAATAAAAGCGCTCCTGAAATGCTAACGAGGAGGTGAATAAATCCACAAAAAAGTAAGAAAGCATATTATTTGTTGGATAAATGTTTCTCCGGTGTTCCACCGGGTAATTGGGTCCATAGGTCCCGAGGTTTCGGAGACGACTTGCTCTCCATCTTCAGGGGTTCTGAATGCATCCAGAACCCCTGAAGATGGAGAGTGCAAGTCGTCTCCGGTGAATGGAGATTACGCCGTTCTCTGAAACGTCGGGACCTTTGGACCTGCTTACCCGGTGGAACACCCGAGAAACATTAATGCAGCAGATACGCCGGAAAAACCTAAGATCTTTCATCAAGCATATTACTTGATTACGAATTGCCATCCCAGCAGAGGAGAATATTTTCCAGAGGAAAGCCGATCCCTACTTGAGTGTCTTGTGGAGGGCACTACAAGTACAGTACTCCGTCTGTGAGATGAGACGTTAAACCGTTGCCCTCTTGTTGCCTTTCGTTAAGATCAGACTAATGCCGACGCCGTGTATCTAGCCACCATTCCTCCCTTAGCTATTCCTTACGGCGCAAATGACCTTAGCTGTCAGTCACCTTTCCAAAATCCAATCCCAATCCACATGTAATAGGAGTCAATATTACGACGGTGCGAATACGGATATGGCATTCTACCAAAAGTACTAATAACAGTACAAATATTTTCAGTACAAAGCGAAACGTGGTCAGGTTAACTGGAAATAATGGATTAGAAGAGAAATCATTGGCACATGTGAATTAGTATGATTACCGTACAGCCGTCAGGTAACGTAGGACATCAATGTCTATGATAACTGAAGGACGATTTAAATTCCTACTAAAACTGAGTTTTCAGAAAAAATTCTATTTGTAACCAGGATGTAACAGGACATTTAACCAGGATTAGGATCTGTACCCTTGAAGAGGTGATAAATAAGCAAAAGGAAAGGAAAATTACTTTCACCGTACGCAGCACCTCAATTCACAGTGAAGGAATTAGGAGTAGTATAATGGAATTCTTCAAACCACAGTGAGTATTAATTATTAACAAAATATTTAGGCACTGCAAAAATAGGCTACAGGTTTTGTAAATTTGAAAATAAACACTTGTACAATGACCACACTTTTATTTTCGTCACCGACAATGGTTTCAGCACATTATGTGTGCGCGTGCGTCACATAATGTGACCCTGTTGATGGCATAATGCGCTGAAACCATGGTCGGTGACGAAAATAAAAGTTTGGAAATTGTACAAGTGTTTATTTTCAAATATGGAAATCCATAGGTTCCACAAAGTTTGGCCAATCGCTCTCTTACTGCTATAGTTGATAAGTGATCAAAGTGAATAATTGAGGATGAAGACGAGACATCAAGATTAGAACTTGCATTTCACCAAACCTTTTCTAAAAGTGAAGGAAAGAGCATTTCAAACTGGATGTGACATGGCGAAGTTACAATCAGTAACATAGTATAGACCGAACAGACAGACTCTTGTTACAGTTTGTGATTGATCAAATTGAACAATTGAAGGTTTAGAGGAGGCCCTCAAGACCAAAGAACTGGCAGGATCCGAATTACTCGCTGTTGTTTTAGAGGGATGAAGTAGTCATGGCGACCGCAGTTGATATCGGACAGAAGCAAAATGATCAAATCGGAGAGAAAGAGAGAGATTCCTATAATGATTAAAGGGTCAACGTTTTCGCGAGAAGTGTGGTAGTGTTTTTCTTGGGGTGGGAAGCGTGGAACACGATGAAGGGGTGGTAAAACAGGAGTACCAACCGCCACGGGGGGGTTATAATGGGGCGGAGGGTCAACCGCTATCAACTTCCCACCACCAACTCCCGACGACGAGCGTATAAACCTTCAAAAACCTCATCCTTTTAAGCCAACCCTTCCCTCTCTCTTTTAACCAAGCCGGAAATAGTTCCTCCGATGTAGAGGTGGATATATATACATATATACATAGAAAGAGAGAGACGGGAACGAGTGAGAGGGAGAACAACGGGCTTCCATTCTTTTTTCCCGAAGGGAAGAACGGGGAGGCTGCACACGCCGGACCCACTTGCTTTTACTATGAAAAGGACCTTTCACGGGGGGAGTAGGGGGAGGGGAGAGGGAGGCCGCCACACGAAATCCCTTTCCACAACTCAATACTTCTCCTTCCCGCCCGACCCCTCGCTCTTCTCCCGGCAAAAACTCGGGGTAACTTTCGGGTGGAGTACGGCAGGGGGGTGGGGGAGGGGCTTGAGACCTCTCCTCCGCGGAAAAGCTTCCATATACTCCATTTTCCGCGAGAATTCCAAACCGACCCCACCCTTTAACCTTCCCATCCGTGCCCTGAAGCGAGGAGTCCCTTTATCGTACCCCCTCCCGCCCCACTTCCACGCTTCCTTCAGAGCCTCCCCCCTCCCAGTCAGCCTCACCCTCACAAAAGGGCCGATAAAACCCCTTTACAGCTCCTTATCCACGGGCGCGCATAACTTCCTTACTCCGTCGCATCTCAAATCGTGCCACCATAAATTAAGCCTTTGGCTCTTCTCAAGCCCCCTTTCCCACCCTCTCTCCGTCCCACCCGCCCATCCCACTCGGCCATTCCACCCAACACAATCTCCCCTCCCTTCTCCGCTCTTGTATGTGTGCCTGCATGTATATCCCTATCCTCGTGACTCGGTTTAAAAACAATGGCTCGAGGAAGGAGGACGGTAAACCCTTTTCATCTTCCTCCATGATACGGCGATGTCGAAAGGACGTGAAGTTATTAAAAGGCAAAAGACTTACGACTTTAACAATCACCGAAGCGAGCGAGCAACAAGCTGAGCCCGAGCTTTCAAGGGGGGGGGGCGAGGGGGGAAAGGAGACGAAGAAGGCATTTTCGGCATGATTAAAATCACTGCAAAAATGTTAACGCCGTAAATTAGTCCGCACCCGGTAAATTTCGACGGCAACGAACGAGCGAAGACGAAGAGGACGCCAGATTTTACACAAAGCTCACGCACAGGCAAGAACATCATTTCCGATCCTGCACTAAAATTACACGCGGCATACATTTTAAGGTATTGATCAATTTTAACTAGAATCGGGGAATAATTTCGCATCATGGAAATTACAATGTGTCGGTAAGCCTTCATGAAATATAAATTAGCGATTGCAGACTAGGCAGCATGTTATGGAGAGATACTTCGGCAGCTGGAAAAAACATGGTTCACATAAATGCTGCTCCACCGCATCTCGATTAATCATGAATTCAATTTGAATATGCGCAATATGAATAACCATTTAATCAAATAAAACAAATTAGATCGCTCATGTGAGATGCATGAGATAACACCTGATGATGAATTAACTAGTGTTCTTAAGGTACACATAGGCATGTATGTGTACGTATAGTTTTAATGTACACCCGTGAAATGAATACTCTGGAATCAGCAATCAGAAATAACAACATTTATGCTATGTTTATCGAAAACACTTCTAAAAACGTTTAGTATCAAACGCCCGCTTGCACAGCCATTGATTAGGAAAAAAAGATGACACCATGAGAAATGAAAACAAAACAGATTACCGGAAACCGTTACCAGGCTACGAACGAAGATATGCATCAGAGGACGAAGTAGCTATGGTACTCACCTGAAAAGAGAAAAAAATGAGGAGTAAATACTCATGTGCAATATCACATTAAGCACATAAAACCACAAGAAATATAATCGCGCCCGAAACAAAGTCTATGAGCAAATTTACCACAAATTAACGGATAAAATTAAAATTGTACAAGACGCATGGGGAGAGAGTAAGATCTTAATAACAGAAGAAGGAAATTTCAACCATGAAATTTGGAGACAACAGTACACTTGACATGGACAACCCCCGATCCGGATGGACGAGTGGGACGGCCCTTCGGCGGCGGGGCTAGGGGTCGAGAGATTAAGGTTAGTAAGTAAGCTAGTTAGTTAGTAAGTAAGATTAGCTAAGCTTGGTTAAGCTAGTTAGTTTGTAAGTAAGTAAGATTAGCCCCTTTGGATCGACCCACTTGACGCCTGCCAACCCAGGAAACCGTCCCGGATAGAAACGTAGAATGTTACAAAAATAATAATAATAAACATCGAAAAAATACGAACTGTAAAATAAAATGGCAAGAATTACATAAAAGTAAAAAATAATGATGAATAAATAAGGAGATGATGAGAGCACAAAAAGCTACCCATACAGTACTCAATAATTATAATATTCAGCAACGACTTGCTCATTACGCTCACAGATGCGGCTGACCGAAAACAAATCCCACCACACGATAAAGACCAATTGATGCAGTATACATTTATCGCACAAATTCTAAATACTGAGTACTTCTTCTTCAATGAAACAACGCATCAATAAAAGCAATTTTTAATCGTTACTTTCCACGATCTACATTTTCTACATCTACATACTACCCTGCGAGCCGCCGCGTGGCAAGGCGGTGTTAGGACACCAGCCGAGTAAAGATGTAAGGGGTAAATGAAAAACAAGTATTTGGTTTTGATTCCACGCTTCGTTTTAAAGCAACACGACCTAGGTTTCGGCATATCATACCATCTTGGGTTTTGTGCCTACCAGGAAATCTGATGACGCCATGATATGCCGAAACCTAGGTCGCATTGATTTAAAATAAAATGCGGCATCATAGCCAAATATGTACTTGGTTTTTCATTCATTATAAAGGAGTTCCACCAAGCAACGCCAGAGACAGTGTCTTATGTAGGGGATAAGGTTTTGGTAGTTTAAATGGTGGCGTGTATCATGGGAGTGTATTTAGTGGAGTTGAGTTTTCATAGTGGTCGCTTATTGGGCGCGAAGTTTTTGTACCTATCTGTGTTCGGCGTATCCCTCTCATTTAATCGTTTCTGTCAGATCTAATGATGTAGTGAAGCATAAGCGGACCTTAAAAATCATTTCACTAACTCATTGATATTCACATGATGACTACTGTGCTCATATCACCAAAAAACAAGACGGCTAAGCCAATCGACCGACGAGAACATTCCGACCTATTTCCTCTTGGGATCTTCCACTGAATTTTAGACCAGCCATTCCTCCACCATAAAACCGTAGCAGAATGGATGGCGGTATTCGGCAGAATGTTCTCGCCGATTCCCATCCACCGCTTATTGGCAGTCGTGCGGATTCCCGCCAAGGAAAGAATCAAACTGTTGAAAACCACTCGACTTCAGGGACCAGACGATAGGGTACACCTTCCCTCTCCCACCCCTAATGGGGGGGGTGGGAGAAGAGGACAGGAAGCAGATGAGGAGGCGGAGAACACCGATTTCGCTTCCCGCGCCACTGAACGCTGGATCGGGTCCCAGTTAGGGTTGCCAACTGGGAGATTTTGACTCGGCAACGTTTCTCCCTGCTCACGGTTTCAGATTCATCTTCCCAGGTAGTTCCATGACTGAAACTATGACGCCACACTACATTTCCATCTCCGACAGAAGTGATAAAATAAGAGAGATGCATTGCCGAGCAGATAGGTACGAAAACTCGTTCTGTCCGCACACAATAAGCGACCATAATAAAAACTGAGCTCCACTAAATACACTCTCATAATATAAGTCAGCATTTCATCTCCCAAATCCTTATGCTTAACTACTTTACACCTTTACAAGGCTGGTGGTCTAACACCCGCTGCCACAAGCCCATTCGGCGGCTCGCAGGGTAGGTTGCAGACGGAGATGAAATGTAAATATTTCGATTACGATTCTTCACTTTTATGGGTTAAATGGAATTCTCCCAGAAAGTGCACAAAAAACGAATTAATTCTTAAAGAATACAATTTTGTACTTTTCCACAGAATCTTTTTTGGATTGTACAACGCGTTTCATCGACTTTGCCGCAAGAAAAGGGTAAAATAAAATATTGTGTTCTTTAAGTATGGATACTATAAACTTCCACGAAGTAAAGCCTGAATCTGTGGAGTGTATAAATCAAATTATTATGAGTATTTTTATTGAACGAAACAGGAGATCCTTCGATACTTGTCGAACAAACATATACTCGCATTCTTTTATCCCAAAAAGAGATCGAAATAATGCTTATATAGGATTTATCCATAATTAATGAATTAAATTTTATGACACTTAAAGCTGCATTCGTAAAAATCATCGCCTCACTCAATCTGTCACTTCATATATATAGGCTGAGCATTCATAAATGCCGTTACACATTCATGAGGTCATTCATTGCGCAGTCAGTGGCTCGTTGAATGTCCAATGAAAACCACGTCGCGAAAATGGAGAACTTCCTTGAATGACCGCGCGGATGCATGAACAAAGACAGGAAAATAGCCCGTGCTCTCGTTTCGCGCCGATATTCTCGCAATTTCGATGCATCATACTGCGCCATTAGATGCCCCGTGTAAATCGCCCTTAACAACTGAAAAACAAAATCGCCGCCAATTCGGATTCTCTGGGCTGTAGACCAAAATCTCCGGGTAGAGAAGATCTTGCAGTTGGTAACGCTAGTCCCAGACTATTCCGCCGAGGCCACCGAATCAAATTGAGCGGAGAAAGAGCTCGACGACGGTGCCTCATAAAAAGAAATAAAATGAAGGAATAAAATGGGGGATTGAAGTGGAGGGAGTCGGAAAGGGAACGTCGGAGAGAGAGACGATAGAAACGGACGGAAGAGGAGGGGAAGCCATCACGACGCGAGCCAAAGCGAATATCACAGCGAAGAAGAGAGAATAAAAAGATGGAGAAAGAATGAAAAAAACATCGGGAAACGCCCTCCTTTATAACGGACGAAAAGGAACGCTTTGGGGTGTTTATGGCCTAGACCTCCGGCTCCTGGGTGGATAACAAGCAGGGAATTCGATAAGATGACGCGTAGGCTTTACAGAAACTTTGACAGGGGTCATCCGACGGGTAAGATATGCCTCCTGTAGAGTCGTCGGGGATTACATATTTTTAAATTCCTGGATTACAACAATATTTTCAAGTGAACTCCAACTTTAATTCTTCCTCCCCTCTGATTACTTTCTCTGTACCTTACGTCATTCCATCCCTACCCTCCACCCTTCCCCCCTCCAGACCCGTTCACAATACATATCAGCTTGCATTGAAAATGACAAAGTTGATGTCGAAACATCTGTAATCCATTTCCACAAAAATATCGCCAGATACGCTAAATTTTCCAAGGCATTTTATCGGGGTTTACTTGAAAATACGGAAGAGAAAGAAAGAGGATTGAAATTCAGGACGAAATAAGAGGGACCAGGGTAGAAAATTCGCCACGAAAAAAATCATTTGACTTCGCCGGAATTCGAATCCGGTTCGCTATATACGCCAGGAAGATGTAGATGATATTAGGAATTTAAGAAATACCTGAGAGCAAGGTATGTTTTCTTGAAAGCCAGAGATTCTCCTCCCAATTCTCTACACTTTCAGGGGTCTATCTCGCTCAAGTATATCCTTTTTCGCCTCAGCATACGATCTACCCCTCTTCATGCCGTCCATAAAACTTATTCCCTGTCTTCCTCTTCCCCGCTGGCCCAGCATCCTTCTCTCGATCACGTGCTTGGACAACCCATCGCCCCTCACTACTTCCTCCAGCCGCCTACTCCGCCGATCTCGAATTTCATTCAAAAGTTTCCATTCCTCGCCCACCATCTCAAGCACTTCCTCGTTACTCTTCCTCTCCGTCCACCTCACCTTCTCCATTCTTCTCCACACCTACATCTCAAATGTCTGCGGATATTCATGTCCTCCTTTCTCGAGGGTCCACGTTTCTGCCCCATACAACGCTATGCTCCATATCAAAGCAAATAATCTATAGAAGGGAGAATAAGAGTCCCGGATTGTCTCAGAACTTCAAATGCTCGGACAAGGATTGTTCAAGAACCTACCAATCAACTGGTAGAACACAAAAATGAGTGAAAATGAATGCCAACGTTGACTTCTAGGAATACATTTCCATGGTAAAAAAGCCTCTAATTCAAAATACACCACTGCACCATCCAAAATATTAGGTATATATTTACCGCTGTCAGGCATCGACAGTGAGGCGGCCCAGATCGACTTCTGACCAGTGGATAATGACCTAAAGACAACAGGATGTCTTCGGGTACCTTCATCTCAACTGAAATTACTCCGGTGAACTACCGGAGCTCAACATCTTTTTCAGGAAGCCGCAAACGACATAAGGGAAAATGAAAATAAAAATTGTAGTATATGACGACTTTAGCAGGCTCTTAAGTACAGTATTACATGACCCGTATCCATGATGAAATAAAACTCATTAGTAATTTCCACACTTGTATAATGAAATGAATAACCGACCACGGTTTCAACACTTAGTGTCATCATCAACGTGTCTTTATCTTGATATATAATCTGGATAATGACACTAAATGTTGAAACCATGGTCGGTTATTCCTTTCTTTAAACAAGTGTGGAAATTACTATTGAGTTATATTCCATCATGGATATAATAGCTTTAAAACAAGTGAAGCCTGAAACGCTTTCATAAATGACCCGTACTTGCAAATAAACCGAACAACTGAAGTCTCAAAGACTGGATGCGTGAAGTATTAATGAATTACCTCAACACAAGATACTGATGGTGCAATATCGCAGCATGTGATTCCATGTGTTTTCCACGTTCCACAAAATCATAGGTTACATTGCGCCGTTAGATATGTAATGTAAAAGGAATTAATATTTTGGAAAAGTTTCAAGATTTGCAAGTCATCTAGATATGGTCATAAGTCATTGTAAATGCTAAGTCACCACTGAATATCTCATTTTTTAACGAAAGATTGAAATAATTCATGAATGCTTCCGACCACCCAACACGCCGAACTTCAAGTTATGCAAAATTCACAGCGAAAAAAATCATTCACCAGTTCTGGGATTCAAACCAAGACCCCTCGATAACGGACCGAGTACTCTTACCCAGGTAAGCTACCCAGACGTCCTCTTCAACCGTTAACTTCCAGAACTCTGTGCGATACCAGAGATGTGGATTGAAATCTCAGTCCAGGCGAGGGGTTTTCACGCTATGAATTGAACAAATGTGTGCGATCACTAGCGGATTACTCCGCTTAAGTTAACTGCGCGACCAGCTCCTCAGCTCTTTGGATTGGCCCACGATGGGCGTCCGTAAAAACACACACAGATTCTCCTTCCGATTCCCAGCTTCTCTGTCCCATTCGCGGTTATTCCCACACTCCGTCGAGAATTCACCCAGTCTTCCGTTTTATTTTTTTTTCCATCCCGGTTTCAAAGAATTCCAGGATCGCCGGCCGCCTCTCGACTTTATAACTCCTCCAACCCCCACTTCACTCCCTTGGGCGAATCTCAGGATGACTTTCCGCCCCCCGTACTCTCCTTCCTCCCCACCAACGTCGGAAAACTTTCAAAAACATTCCGTTCCCACTCATGACCTCGTTTTTTACAGCGCGAAAAAAAATTAAGCCGGCTCCCCTCGGCGCAGAGGCGAGGACGTACGGAATGAAATGCAAAAAAAAATCAAACGTTTTTAACCCCCGTCGGGAAATAAATGAAGACCTCTACCCGCTCACTTGAATTCATTCATACAAAAGGGAGAAAATTAATAAACAAAGGAGAGAATCCTCCCACGCCCTCGGACTGGCCTTCGAAGGGATGTCTCACTTGATTTAAGAGAAAAGGACACGACATGGAGAGGATTCTGAGAACGGACGGGGGATCGAGCAGGGAAGGAAATGGGTGAAAACTTGCCAAATGATATCATAGGAGAAATTATCGCTGAATAATTCGATCTCGTTAAGGATAGTGACAACATAACTATGATGCACAAACCGTTTAAGGTATACTTAAACGGAAAGAGGTAAAAATCCCAGATATTTTTTAATGCGCAGGGCCATATCCACCCATAAATAGTTATTTCTTAGCTGCGCAAGCACTTCGTGTGATGAAGACCGCGGAGGCCTCTCCTTCCCCGCTGTCCGCCCCATGGGCGGCGACCCATCGTTGCCACGATATACATCAACATTTCCTTCACCTGTGTGGCATTTCATTCGCGAAGAGTATATCTATCGGCGACTCCCACGCAATTCAGCGCAGTCCGCTGAGAGGTAATAGAGGTTCAATGCACAGATAAGGAGAGTTTACATTCCAAAGCCATGTACCAATGCTTCTAGTCAAATTAAGTACCCATTCCCACTCCTCATGGAATATGAATGTAAGAACGCATGTACTGCTTGATTTTTCGTAGACTTAAACTCAATCCCTCGAAGGTTAAGATTTAACGTGGGTCCACTCATGCTAATGAAAAAATAATTGCAGAGGGGAGGAAATACTGGAAGGGCCAGAGGGATGTGATCCCTGTTCCTCCACCTAAACGGCGAAAACTGTCCTTCAATGCGATCGAGCCGAGTGTGGCCGGCGGAAAATATCGGAGGACTAGAAGGAGAGGATTTGAATCTCATCTGCTTGATTAGCTAAGAACGGTTGCTCAGAGCACTCGGAGAGAGACCTTATCAGGCCAGACATGGGATCGAGGAAACGAGCGCGGAAAAACAACAAATTAGTCAACACGGTAAGGGTCTTCGAAGTGTACAACTCGCCCCTAGGTCCAACTTAACAGCGACAGTTAAATTTTCACGGTATGGCAATGTTATATTCCACAGCAGTAGAGTAGTGATGTTTCAGAATATCCAAATTCCGCAAAAAAACAGTGATCTATCGACCACCTAGTAGTTAGCGTTAACAAACTGAAGGCAGAATTAACTTATGCAAGTAGTAGTATATTTCAAGAGAATACGAAATTATTTAGAACAACTTTCCTATGATAACAAGTATTTTTACAGAGTGAAAATATTGGTCGTTTCAGACTTTAACTTATACAATTTGTTTTTTTTTTTCATTTAATATCGTATCACTTGTTTAAAAGGTGATGAAAGCACACTAGAAACCAAGCACAAAGGAAAAATTTAAGCATCTCTAATATTATTCAATGCCAAGTACACAACATTCAAAATAAAAGGTAAATGCATAGGGAATTTCAGAAGTAATATTTATGATCACATGGTCGTACGTAGTGATTTGCATGACAAGAGTGGGAGTGTCGTAGAAGTAAAACACCCCTGGGTGGCGAACTGATATACTCTGCACAGCAAAATAGGTCACACACAAAATAAAACAAATAAAGGATGCATCCTGAAGCAGACGGCGAGATAATTCTGGCGAGGAGTTAATCTCGGACCCATTCCATATGGAATTAGACGGACCGGAAATGAAGAACAAAAACTGAATTCACTAAAGCCAACCTGGACGAATAATCATCGGAGAACGGGCATGCAAAGCAAGGAAGAACGCTTAACATCATGCAGAAAATTAAGCTATGCAATAAAAGGATAGGGACAATCCAAAAGAGGGTTTTTAGATAACACTCTCCCGGTAAGTCCCCGCTAAATTTTAAACAAGTATACATAAAACTTGGTACATACTCATACCATTCAATATGACCATAGGACCCGATGTTTCTTAGCCTGCAAGTTAAATTAATAATGCCAGAAAATTTAATTTGCATTTCACCTATTGAATGCGCTTAGGCCTCCAGTTTTGAATGAACCCTGATTATAATCCAGTGACTTATTGCCTCCCCTCACATAATTCACGCCCCCAAGGGGGTGAATTTTTCTTCCCTCGAGTATCCCTGTTCGCAACCAAATATTGTCATGAAAGATCTTAGGTTTTCCCGGCGTATCTGCTGAATAAATGTTTCTCGGGTGTTCCACCGGGTAAGAAGGTCTATAAGTCCCGAAGTTTCGGAGAACGACTTGTTCTTCTCCTTCAGGGGTTCTGAATGCCGAGCTTTCGATTTCGGCCGATATATATACTCATTCCTTTAGGTCGGGTGCCATCTGATTGGCTATGGTGTGTGCGGGTTTTCCGCCTTCCCTAACGTATTTAAGGGTGTTTATTGGTCTCCAGGCATTACTTAATTGGAAACAAGCGTCTCTTTAGAGGTTTATAGACTGCAAACGAATCTCGATGGCTTCTTTGACAATTGGCGATCTCTTGTCCCACCTTGCGTGCGGGCTGAGAATTTTGGTCCCTTCCTACTGTATGGCATGGTCCTCACAAATGCTGTGCTCCGCTACGCCGAGAAATATGGTCAAGTACGCAAAGAGGGAATTTTTAAGACTTTCAATCCTAACATTAGCAACGACTAAGTCGTGAGTACTCCAATTCGACCGAACCGCGCCTTAAAGCAGCGACGTATGAGAGAGAGGCCGAAGCGAAATGAAGTGCCGAAGTCCCAGGACGAAGCAGGAGTAAACTGGACAGTGGGGGGGGATGAAAATTCGAACAAAAGGAAGCGTGAGGGGAGGAGATGTGAGAAGCAGAGAGGAGGAGTAGGGGGAGGAGAGATCTCAGGGCCGGGAGATGATGCATAACGGGAGCGAAGTGGTGGTAGTTAAGGGAGGGGGGCGAGGAAGGAACTCTCCGGGAACCCCTGGTTGATTAAAATCCCTGGACGTCTGAGAAGCGAGAGGGGGAAGGGCGGATGAAAACGCGGGGGGGGGGGAGCCGGGAGGATAGGGGAGGAGGTAGTTGCCGGCCCCTGTGGGAACGGAGAGGAGGGTGGGGCAAGATTTCCGCCCCCGGGGGCAGTACGCGGACGAGGGGGCGGGGAGAAGTTGAAGCGTTTACCACCTCCTTTTAACCCACTCTACATCCCCCGTCCACAGCTCCTCCACACACACACACATTCCCTCCACCCCCGAACAACGTCCTCTGACTACAACTCCCGGCAGTCGCCGCTCAAGCGAGCCTAATGCGCTTATCGTTTTGCAGCTGCGGGGAGGACGGCGAGGAGTGTAGAAGGAGGGGGGGTGTCTTGTTTATACACAGGGATGAGAATGCCGAGTTTAGGGATACCCCCAACCCCCCACCAACTCAGACTGCCTCCTGCGGGGATGAAGAAAACAAAATAAAGCGGGGGAGAAGGATGGGCGAGGATTGGTAGATGGGAGGCGGAGAGTTTGAGTGGGAGTTTGGACAGCGAAGGAAGGGGTTGGTTTGAAATCAAAGAGGCCAGGATTATTACGAGGTGCATGGGCGAAGGAGGAGTAACCAACTGCATCCCCGCCCGTCACCGCTGACTTATCTCCGCTAAGGCATCTTCACAAATCATCCCAAAATGCATACCAATCAGGACGAAGATGTATGTGCAAGATAGAACAAGAGAAGAGGTTTATGATATTTTCCGTTTGATTAATCCATAACCAGATATAATCCGAAGAAGAAAGGATTACACAGGGAAACAGTGCGTGTAAACATTCGTGTGGAGCATAGACTGGATACTTTTTGATATATTCGCACTTCATATACTGGCTAGTAATATGGACCATAGGAAAAGCAGACCGGAAAATATTACGAGCTTCCGAAACATGAAATTGGGTGCGGATGATGAAGATCTAATTGGTGAGTAAAATATATAGTGAAAATGTAAAAATAATAATAGAATTAGGAAAGGACCCTAGGGAACACTAAACCCAATTGAAGAACCCGGTGGACTGGACCAACCCTTAGGCACACTGGTAAGTGAGGAGTATAATGTACGGAAAAAGAGAGGGAGAAAGGCCACAGAATAAAAATAAAGACCGAATATAAAGGAGAGTACATAAGAAAAACTACTAACTTACTGATTATTCGGGTCATTGGTTGTTCAATCGTAAGATTGCTTAATCACTGCCCTCCACCCTTCGCTATCTAATGCTAGTTCCCTTACCACCTGGTATCTCTTCCTATGTGCTTTCCTCTTCATTTGGTCCATGAACATACTCCTGGGTCTTCCTCTGGGGACTTTTCCCTCCATTTTTCCTTCAATGTTCTTCACAAATCTTTCGGGATAATGGCGAAAATTAACATCTTTATCCAACAATAACACGCCTGATTTATCACAATTTTTGGAGTGGCCATTGCGTTATTCACAGAATGTGCACAGGCCCAGAAAACATTTGAAATGGAGTAATAGACTGTGGGGAGTATAGGAAAAGGAAAAGAACCTGGCGCACTTCTGCGCAGCGGAGGGGAAAGGTAAAGTGGAGGGAGTGAAGTGAACGGACGGAGGGGAAGATAGAGAAGGGGACGGACGGAGGGGAAGGTAGAGAAGGGGACGGCTGAAAACGAGGCAGGAGAGCCAAACTACTTTGCCCGGTACCCGAACACAAGGCTAAAGGGCAAGTGGTTTTGCTTCATCAGTGCCATGCTTTACCCGTGCACTTCCTAGTCACGGGCAAGGAGTGGTAGTACGAATAAAATGCAGCAAACCGGGCGCCTGGAAGCTAGGACTCGTGGAGTTTACCAAGGCGCTAAGGTAAGGCAGTAACTAGAAAAGGTTCGCTCACGTACGCTCCACAACCTTCATCCCCGGTCAGTCAGGGTTTTAAAATTTCTGAGGTCCGTGTCCCAGAATCGTCCACGGCGCAGCGCCAGGTTCTTCTGCGACTGCTATTAGCGTATTATCGGAGTAAATGGGGGATATGGCACTAACTGACGCGGAAAAATATATCCTTTTCCGGAGAACGTGAAGTAGGTTCCTCAATTCCTCAGGGAAGGAACTTCTACTATTGATCGAGAAAGCTTGAACCAACGCTCGCCAAGATGGGGATATGGTGCCGGTCCGTCCATATTTAGTCCCTAGAGAGTCCCTTCGGCTTCAAAGGCGGCGGCGAGCAGATGGCTGCTGCGAAGGAGAGGATTATGCAGCAGCGGTGGCGAGGGGATGAATGAAAACGGCCGAGTGGAAGGGACAGGTGGATGAGCACGGTGTGACGGACTCAGGAATCAGTGGAATGATAACGGAAATCCTCATTCCATACATCCCTCTTCGCATTTCCCTCAAACGACGAGGGTAAGCGAGACAAAGCGGCCTTGAAGAGAGCAGCGGAGGATACGTGGAAGGCACCCGGGCACCCAATAATATAGTTTTGGGCACCTTGGTCTCCACTTATGAGTCTCTTCCACTATCTCTCCAACGAACAATTGATAACTTTATACCAGCTACATGTCCTTTAAGGCATATTAAGCGAGATAACTCCCTAGTCATAATCGAGACCATATTAGATTAATACATTTTAATTTCAGCAACTAGTGGGGGCCTGGATTAAATTTTTAAATATTAATGGTGCCATAATATACTTATATTTGGATAAAATTATAGGTAGTTAAATTAAAATATCTGAATAAGCCTTTAACTTGACTATTTTTTTTCGCGCGGTACGTTTGAATCTCCTTCACAGCGGAAGGTTTTTTGTGACCCTGAAGACATTACTGCGGCGACAATATGGTTAATGTTTAAAAATAGTCAAGAAAACATTGGTTTATAATTGTGTGTTTATAATATGGTCTCTCTGGAGTGCATACACGTACCATTTCCCACGTAAAATGGCTGGTATTTTTCGTCAAAAACACAGGAAAGTAGTTGGGTAGGCGTCAGATATTTTGGCATATTTAGAAGGGTGATATATTTGTATTTCAAATGCGACCAGACTCATTAATTTTTGGATGAAATGATATTCGCTCAAACTACCTTAAGACACGCTTGGCATGAAGTTTAATGCTTGAGAACAATTTCGCGATGAAAAGACCATTTATGAAAATAATGGGTGGTCTGATAGGAGGACTTCGTACCATACAAGTTTATATCAGTCACATAACGCTACGGACAAACTAGAGACAATCGTCCAATGAACAGCTCAGAGAGATAATAATAAACATTCAGTCAATGAGGTGAGTTTCACACATTGACGCCTTATGACAGACTCATCTCACTCCAATTGAAATATGAAATGTGTGCCCTGTCACTACTGTTACGATTATAAAATCAATCTCACAAAAAGGTTTTGAAAGTGCGAAACAAACGAAGTTAATAGTGTTTGACCTCGGTAATTCAGAATAATTAAAGACATTTAGAACAATATCCTCAATGCGCATAAAAGTACCGAAGAATCACTAATCAGAGAATTCGCACACCAAAAATAAATCGAGGTATTCCCTCCCTAAATTGCTAAGTTAAAAAAACAACTGAAAAATTATACGATTCGGAATAGGTCAACTACAAGAAGATATCCCAGCAATCAAGGAGTTATGCGCAGAAAATTATGAAATTTCAGTCAGTAACAATTGTCCCCAAAGAGGATGAACGCTTCCTTTGAAGGGTGAGGTGATAAAAAAATAAGGCACCATTACGTTCCGGAGTCTTCAAGGTCTCCAGCAAAAAGCTTTTAAATATCGATGAAATTTCTCGAAAAGGTAAGGTGTTGAAGGAAGGTCGGAGAGAGGACATTAAAATGATGCCCGCGGGGAGAGCAGCGGACAATTATATAAAGTGAGATCAGGGGAAAGGGAGAAAACTTAATTAATCACCTGGGCCTCAACCTACGTCACATGACATATCGCCAGAGGGAACGATCAGAGAAGAAGATTCCTCAGTGAAGGGAGCGATTGTGTCATAAATGCGTCGAAGATACTCAACCCCGGCCAAAGATTCGGGTTTTACTTTTGCCCTTGAGCATAGTGGCGCGAGCCGGAAAATCTCTGGCAAAACCACGACAATTTCAAAAATCCATCGAAAGATACTTCGGGCATTTTTCCTAAAATTAAATTCCTGTCCCGCAAATGCGATAACTTCCAGCTGTATCTTCCTCCTCAATACTGCTCTTCAAATGTCACTTCCTACCCCCAAAAAGTAGGAATGGAGAAATCACTCAAACCTCTCCACGGAAGCGGAAACTCAGACCCGGATCCTTGGCGTAAAGGGGGAAAATCACGACGGGGGAGAAGAGAAAAAGAGTTAATCTTATCGATTTTCATCAACCTTTGGAAACATCCATTAATACCGTTCAAGGTAGATGGAGCGAAATATAATTTCACCAAGAAATCTATGAATTTGGTCACAATTTAAAGAAACCATCTCACCCTTGTCAATGGCAATGTCACCAAAAATTCAAACCCTTACCACACTAATTTCCGATATATTTGTCAAAAAATACCGGTCATTTTACATGGGAAATGGTACGTCTATGCACTCCAGGGAGACAATATTTAAAAAAAGAGGAATTTATAACACCTAATCTCGTAAAAAAATTAACAGTTTGTAGTTCGTATGTTTTCTCAACTATTTTTTAAATTTAATCATACTGTCACCGCGGTATTTATCAGGATCACAGAAAACCTTCCGTTTTGAAGGAGTGTCAAACGTACCGCCCTAAAAAAATGAGTCAAGTTAAAGACGTATTTAGATATTTTCATTTCATCATTGACAATTTCCATCACGTTTAACTATGTTTTTGCACCATTAATAACGTAATATTTAATTGATGTGTCTTACAGCCAGTGAGATTAAAACGTATTGTTACAATATGGTCTATTATGACTAGGGAACTCTCTCGCTCAAACTACCTCAAGTGAGGGTTTTATAACATTCAAGCACTCAAACACGCATACCCCACCAAATTGTTACGCATGCGTAGTGATGGATTGCGTGGGTGTTCATGGAGATGTATTAACATTTTAAGGTCTATTAGAGCTATGCTTCATTTCTTGAACTCGTGTGTTGTGACAGGTATTGTGCTTTTAGAGTTACAAATACGTAACAAGTGACGGAGATGATTTATAGCAGCAAACATTACGTTTTCCCCCTAATTTCATACTTAAGATTTGGAATCTATTTCAACTGAAATGAAGTTGAAGACAATGGATTGCTATTGAATAGGTAGTGTGGTTGTTTACGTTCTAAATAAAGGATGAAAATTGCAGTGTTCCTCATCCTTTATTCAGTAGCTTGCCATATTAAGAGTCATTTTTGCATTGCACTGCCATTTCGTGTAAGGAATGGGTTTTCGCTGAAGTAATTAACCCATCTACGCTTAATGCAAATGATAACTAGTTTATTAGCAGTCGACATTTGGATATTTGTCCAAGGCAAGGGTTATTTGGTCCAAGGCTTTTATTTTGGAGTAAATTGTACGATCGCGTGCGTCCAAGTGAAAGGCTGATGATTATTTTGTCAACTTAAGTGTGTTGTTTCATTTTGGTTTGAAATATTGCTATGCGTTATAAAATCATATCCTCAAGTTGTTGAAACGAATGTAGAATGGTGTTAAAGTGACTCCCAATGATAGAAATCATTATACATGCGCTGTAATAGATTACACGGGTGTAAGCGGATATTTCTGCTATAAGGGTGTAGTAATACGCAATCAGGACTTACAATGTGTTAGATTGGTCAAGGTGTTTAAAGCGTTGTTAGATATCAACAAATATCGTACGAGGGATGTAAAAATGCCATCCAGGCGGGACACGAACCCGCAGACCTTAGGTTTAGCGGGCCAGAACTTCAACCCTCCGCCACCGAAACAGGCAGTTTGAACAGCGAAGATCATCTAAATCTACATAATACCCTGCGAACCGCCGCATGGGCGGGTGTTAGGACAACAGCGGTGTGAAGATGTAAGGTTTTGGGAGGTGAAATGGTGGCATGTATTCTGGGAGTGTATTCAGTGGAGCTCAGTTTTTATTATGGTCGCTTATTTGGCGCGGAAAAAACGAGTTCTTGTACCTATCTATTCGGCAATGTATCTCTCATATTTTATCGCTTCTAATAGATATAGATATGTAGTGAGACGTCATGATAATATATTCTGTGTCACTCTGAAACACACCAGTTCTGAATTTCTCAAGCAACCTAAGCCTAGTGAGTAGCCTCCGAGCCTCTAGGGGCTCCCACCTTAGTCCCTCAAAAAGTTGTGAGACACTATATGTTCGCTCGTTCCAGTTTTTAACGAAGCGTGCTGCTTTTCTCTGTATTTTATTAATATTTTTGGTTAAATCTTGATGACCAGGGTCCCAAATACTCGCGCCGAATTCGAGGTGAGGCCCAACCAGAGCGAAGAAATATCTCTCTTTTACCTTTACTTTTTCATCCGAGACATCATGCGACGGACAGAGAGAGGTGCGGCACGGAAAGCGAAAGAGAAGGAAGACACCGAACGAAAGAAAACAACAGGCACGAACGCGATTGATTTATAAAAAAAGGACAAAAAATACGAGGGTAAAACTTCCCTCATCCGTTCCAGACGGGAAGAATCAAAGCCAATGGAGAGAGAGATGGAGCGGGAGAGAGGGGAAGGGATATGGAAAGGGGAAAAATGATTTAAGAGAAAAATAAACAGGAATCGAAGCAGTGGTTGGGGGGAAGAGGAGGGAGGAGGAATACTGGCCGAGTAGTAGATGGAAAGAGAGTGCACCGCTAGTCGGAAAAATGAGGCGCGAAAAAAAGCTTGAGGGTGGTGAGGGGGAGAAAACAGAGGGAAGCATTAAGGGGAAACTGGAGAGGTAGACTAACACATCGGAAGGAGGAGAAGGAAAATACTGGGGTGAAAGCAGGCTGAGGGGGGGCCGGCAGTTTGGCTTGGAGGGGGGCGTTTGGGGGAGGCCCGATCTGCGTTTCCAATTCACTGAGCTTCTTCCATCGGTTCATTACTCCGCCAGATTGATGTCTCTGGACTCTTCTAATTGGATCCTATCCGCCGAGCCCAAGACTCCACACGGCCGGGCCACACCACGGGGAAACTTGGGGAGCTCACTCTCTTTCGCTCAAACGCAGACACACGCGCACGGGAAGCAGCTGAACCTCCAGGGGGCGTTTACGAGTAGTGTGTGTATGAGGAAACACTACGCAGGGGTTTGAGGAGGGGAAAGAGAAGGGAATAGAGGAATATTACGCACGGGGGAGGGCATCTACGGTTGTGAAAAATGGATGGAGGGATACAGTCATGAAGGGCATTGAAATATTTTGAAACGAAGGGGCTATTTTTCTGGGGGATGGGACAGCGCTAGCAAAAGAAACGTTCAGCGATAGGAGGAAAATACAAAAATTATTTGAAAAACAAGGGGATTTCCCGGATTTTGCACAGTTGTGACAATTTTAAGGCTTTTTCCACGTTTCATGCAGGGGTAAACACACATTTCCATTATTTTGGCTGATTAATGGCCAGTTGCAGGAACGACACATAAGTATTCCATAAAGTTATGGGACTCATACGCCATGGCAACCATTCAATGAGTTTTGCAGAAACATTCGATATATTTATTGGTTTCATAACTTATGACATGGATTTATGAGTCTCATAAGTAACCAAGATGGCGGAAGCGCAATGAACAGTTTGGAGACTTAATTACTTACTAAAAGAGTTGTTTTGAGGCAAATGACCAGTTTGTTTACTCTTACTGACAAATTATCACGTACATTAATTAGCAATTATTCGTACGCTAAACTGTCATAAATTTTATCCTGTGGCAGAAGATGAGATCAAACATTCGATGCTACTAGTAGATGTGTTCCTGCAACCCGAATATACTTATGAGATCTATAACTTTATGGATCTCATAACTATTGATTCCATGATTGAATTTTCTTGCAACCGGCCATAAGAAAACAATTATGAAATAATAAACAGAAGGAAATGATCCTGGTTGAATTCCAAAGAATCATGATGTGGGATGAATCAAATTAGAATTTAACTAGGGATATCAAATTGAAAACTTCATGTGGAACACGACGGCTAGTAGAAAAAAGAATTGTGTGGGGAGCCGCATCAAACAGTTATAATCTTCGATGTCATGTTCTATTACCACCAACCCATACATATAAATACTACCCTGTGAGCCATCGTATGGGTGTATGGAAGGGAGTGTTAGGACACAAGCCGAGTAAAGATGTAAGGAATAAGGGTTTGGGAGGAGAAATAGCGACGTATATTATGGGAGTGTATTTAGTGGAACTCAGTTTTTATTGTGGTCGCTCATTGTGCGCGGAAAGAAAGAGTTTTCGTACCTATATGTTCGGCAATGTATCTCTTTTATTTTATCACTAGTGTCAGACCTAGAAATGTAGCGAGGCGCCATGATAATATTCTGTGCCGCTCTGAAACATAAGTTAAATGAGCGCCATAATCGCTTCATTATACTCGAACCATCTAATATTACTGGTCTGACTGACATGAACGACTCATTTAATGTCATAAAACATTGCAAATCCTCTTTGATACCCTTAGATCCCTTCCCAAAAGCCCATGTTTCAGAGAACCCTCCTCTTAAGACACGCTCACTCATTCCACTCCGCAGCCGTTCGGCCAATCACCGGAAAAATTACGAGAAATGTCGAGTGAAACGGAGGTGGGCCAGATTAGATTTTGGAAACGAAGGTGAGGAAAGCTTAAATGTTGGAGGAGGAGAGGCTGAGAGATGGGAATCGGGAAGTGGAATGGGGATGTGTCTCTCGCAGGAAACTCTGGAGGGATTCGCGTGAAAAATGGCCCGTGTTTCTCGGATTGGGGGGTCTTTCCTGCGGAGCCTAGAGGGGAAATGCGGGAGGTTTGAGCAAAGAGGAAAGAGTCGAATGAGGATTACTTCCGACGAGAGAAAGGAAGGATTTACCCAGCATGACAAATTCAAACTAATCCATGTCATACATAGGTACATGAACTCCACACCGAAAGCATTATTGGCATATGCCATCCCCCGCTGAAATAATTCTTATAGGAGTTGATGTTTCCGATTGAGAAGACATCGCAACACTTCATCTACTCAAGAGGTATAACAATGAATCAGGTAACCCACCAATAAATGAAATACTCAAGACATTACCAGACTAGAAGCTTATGGGGTAACATTCCCACGACCATTGCAGTAGGAGGATTGAGAAGGTGACAATATTTTATCACTTTAAAGGTGTAACAAACCAACACACACTTGCAAAGAAGAGATCTTTACTTTCTTCCGAATGTAATCTCATCATCAATAGTCGTTCAATACTAAGATTGGATGACTGCAGCCCCCAAAACTCCCTATATAATACTAGGTCCCTAACTTCCTGGTAGCTCTTCCTGTGTACCTTCTTCTCAATTTGGTCTATGATCTTGGGTCTTCCTATGAGGAATTTTCCCTCCAGTTTACCTTAAATTATATTCTTCACACACCCATGAAGCCTCAGGGTTGTCGAATCTATTTAGATCTTCTTTTCTGTATAATTTGAATGTAATCTACGTATACTTATTTGAATGACCTTCAGCAGATAGACAGAGAAGCTGCTTAGAGAAAGATTATTGTAATACCTGAAGATGGACATGAAGAAACCCTGTGTTGGGATAGGTCAACATTTATCTAAGGCCGCAACGGTCTTAATGGTTAGACGTCTATTTTTGTACGCTACATTTGAAGTACTGGCAATATTACAGTGTAATAATGTGCGATATTGGCGGCATATTGAAAGAACAGACTCACTCCTCTCTGGTGATGATTACACTAACGAATAATCATCGTCATCATGAGAAATCGTCACTAGTTTCTGGCGGTGATTTCAGTTTGGATGATAGTATTCATAAACAACATAATTTCAAAATAACGCTCCAGCAGACCGCGCAGCCAGACCATCGCCGGGATTCGCAACCGAGCCCACGAGATGGGAAGACAGCGCTTAATCCACCACACCAACTCAGTCCCCTAAGTTTTCCCTCCGTTCACGGAAGATCGAAGGCAAAAGGGGAGAGAAGAGACTAAAACAAAAACCACATACCTTAATCCCCTTCTTTACATAAGTATATGAGAGTGGGCGCACACAGAAACAATACATTCTCTTAGTCCGCCCCGCCACCGCCGCCGCGGGGAAGAAAACGGAAAAAGTACGGGGAACAAAAATTCGACAACTACCCTCCTTGCCCCCCCCCCCCCTAGGGCAAAGGGGTGGGGAAGAAGAGCATTGGTATACGGGGGCGGGTGGCGGGGGGTGAAAAGGGGGAGAGGGAGGAAGGAAGGAAGGAAAAGGAAAAGAGGGATTTTTACGGGGTAAGGGGTGCAGAAGAGACGAGAGCAGGAGGAGGAGAAACCCTTAACTGCTTCCGATAAAATTACATCGACCCCTCTTCAAGAGCTTCAAAGAGAAGGAATTTATCCAAAAAGCAGCAGAGGGGAGAGAGAGAGAGAAAAGCGGCAGCGGGTCCCACACCAACACGCAAACTCGAGCCGGCACTCACACAAGCAAAAGCGGGATTCTTCCCTCACCACCATCTTTAGCTGCTACGCCCCCCCTCACCCCGTTGCCCCTCACTCGCCCCCCCCCCCACGCCAACCTTCCCGCCCCCGCTCTCTCCCACCTCCAACTTGCTTCCTTCACTTTTGCACCACCGCCCCATCCCACCGCCCCTCCTCAACCCTTTCATATATAAGGCCTGGTGATCAAAGGTGAAGCGGAATATAAAAGAGGCTCGGGGGCAAGGAAAACACGGGAGGGAGGGAGCTGGAGGAGGGATAAGATAATGAGAAGAGAGAGAGAGGGTCTGGTTGAGAGGACGAAGGCGAAGAGGAGGGAAGGATTAAGAGGGTGGGGAAGAAAGAATAAAGTGGGGATGAAAGGAGAGATGCAGATGAAGGTGAAGCATAAGCGGTGAACGAAGAACCGACAACACGGGGAGGAAGTTACGGATGGGATGACTGAGTATAACAGACATAGCATCATAACCATATAAAATCTGAAGATTCTTGCGATATTTAGTGGAATTTATGCATGATGCAGAAATGAAAAATTTGCAATTATCCACAGAAATAAATTTTACTGCACCCTAGGTTACAATGTTTTTACATCATCATCAGATATACCTAATGATATACCTGATGATGATGTAAAAACAAGCCTCGAAAACCCAAAGGGATCGAAAGCCAGCCGGAAAAAATATGAAGAAGAAGAGACAATTGACGGAACGCTGAGACATCTTCCAATGAAACAATACAGGTTCCGGGAATTGAGTACCAAAAAGTAGGTTTAAGCAAGAAGGATCATGACGTACCTGATAATGATGTAAAAACATTGAAACCTAGGTCGCAGTAAAATTTATTTCTGTGGATAATTGCAAATTTTTCTATTTCTGCATCATCATAACCATCATTAGAGGCCGGTGGGAAAGCCTTAGCCTAACTTCTGGATATCACTTTCTATATACTATAGCATAACTGGAAGAATATCAATAGCTTTTTCAAACCCAAAGTGCTCGCAAACCCATAATGCTCGAAGATAATAGTCTCTTCCGTATATTTGCATAAAACGAACTCCCATCGGTGCTAACAACTTATCCCACAAAAACTTGAAATTGTACACCCCTCAGAGCAGACATGCAACAAGAAAACTATCAGCTAATTCTAAATAAAAGCAATACACATCAGTGATCCGCCCGGAAGCCCAATATGCATTCGAATGCCTAACCTCAACAAGGGCAGGACCGATAGCACGGCTTGAATTAGTCAAAGAAAATTCTAAGAAAGATAAAAAGACTTCGTAGATCGGAGGAAGTCTCATATCGTAGCTAACGAGGAGACCAGGAACGATACCAATAGACGGAAAAAACCAAACACCTACAGAAAAAGATGACTGAGGTTTTTCGAAAAAAATCTACCGGATGTAACAAGAAAAATACAAAAATACGATACTGAAATTCTTCGAGAATATGACAATCATAGAACTTCCGATTTTAGGAGCTCAAAAGAGACGCGTAGGAGGAGAACGCAGAATGAGAGAATGAACCAGTACCGGGCGTAGATCAAATCTGGTAAATAATGATTCGAATTAACGTGGATCGAAAGCCAGCCAGAACAAATATGAAGAGTAAGAGATCAGTGACAGAACGCTGTGACATCTTCCAATGAAACAATACAGGTTCTGGGAATACAGGTTAAGGGAATTACGTACCAATGAGCAGTTTTAAGCAAGCAATATCATTTGCATAGTAGAAGACTCAGTTTTTACATTCTCCAAATGCAAATATCTAACTTACATCTCTAGCCTAAGTAAAACTCAAACTTATAATCAGAGCTGACAAGCCGGCTTATTGTCCGCTACCGGGGTTGGTGATCATGGACAAATAAGCTGTCACGTTGAACATGGAAGGTCCTGCACTGAGCACACGAATCTGCACATCAAGTCGCTTTTGGCAAAAGCAAGAACGTTCTCACCTAACTTTTGAAGACAGTTCTAGGGATTAAAAGATTTTCCTTCTAGCGGAAAAAATTACCAGCATGTCGAATTCTACGTAAGATTCGAGTTAACACAATTTTCGAAAAGCAATTACATACCACCAAATAATATGATGCAATATCTACGCATATGGAACGAATGCATCATCATCTTCGGCAAATGTGAGGCACATTCATCAAAACCCTAGAGAAACCAAAATTTTGTTCCCATAGAAAATATGTACAGGCAACAGTTTTTATCTAACGCTATGCTCACATCAAAGGAAGCGCAACACAAATCGCATTCCACTTGACCTACATATAATTGTGATCGACGTAATATCTATAATACGTATGCCATATTGATTTACTTACACCATGTCCCGAGAGGCAAAAATCCACTTCGGCGGGACTCGAACCCACAACCCTCAGGTAAGCATGCAAGGACTTAACCCCGTTAATTTGGTTTTTATGCGGACATATAAAACTTCAGAAGGGCTCACTGAAAGAAATCAAAGCATTAAGCTCATACACTAAGAAAAAATCTAAGGACACAAAGCACAAAGAAAAAAATTAAAGCATTAAGCAAAAAAACCAGAGCTTTAAGATAGAGCCCTAAAAAACTCTTTCACCTGCAAAAATATGTTTTACGGAAAAATGAAAGCACGATAAAAATAGTGTTTTTTACCCATCACTAACCCTGACCATAATCAGGCCCAAGGAGTTTCTCGACCGCGTCTCTTCAGAGGCGACTCACGCCTCGATCTAATCTAATACCCCTGGGAAAAAGGGTTATGATCACGAGACGTGACACCTTGAAAGAAGAAAAATAAAACACGAAAAGAGGACTGACTGAGATGATCTCCTTCCGCTCGCAAAATTCCTCAAAAAACCCCTTGGCACGCCAACTCCTGCGACGAAATTAAGGGACCGAAATCATGCAAGGGGTGCGAGACCGAGGAAACTCTCCCCTCGAGTCGGTGGGGGGCGAGGTACGGGGAAGATCACTTTGGGAGAGAACACGTGGATTAATAAGGCGTCTCCCTAAGAGACGCGACAGTTAGGTACGGAAGAAATATCCGCGAAAACACAACACACACGCGAGTGTAATTAAAACGGAGAGAAACATGACTGCTGGGGCCCAATGACGCTCGTTTTCCGGCGATGCAGGTGGGGGAGGAATGAGGGGGGACGGGCGAGAGAGAAAAAGGACAATAACGACAATATTCAAATTTTGAATGGAGTGCCAAGCTACTTCTTGACATGGGCGCTTTACATTTTATCTAGCGCGCCACGTACTCCGCCACACAACGGAGCTCTTGCTTTCCATTCGCTTCACAGGGTGTCCACTAAAGTCAAAATATTAACCCTTTCAGTACCACAGGTACATTTATGTACCTCTTGATCTTTTTTCGTATGTCAGGATATGGGTGCGTCAGGATAGACATAAGAGTAGACTCAACGTCGTGGACAGGAGTTATCTGAGGAGTATTTGCGGCAAAAGTAGGATGGATAGGGTCAGGAATGAGTGGGTAATAAATGAATATGGGTTAGATGGTAGTAATGGACATATATGAAAAGAGTGTACTTCGTTGGTTTGGCCATGTTGAGAGAATGGATAAGAGTCGAATATAGAAACAGATGTATAGAAGTGAAATAAGTGGTGCGAGAGGGAGAGGTAGGCCGAGGGATTTGGGGTTGAGAAAATTCTTAGGAGGAGGAATATTAGGAGTCTTAAAAACAGGAGGGCGTGTATGAAGCAATGTATAGGGGTGAATGAGGCAAAAAAGGTTTGCAAGGATAGGTCAGTATGCAGGAAATTATAGAAGCCGAGTTAGGTGAACAATTATGCATTTATGAGCGAAACTTTGTGACTGTGCCTTCCCCGGAAAGGAACGACGTGATTGGTATGTAAGTATGACTTTTTTTCTGTGTACCCAAGCCCTTCTTTTGTGTATGAAATAAACATACAGAGGTACTTTCCTGGCATATATTACTAGCTGTCTAGTTAAAACTCTCCTCAAAAGAGTGTGCTGTGCGCAAAAATTTCCATTAGATATTCCGCAGCTACTTTGAAAATTTTGGCCGACGAGCTACCTGTTTTCAAAAAGTTTACCGAATGAAGGAAAACTCAATACGAATACCACCAACCAGTCCTTCAAACTTTAACACATAATTAAACATCGCACGCTGAAAAAAATCTTGAGTTAACGGGTGAGTGTGCTCCGTAAAACATTTAAGGACAACGACGTGAGCATGAAATGAAACTATCCCGAGATAATCAGCGATGATTTGTTGCTGGCGTGTTGTCCTAGATCACCGCGATAATTAGCGGGTTTTGGTGAACCACAAAAGATTCGAGGTAAAATGTGTGGTCATTCCGAAAATTAGTGAGGTTTTATCGCACCAAAGGGCATCATAAAAATGGGAAGACTGTAAAAGTATCCTACAGCGGTCTCAGTGAATGACAGGGAAGCGCCCACCTTCTAGGCAACCTCCTCGAGAGAAGTAAAGATACAATCACTGAGAAAGGCGATCGAGCCGCACGTAATCTGAACTGAAATAACATCTTTTTTAAGACTTCAGACGAGACGGAAACTTTTCAAAAAAAAGCCGACTTTTTTTAAACGGCCAAGAATTCCGCTTTATGGCTTTATTTACAAGAGAGTCATGTTCACAATACTGAGTTTGGAGAAATACACCCAATATTTGGAGATAAGACGCGATTATTTCTTTTCAGGTGTACATGCAAAGTCCGATACCCCACTCAGAGCTCTAACTACGGCTAAACAGTTCGAGGGTGAAATTCGATGCTTACAAGTCTAACGCTAAGCGCTTCAAAAATGCAAATACGAAAACAATTCGTTTACAGGAAATTAAAACAGTACAAAAAAGTAAAAAAGGACTATAAGTAGTAAGAGGAACGTTCGTGATGCGCGAAAGTGCAGAATATGCGGTCCAATCAGCACCTGAGTTAGATAGCTCTAAAAATGAAGGGAAATGTTTCGATGCCACTTGAAAAATTAGAAAAACTGACATTTTCATCAGAGTATTCTCCCAGACGATTGTTAGGCTTTTGGACAGTGCTTATTCTAACGTCCTAATTTCTGGCACTTATTTCTGTTTTCCTTCCTATGGGTGATCCGCCATTATATCTCTTAAAATTAAATAAAATCTTATTATATCTCTTACCCTCTTCCTTCCCCTTTCACGCTTCCTAAGTTTTCTCTCCTCTATTACCCTCTCCAACATTCCCTCTCTTTTGAAGAAGTCTTTCATCCATCTCTATTGCCTCCTTTGAACATCTGCCACCAGCATTCTCTCCTCTACAACCATGCATTGGCAGATTAGTGTGCATTTATAAAGTTACATAATGAGCATAATATGATAGAGTTATCCGTAGAGTTTGATTTTTCGAATCAATGCCATCATAACTGTCATGTTTCCATCAATATTGGTCAACTATTATGGTTTTCAGGCAATCGTGAAAAGGACGTGGAGTAAGATGGAGAAGGTGCAGTGGAAGGAAAAGAAGACAAACGAGGAAGGGGTTTGTATGGATGGAAAGGAAATGAAACCGCTGGGTGACACTAGGATGAGGCACAGTAGGTGGTTGGAACAGGTAGAGCGAAGGGTTGCTGAAAACGATGATGGGGGAGAATGTCGAATAAGTGAAATCCGGGGGAGAAAGAATGTACGTTTTGTGGACTAGATGAATAAGGTTACGAGGTGTGTTGAGATTAAATGAAATATTGCAGGCAGTCAGTGCCCTGCGAATGTAAAATTTTACATGATTTTACCTCACATTTAAACCGACATTAGCCGGAATATTACCGAAAAAACAGTATATATTCCCACTTTAGCCTGTAAGAATCGGTCGAATTCGGGAATTACACATTGAGAAGGCCGTGAAAAAAGGGCTACCTTCCGTATAATTTCGCGCAAAACGCTCTCTCGCATATTTGAGCTCATAACGCTCCACTTTATCACGTTCGCGCTCAATCCAGCTACAGTTCTGAGCGGGGAAGAGTGTGGGTGAGGGGCAGGGGGGTTGGTTGGCGGTGGGGGGAAAACTGAACGAGAGATGGACAAAGGTGGGGAGAAGGTGGGGGTTGGGAGCGTTGCAAAGACTGAGGAAGGAGTTTTAGAGGGAGCCGCGTCATTGGCCGCCGTAAGGGGAATCTCGCAAAAATGACGGCGAGAGAAACGTCTTCTCCACGGTTTCTCAACTCCAAAAATCCATAAACGCTCTCTCTTCTCCCGAGTGGATAGCTAAGGACGGCACAGGGATTGATGAAACAGGGACCGGCATTATTTCACGGAAGACAGAGATTGGATTTGTTTTGAAAGAAGCCTGATACAACCGACGGCTTGAAGGAGGATGCGGCAAAGTTTAAGGTGGTTGGAGTGATTTTCGCTTATGAGCAGATTTGCGTAAACTTTTCATATGAGTACTTAATAGTATATAATATGTAAAGGAAAAAATGAAAAAAGCAGGATTCTACCAAATTGGTTCCTCGGGAATTGAATGCTATTTGAACACGAAGCCTTACGGCACGTGGCATGCCATTCGAAATAATTCGACTATATATGACAAGATATACTCCAAAACGCGCAAAATTTCATTTCATGTTAATAAAACGGTTTTTAACAACTATAAAGGTACAATTCCGCCGAGCAAAAAACACGTACTTACATAAAATTTAAACTTAAATTTCGAACTCCGAGCCATAAACCCTTCTGACAATGATTTAATTCAGGCAGAAGCCTTAAAATGTCTCTCTTGCATCAATTTTAATACTATATGCATGGTTGGTGACGGTGATTTCCTCCATAAAAACAGATGTTCTTAAGTACTAAGTGGCACAAGACTTTGGTTCGACTTATTTCAAATGTTACCAGAATAAGCAATCATTGATTCACAATACTTCTCCGAGCACTTTCCCTGATAATAATAATAGGGAAACTGTCACCGATACCTAAGTAGCATCGTCCAGTATAGGATATTATCGCTTTCAATGAGTAAACAAATTTCCGGTTTCACTCATAATATTTGTAAATTAACCATTGTTTGTAGCAAACAAGAACAGACATTAGTATAATTTATGTAGAAATTTAAAAAATAATTGTAATCCGTTTCTGTACTTTGTTGAAACTCACTACAATATAAACATTACCTACGGGGATATACTCGATTTCTCCAAGAGAAGGAAAAGAATTGGTGTGCTTTTTAGATGAAGCTCAATTCCGCTCTCAGCGAGTGAAAATAAGTACTCATTCGGATACACTCGAGAGGCGCAGCGAAAGAAAATAGGTACTTATTCGTATATACTCAAGAGGCGCAGCAAAGGGGTTACATTTGGAGAAATCTAAGACTAGAAATATAAACATATTTTCAATTGTTCTTTGACCTATTGAGAAACTGCTGATATATTTCGCCCCAATTTCGTTCGCCTCCTCGCAAAATAAGCCACCTTAATTAGGTGAGGAAACACACTCGTCTCTTCATTTGAACGACTACCTACAGCCATCAAGACACGGCAACCTTACGTGTTGATTTTGAAGGGGGGGAGGGCGAGCATTCAAAAATCTCTGATGATCCCAGTGTCATCGTTACCAATCGAGCCCCATCCTGTCATCACCAGGCGGAAAGGCTACATTTCTACTAAAGCGGCACGTTTCCCCGCCCCCGTAAGGAAAAGCAAAAAGAACCCATCGCCTTCGGCACATCTCCGGGACAACAAGCACAAAAAATAAATAAAACGACTCCATCCCTGCGTTAGACACGACTCATTAGCCACCCCCCTCTCCACCGTGCGACATCAAAATTTCAAAAGAAAGTAAAAAGAAAATTGAGGAAAAAATATAAAAAATTGAGCAAAACTCAATTCCTGCGAGAGATTTCATTAAACACTTTCGGAGGCGACAAAGGAACGGACAATTAATTCACTTTGAAATCCACCTCTTCTTCCACCGTTCCCTCACCCCTTGATGTATCCAACTCCCCCCTCCTCGAATACAGCACTCCTTCCTTTAAGGGCGAGCGAGAGAAGACGCTATCTGGCCGTAAACTAATATTTAGCCTTCATTTCACGCACATACATACACACACATCCATAGCCCCATTTTCTTCCGCCCCACCTCTTAATTACACGGATTCTCTTGTACGTAGCCGCTCCTCTCTCTCTCTCTCTTCTTCCCCGCACACTACTGCGTCGGACCGGCTGAAAGTCAAGATCCAATTTCTCGCTCCGTGCCCTCGCTAAAGGATACTCCAGATACGCTAATCACATTAAACCCCACGCTCCACTCTCTCACCCCTCCCCTCCCGCCTTCCGATTTCTCCCCCTCCTTATACACTCCCCCTCAAACCTCCTTCCCACCCAATCCCTCTACTTTTAATCTTCCCTAATAGAATAAATGAAGCGAGAATTGCCTCCTTCCCATCCGACAAAGTCGAACCCTTCCATCCAAAAATTATTTTTTTCCCTTTTCTTCCTCGGCTTTGCACTACTTTTTTTACGCTTTTCGCTCTCGAATTATGATTTTTATTTCCTCCGAGCGGGAGCGTATCATCGTTCTCGGTGACCCTGTTCCTCTTCCTTAAGGGTACGGAGCTGCAACGGAGGAGATGTGTAGGCGATAGGACCCGGTGAGGGCGTCTACAGTGCCACTACGATGTTTTGGTCGAGGGACATCCGAATGTCAAGTGTGGATCGACTATCGATTTGGCATCATCGTCAACGTTATGCCCGATTCTTGCGAAGTCGACACAAGTTGCAATTCGTTATTTCTCCACGTGGGTATGATTGGATATTTGGGGAGGCGAACGACGGCGAAGGTCATTTGCGCCACAGAGGGATAGGTAAGGTAGGAAGTGTGGATAGATACCCGGCATTAGCCTGCTCTTAAAGAAAGGCGCCAAGGGGACCACGGTTTAACGTCTCATCCGACAGACGGAGTACTGTACTTAAGCGTCCTCCACAAGACACTCAAGTAGGGATCGAGTTTCCTCTGAAAAATACCCTCCACTGCAGTGATTTGAACCCTGGCCGTCCGTGTGGTTAGCCAGTTCTCTCGACACCACACCAACTCGATCCCCTTATTTCTCCAATTTACCGGCCATTGTACCGCCACGCATAGTAACTCATTAATTTCAACATCATCGGAAATGTGGAACACTGAGCCATGTGGCAAAACAAACATAATTTCACGAGAAGATTTCAAATTGTAAGTCCATAATTAATCCCTAAATTAGTGATAAAATTTGTTTTCCGATTTTCTGCATTTAGTATTCAACGGATATACTTTATTTGAATGTATACTACTAGTATCGTTCAAATTGTTGATGGAGATATATGGCTGGACATCTTTGAACTATCTTCTTTTTAGTTTTACATTGAATGTTGTTTTCATGATGTAATTCCTAATATACTTTTTTGTTTGATTATTGCAATAAGCACACATTTTCAAAATTTTCATGGTACAATGCCTCGCTCGGCATTCAAATCCAAAGCATTTCACAATGAAAACTAAAGCATACATCTCTTTACTCTGCGTAATTAGTATTCTACCTAATTTATCTTTAATATTTGACTCTAAAATATACCCTGAGTAATGATTAATATATTTCATTCAAAAATTTATTTGTCACTTATCAATTGACGCTGTGAGTATATCATCAACATTTTGGTAAAACAACAGCATCTAAGTGAGCAAAGATGATTTTTTATTCCGAATCTCTAATACAAAAAATAGGAATTTGTCAAATAAATCATCTATCTATGCATTCAAAAAGGTAGCAAGGTTCAAATCCCATCCACTGAGTCACCTTACCACAGCTGTTTTACGAAGTTTGTACGCGGTTAGCGAGACCAAAAAGAGTTCCATCAATCCGAAAGAAGAACTTGGGTTATTTATGGGATATGCAATGTAATCCACAAAAGGTAACGCTAATGAAATATTCCGAGAACTAAATTATCCCAGGGCTCAAGAAGTCTTTTACGAAATTAGACCCAGGAGTTTGATAGGTTGAAATAAAAAAATAAACGGACGGCGGAGCATTAAACGCAAACCGTATTTTTACCCTCAAAACACAAAGCGGCGGACGGGGAAGCATCCAACAAGCGAAAAACCTGTGCACGAGTTAAAAAAAGAAACACCAGAGAGAGAGAGAGAGGAGACCGCTCTTCTTTTCAAAATGTGCACAGAGAAAATACAATGACTCTCCGAGGGGAAATCAAAGCTCGCGAAAATTCCGAACCACCGCCAGTTTCCCTTATAAAACTCGCCAATGGAAAAAATACAAACTTGGGAGATAAAATAGCTCCACAACTCGGAGATAAAATAGCTCCTCACCTCCTCCCAACCTGGAGATAAAATAGCTCCTCATCCCTCCACCGCAACCCAACTCGGAGATAAAACATCGCCACACACAAAAGTCGGGCGGCATATAAGGGAAGAGGGATGGGGGCGTGGCGGGAAGAGAAGAGAGATGTGGGGGTGGGCGACGGATGGAGCAGAAAATAACAACCACGAACCGCTTTGGAAGCACCACTGAGAAGTCTTTTAACTCCATCTCCAAATGGCATTCCTCCGGGCCTCCATCCCCCGCCCTTCTATCACCCGCCTCCCTTTCCCACGAAAACCAACCCTCTTTCCCCCGCGACCCAACTGTTCTCAACTCTTCCTCCCTCACCGACATTCAAACACACACGCACAATCGCGTCCCCGCACCCCCGTGGGGTCCAGCGGCGAAGACGAAGGAGGAAATACGGTCCCAAAGTTCATAAAAAGTGCCCGGGGGATAGAAAAGATTCGTGGCTGAGTTATCGGACGCGGCAGTATTTTCCACACAAAAGGATGACCACCATCGTGAAGGGTTAGTTCCGTCGATCTAAAAGCGGTAAGAACTGAATATTCTTCATCATGTGGACAACTTCCGACCACCATACATACACCTACACCATCACATGTGAGACAAATGTCAAGACTTGTGAATTTTTCCTGACGTTCAACATCGTAAAGGGTTGGTTCCATCGATCGCAAATATCTAAAAGCGGCAAGGAGTGAGGATTATTCATCATGGGGACACCTTCCGACCAACATACATACACCTAAACCGTCACAGGCGTGAAAAATGTCAAGACTTATGCATTTTTCCTGACGTTCAACATCGTGAAGGGTTAGTTCTGTCAATCGAAAATATCTAAAAGCGGCAAGGAGTGAGCATTCTTCATCACATGGACAACTTCCGACCAATATACCGGGGTTGCATACACCTAAACCATTACAGGTGAGACAAATATCAAGACATGCAATTTTCCTAACTTCCAACACTGAACAAATAGCTTCAAGCACTATTTTTTAAATCTTCACCATCCCGAATACAGCGCATTGGCCAATTTACGCCGAGAAAATAACAACATCAACAGACGAACACAAACACCCGAACCCTGAATGGGGATAATTACACCCAGGTGGGATTCGAACCCGCGTCGGGTTAACAGGTGAGGGCATTACCCGTCGCCATCGGGGCCCGCCGGTCGTGGGAATATTTCAATTTTCACGAGAAAAACTCATAAAACACGGAGAATCCTTCACTAACCACAAGAATATGATACTATCCGCTAATTTTTACTGTAAAGAATTCTAATTTCATTGAATTTTCTAAACTTTCCTGGTTGTTTTACTTCTGATTTTGCACATTTTGTATGAGTAAAATACACAAATGTAAGATATGATATTTATTTTTCCGCATGCAAAAAATGAGAATCAAAGCCTATGCTTTGCACACGATTCAGCACACGATTGCCCTGGAACCAGCAAAATAAATTGTATGCTTTATATTAAGTCTAATTGTCTGATAGAGAACTTTTCAACTGACGGCAGATTTTCCCCAGGTTTTCTCTACCAGCGTTCTAATCTACGTTTCCGATGAATTAAGGACTTCCAAGTGGTCCAGCAATTGAAACTACTCCATCTCGGCTCAAATAACACGACGATCCTACCAGAAACAATTACACTACGATTTCTGTTCTCTAGATTCCTGGCGTTAAATTGCTTCGCCATTTACGAACCTGAATATTGAAGGGTATACAGCAAGTTGATTTTCTCATATTATACACACATACGATCTCCTTTGTAACTATAATTAAGGCCAACCAATAATCTGTAAATTCTACTGTTTATTATTGGTATTCTGTATTTTTGTAGCTTTAATCGCGATTTATTGGCAATTATTGCAAGTATTATTCATGTAATGAAATTATATTGACGTCCTGAAACATGATGACGCCCCAAAAACATGCTAGCCTGATGAGGCGCATGTTAAATTGAGGTGCACATTGTAATGTTTGCATTAATTTTGTATTTACTTACTTGTTTAAAATAAATTCATTCATTCATTCATTCACTACACCGAACGAATATAAATTGGAATTGATAATATAACTCTCACGCATTGCCGGCCTGAAAGCGCCACCGATTTTCCCTCACCATACGCGTGAGCAGATAAGAATAGAATAGAATAAACTATGTATATTCATGGAATAAATCTTTATTATACTCTGGGAAATTTCCCTTAAAACAACAATGCGATACAATAAAAGAGCAGCGAGGAAATTAACGAATCAACAAATGATTTAGTTAAAATCAGAAAATAAATGGAGCTTAATAACAGAAAGAGAAAGACAACAACAATAACTGTACATGTGATACAACTAAACTCAGGGATAGGTATGAATACAAGATATGTATAGATATATGATACAAGATAATCAAAAAACGCAAACAGACCATGAGGAAACATGACAATTTTTGTCTAGAAAAAAAATTTAAAAAATTGCCAATGGGAATTTAATACTGAACAGACTAAACTATTCTGGAAAACATCCATTAAATAAAATTCCATACAATTTAAATTGAAAAAATGCCAACAAACGAGATTTCCTCAAATCAACGGGAATAGAACTCCAAAAGTGTGAGGCGGCCACGACAAAGGACTTGTGAAACGTAGTGGCTCGGTGGGTCGGAAGTAGAAGGTTCTGTTCTAGTAACCATTGCATGATTAGTAGTTCTTTTAGGAAACAAATCAATTAGGGGAGGAAGATGAAAAGCGTGGGAGGAAATTGCACTTTGAGGCCAGAGGGATGGGGGAAGTTCGGGGTGGAGGAGTTGGGGGGATGAGGAAGAATGAATAAAGGGATAATGCCACTCCACTCGCCCCCAAAGAGAGAGAGAGAAGCCTGGGGGTACCCAGCGGCCAAAGAGACGATCGATCACGGGTTCATTATTTCACGCGTTTTAAAGGCACGAGGCGCAAAAGTACGTTTTTTTTAGGCCGCCGGCGGACGGGGGCGTGAGGGGGGGGGGAGGGAATCGGGGGGCAGGAGGAGGCGCTTAAAAAGGGGATGATCAAAGATTTCGCTAGCTGGCGGAGGAGAGGAAGCTGGAGTGAGTGAGCGGTGGGCAGGAGCGAGCAATAAGGGCGACATGAGTAAAGGCCGTGCAGTAATTTTTTTTCGTTCGACGGATTACGAAAAGTGGAACAGGGACCATTAGCGACATTAGTGAGGTATGGGGGGATGGGAGCAATCCAATATCTAAATTGGTAATTAATTACCCGAACAGGGTTTCCATGTGGGATATTGTTACACCGCAACATCATGTGAGCAGCTTACTTTCTTCGCGGGAATGAACCCAGGTCAACACTTCCGCGGCAATGGACCGCCGAAAATCAACGCCATACCTTCTATAAGGTATTTAACATAGAAATTTAATTTCATTACCAATTTGGTTTCAGTAAAACAACAAATTCGAGTGGAAAGTAATACAAAATCAACAATTCTCTGCAGTTATTTTGAAACAGCAAAAAGGAGAAATAAATTTCTCTAGCTGAGAATCCACGGCGAGATTTGAAAATGCCAGTACCTTAAAAATGGAAAAAGTGAAGATAAAATAAACTTGATTTTCGCATCCATACTTTCTATGTACAAACTTGTATCTCAGAAAAAACCACGTGTCTTTGTAACTAGGGAATTAAATAATATAAAACAATCAAATATACACCTGATTTTATTAATAAATTATTTGCAAACGGTACCAGTGGACGTTACTGAAGGGTAACTCAGCACTACGAAAACTACGCAAAGGGATCCTTGTGGGTAAACGTGGGTGGACCATTAATGCAACTCAAAATTATAAAAAAAGAAAGCATTTCTTGGTATATACGAAACTGGTTCTAAATTATAAACTGGCAAACTAAAATTTCCCTTTGCACTAAAGGCTTAAGTACGCTCGTTTACAACCGAACATGTTTTATAACAATCAATCTTAAGGAGGACCCCGGAAGGGAACGGCGTAATTGGTAAGTATGTGAGTATCTTTAGGAGGGAATTATAACTTTACTGGCCACGCATGGGCAAACCAACGAAAGAGTAAAAATTAGTTACACATGGATTTACTCCGTTTTAACACTTACAGAAATTAAATTACAGATTTCGATGCTGAAAAAATGTACGGCTAACTCCGCCACATTCGCTAACGAATCACCAATTGAAATACCTATCAAACACATACTTCCCCATCCTAAACTTAACACTTATCTACACTTATCCAATATTCAGGGCAGAAATCACACATTCAATATTGGTCAAGGTGTCATTTTTCTATTATTTTATTTGCCGTCGACAGACAAAGCTCTGGTGCTTCCCGGAAGAACCAAGGGGAGAGCTTATCTTGCAATGGTTATCGGGGCAACTGCAACTATTACGGCGATTACGAGAAAAAATCGAGGGAGAAGAAAAATAAGGCAAAAACGGAATAAATCTCCTGCCGCTGCAACTGAACACAATTTGCGAGCTAAGATGCGGAGGGGTAGAGGAGGAGTAAAAGGAGTGGGGGCGCGGGAGGAGACATCGCTCCCGGGCGAGGTGATTTATTTCACGGCCGTTGAAGGGAAAAAGAACGAAAAAATACAAAAAATATATAAAAAAAAGAAATGGTGGAAGACGAGCCAAAGATTTCTTCCTACGGGACCCTCCCTTGTGAATTTCCTCGGGACGCGAGATCGGGAACGGGCGGTGGAGGAAAGCTGGGGGGATTGGAGGGGGTGGGGAACGGCAGGGAGACGCGGCACCACCTGAAATCGGATAGGGGAATAGCTCTCTTTAGGTGCGTATCTAGGATTTTCCCCCGGGAAATGCCTAGGCGGGAGGAATATGAAGGAAGGAGCACATCAAGGGAGAGGTACATAAGGAGGAACGAAATAGATATCCATCTCAAGGATGGGAAGAGGGAAATACGAGTAAGAAATCCCAACAGTAGACACAAACGCAGGTTGGTCACAGTATTTCTGCTTTCAGAATCGAGAAGTTTATATGATTTTCGCGAAGTTTAACTGTAAGGCCATTGGGTCACTGGAATATTACGTATTTCTAGTAAAAGTTTATACGGTGCAAGGCGTGTCGTTAGATTTCATAAGCTGATTTCTTTTGATTTTACCTGCCAGGTGAATAAGTTCGTGGACCAAATGAAGAAGAAAGTACATACGAAAAGATACCAGGAGGTAATGGACAAGCATTAGATAGGGAATGGTGGAGGGCGGCAGTCAACCGATCTTAGGATTGAACAACCTGAATGAATGCCAATGCCATCGTGAGCTTGGAGATTACTTAAAATTCAACTGAATATTAGGTATTCATACAAGAGAAAAGAAGAGCAGTCTAATACATATATGCAACATAAAATTGATAAAAAGTGTACACCACACTTGGTTTTGTATCAACTCATGTTGCTGAGCCACATGGTTTCCTCACAACGGATTTGTTACTCATCATGCAGCCACGAGAGATCTAGGAACTCACGAACAAAATTAAACTCGCATTGGGTAGAGCAGGACAATTCAAATGACTGTAGACAGATATGCTAAAGTGCATAACCTTTGCTTAAAAATGACACGGAGATCCAGATAGTCGAGAGGAAATGATACATGCGATACATTTTTGCAGGCAAAAATTTGCTCATCAGGTACATTGTTGTTAACGAGCTGTAGCAAGGGTAGTACATGAAGGTATATATTAACACACGATATTACGTTCGTATAACAATTCATACATACATACCAATCCGGGGTAGGTACAGTCACAAAGTTTCACTCATACATACATATTTGTACACCTAACTCTGCTTCAATAATTTCTTCCATACTGACTCTTCCTTGCAAACCTCCTTTGCCTCATTTACCCTCATACACTGCTTCATACACGCCCTCATGTGTATAAGACTCCTAATATTCTTCCTCCTAAGAATTCCATCAAGCACATTCAACCACAATTTCTCGGTCTACCTCTACCTCTCACACCATTCATTTCACTCATATATCTGTTTCGTTATTCGACTCTCATCCGTCCTCTCAACATGGCCAAACCAACGAAGCACACTCCTTTCATATATGTCCATTACTGGAGCATCTAATCCGCATTAATTTATTACCCACTCATTCCTGACCCTACTTTTGCCGCAAACATTCCTGACCCTACTCCATCCTACTTTTGCCGCAAACACACCTCAGATAACTCGTACCCACGGCTTTTAGTCTACTCTTATGTATATCCTGACATACCCATATTTCACTACCATACGACAAATTGGGAGAAGTACACTTTTGTACACGAAGATTTTCGCTTCCTTAGGCAGGCACTCATTCTTTGATATGCTCCACATGCTACCTACCACTTTCCTTCCAGCATTCGCATGTCTCTTCATCTCCTCATCTATCCGTCCATCTTTCGCAAACATCTTACCAAAGTAAACAAAATCATCCACTTGTTCAATTACGTTATAACAATTATTATTATTACTGTAAAAAAATTCATCGCCGGGAATAATTCTCCTCAAGTCAAAAACTCCATATAAGCCCTATATTTTCAGTCAAATTAGTAGACAGGAACTTGAAGTTCAATATGATACGAAAATAACTATTTGAAATTTATAAAAATTATAAGAAATAAATACGTCCTGAGAAGCAGAGTTTGGTATCGGCCTAAGTGATGATTTCATTTTTTGACGCGAAACAGAAAGATGTTTACGCTAACGTAAGTTCGAGTATTTTCAATGTAACCCCGTCAGCATGTCCTGCAACATTAATATACGGGAGAGCCAAGGGGAAATTCCCAAATTTAGAACAAATGCACCGGAACTCGCGGATTTTTTTTCACTGAGGTAGCATGTCCAATGGATTTTCATGGTTTCCAAGGATGGAAAGGTAGTTGACCAACTTGAACTAATACATTTAGGCAAACACACATGGGAATTGATAAAAAAACTCGACACGCCGGTTTTTTATCAGCGCTCCGTATTTCGGCCAGCTATAGCGGGGATGTAAAGTTTTATAGTCGGTCTTCTCCGTGTCTCGCAGTCCTGTCGCGTCGAATCCTCCAGCAAAGAAGTTTCTATTTTTTCACTTTTTCCCTTCTCGCGTCCCCATCCAAGACTATCCACTAGACTCCCATGAGCCTCTTCTATCCGGTCCGTATCCGATTCGTGTCACCCCATACAACGGGGGCATAGACTGAGACATGATTGGGAAGAATAAGATTTTTTTTCTAGTTCAAGTTTTCAAATGTAAAGGGACGGGTGAAATCGCGTGATTTCGGTTGTATGTAAGGTACCTTCGACCTAAACAATATATGAAAACATTTGCTTCCTATGGCAAATCGATGAGAACAACGCTGTATCAGCAATGCATCGAGAGAATTTCATTTTCCCTCCATGGCTAGTGTTGGACATTTATTGTATGAATGTAACGTAAATCTTAGGCGTGGATTTGACTACAGATTCTGGAAATATAATATGAAAAGAGGCTTAATTGAAAAACACACGGGATATTAATAAATAACAATCGTAGTTAACACCATGATTCAACCATAGGTGTTGTGTAATCTGTAAGGTGTCTCTCAAATTAGACAACATTCGAAAAGGGTCGGCCATATTAGTGGTATATTATTTGAGTCCGTTAGTGACGGCAAATGTGTGCGTAAAATGTTTTAAGAAATAAGTAGAAAAACTTCTAATTCGTAAAAAATGGCTACAATCAACCTAGAAGTAAAGACTAGTACTAGAAAGCGTTTAGTAGTAAAGAGTTGATTCTGCTTCCCTTAAATCGTTTTACACAATTCATACGTAAAATTTTAACGAATCAGGCATTTTGATAGAGTCCAATAGTTTACGCCTTTACTTCCAATACTATTCACCTCATTTCAGCATTCTAACCTTATCCATTAAATATAACTCTTCCTGTCCTTTTCCTTTCCTCTCGATCTATCACAACTACTTCGGTGGCTAAAACCTCCGGAATCCAAAAGAATATATCATTAGTTCCATTAACCTAGGGTTCAATTTCCACCAAACCTTAAGACAAGCCAACATCTAACTGTTGGATTGGATATTTGGGGAGACGACCGACAACTACAGTCATATGTTCCATAGGGGAAGGTTAGGGAGGAAGTGTGGAGAGAAACCCGGCGTCGGCATTAGCCTGCTCTTAACGAAAGGCGCCAAGGGGACCACGGTTTAGCCCTCTATCGGTGAAGTTATGAAACAACAGCAAGAAAAAAATACTGCTACATACTATATTAGTTTTTTAAAAGTGATATTTAATCATTTAAAAAAGTGCAATTTATTTTATAATAAAATTTATTTTGAAATGTGACGCATTTGTATTGCATATACTAAATTTAAGATAATACTTAACATAATAATATTTACACAAGGCACACTTAAATATTACCTTCATAACGTACCTTTTTTTAAACTTTCTTAATTTTTTATTCATATAACAGCTGAAACGATTTATTTCAGAGCTCCACCAGGCACGCCATCGTCAGTGAATAGCGTCACACATTCATCTCTTCAAATTGTTTGACTAACCACCGAAAGAGACGCAACATTCCACAAACTTAATCCGAAGCGTTACAATTCTGTCCAGCGCAGCAACAAAATGGAAAAGTTTCTTAGAAAGCAGATCTTTCAATGACTTTGAAACGTAACTAATTTGACTCGCTCGTCCATAGAGGGTAAACGTCTCATCAGATAGAAGGATTACTGCATTTGAAGTGCCCTCCACAAGAGACTCAAGTTGGGATCGAGTTTCCAATGGAAAACATCCTCCTTTGCAGAAATCTAACTGTTCCTCCTCGATTAAAAGAATTTTAGCAGGCAGAATGGCAGTCGCCGTCGCCACCGCGGATGACACCACTTGGCCTTTTTTTAACTTCTGCTTCCGAAAGCAAATGGGTAGTTCTTTCCGCCGGCTGAGATAGCCAATGGGGCTCTTCCTTCACCCCACATCCTCCTGCAGTAGACCGCCGCGGCTTCCCTTTGGGATCCCATTGGAGTGGAGTCGGAAGGAAGGGGGTTAGCCGAGGAGGCCCTCGACTGTGCCCGAGTGAAAGCGAGTGGAGCCTCTCTAAAGAGCAGCAGCAGAGGTGGATGAGGAGACGGGCAAATTGGGCCGAGGGGGAGAGGAAGGGATAGAAGCCGCGGAATCAATCGCCCACTTGGCCGTCAACCCACGCGTGCCTCTAGACCGCCCGCCATGCATACGCCCCTTAACCTCCCCGCTCCCCCTCACAACGGTACATCTACATCTAAATACTACCCTGCAAGCCGCCGCGTGGACGAGTGGCATGGGGTGTTAGGACATCAGCCGAGTAAAGATGTAACGTTTTGGAAGGTGAAATGGTGGCGTGTATTATGGGAATGTATTTAAAGTATCTCATTTTTTGTTGTAGTCACTTATTGTACGCGGAAAGAACAAGTTTTTCTACCTATCTCTTTGGAAATGTATCTATCTAATTTTATCGCTTCTGTCAGACCTAGATATGTAGTGAGACGTCATGATAACATACACTGTGTCTCTCTGAAACACACCAGTTTTGAATTTTTCCAGCAGCCTAAGCCTAGCGTGTAGCCTCCAGCTCTCTAGGGGCTCCCACCTTAATCCCTCAAAAAGTAGTGAAACATTATAGGTTCGCTCGTAGCAGTTTTTTACGAAGTGTGCGGCTTTTCTTTGAATTTAACTAATTATTTGGTTAAATCTTAATGATCAGGGTCCCAAATGCTCGAGGCGTATTCGAGGTGTGGCCTAACCAGAGCTAAGTAGCACCTCTCTTTTACTTTTTCATCGAGGACCTACCTATTACACGCTTAACAAAACCTAGTTTCTTTAATGCTGTGACGCATATGTTTTGTATGTGTGTTCCCCACGATATGTTAGAAGTTAAGGTAATTCAATGGAGTGAGTGGTAGGAGATAACCAGAAATCCTGGACAGCGCCAGCGAGTAGTCCTGCCCCACTCAATACGAAACGCAGCACATACAAAAACTATTACCTCAATTCCCATTAGCAAGTTCGTAGGGCTAATTATACGGACTGATTAGTCAACTACTGAAAATCATCAAGGGCCTAAATTGGTTTCAGACTACCGGGAATTGTTAAGACTGGTTTTCAAAGGCCTTGAAATATTTCGGTCGGTACTAAAAACAACCAGCGTGTGCTCGTAAAACACGAGATTGATTCTTTCCCAACGTTCACTCCGTCTCCAATAACTAATGAAAACGGTATGTTTAATTTCCATCAATTTCAAATCACAAAGTTTCATCTACACAGGTTTCATGAAGTTCAAAATATTTTCCCGCCGACATCATACTATTAAACGAATTGTTTTGGCAGACAACGAAAATAACCACGGAAGCTATGTTCGAAACACACAGAAGCAATTCCTTTCCGAAATTAATTGCATCTCCCATAACCCCGGAAATAATACCTACAGGGGGTAAACCCAGTGTAAACGCAAGCCCCCCTTACCGAAACGGTTTTGAAAAAAATTCTGGGGTGCCATGACACACCCTTGAGGAACTCAAGTTAAGCGCGAGACGGAAGAGGAAGGGGAAAGCATCACGGTAGGGTCGAAATCAAGGAATATCGCCCGTGGGGCAGGAGGAGATGTGAAGTGAGGGGCGAAAGGATAGACCGAGGTAGACCCTGCGGGGGAATAGGGGTGTGTATGAGAAATGATTATGGGGATGGAAGGGCCGGGAGCGCAGGTAGGGCCTTCGTAACCATACAGAGGGTGTTAGGGATGGGAGAAAAGGATTTCCCTCCGTGGGGTGAGTGAAGGAAGTCCAAACGCGATGTTGTGAGGGGTTCAGGCGATCAATGTCCCTTCAGTATGGCATTCAAACCAATCCTCCCCACCCATCATCTGCACGAGCCCTCCTTGCCCCTCTTAAACCTTCCATAACCTTCTCCACCCCCGGCCGCCCCTTAGCAACCACTTGAGAGCGTACGATCAAAGGCCAACTATAGGGGGAGGAGGCAGGGCCGGGTGCTCAAGGGGGTACCGGGGGGGGGGAGGGGAGGGGGGGGAGAGGTGAGGGATGGAGGCCTCTACTCCACCAACACCACCGCACCCTGGGACTCTCGCTCAGAAGCTCAGAACCCCCACATACACACAGAGGGCGTCCATCTTTCACCCCCGGACGGCTAGTGGCCAACACACGCAACCCTTCCCCCCCACATCTAACCCTTCCCTATGCCTCCTAAATCCTGGGGGCCGTCCCTGGTATTCCACACGACCCCCGTGCTCCCCCCCCCGCCCCCGAGAGCATACGACCGCAGCGGCGGCATCGCGTAGCGGAGGTAGAGACACACCTCCTCCTCGCCTTTAACATGCTAGCGCCATATATGCCTCCGACACTGCCACGGTTGGTCTTCGATCCCTCTCTCTCCGCTCCCCCTCGATCACCTCCATCTTCCCGGCTTGCAATTACGTCTACGCCGGCCGCGCAAATGGGGGAAGGGGAACGGACCTCGGCTTCCCGCTGGAAGAGGGTGATGGGAGGGTGGAGAGAGAGAGAGAAACAGAGCGGGGGCGGGAGAGACGAGTTAAATCAAGCCGCCCCCGGCAGGACTGCGAGATAATGCGACGCATCGACTGCGATAAGCATCACCCCTGAGATATCGCAATGCAACGTTAAGCCACTGAACTATACGACCAATTGCTTTGCGATATCACGCAGCATTCCTCATCAACAACAGTCATGAATCAAAATTACTTCATTGGAAGTTGCTATTCATTCCATTCCCATCCATTTTAAAGGCCATCACTTCCACTTGTCACAACTCCTTATTTAGCTTTCCTAATAATTCGTCAGATGCATTCGATCTTTAGGCTTCCTCGGCTATATTTGCTCGGATTCTCTAAAATAATAGTTTTCTGAAGGATGTTTGGCATAGAGTATGACCCATAAACCCGTCTCTCCTTCAGCAGTGTTAAGCCACTGAACTATACGACCAATTGGTACGCGATATCACACAGCTTTATCCAAAATTCCTCATCATCAACAGTCATCGTTTCTAATTCATTCATTGGTTTGATGTTGATATCCACCCCATTCTTTTTAAAGGCTATCACTTCAAATTGTCACAATTCCCTATTTACCTTTCCTCATAATTCGTCTGATGCATTCCATCCTTTGGCTTCCTCCGCTATTTTAGCTCGGGTAATGTAAAATAATAATTTTCTAAAGGCCGTATGGCCATAGAGTGTGGCCCATGAAATCGTCTCTCCTTTCGAAGTTTATAAGCAAGATGAACAATTTTATGAAAAAATGTGGAATTCCTAAGAAGTAAATTTCTACGTTCTGCTGCTGTTATCGGGATACTGCGCTCCATCGGACACAAAGCATGTATTTGGTAAACGCAACGAAGAAACGAGAAAGAAATATGGGTGTAGTTCGCGTTACACTGTGAAATTTGCTGCATGTATGATCACAATGCAAAACCCTGGCTATAAAACGAGACAATAAGTAAAAACTAACTGTGATTTTTAGAATTTATAAGCATACTACAAACACGACGTCACTGCGATGTGAGAATTCAAGATATAAACACAAGGATTGCAAAACATTTGCGCCTGAATATCCGATAAAATTACATCTCTATATGCAACAGACATTCGGACCTAACATATCTGGGCCACCTTGGGCAGTCTTTCTCTCACCAAGGCGGCGTCTGAAGCTATATAGCGCGCATCGCATCCTGCACCGTGCGGTCGTCTGTGAGTGCATGTGGGGGAGGCTCGGGCGAGTGGGTGGAAATTGCAGTATAGCGCAAATTACGCACCTTATCGGCGATCGAGAGATGTCGCCGGCTAACTGGTGGGGAGACACCCCCCCCCCTCACCCCCAGAACTGGACCCGGGGAAAGGGATTAAGATAACGGCAGCAGGAGAAAATTGCAGCCACACGAACGAGAATAAATGGCCAACCAGGAAGGAGGGAAAGGAACGTACGCACGAATCAATAAAAATAACACGGAAAAACGTCAGAAAAGGGACGCATAGCTCACGGCGCCTCAATTGCAGGGCCACTCGATCCAATGGACCAGGGCCTCAGGGTCCTCGGTCCAGATCCGGTAGATCTACAAGCTACAAAATCTTCGTTTTCCGATTCCCGCTGAGCGGACTGACCACTTCAGCTGACTTTTAAAATTAAAAATTTTTCAGGGAATCCTTAGAGTAACACCAGAGGATGACAATTTGGCAATAAGCGATCTAAGTTTGCGAAACTAAAACACCTTAAAAAAGGGATTAATGTTAAAAATTTATTTTCCTCGATCGGTCTCTCTACATATCACATGCATTATTGACATGTATCTGTTCAGTGACGCATTGGACACGAGTGAATAATGTCGAGTGAAAACCAGCGAAAGTACTTGATGCAGTGTGAAGCTTTTTTTATATAATCCTTTACTCACACCACCGTTCAGAAAAGGGAAAATCACTAATCTCTGTTCAAGTAACTGATAAGCCTGATACCACTGCCAAACTTCAAATCTTCATAAAATAAAAAAAGACGCTATGATGATAAATATATTTTCATGCATTTATATAGTAAATAATTATTAGGGTACGAAAAATCTTCATTCGCATATTTTCTTGGGACTAAACTCATATCGTCCGGTCAAACAAACCTGATAGTGATAACAACGTACGATATGAAGCGGACAATCAAAGCTCGCCAAAGTCAGGATTTATAAAATGAAAAATTTTGTTCGTGGAGTTGAATACGTACTGTTAAAACCTTGAACCACTTTACTGTCAAGTAAAATATCGAAAACAACAATCGTTGGTCGCAAATTGTAAAATGAGAGCGTTCTGAAAATTTTAAATGCAAACTGTGGCTGAAATTCGCAGAGGTAGAGGACTAAAGCCTTTGCAGCAATCAATAGATCAAATTTTTGTTAATATTCCACGAAAATGTTAGCTGGACTAAGTACAAGATTCGCACTACGTGAAACTATTAAAGAAAGTCAGCGCCAAAGAAGTTTTATTCATCCTAAGTGATTCTCACATTAAGTATCATGGAATGAAAATTGAAAAATATGAATCCATTACTAATATTTTATCGAGCTTAGTACTTGGATTTATCACATAACTCCTTAACTTTGATTTTTTCTCGACACAAGATGACACATTAGGGTACATATCGCATTTTCGTGGAATGATTACCCCTCTTTTTACATTTTGACACTATGGTCGTCCGAGATAACGAACTACCGCTCTCTTTGCATTTTAGCACTATGGTCGTCCGTCAAAACAAACTACCGCTCGTAAAGTCTACCAAAGAGTCAAGAAGAATGATGAAGTACTTATCCAGAGGAAGGTATCTCAGGAGAATCGAATAATCTCTGCCATGACTTACCTGAAAAAATGAAAAAGAAAGATATTAGAATCGATACAAAATATTACGAACTTTAACAATCCTTTTATATAGCATATGTGTCTAAAACTTAAATTTATATCCTATTGTAGAATAGTATGTTTTACATAAGGATCTGAGAAATTATTGTTTGTTTCTTATCTCTTTCTGATTGATATTATATTTTCCATTTTGTATTTAGTGATCATTATCTGTGGCTGTGAAATTTTTGTTTTTCATCACTGTGAGATGTTGGCAAGGTATATATTTTTTCTTTTTTTCGTTAAAAGCATAACTTCATACGTCTTTTCTGTTTTGTCCTTATGGGGAAACCCATAGCATAATAAGACTCATTATATTCTATTCTAATCCTTTGCGATAGTGTAATTTATGTCGCAGGATTCGGAAACAATCCCACTTCAAATGAAATCTTTTTCATTTGAGTAAAAACCAAAGTTCTGGTGATTTCCATCTAATAAAATTTCTAGACGACAATATAATGTATCAAAGCGTGAAAGAGACTCGTGGCGGTTACGACTTCAATTCGATTCAGGTACAGGGTATAGATAAGACCGATGCTGTCCACAATGGCGATCGGGACGACATCCCTGGATCAACTTCGCGAAATCGAAGGATTGAAACCCCGTCAGGAGAGAATTTGAAGAAAAGGCGAAAGTGGGACTCCGAAGTAATGAAGCCCTCGGCATTCATTACCGCCACGCACGGAAGGGGACGACAATAATGGGCGCCCTCATCTCCTCTCCATCCTGAAGGGTGGTTCGGAGGTGGGATTTGAAGAGCCTTTTTGGAAATATAATAAGAAATAAATATATAAGCGCTTATTTCTCAATCTTCTCGCCTTTCAATCGAATCCACATCGCCGAAACGTGAGGTCATTAGGACCGGGATCGTGGAAAAAAAACGCGAAGGCGTTAATGGGGGAAATATTAAAAATGCTCACACCCACTGCCGACTCTGCGGCATTAACTTGCTGATCCCAAATACCTTACTCACGTATACTGGTAGTTTATATCGGAAGGACACCGTCAGCTTGAGGTCATACAGACCATTCAACATACAAGAGAAGGTTCATGAGAGAAAGATTACATGAGGAATAATAGGAACCCGGTGTAGGCAATTGTGAGGCATAAAAATTGTCTTGCATTTAAATGGATTGGATTTCTGGGGAGGCGACCGAAAACTATGGTTATTTACGCCATAGGAGACAGGTAAAGGAGAAAGGGTAGATAGAAACCTGTCGTCGGCATTATCGTGCTCTTAACGAAAGGAGCCAAGGAGACCACGGTTCAATATCTCATCCGACTGACAAAGTACTGCACTTGAAGTGCCCTCCACACTAAAGTAGGGATCGGATTTCCTCAGAAAAATATCCTTCTCTGCAGGGATTTTCATTTAAATTGCACCCACCATAGGTCCTCAGCAAATTTCCTATCCTATATACCCAAAAATGCTTTCTACATAGGACTCATATATCACGCAGTGTCCAGATGAAGATGGCCCCGCGCCGAGATACGACCACGAGTCCACTACATGGGTATCCAGCTCCGTTCCCTATTTCTTAGCGCAAATAAACAAAACTACGATATATCATCTTCATACTTTCAACCGTCACTCCAAACTACAGCCATTAAAAAAATTTTTCAAAACTGAGTGAGCTCATTGAACAGAGCTCCAAGTGAGGTGAAGGAGTCACTACTATTTGGCACTTTTTACGATCCTTCGCCTTCAGTGTTATATTTACCAGATGATGACGAGACACGTCGAAACTCGGGTCGTATAGAATAACATTTATGCGGAATAACAGTTACTTCATTTACAATGTATAGTAAATTCCATTAAGACACGCATGAGACAACTGAGTATATTTCGAGATCTAGAAAAATAATAATTTTTTTAATAATCATGACAGACAACAATTATAACCAAGAGCGGTGACGTTTTCCATTAAATTATTCTCCATCTTTCCAAGTGCCCGCTCACGTGTTCGCAGACGCCGCCGAGCGCGAGGAGGAGAAGAGGAGATCATGTTTACGGCGGAAGGGAGAAAGATCCTCTGGCGAGAAATACACAGCGGCATCATCCCAAGCGTCGCCAGATTGTCTCCGTGAAAACCCTTTCGCCTCCCCGAAGACAACAAGCGCGGACACCCCCCTCCCCCCCCCCCGTACACCGCTCAACCCCCTGCGCTGTTCAATTGTAGTGCGCTAGCTCGCTTGGCCCTGTTTTCGGGGGACAGATTATATCGAGTGAGTGAAATGGAAGCTTTCCGTCTGGAGACAGGAGGGAAGCATTGTATGTATATAAGGATGCGTGTATACACCACACATTATGTTAGCCTGGAAATCAGTCTCTCAGAACATACTTCAGCAAGAGAATAGACTTCTCACGCAGCTCTAACCGCACAGGGGCCAACGGGGCCCGATTATTAGTAAACAATTCCTGCTGAGGATCTGCTCCCTAATATCTGCCAAATATCACTCATAGTATTACATCAAACTAACGGAAGTCTACGGACATTCCTTAAATACTTTATCGTATTTCACAGGAATATTTTCCTAATAGATCTCTCTTTTTTGGTATGGAATGCTCTTATCGTGTTTAACTGCATGTTAGCAGGGGGAATATCTTCGTTTCTTATTTTACTACAGTCACCGTTGATGCCCTCAAATGTTAGCTACAGTCCTTTCCATACCAATATTTCGAATTCATTTAACTGTGTCATTTTAGGCTCAGAAATTACATACACAGATCGACATCATCAATAATGTCGGGTTTACAGCCGTTTCCAAATCTGATGTCATATTGCGTGATCGTACATTCTTCATCAATTACCATCGCGCGAACATAAAAGCGTACCCTGGCATAACGAGTCACAGTTGAAGAACCAATGGTATAAACGCACTAAAAATATCAATGGAGAATGTAGTAAACCAAACTTAGTATCTTCCGCAGATTTAATATTATGTGTGTATCTGTGTACCTGATGATGGCGTAACTGCCGAAACCGCTTGTACTCATGATGATAAATCTGTGGAAAACAGGAAGTTTGGCTTACTACAATGCCGACCTTCCACCAAGAGAAACGTTCAACTTTTGAATCTACCTCAATGGAGAAATTAAGTTAATCACAGCTTCTCTAGATTATTTTATTTGAGAAAAGAAGATGAGGAGTAAGAAAGTAAGGGATGAAGGAGAGATAAACGGTGACATTGCGTGACCACTGAAAAGAGGAACGAGTACCCTGCCGAACAACCAGTTTGTCCTCTCCGTTCTTCCTAAATCCACCGCGGGAGATAAAGAAGAAATAATCAAGAAGAGGAGAAAGCGGGGAAGAGAAATATACCGAAAGAGGAGGAGGCCTCATTTGTGATTCCGGCTGATTAACGGGGGTGCACACACATTCGAGTCACGGAGCACGGGGAAGGAACGACCGCTCAAACCGCACACAAGGAGCCGGCGCGCGAAGAGCAGCCGAGGAAAATCGAAAGTTAATTTCAATAAAACGGCAGAGGGGAATGACGGACTGAATGAGGCGGAGGAATGGAGACGGTGATTAGGGTGGTGTCGGTGGAGAATGGAGAAAAGGAAGGCCGGCGGGGGGAAAGAGGGGGCGGAAGTCATACACGCGGAGCTGCCGAGCGCATACTTATGAGATAATTGGCGGAGGAGCCCTCGGAGCGAGACAGAAGGAGTGGAACTCCTCCCGCGCGCGAGGGGAACTTCCAGCGAAATGGTTTTAATCAACATTTACGATTCCGGGGATTGTGAGGCACACGGACTCATTCATCGCGCGAGGCGAGATCAAAATATACCCCCATTTAACGTGACGCCGTTGATGGAAAACTCTTGCGGCTTGGACGGAACGACTTAATGATTCAACCTGATAATGACGCAGTATTAGTAAAGCATGGTGTATTCGTTCGTTAAATCCGCCTGGGGAATGTGATACCACTTTAAGCTTAACAACTTGACATCCATCCTACTTTGTAGCGCAATGACCGAGAATAACAAATAAATGAGAAAGAATAAGGGCTAAACACAGCGAAATGGACGTATATAGGGATAAACAGATGTCTAAATTTCACAAGTATATAATGTCTCAAAGGTAATAACATCTAGAGCTTTGTACTTCTCTGATAAGCGATTAAATTTCAGATGAGTAGTATAATGGCTGACACTACCAACTAAAAACTGCCATGTCCAATCACAAGATTCTTATCGCTAAAATCATCCTTTATAGACGTCTCTTTTTCCTCCTGGCGACACTCTTGTGGCAGTTCTGAGGATAGTAAGTGGATATTATCAGATTGTTCCAAATAGCTGAATAGTAGCACTACTAATGCGACAGCAACTAGGGAGGGTGACGGCAGAATTTGAGCGATAGAAATGTTTATCAGCAAAAATTGAAAGATGGGACAGAATTTTCTGCCACAAGTACATGTAAAACTATGAAAACCCCATTTTTTCCACGGGAAGAAAACATTGCATAGGTAACGTGTAAAGGGATTTTACGAAGAGAACAAGTTGTCGAAGAAAAATCACTAAGTACAGGAAGAATAATGAATATTACACAATGCCTTCAAGACTAGAAGCCTTCAAAACCTGGAGGAGAATACTGAAGATAAAATGGTCGGGCAATATAAGAAATGATGAAGTGTACAGAAAAGTACAAGAGAAATGGACCATATCAAACATCATTCAGAAAAGAAGAACCCGATGGATTGAACCCACTCTGAGGCACAATGGGTTTCTGAAGAACATAACTGAAGGGAAAAGCCCCAGAGGAAGACCCAGGAATAAGTTCATGTACCAAATAAAGAGAAAAGAGCACAGGAAAAGCTGCCAGAAAGCAAGAGAACTAGCATTAGATAGGAAAGGGTGGAGGGCTGTAGTCAACTAATCTTAGGGTTTAGCAACCAATAATGATGATGATGATGAAGCGGATTGTAAAAATCATTTCATCGAGTCAATGATATTCACTTGATGAAGACCCAGGAATAAGTTCCTGGACCAAATAAAGAGCAAAGTGCTAACGAAAAGCTACCAAGAAGTAAGAGAACTAGCATGAGATAGGGAAGGGTGGACAGCTGCAGTCCACCAATCTTAGGATTGAACAATCAATTAATGAATGAATGAACACAACACCTTTATTAAGCAACCGAATACGGTATGAAATTTCTGGGACCAAAAACTACGAGTAAGTGTCAAAACATCCCCCGCCACACGCCTATGTGGCAGCTCATAGAGTGGCAACAAAGATGAGACAGAAAAGTTGAAGAGTGGAATATTGTTGACCGCAAAACCGACCCCCGCGGGATTTCACAATCGCGCACGCCACGTGCTCCAAGAATGGGGTGGGCTAAGCTAGAGAACGGGAGTCCCGAGCGCGAATGAAAAAACAGAAGAAAAGCAACAGCATCCGCGCAGGCGCAATGCATCCAAACACACACACACTGCCGTCCCCACCCAACAATTCCTACCACCGCCTCCCTCACGTCTCACTAGGGCACGCCCCCCAGCAGCCCCACTGTGCTCTCCCTCCCCACCACGTCTCGCTCACCCTGACTCGTACCCTTTACTCGTACCCTTGCCCGTCCCTCACCCGACGGGATCTCAACCCTTCCTCTCCTCCCACCCTAACGCCACCGAAATTCCCTCCCGAAAGAGAGAAGACACCGCCCACTTCTCCCCACGCCCACACTAAAGCTTCCCGCGCGAAAGAGCCGAGTTATCTTCAAAGGCCCCAAACTACTACGGAACTCTCTTCTACACCGTCTACTCCCTGCGTTACATCCTTCCCTCCTTCTACCCCTCCCCCCCCAATTTCCCCCGCTCCCCCCGTTCCTCTTAAATATCCTTGAACGAACCTCCCTGCAGCCCGAGATCTCTCCCCTCTCCCCCTCACTTCCTTCCCCACCCTCTCCGGTCCCTTTCAAAGGGTTCTCCCACTTCCTAACCCTTCCCCCAAAACCTTAAAGCCCCCCATTCCCCCCCGAAAATCCTCCCCACACATCGGGGCCTTTCAACAACCTGTACCGCCCTCGCGTCGAACATCCCCACCTCCACAATCAACCCGCTCGCACCCCCACTGAAAACCCGCCTCTGTCCGGTGGGACGCCGAGAGAAGCGCCTCGTATCCCGGCACGACCCGCGTTTCCTGACCGCCTACCATCAACCCATCATCCCTCAGGAACTCACCTCATACACAATGGGCCCTCGGTAGTCATACACAATCCATTCATTCGCTACCTCGACTTTCGAGACACATTTCCGCAGAAAAAAACAAGTACTAACTGCAAAATTTGAGCGATCAAAATCTCCATAGGTAAAAACGGTAGGATGGGACAGAATTTTCTGCCACCGTTACACGCATACCTATCAAATACACATTTTTATCATGGGAAGAAAAATCACAATGTCCACAGAAAAAAGGAATACAACAGAATGCCATTATTAAACAGTCAAATACGGTTCGAAAATTCTGGGACCAAAAACTATATATACCATGTATGTACACTTGATACTATATATAAATATACCATACATGTATACTTGATCCCAAATATTACACATTTTAACAAGTTTTTTGAGACATTATAGGCAGAATTAAATTATAGTTTAAAGTATTCTACCGGTTAAGGTAGGTTTTGCTGAATGTGAGAATCTCCTCCCGGTCTTCTACGTATTCAGGGTCCTCCAGTACATAGGTATATCCGTTTTCGCCTCAGAATACGTCTTCCCTTCAGCCCGTCCATGAAACCTATTCTCTTTTTTCCTCTTCCCCGCATGCCCAACATCCATCCCTCTATCACACTCTTGATCAACCAATCACCTTTATAACAACCTTCAGCCATTTACCATACCTACCCCGGATTTCATTTAGAAATGTCCTTTCCTCGCCCACCATCTCAAACACTTACTCATTAGTCTTCCTTTCCGTCCACCTAACCTTATTATAAGTATATTCCATTCCGATTTCACAAGAAAATTTTCGAATATTAAACGTAAAATCGACGGAAGGAGGAAGGGTAGGAGGTGTATGTGGAGATAAAGAAAGAAATATTAGAGGGATACAGATCTCGGAATACAAAAAAAAATCTAGAGGCTTTCCATCCACTTCCATTAGACCTACCCAAAATAGTAGATTACCTTAAATATAAATCATAACAGCCTCAGTGAGCCTGGCTCACCTCCTGCGGTCATCTTGGAGCCTTAAAAATATCCTAGCGAATGCACCAGCCACATCCCCTCTTCCGCAGAGCAAACCGCCCCTCGGGACGAGTCAATCCAGGCCACACGGATCTCCTCCCTGGCTCTTCCTACATCAACACACCGCGGCTACGGAGGAGCTCGCCGCAATGTATGAACACCCGGAGAGAAACCGAGCTGATAGTCGTCAGGGATGAGGAGGATGGATGATGGGATGCGGTGAAGGGCGGGGGAGGAGTGGATAGGGTGGTGGGTGCAGCCGGATGTATCTCGGAGACAGAGAAACCTTGAAGGCACACACCACAACAGGGAGGACGGTACGCGGTGCGTGCTTATTTTTCCTTCGCCATCACGTGCAAGGTTGATACACAACGCATTGTGACGAGAGGAGGCCGGCGGGACGCCCTTGTGTATGCATGTGTACATTGTATACGTGTTTACACCTATATTCCTTAATGCAACAAATATTGGAAGAAGGGCTTTCACGGTGGGTGTGGGAGAGAGAGCCAATTGGGGTGCGGCGTTCTGTATGCCTCTTTCGCCGGGAGGTCTCCGAAACTGTATCAAACGGTGATGGGATGATATTCCAACTTATCCACAATTTAATCACGCTATCTCGCCAACGGTATTACGGTGGCACTCGACACAGTCCCAGGGTGAATCGCCGTAACTTGGACGTATTCATTAAAGAATGATATGAGATGGACTATGCATTCAAATTGCAAAACTGGCTTCATAATAATGCTCAAAACTGAGCATAAAACAGAGCTTCTAACGCGAAATTGAGGCACGCTATACATTAACAGGGTGAAGTAAAAAATATACTAGTTCCAAACACTCTTTCCACACGAAAAAAACTCAGTGTTGATCGATAGCACATCATTAATTTCATTAGTAGGGCGACGTAAAGACGTGTTTCCACTATGTATGTACCCGAGAAGGTGCGCGGATGGGCAGATGCGGGGACTACTGCTGCAAATTAGAACGGGCTATTTGATGGCCACGTGTTCATGCATTTGCGCGATTTTGAGAGTTTTTCTACCGGTTAATGCAGGTTTTGTTGAATGTCAGAGAATCTCCTCCCGGTGTTCTACACCTTCCGGGGCCTATCTCTGTCTAGCATATTCTTTTTCGCCTCAGCATACGATCTACGCTCATCCTGTCCAAGAAACCTATTCTCTTTCTTCCTCTTCCCTGCTTCTTCAACATCCTTCCCTCTATCATATTCTTGAGCATCCCATCTTATTACATCCTCCAGCCACCTACACCGCCTACTCCGGATTTCATCCAGAAGTTTCCTTTCCTCGACCGCCATCTCAAGCACTCTCTCGTTAGTTTTCCTTTCCGTTCACCTCACCTTCCCCATACTTCTACACACCCACATATCAAATGCCTGCAGCCTATTCTCGTCCTCGTTTCTGAGAACCCACGTTTCTGGCCCATACAACGATACGCTCCATATCAAGCTCTTCACCAGCCTCTTCTACACATCCTCGCTTAAGGTCCTCGCAATCAGCTCCATTCTTGGTGAATGCGTTCATACATCCACTTGCGCCACCATAATTAAAATACTATATCCACAGTTGTATTCTTACAGAGAATTCAGCAATTATTTGTGTACTTATATTAAACACTGTATCCAGAGCTTTTTTGCTGGTCCACTTTAATCCATCCCGTCGGACGAACACTGACACTCTTGTCCACGTGGGCAATGATGTACGATTTATTCACTGAAAATTTCAAGTTGATGACTAAGGCCTTTCAAAAAAAATTTGAAGTCGGAAATCATGACCAATTCGACCCGTAGAGCGGGTGTAGTGAGTCACCTTAAAGCTTGAATAGTGACAAGTCGCTGGAAAACTATGGTAACTGCGACCAATTGTTAATCATCAATCAAATCTAATAATCGTAACGCCGTTCTCAAAGATGGAAGTAGAGAGCAAGCATCGCGGTCGCAATGAGGACGCATTTGAGCATGTCAAACGAGTGAGGGAACCACTTCCAGGAATACATTTCAGCGAAGAGAGATGGAGCCTTTGGATCCCAAAGCAATCCTTTGGAGAGAACAGTAGTTCCATCTCTCCTCAGCCACCCTCTTACTTTTTAAATGTCTCGAGAGCAGGGAGAGAGAGGGGAAAAAGTCACTCCGCGCCACATCACCCGTGAAATGACCCCGGAGAAACCTTATGAAACAAAACAACGCAATCGGGATTCCGTGAATCATGAGGCAGCTCTTCAGACCGGAAGATAAAACGAAGACCCCGCCCCCCCCCCCACTAAACAGACACACGAGACGGCAGTAATCCCCCGGCAAATTTCTTCCATCCCGGGAGAAGTCTCGGGCGCTTGACCCCTTTTATATGCTCCCCGGCTCGCGCTCTGGCGAAAGTCAACGGGGCGCCGGGAGACGCCGAGCGTGAAAAGGGCCGAGGAATTCCGTCGGGGAGCAAACAGCGGAATCAACAGAGGGCGAGGAGATATCTCCCCGCACTCTTGCCATCCCAAAGAAAACCCTTCAAGGCGACCCGCCCCCTTACCCCCACATCCTCACGCTCCCGAGAGAGGGCAGGCGTCCCCTTTTTATGCACACCCCAAAACCGCGACGTTCCACTGTTTTACTCTCCCGTCTTATCCCCATCGTCGGACGAAGATAGGAAGACAGTGACCGCAGAAGAAAATTTACTAGCATCTCTTTCATACAACTACCGCACGTCTTAAGGTTTCGAATCGGCATACATTGACAATACTTATTTGAGTTATTATCGTAAATCTCCCCGTCCTACGCAAGATTTCGAGCTATAAATAATCAGTTAATTTAAATTAACTGAGATATATACTACTATAGATAAATTGTAACATCTGTGTGATAAGATGATATTTTCATATTGTGTAAGGACACTACTTGTATGTTTAGTTGAATAGCCCTTTGTATACTTTATTTTGTTATATTTTCATGTAACTGCCGAAAAACGTCATATCCAAGAAATGGCAAGCCCATCACATAACTTTCCATCAGGGGTGCCTAATTTCACTCTTCTGTTTAATTTATAATTTTTGTATTTCTTATTGGAGTAGAATAAATATTTATTATAATTATTATTATAACAAATTAGAACGAAGAATGCATTCTAAAATGAAAATAAATAGACCTTATCCATTCGCCCAAGGAGCATATGACATCAAAACATAATCACGCACTGCCTTTCATTCATTGGATTGGATTTTGGGGAGGCGACTGACAACTAAGATCCTTTACGCCATAGGAGACATGTAAAGGAGGAAGGGTGGATAGAAACCCGGCGTCGGCATTAGCCTCCTCTTAACAAAAGGCGACAAGGGGACCACTGTTTCACTTATCTTCCGACAGACGGAGTACTGTACCTGCAGTGCCCTCCACAAGACACTCAAGTAGGGATCGGGTTTCCTCTGAAAAATATCCTCCTCTGCAGGGATTTTAACCCTGGCCATATGGTTAGCCATCACTCAAGCCACCATACCAAACCGATCCCCACCTTCCATTCATTTAAGACCCTGCGAGCTAGGAAACAAAGCGCACTTAACAACAGATCGGGAGTATCGTTCATGGGCGCTGTAGGGCGCTAGAGAAAAAATTAATATCAACTGTATTGAAGTATTCTGCCGGTTACAGGTAGGTCTTCCTGAAAATCAGAGAACATCCTCCTCGCTTTTACACCAACAGGGCCCTTTCAACCTCAAGCGCCTATTTCTCTATCTCCGCGCTTGGTCTACTCACCTTCATCCCGTCTATAAAAACAATTAACTTCCTTCCCCTTCCTCGCTTGCCCATCATTCTTCCCTCTATCACAGTCTAGAGAAAAAAATCGCCCATTATTACCTCTTCCAGATAAGCCTTAATCAAACAAAAGTAATGAGATTCTCTAGGACAAGGATAGCGAGGCTGGCCATTAAAGTTGGAGGATACAAACTCGAGCAAGCAGAGTAATTACATTACTTAGGTAGTACGCTAGAAGAAAACGGGCATCGCAGCAAAGACATGCGGAAGAGAATAACACTAGCTAAGGAGACGTTTGATAATAGAAGGGAGCTGATGACGGGGACCTCGGGTAAGGATGTGAAGAAGAGGCTGGTGAACAGCTTGATTTGGAGCGTGGCGTTGTGTGGGGCAGAAACGTGGACCCTCCGAAAGGGGGACGAGATTAGGCTGCAGGCATGTGAGATGTGGGTGTGGAGGAGGATGGTGAAGGTTAGGTGAACGAAGAGGAAAACTAACGAGGAAAAGTTGAGATGGTGGGCGAGGAAAGGAAACTTCTTAACCAAATTCGAGATCGGCAGAGTAGGTGAGATGGGTAGCTCCAGAAGTAGATAGAGGGAAGGATGTTGGGAAGGTGGAGAAGAGGAAGAAAGAGAATAGGCTTCATGGACAGAATGAAGAAGGGTAGATCATATCCGGAGGCGAAAAAGGATATACAAGAGCGAGATAGGCCCGTGAAAGTGCAGAAAATTGGGAGGAGATTCTCTAACATCCAACAAAACCTACCTTAACCGGTAGAATACTAAAAAAAACCTCTCACAGCTGCCTACTCTGCCTCGCCCGGGTCTCATCCAAAAATTTCCTTCCCTCACCCACCATACCAAGCACTTTCTCGTTTGTCTTCAATCACGTGAAATTCATAGCGAAAAATTCATTCGCCCTTTTGCAAGCACCCGTTGTCTCACACGGGGCTCCGAAAACCGCCAGAGTTTTCATTGTTTTCGGTCCCCGTCGGTTCCCGGTTAGAGACGAGGGCGGGGGGTGAGGAAAAAATTCCACTTACCTGCCTCACACCACTCCTTCGCCTCTTATTTCTTACCGACCCATTCGCAGTCGCAAAGGGTACCACGGGGGGAGGGTGGGAAGGGCCTGAGCACCAACATACATATCATCATCTCCCACCTCATATTTCAACCCCTGTCTCGTCGCGTCGCGACACCAAGCCCCTCCAGAATTCCTCCTCCACTTGTCCGACGTCCTTAAAAGAAAGTCCCCCTACCACCCCTCTCCTACTCCGCCTCTACACAACCCTCACTGCGTCCTTCTCCTCATTCCTCCGCCCCGGAACGGAACCTGTCAACAGGCGAGAAGGAGGAGAAGAAGGAAACCTTCAACCTACACACGCACGCACACATCCACCCTAGAGTCACCCCTACCTTTCTCTTTAAAACCATCCCCGAAAACTCCTCCCACCTCCAGGAAACACCAAAGGTCTTTTCTCTCATGTCCCGCGACGTCCTATCTCCAACCCCTCCCGCAAGACAATCACCCCGTGAAACCTTCCTTCCTTCTGCCCTCGCAAAAATAAGAGCAAATTTTGTTTCTTCAGACTTGGCTTTACAACGTGGAGTTACAATTCCCAAGTATATAATGTTTTCAAGCTTCATCATCATCACAGGTCGCTAAATATGAAGATCGCTTGACTCCAACCCTTCATCTTTGCCATTCTAACGCTAGAAACCTTACTTCCTGGTAGTTTTTTATACATTTCCACCTTGGTCCATGTATTTATATTTAGGACTCCCTCTAAGGACTTTTCCTTCAGTAACTTGGTTATTCCACATACGTTTCATTTAAGACGACCCGGATTTCGACGTGGAACGTCATCATCAGGCCCACAGAGTTCGTCAATCATCAATTACATGAGGTCACGCCTGAGACAAATAAGTTTTCCTTCTGTATTGACTTCAATTATACTCCGAACGATAATATACATAAAATCCATGCCATCATTAGTTTATTAACTTATAGAAAATAGCACACCCTCCATCCATTTTCATTAGGGAAAGAGATTTACGAATAAATTTAAAATTAACTTTAAGAAAAAAAATAATTTATAGAAAATATGAACATAAAAATTGATATGGAAGCAAGAATATATAAGGAAGTTGCAAAATCTGTTCGGACATGTGCAACAGAGACAAGACCGGATACAACAAGAACCAGTAGCCTTCAACAAACAGCAGAAATTAAGACCTTATAGGTATACAACTTCAACATAAATGAATGAAATATCAGAATTTCCAAATTTATCTCTCTACCTACATGCGATTCTTACTGATTATTCACGAATAAGTATCACTTGGGAATTCAATGATTGTACATGGACACCCATGTCTATCAGATAATTGAAGAGATACCACTATATTAAAATTTCAAAACGGCATTATACGATCTTATGGTGCATTAATCAATCCAGTAACAAGAAACTTCCACTTGCAAAATATTTTTCATTTTTCTAAAAATAAGACCAATAATTAGGTCAATATCAATCATAAGTGAACATACGGATCCTATTCGATATTTCTCATGCGAAAAGCCATATTGTCCAAGTTTTTTTCAATCATTCTAACCATTCTGGTGTACAAATTTTTACCGATCTCTTTCCACACTCAGAAGCCAAGGCTGTATCCGCAAATTCCTCAGCATTTTCGTCATTCTACAAAATGCACGCCCCAAGAGGTCGCTCACCAAACATCCTTTTTATGTTCACGCTTATTTTCTGAATATTCCTTTCAACCTAGTGGACCGTTTCTGTCTCTCCCTCTCCGCCATGTATTTCCGTCATTTCTTTTCGGCTTAAAACTCATCCTCCGGCAGTCACCGTGAGCAATAAACTCCTATCCCACCTTTTCTACAAACCACGCCCCATATACTCCCCCAAGGGCCCACACCCATCCCGCACAAAACTCTCCCACCAACATTCCTTTCCCGAAAACTTCACCTTTCCCCCGACTTCGGGCGCCACCCACACCTTCTTTTCACCTCCACGCTGCCCCCTCCTCCTCACTCACTTCTGCTCTCCCATGCCGAGACGAGCAGCGCAAGTTAATCCCCCAAACAGCGCACAAAACTACCCGCCGCCCCACCTCCACTCATCCTCCGAGGGGTACTCTCAGGACATCCCCCTTAAACTCCCCCTCTTTCGCTCGTTTTTCAACCCCTCCCTTTCTTCCACATCCCACCCCCTCCTCAACTCCCCCTTCCCCCGAAAAGGCATAACTCGGGCGGCACATTTAATTAAACTTCTGATTTAATCTCTCGTCCTTGCGGCGTTAAATTATCATTGGCACATTAAAAATAATAATGAGAAAGCCTCTCTCTCTCTCCTCTTACAGGCTTCTCCTCTTCCTTTTAAAGCGAGAATGAGAGGAGACGAAAGGAGTGGGGCACAAATACCTCGGAAGTTGGTGCCGTGGATTCTTTTTGTCCCTCCTTTTCCGTTTCAAGACCGTTCTCCTTGAACTTTCCCTCCCCGGCGTTTCGAGTACAAGGAACGTCGTCGTGTATAGAGGACTTTTCTTTACGATGGAGCGGTTGAGCAGTGCGAGTGGATTATGACGGGATTAACAAGCGGTGCTTCTTCCTCCCAAAGGTGGAAGGAAAGTGAGAGCGGTTGGACAGAAAGGATGAGTAAGAACGCACTCCCGCAATCTCCATTAAATTACAATGTAGCAGGTAACCGTCAAAGGACAAACAAAAGTGGTGGATGGTACAGGACGATTGGAAACCAAATCCCACGAAGGTATTACAAAGCAAACGTAGATGATGTAACAGATGTGCCAAATTTTCGTGGGAAAAATAATATAACACAGATATATAATTCAAGAGCACAAAACTACAATAATTCATCCACCGATAGGCACTGGAAATAGAGAGACCACTTGAGAACGCAAATATGTCTCTGGTGGATAGCAAGGATGTATGAACTCAAGGATTTGAAACTGAATTACCCTAACCGGATCCCTTACAAAGACACAAACGTTAAACGACGGAGGAGTTGGACAGAAAGGAAGGGTTAGAATTTGCCCTTCCTATGACAAACGTAAAAAGTATCTACACCAATATGACACTTTAACAGTAGGAACATTTCGGCGCAACCCAGTTGATTGAAAATTTTAACTCCCTTGTGCACTGAACATATTTGAATTCGAAAATTTATCAAAAGTTGAACGTAGCCCTAATGTAGCTAGAGCAAAATTTACAAGATTTTCCCCGAGTGAAAAAATGAGAAAATTATCTTCCCAGACAAAAAGAATTGACTTTGTCAACATATACCTCCATAATGAAGACTTCCGACCCTTGAGATTAAGATAAAATTTATATCTTTTCACAGCAATGTGGGACATTTTTGCGATAGATTGCTCTCGTCAATGATGTTTTTCTTCATTACATCCAAAACGTATAAGAATATTGGAGTGAATTAACTGCCATCAACTCGCCGACAAGTCTCATTAAAGAGACCCACCACGAAAAAAAGACTCATTGCACTTGACTGTCATTATTTTCTCTTCAATGCATTTCACTCTGATGATTATCATGCGCGCTCTTAAAAATTTCTCTCGTCCCTATTGCGATTCTCCATCGATGTGCAGAGACATACGCGGAATTCCTCACCACAACCCTCGGCTTTTCAAGCGAATAAAAATGAATTAATAAAAAAAGGGGCCGGCTTCAATTAATTTCACATTAAAAACCAATCTTTTATCACTTAATTCTCATCTTTCCCCCCAGTAATTTACGCACGCGGTCGGGAGCGAGTCATGTCTCCCTCCGAGAGCGGCAGACGACGTCGCCGATCGACCTTATTTCTCCTGGAAGCCCGCTTCCTTAACAAGAGGGAATGTCGATGGTCTGCATTCATTAGGGTCTCTCACGACAAGGGCGCCCTCGTCTCCGGAGTGCGAATTAAACTCTCAAATTGTCCGATTCCAAATAGTCGGATCACAGATGGCCGAGAGCAATGCAATCGCACAGGATGAGTCTGCTGCAAGTCAGCGAAGCCACTTGATGTGCAGAACCAGATTTTATGTAAAAGATGAAAACCAAGAAATAAAAGTATTTTCCACTATAGTACTAAGGTTCATATTTCGACAAAACGAAAGATACATTTTACAAGATTGGGAAACCTTATTTTGATTTTAAATCGAACTTGATTCAAGTGCTATAGAAAGGCATTTATTTTTATAATTGTTCTACCTGTTAAGGTAGGTTTTACTGAATGTCAGAGAATCTCCTCCCATTTTCTACTTTTTTCAGGGGCCTATCTCGCACTAGTATATCCTTTTCGCCTCAGCATACGAGCTACCCATCTTCATCCTGTCCATGAAACCTATTCTCTTTCTTTCTCTTCCCCGCTTTCCCAACATCCTTCCCTACATCACAGTCTTAAGCAAGAAGGCATTACACCTTTAGGAGTATGTGCGGTATGCATAGAAAGTTAAACGATAAATATACTCATATCTTTCCTTCAATGCTGATGAAAACATTTAAAACAGGGACAGAAACCTGGGTCTTCAGGGAAATAGACGCAAACCGACAAAGGCTTCAAGGAACGCCTTTTAGCTTAACTGGTTAAAGTACTCGGCGCGGTATCAAAGATTCCAGGCACGAGCTCTGGTCAAGGTTGATGTTATACCTTCGTGGAATTATTGCACTTACGAGTAACGCCAGAAATAAATAAATGTCTTATAAAGAATTTAAGGTTTTCCCGGCGAATTATCTTCGTAAATGTTTCTCGGGTTAGACACCGGGTAAGATTATTGAAATTTATTAACGTTTCGATGGTTGACTCAGCCATCGTCATCAGGATAATGAGTCGAGCGACAGGAAAAGTATGAATTAGCAGACCATAGCTTTGTCTTGGTCATCGTGTTGATTATCCTAATTCCACGCTACACTTCCGGGCGTCCGCATAATGGGAAATAATAACAAAAGAAGCCAAATTGATATAGATGGTATATAAAATAACATCAATAGAGACAATGGCTTCAACTTAAGTAAGACTTGGAGACCGGTAATTGATGAAATTCAAAGAATTCGTAACGGCTCCCACAACAATGGGACATCTACGGCTATATATAACCGCCAGTATCCTCGCTCGACTCATTATCCTGATGACGATGGCTGAGTCAGACATCGAAACGTTGATGAATGTCAATAATCTTACCCGGTGTCAAAGCTGAGAAACATTTACGGAAATAAATGCAGTCTTCACTACTTATTCGCGTTCAGAACATGACAATGCTCTCTTTCGTTGAGCTCGTAAATACCTTTTCACCAACATCCATATTCTGGCAGCGGAATAACCACTCAGGCGAGACAAGACTCCGCCATCTCTGGGTTAGCTGGCGAGGAATTTTCCTCACCGCCACCGAAGCCGAGAGGTCTTTCCGCGGCTGGTTCGCTACATCCTCCAAAATTGACATTTCAATTTCGTTAAATTTTCGGCCATATTAACATCCCGGCTCCACTTTCGACCATCTCACGATTTTAGCCCGGCGGACCGCACTCTTATTCGCGTCCACTCCGCGCCGCGCCTTCACCGCGTCCCATCAAACAACTCTGCCCCGCCTCGGGTCGACCCATCGTTCTTCATGCACCACCGCCCTCTTCCCCCGGCACATTTCACGTCACTTCCCTCCCCCCCCCCCAACGTCCACACCCTCCCCGAATACCTCTCCGACCCACACCAAACCCCTGCTCCCACATCAGGACCCTCTTTCATCTCATCTCATGTCCTATTTCCATTTGACCCGACTTTCTTATACCATGCGTCTCACAGGGGGGTACACCCCTTCCCTTTTCCCCCCGTGGACACCCTCTACTCCACCCCTCCCCCCCCAACACAGAAAACCCTGGCATCACCGCCCCATCACCCTAACCTCCACGTATCTCACATACCCTTCGCCCTTTTAACCTCTCCAGGACACAGAAGCGCTTTCCTACAACCAGTGTTTCCGAGCGGGAATATCCTCCCATGCCGTTCCCTGGAGATTTCCACAATTCCTCTTTCCATCAATTTCCCGAGTGAGTTGGCAAGGAAATCGGGGCAAATTACTCTTTGGACCCGATGACTACACTGCTCTGTGCACTTCAAGAAAAACTCAAATGTAGCAGGAAACAAATCAAAATCATTAAGCTTTATCAGAGCCGAAGTGACGTGGTTGCAATGGGCGTTTTCACCTACATTCTTAGAATTCTTGTACACAACAGTGTAGTACATAATAATTCCCCCTTTCTAATTTAAATAGTAAAATGATTGTTCAATGCCGAATTAGAAAATAATGCGCATGTTTAAGAAACTATGCTAATCTGTGCCATTCAATAAACTCCATTCAACACCACAAAATAATATTTTCAAAGAACCACGGAATTAGCCGCACAGTAACTTAAACGGAGTCACCCGCTAGTGATCACACAATTATGTGAAATTCACAGCGGAAAACTAATTCGCCTGGACTCGTAATTCCCAGTTTCCCTATGAATTTCACACCAATCTGTGACCACAGAATAAATTTAAAAAGTGCAAAGAACGCATGTTCTTTGCACTTTTAAAATTTTTTTTCACCGAATTCATCCAAAATTAAAAAGAACTATATTTCTACAGATTATATAGTGCTAGTGGACACCAGTGTCTCCATGGATCGCCTCTCTGTGTGTCCACTAATATACCTATCTATCCCTCCCCAACCTCAACGCCTTGTTGCTAGCTTATATTTCTAAATTTATTTCCTTTTCTTTAAATTATATATATATATATATATTAAACGTACTGAACACATTTTCCCGAATAGATAGGGGCTCCGAATCCCCCTCGCTTCCTCCACGAAGGGCATTTCCAGCAGGCTGAGCACCCATGCCGTAATTCCTCCCGGAAAATATGAAATAATGATCCATCTTTATTCAGTAACTTCTTACTCGTCACACTTAATTTTGCGTCAGCCTATTACAGGAGAGTATCCACCCCTTGACCAGATTGCTCGCGCCCAGGACACGTGTCTTGGTTGCTCCGCCCACAATGCGGCGTTTGGTTTATTACCAGTGGCACCAATTCTTCTAGGGTCTTTCACCGGGTTAATGGCTGCATTTAGACCTGTTTAATGCTCGAATCGAGTAGTCCTTGGTGTTATTCCCTCGATAATCGATTGCATACATCGTCTACTAACCCTTAGGACGATTTTTAACTCGAGAATCGAAATTCAAGAAGAATGATGCACCAGGAAAGTAACGTCTTATCGACGATTGCATCTTCCTTCTTCTACACAGGTCCAGTGGCCGGTTCAAATCTCTAGCTTGTCCTTACCTCGCCTTCTGAGTCTTCCTACACTTCGTATGACAATTGAAAAGTTATCACCAGAATTCTTTTAAGTTCCGTTCAGGTCGTTTCATTCATTTTTTTCCTTTTCTCACACAGTCAAATATATTTTTAATCTGAAATTCTCATTCTTCCTCTGTAGCTGGGTAGTGAAGCATTAATTGAAATTCAAAGGAGTACTCTCCTCTATGTTATCTCATTATCCACTCCGTTTCACTTGTGCTCGGTCTTGTTTCGCCTGTGTATGTTATGGTCGTTCAACTGGTAGCCTCATGAACTAATATTCAAATTTATACCCTAAAACTTTTGTTTCCAAATGGTGTCATTACTATAGTTTTCGGGACCATAAACTGTAATACCCATCAATAATAATGATGATAATTTATCCATCGAATGAACCTTATATGCACACATTACATAACAAATAAAAAAGATACATTAGGAATCCCTTTTAGGCATCGCCTGTATTTGGGATACCTAATAACAAATTAAATTTCGAATAGTTGAGAAATAAAAAGACTGAGACCAGATATGTAACAGAAATATATACATGAAAAAAGGTAACCATTTTTTGTTTGAACTCAAACTGTCGCGCATACATTTTATAGTGAGTGTTAACCATATTATTGACAAAAAAAATCCAGATTTTTACATCAAATAACCATCTTTTTACTCTGTTAAAAAATGATGTTCAACTAATTGTAACTCTTATATCATCTGACATTCTAAGAAATAATCTTGGCCCTATATAAATAAATGAGCATTTAAACAGAGAAAAATTGGGCTTGGGAAAAATATACATTGTATATAAATTAAATTGTCAAATATATATTGTTTTACAGTATACACTGTAAAATATACATTGTAACGGGCATTTTCGATAGGTCTCGCGAAACACCATTTCCCGTTCCCGATTCCCGAGCGTGTCCCGAGAAGTGTCGGGACTTCGTAAACCCTACCTACAACCTCACGTCTCCCTATATCCTTCCCTTACCCTTTTGCCGCTCGGATATACTCCCTACGACGGACTCCTCCCCACACGCCCTGGAACGACTCCCCGTTACCCTTCCCGCCCCCTCTCCCTTCTTACGCTCACAGGATCTCCGCCCCCTCCCCCTCCAACCTCATCCTCCCCCGCACGACGCCCATCCTTCTTTTCATTTTCTTTCCTCTCTTGCCCCACCTTCACCCCCCGCTCCACCCCACACCCGTCCCCCGAGCACAAAACCCTCCGCCTCCCACCACCGGGACATCCCTCTGCCCCCCCAAGACCCCCGCCAAGGCCCCCCAAACCCGACCCTTCCGCCTTCTCCCCTCCACACCCTCTCACAGCCCCACACTAATTGCACATTCTTCGCATAGTTTCCCTACAAATGCGTATCACCATGGCAGTATTAGGGTTTGGAGAAGGACGGACGGGGGCCGGGGGAGGGGGGAGTGGAAGGGGGTGAAGAGAAGGGAAGGGATGTTGGGGGGCAGGCTATGGCTTGGGAGGGCGGAGAGGAGTGACGGGAGTGTGGTGGAGGGACCTGTATACCGGGGTTCCGACCCCCGCCCCCCCACCCTTTTCGTATCCTCGAATTCTCTCCCGCCTCCCCGACCCCCGACGCTTCCCAGCCTCTCCATTTCCCTTTCTGGGCGCCGGGGATCAACTTTAGCGTCTCCTGCCGCCCCCTCTCGACCCCCTTGCCTCCGCGCCCCCCCAAACCCCGCAGGAGGCTCCAGTCCCCTCCCCCCACCCCCGCTGTATTCCCTTCCTTGCGCCTTCACCGCCCTGGGGGAGATGGAAGGAGGCGGAGGAGGCAATAGCCGAGGAGGCGGAGGAGGCGGAGTGGGGACACGAGGCGGCAAGAGGGGGAAGGGGAATGAGTGAGTACGGCGGGGGGTGAGGGGCCCCGGCCAGGAGGAGGCGCGCCTAAAACCTTGGGAAACAAAAGGCCCTAATTTACGCGTTCGCTCCCTTCACTCTCCTCCGCGTTGTCCCTTTATCGCCCTCTTTCACCTCCCTCTCTCTCTCATCCATTCTCATCCCTCGTGCAGTATCTTCGCTCGTCGTCCGCGCCGAGCGGAATTCCTCACTTACCGAATGATATTAAACAATACGCTCGCAAAATCCAGGCCAATTTGATGGGAAAGGGAAAGGTTTTAAGCATTCGACCCGAAATTATACGTTACCTACGCAACGAGATAATATATTCATGTCTCATGATGTGTGCCACAAAGCATTCTGGAAAGGTTTCATAAAATGGAAATTGTTGGCATTCCTCCTTTTTATTTCAATGGAGTCAAATATACTACTCAAGTATTTACGTCCTGGTAGGCAAGTATACTTAGTGGAATTCCGGCATGTTCAAAACCGAATAACGTAGTAATATTTCACTCTGTTTTTGTAAAAAAAACCTGTTTCAACGTAAACAAAATCATCATCAGCTTTATATTCAGATTTATTAAAAACAGTTCTGAATATAAATAAGTCATTCATCCTTTATCATAAGTAACGGTCGACGGATATTCAGAAGCAATAAATGTGCGAAAAGGGCATATATCTAATCATCATCTATTCTCCCGAGAAGAATATCTGGAAGACTAAATTTCATTGTCTTTATCTCGCCACGGAAACTTCATTAGAGGCTTACTTCAACGACCATTATACCTTGCCGAAGTAACATATTACGATATAAACCGTGAGGTAATAACATGGAAAATATTAATAAAAAGAGTACAACGAGAATTATATATTCGGGGGTGTAAATCACCAGAGTTAACAGATTTCTTTAAAGAATACTACTAGAAAGTGGTCAGTAAAATTTAAATCATCCGATAGTCTCCGTGGTTGCATTCACTACAATATTGATGTTCGTGATTCAATACCAATTGAACCCTCCCCAGCTCGAAATAAAGCCGATGATATCGCAGCATTTATACCCACACTCCTTTTAGTAAATAACACTGGCTTTACAACATACTAAAATGACTCAATTCAATCACACATTTCTTGTGCACCATGGTAATTATTTAAGGCAGTTTGAGCGAAATATCACTTCACTTAGAAATAAATGAATTTGGTCACATTTTAACGAAAACCATACTACCCATCCAAATGTTCACTTAGAAATCAATGAATTTGGTCAATTTTAAAGAGAATGTATTCCTCTTCCAAAGATTCCAAAATATCAGCCCCTTATCGAACTAATTTCTAAGATTTTCCACGACAAATACCAGCCCTTTTACATTGAAAATGGTACGGGCATGGACTTCAGAGATTTTATTTAGATCATGAGGAATTCCTAACACCTGGATATCATAAAAATAATTAACTCTGTGTAGTTTGTATGCTTTCTCAACTACACCTGAAAATAAATCAACTGATCAAAGCACTAATTTTTCAGGATCACAAAAAACCTTCCATGTTGAAGGAGTTTTAAACGCAGGGTGGGAAATAAATGAGTCAAATGAAAGACTTGTGTAGATATTTTTAAAATTTACTTAGAATTCAGTCAAAGTATATTATTACACCATTAATAATGTAATATATATTTCATGCTCCCTACAGCACCGGAAATTTGTAGGTATAATTCGAGTACGGTCTCCATAATGACTAGGGCATAATGACCATCTTGAATTCGCATGTGTATCAGCCGATAACTTGCACGGCTGCATTTCCTCAGCCCTCTATCAAACCTCCCCTCTTCATCTTTGACTTCTTGATCCCAGACTTTCTCCATGCTCCACGTTACCCACTTCACTCCCGTTTCAGATTGCGCGTCGGGCCTATTCCATTTCCTCCTTCGTCTTAAAATCGCATAACCTTCGTTGGGAGTCCCAACACCCTGAGGGAACGAAATCCCTCAGGCGTTTAAGAGCCTCCGGGTTACGAAAAAGGGATGGGCCTCTCTCTCTCTCTTGACTATGTGTGTTGCCTGCACGCCGAAATCCCGGCGTGTCTTTTTTTGCCTGCCCAGGTACTCTCTCTCTCCCCGCACAATTTATGGGGGTTGGAAGTTTATCAGCGTTAATTTCACTTCTAATTTCCCATTCTCTACTATCCTCTGCACTCCACAAGTCCCACTTTTTTCTGCCAGAATTACTAGCGCTCTTACTCTGGGACTAAAGTAAGGGGGGTGGAAGAGGAGGCACAACACCGCCCCAGGGAGCCCAGGGGCGGCGCAGGAGACGTATGGGAAAACCTTGGCTCACCGTCCTCACACTTAATGCTCCCATATAAAAACACCCCAAACACCCCAAATAAAAAAAGCAAAGAAGAGACTTGCTCAGAGAAACGCAGTGCCGTAACCGAACGAACAAGCTCAGATGTAGCTACCTTTCAGAGAAAGAAGCACACAAACAATGGACCACACACTAGATGAGCATTGAAATTTATCCATAAAATAAAAGGCGAGAGCACTTGAATATTCGAGAAGAATCCAGCGCAGGCAAATATTCTACATAATCTCTAGGGGAGAGTCAACAATAATTTTTAGCATGAACGCTAAAACCTGATTTCTAGAGTTTGCTGATTCATAAAGAAAAAAGTTTCGGCATAAATTTTATTTTTACATACGCGATCGTGTACTGTACAGAGAATGGACTTAATGGCTGTTTCGTAAGTCTACTCCTCTATACATCCACTCACCGAGTTCAAGACTACCAGTAAACAATTAAAATAACTACAAAAATATGGTGCAATCACTCTCTCGGAGTAAGTCACGAAAAAAATGTTCTCACTGGATTTGTAGATTCTATCACATTCCAGCTAGCTTTCGATCTATGAAGCGCAAAATAAATACCGTTACGTTCTATTGCAATACGAGTACTCTTTCGGCTAAGGGATCATTCAGTTTTCATAAAACAGGTCAATAAAGGTAATAACTTAAGTATTCATTTACCGATTTCGTAAACATTCGGCAAACAACACTAAGGGACACAGGGACAATGTGTCATAAGAAGGCCAATCAACTAGAGGTACAATATTCGACTGAAAAACTTATGATTTAATCTAAAAATCAAACTAGCAACATTAACTAAAAAATATAATACGCAAAAGGCACAATAATCGCTAAATGATACACAAAGGATATTCTGAGAAAAATGATACACAAAGGATATTCTGAGAAAGTGGAATACACAATTATGGCTTTCAAAAGTTTGTCGCAGTACAACATTTTTTTCTAGTTATTCATTGTAAGGGTAATAAGTACACTGTTTAATGTATGTTTAAATAGAAGAGAGTAAATAAGATGTAGATCTATAAAGACGCAAACCTCTTTATACCGACGCAATTTTTTTCTTCAATCCAGCTCCTGTCCTACCACTCTACACCCCACACAATATAAATCATATTCTCTTTCCTAGATTTTCACGCTTACGCAACATCCCTCCCTCAATCACGTCATTTCCAACGCAGGCAGTCAAAAAATGCTTGTTAATTTGCGACTCGAAATAATTTGACCATTAGAGATATTCACAGAGGGTAAGACAATGGCTACGAATCGCGGTTTCACCTCAGTACAAATTCAATGTATCAATGACCCACCTCCCTCGATCTGCACGACCATCAAGCCTGGCTCAGCGCAGAGCTTATCGGGACACTCATCGCCGCATCATTACCATTCGCCACTCGGACGCCACTTTTATTCCATCGTTATTGCTCGGATTACGAGTGCAGCCGCGGAGGAGGAGGAGTTTGAATGGAAGGTTTAAAAAAGGGAGCGTCCCTTAATCTTCCATCCGCCCAGAAAAGCCCATCTGTTTCCTCCACCCACTCTCCCCTTTTCTCGGCTAATCCCACTCCTTCCGACCTCCACACCCTGAGACTCCTCGTAGTTCCTCCAATCTTCTCCATTAGCCGCGGCACCACCTCTTCTCCGCCTTCTTCCTCAGTATTCTCTCGCCCATCTTCGCCCGAAATACAACGCGGCCCGCAGGAGAGGTTCACAAAGCGCAACAGAGCATCACGTTATTCAGGCGATCACGCCGAAACGACTAAAATTGACCCGATCAAGAGAAAAATTGCGCGGGCGGATTGATTGATGCAACAGAAATGTTTTGTTTTATTTACGGTTCGAATTTTTCCTCCTGCCGCGAACCATAATAAGTTATTTTATTGCTTTAAGCCCGGTTTTAAAATACTAAGAAACATCTTAATAATATAATAGCAATAAATTTTATTTCACCATTACATACACAACAAATCAATATATAACCATCATTTCAAAAGTGGAATTAGGATTTCCAAAGAGATAAAATCTGTTTTTGGGGATACCATCTCAACATCAAAAGAGGCAGACACTAGATACCAATCACTACCACCACAATTCACAAAGATATGTTTATTACTTTTATTTATTATTAATTATTTTGTTTATTATTAATATATGTTTATTACTATGCTCTTATTTACGAGGGTTGACCGTGAAGTAATGCCCCACATTTTTTTCTCGCAAAAACTATTCATTCTACAAAAATGAAATTTACATATATGAAAGAATGATATTTAAGCTACTCACTCTATTTTTCCACATAACCTGCTTCAAGTTCTATTGCCTTTCTCCAGCGATTCACTAGGGTCTGCATGCCCTGTCGGTACCAGTCCTCGGTCTGGTTATGAAGTCACGTTTTTACTGCGCTAATCACCTCTTCGTCGTCCACAGTAGGAATGTGGAAAAGTACTTAATGCCATTAATATCTGGTGATGACGCCCTAACATGCGTTGAAACACGTGTAGTGTATCTTTATACATTCCATTACGAAATCAATAATCATATATTATAAGGGATAGGATTAGAGACGAGTAGAGAGAGGGGGGTATTTTACAAGGGCGGCCCAAAAAGTAATGCCCCACATTTGTGTTTCTCCAAAACTATTTACTCTAAATAAATGAAATTTACACATATGAAAGAATGATGTTTCATCGACTAAAACTATTTTCCATATAATCTCCTTCAAGTTCTACTGCCCTCCTCCAGCGATTCACAATGGCGCGTATGCCCTGTTGGTACCAGTCCTCACTCCGGTTATGGAGCCAGGTTTTCACTGCACTAATCACCTCTTCGTCGTCCAAAGCAGTGGTTTGGAATAGTGATTTGAGTTATTATTCAAAATGGATTAGAAAAGAAGAGAACGTAAGCAGCAATTTGTATTCTTTCACGTCTTTAGTTTGTGCCAGACCTATTTGCGAGCATAATCTTGCTGTATTTCCTCTGCAAAGACCACAAAATTGGCTAGAGGGCTCAGATATATGATACGGTAGGATTATGATAACCTGATAAGGCTTTGCGGCCAATGGAGATGCATGTCTGGATGACCTCATCAACGCACTGATTTCTGTTATTAGATTGTTTAAAAAGATGTGTGGCTTTTCTTTTTGGGCAACCATCGAACAGCGTTTAATTCAATTAACCGGAAGTCTAAATTAATATTCAAAACCGACACTCACACAGTAGCAGGGTGGAGAAGTACTCAATGTCATTATTAAAAATGTATTGTTAAAGAAGAGAGATTACGAAGCAATTTACATTCACTTACGTGTTTAAATGGGGCCATTTTCACGCAAGTCATCTGACATTTGATCGCTATGGGGTCATGAATAAATTGATATAAATAATTTATCTCAACTAGTAACTAAAGACAAAAAGACAAACACTTGGAATATTTTAAACGAGAAATTCACGTGAATGAGAGAAATCACATCAATAAACGCTGTTCAAATATAAACTGTGCGAAGGAAACAAGCAAAAGGAAATATTTAAAAAGCTATGTTCCTGCCTTAGAGCTGTTAAAAGGATGGATGCATAAAGCTAGCATCATCTCAAGCAATGGAGAGATAGCAATGAAGTTTCTGTAAAAGAATGGGATAGTATTAGTAATCGATTTCAGCCTAACAACTAGAGTGCTTATTAGTATGGATAGGCTCAGTATCGCCAATAATTCAACAACCTATTATTTTATTTTATGAAATTGAATCTGCAACTCCATCTAAACTATGAAGTCTCATAATATGACAGGGTCGGATATGAATTATTTATCTCAATTAGTAAGTGACCTATTGCATTCGTTTATTTTTCAGAGCCTAATATTCTACGAGGAACAGGTGAAGTATGCCTCATTTAGAGTGAGATCGCGATAATAAACATGGACAAAGTGAAAATGAATCTCAAATATCTCCCATCCGAATAAAAATTTCAACTAGTACCTGTCTTCACAAATTCAGAAGCTCCCACCCAATATATATTACGAAACTATATGGGAAGGTAAAGGTCTCAAAGGGTGAGAAATCAATGAGTATATAATTAAAATAAGGGGTACGTTAAAAGTTCTTTTCCAGCCTAACAGAGGGCGAAAATATAACATAAGCTGTCGCACGCTGATTTATTGACCCACCAATCTCTCTCTCAACAGCTTGTGCCCTTAGGAGACCTGTCATACAACTCAGACGGCCGACGAGTGGATTTTTGACACCCATTACCTTCAAACACGCATGTCATCTCGGGTCATTTTTTTCATAAAAAGGTAATTTTTTAAATCCCTCTCTCATATACTCGAGGGGAATAAAGAAAACTCATATTTTTTTCCATTTCCACTAAAGACGACTACCCACTCCATCGCCCACGCGAAAAAAAATTCCTCACGAGTTTCTTTTTATATTCTCGCTCCTGTCCTTCCAACAGTGTGTCCATGGAGATAAAGGCAATGAGAGGAGGGAGAGAGAGGGAGAAGCCGAATTAAAAAAGCTCACGAGCGCGAGACTTTCCTTAACATCCCACCCCTGTAGTAATTTCGGGGCCATATGATTTTTCGCTCGTTCCCCGTTTATTTTTCCGCTGTCCGCAAGGAGGTGTGTGCGTGGGAGTGGAGAACTCTTCCCAGGCCGCTGAAACCTCCCGCGTCACCCGTGTAACAAGGTAATCGACACAGAATGAGGGACGCGGATTTTTATTTTCACATTTCATCCCTCGCAATTTTTTTCTCCGGCGTTAATTTTTTTAACGGTAAAGAGATTAACGTCATGTTTCATATTTTTCCCCAAAAACTCTCCCCCACTCGACGGCACTTCGTTTTCTTTCACCGGGCGAGTCCATTGCGTCCATTTCATCCTTCTTCCACTTTTTATTTCCCATCTCCATGAGGTGGAGCACTGTCTCTCTCCCTCTCTCTCTCTCACGATGACCAAAATTTCATCGTTCAGAGAATAAAGAGCGGAGGATACCCGCTTTATGTCAAATGAGACTGAATTGCATGCAGCTCCTTCCCTAAATGGTTAGGATATGCTTCGCAGCAGTGGCAGCAATCGTAAAAGGCGACCGAAAACAATATTCATTGACATCATTGTACATGGATGCTATTACAAAGGTGCAGCTTCCACTACTTTGGAGCAAACAATTACAAATTTACAGAGCTGGGCAGTATTACCAATACGATTTTGAAGTATTTTAAAATACGTATTTGAAATACATTTGCATTTTTTATTTCAAATACATCTGTATGCATCTTGTAATTTGTATTTCAAATGCATTTGGAGCAGTACTTTGTATTTCAAATACTCCTCGGAAAGTATTTAACCAGCCCTACATATTTTATCAAAAAACAAGAATTTTCTCTCTTCCCACTTAGCTATATGGTAGTGAAACATGGGTACGTCAGGATAGACATAAGAGTAGATTAAACGCCGTGGATATGAGTTATCTGAGGAGTATTTGGGGCAAACGTAGGATGGATAGGGTCAGGAATGAGTGGGTCAGGAATGAATGCGGGTTAAATGCTCCAGTAATAGACGTGTATGAAAGGAGTGTGCTTCGTTGGTTTGGCCATGTTGAGAGAATGGATGAGAGTCGAATAACGAAACAGATATATGCGAGTGGAATGAATGGTGTGAGAGGTAGGCCGAGAAAGTTGTGGATGAATGTGATTGAGGAAATTCTTAGGAGGAGGAATATGAGGAGTTTTCAAAAGAGGAGGGCGTGTATGAAACAGTGTATGGGGGTAAATGAGGCAAAAGAGGTTTGCAAGGATAGGTCAGTATGGAGGAAATTATTGAAGCAGAGTTAGATGTAGAAATATATATTTATGAGTGAAACATTTTGACTGTGCCTACCCCGGAAGGGAACGGCGTGATGGGTATGTATGTATGTATTGGGAGAAAGTTGTACCACCAAGTGCGTAGCCGTGTGGACGATTGCGGGGGATAAGAGGGGAAGTCTGTACGCTATGAGAAATGGATTCCGAAGGATTTGCTGCGGAGTAGCTCTAATAGATGATGCTCCAAATAGTCAACTGAGGGAAATAAGGAGAGTAGACAATATTAACTTAAAATAGAGAACATTATCATTTATAGTTTTAGACGCATAATAAGAATTCAATAGCCAAAAATTCCAGAAGCGTGTTTTAATTGCATACCAATATCATCAATTAAGAGGTACTTGGCAACCATTCAGTTTTATTGGGACCTTCATGGTGTCTATATCAAGGAATGTGAGGATTTGTGATTTTAAAATATTAATAAGTAGCACAACTTTCACAAAAAATGATTTAAAATGCTTAACACTAGAATAAATAATGACAATACCAACTATGTTTAAATCCACAGAGTTCTTTAATGGTACAACTGGTTTCTACGCTACTGCGTTGCCTTCCAGCCTGCGTTACTGCGCATCTGAAGATGACCCAGTAGCGTTGAAAATAGTTGTACCAATAAAGAACTCTGTGAATTAAAACATAGTTGATATTGTCATTATTTATTCAATAATGGATTTTCACAAGGTTACGCCTGAAATGATTGACTTTAACACAAGAATACAAAGTCCGGAAATGGATAGGCCAGGCACGACAGGGAAATCCAGCAGTCTTTCTCAAATACAATTGGAAACTGAATTCTTTTAGCTAACAATTTCTCGACTTCAACCAACAATCCACCAAGCCTCCGAGATTAAACCTCAATGCCGTAGCGAGAGCATATAGAGCACAACAAGTGTCATGTTCAACAGCCAAATTCAGAATTTTCACGGGGTGGAGCGAGATCAACCAATACGCGGCACTTCGAGGCGTCGAGATAATTGAAGCGGAGACGGATGCTGGGGTTTAAGTAAAAGAAGGGCGGAGGAAGAGTAGCTGAAGGAAGAAAGAGTTGAGGGCGCCACCGAGAAGGGAGGATTTCGGGGGCGGGAGGGCAGGGGGAAAGAGAGCACGTCACTGTTTACACCACGGTCGCCCGGGTAACCCGGCTAACTTCGTTAAACCTCCAGAAATTTCGCAACTCACCGATGCACGGCGAAGCGGAGCGGGTCGACAGACAACGAACGCTCTTGGGGGGGTGCGGAAAGAAGAATGCATGGCTGCCGCCGACAAAAGTGGGGGGGGGGGAAGGACGGAAGGGTTGGTCTGTGGGGGGTGAGGAGGAGGTTAAGTCAGGCGGAAAAGGGGGCGAGTAGAGAAAGGCGCACTTTAGGGTATGAAGGAGGACGGCGAAGTGTTGTAGGAAGTGGGGGAGTCGATGAAGGATGAGGCCGAGGAACCGGAGTGATCAGAGCTTAAGGCCTGGAGCTCGAATCCGCCATAAGACGACCACAGCGACACTTGGAGCGACGAAGTAGATTGGTAGTGGATCTCCAGATAGGATAGGCAAGGCTTATCGACGAAAGAATGTTCTTAAATCTTCAAGTACTTTAAATAGGTAAATTTTTAATCTAATTGGGTATCATGAATACCAATTTACAGTATTTTTCAGTCACCACAGTACAAGTTTCAGCAAAAAAAAAATTTTCAAGTATAACTTATGCCATAATAATTTTTAACTTATTTCGAGGGTTTTTGTCAAATTTTAAGCGTAAAACATCACATAAAAACAACTCCTTTGCTAACTTTTTTTATAATGGACCAAATAAAAATGACTTTGTTAACTCCACTAGAGGTTTATTAGCACGACACTTCGTGTCATCTTCAGGAAGAAGATGTTGAAGACACCTGAAGATGACACGAAGAGACGAAACCCGGGCCATGCTAATAAAACTCTGGTGAAGTTAACAAAGTCATTTTTATTTGGCCCATTATGGATAATTTCCACAAAGTAAAACCTGTAACCATTTCCTTTGTAACTTTTACCACTCATAAAAAGCGATATTGCAAAATTACACCAAGTTCAAGCTGCACGAGAGCCCTGATTGCATTCGACCGTTTTAACTCGTCCCGAGTTAAATTGAAGATTGAGAAGCGGTAACTACTTGCTGATTCTAACAAGCTTCGCAATCACTCCCCACTGGACAAGGTTGAATCTACATGTGGGGTATTAACTTCGAGTGGAATCCGCAGGGTACGAAGGAAACAGCGAGCGGACAAGTGCCTTCTTGCACGGCATTGAACAAACAACAGCTGTCGGAATCCCATCGGATAACAAGTTGGCTAGGAACACAGCAACTCACTTGAGCGAGATAACATACTCAAACAGCTAAAAGTAGATTAGACTTGAATAAGTTGGTTCTCCGAGATAATTACGTCATTTCTGCGCTGTTGAATGAATAGATTTATAAGGCAATATAGTTCAATCCATAGTGTTAGTTTGTTTCCTGATTATGATCGTTGGAGGCTCATGCTTAAAAATAAATCTCGAGTTTAGTCAATAAGTTTTTTGACCCTTATTTTTAGATGCTGATTAAAAGTTCTGAAGAGCTCCAAAATGAATCCCATACTCCATAGGTACTACTAGCAGATTTGGGCACGATGGATGGATTGACGACATTCTGAGATGTGATTACTTGTTGAAGATAGGGATAGAGGGAACAATTCCGCATTAAGTTTGGAAAATGGAGGGAAATTATAGTCACCCTTTACTTAACGATGGGAGGCAATCGATAGGAAGAGTTTTTGAAGAAAAAGATAACTACGGTGATTTAATACTGAAAATCATAATTTTGCGCAGGACGCGCAGGAGAGAAATTCCACGCTCGATGAATTTATAGGCAGGACCGCCCAAGGATTTGCCATTCATGTGATGGGAAACCAAGATACCCGCAACCTGGAATCTCTTCTCCTCATCCTTGCAACGGAAATGTTGATTTTCTAAAAAGTTTCGGGAATAAATTAGCCATTCTGTTCACTGAGTGGAGGGTGCGGGCAAGATGACTTCCGTCCAGAACCCTTTTCTAACTTCTGTTACCCTGCTAGTACCTTCTTGCCTGATTCGAAAACCCCGTTATTGCCCAGTGGACTTGAAATGACCCCACTCCAAGCTCAGCATAAAAAAGAGACGAATACACCGACTTCACCTCCTTCCATGCATCACTTCTCCAATCGCTCCTCCACGTTCGAAAAACCATCCCAAAACTCCCAACTACCCCCTCCCCGATCTCATCTACCTCCCACTTCCCCTTTCCTCCCCTGGCCCATATTCCCTTCCCTCAACCATAACCTCCGATGAAACTCGCGGCCACACAATACATAAGGTAATCCCCTCAATGTGACGGAATAATATTGAAGCAGGGAGGCGAGAAAGAGAGGTAGGAGTTTGGAAGAAGCCCGGAAGAGGTCACAGAGAAGAACATGAGGTACACGAGGGGGTGAGGAGGGAAAGTGCAAGAACGGGAAGACAAACAAGGAGGATACAAGGGGCAACATTGCGAAGAGAAATTTTACCATCACCGTGCAGATGATACGTTATAAAAAATAATAACTCTTAGAGGCGAAAATTACATGGGAGTGTAAAAAAATAAGCTAAGAGTCGGAAAAATCATTTTCAAATGGAAATGAGTACAAAAATGGGCTGATTTAACATAACCTGAGACCTCTAAATTGGCCCTAGAATACGAGAATCATAAAACACTGATGAGAGATGAGTAAAAACTCTCATAACGAGGTGTTTGAAACTGGTACGGAGGCATCCGCGGTTATTTAATGACCGTATTCCCTTCGGGTTTTTGCCGCGTCGATCCATTTTTGGGGGACAACAGTTTCGCCTGCCTTCCAGCTGGCTTCGTCAGGTCCTAAATGAAATGCAGATCATTTTCTTAACGGTATTAGTCAGGTGCGCGCTCATTGGCCGGATGGGAATTCGAAATCGATTGTTGGAAGAGCCGTGTAAACGTTTAAGCTAGCGGATAGCCGTCTTCTCTATTAAACTTCTCTGTGTTCTTCGCTATTTCGATAGCTTCCCTTATTAGCCGAGGGAAATACTTATTTTCTCTGGCGATGATCCACCCGTTAAAATTAATTACATGGCCAGGTTCCGAAAATGCGTGCTCTGCGACTGCGGAAAGGCGAAAATTGTTCTTTTCGGTTGGTCTTAGATGTTCTTCCAACCTGCATTTCAGGGATCTAGATGTTTGCCCGATGTACGGTTTTCCACAGCTGCATTTAATTTCGTGCACTCCTTCGTAAATATCCGATGGGAGACGATCTTTTCATTTCGAAGGAGGCCAGAGGTCTTCTTGTCGCTTCGGAATCTGGTCAATACGTCGTGCTTGGCGAGAACTCTTGCTATTTTTTGCGAAGTCCCGGCTACGTAAGGTAAAATAACGTAGGCCTTAGCCTTCTGTTTTTCATCCATAGAAGTATGCATGGAAGCGTAGTCCCCCAAAAATGGATCGACGCGGCAAAAACCCGAAGAGAATACGGTATTGGAAACTGATTTATAAGATCAAGGGGACGGGTGAAAAGAGAAACAAATAAGTAAACAGACATCACATTGTAGGGCATTTGGAAATATCGAGAGGAACCATCCGTAAAATAATGATATGATAATTATGAAACAGCTCATTAAAAAAGGACAGTGAAAGATGTGATTATTGCAACGGTGCCATACTGCGAACCATTACACATAAAGGGTCATGAAAGAGAACCAGGCGGGTTGGAGACAACACGATATTTCATAATTTTAGAAATTGTATAATATGAGGGATGGACCCTAAACAACAATTCAACAAGAGCAAATGGGGATGACGGTTAAAGAAATAGAATTCACCATGAAAAGTCCCCAATGAACCCCTGTAATCGAACTAATTTGGCTGGGTGATGCGACAAGCTAACACAAGACTAGCAATAAACACATCCGGGACAGATACTGGTCACATCAAATGACAATTTTTATCTCTTTAGTTTAAGTATATCTATACTCCCGTACGTGTGACCGTGTGCCGTGTCATCTGGGTATTCCGCAGACATATGGAAAAAAAATCTTTATAAATACATTAAATGAGAGCTTGATATGGAGCGTAGCGCTGTATGGTGTAGAAATGTGGACCCTCAGAAGGGAAGATGTGAATAGGCTGCAGGTATCTGATACGAGGATGAGGAGAAGGGTGGAGATGATGAGGTGGACGGAAAGGAAGACGAACGAAGAAGTGCTTGGGATGGTGGGCGAGGAAAGGAAACTTATGAATGAAATCCGGGATAGGCAGAGTAGGTAGCAGAAGGATGTAATAAGGGGCGATGGGTTGCTCAAGAGAGTGATAGAGGGAAGGATGTTGGGGAATCGGGGAAGGAGAAGAAAAAGAATAGGTTTCATGGACAGGATGAAGAAGGGCAGATCGTATGCTGAGGCGAAAAAGGATATACTAGAGATAGATAGGCCCTGGAAATTGTAGAAAACCGAGAGGAGATTCTCTGACATTCAGCAAACCTACCTTACCCGGTAAAATACTTTTAAAATTTAAATGATCAAGGAATAGCTTTCTCTCTTCATCCCCCATGATTCACCGCCCGCCCACGACCCAGCCAATGCTCCATTCCCAGCCCAAATCCTAAAATAGAGCGTCATCTGCGGAAAAGTGTTTTCAAACACTGCAATAGGTGAATTGCTCATTGTGGCGTGTGTGAGTGAGCGCTCTCCTCGGACCGCCGAAGACACACAAGGGTGGGCCTCACTGGGCGAGGCACGAAATCCATTCTCCGCGGTAAAACAATAAAGACGCCCGTCTCCGAGCTTCTTTTATGGGAAGCAGCGTGGATTCGAGCTTTTTTACTACCTCCCATTTACTATTTAGGGCGCCTCAGAGGGTACTACCTCCTCCCTCTCCCTCCGTAGCCAAAGATCCCTGCGGTGTCACACAGGAGAGATTGCCGTACACATGGTGGAGGATGGAGAGGAGGAGTGCGGTTAAGGCTTGCGTGGACGAGGAGGTTGATTGCCAGCCGAAAATTGAGAGCCGATGGAGGAGGGGGGGAGTCGCATGGGTGGAGGGAAGATTGGGGGTACTCGTCCACCCACACAAGTACCTACTCCTCAACGTGGAGAGAGACGGCCATGGCATTTGCTCTGCGCTCCCCTTCACGGCCAATGAAGCATGTGAGAGAGGAAAATGGGCGACTATGGGCTCAGCGAGAGGAATGAAATCGGTTTCGGAGGAGAATGCTAAAGAAATAGAGCCTAGTGAGCACATTTTTGTTTTCGCAAGTTCCTAATCCTAGATATAATACTGAAAAAACTGACATTGGCGCTAGGATTATCAGGTAGTTTGAGGGTTATTTTTCTCCTGTCTTAACTAAGACCAAATCCGAATATTATTCTGTAATCTAAGCAGTTAAAGAAGCACAAAGCAAAGAATATGATATTAACGACGATTAATGTTGATTTACGAGTATATGAGTAACTTCTCACCCAATAAACATATTTATGGCTTTAGCTGGAATCACACCGACCACTGAAAACTCCTCTACATCCAAAGTCTTATCTACTGAGACTTTTTAAAAGGTATGATAGCCAGACGCATTTTAGTTTTCTTTTAGCCGTTGAGAAAACATATAAACTTCAAAAAGTTTTATCTCCTGCGGGATCTGTGCCTCAAAACTTCCTCGGTTGGCGACGGAGGACACATTAAAACATGGGCAAGGAGGAAAAAAATCTCTGAACACCCGGTAAAAAATTGACTTCCGTTTTGATATTTTAAGGAACTTGCGTACATTTTGCAAGTATTTATTACATGAGAAAACTCATAGCAATGGGATTGAGCGAAAATTGAGAAAAATTACCATTTCAGTCTTCAGCGGTGCACATATCTAAAAATTTGACCGGGACCAAAGCTCTCTTGCCTCTGAGCTGTGCGGACGTGTTTTCTTCCCCCTTGAAATGGTCTCCTGCCCGGTGTGCAATAAGCCGGTGTCGCGACACCAAAGTTCAGTGCGAAGAGTGTTGCGGCCTATTCCATGGCGAATGTACGAGGATGGGCGACAAAGAGATAGAATTCCAGACAAAAAACAGCGGCATCTGGCGATGTGACACCTGTGCATCCGCCAGACGTACATCATTCCGACCGCCAGACCAGCAGCCTGGGGCAGAGGTTCCGCATCGGACCCCGCGTCCTCTGAGACCACCTTCGCTGATCCTCAACTGGCGAACGTCATGCTGCGGGAAGTATTGGATCGCATTAGCTCTGTGCAGGCCAAACAAGATGAAATCATCAACGTGGTAAGGGCTAACAGTGCTTCATTAGGTGATCTGTCGAAGCATTTGGAGACGCTCAAGAGTGAATTGGCTGCGGTGTGTAATAAACTGGAAACAGTGGAAGCCGAGAATAGGGATCTTAAAAAGAGAATAAGTGATCTGGAAGTGAAAATCAATAAGAACGAACAAGACAATAAAATAAATGTCCTCGAAGTACGTGGTGTGTCATTAACCACCGGTGACAGTTTAAGCGGGACAATTCTGAAGCTCGGGACGGCATTGGGTGCGGAGGTGAAATTGGAGGACATTGATCAAGTTTTTAGGCCACGTTCCTCGCATAATTCGGAAAATTCCATCACAGAACCTCCCATTATAGTCCGTTTCACAAGACAATGTGTAAGGGATCTTCCTGAACAAAAGACAAGCTCGAAAGGACTTCAATGCCCGCGACCTTGGTATGGATTCCTCTTACCCAATATACATTGATGAGTCACTCACACTCGCCAACAAGAAGTTACTCGCGTCGACCAGAGAGCTAAAGAAAGCGGGAAAGATCAAGTTCGTCTGGATCAGAGGGGGGAAAATTCTAGCGAGGAAAAAAGCAGGATCCCCCGTCAACATTATAACCAATGAAGACCTAGATTATTTTTTATGGGTAATCTTGCGAGGGAAACTGCACTACCAGCCACGCCTTTCCCTTCGCACGAGGACATAAAAATACCCCACGTCAATGCTCAGTCACTCCCAGCTCACATCGAAGATTTCAGGTCCTATTTCTGTAATAACAATTATCATGTAATCGGTGCGAGCGAGACGAGGCTTCAGCAGTCAATAAACTCTGACTCGGTTTCCCTACCCGGATACGTATTATACCGGAATGATCGAGAAGGAAAACGAGGAGGAGGGGTTGGAACTTATGTTCACTCTTCATTGAGAGTCAAATGTGTTAGTCGATCGTCTAATACATACAAAAACAAGCCTGAGAATATCTCTCTCGAAGTCAGCTGCCTACACTCAAAACTATTCGTGTCAGTTGTATACAGACCACCAAAAGCAAGTGGCTTGCTTGAATTCGAAAACTTTCTTGTCAGTACGGTCCCTAGGTATGAAAACATCGTAATTATGGGTGACCTCAACATCAACCTTCTAAAAGAAACGGCGGATAAAGATTCTCTCCTTGACTTGGTACATGGATGCGATTTGAGTATCGTTCCGATGGAGCCAACCTGCCACACGAAGAACACCAGCACTATTAGATCTTATCTGTATTGACGACCTCAGTAAAATTACATCCCCAGGTCAAACATCGGACCCCCCTCTTTCCTGTCACGATCAAATATATCTAACCTATAAAAATATGGTTCCATCCTTCCTGCCAAAAATTATAACTTTCAGAGATTTCAAAACATTTGACGAAGAAAAATTCATCACTGACCTCTGCAAGGTTATCTGGTCCTCCGTCAATGAGCAGATTTCGATTGACAACAAAGTCACAACCTTAAATTCCTTGCTCCTAAACACTGGACTCGCACGCTCCAATCCGAAGTAAACGTGTCACCCACCCACCGACACCGTGGCTCACTCCAGAAATAAGGTTAAAAATAAAAGAGAGAAATATTACTAGGGCTATGTTTCAGCGTTATAAAGATTCGGGTCTCTTCACCACGTACAAAACGCTGCGCAAGTAAAAATTCTGACTCGACCACTATGTGGAAAACCATTCGCAATCTCGGCATTATACCTCCGAAAACCAATAAGAATACTCCAAATATTCATCTAGATGTATTAAATAACCACTTCGTCAAAAGCGAACCGAGAACATCCCTTAAACCCCACACTCCCCCACCATTTAATCAAAAACAGTTCAATTTAATCAAAAACGAAATCTCTCACGCTCTACCTTCCTCAGTTACTAGCGTATGCAAAAAAATCACATCAAATGCCAAAGGCCATGATATGATCCCCATATCTTGTATCAAAAAGGCTCTCCCGGTCATACTTCCCTCATTATCGAACATAATTGATGCCTCCCTTCAAACTTCACAGTACCCTGTGATCTGGAAGCACTCACTTAATCATCCAATTCCTAAATGCTCTGAGCCAAAGAAACCGGCAGATTTCAGACCAATTGGCATTATATGTGCGTTTGCCAAGATATTTGAACGAATAGTATTTCAGCAACAAAATAGCTACATTTCCAAAAATAATCTATTAAATACCCTGCAGTCTAGTTTTCGTGTTAGCCATAGCACCCAAACGGCGCTTTTGAAAATCACTGAGGACATAAGAGGCGCAATGGACAGGTGTCAAGGGACGATTTTGGTCCTATTTGATTTCTCCAAAGCTTTCGCCTCTGTTTGTCTGTTTGTCATGCATTGCTCCTCCGCAAGCTGAGTGGCTTAAATTTTTCTAAGAGCATCGTCGACTGGTTCCGGTCATACCTCAACGGTCGCACTCAAGCTGTGGTGGGTGCAAATAATACGCAATCAAATTGGATTCCAAATTCCACCGGTGTTGTCCAGGGCTCCGTTCTCAGCCCTCTCCTCTTCTCGTTATTTATAAACGATCTGCCCAATGTCATTAAGTATTGCAACTATCACTTGTATGCCGATGACTTTCAAATATATCGCCACTCATCAGTATCAGATATAATCTCTTCCATTTCACTAATCAATGAGGATATCGAGCGAATCATCCACTGGGCGCAGAATAACAATTTAGTGCTAAATGAAAGCAAAACAAAAGCAATATTAATCGGGAGCAATCACTTCCTGTCCCAAATAGACCTCGAATCTCTGCAAAAAATTCACATTGGAAGTTGTACACTCCGTATGAAGAAACAGTCAAAAACCTCGGTGTTATGTTTAATCTTACCCTTAGCTGGAAGCCACAAACCCAACATGTAAGGCGTAAATACCTAGGATCTCTACACCAACAAATAGAGCGAAGGAGATATTACCCCCTGATATACGTTCTATTTTGGAAAAAAAACGTTTAGGTACTACACAGTGAAAATTTCTAACGTTGTTGACGGACAATTATTTGTATGCACAATTTTCAAACTTATTTAATTAACCGACCAAGGTTTCAACGCATAAGTGTCATTATCAAGGTCTTTCCACAGGCACTAACGTGTTAAAATCTTTCCAGGCCAACGAAGTAATGTGAAAATAGTGAAAAGGAAAAGTTGTTCACAATAGTTGAATTACAATTGTTCCAAATAAATGCTCAGGGCAACTGTTCATAAAAAATAATAACATTCATAACACTCACTTATTTTCTACACCTAACCAACCTGCACGCGTCTCCATAAGCTGCAGCCACAACCTAATTGCATGGGCCCTCCCTTCTACATGAAAAATTCAAACGGGAAACCTCCCTTCTTTGACACTCTCCTGTCTCCTCCCTGCCTACTTCCCCGAGTGCCACCACCAAAATTTTCGCGTTTAGAGGAGGCACTAATACTTCTACCACGACGCTTCAACCATTGCCAACCCTGCCCCTCCCACTCAAAGTCTCCAAAACCAACCTGCACCCCGCATTCCCAGAGACGGCGGGGAGAGGGGGAGGGCGGGGCACACACCTCCAACCGCACCCTTGGGACTTCGAACACCGAACCGTCACCAACCTCCCACCCCGCCATCCTCCCCGTCACTCCTCCCGGTGTCTGTCTCCGCTCTTTGGGGTTGCCACCGAAAAACCTCCTCTCGTGTCACGGAGCGGGAGATTGGGTTTTAAGGGAAGGCGGTTTTGGGTGCCTCTCCTTTCAACCCGACGACGACCAAGAAGCACGGGCCGCGTTCTTCCCGGAGACAGGGAGAGCGGGATGAGACTGACAAAAGGAGGAATTGGGAGAGAGAAAATGCGGGAGTAAGGAGAAGGGAAACAATAACCGAAGAGAAGAAGGAGAGCAGGGACGGAGAAAGGTTAAAAGAAAACGCGGCCGAGGATTCAGCAAAGAGATGGAAAACTGAAAAAAAGCATCAATTCTTCACTCTAAATCAAATGCTCGACAGGGAGAGATGGAGAGCTATAGTCTGCAATCATAGAATTGAACGATCAATGATCACTTTCGTCATTCTTTCGGATAAACCGGAAATAACGAGTAAGTAGGTACCATGTCCTGAAGGTACTAACATGTATCGAGAAATCGCCAAAAATCACACCGCCACTTCCATAGAAATCAATTTCTATTAGTGAGGCTACTTCAAGACGCAGGTGGATACCACAATAGCAATACGTTCGAGAGAAACTTGAGAGAATTCGGTGGCGCGTTCAGCAACGAAAGATAAACACTTCTTTTTAGTCGTTATTTCTATTTCTTTCATGACATTGCTCTTTCTATACCCACTCAATCAAACGTAAATTTTCTACCCGTTTTCTCCACAATCCCTCCTTATCCAGCAGTAAAAATACGTACCAAAATTTTTACGGTCATTGCAGAATCTGAAAATCTAGAACGTCTACATTTAAACATGTATTCGTCCCGACTCTTTCATTTCAATCTACTTAACCCGTACATTAACCTAATACGTATGCTATTAATTTCAAAGAGGTGGCTGAAGAGAAAATTGTAGAAATTATGAAGTGTATAGAAGAATAGAAGAGAAAAGGCCCATTTGGAACACGACAGAGAAAAGAAGAACAAGATGGATTGAACATACCCTGAGACAAAATGAGTTTGTGAGGAACATGATTGAAGGCAAAATAGAGAGAAAAGTCCCCAGAGGAAGACCCAGGCATACGATCATGGACAAAATAAAGAGGAAAGTACATATAAAGAGATACCAGGAGATAAGAGAACTAGCATTAGATAGGGAAGGGTGGAGGGCTACAGTCAACCAATCTTAGGATTGAACAACCAATGAATGAATGCGAAAGTACGGAGGATATCCATCGATCTATTAAAACCATTGGTTCGTGAAGAATCGATATTAAAACACACATGTCAAGTTATTCTCAATCTCTTTCTAAAATACATGTATTCGTCAGAATATATCAGGACATTCAGGATTCAAATCCAGATTGCATAGCAAAGCATTAGATAGGGAAGGGTGGAGGGCTGCAGTCAAGCATTCTTAGGATTGAACAGCCAACCAATTATTTCAAAGAAATGAGAGATTAAGTCAAATATTGGACGAAACATTCCTCCTTAATAGAGAATGCGAAACCTACAAAGTTTTCAAAGAACCCTAAGCATCGCACGTCCCTGCAACATACAGTGCAAACATTACGGTCAAATCAATGTCGGCCATAAAATGTGTTTGAAACAAAACAAAAATACTCCGCGTAATTACTATAAACACTCCACGACAGTTATCCCACTCGATGGACTTGGGAAGGAGAAATGGCGGAATTCAGTGAAAACCTCGCTTCACTCCCCACTTTCCTTCGTCCTCTCTCATTCTCCTTACAAAACGCAAGAGAGAAAGAAAAGAGATAAGAATGGAACGGAGCAGGAGAGAAAATTAAAAGCCACGAAGGGAATTCGGAAAGAGGAAAAGTGGGCGGTGGAGGCTGAGAGGGCGGGAGTCGAGATGAGGAGACGGGAGTATCAGGAGAATGAGCCGGGGGGTGGAATGGGGAGAGGGTGGCAAATAAGGGGAGGTGGAGAGGGGAGGGAGGGTTTGAAAAAGGCGAGTTGGGAGGAGAAAATAAAAAAAAACCTCCCGAGGCTAAAGGGACGTGCAAAGGAATTTTAAAGAGATGCTAAGGTTTTAAAAATAAGGAAGAGGAGGAAAAATAACTCAAAGAGAGCGGGACAAAAATGGTGGATGGTCTGAAGCTCAGAGATGAAACATGAAATCGTCACACAACAATTTTGAGGACCTTTATATTTTCAATTCAAAAATCGTTCCGCTTCAAATCCTCATAATTTTTTGAGCAGTAAATGTGTTAACTACTTCGCGTACTTCCGAGGAAAAAACAAGAAAAGAGAATTTCAATTACGTTAATTAACCTCGAAAAAAATTCTCTTTTGTCTGTGTTTATTTGGTGAGAAAGTGACTTTCCCCTGCGACGTCGAGAGAAAGAAAGGAATATAATTTGAAAATTCCTGAAATGTTTCGACATGGATTAAGAACCTATAGCGGCACCGCGATACGCATGGAGTAACCACATTTTCAAAAAATAAACTCAGCAATTATCCACGGAAAATTTCCTTGGTCAAGAGGCGTAACGGAGAGGACTAATGCGCGGGATACAATGAAAAGGTATATACAATATCGGACTCAACTCCTTAAGGTAGTTTGAGCGAAATACCATTTCACCTAGAAATCAATGAATTTAGTCTCATTTTAAAGAGGAAAGTATCTCACGCTTCCAATGATGCCAAAATATCAACCACTTACCGACCTACTTTCCGAGACTTTTGGCGCAAAATACAAGCCCTCACACATGGCATATGGTACGTGCATGCACTCGAGAGAGACCTGTTTTAAAGAAAATGAGGTAAGACATATACCTAGATCTCGTCAAAAAAATAAGTCAGTAGTTTGTATGTTTTCTCGACAAATTTTGAAAAGAAATCATATTGCTTCCGCAGTAATTTTTTCAGAATCAAGCAGAAATAAGCAAACCTTCCGTTGTGAAAGAGTTTTAAACGTACCGCGCGACAAAAATGAGTCAATTTACAGACTAATAGAGATATTTTATTCAGTTTATTAGAATTTTAGTCATGTTAAAGTATTGTACTCACAATGCAATATTTAATTCATGTGCCTTAAAGCTGCTGAAATTAAAACGTATATTTCGAGTATGGTTTGGACTAGGAAGCTATCTCGCTTAAACTACCTTAAGAGGAAGAACTTATAGTAATGGTGCAGACATGAAATAACATATTTTTCACCATCCGAATAATAGCACCATCTCCTCAAAAAATTAAGTGTGTAATTATTATGTTTTCTCAACTATTTTTGAAAATTAATCATATTGTCACCGCAGTAGTCTCTTCGGGATCACAAAAAAATCTTCCGTTATGAAGAAGTTTTAAGCGTATCGCGCGAAAAAAAGAAATTTTCAATTAATTACTTATAAATTCTGTCATATAAAACGATATTAATGCACCATTAATTTTGCAATATTTAATTCATCCTTCCAACAGCTGGTGAAATTAAAACGCATTATTCGAATATGGTGTCCATTATGATTAGGGAACTATCTCGCTCGCACTACCTTAACGAAGATATATTGGTTTAAAAATGATGAATTTCCTCGCTGAAATACATATACATATATGTCTAAATTATCATCAATATCATGACTATTAAACTATCCTGCTCAAACTACCTTAACTATACGTGACTTATTAAGAAATATCAGAGAAAACCCTTAATATGGTTAAATTTTCAACTTTAAGAGTAAAAAGAAACTTAAGGCTTTAGTATTTCCCGTTATTTTTATACTTTTTCCTTCATTTTATACACCTAACTCATGGATTTCACGAGAGTTTAGGCCTTGTTACTGGGATTGACATAAATTTCAACTTTTTCCTTTTACGATTGCAACTGGCCTACAAATACGGTAACAGGTATGAAAGTAACAAAAGGACCAACGACAACTTCATAGTAGGGCCATATAAAAAGCAATGTTCTTCCAAGGGACAAGAGAACCCATTCTTGCATCCATGTTTTAAGGCATTTTATCCACGATATCAAAGATACCCTGACACCGTACTAACTCAATCATCTTTTAAAATTTCATACATGGATTAAGGCGGGTTCCCAGAATGAAGGATGTGAATGCAAATGAGGATATGTTGAAAATTGAACATTAATATGAGAAATGTTCGATAGCAGTGAGATAGTTCATAGTCTACTAATATTCTAGGATAAACATTTAAATCCTAAGGAAGTTCTGGGCTTCAGAGCACAATACAGAGAAGCCCCTCTTAACGGCCACTCCCATCAGGCGACCACCTCTCTCAACGACCATTTTTCAGCGGAACCATCGGTGATCACTTAATTCAGGTTTCACTTTATGTGTACATCAAATTAATACGCAACGAAATTTCCCATAAGCTACTAAATTGTGAGGAAATAATCGCCACCTCAATAGGTTTCGACAAAATCTATTCAGAAGCTCCAGAATCGAAGAAACTGAACCCCTGTCGAACGACCACCTCTCTTCACGACCATTTTTCAGAGGAGCCGTCGGTGATCGCCTAATACAGGTTTCCCTGCACTTCTTCACGACGCCGTGAACCAGCGACCAATACAGTCACAGGTATTCCATACAGATAAAAAGATGGCCGACCTAACTTCGCACAGGCAAATAACAAAACGAGCGCCGCAAAAAAAGTGTGCTGACATCCCATTCAGCAACCCGAGACTCAACTAGAATAACAACAAAGATGACAAAATGTTTATCAAACCTTGAAAGTGAAATGGAGGGACGATGCGGAAGAAATCAACGCAATTACGCCACGGCATCCGCCGAGCCGAGGCTGGAAAAAGAATTAACTCCCCTTCCGAAAATAACTTGGAGAATGCAGGGTTACGGGATATGAGTGGGGGAAAACGGAAGAAGAATAGAGGGAGCGAAGAAAGATACGGGAGAGAGGCGGGCGGTCGAACAAGAAGGGAGAGAAAGGAAGAAAGATGACATGGACAACGGATGAGAACGATGACTAGGGACAGGAGAGGGTATAAAGGCCGTGGGATCATAACGCTCAACACGTAATGACAAAAGGCAAAGGGGGATGGGAGGGAGGAAGGATGATGCTGGGCGTGTGGGATGCGAGGGAGGAGAGGAGTTTGGTGCGCGTGGTCCAGGGAGGATGCTGTGGGATAAAGGGGGGAAAGTAGATGAAGGGAGCCCCCACACGGTCGATAAAAAGACAAGGGTCCTGGGTGGAATGCGGGAGGACGGGGTGGGGAGCGCCACTGGGGTAGCACAGGGCGGGACCCCTTGAGGGAAGGTACCGCATGCAACCAAGGGGGAGGGGTTCGGGAAAAGGTGGCTCACGTAAGGAAGAGAGTGGGGGTGGAGATGCGAGGGGGTGGAAATAGAATATAAGCAGCAGCGTCTCCACCTTGCGGGGGAGGGGAGGGGTGAGGTCCCCGCCCATCCGCCGTGGAATCTCCCGCTAACTTCCTTCCCTCCACTTTTTGACGATTTTCGGGAGGGCCAATGTAAAGACGCCAGGGCTGAGACTACGGAGTTTTCCCCGCTGGATTCGCCGCGGAGGATTTTTATATGCCCTCGGAAGAATGGCTAGAGCTCCTCAGACACAGCGGGTCGCGCGAAAAAAATAAGCAGCGGGGAGCGAACGCGAAATTCCGCAGAGAACGTAAACGCGAGGGCAAATCGGTGGATGACGGCTTCGCTCCTTACCAGAAGAACAACAACGCAACACAGCGGACGATTGCAATGTTTCAAGTTACCCTAAGTCGTAACTGAGGAGGGCCATGATCACAAAGAAGAACGCGCAGAATGAAAGTGAGAATAAAAACGACTGGAAAGTACATTTACACCTACATACTACCCTGCGAGCCGCCGCATGGGGCGTGTGGCAGGGGATGTTAGGTCTCCAGCCGTGTAAAGATGAAGGTTTTGGGAGGTGAAATGGAGGCGTTTATAATGGGAGTGCACTTTGTAGAGCTCAGTTTTTATTGTGGTCGCTTATTGAGCGTGGAAAGAACGAGTTCTTTGTACCTATCTGTTCAGCAATGTATCTTTCTTATTTTATCGCTTCTGTCAGACCTAGGGATGTAGTGAGGCGTCATGATAATATATTGTGTCGCTCTGAAACATACCAGTTTTGAATTTCTCAAGCAAACTAAGCATAGTGTGTAGCCTCCGATTCTCTAGGGGCTCCCACCTTAATCCCTCTAAAAGTTCTGGGACACTATATGCTTGCTCATGGCTGTTTTTAACGAAGCGTGCGGCTTTTACTAATTATTTTAATTTTTTGGTTAAATGTTTATGACCAGGGTCCCAAATGGCCGCGGCGTATTCGAGATGTGGCCCAACCAGAGCGAAGTACCATCTCTCTTTGACGTTATCATCCGAGGACCTTCCTATTATACGATTAACAAAACCTAGTCCATTTTTTCTGAAAGCTTTAAGGTGTAAGATACGAGGAAAATAAAGGTGGTCGATAAGCCGAGTTTGTCTGATTACTCGGAGTTCTCAGGTTGACATAAGGATGAGATTTACACCTCAGCTGGAAAGTAGGAGGTGAAACACTTACAAATAAACTTTTATCACAAAATTTAAACATGGCAGATTAGCAAGAGATCCTCCCAATGCACTTCCCGCTGGCAAATAACCCAATGTTCTTCGGCAGTAAAGGTCCACCAGAGCTTACTGAAACATAACAAGGTCTAAGAAAGAAATATTATTGATACATAGGTCACAACACATTCAAAAAACCATAGACTATTCACTCAATTCCATTTGAACCTACGCTAACTTTAGGTATACGTAGTATTATTGAGATATAGGACCCTATATATACAAAATCTAAACATGATTCACTCCCATTCAAAACTGTCTTAATAGATTGATTACCTCGATGAATAATACGCTTTTGCCTCCGTTCTCCTACACGCACGAAATAATTACTACAATTAAGATGAATTAATTACCTACATTAAAATAAACTGAGATTTTTAAGGAGCATAGCATACGAAACTCTCGACCAGGAGATACTAAAAAATGAGCGTCATTAACATAAAGGCAAACTATCGGAGGAGGATTTATGAGTTTATTCGAATCATACTCTTCACCAGCATTACATAAATTCATGTATCAGCGTATAAAACTTTAAAGACTTAACGTTCATAAAATTAGCTCTGAGTATTTCCACAACAAGCTGAATGAAATATGTCTCTGTAGTGAGTGCGCGAAGGTAAATTTTACAAAAAACATCGGCGAAAATAAATTGTTACCTTCACAAGCTTCTTATGTCTGGACTATTTCAACACCCGCGGGAGAAAAAAAAAGGGTAGAACAGAAGCAAATGGCATTTGGACCGAGGAGAAAAATACGGGCAGGGTTGCCTATTGAATCGCGTTAACTGTTATTTACTACAAGAAGCCCTATTACCTAAAAGATAAGGATTCGGGCCACGTCGCTCCCTAGGAAAATAAATGTTTAAGGACAGGCAGAGGCTACGTAAAAGAGAAAAATGCCGGGCAAAATTAAAGGACACGGTACAAACACTTAAAACCCGTTAATGAAGAGCGGGTGAGGTGAGGATATCAAAGAAATCCAGTGGGCCATCACGAAGCAGAGAGGACAAGAGAAGAGACAAGAGCATCTGAACGCCCAACGAATCAGGAGAAGTGGAGTGACGCGGAGGAGGGTGGCAGGCGGGAGTGAGAAAAGAGGAAAGAGATTAAGCACCCCCGAAGAGATAAAAACGAAGCAAAAGCTCAAATAAAAGGGGCAAACGGAAGCGCTCTTCCCGGGCAGTGTGGACAGACGCAATTCTCCCGGAGACACCCAACGCCACCCATCAGGGGTGAGGGGACGGAATGGGGGTCGGCGACCCCCGAGAGAACGCATACCTAGGTGCGAATGGTAGGAAATGTTAGATTATAAGAGTATGCACAAAAAATTTCGGGGACACATACAAAAAAGAGAATTAGGGGGCAGAATTCCTCACACGGTAAGTAACACTGTTAAACGTTAATCACTTCCCTAATGCATCGTTTACATTACAATATTCGAATGGCGACCTCTTCTGAAAACGCATTAAAAAGTACTTTAAACATATTAAAATGAATTGACTGTATTCTTAGTGGTTAGGCTTTGTCCATAATCATTAATAAAACGAATAAAAATTAAAAGAAAACCCCTAAGTACTCTTAATAGAACATCAGCATGATTATAATTGATGTTTCCCGATCATGCTCTAGGTTACAAAGAGAGTTTGAGTGACTATAGTAAAGCTATCTGGATAAGTGGATCTAAGAAAACCTCCTTAACGAATAAAATAAGAAAATCCGGAGTTAAAACGGCAGATTAAAAAAATCCCTTATAAAATTATAATATTATTCGCTGTATACCTTCTGGAACACCTGAAATTGAATCTCGACAAAAAGCAAAAGAAGAGGATTACATTTTCAACATCAAATAAACATTCATTTTTGAAGATATTACTTTTGCTATAATAACTAACTACAGGTTGAGAGCTAATAGTATAGCTATTTCGATAAGTGATTTTTAAGATATTACTTTTGCTATAATAACTAACTACAGGTTGAGAGCTAATAGTACAGCTATCTCGATAAGTGGATCTAAGCATACCTGCTGAACAACTATACTAATAGAAACAGTAGTGATTTCGGCAGATAAAGAGAAAATCCCTAATCAAATTATAATATTAATCGCAATATACATTGTGGAACACCGGTAGTTGGATCTTGACAACAAGCAAAAGAAACAGATTTCATTTTCACCCTCAAATAAACATTCATATTTGTAGATATGACTTTGAAAGAAGCGATTATATTTGAATACAAAAATAAAGGTATAATTTTGACATGAAAAGCAGCTTTGGCCGAGCGTGGGTATATGGGATTAAAGTATTGCAATATAAGGTTGACGAGAGATATCAGATGAGATGAATGGAAAGACGGAGGGTGGTTATGGAAGCAGGCGATGAGGATGAGCTAAGATACCAGAGGGGCGGGTCGGGCAGCAAGAGGACACAGGAAGGAACAAATGAAAGAGACACTGCAAAGAAAGGAGACGGGAAAGGAGCGGAAAAAAGCTTAACGAATGCGAGGAAAAGAGAAAGTAAATAAGACTCGGATCTTGGAGAGGGGATTAACGCCCGCACCCCCAGTAACCTTGGGTACTCTTTTGTGTTCCCAAGTATATAGTCGGAGAGCAACGTGTGTGATGGAGGATTTCGACGAACAGAAGCAAATATAAGGAGACTGTTATTGGATTATCTCTATTGCACAGCCCCTATCTTTAAGGAAAGAGTAGAAATTACACATAATCCCATCTCCTAAATTGGCATACGTAGAATTTAAAATCCACATACCATTTAGCTAACATTTTCGCCGGTAATTTAATGGACAGAATCTACTCTCTCTTTCAGTCTATAAAATATCATTTCTCACTCCTCAGATCAGCATTTCTTTCTTCCTTCCTATGACCTAACACGCGTATCTTTTCTCATCCTACTCCTCGCCCTTCCAGCATAACACGCCTTCATTTTTGCATCTTATAAAAACAAACAAGGATACCGAAGGTTAATAACATATATGAAATCCAATAAAAACTGAACTTATTTTAATCTGCTTTCCGATACGAATACTTTAGTAAAATAAGCTTCCGGAAATTTCAAACTCGGTGAGTCACCTTAATATTAGCCGCCACTACTCTATAGTTATGAAATTAATAGTTTCGCGCTCAGAATAAAATGTTTGCATACGTAATTGAATCACTGCGAAACGTATCTCAGATGCCATGCGGATACGTACAACGCGTTTCCCAGCTTGCTGTATCTTCAGGTACAATTGTTTATGTTTTATTGTTTAAAATTGGTTGATAAACAACTGAATCTGAAAATGCAGCAAGCTGCGAAGCGCGTCTTACGATTACAATTACTACGGAAAAGTACGATACTCATTTTCAATATGGATTCGAGTATAAAATACATATTTCCATGAAGTGACTCCTGAAGAAGCAAAGCTTATTTTATGGAAATGTCAAATGACCAAATCGGTAGAATGGAATAGTCTCGATTTTTCTGTATCACTAATGAGAGCAAGAATGCATATTTTCACGCACATCTGTATGTGTACTTAAGGCAGCAGTTGCACCTACCTCCTCAATACAGCATCATACGTGAAACAGAAGAGAAAGAGAACGACACAGAACAGCAGAAGAGGAAGAAGAGACAAAGCCAACACGGTAGAAGAAATAAGAGGCCGGGAAAAGAAAACTCCCGCGTGCGAAGGGCGAGGCGAAGAGGGATGGAAGGAAAATTAACAGCGGAGGAGACAACACGGGTCGCTGACAAGGAAGAGGGGATGAGGGGGTCGAGAGGACTGGGAGGCTGCGACGGGGGGAGGGGGTGGAAGAGGACGATGAGGCAAGGCGGGAGGGAAGGCAAGGAGAGAGAGAGAGTGTGGGTGGATGGATAAATTGTCTTTCCGGGAAAAATTATGGGATCAGTCTGTCGGAAAGTAGGAGGCGGAGCGTCCAAAAAGCATCTTCCAGAGGGTCCACTCACCGAAAACCCATGCGAGAGACTTCCTCCTCTCCCCTTCAGCCACCCCTGTACCGTCCCAGAATCCCTCTCTCCCTGTCCCTCTCGCATGCCACCCCCTGCCCCTCCCAGCCCACCGCCGCCCCCTCTACACCACGTGATGAAAAAACACATTCTCCCTTATCCCACCATGTGCCGGGAGATAAGGATAAATAAGAAGGATATAAAATAGTATATATATATATATATATATATATATATATATATATATATATATATATATATATATATATATATATATATATATATATCTTTATTTATTTATTTAAGAACGTCACTTTCCACTCGTGTAAGGGATGAGGAGGCACTTACGAGATAGAATGGGAAGTATCGCTAATCGTTAAACAGGGCTGTGAGCAACACGTTGCGAGCGGGAAAAACGACGAAGTTTTCCTCAGTGAAAAATTTAAATCAGATGGAATTCAGGAATTGATCAGACGTGCTTACAGCTACTTTCTTCCACACATTACATAATATATTTACCGACAGGACAAGTGTTTCCCATACATTAACCCAATTTGACCCTAGCCTTCATCACATCCCCCAAGCTCGCGCCAACCTCTACCTAAACTCCTACCTTATCACCGCTTCTAAGTTTTGGAATTCATTACTTTCTCATACAAAATCTTCTTCTCCACTGGAATCATTTAAAAATAAACTTCACTTATATTTGAAACCTCAAGAATGAATCTGAGTTCGCTAATATGAAGTTAATTCAATATTTTTGTTATATTGTTCAATTGTGGTTTTTCTTCCCTATTGCACTATTATTTGAGTACACAATGTGACATCGTAACAACTCTTTGCTCTAAGTAGTTAGCCCAGAGCAGAAATAAATTATTCATTCATTCATTCCTCCTTATGCTACATTCTAGTTCTTGAATATCATCTGCAAGTAAATACTTACTCATGGAAACAGTAAAAAATTAACGCAAATCCTGAAGCCTTCATGTTTCTAAACGATTACGTCACTTTCGAAGGTAAAAGCCAAGGTACTTAACACATGTTAAATCTAAACATGCAACTTTTAATACATAGAAACAACATATAAACTTATTCATTATCGCAGTTCTGATTTTCATTCATCCGTTATTGTCCAATTATAACTAAGAACTTTTCAATAAGTACATCTTCCGAGCCATTTTCCAAAATAATGTGTGTCCTTTTCTAAACAATGGTAGCTGAAATTCATGGTTGACATTTTTTACTCCTGGGGAAGCTATTTTTCTTATCCTTAATATGATAAATATAGCATATCCAGTCAATAGGCAGAGTCGGAAAAATCATTCTTTAAAAAATACCGTAAATTTGATGCCACTTCCAGCGTTCGGTAAAGATTTCACTTCCCCAATTCATTGCATCGTCTCAGTCATTAGCCACCTATTTCTGCACAGGGTTCTTTACCTATCTAGGGCTTAGAGGGAAGAGGGAATCTTGGATTCTCAATCTAGTCCCGTAAAATGAAGACATCTATCTTCCCTTTTATTCAAGTCATCCGTCGAGCAGACCTGGCAGGGCATAGACACGCATTAAAAGCTTTAGAACACCTTTGCAGATTTCTGGGAACTCAGCGAACTACGGCAAACGCACTTCTGAGAATCAAGATCCCCGCTGATTCCGCCTGTAACCAAATTATATTCAACCGATGCGCCACAGCCAAAGCAACGCTTTATCGCAAGGAGGAACGGAGAGAAGGAACAAAACCCCGCGACGAAATTTCAACTCGCGAGTTTGGAGACGAGCACACGAAAGTCACATAAATGGCCGCCATATAGGAGAGAGAGAAGGGACAGAGAGAAAGAGTAAATATGTGCGTATTTATTTAAAAAAAATAATAACACAGAGGCGTGTGAGCGGCCTGAGAGAGGGGAGGGGGAGAGTGTAGAGGAGGGTCTGTGAGCTGGGAGGAGTCAGAGGGAGAGAATTTCATTCCACGAAGCCTGAAACGAGACCGAAAATATGAAAAAATAAAAATCAATTGAAAAACGGGATTTAATATGACGACGTTACCCTCCCAAGATCTCCAACCTTCAGCGAGACCTCCCTTCCTACCAAAACCAAACCACCCTCCTCCGTCCTTCAACCCTGCCACTGCTACTCCTTGCATCTCACCCCTCTTAAAGGCAGAGACACGCATATTCCGCGGCGCAAAACCTCGAAACTCACCCCACCCAGCCTCTTCCTCATCTCCGCACACCTTCCTTTCCCGAACTCTCCCCGATGGAGTCTTTATATTCCCCTGGGATTACCGGGAGTAAGAAAAAAATAAAATAAGATTAACCCGATACAAGGAAGCCACTCCGCTAACTTGGGCCGTACGAAATGAAAAATTGGGAAGCAGAGGAAAATAAAAAAAAGAATATATGACCCCGGGGAACTGAGGATGAGCGACCCCCCTCCATCAGAATACGATACGTACATGCAACGAACGCCTCGCCGACATTTTTCGCCCTTCCAACGATGACAGGGAGGCATGTGTAGTCTAATGGGTAATATGCAAGTTAACACGCTCCAAAGAGAAGGGAATTGGTGAGGGGGCTTTTAGCAGAGACGTGAAGGAGATGCTTTTCAAAACTCTAATACGGAGCGGGGCTCTGTATGGGACGGAGACTTGGTCTTTGCGAAGGGAGGATGTACGTAGACTTGAGGCGTTTGAGATGTGGGTGTGAATAAGGACGGAGAGTGCGAGCTGGGTGGCGAAAGAGACGAACGAGGGAAGGAGAACATTTGGGAAGCGTGGAAGAGGAAGGAAGAAGATAGAAATTTTGGACAAAAATGGAAGAGAGGAGTAGGACGACATAAGGATTAAAGAGAGATCTAATGGCGGATCGCATTAAGGAGATAAAACGGTACAATATGTCAGAAATTAAGGCCGTTAGCACAGTCCTAAAACCTACCAATAAGCTGGTAGAATACTCAAATGAAGTACCGCAGGCTTCGGTTAACTTGGGCTGGTTCTGTATAAACAGCTTCGCTCCAAGTTTTATATGGAACGCCGATCATAAATGAGATCATATGCACCACGGAGAAAAGATGGGTAGACTGATACTGCTGGGATATATTACATAATGGTAGAAGAGTAGAGCGTTCCACATTTAGTCAACAGCATGGGATCTTGGGGTGGTGGTTTCACTGGTTTCGGTGGTTGCATTAAGAGTGCCAATTTCCATTAGACAAGAGTGGCGATTTTGCCAATGTCAGCAAAAAATAAAATCCAGCTTTTTAGCATACTGACTGGACATTCCGGAGCTTACCAATGTGTAAATATTATCCCCTTAAAGTATATCACTTCAAATGAGTGCGATGTTGGAAATGATTGTCACTTTATCGTTGAGGTTGAGGAATTTGGCAATAGCGTCCTCCGTAAGGCCACTGTCCAACAAACGAGGAACGCTCTACAATAAAATAGAACCCGGAGTCATCCAAGACATCTGTAAACTTAAAGCGCCCAAGTCCTATCATCATACGCCCTCGGAATACGAAGCCACGACTCGACAGAGGATGATAACAATCTGATTTCCTTCGAATCGAGAACGATCGACAGTTACAAGCAGAACTTCAATGAAATAAAACATAACATGCTGTAAAAAGAAAACTTCCCCTGACGGTCGCTTGGTGCACAGAAAAAAAGACGATTCATAACTAGTGGATGCAATCCTTATCCGAGGATCTAAATATAATAAAACAATATTTTTCTGGATCACTGAAATAGTAAAGAGATCGCAGTTTGAGACATGTATGCATACTCTCCATCACTCTATTCCTCTTCAGGGTGGAACAGTCAAAGCGCCTATTTATTACTGTGGGGCCTACGAGACTGACTGTAAAGTAATTATTTCTACCGAAAAGAATTTCTTCCTTACACACCTCCTCTGCGTCTATAAAAGTCATGAACCGCTTCATACATGTTCTATTATTCTTACAATTCCTTATATTTCTCCGATAAATTAGCTTTTCCACTACAATCACAACCACTTATGACTTTCTAGGTCCACACATTTCACAATCACCAATCTTTCCGCTATCACAAATCAGATTCGTCAAGTATTAATATTAAAATATGCTCAAGATTCTTCATTAATACGCAAAACGACTAAAAATAGAAGATATCGTAATGATAATGTTTAGGTAATATATATGAAATTTTCAGCGTAACCCCGTTTACCCTCTTTTGAATCCAAACGTAAAACATATTAGAGACACACCACGAATAAAACCCTAAGTGAAACGACACCGATAATTTCTCCTCGATACCGCTCAGCTTCAATTCACTCCCTACCGTCTTTATTTCTCCCCACTCCGACTCACGAACGATCCCGCACCTCCCGGAAGTCCCACGGCAATTATTGACCACTAAAGCAACTCAGAATTCCTAAGGCAACGCTCCCCTTTCCCCCCACGACGCACTGCGGCGGCAAACACAAGCGTCCACGGGCACTTCATCTCTATGGAGATCAAAAGCACCAATATATGGGGGGAGCGACACCTTTTGGGAGAGGAGAAAGATCCAAAATTCCACCACGAACACACCAACCACGCCGACTCACGCACTCGATAGGAGGCGCACGCACGCACGGCGATGCCATGGTAACGCTCCAACAACCCCCACTACTCCCGCCACCCCGCCACCCACACACTACCCCTTCAACCCAGGGGGGGTGGAATGGGAAGAGAAAAAAACCTACCCGCTCCAAAACGGACCCCCCAACCATCTCACCCTCCCACGAAACGGCTCATTAATTAATAACTTTGTGCACGGTTGCCGGGGCACACGAGGCCTAATTTTACGTCCACTTTGCTCCCGGAAATACGAAGGAGGATAGAGGGAGAGATAGGTGGGTGCATAATGACGCCAGCGACGGGGAAAGCGACGGAGTTTTTCGAAATCCCTCACCTTCCGTCTTTAACGAAGAGCGCCAGTTCTGTGAATTGTAATTTTATATACGCATCCCATTTACGATCACATTAATTTGACGTCTATAGCACTCTATGGCATTCAAAAGAGTATGTGAGTAAGGCCTCAGACATTCATAAGAGTAGAGGCCAGAAAAAAGTATGTGAAAACATTTGTGTAGATTGTAGCTTCCAAGGATCGAAAGCAGTCACCGTTGGAAAAGCTGACCAGAAAACACTACAAGGCTTCAAAAACTGGTGTTGGAGGAGGTTGCTTAAGATGAAATGGACGGACAAAATAAGAAATGATGAAGGGCACAGAAGAGTAGAAGAGAAAAGGACCATCTAGAACACAATACAAAAAAGAAAAACCAGACGGATTGGACATAACATGAGACACAATGGGTTTGTGAAGAACATAATTGAAGGCAAAATAGAGGCAAAAGTCCCAAGAAGAAGACCCAGGAATAAGTTCATGGACCAAATTAAGAAGATTGTACATAGGAAGAGATACAAGGAGGTAGGGGAACTACCATTTAATAGGGAAGGGTGAAGGACTGGAGTCAACCGATCTTAGGATTGAACGACCAATGACGATTAATAAGCACTCTATAGTGAAGGCAGGGTATCCAATCCCCACTGATGTGGAGAATTACCAGAGGAATTACAGGCCATAATGGGCCTCGTGACGTACACTAATTCTTCGTCCTTCACACCTTTTTCCATGGGGTCGTAGTTTTTGACAAGTTTTCTCCATAAATAAAACTCTGTTTTGATCCGGGCCCAAGTGAGGCACTACGTACATCTGATGGTAGGTCAAAACTGCTCCCCTCTGACTTATGCTCACTTGACACTTCACCTGAGGCCATTGGGAGCACCAAGGGAAAGGAAATAGGGGCAACGCCCCCCCCCCCCACTCACCATACCATATGAGGCAGGCATAGTTTATTTACTTATTTTCATAGACCTAAAACTAAATGCCTTAATAATTTTTTGCTGGGAAATACGACGGTGGGCATACATCTTAAGCTAAGCAAGAGTTTCTATGTATAGTTTATGCGATTGTAAATAAATTTATTTTTGGAGCTATTCGAAACTTGGTGATAACCAAACTATTCAGGTAACCAAGATGAGTTCAGTAAAATCTATCTCAATTAAAAGGTTAAATTTTGCTTCCAAACCACTTAAAATGCTACATTTTGCAAACAGTTTGTCAACAATTTTCCCGACGATACCCCTCCTTTCCCTGGAAAGCATTTCATACCCCCTGAGCCGCTGTTCTTGAGCCTCCCCCGTCGGAGACCGACTACCGTAAAAGTAACAATGCTTTGAACTTGGAAACGATCGTTGGACTAGCGTGTTCCTCGCCACTTTTGAAACCCCGAGAAGCAAGAAATTCTACTCGCAACGGCCGCGAGGAATGCAAATTTCTTCCACTACCTCGTCGATTCCCCTCGACCACTTCTTTTAACTGCCTACTCGGGGCGATGACGCCCCCCACCATAACCCTTCTAGGTCCTCTTGGCTCTTTCGCAACAACAGAAACAACGCGGCGACGACTAAATAAACACGTCAATCAATTACTTTCACGACCTCTTGTCCTCGCCCACGCCCAACTCCACCTCCCCTCACCTTTGGCCACCCCCTGAGTCTCACAAACTGCCTCCGACCCCTCGGCAAGGGATGCGAAAGGCACACGAAATGTAAAAACAAACGTCTCCTCTCTAAAAATTTTTTCCCATTTTCTCTTCCGTCCCCCTTCCCGCCCTCGAGTGTAAATACATACGCATACCTTTCCTCGCCGCCCCTTACATCCGAGACCATCTCCCCCTCCCCACACGAACGACCTCTCTGTGTCTTCTCAGCAACCCCTCTCTTCCCCCAAGTTCGTCGTCCTTTCCCACGCCCTTCTCACACACGCAAGAGACCACACCCCTTCAATACAACAACAGGCACACACTACGCTCCAGAAGACTCAACAGCACACACACACGAGCAAATGTGACACAGGCGCTTGAATTACCGGGCTTTTGGAAATACGCAAGGCACACACTATTAGATATACCGGCAGAGCCACTCTGGAGAAGGCCTTTGCCTAACTAGTGATAGAGGATTAATCACTTAATCGACATTAAGTTGTCTGACGGGAAAGGTATGTAATGATAAACTTCAAGTAGTAATTGAAACTGATCCAGCTTTCCTGGGCTAACGACAATGACCAAATCATTTGACTTCGCCAACCCCGAAAGGAAAAGGTCTGTTGGGTATGAACGTATGAGCAGAAGGTGGAAAAGGTAGTTGGGACAAGCCATTGGGAGCAATGGGTTTTTGAAGATGGTACAAAAGGGATAATGTAAGCCCGAAAGAGAACAGATAAAAACAGTTACTCGGTATGCTCTTGGATTTGGAATAAGAGACGCAGGAAGCAAAGGATGAAGAGGGAAAAAGCAAGAGGAATTTGTATAATCAGGTGTTGACGAGGAAGTGAAGAACTTAAAGGCAGTGGGGGAAGCTAGTTTTCCGAGATGTCGTCCGCGTCGATTCATCTTCGAACGACAGTTTCGCCGGTGTTTCAGCAGGCGTCTTCAGGTTCACTTCAAACCTAAAGAAGCCTGCTGAAACGCCAGCGAAACTGTCGTGCGAAGATGAATCGACACGGAGGACATTCTGAAAAACTATCTACGCCTATTTCACCACTTCGCGGAAGTTTTCATCAAAACTTAAAGGCAGTCCTCATTTCCATGAGCAAGCAAGCCTACCCTTAATGAGTATCCTTATATCTGGATGAATTATGGGTTTATATCTATCTAAGATAGGCCTGTGTTGACATCTTTTTATAAATATAAATTAAAAGTCACTTAATTACACCAATTAACTCAAATACTTTAATTTTAGAAATGGACACATTTCCAATCACCTATTATCAATTCTAAAAGACTATCAATATCCTCCCTACATAGACTGTCTTATGTCCCTTCTAAGACGCTTTCTTCACCCTCCATTGTCCATCAGCAACTTCTTTACTCTTACAACCACGTTTACGATACTCAGCCTTCAACATCGACCTGCACATACCCCAAAACATCGGGACGACGAACAAAGAGGAGGTATAGGTAGAGTATAATGTTTAAATATAGTGAGCGGAAACATCGATACCGTACAACAGCAATTGATGAAGAGGGCCGCCTTACAGAATGCGCGACATCGCGAAAACTTTAGCTAAAATGGGAATGTCGTTAGTAAAAATATTTTTTCGCTAAAAATGTTATTGAAAAATTCTCAAGTATAGTTTTTAAGAGTTATTTTTTCACTAAATTAGCAAGGAGCGCACGAGTTCCTGCATACGTACATATACGCCCAGAGCAGCGAAATAGTTAGCATTGTGCAGCTAATAAATCGATATTCTTCTGATACCGAATTTACGATGTTCACTGAAAGAATCAAACGCCCATCTCCTTTTCCTACCCTTCCACGCCTACGACGTCAGCGCCACCCTCCCCCGCGCGGAAACACTCAGGGGGTGGATCTCCCCTGGCAACGAAAACGGCCCCATCCCCCACTCCAAACCCCTAAACACACACACACGCACACACCCCCAAACAACAAGGGAGAAAGGGGATCGAGCCGGAAGGTGTTGCCAATCCGGCGGATTTGTCGCCACAGTTGTACAACGATCCCGGAGACTTTGGGGGGTCGACCTTGCTTCCCAATCCAGGCCCGATCCGGGAAAAAGTACCGGTATGAAGGGAAGCGAAACATCAGCGCATAACTTGAACCCTATTCTCGACGAATGAAAAAACACCTGGTTATGATTCCACACTTTATTTGAAGGTTTCAGCATATCACGCCATCATCAGGTAACAGATATGATGAAACCTAGGTGGTGTAGCTTCAATAAAGTGCGGAATCATAACCAGGCGTTTTTCATTCATTATGTGCACAACCACTTTCAACCGATAGGATATCATCAGGTGCAATAAAACATTTCTTTTAAGCCTTAGAGGTAATATGTATACATGCCACTCACGAACAGTGAGCCGGAGTTCCACCGAATAACGCAGAGACAGTGCCTGCTCTCGACTAAACATCACATACCAGCGACAAATTGCCCCAATTGGAATTTATAGTGCCACGACTACATACGCCGATCCAAACTGAACTTTTCACATTGAGGTTATTAGTGTGATTTCGCCTATAAAATAGGGGGTGCAATCGCAAACAAACGATTCAACGTCGTGAATAAAAAGGCGACAGAATGAGAGAACTAAACTGTCGCGGAAATATGTCCAAGGAATAAGTCTTCTTCTTCCTTGGGCACTACTACCCTCCTTGAATCTTACCCTTTAGTTACCGCTCATATCCTATAGTTTATCTTCCAGAAGCAAATATTCATTCTTTGTAAATCCGATGTGACATCTTGTCTGAGGCCTCCTTATTCTATTTGTTCGACGATTACGCATTGTGTTCTTTAGAGGACGCTCTCCTCGAGTGATGCATTATGCTTCATTGTTAACTCAGTATTGTCATTATGTGGCATCTTTGAAACAGATGAAAATAGATTTCATAAATTGTCTATGTAGCTCTTGTCTCTACGAAGCATATAATGTGACCTTATCAGCGATTAACAAAGGAATAGGTATAATTCTAAAGTTATTCATGGATTATCAACAGACTGAAGGAAACTCGGACTAAACACCTTACCTTTTTCACGCCTTTTTCTGAGTTTATAACTCCTCACCTGCAAGGTAATCAATAAATATGATGTCCCGGGCATTCTTGCAGAAATAGCAACGGTATTACTTTGATGACGACGCACAAAAAAACTGGAGGAATGTCTGTTGACTATATGCAATTATCTACGGATAAATTTCAATTTCATTATTATTATAAACAACTGGTCAAGGCACGTTTAATGGAAAAGAGTGAAAATCGTCTACACGGCATTAAGCAAACCTTCGCCCCTTAAGATATCATATAATCACCTCCTCTACCTTTTCCAAATCTCCTCCAGAACGTTCCTGTCATCCCCAACCACCGCTATTCTTTGTCTACATCTCCTTTCGTCCACCACCGCACTTTCTCCATCCTCCTCCACACCCACATCTCGTGCGCCTGCAGCCTATTCTCATCTTCCTTCCTCAGAGTCCACGTCTCTGAATAAAACAACGCTACATTCTATAGCAGGCTACACACCAGCCTCTTCTTTATTTAATCCTTAGACACAACGTCTTCCTTAACAGCTCCCTATTATTACTTAACGCTTCTTTCTCTGGTGCTATTTTCACTTTAATGTCCTTACCACCACGCCTAGTCCAGCAATTCTCTTACTGCTACTAAACACTATGGAACACCATACAGAAAGGATGAACCAGATGGCCTGGACACATCCTGAGACACAATGGGTTTGTGAAGAGCTTAATTTAAGGTGAATTGGAGAGAAAAGTCCCCATAGGAAGACCCAAGAATACGTTCATGGACCATATAAAGAAGATAGTACATAGGAAAGGATTCCAAGAGGAAAGGGATATAGCATTACATAGGGAAGGGTGAAGGGCTGCAGTCAACCAATCTTAGGATTGAACGACCAATGATGACTAATATGCCCACTTTCTCCCAGCGTACCTCCCAAGAATTCGAACTGCTGACATCCACGTCAGAAAAAACATCAAATGCGCCTTCATAAGCGTGCTAATAACGGATCACCACATGAAATCAACTCTGCCAGACACGACAAGCATTGACACTCGCGGCTTCCAGAAGGCAGTCCCCGAAATACGTAAGAATCGAAAACGGTGCGGGCACTTTTGCAAACGGGGGGGAGTTTCCAGGTGGAGGGCCGGCTGTGTCGCCAGCGAGCCAGAGTGGGGGGAGGGGAGGTCAGAAAGAGCAGGGGTGCGTGCTTACAGCTGCTTCCTCACCTAGCAACGGCCGGCTGGCCGCCCTTCGACAGTCGTCCCTTGTGAGCGACCCCCGTTACCTACGCCCAGGCCACTGAACGTCTGTGGGGGCGGGAAAACCAGGAGTAAAGGAAGGAAACTTGACATAAATTTTTGGGAAATACCCCCGGAGCCAAAAACGAGAAGAAATTGAAAACTGACGAGCTGGAAGAACTGGTAATGCAGAATATATGTTCAAAGATGCCACACAATGGCAATACTAAGTTCACAATGAAGCATAACGCATCACTCGAGAATAGCGTCCACTAAAGATCACTATGCGCCGCATAAGTCGTCGAACAAACATTGAAATGACACTCCCTGGACCAACGAAGACTATCGCTTATTTTGCGAGATTATTAACAATACAAACAGATATATTGCACTTAAAACTTTGTTATATTAATAGATGTTTAACTCTGGAAACAAAGATAAAACGGCCTACAGCCTAAAAACATGAATAGGTCATGGAAGAAAGACAGATTTGGTCATTTAGAAGATCGACCAAAACAGCGAAAGGTTGTTTTTACTAATATTTACAGGTCTATGCAAAAAGTACTAAAAATCTCCAAAAGCTATCAATTAATTACCTTCTTCTATAACAAAATGGCCGTTTTAGAAATGCGCTCAATGAGACTCAAGATAAATCACTACTTCGAAAATTTAGTAGAACGTTATGAGACGTCTATCTTTTAAGAACATTGAGAGTAACGGATAGGTCATCGTTCCAAAGAAAAGCTTAGCTAAGAAAAGAAACCCATAACAAAAAGCAAAGATGTTTTTACTGCTTTTCAACGGTATTATTATCAACATTGCTTATAGCGCTGAAGCATAGTAGGTGAATGTCAGCCGGGAGGATGGATATCATCTCCACCGCTCTTGGATGAGACTGTTCAAACAAACCACGGTAACGGGTAAAAATTGGCGCCAAAAAGAGAAAGGTCGCAGGCCTATATAAAGCCATCCACTCACCGGCATTACCTCTTCGACCTGAAGACGCCTGCTGGTACACAGGCAAAACGTTGCCACCAAAAACAACAACGCGGTGAAAACCCCAAAATGCACCCTATATCATTGGAGTACCGCGGAAGCCTTTGCACCAACTTCATAGTAGGCGTTGGTGAATGGAATTGCATAAAGTAATCTCTGTCTATTGGTTTGGCAGGAGGATGAGTAAACCTTCTCGCAATATTAAGCCCGACATTAACGCACAAAGTGATCTGCAGACCTATAATTTTTCAAAATAGCAATATCTCGCATATTTTACCGTCTGCGATAGAGACACTCGACACACTTATTGGGCATCTTTGGATCCAATGTGGACCGCTGCAAATATCTTAATTTTCTCGACGAGTTTCCCTTTTCCCAATCGCCGCGACCACCTTAGCGTTTTCACATTAGATCTCGCACTGTGCCAAGAGAGCGCTCAAATCGCTCGGGTGACTGACAGAAGAATCTTGCCCCTTTCACGTCGTCACATCCAGGGTCGTTTATAGCTTCTCTTACGGCCTACACGAAGCTTTCCGAATGCAAGTAAGCAGCATGAGAAACACAAGGGAGGAGATCAGCGAGAGGCTATAGGACTCGCAGATGTAAATGCAGGACGGAAAAAAGTTTTCCCCACAACCGACGACATGGAGACCCGTATACGATATAATGGGCGATGGAGTCAAGGAAGGAGTATAACGGGTAAAGAAAGAGATAGAGAGATACATAGAGAAGATAAGAGAAAACCAGGAGAATAAGAACTAGATATACTGGAATGGCGACGGAGAGAGTTATCGGAATGAAATGAAATAAAAATAAATACGGAGGGAAAAGACAGACTTCAAATTTTCAAATAATTAAACACATAAACGATACCAGTGTTTAAGTTGGTAAGAATATGCGTCCTTGAATAGTAACTGATGCATTCCCGAAATGTAAGGATCAACGCACACGATTACGCAATGAATTCGCGCTCACCAGGTGGGAAATTTAATATTCGTTAGACGAAATGTGTTAAATGTAGGTACGTCTAGTATCACATTATAGCATGTACAGTCTCTGTTTATTGTTTTAATTAACCCTAGGTTGTGATTATAAAAACTAGCATTAAATGCTCTTTCTATAGTGATGTTTCGAGTGGACTACATCAGATAGCCGGATTCACCATTTGAGGGCACCGGAGCTTCGGCATTTGTATGTCAGCCAGCTTTTATTTATGTACGAGGGGGGAGATATTGTTTAATTTAAAATTAGTAGATGAATAGCCATAAGCGTGCACGCCAACAAGAGTATTCGCAATTGTATATGTACAATTAATGGAAAGTAAATATCTGCCATGTGTAGAATTGAATTGCATGATCCTTTTTTGTGATGAAATTGTGGTTCACCCGTGTTGTGACCGGACAGCTGCGGTGAGGAAAAAGTGTAAGGTTAGTAAACTGGGAGAAGTAAAGAATCTCGAGATAAGGGTAAGAAATTGATTTACAAGTATGTAATGATAAGTTATGTTTACTACAGATTAAACATTACACCTCTTCTCGAGTAAAGACTGCACCTAAAATTTTGATAAAAGCATTTAGGTTTAAAAAAAGGTGCAGCTTATACACGCGCAAATGCGGCGTGCAGGGTTCGGATGGGTACAGAAGGGGACAGCGAGGCGCCGGAATAAAAAGGAGGTTTAGGGAATGAAGAGGGAGGAGGAAGGGCTGGCTGCCTGCAGGACACTGAAGAGAAGCCGAAGGGTCTCCAAGGGTGTGCGGTACGGACTGGGTAGGATGGGAAGGGATATGAAGGGGTTCGGGAGAGAGAAAAAAAGGGAATAGGGCACGACGACGAGGGATATAAAGGATCCACTAGGGTCGGGGCAGAGGCGGTGACGCGCAGAGTAAGAAGAGGGAAGATGTCCCTCCCAACCGATTATGCCCCCGGTACAAAAGGACGGGGTGAAAAAAGAGAAATGGCAGGGGGTGGGTGACAATGGGGGCGGAGGGTTGGGGGAACGCGGCAAAGACTGCCGGGAAAGAGGGTGGGGAGGAGCGGGAGACGGGGTGGGTGGGCTGGATGTGGGGGGAGGGAGGAGCGGGAGGAAAAAGAATAAGGCCAAGCAGGAATTCTGGGCAATCGAGGAAAAAGAATGCCAGAGTGTGAGGCAGGGAAATGGGGGAGGCGAAAAATGGCGCGCCCTGGGGGTGGAATGCGGGGGGGGGGGCGGGAGCGGTGCGAGAGGGTGGGTGGAGAATGAGAGAGACGGAGAGAAGAAAAGAGAAGTAAGGACAAGGAGATGAAGCAGCGAGATGTAGTGGGGATATAAAATGGCGGAGTTATAGGAGGGAAAAGAAATATCGCTCATGTATAAATATATACACATAAAAGCACATTGTATACGATGCATGTTAGCGCGTCTGTTGGTGTAAATAATGGCTCTAAGACAGTTATTGAAGTAGAGGAGAACATTTTAAATATTTCCAGAAACAGATGGCTAATACGGTTCACGTTCTCTTTTTCCCACAGGAATTGTATCTGTAATCATATTTGTAAATGTGTGCACGCATACACATTGGCAAATTTAAAACAGACGCTGAAAATGGAAATGATAGAACGAATGAACAATTTTGATAAATATGTGGCATTAAAAAGGTAAAAGAAACCTTAAAAAAAGAGAGTATGACTTACTACCTTTCCTAAATAACTCCCTTCTTATCTGTATTTACAGCGTCGAATACAGGCATATTTTTGATGAAGAGAATGGTTTTTCGGGTCTCCTTCCCCGTTTATCCATTTTTGATGGAAAATATTTCGCCAGCGTGCCAGCGGGCTTCTTCAGGTCCACTGAAGTGTGGATGCAGGGTTTGGTCCGTTCTTTTATGTTATTCCATTTCTTCGCCGTTGGGTGGCGGTGTGTCGTGATTGGTCCGTACTGTTAGAGAGCCGTTTCCAAGCGGTGGCGAAGGTGTAGCCGAAATATTGGCCATCAAAAATGGATAAACGCGGAAGTAGACCCGAAAAGCCATTCTCTTCATCAAAAAAACTCCGCGGAAACCTTCAAGGAAACAGGCATAATTTCCATGCATTACAATTCAATTACGTTCTTTAAAACATACAAATGAGCAATTCAAGGAATTTATATTAGATATCTCAAAGGAGCCCCACTGACCTCAACGGATACTAAAATTAAGCTAACTAAACCATGACTAAGAAAAAAACACCCTTCATCACCACATGAAGAAATTATGAACAAGGAAAATAAAAAAATCGTGCCCACAGCGCCACCAAAGAAATCTTGCCGAAAAACTGATGCGTTTTACAAGGACTCGGAGCGAAAAATTATCGAATGTTTCGCATTGACGTCGAAACATTTAAAATACGATTGAGCCCCTTCCCAAATCAGAAAGAGACGGAAGGAAATTTCCACGCGAAGAAGAGATGAAGCGACTCGAAAAAGCCAAGCCGTAAAAAAACAATATAAGGTCCATCAAAACAGTAGAAATAAAGAATACCACTAATAAATGGATACCTTGCGACCAAGAGGATTGAATCAATTAAGCAACGCTAGAGGTACCATTACATGACTGCCCTCATATTAAACCTGGCATTCAAAATCCTGACGTATTTTACGATCACATTCAGGTGAATAACTGAAACCAAAAATGTAGTTTTTAGCTATAGAAAAGGCATCAACTTCGAACACGGCACTTGCGACAATTTGATTAGCGTTTATATACACTAAATTTATTTTATGAGTCAAGCTTTCCATTGATAATGACATTGATACTATCAAATTGTAAGGCTGAAATATCAACATTTTAATTTCGTGCAAGACTTTCAAGAAACTTAAATCATGGAATATTACATTTTAAATTAACTCGATCACGCAATAAACGACGATTGTTTTTACGTTCGTCGTGTCTGGCGTGATAATTCGTGAACGAACGAATTGCGTGAACGAACAACAAATTATCTGTATTGTGGATATGACGAAGCGGCCATCAGAGCATGCTTAGCTTTATGTAGACCAGAGCATACTTAGCAGGAACGTCCAGGAAGATTCCTCCATAACTGATGAATTGAAGTAAAACTTCCATTTTCAACAAAAACAATAGATACTTATCCTAAATGCATAAAAATCCCGTGTGCATACACTTCTCTAAGCGCGTCACAGTAACTTCCATTTGAATGTAAAACTAACATTCTTGAATGTAAAACTTCCATTTTCAACTAAAAACAATACTTATCCTAAAGGCAAAAAATCCTGAGTATATACACTTCCCTAAACACGTTACAGCGTTTTAGCTAGACGTCCGCAGTGGTGATCCGAGCCAATTTTGAAGTACTACCTCGCAGAGCGATCGCATTCAGTGATCAATGACCAATTCTCTCACACATGGAGAATCTTCTCGAATTGATAGATACGGACGGGAACAAGAAGGAAGGAAGAAGGGAAAAGGAGAGAAGAGACAAAATGGAGAAGAACGGAGGAGGCGAAAAAACGAAAGAGGCGCGAAGGGCCGGACGAGCAGGAAGGAAGACTTCTGGACGAAAGGATTGCAAGTCGAAAAAATAAACGAGAGGCATGTATGGAGTTGGGAGAGCGGAGTCTCTCGCTGGAAGCTCTGCCCTACCAACCCTCCTTATTCCTTCCCCAGCAGCGACTCCCCAACACCCCCCGCCGCCACCCATGTCCACCATAGCGACTGCGGACGCCCCCGAGCTGTGGCGGGAGTAGGTACAAAAAGAGCGATACAAGCAATAGATATGGGTCATTTCGAAACCAGTCGAAGGAACGAATCCATTGAAAGAACCAGACGGAGCGATTCCGGGCGTTAAAAATTTTCGCTCCAACGGACGAGTGGAATCGGCGGAGGGAAAAAACAAAGGGAATCAAAGGTCCGAAAATTCTAGGAGTAGCTGTACTTTCAGCTAGTACCATGGTTTAGAGAAGAGAGTATATACATGACGGACCCATAAAAAACTTGCAAGAGCGAAGGATTCCGAATATACTTTCAAATGGTGAAGGTTTTCCGACATTTCAACACAAGTTTCGCCAGAATTCCAGCTAGCATCTTCGGGTCTTATTTCAAATCTACACCGTTTATGTACAGTGTGTTCCATAGGCAGATTTTTTACTTAGGTAAATACCATATTTCACGTTATCTACCAGTTAAAGCTTACGTAAATGAAAAAGAGATTAATCCTCCACATTCTTGCTTGTATATTGCACATATCTATCGGAATTGCGTCCAAGATAATGGCGCAGTTGACAGACACGGCTCATTTGTAAAAACGTCCAACGCCAGCTGTAGGAGAGAATCACGTGACCGAAGTATCCAGGACGTTGGACTTTTAAAGCACACGTGAAAACACTGTTTACATTCCACATCTCTCCAAGTCAACATAATATATTTCTACCGCACTATTATCTTGAACGACTGAGTTTTTGCGTCTTTATCCCGGCGAACGTCCTACACATCATCACCCCATCCATATGACCAATAGATGACGCATCTACTATGTACTACCTACTCTTTCTTCCCTTCCCAATTACCCAACATTCTACCCTCTATCACGGCCATAATTATCCTCATACCTCTTCCACGACCTCATAGCTCTTCCAACCACCTACATAGCCTCCTCCTCAATCTCCACAGAGAAGCTTCTTTACCCGCCATACCAAGCACTTTCTCGTTTATCTTCGCATAGAGAAAAATAATACTGGATGACCTATGTTATTGGGGGCACGAAGCGACTTATAAGGATGAGTTTTTATTAAAATTCAGCGCCAATAATGCGTTGCCGCCAAACTTAAGTCCTAAAAAATAAGATGAGTGAATCTAAAAGGAAACATCACGTAAAGAATGAATCTTTAGACTCGTCCCTTTAAGTGAACGGTAATGGAAGGAACGAGTCCGAGAGAGGAATGGAACCGGCAATCACTAGCGAATAAGGGACGTAAAGATCGAAGCGAGAGGGGTATAACGGAATATTGCAGCGGAAGGGTTGAGGGGCGGACTAGGGATTCCGGGAAGGGGAAAGGCATGAAGAAAGGGGAGGGTGAAGACGACAGGGGCGCCTACTACCTCCGGGCGATTTGCGAAAAGCCAGGGACGACCACGCGTGGAGGGTAGCACAGCTGGGGGGGGGAGAGGAGGGGAGGGTGAGTTTGGAAGCGGACTCCCTACCTGTATTCCATCTCAATAGAGCGCCTTCGCAATTCAAACTCAGTCAAAAACCTTTCATGCCAAAACTCAAAGCGGCAATGCATCGACAATATACTCGAGATAATGAAATTAACGTACTTAGAGCGAGATAGTTCCCAGGTCATACTGGAGACCATATTCGAATCATACATTTTAATTTCAACAAATGTATGAAACATGAATTAAATAGTGCATTACCACTGGTCCAATAATAGACATTTATAAGACTGACATTATAAGTAATTTAAAAAAATCTATACAAATCTACAACTCGACTAATATTTTTTACGCGGCATATTTAATACCCCTTCCAAATAGTTGAATAATATAGATAGAATAAAAAGCATACAAACTACACACACTTAATATTTGAGGAGATTCAAGAGTTAAAAACTTCCCAATTTTTTTAAATCTCTCTGGAGTTCATACGCTTACCATTTCCCAAGTAAAAGGGCTGGTATTTTTAGTCAAAAATCTAGTAAAGTAGTTCAGTAAGGGGCTAATACTTCGGTACCATCTTCGAAAAAGTAAGGTATTTTTCTTTGCTATGAGACCGAATTCATAGATTTATAGGTGAAATGATACTTTGCTCAAACTACCTGCAGGGTAGTTTGAGCTCTCTTATCAACCCCATCAATCAAGAGGCATATTGTAGGTGCGATATGATCCTAGCCGTCGAAGCGCACCAAACTGAATTACTACTTGGAATACGTAGGTCAGACGGATTACAGAAAAATATTAGAGCTATAAGGAGGGATGAGTTTCCAAAACGCGACGAATTTGAGAGAGATCCAACTCTACAAAACGCAGTACGGACTTGACAACCTGCTCCAATACTCTGTTGAAAGCGTCCAGTTGAATCTTATAATGGAAATTGGATCTTTAGAGATAACAGCATGCACGAGTCAAAAATAAATCTTAGTTGAACCATTGGAGAAATTTAAAGCAAAATTAAGTTTAGCGTACTCATATTAAGGGAATAAGGCAGTAAGGCAATATTTTATGGGAATGCAGTACAGATGCCATGATCATAAAAGATTTCATGGGGCAGTATGAAATTTCTTCAGCCTGTAAAAACAAAGATGCACTAATTGTTAATGATTATTTGTATCCTTACCATTTATCCCCAATTTTATCAATGTTACTTGACGCATCTATCGCGTGACAGCCTTCTCCAAACAAACCTTAACCCCCTTTGATTACATC